>CM062292.1:141207661-142550092 GCA_031216915.1 Pictodentalium vernedei | reverse complement strand
TGCGTTTTGTGGTTGACACAACAGAGTACTGAAGTAATCAACAGCTCGATCTGGATCTAGGTGATTTTCACAACACTATTTGTGCGCGAATAGCCTGCCAGTAAGCTTTCGGAACAGTTGTCGTTAAATTGTCGAGTTTATCACATAATTCCTTGAAGTGAAGTTTTGACTTTCTGTTTGTTGCTTTCTTGAACGCTTTTTTAGCAGAGAAGAAATTTTGGATGAGAGAAATGTCAAACGGATTTTGTTTGAGAGAAGTCAAGGCACACTTCAATGAAAATTTTAGGTCCTTGCATTCCTGATCAAACCATTTCCGTTTGGACCTCTTTTTCTTAGGGGGAATGGGGAATTCGTTTTGTTGCATATGTGTTTACGTCGGCTACAATATCGCAAAAGTCCTAACCGCGTTTTCTGTACTATCTTTGTTATTTGGGTATGTCTTCATCATAAATCGTTGTGTTTTAATTGCAGATCGCGGTTACCGATTGCTTGTCTAGCCTTTCCTGAGCTATCGGGTAGCCACATAGGTTTACATAGAACATATTTAGTATTCGCCCTTTTACCGATAATACTTGTGTATTTTAAGTGCAGGCTAAGTTGACAGTGGTGAATATTCGGTTGGCGATTTCACACAAAAGTAGTCTACATCTGAAAAATGTTTATCTGATATTATAATGTAGTCTCCAACACTGGCACCATTTATACTGATAACCTGTAAAGTTCCCCATATAATCCCCAGGAATTCTGCCATTCATTATTCTCATTTTGGTAGCCCGACACAAGAAGTTGTTGCCCATACGTGTTTGTTCGTTTATCTAGGCTTTGGACGTTTTTCAAATTGATCAATTGTATTGGAGTCAGGGAGGGGAGGTGCTTGTCGCTGTCATCTGTAATATAATCCGGCAGTTCTCCAGTTCGTGAATTACAATCTCCTCCATAATGATTAGATCGTTTTCCCCACACTGATTAAGTTTTTGCTCGAGGTTTCCGTACACGGAATCCAGTTTTTCTCGTGATTGCCCAAATGTTGAGTTAGATGGAGGAATATAAACTGAGACAAAAACAACTGTTGCATTCATATTAAATATTTCTCCATCAAATTCTACCCACAACAATAGATCATCAATGGAATCAGATTTTCGAATGAATGGTTTATATTTATCAAGAGAGTAAAACGCAACACCGCCTCGTTAGACTTGGTGCTGTTGCGGCACATATCAAGACATGTATAACCCGGCAACGTAATGTTAGTTGTTTTACAATGCCAAGATTCGGACAAACATATAAATTCATACTTGTTTAACAGTGAGAAGAATTCAGGGTCATCTAGCTTGTATACGAGACCCTGGACGTTCCAGGCTGTATAGGCTATTTTCTTTTTACTTTCTCTTAAGTTTCCTGCAGACATATTCTTAACAGAAAAAAACATTACACGGCCGTGCATTAATTAAAGGCTATTGGAAAACTGAGAACAGAACACACATACATACGCGCGCGCACACAGGCGCGGGTATTTACACTCTTGTGGTTGAGACACCAAAACACATGTCGGATAACTATAAAGGTGACAGGGATTTATTTAAGTCTGTCCTGTGAGTAAAAATGTAGCGTTGATTGTTAAATGGTCATGGTGGAAATATTGTACAGTGCAGTGTTCACTTTAAGCTATCAAATTTAGAAAATGGACGACCATCAGACTATCGGAACATATAAAAAGGCGTGTTTACAGTCCAGTCCCTGTAGTCGGATGGATAATTGCTCGTTTAAACAAGCACGGATGCACAATTGTCAATTGACCATTTCAGTGCTAAAGCCTGAATGCGCAATCGTCCAATTGACCATTTCTGTGCCTAGGCGAACAAACAAAAGCCATAATGCATGGAGGCCGGTATTAAAATGAGAGTAGCTTAAACTAAATTAGAATAATAGCCATGCTCTAGTTTATGTATTTTAGAAAAAAAAAACAATAATCCAATGCAAGCTTCAAACAACTTAAGAGCCCCAAAATTATCTCCAATAAAGGGCTACAATTGCCACAGATTCGATCTTGGTGCAATAAATTTTGCAAAATTTTCTAGTGGAAGGCCTTTCCAAACTAGGACCCTCTGGTAGTCACCCCCTCCTCCCACTTCCATGAAGGGAAGTGGGAGGAGGAGTAACGGCGGTAGGGTCCTAGCTAGGACTAGACAAGGACCCCCGAAACCCCACAGCAACTTTACAAATAGCATGCATGGTATGAGCCCCCCCCCCCCCCCACCATCCAAAAAGAAAAAAAAAAAAAAAAATTATAGAATCCCGGCTGCGCCATGGTGTGTTGTGTTGTATTACAGTTGTATGCACTTATTTAAGTTAGTTTCTATAAATAAATCACAATAAAATCATGTGGTCTTGATTTTGTTAATTTTTGTTGTCCGGGAGGGGAGCATAACTTGAAAAAAAGGTTATGCCACAGTTGATTTGCACATGATAACCCGAAAAATGGTTATGAAATAACAGACGACACAATGCTACGAGATTTGAACATTTTCAGTAATTTAGCCCCAAAATATCTATAGCTTATGTGTCTTTATAACAAATGGTTCCACACACCTGTTGTCATATCGTGGCATGAGCTATGGTTTAGGGCCAAATTCCAAAAATATCAACACGCCAAAATATAGCTCATGGAACACTGATGGAAAAATGTGGTCGATCTTTTTCCAATTAGGACCACAGGAGTCAGGACCTTGTCCTATGTGCCATATAATATCCTCTATAGAGGGTCTTATATATCGCCCACATGACAAGCTCCAGATTCTTGTGTTAGGACTCTATGGGAGGTGTATTTGTTGATAAATTCAAATATTCCTTGTAAAACGTGAAAGGTAAACAGATTTTCAATTGCGCTCAGAAAAGTATCAATATTCTATTACACACTAAAAACTAAAGTGTTAAAACTGACACGTTCGAGGTGTTAAACCCATTCTAACTCTTTGGGTTTGATTTTAACACTCAAAGTGCAATGCTTTAAGCACTTAGACATTACAATCGTCAGACATTTGAAACTTGAATGGGTGGCACTTCCCATGTGTCTAGCATTGGTGGTTCTTCCAGAATCGTCCATAATTTGATTTGCGCTTGGTGGGTATATAATTAAAAGGACACAACGCAGATGACGCGGATCAGGCTCGACACCTGCGTTGTTTCCTTTTAAGTGTCGCGACATTACACTTGTCAAGTTGTATTATTGTAACACCTGTCAAGTTCTGGGATATCTACACTTGAACAAAGTGCTAGTTAAGCACTTAGTAAGTGTTAAATACAGCACTTCAAGTGTAGTTTTTAACACTTTAGTTTTTAGCGTGTATTACTTACCATTCCATCAGCAGAAGGTTACGTCTTGCAAACTTGACATTCTGCAGTTCTCCGCGATTCATAAGAGCTAATAAACGCTTTATCGGCTCCCGCAGTCAAATATAGCTAATAGGGGGTGTTCAATAATAATTTGAAAACAGCACTCGCATTTGACACATTAAAGCGATTCAAATTTCTAGGGGATGTCGTCATACGGTAAATCCACTTCGTTTCGTTTTGTTGATCCCGTGAAGAAAAACTGTCAACCAGTTTAAGTTCGCTTTCGCGTAGGGCGACATCATAGATATAGGAATCTATGGGTGACATGGTGATTTAAATTCCGTCATTTTTTGGAGGAAAATCGTGTAATAACGTATGTAATCGAGAATTGTGAATCCAGCCTCTCAGTCGTTAGAGAGATAAATCATTTGTGAGTCAGTGTGAGGAGAAAAACAAGAGGTAAGTTGATTTGAATCTCAATGCGGGGCGTGAATGTGATATGACCAGTCGAGGGTCCGTTGCACTCCTTCCGCGCTTCGCTCGATAGGATAAACTTTGGAAATATTTTTGAAATTTTCACCTGGGCTTAAAATACTGATAAAAGAATTAAACAAAGTCATGTTATATATCAAAATAATGGCTAGAGCACAAGGAAATGGAATATATTCACTTTTTCACAAAAAAGGTATTTTTATGATTTTGACGACAGATAATGTCCTGAAATTTGACCAAAGGTAGGTTGGATGCCCCCTAAAGGTGTCATATTGGAAAGGGGGGAAATTTGTTCACTTTGAAATTCTCACTGCTGTTATTCCATAAATTCAAATTAAATATACACAAATTATACAGCGAAATGAAGATGAAGGTTGTGGTGCATAGAACACGGAAAAATATGCAATAAACTCACAGTTTTGAAAGCAGGCATCAATGCCTCCTGGACGTCTGCTACCGTATACATACCAGAACTGATAAACTAATATTTCCGGAGAACAACTCGTGGCCACATGTGCTTCAGATATTCAAGAACAAATGTAGGCATTCAAACACTTTAGGATGCAGCAAAAGGGATGCATTTGGGAAGAGGACAAAAAAGTCTGCATTTTTATTGCAGATGGATTCCATGTTCGACGGACATGCGCAAATCACTCGATATCACGACTTTCCATCGAAAACCAGAATCGTAATTCTAAGAAATTCCAACAGGTGTCATGATACCTTGCAAGTAATATGGCAACTGTGCAGTCTCCATATAATAATAATAATATGCAGTGTTAAGGCGATCTTTCTCATTATTTGATTTTAGACGGCATTGTATATCGATGCTTTTTCAGTCCGATGATCTTGACCGAAAATCTAAATCAGCCGACAGTGCGTCCCTTGTGTTCCAGTGTGTTCTATGTGCCTACTAGCACATAGAACACATTGGAACTGGGGGGAGGCGACTGTGAACAAAGCCGAGAGTTTTGGAATTTACTCCCACGCAGCCCTGTCACTGCGTTTAGAAGAATTCTGATGTCCTAGCTTTGTTCTTGGATATATGAAGCACATTTGGTCACGAATTGTTTGCCTGAAATATTATTTCGTTATCATTTCTTGTACGAATGCGGTAGCAGACTTCCTGGAACCATTGGTGCCTCCTGTCAACTCTGTGAGTTGATTGCATATATTTTTCGTGTTCTATAAATCTCAACCTTCATTTTGATGTATAACTTGTGTATATGTAATTTGAATTTATGGATTATCAGAGGTGGGAATTTCAAAGTAAACAAATTTCCCTTACTTATTTAGCACCTTATTATGCGACATTAGCTTGTACCAAACTTCCAAAGGCCACTTCTCCAAACGGAATCAAAGGCTTTCGATAGGTAAACGAAGGCACAGTACAACTTTTGTTTATATTTCTTGCTCAGTTCTATTTTTGCATCGGGAGAAAACATATGGTCAGTTGTTGAAGATCTCGCCATGAAGCCCGCCTCGCACGCGGATAGTAGGTTATAATCTTCCACGAAATTATTGATTCTATTACTTATTATGCTAGTAAATAATTTGGACACGCAACTTACTAGGGTTATCTTTCGGTAATTATCCGGGTTATCAGTGCTGCCTTTATGTTTGTATATAGGCTTTATTATTCCGACAGTCCAGTAATTTGGCAGAACACCAGTTGCAAGTATAAGCTTAAACAATTTAAGGTAAACGCTTTGGAATTTTTCAAAAGAGCATTTTACATATTCATTTGTAAAAGTGTAAAACCCTGGAGCCTTTGAAGACTTTACACTCTTTACAGCCTTTTCGTTCTCCTCCATTGTGATACTGATGCAATTTTATAAGATTAAAGATATATAATATACCTTTCCAGTACTCAACGCCAATCACTGTAGTCGGTGATGATGATCTTTGAAGAACAGAGCAGAAGTTATTGCTTCGCATGCAAATGTCAGTCGTTGAATGAGCCAATCTGGCCCTCTCACTGAATAATAGCAGTCTAAGGGAGACAATCCATTTCTTCTTGCTGTGCAGACGATGACTCTCACCAGTTGGATGCTTCCATCGGTACAACAATATCATTATTTTCATCTGCTATCCGTGCATTCGGAAGGGGTCGTTTTAACTAGCTCCTACCTCATTTTTATAATATTCAACAAACTCATCGGCGTTAGGCACATTTTGTGCCTCGGTCAACGCAGCGAATTAGATTTCAAAACTGTTTTGTATTATTTTCTTTAAAATTACGAACCCGTGGCCTTGTATTTCTGTCATACTTCAGCTTAGTTTTACAAAGAGTTGTTTTATATGAAGATCTTGTCAGGTTTTGGCGTGCCAGATTATTATGTGTTGGGTATTTTATATAACCCTTTCTCACTTTCCTACATGTATATTTAGTCCGCGTATGCATGCAGCCAGAGGAAAACCAGGGCGATTTAGTCTTTTGTTTTTTCTCCAATATAACACGTTCACCAAATGTTAATTTAGCGGCCTCTAAATAGATATTGGTCATAGAATCAACCCCCGAATGTATGTCATCTGAGGTCACAATAGATTCACTTTGCATGTCTACCAGCATATTATACACATCACTAACGGCGTTGTCGTCTATGTTTTTACTGAACTCAGCCCCTTTTATGCTATCCCACTTCACAACACTGATGCGTTTTGTGTCATTGTTTGGACGTTAAGAAATTTGATGAGATTTTTTTGTCCCCACGAATGGCATGCCTTGATATAGAGGTTGACCGTGCCGTGAACATCGAACAACAAGTTGAAATCATCCACCCGTAAATTAATGAGATCTGAGTGGCAATTCAGTGTACACAGGACACAATCCACAACATTTTTTTGTTCACAAATTGTTTTCCCGTGCTCTCTATCCTCTCCCAACCGACCATTCATAAGATAAGATATGATAAGTTTATTCAGCAAAAACACCAAGGACGGGCAGATTGCAAGATATACATAATAATAACAATAAACGTAAAGATAATACATAGATACATTTTGATACGAAATGATAGTATTAACTGTTGTCGTAGTATGTCATATATAGAATTAGCCGTTACCGGCAACCACGTCACGACTGCTGATGGAGCTTCAGCTCGCGCCGTTTAAAGAAAAGCAGGATCATATTACAGATGATGTTACACAGCCTGGGATCATTATTTTCCATCAAGAATATGAATTTTTACTATACATTCATCACAGAGAAGTTCTGATTTTCAAGCTCTAATCTGTGAAAAACGTTATTCCGGATAAACCCATATTGCGCGCATTCCATCACGAAATGCAATTCAGTTTCTACCGCTCCCGAGTCACATGACCTGCAAAATCTTTCGTCTACGGGAGTCGAAGGCTGCACATGTCTGCCCTTTTCGATCATTAGACAATGATTACTGATACGTAATCGCGTAAACTTAATTTTTGCTTCGGGCGATGCGGTGTTTGTCAAGTACGTTTCTAGGGTGTTAGCTTTCTTGAATTGTCTATACGTTCTCAGTTTATTTAATCCCTTTTTCTTATTATCAACATGAGTATTATTATAAAAGGCGTCGCGGTAAAGGTTTTGTAGTTTCTCTTTAACTTTATTAAAGTCATTTAGATGGAGTAGTGGGTTGTTATTAACAAGAACTTCCCGATATTTCAGCCACATAGAATCTGGCTGTAAATATTTTTCGGTTTCTAACCGAGCATCCAGTAATAATTTAGATGACGGAGATTGAAATGATTTTGACATAAATTTTACAAGTTACATCTTTGCGTCAATATATAATGGATATTGTCCAAGTTTAGCTCCAACTGCGTGATTGGACGATTTAGTGTGTACACCAAGTATAGACCTGTAGAATTGAAGTTGTACACGTTCACATGGGGTGGTATCAAAATGTATTTCATTTATCTCAGAAGCCCAGATTTCACTTCCATACATAAGGATGGGTTTTATTAGAGAATCGAACAGTTTTAACAAGATGCCAATAGAGGGCAGCCATTTCTTCTGAAAGGTATTGAATAAGCCATGCAAGACCTTTAACCTCTTCAGCCTAAGCTCCCTGTGGGCGATTTGTAATTTACCATTGGATGAGAAAACAAGTCCAAGGTACGTATATTCGGGAGTGTAGTCGATTGTTTGTGTTCCGATCTGGAATTTAGGAAGATTAATCTTTTTTCGAGAATTGAATAGGATGACCTTTGTTTTATCAACAGTAACGGTAAGTTTATTTTCATCGCAATATTCGGTTAATTTGTTGAGTGCGTTTTGGAGTCCATGCGGAGTGTCCGAAAAAGGGCTAAGGCATCGGCAAACAAAAGATGATTCAGTGGTGAACCATTAATGATGATAGGGGAGCAGTCGTCATTGAAACATGAGCCCAAGTCATCAATGAAGATTTTAAAAAGTGTCGGCGAGACAACACATCCTTGCCTTATGCCGGTGGTCGATAACCGGGGTGGTCCTATACCCCGGGTGTTTTTACGTGGTAGTAATTTGACTGGTACATAGATTGCAAACTTGAAATATATTATTGCACACACCTAAACGTTCCAGATTTTCGAACAGACGGAGCCTATTTACTGTGTCGAATGCCTTCTTAAAATCAATAAACACCGCAGACAACGGCTTTTTTTAATACCTTGTATTTGTTGATAAAGTTTTAAGAATAAAAGCACTATCAATTGTAATTCGTCCCGCCCTAAATCCGAATTGGTTCTCACTTATAAGATTGTTGTCTTCTAGGAAAGCATTAATCCTCTCGTTTATCACCTTATTGAATAATTTGTCTAACGCGCTATTCACAGCAATAGCTCTATAATTGGCGGGATCGCGACGGTCCCCTTTTTGTATATTGTTGTCAAAACAGATTTGCTCGAATCCACCGGGTAGTGATGAGACTGCAACACTTGAATGAATAATTTTGTCAAATGATCTATGATATATGGCGCTAGGCTTTTCAGAAGTTCATTAGAAATGTTGTCATCGCCTACAGCTTTTTTATTTTTCAGTTTCTTTTTGGAGTTGAGTGTGTCGGTGGCCGTGACTGAATCGTTATTTAGAGGATATTGGGCTTGAACCATCCCCACTGAACTTGTTCTTATGAACGATGCGTTTTGTGGTTGACACAACAGAGTACTGAAGTAATCAACAGCTCGATCTGGATCTAGGTGATTTTCCACAACACTATTTGTGCGCGAATAGCCTGCCAGTAAGCTTTCGGAACAGTTGTCGTTAAATTGTCGAGTTTATCACATAATTCCTTGAAGTGAAGTTTTGACTTTCTGTTTGTTGCTTTCTTGAACGCTTTTTTAGCAGAGAAGAAATTTTGGATGAGAGAAATGTCAAACGGATTTTGTTTGAGAGAAGTCAAGGCACACTTCAATGAAAATTTTAGGTCCTTGCATTCCTGATCAAACCATTTCCGTTTGGACCTCTTTTTCTTAGGGGAATGGGGAATTCGTTTTGTTGCATATGTGTTTACGTCGGCTACAATATCGCAAAAGTCCTAACCGCGTTTTCTGTACTATCTTTGTTATTTGGGTATGTCTTCATCATAAATCGTTGTGTTTTAATTTGCAGATCGCGGTTACCGATTGCTTGTCTAGCCTTTCCTGAGCTATCGGGTAGCCACATAGGTTTACATAGACATATTTAGTATTCGCCCTTTTACCGATAATACTTGTGTATTTTAAGTGCAGGCTAAGTTGACAGTGGTGAATATTCGGTTGGCGATTTCACACAAAAGTAGTCTACATCTGAAAAATGTTTATCTGATATTATAATGTAGTCTCCAACACTGGCACCATTATACTGATAACCTGTAAAGTTCCCCATATAATCCCCAGGAATTCTGCCATTCATTATTCTCATTTTGGTAGCCCGACACAAGAAGTTGTTGCCCATACGTGTTTGTTCGTTTATCTAGGCTTTGACGTTTTTCAAATTGATCAATTGTATTGGAGTCAGGGAGGGGAGGTGCTTGTCGCTGTCATCTGTAATATAATCCGGCAGTTCTCCAGTTCGTGAATTACAATCTCCTCCCATAATGATTAGATCGTTTTCCCCACACTGATTAAGTTTTTGCTCGAGGTTTCCGTACACGGAATCCAGTTTTTCTCGTGATTGCCCAAATGTTGAGTTAGATGGAGGAATATAAACTGAGACAAAAACAACTGTTGCATTCATATTAAATATTTCTCCATCAAATTCTACCCACAACAATAGATCATCAATGGAATCAGATTTTCGAATGAATGGTTTATATTTATCAAGAGAGTAAAACGCAACACCGCCTCGGTTAGACTTGGTGCTGTTGCGGCACATATCAAGACATGTATAACCCGGCAACGTAATGTTAGTTGTTTTACAATGCCAAGATTCGGACAAACATATAAATTCATACTTGTTTAACAGTGAGAAGAATTCAGGGTCATCTAGCTTGTATACGAGACCCTGGACGTTCCAGGCTGTATAGGCTATTTTCTTTTTACTTTCTCTTAAGTTTCCTGCAGACATATTCTTAACAGAAAAAAACATTACACGGCCGTGCATTAATTAAAGGCTATTGGAAAACTGAGAACAGAACACACATACATACGCGCGCGCACACAGGCGCGGGTATTTACACTCTTGTGGTTGAGACACCAAAACACATGTCGGATAACTATAAAGGTGACAGGGATTTATTTAAGTCTGTCCTGTGAGTAAAAATGTAGCGTTGATTGTTAAATGGTCATGGTGGAAATATTGTACAGTGCAGTGTTCACTTTAAGCTATCAAATTTAGAAAATGGACGACCATCAGACTATCGGAACATATAAAAAGGCGTGTTTACAGTCCCAGTCCCTGTAGTCGGATGGATAATTGCTCGTTTAAACAAGCACGGATGCACAATTGTCCAATTGACCATTTCAGTGCTAAAGCCTGAATGCGCAATCGTCCAATTGACCATTTCTGTGCCTAGGCGAACAAACAAAAGCCATAATGCATGGAGGCCGGTATTAAAATGAGAGTAGCTTAAACTAAATTAGAATAATAGCCATGCTCTAGTTTATGTATTTTAGAAAAAAAAAACAATAATCCAATGCAAGCTTCAAACAACTTAAGAGCCCCAAAATTATCTCCAATAAAGGGCTACAATTGCCACAGATTCGATCTTGGTGCAATAAATTTTGCAAAATTTTCTAGTGGAAGGCCTTTTCCAAACTAGGACCCTCTGGTAGTCACCCCCTCCTCCCACTTCCATGAAGGGAAGTGGGAGGAGGAGTAACGGCGGTAGGGTCCTAGCTAGGACTAGACAAGGACCCCCGAAACCCCACAGCAACTTTACAAATAGCATGCATGGTATGACCCCCCCCCCCCCCCCCCACCATCCAAAAAGAAAAAAAAAAAAAAAAATTATAGAATCCCGGCTGCGCCATGGTGTGTTGTGTTGTATTACAGTTGTATGCACTTATTTAAGTTAGTTTCTATAAATAAATCACAATAAAATCATGTGGTCTTGATTTTGTTAATTTTTGTTGTCCGGGAGGGGAGCATAACTTGAAAAAAAGGTTATGCCACAGTTGATTTGCACATGATAACCCGAAAAATGGTTATGAAATAACAGACGACACAATGCTACGAGATTTGAACATTTTCAGTAATTTAGCCCCAAAATATCTATAGCTTATGTGTCTTTATAACAAAAGGTTCCACACACCTGTTGTCATATCGTGGCATGAGCTATGGTTTAGGGCCAAATTCCAAAAATATCAACACGCCAAAATATAGCTCATGGAACACTGATGGAAAAATGTGGTCGATCTTTTTCCAATTAGGACCACAGGAGTCAGGACCTTGTCCTATGTGCCATATAATATCCTCTATAGAGGGTCTTATATATCGCCCACATGACAAGCTCCAGATTCTTGTGTTAGGACTCTATGGGAGGTGTATTTGTTGATAAATTCAAATATTCCTTGTAAAACGTGAAAGGTAAACAGATTTTCAATTGCGCTCAGAAAAGTATCAATATTCTATTACACACTAAAAACTAAAGTGTTAAAACTGACACGTTCGAGGTGTTAAACCCATTCTAACTCTTTGGGTTTGATTTTAACACTCAAAGTGCAATGCTTTAAGCACTTAGACATTACAATCGTCAGACATTTGAAACTTGAATGGGTGGCACTTCCCATGTGTCTAGCATTGGTGGTTCTTCCAGAATCGTCCATAATTTGATTTGCGCTTGGTGGGTATATAATTAAAAGGACACAACGCAGATGACGCGGATCAGGCTCGACACCTGCGTTGTTTCCTTTTAAGTGTCGCGACATTACACTTGTCAAGTTGTATTATTGTAACACCTGTCAAGTTCTGGGATATCTACACTTGAACAAAGTGCTAGTTAAGCACTTAGTAAGTGTTAAATACAGCACTTCAAGTGTAGTTTTTAACACTTTAGTTTTTAGCGTGTATTACTTACCATTCCATCAGCAGAAGGTTACGTCTTGCAAACTTGACATTCTGCAGTTCTCCGCGATTCATAAGAGCTAATAAACGCTTTATCGGCTCCCGCAGTCAAATATAGCTAATAGGGGGTGTTCAATAATAATTTGAAAACAGCACTCGCATTTGACACATTAAAGCGATTCAAATTTCTAGGGGATGTCGTCATACGGTAAATCCACTTCGTTTCGTTTTGTTGATCCCGTGAAGAAAAACTGTCAACCAGTTTAAGTTCGCTTTCGCGTAGGGCGACATCATAGATATAGGAATCTATGGGTGACATGGTGATTTAAATTCCGTCATTTTTTGGAGGAAAATCGTGTAATAACGTATGTAATCGAGAATTGTGAATCCAGCCTCTCAGTCGTTAGAGAGATAAATCATTTGTGAGTCAGTGTGAGGAGAAAAACAAGAGGTAAGTTGATTTGAATCTCAATGCGGGGCGTGAATGTGATATGACCAGTCGAGGGTCCGTTGCACTCCTTCCGCGCTTCGCTCGATAGGATAAACTTTGGAAATATTTTTGAAATTTTCACCTGGGCTTAAAATACTGATAAAAGAATTAAACAAAGTCATGTTATATATCAAAATAATGGCTAGAGCACAAGGAAATGGAATATATTCACTTTTTCACAAAAAAGGTATTTTTATGATTTTGACGACAGATAATGTCCTGAAATTTGACCAAAGGTAGGTTGGATGCCCCCTAAAGGTGTCATATTGGAAAGGGGGGAAATTTGTTCACTTTGAAATTCTCACTGCTGTTATTCCATAAATTCAAATTAAATATACACAAATTATACAGCGAAATGAAGATGAAGGTTGTGGTGCATAGAACACGGAAAAATATGCAATAAACTCACAGTTTTGAAAGCAGGCATCAATGCCTCCTGGACGTCTGCTACCGTATACATACCAGAACTGATAAACTAATATTTCCGGAGAACAACTCGTGGCCACATGTGCTTCAGATATTCAAGAACAAATGTAGGCATTCAAACACTTTAGGATGCAGCAAAAGGGATGCATTTGGGAAGAGGACAAAAAAGTCTGCATTTTTATTGCAGATGGATTCCATGTTCGACGGACATGCGCAAATCACTCGATATCACGACTTTCCATCGAAAACCAGAATCGTAATTCTAAGAAATTCCAACAGGTGTCATGATACCTTGCAAGTAATATGGCAACTGTGCAGTCTCCATATAATAATAATAATATGCAGTGTTAAGGCGATCTTTCTCATTATTTGATTTTAGACGGCATTGTATATCGATGCTTTTTCAGTCCGATGATCTTGACCGAAAATCTAAATCAGCCGACAGTGCGTCCCTTGTGTTCCAGTGTGTTCTATGTGCCTACTAGCACATAGAACACATTGGAACTGGGGGGAGGCGACTGTGAACAAAGCCGAGAGTTTTGGAATTTACTCCCACGCAGCCCTGTCACTGCGTTTAGAAGAATTCTGATGTCCTAGCTTTGTTCTTGGATATATGAAGCACATTTGGTCACGAATTGTTTGCCTGAAATATTATTTCGTTATCATTTCTTGTACGAATGCGGTAGCAGACTTCCTGGAACCATTGGTGCCTCCTGTCAACTCTGTGAGTTGATTGCATATATTTTTCGTGTTCTATAAATCTCAACCTTCATTTTGATGTATAACTTGTGTATATGTAATTTGAATTTATGGATTATCAGAGGTGGGAATTTCAAAGTAAACAAATTTCCCTTACTTATTTAGCACCTTATTATGCGACATTAGCTTGTACCAAACTTCCAAAGGCCACTTCTCCAAACGGAATCAAAGGCTTTCGATAGGTAAACGAAGGCACAGTACAACTTTTGTTTATATTTCTTGCTCAGTTCTATTTTTGCATCGGGAGAAAACATATGGTCAGTTGTTGAAGATCTCGCCATGAAGCCCGCCTCGCACGCGGATAGTAGGTTATAATCTTCCACGAAATTATTGATTCTATTACTTATTATGCTAGTAAATAATTTGGACACGCAACTTACTAGGGTTATCTTTCGGTAATTATCCGGGTTATCAGTGCTGCCTTTATGTTTGTATATAGGCTTTATTATTCCGACAGTCCAGTAATTTGGCAGAACACCAGTTGCAAGTATAAGCTTAAACAATTTAAGGTAAACGCTTTGGAATTTTTCAAAAGAGCATTTTACATATTCATTTGTAAAAGTGTAAAACCCTGGAGCCTTTGAAGACTTTACACTCTTTACAGCCTTTTCGTTCTCCTCCATTGTGATACTGATGCAATTTTATAAGATTAAAGATATATAATATACCTTTCCAGTACTCAACGCCAATCACTGTAGTCGGTGATGATGATCTTTGAAGAACAGAGCAGAAGTTATTGCTTCGCATGCAAATGTCAGTCGTTGAATGAGCCAATCTGGCCCTCTCACTGAATAATAGCAGTCTAAGGGAGACAATCCATTTCTTCTTGCTGTGCAGACGATGACTCTCACCAGTTGGATGCTTCCATCGGTACAACAATATCATTATTTTCATCTGCTATCCGTGCATTCGGAAGGGGTCGTTTTAACTAGCTCCTACCTCATTTTTATAATATTCAACAAACTCATCGGCGTTAGGCACATTTTGTGCCTCGGTCAACGCAGCGAATTAGATTTCAAAACTGTTTTGTATTATTTTCTTTAAAATTACGAACCCGTGGCCTTGTATTTCTGTCATACTTCAGCTTAGTTTTACAAAGAGTTGTTTTATATGAAGATCTTGTCAGGTTTTGGCGTGCCAGATTATTATGTGTTGGGTATTTTATATAACCCTTTCTCACTTTCCTACATGTATATTTAGTCCGCGTATGCATGCAGCCAGAGGAAAACCAGGGCGATTTAGTCTTTTGTTTTTTCTCCAATATAACACGTTCACCAAATGTTAATTTAGCGGCCTCTAAATAGATATTGGTCATAGAATCAACCCCCGAATGTATGTCATCTGAGGTCACAATAGATTCACTTTGCATGTCTACCAGCATATTATACACATCACTAACGGCGTTGTCGTCTATGTTTTTACTGAACTCAGCCCCTTTTATGCTATCCCACTTCACAACACTGATGCGTTTTGTGTCATTGTTTGGACGTTAAGAAATTTGATGAGATTTTTTTGTCCCCACGAATGGCATGCCTTGATATAGAGGTTGACCGTGCCGTGAACATCGAACAACAAGTTGAAATCATCCACCCGTAAATTAATGAGATCTGAGTGGCAATTCAGTGTACACAGGACACAATCCACAACATTTTTTTGTTCACAAATTGTTTTCCCGTGCTCTCTATCCTCTCCCAACCGACCATTCATAAGATAAGATATGATAAGTTTATTCAGCAAAAACACCAAGGACGGGCAGATTGCAAGATATACATAATAATAACAATAAACGTAAAGATAATACATAGATACATTTTGATACGAAATGATAGTATTAACTGTTGTCGTAGTATGTCATATATAGAATTAGCCGTTACCGGCAACCACGTCACGACTGCTGATGGAGCTTCAGCTCGCGCCGTTTAAAGAAAAGCAGGATCATATTACAGATGATGTTACACAGCCTGGGATCATTATTTTCCATCAAGAATATGAATTTTTACTATACATTCATCACAGAGAAGTTCTGATTTTCAAGCTCTAATCTGTGAAAAACGTTATTCCGGATAAACCCATATTGCGCGCATTCCATCACGAAATGCAATTCAGTTTCTACCGCTCCCGAGTCACATGACCTGCAAAATCTTTCGTCTACGGGAGTCGAAGGCTGCACATGTCTGCCCTTTTCGATCATTAGACAATGATTACTGATACGTAATCGCGTAAACTTAATTTTTGCTTCGGGCGATGCGGTGTTTGTCAAGTACGTTTCTAGGGTGTTAGCTTTCTTGAATTGTCTATACGTTCTCAGTTTATTTAATCCCTTTTTCTTATTATCAACATGAGTATTATTATAAAAGGCGTCGCGGTAAAGGTTTTGTAGTTTCTCTTTAACTTTATTAAAGTCATTTAGATGGAGTAGTGGGTTGTTATTAACAAGAACTTCCCGATATTTCAGCCACATAGAATCTGGCTGTAAATATTTTTCGGTTTCTAACCGAGCATCCAGTAATAATTTAGATGACGGAGATTGAAATGATTTTGACATAAATTTTACAAGTTACATCTTTGCGTCAATATATAATGGATATTGTCCAAGTTTAGCTCCAACTGCGTGATTGGACGATTTAGTGTGTACACCAAGTATAGACCTGTAGAATGGAAGTTGTACACGTTCACATGGGGTGGTATCAAAATGTATTTCATTTATCTCAGAAGCCCAGATTTCACTTCCATACATAAGGATGGGTTTTATTAGAGAATCGAACAGTTTTAACAAGATGCCAATAGAGGGCAGCCATTTCTTCTGAAAGGTATTGAATAAGCCATGCAAGACCTTTAACCTCTTCAGCCTAAGCTCCCTGTGGGCGATTTGTAATTTACCATTGGATGAGAAAACAAGTCCAAGGTACGTATATTCGGGAGTGTAGTCGATTGTTTGTGTTCCGATCTGGAATTTAGGAAGATTAATCTTTTTTCGAGAATTGAATAGGATGACCTTTGTTTTATCAACAGTAACGGTAAGTTTATTTTCATCGCAATATTCGGTTAATTTGTTGAGTGCGTTTTGGAGTCCATGCGGAGTGTCCGAAAAAGGGCTAAGGCATCGGCAAACAAAAGATGATTCAGTGGTGAACCATTAATGATGATAGGGGAGCAGTCGTCATTGAAACATGAGCCCAAGTCATCAATGAAGATTTTAAAAAGTGTCGGCGAGACAACACATCCTTGCCTTATGCCGGTGGTCGATAACCGGGGTGGTCCTATACCCCGGGTGTTTTTACGTGGTAGTAATTTGACTGGTACATAGATTGCAAACTTGAAATATATTATTGCACACACCTAAACGTTCCAGATTTTCGAACAGACGGAGCCTATTTACTGTGTCGAATGCCTTCTTAAAATCAATAAACACCGCAGACAACGGCTTTTTTTAATACCTTGTATTTGTTGATAAAGTTTTAAGAATAAAAGCACTATCAATTGTAATTCGTCCCGCCCTAAATCCGAATTGGTTCTCACTTATAAGATTGTTGTCTTCTAGGAAAGCATTAATCCTCTCGTTTATCACCTTATTGAATAATTTGTCTAACGCGCTATTCACAGCAATAGCTCTATAATTGGCGGGATCGCGACGGTCCCCTTTTTGTATATTGTTGTCAAAACAGATTTGCTCGAATCCACCGGGTAGTGATGAGACTGCAACACTTGAATGAATAATTTTGTCAAATGATCTATGATATATGGCGCTAGGCTTTTCAGAAGTTCATTAGAAATGTTGTCATCGCCTACAGCTTTTTTATTTTTCAGTTTCTTTTTGGAGTTGAGTGTGTCGGTGGCCGTGACTGAATCGTTATTTAGAGGATATTGGGCTTGAACCATCCCCACTGAACTTGTTCTTATGAACGATGCGTTTTGTGGTTGACACAACAGAGTACTGAAGTAATCAACAGCTCGATCTGGATCTAGGTGATTTTCCACAACACTATTTGTGCGCGAATAGCCTGCCAGTAAGCTTTCGGAACAGTTGTCGTTAAATTGTCGAGTTTATCACATAATTCCTTGAAGTGAAGTTTTGACTTTCTGTTTGTTGCTTTCTTGAACGCTTTTTTAGCAGAGAAGAAATTTTGGATGAGAGAAATGTCAAACGGATTTTGTTTGAGAGAAGTCAAGGCACACTTCAATGAAAATTTTAGGTCCTTGCATTCCTGATCAAACCATTTCCGTTTGGACCTCTTTTTCTTAGGGGAATGGGGAATTCGTTTTGTTGCATATGTGTTTACGTCGGCTACAATATCGCAAAAGTCCTAACCGCGTTTTCTGTACTATCTTTGTTATTTGGGTATGTCTTCATCATAAATCGTTGTGTTTTAATTTGCAGATCGCGGTTACCGATTGCTTGTCTAGCCTTTCCTGAGCTATCGGGTAGCCACATAGGTTTACATAGACATATTTAGTATTCGCCCTTTTACCGATAATACTTGTGTATTTTAAGTGCAGGCTAAGTTGACAGTGGTGAATATTCGGTTGGCGATTTCACACAAAAGTAGTCTATACTCTGAAAAATGTTTATCTGATATTATAATGTAGTCTACAACACTGGCACCATTATACTGATAACCTGTAAAGTTCCCCATATAATCCCCAGGAATTCTGCCATTCATTATTCTCATTTTGGTAGCCCGACACAAGAAGTTGTTGCCCATACGTGTTTGTTCGTTTATCTAGGCTTTGACGTTTTTTCAAATTGATCAATTGTATAGGAGTCAGGGAGGGGAGGTGCGTGTCGCTGTCATCTGTAATATAATCCGGCAGTTCTCCAGTTCGTGAATTACAATCTCCTCCCATAATGATTAGATCGTTTTCCCCACACTGATTAAGTTTTTGCTCGAGGTTTCCGTACGCGGAATCCAGTTTTTCTCGTGATTGTCCAAATGTTGAGTTAGATGGAAGAATATAAACTGAGACAAAAACAACTGTTGCATTCATATTAAATATTTCTCCATCAAATTCTACCCACAACAATAGATCATCAATGGAATCAGATTTTCGAAAGAATGGTTTATATTTATCAAGATAGTAAAACGCAACACCGCCTCGGTTAGACTTGGTGCTGTTGCGGCACATATCTAGACATGTATAACCCGGCAACGTAATGTTAGTTGTTTTACAATGCCAAGATTCGGACAAACATATAAATTCATACTTGTTTAACAGTGAGATGAATTCAGGGTCATCTAGCTTGTATACGAGACCCTGGACGTTCCAGGAGGTATAGGCTATTTTCTTTTTACTTTCTCTTAAGTTTCCTACAGACATATTCTTAACAGAAAAAACATTACACGGCCGTGCATTAATTAAAGGCTATTGGAAAACTGAGAACAGAACACACATACACAGGCGCGGGTATTTACACTCTTGTGGTTGAGACACCAAAACACATGTCGGATAACTATAAAGGTGACAGGGATTTATTTAAGTCTGTCCTGTGAGTAAAAATGTAGCGTTGATTGTTAAATGGTCATGGTGGAAATATTGTACAGTGCAGTGTTCACTTTAAGCTATCAAATTTAGAAAATGGACGACCATCAGACTATCGGAACATATAAAAAGGCGTGTTTACAGTCCCAGTCCCTGTAGTCGGATGGATAATTGCTTGTTTAAACAAGCACGGATGCACAATTGTCCAATTGACCATTTCAGTGCTAAAGCCTGAATGCGCAATCGTCCAATTGACCATTTCTGTGCCTAGGCGAACAAACAAAAGCCATAATGCATGGAGGCCGGTATTAAAATGAGAGTAGCTTAAACTAAATTAGAATAATAGCCATGCTCTAGTTTATGTATTTTAGAATATTACATAGTTGTTGGCGAACAAAAGAGATGTAATTATTGCGACCGTATTGAGGCAAGTCAAACAGGCTGGGCGCAGTGCGCACCTGAGTTGAACGTTTCGCTGTATCTGCAAATTTGTTGATCTGTCCACATGTACGTTCGTTACGGCCATTGTCAATAGCCGTAAATTGCCCCCCCCCCCCCGCCCCCACCCTGTGGTATGTACAATGTATCACTTCCCTTTCGAGTGTTTTGATTTGCAAAATAGTGTTCATCTCATAAACCTGTTTCCGTCAGTAAATGGTCGGCGCCTGGCGTTATATTACGTAATGAATATATAATGCGCTTGGCCAAGACTTTGATGCCAATGTTATTCACATGATACGCATCATGATAAAAGTGTCTTTTACACACGCCTGCTGGTTGGTGAAGCCACTGGTATTATCCAGGAAAACACTATTTGTTCTCTTGTAGACTGTTGCTAATCTCCAGTTGGTCTCTTTGATGATAACATTAACCTTGTGATGAAGTAATGAGGGCAAGACAGATGATAAAATCAATGTTACCCGAGGGTATTTGCGTTTCAGCACGGCAACAAGGTGTTCGATATCCCCTTCCGACACAACAATTTGATTTTTACATGAATTTATGCCAATATGAACAGTGATTCTATTCTCACAGTCGTTTGCTTCTTTCGTTCCAGCCACTGATCTAATCCTTCAATTCGAAGACCCGGTATAACACTTCCTTGTACACTATTTCTCCTTTTAAAGCCATCAGTTTTGTGTCGATATCCCTTATCACTGAATCACCAATAATTAAGTGAACAGAATCAGGAGTCTGTTGAGGTTGGCTGTGATATACATCAGCTGGGCTGGAATTTTGAATTTCAGTAGCATTGTAATTTTTATTCCTGAAGAGAAGGTCTGAATTTGACAGGTCGGGCATTTCATTTAATACCTCGAATATGTTCTTAATTGAAACAGAAGGCGTGATGGGTGCACATACTGGAATGTCCTCATTTGTCCTTGTCTTGGTATCGTCCGTGTTAGGGTTAGAACAACACACTGGAGACAAAACAAAAGCTCCTTGTTGGCGAGGCTGACTGTATGACCTTGTGATTTCTTTTTTGATGGCGTAATTTGTTTTCTGTCGAGACCCTTTACTTTGTTTTTCAACGTTTCAACCTCATTTCGTAGTTTACAGTTTTCTTTCTTTAAACGATCAGTGTCTTGTTTGAGTTCGTTCACTTTTCCAGCCAGTTCTTTGAAGTATAGTTTTTGATTATTTGAATTTTGTGTCTTGAGGTCACATAATTCTTGTTGAATTGTGTTTTCTTGATCTTTCTGACAGATTTTCAGTTCATCAACAAGCATCTGAAGTTGATCAAAGGACCCCGTTTTAGTACAGTGTAGTTCAGCACTTCGGGTACAGTGGAGGAATTTAGTATCTTAGAATTGATATTTCCTGAGGTGAATGTTTTGATTTGAATGAGTTTTATGGCACGCCATTCCAAAACGTTTCTTCTTGCGTATTGGGGTGGAGCGCGTCACTGTATTATTCGCGATGGGTAACGAATTAGAAGAAACACTTACGTCTGCATCATCGAGTTTAATGTCCTCACTATATAGTTTGTAATCAGTTCATCAACATCTCTCTCGAATTTCCAACTAAATCCCGCCTCGTAGATAGATGGAAGATGATTACTGATCCACCAGCGGATATTTAACTTAGTTCCTTGTAACATGATTTTATTATTTGTTCGATATATATGCACCTTGAGTTTGTGTGATCTGTTTCCTGGTATAGTTAGTTTGTCTTCTACTATAACAGCGTAGTTATCAGAGATACATTCCCACATCACTCCTCGTATTTCCTTGTTCCGATCTATATCCCAGTAAAATCCAGTAAATCCATTCATGTAATTTTTTAACTTTAAAGTGTCCAGAGTTATCAATATACATCTACCTTGACACTTTAGCTCAATGTTGTGGATGTCTTCCATTAGGCCATTTGCCTTTCGTTGAAGAATTTTATCAACATTTAGGTCGTAATTCCTAACACAGTCTATTATGTCTTTGTGCTGTACTGTAGACTCCTTTGGTACACTGATCTCCACTTGTGAAGATGTACTGTCCTGTTCCTCAATTATATCGTCAATGTTATCCTTTTGTGTTGTTTCCATGACGTACTCCAGTTTTATAATAAAAGAAATCTGTGTATAAAACAATATAATATAAATAAGACTCTATGAACAATATGAAACGATAGCAAAGAATATGAAGATTTTAGACTACTTTTCTTTCTGTAGTTTGATCGAATAACCAATGGTATTCAAAAACTGACAAATGTCCCTCTTTTCGTTCTTGTATTCCAAACACAGTGCTTTTAATCGCTTTTGCAATTTTGAAGCATTTCTTTGCACTCGTTTGACTACAGGGTCAACTTGTCGCATTCTCTCTATCTCAGTCAGTGCATTGGTTTGGTCCTTCTGAATGCACCGAATATGGTGCGACAAACTGGGGTTCTTGTGGCCTACTAGATGCGTGAAAGCATTGTTCCAAGATTCACAAATGTTGTTTGTGAAATTTCTGTCTGCTACAGTGACGTCATGCACATTCCATATGTTTATAGGGAACATCGGTTTATTAGTCCTCTGAATTCTCAAAACACCCCGTGGACCACGATTCGCCTCTAATTTTCCATTTACATATGTGGAATCGAAATATTCCACCAGCCCATTAAGTCCATCTGGCACATCCTTCTTTAATTCTAACATTCCTTGTTTCACATCTTCTACTGGCAGAAATGCTAATCCATCAAGTTTACCGCAAAAGTGTTTCACATTATCATTTTCCTTGTAACGTACCGATAGATCCGTAGTTTGAATTTTTCTCCACGTGGATTGTGTCAGATGATAGAAACATCCCTGAATGTTCACATGGTGTCCGAGCATGGATCGAATTGCACTATGCATTGCTTGTTCATAGTCACACGAGATTGTTGTGGGATCTGGAACTAGCTCGTGGCTTTGACAAGAATTCAACACGACAGCGAACACCTCTTCGTAAGGGGGTTTTTGTTTGTTTGGCAGCAATGCATAAACACAAGTTGCGAAAACTATATCAACAGCAGCACGGATAACAAACAGTTGCTTGAATTGTTTTGGTGCAGCCCCAAATGCCACGTCTATGTACCAATGATTACTGCGAGAGAGATGTTCTAGACTAGCTTTGGTTGCGAACACAAGGATGCGGTTATCATTGATTTCTCCTTCAGTGAAATTGTCATATATGAGGAACTGAATATTATCAGACCCTCCAGTTGTTGTGAAATTTTCTGGTAGAACAGGTATGTCTTCAATCTTTTTTGGTTCTAGTGGGGTATCTCCGCGTTCCTGTCGTCTGATGGCTCGTTTGATGGTATCAGGTTATCCAGCGGCTACACGAACATCAACTGGATAACTGAGTAGCTTGTTGGACATTATCTGACCAGGATTGCCCCGACTGTTGATAACAAGATCTTTCATCTGCTCCCTAACTTTGTAGGCCTCAATCGCCAGCTGGTCAGCTGCGTGGCAGTGGGGTGTTGACACTGTTATTCGGCTTACTAGGAGATCAGTTGTTACAGACCCATTGCAATTACTGCTTTTGCGTTTGGAACATTCCCAGTGGATTGACACTTTGCGCGTTTTCTTCACTGAATATGAAAACCCATCAAACACTAGTTTTCGACCACCTTTCAAACTTTTTTATCACTTCCATTTTACTGGTTGAATACTTCTGTAAACTGTGGTGTTTTATAGTTTTGTTATATGTCACTACTCATCTAAAAATGTTAATCCTCAGAGTCATATTGACTCTAGTTTAATAACACTTTGAATGGCTACAAGTCCCTAGTTGGAGATTAGTCTGGAGATGTTGATTACATTTTGCTATCAGGAAGTAAATTAACTATGGAGGTCTGCATATTGTTTATAGAAGGGATCACACTAATGGTAGGCAAGCCAGACTACTGAGAAGAATCAATTAAATCCTACTAATTGGGGGGGGGGGGGGGGGGGGGGGGGGGGGGGGGGGGGGGGGGACTAATATCACACTAATATCGGGCAAGCCAGACTACTGAAAATAATCAATTCAATCCTACTAATTGGGGGGCTAATGTCCACTTCATTTTTTTCTGAGTGGGGGGCTAACATCCACCTTTGTTTTTCTCTTTGGGGGGCTACTGTCCAACTAAGATTTTTTTTTTTTTTTTTTTTTTTGGGGGGGGGGGAGCTAGTGTCCACTAAGACCATTAAGCTCTGGGGGCTAACATCCTGGGGGCTACTGTCCGTATACCCTTTGAAGTCCAAGCGTAATGAACACGTCAAAGGTTCTACAGATATCAATTAGTTTATACCATATGTATTCACAACGTGTATTCCTGTCCAGGGGGTAATTATTGGGTAGATAACTGTTATTTTCATTCTGTTGTTGAAGGTGCTATAGAAGTATGGGAAATTTCTGACTTTGAAATTCCCGCCTCTGATATTCCATAAATTCAAATTAAATATTCACAAATTATACATCAAAATGAATGTTGGGATGCACAGAACATGGAAAATATATATATTCCATAACCCATGGTTCGTGGAAGTCTGCTACCGTATTCGTACCAGAACTGATAATAAAATAATATTTCCGGAGAACAACAAGTAAATTCAAATCGAGCAATTTGCCAGTCCCGGCATTTAAATTACCGATTAAAAAAATTCGATCGGAGATGGTCAGTTTATCAGTTATTGATATAGTAATGCCATCAAACAGATCAGGGACGATTTCGTATTCTCAAGAGCAAAATATAAATTGCCAAAAAATAACTGGTCGCTCAAAACAATTCTAAACGAAATAACATTTGGGTTAGGGTCGTTCAAGACGGTCACATACTTCGATAAATCTACCTTTACAGAAACGCCCAGCCCCCCCCCCCCCCCCCCCCCCCCCCCCCCCATCTATATTTTGTGACCGTTGACCTGTTTTTCAGCTGAATAGTAACAAAACCATCAATTTGTAATTCGTGAACATATCAATTTTCGTTTTGGAAAACAAAGTATATCAAAATTTTGATATAAACTCCACAAACTCAGGGTCATTAACCTTAGCTCTCAGCCCACACACATTTAGAGACAGTGAGGATATGTCAATGTCACTCTCAACAGTTACATCATGGCTCCCCCTATTTTGCAGCTTGTCCATGTCCCACACTCCCCAGTGGCCGGCGATAAGGAGGTGGCTGACCGGGCGTTACCCCCCTTATTTACAAAAAGTTTGTCAAGAACCACCCTGGCCCGTCGCCATCACAGCGCGCTACTTTATCCATGAGTATCTTTACTATAGTCATTAACCTCTTTGGGATACTGTTTTTTTACCAAGTACTGAGTGTCTTTCAAAAATGTGGCATGATTTTTAACCAGTTCTCTTTCTTTACTACAGGCAAACTTAGCCACAATAGATCTCTTACTGCCTTTACCACCTTTACTGTATTTGCTCTCCTTACCCGTCCTATGAACTCTCACTAACGCTAACTCTTCTTGGATTCTCAACTTCTCCTTTAACCCTTTACCCAACGTAACGGTCAAAACCGGCCAGCGCTATTCTCAAAAAATCGCCAATTATCATTATTTTTTTCATTTCTTGTCTCAAAAACATAGGTTATGACACCTCGTTGGAACGAGCTCGTCGAGCTCGTTCCAACGAGGGGTCATAACCTATGGTTTTGAGACAAAAAATGAAAAAAATTATTTATTTAAGAATTTTTTTTGGAAGTGTCGTCTGCTTTTCATGTTAGGTAAAGGGTTAAAAAACACCTTAATACTTGTTCTGTATCCTTTTGTGGTCTTTCAGTTTCCCCAATGCCCGAAAAACTAAGTTACCCCTCATGGATCCTGTTTGTGGGTCAACAATATCACCTTTGACCGATGTATATCCGTCCTGCAACGCACGGACTTGCTCGCTTATCTTTTGTTCAGCTCGTTTTGTGTCAGTCAACACTTTTCCACTTTACTTACTTTCCAAACTTCGCAACTGTCAGACTCACCAATGTACTAACTCCGCACAAGCTGGGTTAGCATTGGTTAGCAAATGCACTCAAAGGACACAAAGTTATCAGTTGCATTAACTTAGGTAAAAATCAGCCACAAACCATTTAATTTTTGCATTGGTTATAACAAGAGAACATGCGGCAGCATAAAGGATCACGCGGGAGGGCCTGAGAAACATATGTTTTACATTTTTAGGCCTAAGTATGATATCTGAAGCACAACGAAAAAACGGAGACAGAGTTGTAACATCACACGCTCTTATGAATACGTTGAACAGGACCTCTAATGAGTCGCGATTTAATATTGATTCGACAATATTTTATTTCCAAAATATGAAAAATAAAAACAGAGATTATACAAAATTAACAAAAATTGTGAATTGGAAAATGGATCTGGCAGTAAGCTGATTCTTATGTAATGGGTCTCCAAATCTGGAATTAAACGTTGGAGTGGTGACGACCGAAGATCATATTTTTTAAATTCTTTTTTATCAAAACTATAAAATGATAATCTGGGAAGTAAGGTCACATTTAGTAATATATAACAGAATTTTAAAAAATATGGTGAATGTTGAAGTAGGATGTACAGCTTGGAGTTGCTCATCTGGTCGAGTGCAGGCTGCCACGTTGGGATCCAACGAGATGGACTGGGTGAAATCAGTTGATATGTCTACACTACACTCTAAAATTAGTTTGGTTAAAAATTAACCCAGACCAATTGGGTTCATATTCACTCAACCCAGTTGATTTGGGTTGATTTTTAACTCATTGATTTTAGAGTGTAGATAGATATTTATCTATTGACTAAAGTGATTTTTTTTATTTGATTGGTTGATAGATACGTGGTATGAGAACATATTCATTGAAACCCACGATACGTCCGCCCAGACACTGACAAATTTCCCATACCCAGTGGAAGCTTCGTTCCGAAATCTACAAATTGTCCATACCCCGTAGAAGACGCGTTCATCGAAATAAATTGATTATATTTATACAGAAACCTGTATGGCTCAACAATGGAAGATAAAAGATCTCATGCTGTGTGTGTTCACACGTGAAATAGATTGTACTTCTAAAACGGAAAGTCAATAGATAAATTCGTTACCCCGTGTCTGATCACGTGGTACGGGTTTTTACCTACCCGAAGCCAGCCGTATCCCGGCTGGCTTCGGGTAGGTAAAAACCCGTACCACGTGATCAGACACGGGGTAACTAATAATATGTTGTAGACTGGAAATATTTATATTTATTTATTTATTTATTTATTTATTTATTTATTTATTGGTAGGAAACCGGAGTACCCGGAGAGAACCACCGAGTATCGATGAGCATCTGTCAGCTCCTCAACATTCTAACTCTGTTCAAGCAGGGTTACAGCGGTTGAAGACATGTGCACCGCCGACGTGCAGTACGCCTTAGTCCACGGCGTCATCGTGCCCCCATGTAGGAAACCGGGATAAAATGCCTTGTCCAAGGACACAACGCGGGTCGTCCCGGACGGGGATCGAACTCGGGACCTCTAGCATAGACGTCCAAAGTCTACCACTGAGCCACCGGGCTCCAGACTGGAAGTAACGGTTCTTTCAACGCAATATGCTTCAAATGTTGGCTCAGATGTGGCTGCAGATCAATTTAGTCGCAGGGGGTCGTTAAAAATAATTAGAGCCTTAATCCGAGACGAGTTGGGCTTATAATAGCTGTAGATATTTTTCCATCAGCTGAGAAGTGTAGAAGTGATCATAATCAGAAAAGTCGACTAAGAAGTGGCGAATTTAGGAGTGAAGTTCGAACCAATTTTAACCCTTTACCTAACATAAAAAGCAGACGACACTTGCAAAACAAAAATTCTTGAATAACCATTTTTTTCTCTCGAAAGCATAGTTTATGACCCCTTGTAGGAACGAGCTCGTCGAGCCGTTCCAACCAGTGGCCATAACCTATGTTTTTGAGACAACAAATGAAAAAATAATGAAAATTAATTGGCGGTATTTGAGAATAGCGCTGGGCGGTTTTGGCCTTTACGTTGGGTGAAGGATCAAACAAAGAAACGAACAAGAGAGTTTACAAGTTGTTTGATTGTAGGTATAATCAGGAGCACCTGAGGAAATAGACTAACGGTTTCGATATGTCATAATAAATAAATGGCTTTGAAGAAAAATCACTCAATAGTTCTCGATAGTTCCCGATTGCATTAACATTGGAATATAGTTCATTGACAGAAATAACTCATAAAGATCCTGGATGAACGATATAGACCCAGGGCATGTTCCTGGAAAGTTTACAACAATTAGTTGAAGGGTCGGGAAATGTCCACCATGTCCCTGTGTATCACCGCCCACGGTACGTCTCAATTGCAAAAAAAGAGGTTTTGATCATTATTGTGCCGAGGAAATGGGGCGGGAGGTCTTGTGGGTGTCACTTCAACCACCTCCCTAATGTCTGCCAATGGAAATAGAGATGAGAAAATTACAACCATTTACAGGTATACCGGATAACATTCAAAATGTCCGAGTGATAAGTTCAAGAACGGCTCTGGGTCAGACTTCGCTTCTGACAGCCAGAAGGAACTTGCTTGAAAGAGTTGTCCCGCTTCAATTGTCTGCGCGTGCAGTGTGTACGTTGCACTGATCAGGTTTTATAGTGCCTTCTGACATTTGAATGCACATTTCTTACAAACGTTATCATACGTGCAGAATTTACTGTGTGTAAGTTTGTTCACTGGGCGTTTATGTCAGGATCTGATTATTTTTGGAAGTATTAGTCGTGATCAGATTATGAAGGTAGCAACAATTGAGTGGGTCCATGTCTATAGGCTCTGTCGACAATTAGGTTATCTTCCCCTGATTCCATGAACTCTTCTGCGCTGTGTACACTAATATGCAGAGCCGCGAAGAGGGTAGGGCTCTCGGTAGTAATCCCGTGGCCCGGAACTTTGGGGGCCTGGACCTTTGGGGGCGGGCTTGGCACAGGATTCTTGGATCGGGCCTGGGTCTCCCAAAGTTCTGACTCCTGTGCCAAGCCTTTGATCCCCCCGCTCCCTCCCTGAGAAAGAATCAGCAAAGCAAGTTGCCCGTCGTACTGGAATACCAGTTGCCACTCATGTACAGAAGGAATGGGAGTGCCCGATGGAGATTTTCAATCCGATAACTTTACTTAACATGAACAGCAGACGACACTTGCAGACAAAATTATTGAATATCTATTTTATTTTATTTTTGGTGTCAAAAAACATAGCTTATGACCCCTCATTGGAACAAGATCAACGAGCTCGTTCCAATGATGGGTTATATAATATGTTTTTGAGGCAAAAAATGAAAATCGAATGGTAATTTTTGTGAATAGCGCTGGCCTGTTTTGGATGTTGATGCTTTGATAGACTCTTATCTACGTCCATATGCACCAAACCCGCTGTTGTTACTTCCAGAATTCGTCACCTCAGCATCTTCATCCCGACACTTTCGAGGTGGGGGAGGGGGGCGTCACAGAATTAACCCCGAGGTTCGAAATTCCTCTCCCCGTCCTTGCTAATATGAATTACTTCCGGTTGGTATGCAGAATTCTTTATTTCAGAGCGTGGATTGGTTTACATTGTGATGCTATCGAGTATTATACTCAAAACTGTGATCATACTAATGGAAAAGCCTACTGCTGTGTGTGTAATTGTGTGCCATAGTTGCCAACGGGCACATTGTCGCTTTGTATGATGCGCACTGTACAAACCGAAGTTGATTGTTATGTCATATTGTTTGTCATGCATATTTCCCTAGGGAAGACCACCAGAGCCCCAACCTCCTCCAACAACCCATTCCGACTGAGGTGGGTTGAAGGAGGTGGGTCCCCTAGTAAAAGTTTATTTATTTACTGGTGTTTAAGGTAACATATTTATGTACAACGGCTAATCATGATCATGACAGTTTTACGGGTGGAGGAAGCCGGAGTGAACCACCGAGCAACGGCGAGCAACGGTCAGCTCCGCAACGTGCTAACTCCACACAAGCAGGGTTAGCATCGACGTGCAGTACACCTAGGTACACCGTGCCCCCACGTGGGCAATGGGGTTGAAGTGTCTTGCCCAAGGACATAACGGGGTTGCCACAGGTGGGATTCGAACCGAGGACCTCTCGACTTGCAGCCTGCACCTCTACCTACTGAGCCACCGCGCCCCCATGTGCTATGAAATCCAGGTTTTATGTTTACAATACCACAAATACAGATAGATAGATACAGCTATAGATAAGGTATTGAATTCTTAAGGCAGTTGCACACTAAATCGTGGCAAGCGATCTGGGCGTTGTGCTACATCACGTCATCGACTCGCCCGGCACCACTTTTCTTGAAAAAATGTCAACCTAATTTACATTTCTTGATTGAAATCCCTGAAATTGGTTCATGTACTACTTCTTTCCAGCCCAATCCCTCGAGACTTTTCTTGTTATTTTTATATAGTTATACATTCACGTTCAGGGTATTTAAGCCTTCCAAACGTATGATCCCATTTCCACGGAAAGTTGATTATTCCCCAGGAAAGACGCTGGGCCTTTACCATTGGGGATAAACATTCTTAGCCCTTTACCGAACACGATAAGCAGACTACACTTGCAAACAAAGTTCTTGAATAACTAAATATTTTCATTTTTTGCATCACAAACATAGCTTATGACCCTTCATTGGAACGAGCTCTTTGAGCTCGTTACAATGAGGGTTCATAAGGTATGTTTTGAGAAAAAATGTTTTTAAAAATAATGAAAACTGAATGATAATTTTTTTGAATAGCCCTGACCGGTTTGGGCCGTTATGTTGGGTAAAGGGTTTACCCTGCACGAGGTGAAATGAAGTGGAGGGGAAAATAATTATCACAGAAATTGAAAGAGCGGAACATTATCCAGAACATTATAGCAGATGCATTCTTTTTTCACATTGAAACAGGCGGATCCTCAAATTCAGTTCATATATTTTATCCTTCCGAATAAGGGGAGTGTGGTACCCAAGGATAAAGGTACCTCCTGACTGCATTTTTCCGGAAGCCCAGACCCCTACCCTCAGGACCCAGACAAAAAAGAGTTTATCGGATACTGCCGGACCCTGTCTTTCCAATTTTTCCAGTTTTGTCCTTTTATTTTTTCTTCGAAAATATCTCAGTCTGCATGCAATAGATTTGTATTCCGTGCCATGTGATGAATATTTACTCGCAGTCCACCATTTTTAAAAAACTGTCTAGTGGATATAGACGCTTGGAGTGGATCTTGAACGTTTCTACCTTCAGACCTTTCGGCCTAAGTATGTACCTGCTTTCAACGTTTTCTCCTGTACGCTTCTGCCCAGTTGTGGGCCACAACGCCCAGAGGAAAAGCGTTCCAAAATCGAAAATACATAGAACCTTTGCAGCATCTCGAAATGTATCGGTCTATCGGATATTAATGGTGTGACCTGTGTTCAGGGACGTGAATACTGGGGAGGTACAGGTATTTTCCGTGTCAGGCGGTAGCAGGACAGGGTACTATTCCCCAATAACTGGCATGTCCAAAGACTGTATAGACATACAACTGTCACAGAAGGTTTACAAGTTTTGTGATAGGATTGTATGTGATCTACATATATACTACTTCTGAAAACAGTTGTTGGGAATTATATTTCAGAGATTACTATTAAGGTCTGGAAATGAATATCCCTCCCGAAAGAACTCCTAATCGGGAAAACACTGAAAAAAAGATTTTTCACCATTATACGCCCATTACTGGAATATGCTCGGTGGCTTTGTGGTAGACTGTTGGACTTCTATGCTAGAGGTTCCGAGTTCGATCCCCGTCCGGGACGACCCGCGTTGTGTCCATGGGCAAGGCACTTTGTCCCGGTTGCCTACATGGGGGCACGATGACGCACGGAGCTTGAACAGAGTTAGAATGTTGAGGAGCTGACAGTTGATCATCGATGCTCGGTGGTTCTCTCCGGGTAGTCCGGCTTTCTCCACCCGTAAAACTGTCAGGGTCACGATTAGCCATTGTACATAAGTATGTGACCTTAAACACCAATAAATAAATAAATATTACTGGAATATGCTGATACCGTATGGGTAATTGCATCGACTTCGAATGTCCCAAGCTTGAAAAAATAGTTTGAGGTTGTCCGTTTTGTGACTGCTGCTACACGAAGTGCTGGTTGAGCCCCACCAAATTCGGAAACTCGTACTCGTAGAGAAAAGCAGTAACTTATCTGGTATTTCAAATGGTTCATCTCCTTGTCCCAGGTTACATATCATCTCTAGGTTCTCTAAACAGTCGCATTAATACACAACAAAAGTCTTTCTTACCATCGACAACCAGACTGCGAAATCGTCTACCCCAAGAAATCGGAGAAACTAGTTTCCCCATAAACTCATACATAAAAAAATAAAATAATAGTAGAGTAAAATAATAAGAAAAACAAACTTCCTACTCCTAAATGTTTTTTTGCTCACAGATCGCGTGTGACTCATTATCGCTGTTGACTGCGCCTGGGTTGTAGGAACCTAAATGATCATAAGAAGTATGTCACGTACCCCGCGTGGCCGATTTGGATGAGACAGTGGATGAGGAGGAAGTGCCGTCAGGATCATGTGACCCAGTTTCGTCATGGGGGTTGTTAGGATAGCTCGCCTGAGTGGCCCTGTTGTGATATCATTACCATAGTGATACGTGGTGTCAATGCGTACATGCGAGTGCATGTCGGTGCGAGTTGTTAGGATGAGACGCGTTTCCGTCGTCCATTTTGTGTACTGGAGGCCGCGATCTTGGATTCTATGGTGGAACGTAGTTGCCATGTGACGCAAATCCTTCTAATAGGTAAGAGGAGTGTTCGAATGTTGTGTTCGATTGAATGGGAGTATATTTAATTACCCAAATGGATCCCACAGCCACCTAAAAAGAAATACCAAAAACGGTCTAAAATCACCAATAGTTACCCACCAAAACTCCCATCTTGGGCCAATAAGAGTAGTATGTAGTATTATGAGACTGGGTGGGTATTGTTCTATTGTACAAGGGTATGAATAATTACCCAAATGGACTCGACAGTTGTCTATAAGTTGTCTAAAAGACAAAAACGCACCGAAACGGCTTTTATTTGACTCGGATACTCCCGGAATCCTCTTTATAACAATAGCATGTAGTGCTACAGGACTGGAGGGGAGTTGTTCTATAGAACAAGCGTGTGACTAATTACCACAGACAACCCAAACAACTGCATAATATCACCCAAAACAACCCCAAATCAAGAGAAAAAGACTTTATGTAGCTTTGATTCTTCCAGAATCCCATTTACAACAGTAGAACGTAGTGCTAAAGTGGTTTTGTAATCCTACTCTTTCTCATCCCCGTATTTGTATATGAAGGCCATGGAGATATTTCTCACCAACCTAACCTCAAGTGTCTTATATCCTTATCAGAGTACTTGAGAATATGAGACCATGAAGGACATGAGAAAATCCGTCAGTGAGATATAATCTATTGTTCCTCATATCTTCTTCTGGGTATTGACCGCCCATCCCCGTGGCACACCACTTCAGCTGGCCAGCTAACATCCGCTGATGGTATGAGGTCATAAGGGTCATGAGGGAATCCGTCAATGAGGTATTATCTATCATTGCTCATATCCCCAATACGGAAGAAAGGGATTCTATACCCACAGACATTTTCAAAAAAGGGATTCTATACCCACAGACATTTTCCAAAAAGGGATTCTATAACAACAGACGTTTTCCAAAAAGGGATTATATACCCACAGGCATTTTCCAAAAAGAGATTCTATACCCACAGACATTTTCCAAAAAGGGATTCGATACCCACAGACATTTTCCAAAAAGGAATTCTCTTAGTGGGATTCCGTGAAAAGGACTCCATAAGTGGCATTCCGTAATTGGGATTACAAGCTCCTATACAGCTCCCAGTAGTCTTATCATCGGTTTCTACCATGTCTTCAACTATCTGTCCAATTATCAGTGTCAATTATATTTACCCAATACTAGAGCCTTCCACTTGTACCATGGCTACCGCCAGATGCCATAGGGGCATCCTCTATGTATTCACCATTACTATAGCCTCCCACCGCCTTTGCAGTCTTGTACAATTACGTTTGATTTGTAGCACTACTGTCGGCTTGGTAGCTCTCCCTGATTCTATCTATGTAACCTAAAGCCCTTAAATCCTCTTCCAGGTATTTGAAAATACGAGGTCATGCTGGCTATGGGAAATCGCTCAATGGGGTATAATCAATCATCTCTCATATCCCCATCTGGGCATCGAACGACAACGTTATGCAGAATACCATTTCTAGCAGTCCAACCTAACAACCATTAACCTTTAGCACCCCATTTTTATTGTATGAGGCCATGCGAAAATCCCTCATTAGGGTATTATCTCTCATTGCCCATATCAGCTCCGGAAAAGTGGATTCTATAACCACAGATGCCCCCCCCCCCCCAAAAAAAAAAAAGATTCTCTTAGTGGGATTACAATAAAAGGAATCCATAAGTGGGATTCCGTAAGTGAGGTTCTACGCTCTTACCCCACTGCAGACCTTCGGAACCCCTTTTTCGTGGTATGATGTCATTAGGACCTTGAGATCCCCCCACCCCCCATAAGGGATTATCTATCATTTCTCACATCCCCACTTTCTCACATCACCATCTCGGGAAAGGGGATTCTGTAACCACAAACGTTTCCCAAAAAGGATTCTCTTAGTGCGATCCTGTAAAAGGATTCCATAAGTGGGATTCAGTAAGTGGGATTCCAAGCACCTACAACAACCTAGCAACCGCTGAGCTTTGGCACCCTTTTTTGTTGTATGAGGCCATGAGGGCCGTGGGAAAATCCCCAATGAGTTATTATCTAACATTACTCATATATCCTCATTTCTGAAAAAGTTATTCTGTAACGACAAACGTTTCCCCAAAAGGATTATTTTGGTGAGATTCCATAAAATGATTCCAGAAGTGGGATTCGGTAAGTAGGATTCCACGCTCCTACCCCAACCTTACAACCACTGACCTTCGGCGCCCCATTTTTGTCCTATGAGACTATAAGATCCTTGAAGATCATGAGAAAATCCTCTCACACTGGCTGCGATGACAGCCCAACATGATGTAACTGGATCACGTGACATGGCGTCATCACTACCAGGGGCCATCGAAGTGTGGGTTAAAACCACATACACTAATACTAACGAGAGAGATGCCAATCCCAACGACGGTCTCCGCATTATTGAATGCCTCCACTAAAATTGGAATATCAGTCAATATTGGACCCTGGACCATCAATAGACAATTCAGGTTTACAATCCCCCTTTAACCCTTTACCTAACGTAACGGCCAAAACCGGCCAGCGGTATTCACAAAAAAATGCCATTCAAATTCATTATATTTTCATTTTTTGCCTAAAAAAACATAGCATATGACCCCGCATTGGAACGAGCTAGTTCCAGTGAGGGGGTCATAAGCTATGTTTTTGACGCAAAAAATGAAAAAAAATAGTTATTCAATAATTTTGTGTGCAAAGTGTCGTCTGCTTTTTGTGCTAGGTAAAGGGTTAATCGGCCATCTTCGCGATGACTCTGCGAACTACCTACTGTCATGCACTCCTCTTTATTTAATATAACTTTTGGGATTGTTTATCGTGCTGAGCATGCATTGCTAAACAATCAACTTTTTACGTCACTGAATACATTATCACATAAATAAATAAAACTTTACAAATCCGTGAATGCGTCTAATTAGAGGGTGAATTAGCGGGAAATATATCTATTATCACACGGAAGTCATTTCCTTGAATATGCCAAACCTAAACATTTTAGGGTTTATATGTATTCAGTGAAAATTTCGGGGATTTTATATAACACTGAATATGCAAATACTCCAAACATATCAGAGGCGTAGGGTTAAGACGGTATATCAAAGAATACAGTCTTTTAATGACACGTTCGAACGTTTTAACCTTCTAAAGAGTGAAGACTTAGTCAACAAAAATCATAGACGTTCAGATTATAGCAAATCATCCAACGCAACATTAGGAAAAGAATTGTCTCCGATCATCACATCTTTGCCATAAAGACAAGTGATAATTGAAGAAGCAAGATCTATTTGCTAACCCTTGTACAATAATTTAAACTTCAATTTCACTGACTTAACCCTTTCAATCCGATGTGCATACATTTTTGCGTGAAGAAGAAATTGGTATAGTTGATGAGCAGACGATATAAAGAGCAAAATATCTGAAGCGAGGCTCGAAAGAGCTGTTGGATAAAATTATTACTGAACCTCCCAACAAGCCAGGAAAGTTTCGTTCATTTCGTCATTGAGTTCCAATGTGTTCTATGTGCCAGTAGGCACATAGAACACATTGGAATTCATGGGACGAGTATTGACTGATATGATACCCCCCCCCCCCCCCCCCCCCCCCCCCAGCGTGTCAGTGCTGAAAGGGTTAAGCGCTTCGAAAAAATAGCAGGAATTCCGACCGCTTATCGGTTAACTATGCACTAAGACAGCGTCCCGGAACTAAATGTGGTTGTGTTTATCGAGATTAAACCACGAATTTCAGTGACTTTGGAAAAATGTGTCATTTTTTGTTTTAACTTGAATATTTAAACGTCTCGGTTGGTCAGTCGGATTGATTCAGATTTACCCATGTGCCGGCATGAAAGGAATACTTTGTTTGCATTCATCGGTATTTTGATTACTCAATACTTCGAAACTATTCTTGGAAATACTGCTTGCCATTATTGAATTTACATATCAGGAAACAGAATCGCAGGACACAAGGATAAAATAAGATAGAGTGGTGCAGCCGTGGAAGTTAATAGACACTAACCTCAACTGTCCTCAAGACGTGTAATATTATTTCGTCTGCTCGGACATTCACAGAAGTATTTTACACTCATCACCTCATAGCGCTTTCTTCCGTATTGATGACATTCATAGGTGGCATGAAAGGAGAATATCTCATCTCACAATAATATTTGCAGACAAGATCAACATCTAGTGCAAACACATTCTGAGAGCGATGCATTACGAACTTACAGCGCTTATGACATTTGGTTTCTTATTTCGTCAAGCACAGTCCCATGGACGTCTTTTCGAACCGCCGTCCAGATCAAGTGCATGGAGATTTCAGTTCCCCATACGTCCTAACTACAATGATCACGAGGTTCACTGCGGTGGATTTAAGGTAAATATCACAAAATGGAAGTGAGAAGGCGCGATGTGAATGTTGCGCGCGATTTAGTAAAATAATAATTTACGATTTTTTCCTCAGTTTAAAATTGTAACGAGGCGCGGTGCCTCGAATTTTGAGGTGTATTGCAGGGACCGACCTGGGCATGCGCCAGTGCGTATATGGTTCTGAAACATCAGGACCTGGCTCTTAATTCTCAGAAATAGGCTTCTCAGTTGGCGCGTAACTTCTCAGATCATATTTTGATATTCTTTCGATGGATAATCGAGAGAGACACTCTTACATGTATTATATATATGATTATCATTTATCATTGTTGTAGAGTGCTTAAGTTAATACTTCAAGTCTTAATTACCAAGCATTAATCTTCACTGTGGTTTCTGATCAAGTCTTGGCTGCCTAAATAGGCAGCCAAGACTTGATCAGAAACCACAGTGAAGATTAATGTTTGCTATAGTGTACTAAATGAAAATGATGAGAGCTATTACATACTTGCAGTGTGTGTTACAAACAGCAGTGTGACTCCGTAAATTGAAATCTGGCGCATGAATTGAAAAAATAGGCTCCTAGGCTAGAGCGTATTTTAAATAGTCCTGATCGGTCTCTGGTGTTGTCCAACAAAGATAACCGGTAAATAAGTAGTGATCAATAACCTGAGCAAATCAAATAATAAATTAACCTAATTGAAACATAAAATCGTTGCGTCAGAATTATAATACGTGATTTTATGTTTCAATTTGCAGCCCATCTGCTCGAGACATTTTGCAGGGTTTAATCTATGCCCTTTTGGGGTCGAAATAAGGCCCTTTCCCAATGGGGTACATGCTATAAAATTCCCAATTTCAGGCACAAAACAGTATTATGCCCAAACTAATACAACACAAACAGGTTAAACAGCCATTGCGTTCTTCTGATGGTTAATCCTAATAACGTAATACCCATTTTAACCTGTATTCTCTCTGGAAAAGAACGTTCAGGTAGACTTATGTTTAGATGACAAATTGAATAATTTTCTCAAGACCAAGAAAAAGGCCCCTTTCCCAAATAATATTCAATGATGGTCTTGATTCGGTATCCCCATGATACAGGTGTCGGTTCGATTTTACGGTATATTGCCCATCTCTAGATTCACTTGGTGTGTATTTCGTATATTCTCGTTTGTAATTGGTAGATTTGAAGGTAAGCAAACAGGTACATATGTGGACTCAGGAGGGGCGCGGTGGCGTTGTGGTAACCGGTTCTCGTCAGATCACCGAAGTTAAGCAACGTCGAGCCCGGTTAGTTCTTGGATGGGGGTGGCCGTGTGAGCGATTGATTCGGGCTCCCGCGTTGTGTCTATGGGAAAGGCACTTAACCTCGATTGTCCACATGGGGGCACGATGACGCCGTGTACTAAGCCGGACTGCACGTGGATGGTGCGCATGTCCTCAACCAATTTAACCCTGTCTGTGCTGCAGTGCGGAGTTACGATGTTGGGGGGCTGGCAGCTGCTCGTCGTCGCTCGGTTGTTCTCTCCGGTTACTCCGGCTTCCTCCACCCGTAAAACTCTCACCGACACGATAATAAATAAATAACAATAAATGAACGCCGGACTGCAGTGCTGTACACATACAGATATTATGTTTAGCTATGATCCCGGCAATATGTTTTACCGACGTGGCTCTCATTTTCATGTTACCTTATAAAAGAAAAGTAGGGGGATCGTGATTCGCGGTACCTTTCGACTGTAATAGAGATTTTTTGCTTGAAACTTTTAAATTGATAGGTGAAGCTTTTACTAGTGTGAAGGATAAACAAAAACACGAATCTATTCCGTTCGTATACATGTAAAACTATGGAGCCCGGTAGGTGACAGGTTTCACTCTTATTTTATTTCGTTTTAACGAAATAATATTTCGGAATAACGAAATAAAATTTCGTTTTAACGAAATAATATTTCGAAATAACGAAATATTATTTCATTTTATCGAAATAATTATTTCGTTTTAATGAAATAATTATATGTATCTGTAGCGGTAAGCCGGGCCAGATTACACCGCCTCGCAACTTTTTGATTGCAAATTCAGCATACTTAGCTAGTAACATAGAGTGGTTTATCTTACAGAAAAAAAATTGAAGTGGCGGAATGTCCATGGGTACCCTCCCCCCCCTCCCCCCCCCACTCCGCCCTACATGGATTGTCGTACCTCCCCTCCTAAAACCATTCTGATTGCAGGTCCGATACCGATAGATTATAAATGGCCGACAAATGTAGAAATGGAAAACAGAGAACGACATTATAAGATACATATGTGTACGGTCATGAGGGCCCGAGGGTGGGGGGCTGCGATGTCGGGGAAAATCATTTTTTATTCTGGCAGTTTTCATAATATTTTGAGCCAAGCTTCATTGACCTTCGTGTAGTTTCAAACACCCAGTGTATTGGCTTCATATAAGGGGTACCCCCCTATAACCCCAAACTTGGGACAAAAGTCCGTATAATAATGTTTTTGGCGTGATTCGTCTCACAGGACGTGCCACACCAAAAAATTATATTACAGACTTTGGGTGCTAGTTTGGACTACAGTCTTATCAAAGTGAAAACGCGTCTGATAACTTTGGATACACAGGGGTAACAGTTTATTTTAAAACATTTCCCCGGAGAGCATGTCCCCATACTGTTTGGGATGGGGGGGGGGGGCGAATCGCCACCGCCTATCAATATTTCTGTCGGAAATGTTCATATTCTGTCGGAAATTAATTGCTGAATTTGTATGAATCGAAAGCAAACATCTTCAGATTTTGAGATGTCAAACATTATATTGTTAACATTATTGACAGCAACCAGGAGCTGGACAAGTCACAACCGGATGCTCTAGAATTGTTCTCAGAGCCTCAGATTTAAAACAGTTTCCCTGGGGAGGCTCTCGATCCCCACAAACGGGAGGCTGACACCCCCTACCATACACTTCCCTACTTCTGTGTTGGACACCTTGGGTATGCCCGCCCCCATCCACTCCTCTAGGTTGGATTTTTAAATACGGCTGACTTCGGGCCTGCGGTAGAAGGCCGCCAGCCGCCGCTCTCCCACCTCGGTTCCACGTTCCACAATGAAAAAATCTTCCAGCCCCTTCTAAAAAAATTGCCCGTACGACTATGATAAAATGACGTTCCCCCTTAAAGTTTGGAAAAAAAATCAAAACGTTTGTGTAAAAGGCCTAATTTTCTGAGTCTGATTGTAAGTAATGGAAGTGAACAATTATTCATGGGGAAAACGACGGAACATAGTATTTTTTGACATGTTTGCATCCTCCATCACCCCATGCACTAGCTTATTTATTTCCTTTTGATTAAATGATTATTTATGATTATTTCTGTACACTATAAAATTGGTTTTAGCGACCCCGCCGCCCCGACACCTTCCCTACCCCCACCGTCCCTATCAACACTGCGGACTCAATGCAACACTAAATTGAAAAGATTCATAACTTCACAACGATTAGAAGGTATTTTGATTCTATGATATGTAATAGCGCGATGGGTCAGTGGTAACGGCTTGGACTTTAAACCGAAAGGTCAAAGGTTCGATCCCCGCCAGGGGTTACTGCGCTGTGTCCTTGGGCAAGGCACTTCATTCCGGTTGCCCAATTTGGGACACGGTGGCGGCATGTGCGTCGAGGGCGCACTTGACTTCAACCAATGCTACCCCGCTTGTGTGGAGTTATGGAGTCTGGCTGTTGCTCGGTGGTTCTCTCCGGCTTACTCCACCCGTAAAACTGTCCGACACGAGGTGACCATGGCTGTCTATTTATTTATTTATTGTTGTTTATGGTCACATACTTCTGCACAATGGCTAATCATGACCACAACATGGAGATAAAGTCAAGATCAGTCGATCGTTTATACCCCATGTTGTCTATTTTAGAGGACTCGCACCCCAAGCATTAGTGACTGGATCCTATTTTACCAGTGAAACAGAGCTTGTTTACCACAGTAAACAAGCACTGCTTCACTTCCCGGGGTTCCCACGGGCGCCATGGCTGTCGAAAGTGTCATTAAAACCCCAATAAATAACTAAGTAAATAAATATACTATGTCCTGAATCAGCCGAGAAATGTTGACGCGCCTTTCAAAAGATGTGTCTCTGCAACTACTGCTTTCTACCAATCTGTCTGTCGACAATACTTTCGAATGCAGGCAAATCAAGTTTTAACTACACCTGACCGACAACTCGTGAGTCATCATTGAGATTCTTATGGTAAAAAAAAATCCCTACCGACGTTTGACTATGATTGTCACAGAGTGTTATAACAACGACCTGCCAGAAATCACAAAACGGGGCCGATAACGGAAGCGCACGAGAAAGGAGGAACTGACAATATTCTTCCATACACATATCGCGAAAACTGGAAAGTTTTAACGTCAATTGATTTGCGAGTGTTTCAAGAGAATATGACTTAAGTTATTGCACAATAAAGTGAAGTCATTAATTTTAATGACTAAAATTTATATTTTGTTGCACACATAACTTTGTTACTAAGCTAAACAAGCAGCATTTGAAATCAAAAAGTAGCGAGGCGCTCTAAGCTGAACCTGCAAAACATCACAAAGTTAACGGCTAATGATATTTATTTCGATAAAACGAAATAATATTTCGTTAAAACGAAATTATATTTCGTTTAAACGATATAATTATTTCGTTGAAACGAAATATTGCTTCGTTAAAACGAAATAAATAAGTTGGTACGTGAGGCGATGGAGGATGCAAACATGTCCGGAAATGCCGTGTTTGGCCAATTTTGCCCCATGAATCAGCATGAATAATTATTGTTCACTTCCATTATCTGAGATAGAAAAATTATTGTGAACAATCAGACTCAGGAAAATGACGCCTTTTATAAACAACCGTTTTGAATTTTTTTCCCAACTTTATGGGGGAACGTCATTTTATCATAGACGTGCTGACATTTGTTTAGAAGGGCTGAAGATTTTGACCGAAAAGTGATGCTGTAGGCATCATTGAGGCTCATGGGACCGAGATGGGTGAGTGAGGTCTGGCGGCCCTCTCCCGTAGGTCGGTAAGCAGCCGTATTTAAAAATCCGACATAGAGGAGGGGGTAGACGGAAGGATTTTGTGTGTGCTGAAGGCATACTCGAGGTGTCCAACACCCAGGTGCGGAAGTGTATGGTTAGGGGTGTCGCCCTCCCGTTGGTGGAGATTGAGGGCAGCCTAGAGAAATTGTTTTATGTCTGAGGCTCTGAGAACAATTCTAGAGCCTCCGGGTGCCTCTGTTGTGACTTGTCCAGTTGCTGATTTTAGTCAAAAAAAAACTTTAACAATATATTGTTTGACATTTCAAACTCTGAAGCTGTTTGCTTTCGATTCATACAAATTAAACAATTATTTCCCGACAGAATGTGAAAAATTCCGACAGAAATGTTTATAGGCGGCCCCCCCCCCCCCCCCCCCCCCGCACCTCTCCCCGCACACCCAACAATATGCACTCTCGGGAAATGTTTTTTTTTAAACTGTTAGGCCTGCATGTGTATCCAAAGCCATCAGACGCGTTATGACCCTGATAGACCAAACTAGCACCCGAAGTCCGTTATATAATTAGTTTGGTGTGGCACGTCCTGTGAGACGTACCACGCCAAAAAAATATATTACGGACTTTGGTTCCAGGTTAGGTCTTATGGGGCGGTATCCCCTATTTAAAGACAATAGATTGAATTTTTGACACTACAGGTAGGTCAGGGAAGCTTGCCCTCCAAAATTATGAAAACGGCCAGAAAAACGATTTTCCCCGACTTCGCACTCCCTCCCCCCCCCCCTCCCCAAAGTCACCATCGCCTGTACCCCTATGCATCTTGTAATGCCGTTCTCTGCTTTCCATTACTACTTTTGTCGGCCATTTATAGTCTATCGGTATAGGGCCTGCAATTAGACGTTTTTTAGGAGAGAGGAGGGGAAGGGCGAGAAGCTATGTAGGGATGGAAGGGGGTACCCTTGGACTTCCCGCCGCTTCATTTTCTTTCTGCCACGATAAACCACGCTATGTTATATGGAACAGCACCAACAATCTCTGGTAATACACATATCGCGAAAAACGGAGTGATCAAAACGCTAATTGATTGGAGAATATTTCAAATGAATACCACTAAATTTATTCCACAATAAAATGAAGTCATTAATTTTAGTGAGTCAAATTCATATTTTGCTAGAATACGTAGCCGTGTTACTTAGCTAAGTAAGCAGAATTTGCAATAGAAAAGTAGCGAGGCGGTGTAATCTTGCCCTGCTTACCGCTACAGATACTTATTTCGTTAAAACGAAATATTATTTCGTTATTTCGAAATATTATTTCGTTAAAACGAAATATTATTTCGTTATTTCGATATTTCGTTAAAACGAAATAATGTTTCGTTAAAACGAAATAATATTTCGTTGTTTCGAGCTCCATATAAAACCGAGCTCCATATAAAACTGAGCAAAACGTTTTACAATTTCTGAAGACCCTCTACTTCCCCTTTTGATGGTATCACATTTTTTTGTAATCTTCACAAACATTTTTTTCACTCATTGTGGAAAGGAAAGTGATTTTACTTTTTTGATTATCTGCTGGCAGCCATCAACAAATCTCTCTAGTTTCCATACCTTTCTTTAAACTATAACACTCATAGACAACTGGATATATTAATAGTGAAGACAACCACTCAATCACAATCCTGACTTATCCCGTCATGAAAAATCGAACTCTGGCAAAGTTATCTCCCCTGAAATTATTGGACGGGAGAGGAAAGTCCAATTAAGAAGCAAGTAATTGTTGAGAAAACACCTTACAACAGTAGAAAATGAGCAAAGTTTCCTTTTGTTACTTTTAATAAACGAAAGTAACAGACAGCTCTCGGAGCTGTCTATTGTATTCGTTTATTAAGAGTTACAAAAGAAATTTTTTAAGAGTTACAAAAGAAACTTGGCATTTTGTGGCAAGCGAATCAGAAGTAACTTAGTTGATAACAGTCCACATTGGCTCTTTGTTTCACGGATGTGTTTCTACAGTAATTTGCAAGCTTTATTCTTTCCAGGAGAAAAATTAACAAATCTCACCTACGAAAAGTTTATATTAGTGGAAATGATAGTGTCTGTATCATACGTCATGCGCACAATGTTGATATAATGAACAAAAAAGTTACAGAACCACAAGAGATGGTGAAAGCGGCGTTTTCTTATTTTTAAATGGGTTTAAACAGAGAATTCTAGCCAACATTCAAACTGATTTTAAATTTTTATATGCAATTCCCATATCCTTAGTGTTATATTTACTGACAACTTTAGAAAATTAAGGGGAGCTAACTTTCCTGTTTTTATTTTTCATTTTGGGGGTTTAACGACACTTTCGATAACCAGGTCACCTCGTGTTGGCCCGTTTTACGGGTGGAGGAAGTAGGAATACCCGAGGAGAACCACCTAGCAGCGGCAAGAAACTATCAGACTCCCTAACATACTAACTCCACATATGCGGAGTTACCGTTGGTTGAAGACAAGTGCACCATCGACATGCAGGTCGCCTTAGTACACTGCACCACAGTTCCCCCACGTCGGCAATCGGGATTGTGCGCCTTGGCCAGGGATGCAACGCAGTTAACCCTGTCGGGGATCGAACCGTGGATCTTTCGGTTTGAAATTCAATGCCGTACCCACTGAGCCACCGTGCTCCCTTAACTTTCCTGTTAGTCTCTTCCAATGACGAAAATTGTCAGCCACGAGTTTAAAATACATATTTGTTGCTTGTAAGGAGCTAAAATTAACAAAGCAAATTTACCACTGCGACAAAATATTCGACTTTATTGCACAGAGTTATGTAAAAATTACAATGAAAATGGAGCTGTGAACAAAAGGCACACTGGAATTTAAAAATGTGGCATGTCAACATAAAAAACTCGATTGACAGCACCCAAAGCGCCCCTACCCCCAAAGGCAAACAACCCCTTCTTCTAGTTTTTCCTTGTGACAATAAGCTGCACCCCTTCTCCCCACCCGGAAACTTGTATCCGATGGTAGTTACGAGGCTTCGTCAGAGGAGCGCCTTGACTTACCCCCAGAACAATACTATATGCTCCAACATAAATCATATTAATAATGATATCATGTAAATCTCCAATAATGTACAAAATGGAAAAAAAATCCTAATTAGTCTGGAAATGACGAGAACAGAACAAAATAACCGTTAAAGTACAATGTGAACTCGATTAAGAGACGTAAAACCCGTACAAATAAAGCGACTGAAGCATTAGAAACACACACACCGACAATAAAACATTTTCTCCTTATTCTGCGAAACGAGACGAAAGACAAACATAGCGTTAAAAGCAGTTGGTAATACAAAATACAACATCACCAAAACAGTTGATAATGCATAACGTAATATCACCAAAGAGTTGATAATGAATAATATAACATCACCAAACAGTTGATAATGCATATTATTATATACTTTTTAAATAACCACATTTCTATTGGCCGAATATTATAAATCCATGTACACCGGTTTTCCATGAATGTCAACTTTATAAATATAGCTTTTAGAAATCCCCTCTCTGGTTCAATTTCAATCGACGTGCATGCGCAGTCAACCTGACTTTCGTCTCATTTTTATGTTATTCTGCACTATTTTATTGTTAAATGAAAGTATTTTTGGCTGATATAATTGAACTTTTAATTGACAAGTAGAAGATTGTTGGGGGCTTTTTTGGGGATGGTGTAAATAATAAAACAGTTCTGGACTTTTGTGATGGTAAATTTGATGTGATATGAACCTAAAATAATTATATTGACCTCGGCTAATGCTTCGGTCCATATATTTTTTTAGGTTCATAATATAATATCACCAAACAGTTCATAATGCATATTATTATATAGTTTATAAATAACCACATTTCTATTAGCTAGATCTTATACATGTGACTGGTACTCAACAATACATGTACATCGCTTTTCCAGTGAATGTCAACTTTCAAAATATAGCTTTTTGGAAATCTCCTCTCTAGTTCAATTTAAATCGACCGACATAATCTCTATAACATTGTCTATTTTTATGTTATTACGCAGATGATAACTATTTTATTGTTAAATAAAAATATTTCTGGTTAATATAATTACACTTTTAATTGACAAATAGAAAAAAAACTTTTTTGGAGGATCGTATATATAATAAAACAGTTATGGTTATGGTCAATATAAGTTTTTTAAGTTCATATCACATCATATTCCCCACCACAAAAGGCAATAATTCTATAATATAACATCACCAAACAGTTGATAATGCATTATATAACATCACCAAACAGTTGATAATGCGTAATATGACATCATCAAACAGTTGATAATGCATGATATAACATCACCAAACAGCTGATAATCCATAATAAAACATAACCAAACAGTTGGTAATGCATAATATAACATTACCAAGCAGTTGACACTACTTAATATAAAATCACCAAACAGTTGGAAATACATGGCATAACAGCGCCAAACAGCTGGTTTTACATATTATAACAACAGGTACTCGGCACAAGCTGTGAAATCGAAAGAAAAATGATATTTGATAGAATTTTTGAATCGATGCTGACGTGCCCCCATAATGGTATATAAATATTAACAAGGTAACCAGCTCGCTTTTGGAAAACGATACGACTCATCTTCGTTATACCCCCTCAAATTTTATCCACATAGCGTATCCAGCAGTACCCGGTGTCAGTGGCAAGGGAAATTGTTAAGCTTTACAATGGTGTATTACACGACTGTTGAGTGTTCTTGGGTTGTTCATAATAACTGGGAGAAGTCACAGAAAAGGCCGAAAAACATTTAGTCGGACAAGATGCTGTTCAGAGGAAAGTGGGTTACGAGTGACGATTCTCCGATTTTTAATGAAAATTCAAGGTTCCATTGTTTGTGGAGGGCAGATTCAAATATTAACCGTATACCTTTATCAATTACTAATCTTGGATCCTTATTTATTCATTTCTGGTGTTCACATTTATCTTTTATACATTTTTTACTCTTATTTTGAAAACTAGTCAAGCTGCCGGCCTCCATAGAAGCGAAGATGCTCACAAAAACATCCCATTGGCAACTATTTATGCCGAGAAAATCATACATGAAAACAAGCCAATGAGACGAGGAGAATGGGGAAAATTTTTGTGCGAGTCGCCGTACCTATGGATACCAACAACTTGATAAGTTTTCAAGTGACGGCTAAACGGTAAATGTGAACTCCAGAAATGAATGAATGTGGATCCGAGATTAGTAATTGATAAAGGTATACGGTTAATATTTGAATCTGCCCTCCATAGACAATGGGACCTCGATTTTTTTATAATAAATCGGAGAATTGTCGCTCGTACCCACTTTCCACTGAACAGCATCTTGTTCCACTCAATGTTTTTCGGCCTTTTCTGCGACTTCTCCCAATTATCATGAACAACCCAAGAGCCCAAGAACACCCAATGGTCGTGTAATACATCACTGTAAAGTTTATTAATTCCCCTTTCCACTGACACCGGGTACCACTGGATACGTTATCTGAATCAAATTTGAGGGGGGGGGGGGGGGGTGGTATAACGGAGATGAGTGCTATCGTTTTCGAAAAGCTAGTAAGTTACCTTGTTAATATGTATATACCATTATGGGGGCACGTCAGCATCGATTCAAAAATTCTTTCAAATATCATTTTTTTTTTCGATTTCACAGCTTGTGTCGAGTACCTGTGATTATAACATCATCAAACGGTCAGTAACTTGTTCATTTTTATGGATTTGTATTACACTACCGATAAGCTTATTATATTACTGGTTATTATATTATTTATCGGTGTTTAAGATCACACACTTATGCACAATGACTAATCGTGACCGTGATAGTTTTACGGGCGGGGGAAGCCGGAGTATCCGGAGAGAACCACCGAGCATCGATGAGGAACTGTCAGCTCCTCAACATTCTAACTCTGTTCAAGCTCCACTCAAGCAGGGTTACAGCGGTTGAAGACATGTGCACCATCGACGTGCAGTACGCCTTAGTACACGGCGTCATCGTGCCCCCACGTAGGCAACCGGGACAAAGTGCCTTGCCCAAGGACACAACGCGGGTCGTCCCGGACGGGGGTCGAACTCGGGACCTATAGCATAGAAGTCCAATAGTCTTCCACTGAGCCACCGCGCTCCCACATTACAGGTTATTACACGACTGGTTGATTCCTACTGCATTATTGGTTGATATTACACTACTGGTTAATTTATTACATTACTACTCAATATTACACTGCTTAATGAAGCATCGGGTACAAACCGGTGCTTCATTAAATAAAAACATTGCCGCTGATGATTTTTATTACCTGGAAAACGCATGCGTGGACATCACTGTCCACGAGAGAATTGCGACCAGTCCAGCGGCTGTAATGTGTCACGGCCGCAAGACATGAAAATATCGGAACTCCACGAACCTTCAATTCGTATTTGTCCCGATGATTTATCCTGTTGAACTCTAGTGGTATCTTCCATGTCAGTTCAATGACAGCAATAGGAGAGTCCATATTCGTGGTTTGGGTAGACCAGTTAATATTGTCAACGTGCAGCCTCGGGGCTGCACGTTGACAATATTGATTGGTCTACCCCCACACATGTACTGAACAGCCATCCTAAAAAATGTCGTTATAACGTATCATGTTCCTGGCTGGAAAAAGGGCGCTAGGGTTCCGAGGGTTAAATCGATTTGGTTCGATTTGAGTCTCGCTAATTCGATTAGCTCGAATGGCATATAATAAATGGTTCTGGAAGAAGTAACATGCTTTTAGTAATCGTAAATCACAGAGACCGAAAACAAATTATGACCTATTAGCAACATTTGTTTTTGTTTTCAGGTACAATGGGAACGCAACCATGGCAAGTGTGGAGTTTGTGGTGATCCATACGACGGCGTTCGAGACAATGAGGCTGGTGGGAAGTATGCAACCGGAACAATAGTGCGGACTTACAACGAAGGAGAGCTTATCGATGTTACCGTAGATCTGACGGCAAACCACGGAGGGAAGTTTGAGTTTCGAATATGCCCACACAATAATCCCCTGACGCCAGTAACTCAAGACTGTCTCAATAAACACCTCCTTCCACTAGAGAGTGGTAAGACGTTTTACTGGGTGAAGTATGGAGAGAGAGGAGATGTCAGACTGAAAGTAAAGCTGCCACAAGGGCTGACATGCTCGCAATGTGTATTCCAGTGGATTTATACGGCAGGTAACAGAGATTTACAAGTTTTAGTTTCTCTTTTGCCGATCGGACAAACGATTCTAACCTGTTCAAAAAATTGTATTTCTCGAATTATATTTCACGCATGTAGGGCCTTTCGGCCCACTAACGATAGGCACAGACGTTTCCCCACGTTTTTAATCTTGGCTGAGGTTTTTGTTCATTCCGTTTTACAGGGAAATTGCAAACAAAAACAACACACTATTTATGAAAACCACGATTGCATTTTGGTTAAAAATACAAAAAGAAAATTGTAGTTTTGAAGTCACACTAAAAAACGAAAATTCAAATCATCAAAAATCCCAGATTTTCTGAAATATATAAAAATACACAAGACTTCCGATTGAATGAAACAAAATCACAACTACAAGGAATCTCTAGACTATTTAGTCTGAAGTTTAATCCCTGGCTTCAATAATTGAGAGTTTCTTGTTCGACCAAAACTCTTTTAGTTTTTAATCTCTCAAATAAAGAAATCTAGAACTTCAAAACATATATGCCAGTAGTAGGAGATGAGGTAAACGGGGCCGATTGGCAGGACCCCGCAGGGTACCTAGGAAGGGGAGTAGTAGGAGATGAGGTAAACGGGGCCGATTGGGGGATCTCATGGGGGATCTCATATGTGACGTCATAGTCACGTGACCTGGTGGCACCATGTTGTGTTGTCATGGTAACCCGCGTGAGCGGCCATCTTATGACGTCATCCCCATAGTGATACGTGATGTGAGGTCGCATGCGTAGCGCGTGCTGTTAGGGTGATATGTGTTTCCGTCGTCCATTTTGTATACTGGAGGCCGCCATCTTGGTTTTTATGGTAGCACGTGGTTGCTATGTTACCCAATGGCTTATAATAGGACAGGGGTATGTTTGGAGGGTATGTTCCTTTGCACAAGAGTAATTTCTCGATAAATAAGCCATCGAGCAATGACTTTTCAGTAACTGCTCGATGGCTTATAGGGGGAATTTGGGATAGGTATGTCCTGGGGTGGCCTAGAAGGCTGGGCCAAACAAGTAATAGAATCCTTATGTAAGTATCCTATAAAGTATCCTCAAATAATAATACAATGCCAGGCCATAGGTATCCTCAAATACCGAAATGAGTCGAGGAGCAGCATGGGTGAGTCACTCGAACGAGGAATTGCTCTATGGCTCATTTTCTCGGTGGGCTTCGAGTCGTTCGAGCAGTATGTGCGAGTCACTCGACCGAGCAATTGCTCTAAAGCTCATTTGCTCGATGGGCTTCGAGTCGTTCGAGCAATGACTTTTAAGTAACTGCTCGATGGCTTATAGGGGAATTTGAGATAGGTATGTCCTGGGGTGTCCTAGAAGGTTGGGCCAAACAAGTAATAGTATCCTTAGGTAAGTATCCTATAAAAAGTATCCTCAAATAATAATACAATACCAGGCCTTAGGTATCCTCAAATACCGAAATGAGTCGAAGAGCAGTATGTGCGAGTCACTCGAATGAGCAATTGCACTATGGCTCATTTGCTCGATAGGCTTCGAGTCGTTCGAGCAGTATGTGCGAGACACTCGACCGAGCAATTGCTCTAAATCTCATTTGCTCGATGGGCTTTGGGTCGTTCGAGCAATGACTTTTAAGTAACTGCTCGATGGCTTATAGGGGGAATTTAGGATAGGTATATCATAGGGTGGCCTAGCAGACTGGGCCAAACAAGTAATAGTATTCTTAGGTAAGTATCATATAAAAGGTATCCTCAAATAATAATACAATACCAGGCCATAGGTATCATCAAATACCGAAATGAGTCGAAGAGCAGTATGTGCGAGTCACTTGAATGAGCAATTGCTCTATGGCGCTTTTGCTCGATGGGCTCAGAGTCGGGCGAGCAGTATGAGCAAGTCACTCGACCGAGCAATTGCTCTAAAGCTCATTTGCTCGATGGGCTTCGAGTCGTTCGAGCAATGACTTTTCAGAAACTGCTCGATGGCTTATAGGGGGAATTTGAGATAGGTATGTCCTGGGTGGCCTAGAAGGTTGGGCCAAACAAGTAATAGTATCCTTAGATAAGTATCCTATAAAAAGTATTCTCAAATAATAATACAATACCAGGCCATAGGTATCCTCAAATACCGAAATGAGTCGAAGAGCAGTCTGTGCGAGTCACTCGGAGGAGCAATTGCTCTATGGATCATTTGCTCGATTGGATTCGAGTCGTTCGAGCAGTATGTGCGAGTCACTCGATCGAGCAATTGCTCTAAAGCTCATTTGCTCGATGGGTTTCGAGTCGTTCGAGCAATGACTTTTCAGTAACTGCTCGATAGCTTATAGGCTTTGGCTTTTGTTATACAGAAGGGGGATAACTCTGCATACAGATTATGGAAAATCAAGCCTTCTGAATGGTTAGTTAGCGCCAGTAAAGTGAACTGATTGGGTAGTCTAGATAAATGAAACAACAAGAGGACTCGGAATAGGGTCAGAACTAACGAAAACAGACCATAAACATGGTCGGGTAGACGAAAACTATTGCATAGATAGATAGAAGCAAAGAATTCTGAAAGAATTCGAACTAATACAACTTGTCGGGTTGTTTGTGCTAATTCTACGGATCGAGAAATTACTCTTGTGCAAAGGAACATACCCCCCCCCCCCCCTTCCCGGTGCCCCGTCGGTACTATAGCACTACGTGCTACTATTAAAATCTACAGTATGGCGGTCCTAAAAGGATTCTTGAAGAATCCGTAGTAAATAAAAAGTGTTTTTTTGGTGATTTGAGGACTGGTTAGAACTAGTGTGGTCTGATGGGGACTAGGAGGCTAACTGTCGTAAAAACCCAGGGTTTCTACAACCGGATATCCACATCTCGCACTACTCCCCTTCCTAGGTCCCTTGCGGAGTCCTGCCAATCGGTCCGGTTTACCTCATCTCCTACTACTCCCCTTCCTAGGTCCACTGCGGGGTCCTGCCAATCGGCCCCGTTTACCTCATCTCCTATACTTCTCCCTTTCATCGGTCCCCTGCGGGGTCCCCCATGAGATCCCCCAATCGGCCCCGTTTTCATCATCTCCTACTACTCCCCTTCCTAGGTCCCTTGCGGGGTCCTGCCAATCGGCCTCGCTTACCTCATCTCCTACTACTCCCCTTTCTAGCCCCCCCCCCCCCCCCCCCCAGTGGAGTCCTGCCAATCGACCCCGTTTACCTCATCTCCTACTACTCCCCTTCCTAGGTCCCCTGCAGGGTTCTGCTAATCGGCCCCGTTTACCTCATCTCCTACTACTTATGTCGATGACTAAAATGTTGCTGAAATTTCCATGGTCCGACGTGCACGGAGCCTAAACGGCCTAGTTTAAAATCAGTGGACAGAAATATTCGTGAGTCGAAAAGTATGGGCAGAAACAAATCCTGGAGAAATTTCTGTACACCACATTTCAGCAAATACGCCAATTTGTAGGGTGTTGATTAAGTGGACTATCTCGCAGTTCGTGAACTGCTAATTGGCTGATGGGTCTCTAAATTCCAAGACGCATGGCCCACACTATAAATAATCCTAAATGCAAAAACATTGCTCAAATTCTCCAAAACCAATTGTAATCCCCCGTGAACGTAACACAGTGTCAACTCACTGGGTGATTATCAGCATCTGAACCAGGCGCGTAGCCATGAATCTATATTGGGTGGGGCGGAGATAGTGGGGCGGGGGTACCAGCATTTTAGTGCCCTAGTATATCACAAGATCAAAATCTCGAGATAGAGAAAGGCATGGAGGTGGTGTCGTTCTAGTTATCGCGTTGGTGAGGGCCGAGGAATGTTAATTTTTAATTTCTCCTAACTGGCACTATTTGGCGACGTTTTGATACTCAATAGAACGTCAATTTTCACCAATCATGGAATTCCATACATAGTTTCTTTAGTCGACGCACCAGATCGTAGAATTTAGGATTTTCATGAGGATCCGTTTGGTTGGGGCTCTCAAGCCCTTTCCCTCTCCTGGCTATGCCACTGATCGGTACACCATCAACTTAAAATATGTCAGGTTATTTTCGAATTTCCTTCATTAACCCTTTTACACCTGCAGACAAAATTCTTGAATAACTAATTTTTTTAATTTTTTGTCTCCAAAACATAGGTTATGACCCCTCATTGGAACGAGCTCGACGAGCGGGTCATAACCTATGTTTTGGAGACAAAAAAAATGAAAATTAATTGGCGATTTTTGAGAATAGCGTTGGTCGGTTTTGGCCGTTACGTTGGGAAAGGGTTAAACTGGTATTATAGTATTATTTGATATATTTCTACAAAGTGCTTTGACAGCAGATTTCAAATATGTCACATAACAAAATGTTATCTGGAAAACCAAAGGCAAACAACTCCTCTGTTGTGTTCTCTTTAAAGAATAGCTAATGTCATAAAAACAGTTTGGTCAATGTTCGTAAAGCGTGCTGTTGGCTAAGCAATCCTCCGTATACCATGTACCGTGGGGTTTTTTCTCATTATTTTAAAGATGAAGAAAAGATACTTTCATCATTTGAAGTGTTATTAAAAAAACACATAGCATCTCGTTGCGAAACCACTTAGCGTCTGTACAACCACTAGAACGAAATTCTTGTTCAGCCCACTACCCACAGACAAATCCGCTCCAAATGTGATTTCAAATTTGACCAAAACTCGTCGGAGAACCTAAATAAATGAGTGTTCATGTTATCTATTCATATTGAGTTGCCTGTCTTGTTTTTTTTTTCTTTAAAATAGCCGTTGTACCGCAACTCAACGCGTGCGTGGTGGAACGATTGAAAACGTGTTTCTGTCGTTGCTTCGTTGCCATTTGAAAACTTTAACTTGGCGTGATATTATACTTCACAATTTGTCTAAAGTCCGGAGATCTTGAGAGTCCAGTTGATGTGAAAGAATGAAGAACCAAAACATTTTCGTGTGTGGTTCCATGTAACAAAATTTGGTTCCCTTACCAGGGAGAATTGATGAACCAGTTTTAGTCCTTGAAGGAGCCAAAATTTACACAAAGACTTTGATGTTCAAGCAGCACATTTTCACTATAATGCATTGAGGAATTTAACCACTTCAGTCGTGTTTGACAGAGCTCAGTGACAGAGGCAGCGGAAGCTCCAAAAAAGTGTGTGTGTGTGTGTGTGTGGGGGGGGGGGGGGTCACACCTTTCTGGATACCTCAAGGCTGTAGGATGGAAAATATTTTTTCGTGTGGGGGGGGGGGGGGGTGTCAAAGGTGGTGGGTCGGTGTGTTCTTGCAAAATATATAAATTTATATGCGCTACCCCTCACCCTTGAACCCACTCTATTTAAGACATTAACCTCAATGTATTTATTTTGTTTTGTTTTTACTTAACCCTTAGAACCCTGGTGGTATCTTTCATATCAATTCAATTGCAGCAATTGAAAGAGGCCATATTCATTATTTGTGGGCAGACCAATTAATAGTTTCAACGTGCAGCCTCAAGGCTGCACGTTGAAAATATTGATTGGTCTTCCCCACACATTCACTTACCAGCTTAATGAATTTATAAAGTATCATGTTCATGGGCTGGAAAAACGGCCTCTCGGGTTTAAACCGCCCTTTGAAATATTACGCTCTATTTGTAGCTTTCTATTTTTATTCAGTAAAATCTTGAAAATCAATGTGGTCATATATGTACAGGTGATATGTAGTGACCATATGGGAAGTGTACGCTATGTCGGAAAATGCCGTTCGGGTACATAATTGGGGGGGCGGGGGAAGGGGGCACGTGCCCCCTGTACCTACCCACCCCCATCCCCGACTCCGCCGCCCCTGCTCATTGATGGTGGGGGCACGTGCCCCCTGTGCCCCCGGCTCCTCGCCCCTGCTCAATGGTGAGCCCTGTTAAACAAAATTGAATTCATTGAATTGCTTGTTGTATTATAGGAAATTTTGCAGGTTGAAATTTCGATATTTCGACATCAGCGGGTAAAGAGTTAACACTCCGGACAATAGATAACCAAAAGGGTAAGCATATTTTGCGAAACTGTGCGCCCAGTTAGCCATGTAGAATTCATTTACATTATTTGATGGTCAACGAATTCCGTCAAAACAAATCGTTATCTTTACAGATCGCATTTCGTGTAAATTATAATAAGGCCTTAATGCACGCTCACGGACAAGGGACAGCAGGAGCGACGACATGGGGACGCGGCATAATCAGCTCCGTGGGGCGGAAGGGTACGCGTTGGTGACATATTTTAATATTACCGTTATCAGTAAGGTTATTTTGTATCAGGAATGTTTACTTGACAGATATCTTTCTACAGGGAAGATCGAAGTAATGTTGATTCAAAATGTCAAAATGTGCACAATATCTATATTGAAGAACAAAGCGGAACAGTGGGACAAAATGCCGGTTTCGTTTTGCCTTATTTGAAAACCGAAAGGAATCCAAACATTCTACATGGAATTAATCTTGAACGTCAGTCACGATACCTGGGAAATTCATAGATCATGATATCAATAATTATCATAGTTTATGAGATTTAATGCCAAGTCCTTCCAAGACCAGTTACGTCGTCGGCGCTGTGGTTTAATCTGGCAAACGGGAATTTCTCGGTTACCGGTTCTGAAAATCAGTCCTAATGTCCGGGAAATTGGTAGATCAGAATCGGGAAAACTTGAATTGTCAAAGCTTAAATGCCAAGTGGGAAGCTTTCTCTAACTTAGTCAGTAGCCTACAGAATCAATCCAACGTGTTGGATGTAATAGGCCTGACAGAAATCTATACACTTAAAAGTAATTATTCACTGGAAGGTTACCACCCCCCTAATCTCAAGACAAAGGCCCGATAAAGATGACGGCAGAGGGGGCGTAGGTCTTTACATTAAAGAAAAAATTCCCTTTAAAATTCGTGAAGACCTCTCTGTATTTATCCCCCACGTATTTGAATCATTGTTTGTAGAAATCTCCACTAAGAAAAAAACCATTGTAGGTGTAATCTATAGACCAAATACCGCCCCAAAAGCGGATCTTGACCTGTTTTTGAAAACAATGACGGACATAACTAACGTCTTAGCTGGAGAAAACAACCATGCGTACTTGATGGGCGATTTTAATATTGATTTACTAGGTTTTAAAAAACATAATAAAACGGACTCATTTATTGAAAATATGTTCAGTACTGGCTTTATGCCGCTCATCTCCAAGCCAACAAGAGTAACAGAATTTTCGGCAACGATAATTGATCATATTTTTTCCAACAAAGTTTGTCCCAACACATCCGGAATAATTATTACAGACGTTAGCGACCACTTTGCCACATTCTATGTAGACGAATCTGCTAGAATCCCGACTCGTCCTACCCAGACTTACAAACGATCTTTCAAACAGGAAAATATAAATCGATTTAAATCATTTCTGTCTGAAGAAGATTTCACCAGTGTACTGACCTCGCACTGCCCAAATGAAGCATACAACAGCTTACTTAACACAATCCACGTAGCATTTGAACACGCCTTCCCTGAAAAATTGATAAATATTCCACAAAGATACGTTAAACGGGAACCGTGGATGACGTCGGGTATCTTACAGTCATCACAGGAAAAACACAAACTATATTTGAAGAAACTAAAATCACCGACGGTGGATAATAAAATGAGATACAAAAATTACTGTGCAAATTTCAACAGACTCAAAAGGGCCCGGAAATCAGATTATTATAGCACGATATTGACAGAAAACAAACATGATATGAGAAAAACATGGGAAATTTTGAAAAACGCAATTGATAAAAACACCCCCAGTTCAGTGTTCCCGGCAACATTCTTTGAAGGTGGTGATGAAATATCTGACCCAAATGAAATTGCCGATAAATTCAACACCTACTTTGTTAATATTGGTTCGAAGCTTAACGAATCCATGCCCACAGAAAGTCCCCCCTTTACCGATTACATGGGGGAGAGTAATGTCGACTCATTTTATATTACACCAACCACAACGATTGAAATAATACAATGTGTTAAAAATCTAAAACCCAAATCGTCTCGAGACGCTGATAACATGTCCAGTAAGCTACTAAAGGAAGCAATTGAAGTAATCGCAATCCCCTTAACGCATATAATCAATTTATCATTTGAAACTGGCATTGTCCCAATAAAAATGAAGGCCTCGAAAGTAATTCCAATTTATAAATCAGGTGACAAACAGTTGTTCAGCAACTATAGGCCAATAAGTATTTTGCCCACTATGTCAAAAGTAATAGAGAAATTAATGAATACAAGGTTATTATCTTTCCTTGAAGACAAAACAATACTCCATCAGTACCAATTTGGATTTAGAAAATCACACTCAACTTTTCATCCAATTCTGCATCTACTAAACAGTATAGCGGAAATGAATGACAAACCAACAAAGGATGGCACATTTGGTCTCTTTCTTGACTTTTCGAAAGCGTTCGATACCATAAACCATTCGATTCTCTTGCGGAAGTTGGAGCATTATGGAATCCGAGGGCATGCCAATTTCTGGTTTGAAAATTATCTGTCAGAACGATCACAGTCAGTTCACATTCCAAATGCCAGCTCAGAGTATCAGACAGTTTCTACGGGAGTTCCACAGGGCTCTATCCTCGGTCCGCTACTCTTTATCATATATGTAAACGATATAATAAACTCTACAAACCTTAAAATTTTATCGTACGCTGACGACACAACAGCATATATACATGGCCAAAGTCCAGAATTAGTCATACCTGTGATCAATGACGAATTGAAAAAGATTCACAAATGGTGCGTTGCAAATAAACTATCATTGAATGAAAAGAAAACCAAATATATGGCATTTCATCCCCGGAATGATACACATTCGTGTAGCACTGACACCCAAGTCACTATTAATAATACAAACATTACGAAGGTTGCCAATAATCAGGAAGAAACTTCTTTGAAATTTCTCGGTATCTACGTGGATGAAAACCTAAATTTTAAAAGCCACGTTGCGACACTCTGTTCAAAAATCTCTAGAGCAATATATTGCATGAATAAAGTGAAAAGAATTCTTCCCAAGTTATGTCTAAAAAAGTTATACTATTCCCTTATTCACAGCTACATGTTGTACGGCATTCAAATCTGGGGGCACTCTACCTCAACCGGAAATATTCTTAAACTACAAAAAAAGGCTATTCGCATAATATCGATCAAAAAATACAATGCCCACACTGAGCCACTCTTCAAACAACATGGCATCTTAAAATTTCCCGACCTTTATAAACTTCATGTATCATTATTTATGTATGACTGGTATAACAACAATCTTCCAGAAAGTTTTAAAAATACTTTCAAGGTATACCACAACCCATCAGGCATGAATACGAGACAATCCGGGAAACTCCATACTCAAAAACCCAGAACCCAATTTTCTGCAAATCTCCCTATCCACACTTTCCCTAGACTGTGGAACTCAATAGAACCATCAGTACAAAACCTCACGAGACCTTTATTTAAAAGAACACTTACTGAACAGTACCTTAGCCTATACGCGCCACAAGTAAACTGCAACAACCCACATTGTCCCGATTGCGCACTGGTACGTTATTCTAACTAACCCACAGTGTTTGTACAAAGCCAGAATTAATATCAGGCTAAAATGCTCAGGCATTAGCTCTGAAATCTCATCCCCAATTCCGATTTATCCCTTTACACAAAACACAATTTGTTGTCGAGGATCTACTGGTGACAAAATCAATGAATACACTGTTTTTGGAACGAATAATTCTTCGACAACTACCTTATTTCACTTATGACTCTTAATCAAAGAACTTTTCACGTGGAGGATTTAAACTACCGAACAGAAATAGTAGTGAACGCAAATTTGATAGGACATCAACATAAATTTATGTACATTGTTGCTGTTGGGGTTGTGCAGTAGTATTCGCCTTCGGATCTAAGGGAATGACGGGAAGACGGTCCTTGAGGCCACGTCATTTCCCTGCAGTACCTCTAACCACACGATGTATATGCTAATCTATGTATACTTGAAGTTTATGTTATACTGTATTTTTTTTTTATAAATGTAAAAACATGTACTGCAAAATAAATAAATTGAATTGAAAATAAATTGAATTGAATCAAAGTTTGCGGATTGCAACTTTTGATTCCCGGTTCTGTCCTATAAATTTCCCGGGTATCGGGACTCTGATATTCAGAAACGAGAACCAGAAAATCCCAGTATCGCGTCTTACTTTCAAAAGCGAGAACTGAAAAATTTCCCTTCCCGGGATTAAATCCTACTGAACACAATTGAGTACAAACAGGATACCTACTTTTTTAAGAATGGACCAGAACTACTAGTTTCATGAGTGACTGCAATGAAATATATGTCTTCACAAACTGCCCAAAACAGTAGGTATTCTTTGTATTAATTGCGTTGCGCGATTTTAATTGCAATTAAAATGTTTTAATTGTCATAACAAAGGAAACGCCGACAAAGTTTATTGATACTGATGTAAACTTACTGTGTGATGCACGTCACGTCCGGAGACATACTCTTTTCTATCTATCGTGATATTAGAGATCAATACATATTTGTTTCACAGTTCCAGTAGTGTTAAAAATACACAGAGCATCACGATGTGTGAATTCGTTCGTCAGTATGGCACGAGCGCCAGCGCGGAAGGATAGAACGAGAGGCACAGCCTCGAGATCCATCCTTCCGCGATGACATGATCGCTGTACTGACGAACGCATTCACACATAGTGACGTTCTGTGTTTATTGCACGTACATATGACAAAGAATCCATTAATTTAAAAATGCAGACATCACACAATTGTGACGTCTGCTGAAAATAAAAACAAAAACACCCAGGTGCGATTGGAAAACGTGTGACAGATCGATACGTAAACAGGAAAATATAAATGAAAATTTTGTCTGAATAGGTTATTTGTTCGTATTTTTAAGACATCTGCTGCCGTTATCTGAGAGATATTCGCTTCAAAGTCAAAAGTTGAGTGTTATAAAATCACTCCTCATTTATAGAATAAGTTTAATTTCGTTAATTTTGGTGGATTTGAACGAAAACATTTTCCAATTGACATTCAATTTATCGGCTATCGCTGCAGCTCCCGAGAAGATCCGAGTCTGAATGCGACGTTTAGATTGGCCAAGTACGAAAATAGGCGGAGTTTAGATATTTTGATGGATCCATGGCATCAGGTAGGAAAATAGTGTTTCAACGGAAATCAGTATGGAACACATGTTCCGCGCGGATTTGCAAATATGGAACTGGAGAAAAAGTAATAAGCCTGTAATAAGGAAAAATAAAACTCGCTTTCTTGGGTGTTTTTTTTTTCTTCTTCTGGTCAAATATAAAAGTGCAGATGTGAATGACAAATCAAGCCTCGAAGTTTATAATTCAAAACACAGTGTAGTGCGAAGTAAACTTATTTTGACGACGGATTGTTTTTTTAGGCAGAGCCGGATAATACATAAGGAAAAAAAGTACGGGCGTGGCCAGGCTAAATGAAGTGGTGGGACACAGTATCCTCCTTTTCGTTTCATCTGGTGCTGGGTTAAAATTGTATATATCCCACAGTTGAATGTTCATGGCCAACGCTATGAAGAAAATAACTTTTCACGCCAGTTGGAGCATCCTGTGTATAGTCTTTGAAGGCTTAAGTTCCCGAATGTGAAGGAATAGCTATGACAAAATGACCGAAATAAATATTAGGATCAGGATGAGAAAACAGGAAACAGTTATAGGGCAAGAATAGTTAATAGGTTGACATTTTTTATCAACACACAATACATATAGAAATGTGTCTCTGATGTGTGTGTGTGTGTGGGGGGGGGGGGCGGGGGGGGGGCGGCGGATGTTCGGCATAATTAGAACAATGCACAACAACAGCAAAAGTCTCGAAGGCTTTCTAGCAATCGCCGCCTAGCAATCGCCGACCTCCTTTAAAGGATATACTCTGATGTCTGTGAAATATACATTATCATGACCATGCGCATGTTCTGTAATTTGTATCAAATTCTCGGTCGTGTTTACAATCGGATCCGATTGTAAACACGACAAAGAATCTGATACAAATTACAGGACATGCACATGATCATGATGATACATTTACCTTACAATCCCGTTACATAAAGCCCATTTGCCCCAATTTTCAGTTGAAATTGTTCAAAAATATTGAATTTAACGGACTATATTTCAATGCGTAATAGCAACACATATGTGTGATAGTGCGGTGTTTACCGGAAAATTGAATCTGATACCGAATCGGAACGGGGGGGTAGAGGGGGTGGGGGGGAGGTGGGGGACTGCTGCAAAGTTTTGGGGGTGCAAATTAAGTTGATTGTTTGATAAAAATTAATATTATGACGATGTGCACATTTTTTTAAGCAATTTATATTGCATATTTACAACATATTTTAGTTATTAATGACAAAAAATGTGCCGAGATTGAAAATTGATACCGTGTGGCTAGTTTTCATGCTAGGCATTCGTTTGCTGTTTGGTGATGTGAAAGCCGTTATTCTGTGACTACAGTCAAAACGTCATCAGTGGGATGAGGTTACCGGGTTGATTTACAACACCTGAAGGCATACCTTGATATTGTATTTGGAATATTTGTCAGTCAGGATTATAGTTCAAAAAACTCCTTTGAATTTTTTTTATTGTAATATAAATAATATACATATAGTAGTTGTGTCCCAACATCTTATTTTATTGACACACATCGTGCGGGTTACTGCAAATTAGTCATACCCACCCCCCCCCCCCCCCCCCCCCCCCCCCATAGCCCTACTCGAGTTGCATGACTGACTGTATCCACGTATCAAATCTAGACTTTAGGGAAAGTACATGACTGCCAGCAACCAGCAAGAGAGAATTGATATCTTGAACTCCACATATCACTAGAGCTTTAAGATTAGTTGAGCACTTTTGTCTCGAACCTCATTAATAAATTAATATTTTCATTTTTGTTTCCCACAGGCAGCATGTGGGAATGTAGTGGAACCGATGACTGTTGTGATGGTTGCGGACCAAGACAAGAACACTTCTATGGTTGTGCCGACGTTTCGATTTCTCCTGCACAGAATCATATTGTTACTCCAGCTGTAACAACTAATTCCCCACATCATTCTATTATTCCACAGCAACACTTAGATCGCCCTTCGGCACAAACTTCAAGATCTCCAACAAACTCTTGCAGAGCTAGAGAGCCATATCGAGGCAGCAGATATCCACTGGCGGACATTGTTTGTCAGAAACAATGCTCCATGGGACGCTGGTCCAATGTATATGTTGTGAAGATTCATGCAAGTTACAATCATCGGGGTTAATGTTCTTTAATTGACAGCATCACTGCCTGAGGTTTATCCATGGAAAACATCAAATGTGCTTGACACAGCGGGCGGGTCGTTGTGTTGAGTAAACTTAGAACATGCAATTTTTAATTTCCTTGTGCGAATTTTAATTTCCTTGTGCGTGCATGTAAACATTTCTAAAGCAGACAAATTAAACACCAGTCAAACACCTTTACGTGCGACATTGTTCATTCATTTATTTTATATGTAAAATTGTCAGTTTTACGACATACCAAATACAGACAGAGGCGGTGGAAGTGGGGGCGGGGGAATTATTATCGCAGATACACCGAAATCACGATTTTGCCAAACGAAATACAATTTCAAAAAATGGGCCTGCAGAAAAAAGCATCTTACTGATTGTTGGGTATTGAAAAATACAAGGATAATTGTAAAAAATTATACGTTTAGGAGACGGGGTTCACCGTGTTATATACTGTACTTTAAAAAAAAAAGCCCAACACTACCATACCCCCCCCCCCCCCCACCAACCCCCCCCCCCCCCCCCCACCCCCACCACACCAGAATAAAACTAACTCTCAGGCCACCAGTTTAATTTTTAAAGATTCTACCGCTATTGTGGGCTGGAACAAGTCTATCTTTAAAATGTTCATTGCCTGGGTTTAGATTCACTCGACTGGAATATTTCAGTTTGTCGGAAAAGCGAACCTATAGTGCGCCTCTCTGACCAACTGATATACTGCAGACGATTAAATCCGGAATATACAATAAACATTCATTTTCTTTGAATCAGCGCAAGAAATGATGTTCAAACGAAGCCTGATTTGGCGAAATTTTAGATGATTTGACCATTACAGTACATGGGGAGTGGATTGTTACTATATCACTCGTGAAGTGGTATCTCCACTCAGACTAAAACTCCTTGTCTGTGAACAAGCATTAGGGCGAGCAAAGTTTCAGCCAAGGGACCTCCGGGTAGAACCGGTGGTCCCTTGGCTACAACTATGCTTGCCCTTTTCATGCATTACAACAGGAATCGATAATGAATGTCTGGGTAAAGACACCACCCCTCGGGTGATTTAGTAACAATCCACTCTCCACGTACTGTAGGAATGAAGACTCATCTCAACCGTAGCTTTATGATTACGCCGCGCGTAGTCACTAGTTGCGTTAATGTCTTGATGGTTTAAAGGCGAGTTAAATACTTATTGGTTTAGATATCAAAAAACTGGAGCACAAAGAATATCTATATACCTTTGTGAGTAAATGGACATCACAATGTATCAACGGTCGTCTGCGCGCAAACTCCCGGAAAAGTGGGTAAGCAAAAAGCTCTAACAGCGTCGAATTCCGAACAGAATTCGAAAATAGAAAACAAAGAAAAATTTGGACAGGTATGGATTTTAGCATACTTGATTTGCAGAATATATCATCTGCCTGAGTCCCTGAACAGTATTCAAACACATGAACTGACATTCGTCAATATTTTTTTCAACAATGCATGCAAATGTTCTAGCATAAAATTTAACGCTTTAACAAAACGGTTTCCCGGAGAATCTTATAAAATCGTTAATTTTTGGAGTGGAGCTCTGTAATATGGATCAAAATGTGCATCACTCTATTGAAACTGACTTAAAGATAATAAGAATCGATTGAAAGTAGGCAGAAATAATTTCCCCAAATTACCCTTCCCCTCCCAACCTTAAAAGTAAATTTCTAAGGAGAATATTCTTTAAAAATCTTCTTCTTCAGATCTACCAATCAGAATCTTTTGGGATTTGTATGCAGCATGCTTAGGGGCGTGAGATTCAAATTTGTTCAAGCCAAGCCCCTGGGTTCATATTTGGGCTCACTGTGGGAGCCCGAATTATAACTTAGTTCAAAATGAGGATTTTTTTAAAAAATATCTTCTTCTTCAGATCCAGCAGTCGGAATGTTTTGATAATCAAGTTTGTTCAAGCCATGTCCCTAGGTTCATATTTGGGCTTACTGTGGGAGCTCGAATTGTAACTTAGTTCAAAATGAGGAATTTCTTTAAAAATCCTTTTTCAGATCCAGCAGTCGGAATGTTTTGATATTTGGTATGCAGCATCCTTAGGGGGTGAGATTCAAGTTTGTTGATCAAGTCCCTGGGTTCATGTTTGGGCTCCCTATAGGAGCCCCGAATTATAACTTAGTTCAGTTTGAGGAATTTTTCTTTAAAAATCTTCTTCTTCAGAATCAGTAGTCGGAATGTTTGATATTTGGTATACAGCATCCCACTGGAGGTGAGCTTCAGTTTGTTCAAGCTAAGATCCCTGGGTTCATATTTGGGCTCCCTGTGGGAGCCCGAATTATTACTTAGTTCAATATGAGGGAATATTCTTTAAAATCTTTTTTTTTAGATCCTCTGGTCAGAATCTTGGGATATTTGGTATAAGCTTTTCTTAGGAGGGGCAGACGCAACTTGTTGAAATCAGTTCCCTGGATTGATATTTAGGCTACCATGTCAGCTGAGCGCCCTCAAGCACCCGGGACCTCTTGTTCTAACCTTTTATGAACATTGGGAAACTCTAATAGTTAATATTAGTTTGTTGTGTGTCCCTGATGGTTTTTTTATTGTAAAGCAACATAAATCACGAGAGTATGGAGCCATAGAAATACTGCTTACGTGCCCAGGAACATCAGTTCATACTGTTCCTTATGGTGGAGGATTAGTAATGATCTGGGGATTCCTCTCTCGTGATTGTAAACTTGATATGGTGACTGGACGTGGGAATCTCAGTGGCCATTAGTACATCCGGGACATTCTCAAGCCGATTGTCGTGCCTCAGTGTGACAACCACTCGTTGGCTACTCACCCTGTATTCATGGACGACAATGGAAGGCAACATCGTTCCCATGCTGTGAGAGCATTCCTTCCGAACAACGCTATTACAATATATCTTGGCCCGCAATGAGCCCCGATTTGAACCCCTTAGAACACATCAGGGACTTTCTTGGACGTCGTCCAAGCAAAGGATCCGCCTGTACAAAATTTAGCCGATTTGGAAGCGGCGTTGCATGAGGTGTGGCAGCAATTCCCTCTGGATCGTATCAGAAGGCTCACTGGTAGCATTGAGAGTTCTGGCTGTCGTCCAGGTACATGGTGGATACACTCGCTACTGACGTCAGATAATGGCAGTTTCTATTAACACCACTGCGACAAAAACAGCGGGTGGTTAATTAAGTTCCAGGTGTATATGTTGGAATGGGCTTACTTTGGGCCCAAACGCCTCTGATATAGTGCGGGTGTTTTGAGGTTATTGGATTGGATTATTTGCAATTATCAAAAAAACCCGACAACTACCAAGGTTTACCCAAATGTATCTACACTTTCCCAACAAGACAAACAATACTCGTTTCCGATTAACATTGGGCATCTACTGCCCATTCTGAATCTTGTATACCTATTCGTTGCTATGTCTGGTAATTCTCGGCATATCATCTATCTTGCCCCAGGTTGCTCTTCAACCCTGTCTGGACCTTTGTTTTCGACTGAAACATAGTAGATTGTCAGACTGCTCCATTTCCTTGGCCCCCATATCTGCCTACCCAATCCCATCGCCAAGTTGATGCGAGTGTGCACTTTGCCAATTAACTGCCTATCGAGTACAGCACATGTCATGTAGCACATGGTCACAAACCGGAAGTGCTAATATGTGCTTGTGTTAACATAGGCATATACGGATATTTGTGAACGAATGGCGACAATTATGTACTGCTATCGACCTTCACTACTACTATCTCCTACCAGTACTATATCTATAGTCTCCTATCACTACTCATGGCCCCTCCCAATACTATTTCCTTCAGTCTTATCACTGGCTTCTAGTACTACTGTCTCCTGTCAATAAACTACAACGGTTGCTACCAGTCTTGCTATCTCTGGTCTACAGGTGCACTAACACTTTCATATATATCACTGATTACCTCTTGGTTATAGAGCATCTGCCGTTGCCCTTTTTCTCCTTTTTCTACTTTCTACCCCACTACTCAACCTCCGATTACTACAGCCGCTTCTGTGGATATCATTTTCTCTTATCACTACTAGCAGCACTGCGATGACAGTGCGGCCAACACTTGAATCACTGCTGTTGATGCTTCACTCCAACTGACCTACTATTTGCTACGCTAAGAAGTATTATCTGTAACTCTCAACTACTGCTGGGCCCTAACTTTTAACTTGTTGGCATCCTTCCACCACAACTACAAACACCTCAAGCAGATTCATGATACAGTCCAGGAATCCCACTTCAGGCCTTCTATAGTCTGAATATGCTTCAAGGTTCATTTTTAGCTCAACTTGACAAAGTCAAGCTGAGCTATTGCTATCACTTCTCGTCCGTCGGCGTACGTACGTACGTACGTACGTACGTACGGTTACACGTATGCTAGTACGTACGTCCACAATTTCCTTTGGCACACCTCACAGGTCGCATTTATGATCAGATCGCTTTGGAACTTGGTATGCTTGTTTGGGGTGACCTCTAGATGGGAGCTAGCGATTTTCTTCAATTTCCGTCAACAAATGTTGCCGCGGCCAACGTTCTTAGAACTTAGTTTAGTCAGACCTCGATATTTCCCTTTGGCACACCCTACAGGGCACATTTATGATTGGATTGCTTTAAATCCCAGCATGCTTGTTCGGGGTGACCTCTAGATGGGAGCTATCGATTTTCCTCAATTTCCGTCAAAAAATGTTGCCGCGGCCAATGCTCTTAGAACTTAGTTTAGTCAGACCACAATATTTCCCTTTGGCACACCCCAGAGGGCACATTTATGATCGGATTGCTTTAAAAACCTGGTATGCTTGTTTGGGGAGTCCGTCGAAAAATGTTGCCGCGGCCAACATTCTTAGAACTTAGTTTAGTCAGACCTCAATACTTCCCTTTGGCACACCCTACAGGGCACATTTATATTCGGATTGCTTTGAAACCTGGCAGCTTGTTTGGGGTGACCTCTAGATTGGAGCTATCGATTTTCTTCCAATTCTGTCCGTCAAAAAATGTTGCGACTGGCAGCAATATATTCCTTAGGCATGCCCTACAGGGCACATTTATGATCGGATCGGTTTGACACACTTTGTGTGCTTGTTTGAGGTTACCTGTAGATGGGAGCTATTGATTTTGTTCGATTTCCGTCAAAAAATGTTGCCACTGGCAATGACCTTTGATGAACTTAGTAAAAACTTGGTGCAGTTAAGCATCAATATTTCCATTTGACACACCCTACATGGCACATTTAAGATTGGATCGCTTGCAAACTTGGTGTGCTTGTGTGGGGTGACATCTATATGGGAGCTGACGATTTTCTTCCATTTCTGTCAAATAATATTACCGCTGACCTTTGAACTTAGTTTAGTCAGACCTCAATATTTCCCTTTAACACACCCTTCAGGGCACGTTTATGATCGGATCACTTTGAAACTTGGTATGTGTGTTTGGGGATGTCCTCTAGATGCGCGCTATTTTTTAATTTCCATAAAAAGTTATTGTCGTTATCACCAGCCTTTGAACTTACTGCATTTGTGCATCAACTTATCCCTTTTGCACTCTCTGTAGGGCATATTTATGAATTTCCATAAGCCCCCCCCCCCCCCCTCCAAAAAAAAAAAAAAAAAAAAAAAAAAAATTGCCACAAAGCAATGACCTTCTACTTAGTGCATTTGTGCATTAACATCTCCTTTGGCATGCCTCAGAGGGCACATTCATTATCAGGTTGTTTTGAAACTTTGTATGCTTATGCAGGGTGACAAAGATAGGAGCTACTGATTTTCGTTTCATTACCATCAAAAACTGTTGCTGTTAGCAACAATCTTTGAATTTATTGCATTTGCGCATTAACATTCTTTGACATGGCCTGCAGGCCACATTTATCATAGGATTGTTTTTGAACTCGGTGTGCTCATTAGTCAAGCCCTCTAGATAAGAGCTGTTGATTAGCATTCATTTCTGTGAAAAATGTTGCCATTTACAATAACCTCTGAACATACTGCATTTGTGTATCAACATTCTTTCTTCAGCAAGTCTTACAGTTTACATTTAAAAATGCATGGATTACTCTGACGTTGTGCACACACAATGCTGTTATGTTGAAATTTCATCAAATAACATTGGTACCAATGATCTTCAATTTTGCCATTCCATTTATAACTTACCAAGTTCAAGTTTGTCAAGTTGAGCTGCAGTGTCATTGACGCCTTCATTTTTATCGCGAGAGAGTTATGCGAAGATACCCCATTTGATATATCCAATGCTATCATATATCATATGTGGAATTCCACCAAAAGTATAGTATTGGCAGCAGAAAGTACTAATGGGAATCGATCATATGATAGATAGTGGTGGTTGTGGTACCAACTAGAAATGAAGACGTAGGACTCTAGTGATGGAAGAAGGCAGTGGAAGCCGATTATTAGACAGATATCGGGGGCAATGGACAAGTCAGTAGCAACTATCTATGGGCTGTACAGGTGATGGGGTGGTCCAGGAGCCAGAAACCAGTCATGAGATAATCTAGGTATCAAGAAGTCATCAACATGGAGCCAACAACACAGGTCCACCTTAGTCTACAAAAATCCACATTAATCCACTTCAGTCCACAAATGCCCACACCAGACTACAAAAAGTTCACATCAGTCCATAGACAATTGTTGCCATTACTCCACAAATGTATGTATGCATGATATAGGTTTATGAGGCACATTGTGTATTAGCACACAAGCACGTATTGACACTTCTTTTTTGTGACCATGTGCTACATGTTATGTGCTGATAGACAGCTCGTTGGCAACGGTCACACTCGCATCAACTTGGTCAGGGTAGTTCCAGGCAAATACGGGGTGGGGTAACGGAGCAGTCTAACTGAATCTACTAATACTCAGTCGAGGACAGAGGTCGGGACAATATCTGGGGTAGCTGAGAATGTTTTGGGGGGAGGTTCTGGAGCCCATGTGAGCAATTTTAAGGTAGATGTAGGTTTGTTTCTGGTGATAAGGTGTACCCCCATCTAATACAAAACACCTTTTGGATGACTATCGGCCTTATAGCACCACATATTACTCACGATGGCAGGTTTCGCGATGTTTTAGAGTCCGTCTGCATAACGGGGTAGTTGTCAGCTGGTTTTTAGATGTTCCCTTTAGCTGTTATCTTATCTCATCTTATCTATGATAATGACGCCCCAACGTGCTAATTTTAGAACATTTACATGTATGGTTGAAAAAATAACGATAAATGTCTATTCTTGTGTTTGAACTTTATTCAGGAACATAGACAGATGACAGATACGTTCTCGAATCAAGAATATTAAAATCCATGTTTGTCTATGTTTTTGTTTGTTTCCTATTTCCACAGATATTAAGTGTAAAAACATTAAAAAGCGAAAAAAATATATTTTCCACCGATTTCATCCTGGATACCGCAGTGTATTGGAAGCTCCATTGGACAAGGATAATTGGAAGTAGCATGGGAAATTCTCACTCTTCCAGTGACACCTACCTCATCTAGGGACCGATCTTTTTGTAGCATAAGGTTTTCTTCAAAACCTCGCGGGTGTATTTTACCGTCAAATCATTCAACGTTTTTAATCGCCATGTTTTCTGAACAGGTACATTAACATGCAATAAAGAAGAGGTCCTCAGATTAACTTGGCAGTGGTGTCTAGTCATGTCTTGACTGATGAGACTTAACAGGTAGTCACTGCTAGGCCCCTGGTCTCACAAGGTGTTGTGCATACATGTACACAGTATAAATGCTGGAAAACTTCAAAGCCTGCAGGGATTCAATGAGGCATTTGGTTTATTGTGTAAGCACGTCTTTTTGAATTTCTAAGTTTATTAATATTTTGGGAATGGGTGCATTTTTAATGTTTTTGATCCCCAATTTCGGTGAAAATAGGACACAAGTAGAATAATAAACACGGATATATGCCATGTTAACGCAACTGTTCTGGTAATATATTTCTTTTCAGATTTGTTACTAGAAACAAATTTGGAAAATATACCCCGGCTAGGGAGGTGGAGTAAATCGCTGTATTCTAGGATACAAGAAACAATTACGCGACCATCTAAATTGCAACTGAAAATAATCCAGGGACAAAGTCTCATTCAGGTGTCGTGGCTATTGATTAGGACGATGTTTCTTCATGCTATCGGTGTAGTGTAACTCTGGAAGGGCATAGACAGATTAGTATATTTATAAATTACCTTACCTCGTTAACGTCCGTATAACCAGAAATAACCGACGAATGACCTCTCCTTAAACTAATCTCAATCCCATGACACCGACAGCAGAGGGAGAGAGAGAAAATGAACTTTTATTAGAGATAATCGGAACAGCTTGTATAACCGGAATTGTGAGGGTGTAGGCCCATGGGTTTAATTGGGGTAAAGGGATGACATGGTCTGTGAGTGAGTGGGGTGACTTGGACGTGTGCCTCAACCACAGATGTATGTACGGATACCATACCGCATAAAAAAATTAATCTGAAAAACATAAAGCCTGTCCAAAATGACCACTGGTTTGCCATCTCTGGTTTTCATCAACAGATTTCCAATGAACACGATTGCCATTTGCCTTAAAGATGTTCAGAACTGGTCTTTATTCTTTCCCGAAAGCATTGGGGACCGTGGTGTCACCATCTTGGATGTGGCAGAACTGTGTATGTATCTAAGAATAGTTGTTCATTTTCTGACATGCCCCTGGGACAACATAGCCTGAAACCTTCTTCAACGAATATAACCTCATAACCGCTGACCAACCTACCCATATTTACCCGACTTCGTCCCGAACCTCGGAAGTGACGTCATGTCACGTGACCCAGGGGCTACATGTTTGGCTGTTATGGTATCCCGTGTGAGCGGCCATGTTATGATTCATCGCCATAGTGATAAGTGGTGTTAGTGCGCATGCAATTGGCAAGTTGTTAGGTGATAGGCGTTTCCGTCGTCCATTTTGTATATTGAAGGCCGTCATCTTGGTTTCTATGGGAGCACGTGTTGTGACCCAAAACTATTTAATAGGACAGGGGTATGTTCGGATGGTGTGTTCGATTGACCGGAAATAAATCTAATTAAAACAACCCGACAATCCCTCCCAATCACCAAAAACTCTCTAAAACTACCGAAACAGGATTGGTGAAGCCTCATTTTGGGCTTATAGGAGTAGCACGCAGTGGTATAAGGCGGGTTCTATTACACTGGAGAACTTTACTGGTCCGGATTTCCCTAAATCCTCGATTAGAATTACCGCAAACAACGTGTCAATTGTTTTGCTAGTTAAGTGTTCCCACTAAATCCTCGGTTTCTACCTATTACAGTACCTATTATTCTCGGTACTCTAACATTAGCAGACAACCTTACGACATCTTCCCTCGTCCAAGTCTTATAATCACCAGTCAGATTGCTTGAGTTTCCATAATCTGTACCAACTCATACAGAGTTATTTCCCTTGTGGATAACGAAGACCTCTATGATTCTCAAACCCGAAAGACAAGCGAGCAGAGATAAGTATTGCTCAAACGACTCGAATCTTATCAAACAAATAATCCATCGAGTAGTGACGTGAACAGGCTTCGCTCGGACGACTCGAATCCCACCAAGCAAATGAGCTATAGAGCAATTGCTCGACAGAGTGACTCCACATATGGCTCTACGACTCATTTTGGTATTTGAGGGTATTTATGACATGGTGATGTACTATTTGAGGGTACCTTTTGGGGATACCTTTTGTGGGATGTCTATCTGAAGATAATTATGCCTCCTAACCCTATTTCATACCAGGCTTCTGAACCACCGGACACCCTTCATAGCTCCAAGGCCACAACTTATCCACCGTCGCCAACATCTATCCTTTGATGAGTCGGTATTATTGATTGATTTATTTTGCAGCACAAGAATATACAAGATAACAATAAAACAGGTTATAGTTGAATGCGCTGCAAGGAAATGGCATAGCCTGAGAGGCTGTCTTCCTACCATTCCCTTTTGACGAAAAGTATATTCATGACAGCAAGATTTGTGTTGATGGCTCATTAGGTTTAGTGATGGAACCTCTTCTTGGAAAGATACTGTGGGGGATAGTAAACAGTTTGTGAGAGAAACGCTACCAATGTACGTGTGGGCATATCAACCCCTCGAACATAGAATACAAAAAGCGCCGATGAGCCGTCGGTCCGCGAACCGTTGGATAAGACCAACCCCCACGACCGAAAACCCATCGCCAGTTCCTGTGGCCTATATTCGCCAGTTATTAGAAACTTGTCGGGTGGAAAATTCACCACCGATACCTTTGTAGCGTCCTCCCTCACCACTCTACAAGGATGTAGACAAGGGATACGTTTTTTTTATTTAGTACGATAATTAATACAATAAGTAATACACTAAGCAACAATTCGGTAAAGGCTATAGTTTCTATCGTTGGCACATTAGGTTTCGTGATAGAACCTCTTTTGGAATAATATTATGGTGGATAGTAAACGGTTTGTGAGAGAAACGCTACCAATGTACGAGAGGGCATATCAACCCCCCGAACATAGAATACAAATGGCGTCGATGGGCCGCCAGTCCGTGAACCGTTGGATAAGACCAACCCCCACGGGCCGAAGAAGAAGAAAAAATTATATATACCTTTAGTATGGTGTTCTACCAGACTTGCAGTCTTGTACCATTACTGCCGTGTACCATTACTACTGACTACCAGTATTCGGTTCTGTATTATAGTGTCTCATCTGTTACTAAGTTGTGGTAATACTATGGCACATAGAACATTAATACCGCCAAGGGTACCCGTTCACATCACTATCATACTTGGGTTGTTGTAACTACTACTTGCTCGAACAAATTTTCCATATGTATTCCAAGTTCCCCTAATAAGCTTTTGAACAGTTACTGAGAAAGTCATTGCTGAATTACTCGAATCTCATCGAGCAAATTTGCTCTTGAGTAATTGCTCGAACGAGTGATTCCACATTCTGCTTTCATCTCAGTATTTGGGGATATCTACAACATGGCTCCTACCCACCTTCATAACTCCAAGACCACTACTTGTATATAATCACCATGATCTGTCCTATGATCCGTTTCCACTGTATGGTGTTCAACTAGCATGCAGTCTTGTATCATTACCACTATTCTGCCCTGTGCTAGAGTGTCTCAACCATTACTAACTTGTGGCACTACTACGGCCCTTAGTACATTAATGAAGCTAAGAGTCCCAGTTCATATCATTATCACTACTGCTTGCTCGAACGAACGACTTATCGAGCAAATGTACTATCGAGTAATTCCTCGAACGAGTGACTCCGCATTCGGCTCTTCGAGTCATTTCGGAAAAAAGGGATTTTATTAAACGCCTGTTCTATGAAATCCCTATCGACAGCAAGAACACAAAACCATGAGAAAAATGAAAATCGTTGACTGACAATTTTTAAATAGAAGCGGAATTTCACTGGAATGTTCTTCGAATCGTGCACCGCAGCTGCAATTTGAATCTTTAGCGATAGCAAAAAATCGTCCCCTGAGTTCTACCGTGTCCTATGTGCCTACTGGCACATAGAACACATTGAAACTCGGGGGACGAAAGAGTAACATGGGTTCCCCTCGCAAATTTGGTTGACGATAAAATATATTCTTTTTATCGATAGTTGTCAAATGAATTGCTGAGTGTCCTAATAATTGTTTTTTATAGACGGGAGGGCGTGTAATAAACACATAAAAAGACACGCGCGTGTCGTTCTGTGTATCTATGGCCTAAAAGGGATTCTGTTACTGTGGTGCCGTGAAACAGGTTTGATGATTTCATCGACCTAACATGAAAAGCAGACGACACTTGCAAAAAAAAATCTTGAATAACTAATTTTTTTTCATTTTTTTGTCTCAAAAACATAGGTTATGACCCCTCGTTGGAACGAGCTCGACGAGCTCGTTCCAACGAGGGGTCATAACCTATGTTTTTGAGACAAAAAATGAAAATATTTTGAAAATTAATTGGCGATTTTTGAGAATAGCGCTGGCCGGTTTTGGCCGTTACGTTGGGTAAAGGGTTAAAGAGTCATGAGAGTAATTGCTACATGGGGAAATGCTCTTGAGACCCACATCTCATCAAGCAAATAAGCTATAGAGCAATTGCTCGATCGGGTGACTCCACATACGACTCGATGACTCATCTCGGTATTTCGGGATACTTGTGACATGGCAATGTATCATTTGAGGATACTCTTTGAGGATATCTTTTGGGGATACTTATCTGAGGATTATCTGGTCAACCCATTTCACGGGGTATAAAAGGTGAGGATACCACCACAACTTCGTCATTTTGCTTCATACCAGCAATGGCTTCACATCATACTTGTGAAGAGTGCCAGACAATTTTCACAAAAAAATGTAATCTTTATCGACATAAGAAGACCAACAGATCCAGAATTTACCAAAGCACAAGGTGTCCAAAACCGTTCAACAGAAAAGACAACCTAAATAGACACCAGATGCACCACTCACCACACGAACTACGACACCCATTCAAAAAAGAGCGCAAAAGAATAAACCAACCGGAACCAATGGAACAGTCAAAACCGTACCATGTGAATAACCATGAACCAACCAGAAACCCGTGGATACCAATGCCCCCAACAGAAATGCCTTCGACAGTAATGACCAGAACGGAATAAACGGCTGATGGAACCACCCTACCAGCAAAATTCACCAACAAAGGCACAAGAAGAGAGAAAGTTTGTATTGGTCGAATCCAGTTTACAAGAAAGCTTACTAGAACGGCAGCGCTCAGTGCTTAGGGGTTCAAATGAATAGACTGTGGTGGCCCTAGGTAGAGGCATGGGAGAGATCATAGAATCCCAAATCAGGAACTAGAACTAGAAGATTCCTCAATACAACCAGATCTTACAAAGATACAGAGAATTCTACATCAATGCTTTGTGGCCGATAAAGATCAAGATACAGAACCAGTTACGATTACGGAGAGAACAATGTGAAGGCCGAGAAGATCGAAATGATCTGAACAGAACAAAGATCGTAGAAGGTGGAAGAAAATGGAACAGACCACAGATTGAGAAAGACAGAAGAGAAGATTGAAATGAAATGGAGAGGATGAAAATCCAAAACAACCAAGATCGAAGTGAAGAGAACGAAGAGAACAAATATTGATCGAAATGACGAACTTCAACACAATGTCATCTGTAACACATTTTGAACTCAATAAATTTTGTAACTGCTTGACATGTGTTCTTGTTTTATCAATAGGGAAGGGGAATACTCTGAGAAATGGGTCGACCATGGTTCAGATATCCTCATGAAGTCGTATGTGGAGTAACGCGACCGAGCAATTGCTCTATAGCTCATCTGCTTGGTGAGATTTGCAGCATTTGCTCAAGGAGCAATTACTCTCAGGGCTCTTCAGCTCATTCGAGAAAATCATCAACCCTGTTTCTCAGCATCCAGTTACAGAATCCCATTTAGACCATAGATTCCTTTTTTTCCGAAATCAGTTGAAGAGCCCTATGTGTAGTCACTCGTTCGAGCAATTGTTTGATAGCTCATTTGCACCATAAGTCGTTCGAGCAAGCAGTTGTGTAATGATAGTGATATGAACTGGGACCCTTAGCTTCATTAATGTACTAAGGGCAGTGGTAGTGCCCCACGTTAATAATGGCTAAAACACTCTAGCACAGGACAGAATAGTGGTAGATAAAAATATTGCAGCACAGAAGTAATGGTGCAAGGCTACAATGCTGGTAGGACACAACACTAAAGGTGAATACAGTGGAAGCTGATCATATGACAGGTGGTGGTGACTGTGGACAAGTGGTGGCCTTGGAGCTATGAATGTGATGAATGGCCGAGAAGCTAGAAGCTGTATAGGAGCTATGAGCCATGTATGAGCTAGGAGCTGTATGGGAGCCATGTTGTTTGAATCCTCAATGCCGAGATAAGTCGTAGAGCAGTGTGTGGAGTCACTCGTTGGGGCAATTACTCCAGAGCTGATCTGCTCGATGGGATTAGAGCAATGACTTTTTCAATAACTGTTCCAAAGCTTATTAGGGGAACTTGAAATAGGTATGAAAAAGTGCTTCGAGCAAGCAGCAAGTTAAAACACAAGTATGATAGTGATATGAACTGGGACCTGTAGCGGGATGTACTAAGGGCCGTAGTAGTACCACAACTTAGTAATAGATGAGACACTGTAGTACAGGGCAGAATATTGGTAGCCAATAGTAACGATACAAGGCAGTTATGGTGCAATTATTTATTAATTTATTTATTTATTTATTTATTTGTGTTTTAGGGTCACATATTTCTGCACAATGGCTAATCATGACCGCGACAGTTTTACGGGTTGAGGAAGCCGGAGTACCCGGAGAGAACCACCGAGCAACTGCGAGCAGCTGTCAGTTCACCAACATACTAACTCCACACAAGCAGCGTTAGCATTGGTTGAAGGCAAGTGCACCATAGACGTGCAGTACGCCTTAGTACACAACGCCACCGTGCCCCCCACGTGGGCAATGGTGGTGAAGTGTCTTGCCCAACGACACAATGCGGTTGTCGCAGGTGGGATTCGAACCGAGGACCTCTCGGCTTGCAGCCTGCACCTCTATCTACTGAGCCACCGCGCCCCTGTAAGTAATGGTGCAAGGCTGCAAGGCCGCAAGGCTGGTGGAACACCATACTAAAAGTGAACACAATACCGGCTGATCAACCGACAGATGGTTGTGACTATGGACAAGTCGACCACTGAGTTCCAATGTGTTCTATGTGCCTACTGGCACATAGAACACATTGGAACTCAGGGGACGAAGTAATAGCCTTGGAGGTATGAAGCTATGAAGAGCCATAACTATCTTCAGGTAGATATCCTACAAAAGGTATTTCCAAGAGGTATCCTCAAAAGATATCCTCAAAAGGTATCAAATAGTATATCACCATGTCATACCTATCCTAAAATACATGTACAGAGATGAGTCGTAGATCAGTATGTGGAGACACTCGGTCACGCGATGGGATTCGAGTCGTCTGAGCAATGCCTGTTCGAAGAACTACTAGATAGTTTATTTGTTCGATAAGATTCGAGTAGTTTGAGTAACACTGTAGAGATCTATCTCTTTCAATAGGCTCTATATGCAGAAGGGGGGGGGGGGGTAGGAGCGGTGGCGTTGCTCGTCAGATCACCGAAGTTAAGCAACGTCGAGCCCGGTTAGTCCTTGGATGGGTGATCGTCTGAGCGATCGATTCGGACTCCCGCGCTGTGCCCTTGGGCAAGGCATTTAATCCCGACTGTCCACATGGGGGCACGATTACACCGTGTACTAAGGCGTACTGAACATCGATGGTGCGCATGTCTTCAACCAATCTAACCCTGCCTGTCCTGCAGTGCGGAGTTACGAAGTTGGGGAGCTGGCAGCTGCTCGTCGTTGCTCGGTGGTTCTTTCCGGGTACCCCAGCTTCCTCCCCGCCCCCTCGTAAAACTGTCACCTACACGATATGACCTTTGCTGTTAAAGTGTCGTTAAACCTTAATAAATAATAATAAATAAATAATGTGCAGAAGGATAGACGGGTAAACATCTGGTAACAATTTATAAAGATTTTTTCTATGATCTTATGCATCATATATAATAAAAAAACGAAATATAAAACATAGTACCTCTCTTCTCAACTCCAAACCTGATAGACCTATTAATGCAACACGACAACCAGAGATAGAGCACGGAGTGGCTCGAACCCCTACTTATACAGTAACATATGCATGCGCCTCTGCAGCAATGATTCACCATTAACATCAATCACAGTAAATTTAATCAAAACTCCACAACAGCTATCCTTGCTCGATTGTCTTTTGGGTTTGAGAATCACAGAGGCCTTCGTTATTTATACACAATGGTGATAACTCTGAATGGATAGGTACAGATTATGGTACATCAAGCAATCTGACTGGTGATTATAAGACATGGGCGAGGGCAGAGGTCGTAACAAGAGGTTGTCAAGAGTAGCTAAACTGCTAATGTTAGAGTAGCTAGAATTGCGTTTGTAATAGGTACAAACCGAATATTTAGTGGGAAAAGTAAACTTGTAAAACAATTGACGCGTTGTTTGCGGTAATTCTAACCGATGATTTGGGAAAATCTAAACCAGTTAAGAACTCCAGTGTAATAGAACGTACCTTATAGCACTATGTGCTACTCTTAGAAGCCCAAAATGGGGCTTCACCAAGTCTGTTACGACAGTTTTAGACAGTTTTGGGTGATTTGGAGGGATTGTCGGGTTGTTTTTGTTAATTAGGTTTAGTCCCATTGAATCGAACACACTCTCCAAACATACCCCATTTTATTAGAGTGTTTTGGATCACATAGCAATCACATGCTCCCAAGATGGAGGCCTCCAATATACAAAATGGACCACGGAAACACGTATCACCATAACAACTCATACTTCGCATGCGCACTAAAACCTCGTATCACATGGCCGCTCATGTGGGCTACCATGCCAACCAAACATGGCACCACTGGGTCCCGTGACATGACGTAACATCCTAGGTCCGGGGCGAGGTCCGACAAATATGGGTAGGTTGGCCTCTGACATACTACTCAAACACAAACACCATCAGTAATGCCAGGGGCGGTGGACTCCGTCAGGCTGTTCAGGCCATGACCTAACCAATAATTTTTCAAATTATCGTTTATAAAGAGAGTAATGCCACGGAAGGGTTGTATCAAATCAGTCTTTCACTTTACATTTCACATACTCAACAGCATGTGGCCCGTTACAGTGATAATCATTATCCTGTGGCTATACGTCCCATGTGTGCCCCGGGATCACCCAAATGGTATCGTTACCACATTAAGATGACATAAAAATAAATTCGAGTCAGACGGAGTGGAAGTTGAATTTTATAGTAACAAAACTCTGAACTTTATCTTTTAATTTCTTTCTGGGTGATCTTTGAGAATAAATTTTGTTAGAGAGAAGGAAAGAGGTGTATCACGTCAGGATGATAAACCGATGCCAGTGTCCCTTATCACGGAATCATCAACATCCTTACAGTCGCCACTTGGGTTTTTTAAAGATACAGATAGCAACTGTTCTGAAGCTCTAGGTTAAAAGAGTTACAGAATATTCACATCGTTCCATCAGAGAAGCAGGTTTAACATTCGAAATAAGCACTCCCATGCCACTGCAGTTTTGAAGAATTACTCAAGTGTGCCATGCAAATTCTTTAAGTAAGCTTGGCAAAATATGCCTAAAATTGAGTTTCTGGCCTTCAGAAATTTCTCCGGGGAAGACCTCCGGGACCCAATGTTGGGAAGGGGACACCCCCTTCAAAACCCTCCCTGACTCGGGTCTTCGTTCATCGTTACATGCCTGCGGCATGTGTTGCAAAGGTCTGGCCAGTGCAAAATACCTTCCGCCGCACCTGAACAGTACAACTACCTGACCCCACCCGACACCCGCGTTATTACGCAACCATGAGACAATTACGAATCACCAAAAGCAATTTCGCATTTTGGCGATTCTCGAATATCGGGGTTGGTACGGATTATGAATGTATGCCAAAATACCAGCCGAGTTAATTCAAACCGTTTGATGTTTGTCGGTAGGTCAGATAGTTTGTTCCCACATTGTGTGGCAAAAGTTAAAATTTTCCAACAGTGTGCCCGGATCGTTGACCGTGGGTTCGAACTTGAAACCTAACTCAATATACTTCCTTAACCCTTTGTCTGACAAATCGATCGCATCCTCCCGGTTCGAAATGGTGGGTTAGACAGAACGCTGTGTTACGTGGGTCCTACTAAATACCGAGGGATATGGAGGTGAAGGAAAATAATTAAATAAGAGTAGTTTAAAAGGTTTAAATATAGGTACAGGCATATAATTTAGTCATCTGAAGATATATATGTGCTATAACAGTTGATTTATTCGAGTAAATGCAAGATATGTAGACCGAGCCGTCGCCGAAACTGTCCCTCGGTATTTAGTAGGTAGCTTGATAATTAATAGGCTACCTCGGTGTCTGGATGAAGGGCGTAAGTGCTAATTGGTAATCACATCATTTATCACTGAAATATTTGATAAAAATAAAACTTTTATCACGGCTTTGGACCAGCAGAACTTTTCAGTTTTGGCAGCATTAAAGTTTTTTTCAATTTTGAGGGCTCACCCCGTCTCTTGTCTTACTGCAAGTTTTTTGCATCGTTGGCGAGTGAAAAATCACCACTTCCGGAAATATTATTCCTGATGACGCGATATTGGTCCATAACAATGTCTTCAAGTCTGTCAGTCAAATCTGACAATTTAATAATTCTTCTTTCATTTTCCAATTTTATAATAAACTATTCCAAAAAAGTAGGGGATATTTGATAAAAGTGAGATATCTGAAGAAATATATTTATATTTTCAGGAAAAAGACAGTTGAGGCATTGAACTGTGACATCAGATGAATGATTTCAGCGATAGTTGGGTGTCTGACAAGAGCACATTCCACGCACTGAGCTGTAGAAGACATGGACGGTCAGTCAGAGAAATTACCACATTCTGTCCAAGACCTCAATACCTTGTAAATCCTCCTCGGTTCCCGAGATAAGCGCGGATTTGAGGTAACGTACTCCTCACCAAACGTCCAATATCAGCTTGGCTGATGTTATTCCATTTTCCTGCAGTGCGGCGGCGAGTTCCTGGACATTGGTAGGGGGTGTTGGCATTGTCGTAGGCGCCTGCCAAGCACATCCCAGATGTGCTCGATTGGTGAAAGGTCTGGACTCAGTGCTGGCCAAGGCAGTGTAGTGATCTTCTGCTCCCGGAGGAACTCAGTATCGACACGGGCCCTGTGTGCTCTTGCATTGTCACCTTGGAAAATGAATCGACGGCCGTGACGTCGTGCAAATGGCACCACATGTGCTGCTAACATGTTGTCACGGTAGTACTTTTCTGTGACACGCCCTTGGATGACATGTAATACTGTTCTGCTTGTCATGGTCATGCCTCCCCACACCATAACCGATCCACACCAAAAGGGGGAGCGCAGTGGCTCAGTGGTAGACTGTTAGACGTCTATGCTAGAGGTCCCGAGTTCGATCTCCGTCCGGGACGACCCGCGTTGTGTCCTTGGGCAAGGCACTTTATCCCGGTTGTCTACATGGGGCACGATGACGCAGTGTACTAAGGCGTACTGCACGTCGATGGTGCACATGTCTTCAATCGCTGTAACCCTGGATGAGCGGAACTTGAACAGAGTTAGAATGTTGAGGAGCAGACAGTTGCTCTGTGGTTCTCTCCGAGTACTCCGACTTCCTCCACCCGTAAAACTGTCACGGGCACGATTAGCCATTGTGCATAAATAAATAAATAAATAAATAAATAAATAAATAAATAAATAAATAAATAAATAAATAAATAAATAAAATAAATAAATAACCACCAAAACGATCGTGCTGCCTAACAGTTACGACATGGTATCGTTCGTTCCGCCGCCGCTCTGTTTCGCTTGTCGAGGATGTCGGGAGTGAACCTCGATTTATCGGAAAACACGACGTTGCTCCACGGACGATTTCCCCAGTGCCGTCGTGCTCCACACCAATTACGCCTTGCTGCGATGTGACGTTCAGTCGAACGTGGAATTATTCGAGGTCGTCGAGTGTACAAATTCCAACTGTGTTGGCGATTTCGGATAGTCTGACCACTGACTCGCACATCTGTCGCTCGGTGCAGCGATGTCCAATTTCTGAGGCACTTTGATGGAGGTTACGTAATGCTGTGATTCGGGTGAAACGATTCTGGTTAACAGTCAAACCTTGGACGACCTGACCGACGTCTGTCATCAACATTGCCTGTCTAACGGTAGCATGACCACAACCTGCTAATCACCGATTGAGTAACGTTGAGAATTTGAGCCACTGCAGTCTGTCTGTTGCCAGCTTCCAACATGCCAACGGCTCGTAAACTTTCGTCACGTGTCACTCTTCGCATACCTCAAAAAGTTACGTTTCGACCAGAAACTATTGATGAACGAGTTTATACCAAGAAAAGAAAGAGGAGACCTCCGAAAAAGCCCGCCCAGTACAAACGAAAATTTCAAAACGTACCCCACAGACATTAACGCGACGCTCGTGCGAAAAACTTGCGCAAAGTTTTCGTGGGCCGGTGACATTAATGATCCACACTAAACTTGGAAACATATTGATGTGTCTAATCACGTGTATCCATTTACCATTTTCCGAAAATATCGACACCAGCTTGGATATCCCCTACTTTTGTTTGAATAGTATATCATTCATTCTCTCGCAGTTGTAATTTGTCCATAACATAATTTTGGGATGTCAGTTTGTGTCTATCTCTGTAAATCGTCGATAAGTCAATTGAAATGTCTGTGTATGCAACAGGGTCCTCAGTGTTGAGAAGCCCTGTATCTGAATTGAAGATAATGTTGATCATGTTATTTACTATTTCTTTGTTCTGTGTCTTATGAAGATTGTGGAGAGCATTCTCCTTCAGATGTCTGATACATAACGTGTGTTGAGTTTGGGAAGTAGGCTTTGATTGCAATTGCCAACAGCCACACAGAGAACTAATTAACAAGTCACAATGTGAATAACAATTCACACTGCTGCTTACTGAGGTTGCTTACTGAGGTGCAGCCGCTGTAAATACTAATTACCAAGCTACATACTAAATACCGAGGGGAAGATTTTTCAGTGAACGCTATTACTTTAGCGTCCATAATTCTCAAATATGGCACTAAAACCAGGCACATACTGCTTAATCTATTTATGTACTCATAATACACCACTCCCATACTCTTTTCACCCCAATCCCATCCATATTTTCCTTCACCTCGGTATACCTCGGTATCACTCAGTGTTTAGCTTGGGAGAACATTTCTTGATAGTTTACCTCTGTTGTGATATTGTCCGTCGTTCTACGAATGCATGATCATATATAGGAGTTGCTACAGCAAAGGATTATAATAGTTCAAATGTCTGGGAAACATTTTGATGGAATTCAGTGCAAGAGTTGACGTATGAAACACCGAAATAATTCTCTCGGATCCGTTGTAAAAAAAACGAAATACTGAAAACACCAAAACGTCATACCATCTTCAACATCTAAACAATCCCTTTTCATACTAAAGTGTGATGATGAAAAGAACCATGAGCTCAACATCCTCCGCCGACGAAAGTTGAACGCAAAGTCAGCAAACGGTAAAAAATAAAGCTTATAAAACTGATCAGACTTCTCAAATATCTCAGACCAAATCTTTACATTCTACATTGTTGGCAATACATAGGTACAGATTATGGTTAGCTATACATCTGATAAACAGTCCGTGAATGCTACTTTAGCTGAAATTAGCAAAAAGTTAGACAGACTAGTCTGGTCACAAATGAGACTCGTGATGAGGTCATAAAGCCTCTCATAAAAAGTTATGATTTATTTTCAATGTCCGGCGAAATTTTAGGGTTGTTATAAATTTTGACACGTGTAGCTGATTAAGGGGCTATATGAGCAATGGAATTTTGTTTATTTTGAAATTCTCACCTCTCATATTCCTTAAATTCAAATTAAATATACGCAAATTATACATCAAAATGAAGTTTGGGATGTATAGAACACGAAACACATATGTAATCAACTCACAGAGTTGACAGCATGCATCACTGGTTCCTGGAAGTCTGCTACCGTATTCGTACCAGAACTGATAATAAAATAATATTTCATCAGAACAACTTGTAGAGACATGTGCTTCATATATCCAAGAACAAAGCTAGGCATTCAAAACACTTTCGAATACAGCGATAGGACTGAATTTGGGAAAAGGACAACACTGTCTGCATTTTTTATTGAAGATGGTTTCCATGCTCGACAGACATGCGCAAATCACTCAACACCACGAATTTCCGTCGAAAAACAAAATCGTAATTCTAAGAAATTTCAACAGGTATTATGATACCTTGCATTGAATATGGCAACTGAGCAATCTCTATCACATAACAGTATACTATGTGGAGGCGATCTTTTTCATTATTTGATTTTAGACGACGTTGTTTTTACATGTTTTTTTCGTTCGATGACGTCGACCGGAAATCGATAGAATATTCATACGTAAACAAAAGCAAAGGCTTTGGAAGTTACCCCCTTGCAGCTCTGTCGCCGTGTTTTGAAGAATTTTGATCCCCTAGCTTTGTTCTTGGATAAAGCACATTTGGCCACAAGTTGTTTTCATGAAATATTATTAAATTATCAGTTCTGGTACGAATACGGCAGCAGACTTCCAGGAACCAGTGATACCTACAGTCGACTCTATGAGTTGATTACACATGTGTTTCGTTTCTATACATCTCAATCTTCATTTTGATGTACATTTTGTGTATATTTCATTTGAATTGATGGAATATCAGAGGTGAGAATTTTCAAAATAAACAAAATTTCATTACTTATATAGGGGCCCTTAACACGTGAAGCACATTTGGCCACAAGTTGTTCTCATGAAATATTGTATTATCAGTTCGTGGAACCAGTGGTGCCTGCTGTCAACTCTATGAGTTGATTGCATATAATTTTCGTGTTCTATACCTCCCAACCTTCATTTTGATGTATAGTTTGAGTATATTTAATTTGAATTTAAGGAATATCAGAGGTGGATATTTCAAAATAAACGAAATTCTATTACTTATATAGCACCTTGATTATAGTTCATTATTCGTGTATTATTATACATGCAATCTGCCCCAATGCGGATGATTTTTTTTACAATAAAGATATGTTCTATTCTGCACCAGATGAATAGAGTCGGTAACGCTCGGTAGACCGTGACAGGCCATTGTGTTTCGTCAGCCAATGCCCACTCGAATGGCGATAAACAACAACATAAAAACCTGGCCTTTATTACCATCAAAACAGCACATAACCAGATATATCAGGCTAATTTCATATTGACTGTATATTACAAAGTCTCTTCTGCTCAGGAGAAGCTTCACTTTACTGCCACACAACTCTAAATGTACACATTTTTGCGTTTCGGGACGGAAACATTCCTCGTGTCATCCACATGCCATCCCATCAACTTAATTAATTTTCACCTGGTCAAATTACACACCTTTAATTAAAAGCGCCACCTACGCCACAAGCACAGAGGTATTTGCAAAATAAACGACATTAATCCTTTTCGGTTCAGATTCAATTCAAAGTGCAAATTTAGATTACTTTTAAATCTGCTTTGCCCTCAAATTCAAATAAAATATTATTGGCACGCAGTCAGACAAACGTTAAAGTCGGTAAGACTTTCACTGACCAATCCTGCTGAATAATTAATTTCAATGCATTACGTAATAGTCAGGTTGCGAGTTTGTCGTATGGGGCCACGAGGGCTATTTGGAATCTATGAGGTGTAATCTGTCATTCCTCTTACCCAATCCCATGATGCTGTTAGGAAACCCACCAATGAGGTATACTCTGTCATCGCTCATATCCTCATCTCATTATGACCATGAGAAAATCCCTCAATGGCGTATAATATTGTAGTGATTTTCCTACATGATAATGTCACTTACATTGAGGATTCAGGTCTCTGCAAAGCAGGTTAGTCGAAAGTATCGAATTACGAAGTGAACAGTTCGAATTCCTCAGTATAAGTGCGCCAAATAAACAAAGAGATTGAAGTCATTGACCAAGGCGCCTGAAGAACATTGGGGCTTCCTACTGGAGAACATCTGGTACCACATTCCTCCCCGTTTTGTAGAATAAAAAGGAGGGTTTTAAAAGAAATAACAGTTAAGTGTAATCTAAAACCAGCCTTTGTGTCCAGCATATATCAGAATAAAATTCGCAATGTAATAAAATCATCTTTGGCAAAAAAACCCAAGTGTTGATCCAATCACCACTTGCTGCATTTAATGAGAAACATTTTTATTCTGATATTGTGAAAGGGTATAAGATCAGTGGTGATCTAAAGCTATAACCTCCAATCTCCACTGATGGAAATATGTACAAATGTACTTGAAGCAATTCCAAAATCAGTCATTACACATTCTGTTTATATTGCTAACTCTGAAAAAATGCGGAAGCTCTACACAATGGTGTTAATTTTTCAACTTGTAAATGTTGAGTTTTGAGACAAGTGTGTAGAAGGTTTTGGCCGAATAATTAAAATTGTTAAGAGACTTAAAAGTCTATTTACATTTTTATAATTACAATTAAAATGTATGTACTCGTTGTTGCAAATTGAGTTACTGCCATGTTGAAATCTGTACAATATGGTTTTCAAAGATTATCTCTTTGATCCCCATTCTTCCAACAGTAACATTCAATTTGCAAAATTACACTGATTTTGAGACTTCTTAAGACAGCCCCAAAATCGGTAATGCATCAGTTGCAGTGTGCTCGTACATAAAACACTAATCTTAAGTATACCTATGCAACTAATCAAAGTCGAGCTACATGGATACTTTTATGAGCAACAAGATTAGCGGTGATAAAATATTTGCCGTATTGCATGTGAAAACATAAACAAAACGTGCATTGTGAGGTTTAGGAACATATACAGATAAAAGAAGAGACTTTTTGTGTCCTAGTGTTGTAACACTTTTGTAGATATTCATACATATCTGAATGGTCAATTGACTAGGTGTTGCTGTACATCACACAGTGTAGTTTTTCTTTCAGAAACCAGAAAATCTCCTTCATATGAAAGCAGTGAAAATCTAAAGCTGTAACCTCCAATTTTCACTGATGAAAAATCAACATGAATGACTTTTTGATAAGAAACCACTTTTAACCTAAAGCTCTCACCTCCAGTTAACGATGATTTAAATATATACAATTTAGAAAAATCGTAACGATTTCTCGGCAGATGGTCCAGCTTCTGAACTGTCTGATTCACTTACACTGTACATTGATGCGTACCTGTCAAATGTGCAACAAATGATCCATTTAAATGGTTATTTAAAATATACTGGTGTGTTTATCAGATAGAACATTGGAGACGGACTGGGTGTCAGTTGAAGCTGTGGTCCAATTACAGACGTCGGAACTAATGCATGTACCAAATGCACGGAGCCATTCTTAAATTTGTGGCCATTGGCAAACGTATACGTCGATGGATTTGGTTGACCAGAGCTATATAGATTTCCCGAAACTGGACATTGTCTTGCATGTGGCAGTACAAAGTTCGAACGTGGTAACTACTTGATTGGCTGGAACAAAGCTCCATGAATCCGTCGTCCATCATCACTGTGTTTATTACCCGGAAACTGTGAAGGTGGCGGCTCACAAAATATATTTCGCACAGCTGGATTGTATGTCCTGAAAACTGTCTGTGTACTGGGTTTTCGATACTGTGGAACATGGTGTTGTTGCTTTCCACCAATAAATGGTATCTGTCGAGCTGTGGTTTTATTTGACATGTAGGTTCAGTTCAGTTGTCCCTTTGGGAATTGCGTTGGATCATATACCTGTCTGTCTTCCTTAACTAAAAAGTGTTTTCTTTTGTTACGTTTTCGTTTTCTCGGCGTTACCTTTCTTTTGTTGTCAGAAGCGAAAAGAGCCCTATCTGTGCGTTTACTGGAAGTAATTTCAGACGCTTTTCCATGTGGTTGACTGGGTTCCTCGTATGTACCATCAAGGGTGTTCCGTTGAAAGTAACCGAGAGCGGTTGAAATTATCTCGTTGTTATCAATCGGAGTCTTGATAGCGGCATCCATGACCGGTTCGTCCGGCAAAACATGTTCATTGTCTTTGACATATCTATGTTCGCTGCACACGCCATTTTTATTATTACTGTTATATTCATTTCTCTGTATGGGCTGCCGGAATAAAGACGGTTCTGACAGGCTGTCAACGTCGGCCCTCGGAGCTCCCTCTGTGTTATCAGGCAGCTTGCCTTGTACGTTCACTCTGTGTTCTGGCTGCAGAGTTTTGTCGCTGATGTCTATGGATGATATAAACTGAATACAGTTGCCAGGACCAGATTTTACAATATTTTCATATGCTTGTGTGGTACTTTTGTCGTCACATATGTAAAGTTCGCAGTGTTGGGTCACTTCTTCTGCCACTGAATCAATCAAACAACATAATCGTTCGAATTCTGTTTTCATGGATATTTCATCACTGGTTGAAATACAGACATCCGTGTTAACCGTCACCAGCTCATCACTGATTGCATGTAACTGACTACCAGCTATAATTTTTCCATCCAGTTTCCCTGCCAAGTCTTGTGTAATTGTTAGTTTAGCAGATGTGGAACTATCCTCTTCCAGTGGTTTCCAGATTTGGTCGTCAAGGGCTGTTGTCATCTTATTATTTATTGCAGAGAACTCTTGAAGGAAATGCTTATATTTTAAGCAGTCTCTTTCCAGTTCATCGTATTTTAGCTTCCATTATTCTTGTAATCGCCGAATTTCATCGACGTTCTTCTCTTGCAGAATGGAGTACTCTTTTGCGTAAACGTCCATCTTTTGCCCCCACTGTTTGTTGACTCTATGGAGCTCGTTCTCGTGTTTTTCATGTGAAACGTAGTGTTCGTTCACAAACTCTTCCCAATTTCTATTAGAATCATCCACAGCCATCCAGTAGTTCTTTTCACACATTCCCTCCAGGGTCTTCAACTTCATTTCCAGGTCCTTTACTTCCTCTCTGAGAAGCTGTACCACTTCATACCAGTGGTCGTTTCTCACATTTGGTGTTCTCCCCTCTCCTGAAGCTGAAGTTTGGGTGCACGCTCCTACGGTGGATACTCCATGTTGATACGGTGCCCGGCTAGTCGGCAATCGCATGGTTATGCTACCTTCTGCCAACAACAGAGACCAATCATGAAGAGTTAAACTGGTTTTCTCCAGTAAATCATCTAATTCCAGAAATCCCTTTCGTTTTCTGCATTTTACTAACTTATGTGCAGTTCTTCCATCAATACATTTCAGTTTCTGGAATTTGTCTGAATCTGCTGTCTGAATATTCATTCGGCCCATATTTAAAAAGTGTTTGAAGAGAAAATAAAAGAAAGTGTATTTTTCAACACGTGCACAATTGTGATTTGGCAGTAGCTGTATTTTAATATACAACGGCAATCAAGGCGATGTTTGTACAAGGTAACTGCCAGCCAAATAACAGTGAATAAGTGAGTTGATCTCAAGCTCACCGGTAATCTGAATAGATAATAGCAAGTTGAACAATGACCTGCTGTGCATGAATTAATTTTAAGCTGTTGTGCATGTAATATTATACAGAAAAAAAATGTTTGTAACAAGTGCAGTTTTGGAAATACTGAGAATGATGTGTGAATTTACAATATTTTGAAACTTTCAAAAGTTGCAAAATTTTGCCAGAAATATATATAATGGCATAGTCATATTAAAGAAAAATACTCAGTATACCCGTTGTGATTGGAAAATAGTTAATGCAGGCATTATTATTCCACGGTGCAATATCGGTGTGTATTTGAATCATGGTGAGCAAATTGAAGTGAAGTCCAGTTTGCTAATCCTCACCTACTGGTTACACTGAACGTTGCCGTTATAAACAGAGAAAAACTTGTACATCAAAATTAAAATTTACAATAATCCCAAAACATTTCACCGACTTTCATCACTTTCCAAGAAAATAGCATTAAAACATCGCTTCTCCGGCTATAACCGGTGAAACAATTGAGAAAATTATAAACATTTGAAACGAAAGTGATGAATGAAGACCGATGATTTGTCACGAAATTTCGTGACTTCAATTTCAAAATAAATTTTAGAAAAATCTAGGGTATCCCCGAAATTTTTTCGTCGGCGACGCCAAATGTAGGGATTTTCCTACAAGATAATGTCACTTTCACAGGTTAGTCGAAAGTATCGAATTACGAAGTGAACAGTTCGAATTCCTCAGTATTAGTGCGCCAAATAAACAAAGAGATTGAAGTCATTTCCCAAGGCGCCTGAAGAACATTGGGGCTGCCTACTGGAGAACGTCTGGTACCACAATATACCATTGTTCGTATCCTAATTTGGGTAATGGACAGCCACGGAATCTATTTCTAGGAGACGCGTGTGGTTATAGAAGCCCTACTTTTATCGCATGGGGCCATGAGGAAATCCCTCAGTGAGGGATAATCTATCATTTCCCATATCCTCATCTGTGTATTGAACGGCCACGGCCTATGACGCCCCATTTCCACCACCCTTACCTTTCAGTCACTGGTCTTCGGCACTCCTTTCTCATCGTATGACGCCGTGAGTGTCATGATAAAACCTCAATGAGGTATAATCTGCCATTCCTCATATCCTCATCCCACGACGCAATGAGGAAATCCCTCAATGAGGTATGATCTGTCATCGCTCATATCCTTATTCGGGTATTGAATACCCACGTTATGCAGAATGCCTCTTTGGAATCCCTCTATGGTCTGTCTCTGCTTACATAATCCCCATTTGGCGTACGGGGTCATAAGGTCTATGAGTAAATCCCTAAATGTGGTACAATTTATGATTGCTCATATCCTCATTTCGGTATCAATGGTCATACGCAACCATCGGATTCACAGAATCGGCTAGGAGTACCAGTTATGGAATCTCTGATGCAGAATACCACTTACAAGAATCCTTTTGTAGGATATGCCTGGGGTTATAAAATCCCCTTTTCGTCTTATGAGGTCATTTGCATAGCAACCACTTGCCACCATAGAACCCAAGATGGCGGCCTCCAGCAAACAAAATCGACGACGGACACACGTGTCACCCTAACACCCCGTGCGCATGGCCGGTACTACCCATGATGCATCACATCACTATGGCAATGAAGTCGCAGCATGGCTGCTCACACGGGCTACTATGACAGGCCTTTATGGCGTAAAATGTCACGTGATTGTGACCTCACTTCCGGGTTCCCACACCGGAGTTCCTCAAGATGAGTGGGATGAAACTATTTATAATGTAGAAGCACGGATATTGCATCCCACTCCAGGTAGCGGCGACCCTGTGCAGAACACATAAGGCTCTGTAGGAGGAAATTCTAAATTTCAGGTTTGAAAAGAGACAAAATCCTCGCATCTGAAGAATTTATTGATGCCCCGAGTAGTGTGTAATTTTCGGAAACGATCAGATGTCCAATCCCTGCCTCAGAGATTTCTGTTGATACATCGAGCAAATTTCAATTGAGGGATCATAGGGGAGTCCTAAAACGGACCTATCCGGAAATTCCCCGGTGGTATACGACCAGTTCGCCTTTGAAATGCCCGGACAGCCCGGTGAAAGTTCAGGGTTATTATGAATTCTGACATCTGTTGCAGGTTAAATGCAGGGAGTTTAAGATGATATCTGCGAGATTCCGAGTAAGCGAGTAGCACACACGAACAAGTATTACTGCAAAAATTTGCGAAACTTTAAGATTTGATTCAGATTGGTTTATGCTGAAATACTTTTACCTGATTTTCCGGCGATCCTGGTTGGGGGTGTTGCAATTCCATTCCACCCTCCTGATTGGATGTGTTTATGACAATGTGGTGGATCAATTTTTTAAAAGGATGTAGCGACAGGTTCTTTTGTTATGGGGAGTAATTGGGGGACATTCTGGGTACCAGAGGTACCGAAAGGAATTTCTACAGTAATTTGTTTTGGACAGGATTTTCTTTCGGCGAAATGGACGTTCCACACAAAATAGTGAATATGCCATTAACGGACACGAAGTAGCCGACCACCTCAGAGTGTGTTTCAGTCTAGCCGCACATCTAATGGTAGCATCGAACGATAGCTACAAACCACCAAAACCTGGAAACCATGAACTAATCAAACCAAAACATATGTTAAGCAAGTCTCAATTATTACCGATCATTTTACGTTTGCAGCTCACATCTGGCCTCGTTCCGCAGACTAACCGCCGTGTACCCTGATGTCAGAATATCACATTTCAATCTGCATTTTTTACCATAATGCAACTAGGAATATAACACATTGAGCTCTGTCAGACAAGACTGAATCGGATAAATTTTTAGTAGCATTATGGGAATAAACTCCTACTTGAAACTTCGATGTTTCCACGTCAGTGCAAAGAGGATTAATACAAACTCATATAAAATTTGAAAATGCCAGAGCCAGTTCCAATAATACACCAATGTGTTTTAACCAATTAACCAACACGAATGTGAGACGACACTTGAAAAAAATATTTTGAAGAAATAAAAATTTTCATTTCTTACTTCAGAAGCACCGCTCATTGGAACGAGATCAGCGGGATGGTTGCGCAAAGGGGGAAAGGGGGTCATACACCAGGGGCGGAGGAGCCGGGTCACAGTGGACACGTACCCCCCACCCCTTTTCCCCAATTATTGGTACCCGAACGACGTTTTCCGACATAGCATACACAGTCCCAATGGTCACTACACATCACCTATACATATATGACCACAATGATTTTCAAGATTTTATTGAATAAATATAGAAAGCTACAAATAGAGCGTAATATTTCAAAGGACGGTTTCAAAGTTATGATTAGCTCTTTGAACCCGAGAGGCCGCTTTTCCGGCCCATGACCATGATACTTTATAAATTCATTAAGTATATGTTTTCTGATGGATTGATCAGGAGGGAGACGATAGCTTTAAAGTTAACATGCTCATCATGGACGCGAAAATATGATAAAAAAGAGAGAGTTAGTTCATTACAGATAGATTTTAATCTCGACTTGAAAGCTTATTAAAGTATTTATCATGAAGTAGTACTCGTTTTGTTTTGTTGTTTTTTGTCTAGTTTTTTTTTGTCATTAAAGACAAAATAAACAAAAATATATATATATAATACGAAGTTTAAAAATTCACCAAAATTTTTTTAAAAAATTAAAATAAATATTATATATTAAATCAAAAATCAAAAATCAAAAAAGTATATCATGGAAAAAAATTATATTATAAGTTGGAAGAGTATTGTAGAAATCTGGGAATTAAAAATTATAACCGTAACAAAACCAAAGAACTACTGATCGATGACGTGCGTGAGAGTGATCTATCACTGGAGAAATTACAAGCCAAAGTGCGTCAGTCGTTGAAATTGAAAGGTGTCAAATACATGAGAAAGGACGAATGCATGTCATTTGCTCGACAGAATGGATGAAAGATCTGCGGTAGTGACAAAAATAACTCAAATCGCGAAAACAAGGATGAGAAGATAGTAACGACAAAACAAGGTCAACAAACGACTCAGAAAACTAAAAAGAAGAAAAAGAAGAAGAAGAAGATAGCCATTAAACGAAAAGTGGTAGAACAGCAGAAGGTTTTGAAAGAGAATAATAAAAAAATGAAAAGCGACGCGGTTCGAGATGACGATTTGTTAGAAAAAATGATGGATGCAATTGAGAGAGTGGTGAATGAAAAAAAGGGTCTTGATGTTATAACGGACATTGTGATTGAAGCGTTTAAGTCACCACTGATTTTGATAGAAAGGGACGAAGCAATCAAAGGATGTTTAAAACTTTCGACGTGAAGCCCGGTCTCATGAAAAAAATCGATCCTGAATCGTACATGGAACGGGTGAAGGGTAGAGTGTTGGACGTAATTCGAAAACATCTAGGCAAGGGTTTAAAAATAAGCATGATCTTGTATTGTCTGATGAAAAAAGGTCGACATGAAAACGGGTAAGATCCTGCAACGAGGTGCCTTTTTCCGATCTGAAAACGAAGATTGTGTTTAGAGATGACGAATTAGTTGACAGTTATAAAGTAATGAAAGCCCTTTTCCGACCTAAAAACGAAGATTGTGTTTAGAGATGACGAATTAGTTGACAGTTATAAAGTAATGAAAGACAAGATGATGGAATCTATGTCTACTTTTCAAAACAAGGGAAGTAATTGGATGTTCGAGAAGATATTGAATCTCGAGATTTACATGGATAGACACGATCCTGTGAAAGCATCTTCCTACATAAAATTACCTTATTTCATATTTTTAAAAAAGCTGCGATCAACGTGAAAAAATGAAGATGGTAACGAGTGTTTCAAATGTGCGATCATATCGGCCTTGTATCCCGTTGAAAAGGATGCACAGAGAGTTTTCAAGTACTCAGAGACTTTTAAAAATCTCGATTGGACGAGGTGTCTTTTCTGACGCAGTTGAAAGATATCAGAGATTTCGAAAAACTAAATCCCACCATGGCCGTGAACGTCTTGGGATATGAGAGACACGATAAAAAAGGAATAGTCTATCCTCTCAGACTGACTTCACACAAAGAGAGACAAAAGATTGTTAATTTGTTATTAATTTCATAGGGTGACAATCAACATTATTGCCGGGTTAAAAATATAAGTTAATTGCTGACGAGGCAGATTAGTAAACATAAGTGCGAGAGATTTTTCTGTTTTAACTGCATGAATTTGTTCCTTAGTCAAGAATCACTGATGCGTCATCAGGAATATTGCAGCGAAAAACAAGGCGTTGCCGTCGAAATGACTAAACCTAACACTTACATGGATTTTCGCAACTACAAAATAAAGATTAGAACCACCATTTGTCATCTACGTCGATTTCGAATGTTTCACAACGAAAATAAATTCTTGCCAGCCTGACGAGCATAGGAATTATGCTGAAAAATATCAGAAGCACGTATCTTTGGGCTATTGTTATTATGTGAAATGTTCCTTCGACGATCGAAAATCGTCAGGTGCATTCATCTATACCAAACGTTTAGATAATGACGATGTGGCTCAAAGATTCGTAGAAGAGTTAGAATCGAAAATTCAAAATTATACGACAAATTTAAAAAACCTAAAGACATGATCATCACACCTGAGCAATAGCGAGAATACAACAAAACCATCGAATGTCACATCTGTAGACAATTATTTGTTTATCAGTCTGAAAATAATAAAAAGTTAGAGATCACGATCACCACACAGGTCTGTTTTACGGTGCTGCTCACAACGAATGCAATTTAAGATTTCGAGATGGTAAATTCTATTCGGTGATATTTCACAATCTCTCAGGTTACGTCAGTCACTTGTTCGTGAAAAATATGGGTGTTAGCAAGGGGGAGTTGAATTGCATCATGCAAAATGATGAAAAATACAATTCATTCACTAAATGTAAAGTCGTTGATAAAAAGAGAGTCATCGATGGTTTGATTGAGAAAATGAGTCCCATCCATAGAGAGATACGTTTCATTGATAGTTATAAATTTATGTCAACCAGTCTGGAAAAATTAGTCAACAGTTTGAATAGGGAGAAATTTAAAATCATGAGTAAACATTTTAATGATCGGCGAGAATTGGTGAACATTATGTTTAGGAAAGGCATCTACCCTTATGATTACATGAGTGATCTCGAAAAATTCGACGACGTTGCTCTACCTCCCAAAGTAGATTTTTATTCAAAATTATACCAGTCTCACATTTCCGACAATGATTACTATTACAAACATGCACAGAAAGTGTGGACATTATTTGACATGAAATCCATGAGAGGATATCACAACCTCTATTTGAAAATTGATGTGCTTCTCTTGGCTGATGTGTTCGAAAATTTCCGACGAGTGTGTCGTCAACATTACACGTAGATCCGGTTTGGTATTTCACTGCACCCGGACTTGCTTGGGATGCTCTCTTCAAAACGACCGAGGTTTGATTGGAAGTATTAACAGACGTAGACATGTTGCTCATGTTTGAAAAGGATGTAAGGGGTGGTGTCTCTATGACTTCCACTAGATATGCTAAAGCTAATAATTATCACATGGGAAAAGATTTTGATTCGGAAAAACCGAGTAAATACATACAGTATTGGGACGCTAAGAATTTGTTTGGTTGGGCCATGAGTCATCCTTTGCCGAATGGAAATTTCAAATGGCTCGAAACGTTGGAAGAAAAAGAAAAAATGGTGAGACTATCCTTGTATTCTAGAGGTTGATTTGGACTGTCCAGAAACGTAACATGATCTACACAATGATTATCCGATAGGTCTCGAACAAATAGAAGTGAACGATGTCGAAAAACTCATTCCTAATTTAAATCACAAACGATTAGGTCAAAGCGAAATTCGATTCAAAAGCTAAACTACGAATAATTTAGCTTATGAAATAGAGACTAGGGACATCTATGAGGACATAGCGTCAGACGTGAATGAATGGTTCGACACGAGTAATTATCCCAATGATCACCCGTCTTAAGATTCCAAAGGGCATCAATAAAAAGGTATTGGGTAAATTTAAAGACGGGAGCAATGGAAGACAAATCACCTAATTCATGGGTTTGAGGCCTAAATTGTACGCTTATCTCATTGATGGTGAAGAGATCAAGAGATGTAAAGGCATTCAAGCATGTGTGACGAATAAAAACATCGCTTTCGAAGAGTATAAAGACTGTCTTTTCGAAAATTTGACGGTGTATAAAAAGATGGCTATGATTCAAAGCGAATTGCATGCGATTTCCACCAAATTAATCAATAAGATTGCATTGATGGCTGATGGCGATAAGAGAATTATATGCAAAGATCAAATACACACTTTTGCACTAGGACATCATTCTGTGATATTTCAACAAAATCAAGAGGATGATGAGTGGAGTATGACTGAAGACATCGAAATGTCATAAGTTTAAAAAAAACTCATGAGTTTATAAATTAAAAAAGAATAGAAAAAAAAAAATAAATAAAAAAAAAACAAAACATATTATGAATAATAAGAAAATAAAACACATATCCATAGGAGGTGTAGTCTTACCCAACGAAACCCCTATCCAGCATTGATCTATCAAAAGCGGCAAAAGATTTAAAAATCAATCATTTTCGAGGTGTGTTTTCTAGAGATGTCTTGCCAAGAAAAAAAGACTACGATTTGGAATGTGGAATTTTAAATCTGGACGACATCGGAGGGGAGGGCATGCATTGGGTCATGTGGTTTTCGAATCAGAATAAAATTTTTTATTTCGATAGGTATGGAATCTCACCGCCGATAGAAATAAGGAACCATTTAACATCAATTATTTGCAATACAGAATGAGTGCAAGTGCCAGATCGAGTGTTTTGCGGTCACCTATGGCTCTATGTTCTCAAGAGATGGTTGGAAGGGGATCACTTTTAAGATATTCTCAATGATTTACACTAAAGAAATTTTTGGGGGAATATATATAGAGAGATATATAAATAAAATTGATTTTTGGTTGCATTAATTAAAAATAATAAAAAAAATATATATATTTTAAATAATAAAAAAACAAAAAACAAAATAAAACATGACAGTCGATAAATTCCGTCGTGCTGACGATAATGAAGGTTCCTCTAGAAAGAAAAGAAAAACCACAGTCAAAACTGTTGGTAACATTGCCAACTTGGACGAACGATAAGTTCAAAGATACGAACCTAAACAAAAACCTTTAAATTTAAACAATAAGAAAATTTACAATCTTCCCGAACCGATCGATCAGTCAGATGCTAAAAAACATGTCGATAGAGGAGAAGAAAATTTTCGGCAGATGATGAGAGATAATTTCGTGAATAAATACATGATGGACAATCTCGACTTGAAATCTAAATGAGTGGTGAACGTAGCGGATCCTAGAGATTTGACCGATGTTGCCACTAAAAGATATGTGGACGACTCTCACGCGAGATTCAGGAAACATCTGAGAGATCGCTACGTTCCTAAAGTGATGCAGTCTGAATTGAATGCGAAATTTAACAAGTTAATTAACGTATCCGATCCCACGAATCCCAATGATGCAGCAACCAAACAATATGTAGACTTGGAACTGAGAAAGAATAACGTCGATGAGCTAGAAATGAAATCAGATCTGGATGTGGGATTCAACAAGATATTGAATCTGTCTGCGATCGACAGTATGGACAAAGACTTGATGGCAGTCAATGAAGGCTTTGCGGATTCTGCCATACAGGATTCTCAAATCTATCTGGAATCTCAAGTCGATGACTTATATCTGAACAAACAATCCAGAGGAAAAATGGAGGCCGGAATCAACATAAATGGTTATGAACTATTCGGTCTCGATGACGACCCAGAATACGATTCCAGTGCAGTCAGTAGAAAGTTCTTGGAAGAAAATACGGTTTGGAGAAAAGGTGATATCATGGAAGGTAACCTGGACGTTGGAGGGCACTCACTCACGAATCTGCTGGATCCCACTCACATGGCGGATGCCTGCAATCTGATCTCCATCATGGAAAAGATAAAATATGCCAGACAATTGATCACCATCTGGGCCGAGGAGAATGGTGCATTAGATGAGGGAAAAGCCGAATGGTCTTTTTGGAAATGGGGGTAGTGGACCATTGCACAGTCTGATAGGATATCGCATGCCTCTGAGATGCGTTATCCTTCGAATGAGACTAACTTTTACGGACTTGAGAGAAAAAGCAATCGTCAACCTTGTGGTGAATGGTGTGGAATGTGAGAAGAGTTACAGTTTCGAAAAGATGAAGAAGCAACATTCGAACACTAGTGTCTTCAGTACACCTCTCAAGGTACAGATGGGGGATAGGATCAATTTCAAGACGAAAACCAATAATCACCAAGCTGCCACTTCAGTGGTCTCTCTGTTAATTGAACTGGACCCTCTAAAATAACAGTGAGTAAAAAAAAATGAAAATAATAAAAAAACACCAAAAAAATGAACGATGATGAAAAATTAATACAACATCTCAAACACAAACAATTCTTAATGCTTGAAAACCTGAGAAGTAAGAAAGATAAATTGCATTTGATATTGGGTTTCGCATCTTATCAAGGAGAAAACCTTAAAGACATTTGTAGGTTCAACAAACACTTACGGTTATTATTCTTGCTTTAGAAATTAAGCAAACAGCAAGAGAAATATATATTTCATGAAGTTTTTAGCCGTTTCAAAATTGTGTAGGGGAGACAACTCCAAAAACAAATAATTGGATTTTAAGAGATTGAATATTCAATTTCTTAAAATCCAATTATATTTTTATTACTTTTTATTTTGTTTTGGTTTGACATTCCCAACTTGCATAAATTGTTATTTGTTTTGGTTTAACATTCTTACAACACTCGTCCATGTCTAAATCAAGATTCAACATAGCAGTAATAAATTCTTCAAAAGCCATTTTTCCTCTTTCCGTTAACGTATCTAGTAAATGTCTCACGCAATCTTTCGTGGTTGTTCCCTGTTTTTTAATTCATTCTACCATTTCCGAAGTCAATATTACGGCTGTTGTCATTTCCAATCAATCTAATATATTTAATAAATTGCTCTCATTTATGTTACCTACCAAATGTGTTCGATTTCGTCTCAAACATTCTCTATCTTGATTATTCATTTTTTAGGGTTTTTTATTATTATTTATTTTTTTTTTTATATTTTATCAATATTTTGGGGGGTATTTTAATTTCTATTTTTATATTATATCATCGAACGATAGACATTTTTTGTCCATCCGATTCGAATTCTAACTCTCTATCAGATAGGACTAGAGCAAAAGCCTCAGTTCTCAGCACATTATTATCAAATTGCATCTTGATCTGAATATCTAAGATGCTACTCTTGATTTGCTTGCTCTGTTTACTAATGTCGCATACAAAAGGGGGATACAGCAATTTATATTTGGTGGGAGTGATGTTAGAATTACCCATCAATTCGTCCAGTCGATGATATTTCTTTCTGAGATCTCCAGAGTCACTGTATAGTCTGCAGAAATTGTTCTTATCGAAAGAAGCATTGTAATTGATGGCCGGATATCTTGTGGTATTTAGAAATACCTGCATGTTTCTCAAGTTACAATGGTCGAATAGCGAAGGCTTTTTCTCTTGAGACCCATCCCTATCGGTCTGAAATGCTACTACGATGAATCACAGTCTTTCCCAAGCAGATTTCACGGTCATGCACCAATCGAAGTGATTGGTAGATGGTGGAATACTAGCTGTGCTGCATGGTCTCATTCTAAATCCCACCGGTAATTTGCTCTTCAATTCTATGATCTTGTAGAGACGTACTTTCTCTGCAACTGAAGGCAATACGTGTGGAACGAACCAAGATATCTTCTTCAGATATATCTTACCTGCATCAGTCGCAACTGGTCTCATAATGGCTTCATCATTTCCTTTTCGAATCAACGTCAGATTGTGTTTGAATCCGCAGAGAATTTTATCGTAATCTTCCTCGCCAAATATGTGTTTCAGAGGTATCTTGAATGAAAACGTTCCTTTGGGTATCGATGTCTTGATGACGTAGTCGAATCTCAGGATGGAACCGGTATTGGCTGCACTCATGTCAGCAGCAGTGTCTTTCGCCCACAATTGATTGAGTCCTTTAGATTTTGAAAAATCGTCCAGATACGACAAGAGTCCATACATCGTCGTGGCATGTCCGGGACAAAACACAGATTCTATCTCTTGTCCTGAGAGCATGTATTTTATATTACTGAACAGATGCATCATACCATTATTGGCTAGAGTGACCACGTCATCATCAGCATAATTGCTTCCATCTTCCTTGGTGAGACATTCCTGTATCACTATGTAACTTTCACTGGGGATGAATGAACATATCTTGAGTTTTGACGTTTATTCTTATTTCACCAGCATTGTTTAGACTGGTTCCAGTCACTGGTTCATACTCGTAAACTTCATATTCTTGAATGCTTTCATCTCTCATTATACCTTCGGTTATATCTAATATATTCATCATGTTTGTTTTTTGTTGTCTGTGTGTGTTTAATTCACTTTTTTATTATTAATTGTTTTTCTTTTAATTATTAATTTTAGTTATTATTTTTTTTCCTTTTAAAAATAAAAATGCAAAAAAAATAAACGTGAAGGGTTGGTTCTTCAAAATGTCATCTTTTGCGATTTTTGTTCGTAAAATGTTCTGATGATTTCTCTGCTGTCATCTTCATCATCCTTTAACACTTCTATTTTGTAAGTCACCGGAACCGTGTAAAATATTTTAATGATCTTAAAGATTTCTTCAGTCCACCGAGGAGTGAAACCTTTTGCGAAGAGTGACTTATAAGAAGTGATTCTCACTCGATTTCCAACTGCAAATTTTGGTGATTTGGACTCCTTCTTGATCTTGATCCTTTTGGGATACAGATTAGGGAAGACACGTTTTTCATTTCGAGGATTGCTAGCTTCTGCGGGAGTCATCTTGATCGATCTATGTCATGTGTTGTTGTATCCTTCAACCAGTTCATCTAGAAAATTGATATATTTCTTAGTCTTATAAGCCGTGAAGTACTTGTACATTTTTTCCTTCATGGTTCTATTCCAACGTTCGATCACATTAGCTTTCCCTTCATTTTCGAAGGAACAGAGGTCGACAAATGGATGAACATGACTGTTGTAAAATTCCTTCCCTTTGTCCACCCCAATTTATCCAGTTTTCAAGAAGACGATGCAAATATGCTCTTCAGAGCCTCTGCCACTCAAGGTCCCGATTTATTCTTCAGAGGTCTCATCCGTCCGTATTTCGAAAACATATCGATGACCATCAGTTTTACATAAGGGGACGTCCAACCTAACTTTGGTCAAATTTCATGTACTTTTCTTTCAAGTCTAAAAAAGGCCCAAAATGAATAACCCCAATAAATTATATACCAAAATGCTTGGAATGAAACATAGAACATGTGGAAACTGAAATTTGCCATGGAACTGCTGCCATGTGTAAATAGCACCACCTGAAAGTCTGCTATGGCATAAGTAAGAGAACAAAATTTTCACAATAAAATACCTCAAAATAAAATAACAGCTGTATTCTATAAACATTTAAGTACATACTCGAAGAAATCTTTTCCTAATTCATGAAAGTAATGAAGATTGAGACCAAATTTTATAAGTGGAGTGCTCACTGATTGAAGGCAGACATTTTCTTTTGTTTATGTTTTGATTTGGGGAGTTCAACAAAGGTCAACTTGAAGGAGTCCAGCAGAAGAAGTATGGAAGGACAAAAGAGTGTCTCCCAATATCAAGATGTATGTGTTACTGTAATGGTTTGGAAAGAAAATATGATATTCTCCTATGTAGAATGCACTGCAAAGTCATACATTGTAGTTGAATAAATATATTTACAAACCCCTTGCACTGTAACCCCTTTTATCCCATGCATCAATTTGATAGTGATTAAATTGTTACATTTGTCAGGTTTATCAATAAGTATAATAGCTTTGTTTAACTCTTGGACACCAATACACTCATGATATCTGTTGGAGAAGAAATAAGGGTAACTGTAACCTGTCACTGCAATAAACCACCTAATGTACTTAAAAGTACATTGTTATTCAAAACACATCAAATCAACCTTACATAACCATTATTGCATGTACTTTCCCCAAGGAGGCTTACTGACATATTGAGATCAGAAGGGCACATCCAGAGGGTCTCACATATTTTTTTCAAGAACGCAGTACACAAAGCAATCCCCAAAAGATGACAAGTGAGCTCCATTTGACACAGAAAATTTCGGGGGGGGGGGGGGGGGGGGGGGCTCTCTTCCTTGTATGACTCTACCTCCGGCACTCAAGGCATATGCCTTTTTCCTCAAAGTTTAACTCTTTTTTCTTTTTGAAGGTCCTGGCCACACATGTTCCAAACACTATCAGACAGGTAAACCTCCAAATAAGTGTATCTGCAAAAATCATGTTACATTGAAAAACATTCTTTTTAGACTTTTAGTTCTGGACCTTTCATGCTTCTTACTTCCAACTATAACACTTAATTTATCGATTAATGGGTGAATAGAAAAGTCCTGCCATAATCAACATTTTGAGTTCCATAAGCCTTCAAAACAGCTCCAATAAAAGTGTCAAACATCAGATTGGTGGCTTTATACAGAATATTCATTAGGTTGTTGCTTGATAAGTAATAGGAACAAAATCTTCACAAGAAAATTTTGTAGCAATACAATTGAGGGTATTAGCAGGCACTCTGCAACAAATTGTAACAAATCAACTAGTTATAAACAAAATTTTCTAACTCAAAAGAGTGAAGAAGTACCACAACTCTGAAAAAATGTGGGAAGAAACACATGCTACAGCAGCTACACAGGCATTGTTTCTCCATGATGCTCGATCACAAAACCAAATATCCTTCAAATTGGAGTAGCAATGGTTGAGATACAAGGGGGAATGTTGGTACATGCAATGATGAATGGGTAAGACTAAGATTAAGAGGACAGGGGGTCACCACTGCACGGCCCTAGATGCACCTTTGATTTTCCAACTTCCACTGAGTTGCAGGTCTGGGGCATAATAATCGCAACACACCCAACTTATCAGTTCATAATTTCAGTTAAATAAAAGAAATTATCAATTTGAATTAAATAATAGATGATGTAAAAATATTTGGCTTCCTTCGCCTTCTCGTACTATTTAATTACCACAAACAATATCAGTTTGATGCCGACAAACGAAACTGAACGCATGTGGTTTGATTAAAAAGTAACTCGGCATGAATAATGAAGAAATTGCGAATATTTCGTGTATTTCATTTATTTAAAAGCCAATTGCAGCTAATATTGACCGTGCATTCGATAATTCGTTTCGGTTTTGACCACACGGCCACGCTGACACTCCGTGACAGCGGTTATATTTATTGTGATATGCAAATTGAGGGATGGTTTCCGGTGAAGGAGATTTGTCACATTTGTCAGTGTAAAACGATCATAAAAGACACTGATCGACGCTTGTATTACTATGGTTGGTTGGAAGAAAAAACTAAATTCTCAGCATCGTCCAAGCGCACCTTATTTAAAAGCACGAATGCATCATTTTCAACCCATCTTAAATCGGTCCTTTGCAGACATCAAACATACCCACCTTCTAATTCCATGGTTACTAGGACGTAAATAACTTCGCAGCGACGGGGGAAATTAACACGCTCAATATAGTTCCAGGTCACTTGGAATATACTTCGTGAAAAAGTGATTTCTGAAGCATTCTGCTTACTTTGTTATGAATATTGCCTTATTTTATGTGTATCGTCCCGATTTTATACACTCGGTTATTTTTTTTACAAGTGGTTCATGTTGTCTTTCTAGTGCGCAATAATTCTGATTTTTTGTCAACAAAAAAGTTCAGACGGCCTGTAAACACGAGAGGGAATTTCGAACCATATTTTGCAGTTATGACATTAACAGCTCAAGTACTTGTTGTCACCTGTTTGCAAATACGCTCATACATTGTCTCGAACAAATAAAGGGCGTGATCACGTCCTTGCATTCTTACGATTGCCCAAATTGAGTATTTCTGCAAGAACCACATCGTAATCACATGACCGGAAAAACATCGTTGAAACATGGCCACATCCGGAACATCAAAAATTTGTGTTGATGTTATTACATTCAAACGTCAAAACCCACCAGAGTGTGTGTCCAAAAAATGCTTTCTCCGAGTCTGTAGTATGTTATCATTATATTGAGGACAAGGCTTTCGAATTACCGATTATTTTGTGGTTTTACCGGTTCGTTACTTATGCCATTTGCAAATTAATCTTCTTCAAAATCATAAAATTCACTTTTTTTCCTGAAAAAAAAAATATGTACCTTTTCTATGCACTTTACTCATTATTTTGATATATAATTTGCCTTTCCTTACTTCTCTTATCTGTTTCTGAGGCATTGGGAAAAATGTCAAAAAATTGACCAAAGTTAGGTTGGACGACCCCTTAATGCCCTTGTTCTGTTTTGAATGCAATATCATGTCGACCAGATCGGCCGACCAAATCTGATCCAGACCCTTTACGAATACCCTTCTCCTTCAAAATTTATGCGTGAAGGGCTTGTGTAGTTCGTTCGCCAATGCATTCATTAGTAATGCTTTCTGGACATTTTTTTTATGAACCCCATCCGAATCGACCTTTGGTACCAATCACTTTACTGACCAACCCGAACATTCAAGTCTCTCTCTCCCAGTGGGGTTTGGTATATTTTTCAATGTGTTTTTATCGCAAATTCGATTATGATTCTCGACGTCTGGATGTTTAACATAGCACAGATCGTGGGTGTAAGCAGCCAAATCCACCCTATTGATGGGTTTGTTCCAAGATTTAGGTGTCAGATCTCTATTCAATCTCTAATTTCATGCCACTTCCCGTGAATTGATGTCCTGGCAGATGCATTTCAACGGGTAGATTATTAATCAATTTATTCGTCAAACCAGCACCATGTTTGACGAATTGCGTTTTTGTCGAACCACACATTTTACACGTTCTGCAAAGCATGGGACTTTTATTTTTTGTCAGTACTTTTTTAACAGTAACCATATCAGTAACTCTCTTGCATTTGATGCAATACATTTTTTTTGTTTTGGTTTTTTTTTTCGGTTATATATATATTTAATTATTTTTTTTTTAATTTATATATAATTTTTCTTTTTCTTTTATATATACATTTTTTTTCAATCGATTGCTTCTGGAATCTTTTGGGGGATCCAATAATTTATGAAACGATAGTCTCGCTTCTTTCCTACTTTTTTCCACGAGTGAATCCTTCAATTTTTCCCTGAGAATCTGATGACTCTTGACTCTTATTTTCGCTTTCATGACTTCGTATTTTTGTTTTTCGTTCAATATGTCGATGAATTCACCATCCAAAATCCTACCGTCTTTCAATGGTTCGTGTTTCTTGGTCTTAACAGATAATTTCTTAGAGAGAAATTTTCCCGATCGTACTGACGAATCCAGCAGTCAAAGCCAATCCTTCTACGGCCAAAATGACCAGAAGAGCAACGAGGGCGGTCGACAATGACTGATTCTGGCAACATTCAAACCCACAGAGATCGTGATGAGAGTCAAATCCACACCACTCACAAATTTCTCTAATCTCGAATATTTCTTATTGAGCGAACAATGAGAATCTCTCTCTCTTGTCAGATATGATTGAATTCTATTGAATTGTTCAATTCGATACATCTGTGCCTCATCATCACTACTTTCTGGTGATAAAAGAGGTACTGTGGGTTCCACCCTCTCTAACAATGGATACATGTTTTTACTTCGAAGTTCCATTTTCATTTTTTTTTATTTTATATCTATTATTATATATTTTATGTATTTTATTTTTTACTCTTTATTATTTTAACCCCAAAAATTTTTTTAGTTGTGGTGATCATCGTCATTAGAAAGATACGGGGAATAACACACATCATCGTCATCGTTTTCGTCGTCGGGAACATATTGTAAATAACACAATGATTTTTAACACCTTTCGACAAAACCGAGCTCTCGATTTCATGGAATCGTTCGTTTTACTCATAAATATTTCATAAAAAACATATTCTATTCTTATTATTCATTTTTTTCTATTATTATGAATATTTATAAGTTTTTTTTAGTTTTTTTTTTTATTTCTTATATAAATATATATACAAAAAACAATTATTATTTAACGGTCAAATTTTTTAGTGGTCACCCCTTTCCAACAAATACTCCAAAATGCATTCCCTGTCTTCGGTAGTGAGACTTTGATGCGCTATCTTCAATTCTTGTGATTTTGTAGGCTCAGGTTCTCCAACACAAGACTGGAATTGTCTCCAACATTTGATCACGTCGTCATGTCGGACGTATTCCAATGCAGGCATGAAATACATGGTGATGGTGTCTTCCCATTCCATCAGAAGACACGAATGATCAATGTCATTAAATACTTTCTCCTCTCGACAACTGAGGCATTTTTCATTCAAGACACGATGAAGTTGTTCATTCACACAGATCGCGTAAGCTCTGCATAGCACTTTCCGAAGAACCCAAGCTCTCGATTCCATGGAATCGTTCATCATAATTTTTATATTAAAAAGAAAATTTCTATTCTTATTTATTTTTTTTTTGATTATTGTTTTTAATATTATTTTTTTTATATTTTATATGCCCGTTTGAAAAACGGGACGTAATATGTAAATGGCCTCGCCGTCCGTCTGTCCGTCCGTCTATCTGTCCGTCCATGGACACATTTTGTTTCCAGACGATAACTTTAGTTATAATGGTTTGAGCTGTGTTAAATTTGGCTTATGGATTTAGTACAACAAAATACAGGTTGGGTTCGATTTCCATTTTTAGCGGCCCATGTTTAGTAGAGTTATAGCCCTTTATTTATGAGAATTTTTTCCAAGTTCTGGTTTGTACTTAAACATTACAGTATTGTGTCTCCTTCTCCTTCTACATTTACATGCTATATTGTTCAAACATTGCACACATGTTGACCACCAATTGCCATTGTGCATGTGAAAGAACAAGTAACTCTCTTTTGTATTTCCAGAGTTATGCCCAATTTAGAACTTAAAACATTACAGTTTTGTGTCGCCTATTCCTTCAACATTTTACAGGCTATATTATTCAAACTTTGCACACATGTTGATCACCAATTGCCGTTGTGCGTGTGAGAAGGGCAGATAACTCCACTTTGTATTTCCAGAGTTATGCCCCTTTCCATACTTGAAACATTACACTATTGTGTCGCCTACTCCTTCAACATTTTACTTGATACATTGTTCAAACTTTGCACACATGTTGATCAGTAATTGCTGTTGTGCATGTGACAAGTGCAGGTAACTCTATTTTGTATTTCCAGAGTTATTCCCCCTTTTATTTCTTAAAACATTGTTCTATTGTGTTGCCTACTCCTTCAGCATTTTACATGCAATATTGTTCAAACTTTGCACACCTGGTGATCACCTGTTGACGGTGTGCATGTGACAAGAGCAGGTAACTCCATTTTGTATTTCCAGAGTTATGCCCCTTTCAGCACTTAAAACATTACAGTATTGTGTCACCTTCTCCTTCCACATTTTACATGCTATATTGTTCAAAATTTGCACACATGTCGATCACCAATTGCCATTGTGCATGTGACAAGAGCAGGTAACTCTGTTTTGTATTTCCAGAGTTATGCCCCCTTTTAGTACCTAAAACATTACTGTATTGTGTCGCCTACTCCTTCAACATTTGACATGCTATATTGTTCAAACTTTGCACACATGGTGATCACCACGGGCATACGTTGCCCCGCTAGGTGGTGCTCTTGTTTCTCTTTTATATATATTTCTTTTTTTTAATAACAACATATCTATTCATCTCATCATCAAACGAATGAATGAATACTTCTCGTCTATTACGATCATGCATATTATTATTAGAAAGAGATGACATTTTTTTTCGAAAGTTGGAGTTTATGCCTCTCATATTTTGATAAAACCATTATTTTTTTTAGCGTCGTCGTTAGAATGATATGGGAAATATCGTTTTCTCTTCTTTTGTTTCATTTTTTTTATTTTTGTTTTTCATAATCACATACCCAAAATGGGTGTATTCTTAAATGGCAAATTCTGACCAAACAATAAACCTTTATCAATCAGTTCCACATTCTCTCCAGTCTTCAGATAGAGACCGTCCCTGTGGAAATCATTGTCACCTTTTCTCATGGGTCCTAGATACAATCCTTTACCTTCGATGTCTACGCGACACACAGCTCCTCCCTTCTTCAAAAATAGTCTGTTTCCTCTCTTCTTCAGAAACAATCCTCTACCCATCATTTTGTCGACTCCCAAACAAGCGAGTCCCAAGAGAGCTCCCACGCGTAGAGCTGGTAACGCCATCTTCAGGAGAATGGGTAATGCTTTAGCGGTGAGTCACCCCAACAGCGGTGAGAAACCACCTTTCATTCTCAGATTGTATCTCAATTGAGCGGGACTCAATCTCAATGTCATTCCCGCTCCATAACAAATTGCTTTCTCCATCCTTTTGATTTGAGTTTTAGTCCAGGCGATCCGATCGCTACCACCACCTGCCAGATCTTCGTAACTGAATATAAATCTAACGGCCTCACCTCGATGGCTCAATGCTCTGCGAAGTTTAGCTTTCTGTCCTTCAGGATATGTTCATTTTTTTAATGATGTATCGACTGCTACTCATATTTGTTGTTGTTTAATTATATTTTTTTTTTAATTAGAAATATTACAAGTTGGTAATTTTTTTTAATTATTATAAATATTATAAGTTTTTTTTAGTTTTTTTGTTATTTCTTATATAAAAATATAAAAAAATGAAAAAAAATTTTTTTATTTTTTTTTCAAATTATATTTATTTTATTTATTTTTCAAGTTGTATTTTTTTTTTACTTTTTTTCATATCTCTCTGATGTGAAATCATATAGTCACTCTCTCTCCGCAAAGATCTAACAAATCTCCATTCTGATCCGTCAACGTGGTTTTGATGCTATACAACGTGTCCAGGATCACGGGTAGATAGACGAGATTTCTAGGTCGCTCCACGATCTTGTAACCTGGAGAAACATCCGGAAAAAACGAGTAGATCGTAGGCTGAGTGCTACCATCGATGTAACATCCAGAGATCACATTGACATTCACTAAAATGCTATTGACCGCGAGAATGTCAACCATGTTTTCGGATGGGGTGTGACCTCGATACATATTTCGATCAAATCCCAACATCCTACCAATCGAATCTTCCGCACTAAAATCCACTCTAAAATTATCTCCCAAGTCTAATATTGTCTGTAGAGTAATCGTATTGGGAGCAATTCTTATCATCTTTCTTCCATGACCATCAGTCTTCAGTCTCGTCTGGATGTGATGGTTCAGATCATCTATGCTGTAACTTCCTTTGGGAATTCGTATCTCAAACCAATCCACTCTGTTGGAATACTTGAATGCGTCATTCTTTTCGGTGACGTTGGGAAACGAATAGTAAGTCTCGAGATTAACCAATGCAATCTCTTCTCGACTATCTGTTCTAATAGATGATATTCTGACATTTTTATTATTATTATTATTTATATATTTTTTTTATATTTTATCGATATTATTTTGTTTATTTTCTTCCCTATTATCATTAGGAATATAAAACAAAATCATCGAGTCCACTTCGATATTTTCCGTTGTTAAATTTGCTAGTCAAATCGACCACCACGACATTGTGAAGCCCTTTGTCCCACACCTTCTTACAAAATCTCCTGAATTCTTCCCTCCTCATGTCATTGGCCACGTGATCTCCATAGATGTGTGATTGAGATTCTTGAGATCCTGACGAAAGAGACACAGAAAATTTGCATTCTCCCTTATCGTCTGTCTGGGCAGTCGAAAATAATTCTGAGACAAATACAAACAATCCACGTTGCTGTGATGTCCTTGAACGTAATATGATTCGCATCGATTCTGTCTCTCCAACAGTAGATCGTTAAAGATCATGAGATTCTTATTCTCTGACTTCAACTGTCTAGGATCGGGAATGTCGTCGGCATTCTCGTAAAATTGACATTCCATGTTCGAACACTCAAAGTTTCTCTTGGTCAATTCTCTCGCTGCTCCTTCCAATATATTCGAAGTCTCGTATCCTTCAAATTCGTCTCAATTTTCAAAGATTCTCAACATAACATCCTTAGGTAATTTACGCATCATGCACTCTCAAAGCAATCTGTATTCCGGTTGAAAGAGACTCTTACCAAAAACGAATAATCTGTCATAATCCAACCAACCAGGTCGCAACAATAGATTCATCAAGAGATTGATCTTTCTGCAATTCGATTTTCCCACTATTAGACCTCTTATGCTCTTGGGAAAGAACTCGTCGTTTGACCTCTTGGTCATCACATCATGCCAAGACATGTCTTTAATATTCATTTTTTTCTCTAATTTGTTTTTTACTATGTTTTGAATTATGTTTTTTTCTAAATTTTTTTTATATTTCAATTTCTATTTTTTATGTATATATATAAAAGTTTTTTTTATTATTTATAAATCACTTTCAATCCTGATCCTTTCATCATGTTAGCCAAGTCTTGTATTGGTACGACATCATCATAGAAATCTCTCCAACTTTTCAGTATGATTCTCGATTGTTTGGCAGGTTGTGGAGTTATCAATTTATTAATCAAAGCATTGGCACCTCTCTTACCGGCTTCTGAAGCTATTTTACCGCTCGCTTCGGTCGCAGCTTTCTTACCCGCATCGATTGCTGTTTTCTTTCTGATTTTGAGAACGCTTGACGCGATCTGTTTTGCGGTATCGCCGGTGAATTTACAAGTTAAAAATTGCAACATCAAATCGACGATGCCCGATCCACCATAGACATAAGATCTAGCATATCCTCTGTTATTTATCACTAACATTTTTTTTTAATTATTATTATTTATTATTTTTTAATATATATTTTTTTATTTTCTTAATATTTTCTTTGTTTTTTTCTTTTCTCTTACTATTTTATTATTTCAAACAATTCATCATCTTCTGATAATCCTTCTTAGTCAAGGCCTTCTGCCTCAACAATTAGTCACACACGCTCACTGTCTCGTTATTCACTCTGGTATTACCAGCCTCTCTGCTTGCCGTCAACAAATTCAATCTCCCCAAAAAGGCATTGGGATCACGCGGAAGAAATATCGTGTCGGTCATTCCCTTTCCCAGTCGTTGATTTAATGAAATACTCATTCACCTTCCATATGGGTTCCACCACGTGCTTCCACTTGTAACCTCTCCTATCCTTCGGTCTCGTCTCTTGGGGGTCGTCGTTCTTGTTCATGGCGTGAGTCTGAACCAGAATGTCTCCATGTTTTTTGTAATCCTCCTTGGTATAATTGCTGGGTCTCTTGTGAGAGAGCAGAGTGTGCAATCCATCAGTCATTTCGCACTTGTTCGGACCGGCGATCAAATAGTCCTTCAAACAATATTTGCATGTCACTAACGAAATTGTCATCACCTTCCTGCCGAAATCCGTAAATCTCATATTTTTTTTCTACCGTCATCTGATCTGGCGCTACTCGCATGGGTCTCGATCCTCTCCAGAGTGTCGAACAAACTTTTTGATGTGACACTACTCGGATCGGTATCGATTCCCGGCGGAATGAAATCACAGAAAGTTCTCGGCGCTAAAGTACTGGGATACAAAACCATCCTCAGAGAACTTTCTTTTATGGGTCTCAATTCCTCCATGATCTCTTTCCTAGCTCGTTCCTGAACTTCAGTGACGGGTCTGAACAACTTGGTAGCCTCTCATTGCAATCCCATCTCTCCCAATCGTCTGGCCTTATCATGCGCTTGAATTTTCTCCTTACTCCGTACTAATTCGCGAACCTGCTCGTCCTTTCACTTCCGATGTGTAGAAACATTGTTTTTATCTATTATTATTTTTTTCCTTCTTTTTTTAATAAAAATTAGTTATTTTTTTTTGTATTCTTATTATTTTTTGGAATGTTGTTTTATATATATCTTTTGTATTCTTGTTTTTTGAATGTTGTTTATATTTTTATCGTCCGTCTCACAACTCCCAACATCCACATAATCGTGGGTCGGAGTGGGCGCACCTCGTACGTTTTAGACTCTGCGAGCTCTCTCTCTCTCCTTGCCAAAAACCTCACCACGTCATCGCCAGCGGATTCCAGTACACTGATAAATTCGCAGCTCGATTCGAACTTCGTTTTTCCATGGGAATCGACATTGGATCGCTAGTCTTCCTTCCACAACGATGGTGTTTTTTGGTGGTATTCTGTCGAAAAAATTCACCTAAATGGCGGGGTCCGTGTTACCTCTGTGAAAAGGTGAGTGTTTTCCCGAGAACGGTCGTTGTCAGATTTACTAGCGCACCTAAATGTGCACTTTTAAGAGAAGGAATTTTATGGAGTTGTTAAAATTCCGTCGAAATTTTTGTCGGATCCAGGTTGATCGTTTAGAGAAATTGAAAATTAAACCCACAATGCCTCATCTACCACAAACACTGTAAAAACCAGGAAAAAGTGACGATGTGATCGTGTACGTCCCGCATCGTACAATCCATACATTTCGATCATGATGAACGTGATTTGCTCGAAAAAAGTTTTTGGTGAGGTGCAATCGAGACGAAAAATGCGATGTGCTTGAACCCCCCCCCCCCCCCCCGTTTCACTCTACTTATGACTGATATAGGTAGTCCTTAATGCTAGTCCAAACGGTATTATAGGGGTGCGAGCGGTGGTGGTGGTGGTGGGGGGGGGGGGGGTAATGCATGGTTATTTGAATGGTAGTGTAGGAGACGTAAAGCAATGTCATTATTATCTGCTTTATCAACTCATCCAAACATGACCTGGGATGATCGGGGTATATTAGGTTATGATGGAGAAGCCATACAAGGTTCAAACATTATTGCTTTAGTTAATGATGTTCTTAGATATCGAAAAGGTTTCAAACCAAGAGGATGGGAAATATTCAGTCATAGATTAAAAGATGTAAATATACCACAAGATTTTGTAGGAAATCATGAACGTTGGCTCTGGATGCATAGACAACACACTCATAAACCTAGCAGTAAATATTAGAGTTTCCCTGAAGATAACTGGCCAGAGTCTCCTTTATCATTACCTCCAACATGTAACTTTTAAGTAAGAAAAAACAGTGGAGTGAAGGCACGCCAAAATCATCACTAAAACGCAAATTATCTAGGCGTAAAATGTTTGACAAATGGGAAGCCTATTGAATGATTTATTAAGTGAATTGTATTAAAATGCAAATCATCGTGCTGGTTATCGTAGTGCAAAACATTTGTACAAGGTAGCACATCAGAAAGATAATTCTATTACACTTGATCAAGTACACGATTTGTTAAAGGGAAAAAGAACATATACATTACATAAACCGGAGAAAATTTTCAAGACGTAAAACTATAGTTGGTGGTATTGACCATCAATGGCAAATTGATTCAGCAGATTTACGAAGTTTACAATCTTACAAACATCAATTTCGTTATTTAGTTTGTGTCATTGATTTATTTTCAAAATATGCATGAGTATTACCTATCTGTAATAATTCTGGCGAGACAAAAAGATTTCGAACTATTTTGAAAACGTCTGCTCGTAAACCATTATCATTACAATCTCATGAAGGTTCTGAATTTAAAAATAAGGTGGTTCAAATATTTCTGAAGAGAGAAAATATTCATTTTTTTCACAACAGAAAATCCTGAAACAAAAGCAAGTATTGTAGAACGATATCAACATACATTGAAAACACGATGTGGAAATATTTCACACATAAGCGAACATTAAAATATATTGATGTGTTACAAAACTTAGTGGATAGTTACAATCATAGTTTTCATCGGGTTATTCAAAAAAAACTCCTGTTTCTGTATCTACAGAAAATGAAGTAGAAGTTTCTGAACATTTGTATGGACAAAAAACTCAAAAGGAAAAAAAAACATTTTCAAGTGGGGATGTAGTGCGTTTTAATAAAACTAAACGAACATTTGAAAAAGGGTATTTACCAAATTGGACAAAAGAATTATTTAAAATTACATATGTAAAACGTACAATACCACCAACTTACAAACTTTATGATTTAGGTGGAGAAAAAACTCAGGGTACATTTTATCGCCAGGAAATTCAACATATAAAAGATGATAAAAATATATTATCGAATCAGTTCTTAATAGACGGTCAAGACGTGTGGGGAAGAAAATTGCTAAAGAACTTAAAGTACATTGGGAAGGATATCCAAAGAAATTTGATAGCTGGATTCCCGAAACTGATTTGGTATAAAAACAAACATGTCATCAAATGAAACTTCATTACCAAATGAAAGCACAAGTGTTGACGTACGAAGCCAGTACAGTCAACAATTTAAAATTTGTGGGAATCGTGTTGCAAAAAATGAAGTGACCTATTTTACACAGATTATCATCATTCATTGTATTATAATTACTGTCATTGAAGATTTGAGTTTACAAGGCCCTGATAAAGAATGTAATTAGTGTTATTAAGTAGTTCTTTAGGCTATATTCTTCCAAGTCCTTGTTTAAAATATTTGAAACAACCGCAAAAAAATGAATTTGTTTTACATAACACTTCTGAGTGATAGTTCTATGAATATGTTTCCAAATAATACACAACCTTGTTTTCAAACACAATTACCCAAACCAATTCACCTTGATAAAGAACGATGGGGAGTAGGTTTAGTTGAAGTAATTTTACCTTCAGAGGCACACAATATTACAGATGAAGAATGTGTTTTTTAAAATCATTATGACAGATAGCAAAATATCGACTCTTATCAATAAATCATCTCTGAAACATATGATTCACAAAGGTGTTGCGGTTGTTGAATTAAATATTTTGCCAGGTACCTGTGCAGTAATGTCAAAGATTCTTTGAATCACGAAAAGAATGTCAACACATTCACAAAGAATTTAAAACATTTGATGTATCATTTCATGTTGGATATTCACATTTACAAGGCCGTGTAAAAATAGTAGGAAATAGTATTGGAAAAGTGGGTATTGAAATGTCAGAAACTTTTTTACAAAAACTGGAAAGTCAAAATACTTTTTCTATCAATTTTTCTACCACGGGGAGAGATGCATTTAAATATAATGTAGATTTAAATATTGATTTCAATCAAGTTTTTATTTATTCGAACATTGCAAATTATACATTTTTAGGTGATACTGAAGCACCTATTTTACGAGTAATTCCCTTTGAATCACGAAAAGAATGTCAACACATTCACAAAGAATTTGATAATATACATTACATACCAGTATCAAAATCCTCTTTTGATCAGATTAGTATAAATATAAATGGAAACACTGGTAAACCTATTCAGTTTGTCAGTGGTAAGACTGTAGTAAAGTTGCATTTTAGAGAGCGGAACAAATTACGTTTATAAAAATGATGCCTGTACATCAAGGTACACCACGTCAATATGGATATGGATTAGGTTCTATTTTTCGAACAGCATTGAGCGCAACTGTACCATTTGTAAAAACCACAGCAAAAATGCATTTCAAGCTTTAAAACATGAAGGTTTGAAGCATGGTATACAGATACAGATGGCAAAAGAACTTTTAGGAAAACGAAAAGCACCTAAACATTCACTCATGGAAAAGATGTTTTGAAATCAGTTAGGTGTAAAAAGACGAAAGAAATTTTCTCAAAGCGGGCGAAGAACCATGATAGGCTAGCCGATAGCCAACTAATTTCCGAACTGCGGGTAATTTGCGAAAGCAGACAAAAAACCCAAAACGTCAAATCCTAAGGAAATACGAACTAGGATTTTTTACTGAGAGCAAAACGTCTAAAACCTTAAGGAAATAATAATTAGGATTCGTATCTGAGGACAAGACAGGAAAGTAACACCCCCGGGTGTGGCTCTGCGTGTAAGCCTCTTCTTCGCCTCAAAACTAAATAGGGAACGAGAAGGTAAACTAACAGGCAGATTAACAGCTTAGCTGTGGCCTTCTACCAGAAAGGGCTGCCTTCACCGACTCAACTAAATTACATCGCGGCTAAAGACTGTATAAAACTAAACATGCTCGAGAAAAATAGGGAACGAGAAGGTGAGCTAACAGGCAGATTAACAGCTTATCTGTGACCTTCTACCAGAAAGGGCTGCCTTCACCGACTCAGCTAAAACTACATCATAGACCTATTCAATGACAGCATTAAACTAAATATGCTAATTTTATTTTATATTTTACATATTCTAATGAAAACTAATTCTGTCTTCTTCTTTTAGCAGGTACACAGAAGATGCTTTTTAGATCAGCATTCCAGTAACCGCTATGGACACTATAACCATTATGGAAACTGTAACCCCGATGGTTCCTGAACATCCTCCACTCCATCCCTAAAAGTGGTTGACCACTTCAAGGGAGGTGAGCGTTGGTCCTGCGTCCCGCCTCTGCCCCTTTTTGTAAGCGCATTGCGCATCTTTTGTCCCAACCCAATAGGATTGTAATGCAGGCCTGCCCCGAACCAGGGAAGTTCGGGTCTTCTTTCTGGTGGTCCCCGAAAGGGGTCGTTGTTGTTTTCTTTCTAAGATATCCTACCCCACGTACAGAGACAGCCTGAGGCAGACTATACTTTCCAGTGATGGCCAGCATTTGAAATCATCTCCGAAGTGGCAGGCTATACTTGCCTGGAAACCTGAGATTACTGCACCCTCGGGGAGATGTAGTACCTTTGTGAGAGGACCTAACCTCCCGCATTGGTCCTCACCCGAGGGTTCAACCTAGATCAGTCAACGAAGCCACCCACTCGCCACGCCTCAACCGGAGACACTTGCCGAGTACCAGAACCTTTTCCCCCTTCAACACCCCTAGACATGAGTCAAAAATTGATCATAAACAGTCACTGAGGGTCGAAAGGGGCTTGCTTCAATCCGTCCCTGCGCGCCTTCGGCGCGCGAAACCACTCCGTCCGAATCTCAAAACGGAAAGACGTATAGAGCTCTTGTAAAACGAAATTAAAGACCACTTGATATAATTCATTAAAATCAAAATGGACACTGATCATGCGATCAGTTTGGAAGTAGTTTTGATCCAGATAATGTTTCACCAACATCAAGTGGTATAGAAAATATTGGTGAAATTGAACAATTCTCAACAGCATATTAAACAATTCTTCACCAATAGAATTTTAAATTCTAAGACAAACAACCAAGTGGTTAGATTTTGCAGCATCTTCACTTGAAGTTCAATTTAAAATTACAAAACAAGATGGGAGTGTTTTGTCTGCAGACACACACATTGCCCCATTAATACTTTTTTCATAGTATGTTTAGCAAAATTGATGTCACATTGAATGGCAATCTTATCACCACCAATACAGATCTTTATCCTTAGTTATTCAAGAGATGTGAAAAAAACCATAATTGGCCGCAAGTGAAATGTGGTATCCAGATTCTCCTGGCACACCCTCTGAAACTGCAAAAAGTTCATCTAACAAAAGTTTGACTGAACGTGCAAAATTTATTGGTGCTAGTAAGTCTGTACAGTTAAGACGAAACGACATTTAGATCTATTTGTGCAAGAAAAATATGTACCAAAACGGAGTTGAGATGAGAATTAAAGTGCATCGTATTCCATCTAAATTTTATCTGATTGGTGGTAAACTTGGGAAACTTGAAATTCGAAAAGCTATTTTTAAAATACCAGCATTAGATTTAATTCCAAAATTAGCAAATTATCTTAATGCACAAATAGATCGTTCAAGTTACTAAATGCCCATAAGCCGTGTAGATATTAAAACATTTACAATTGAAAACGCTCTTTGTTCAAAAATAGAAGATTATTCGTTTCATAAACAGATACCAAAACGAATTATTCTTGGCTTAGTATCTAATAGAGATATAAAGGGAGGTATTGGCTCAACTCTACTTAATTTCCAACATTTCAATTTGAATAAGTGGGAAGTAACAGTAGATGAACATCCATTAAACCACGTCCCTTCGAACCAAATTTCGAAGGTGAACTTTATCTAAATTCATATTTATCATTGTACGACGCTATGGGCTTTTTTGGACAAAATCAATCATTTAATTTATCTTTGCGGGATTATGCAAAAGGATATACTGTTTGGGGAATTGATTTAACACCTGATCAGTGTAGTAGTGGGTCATTGGCTCATTCTATAATATCTGGTAATCTTCGAATTGAACTTCTGTTTGCACGAACTCTTCAAGAGGTGATCAACGTTGTCGTCTTTGCAGAATTTGATTGTGAGATAGAAATCAACAGATTTAGAGAAGTGATATTTGACTATTGTAAAAAATGCTTCAGTGTGAACATTGCAAGATGTGTGAAGAAAAAATACCAGGATTATTTCAAGAATGCGTATTGTTAGAACTGACAAAATCTATTAAAGCAGAAAAATGAAAAATATGTGTGAAGAATGTCAAACACACACATGAACATTAATAGATATAAACATTGCAGAATGTTTACAGAAACTGTGTCCAGTGACTATACTATATAATTTGCACAAGAGCGCATGAAGAATAAATTAGAATATTGTGCTGGTATAGACATTGAAATAGACTGCCAAAAAGACTTTCAAAAGTGGGCAGGTTCACAGGGTATAAGCGGACAGTCGCCTGAAACGGAAATTGTGATCGGTTCGGCGAGACTCACCCAGCTGAAACGTCGGAAACTGAAAAATTATACGCTGGTCACCGGTCCATTTTGTGAGACTGTGTTCATTTAGTAGATGTAACTAGGAAATCCAGTCTACACACAGTAAGTAGAATAGTTTACTGTTATTTCAAGAACAAACTGAGGTCCGATTCTGTGTAGATTTGTCTATAAACGTAGAATTTGTTGACTTGACTCACGACAATATTTGTATTTTTTGCGAACGAGAATGCGTACGAGTTTTTCAACTGAATCGAAGTGGAAAGGTTACCTTTACTGACAATGGTCACACGACATATTACGCCTTTCTCCACTCCACTCCATTGACTCTGCAAACTCACCTGTTGAGTCAACTCAGTATTCATGTCCCACCACATCGTACAGAATATACTCAACACAGTGTCCCATTTTAGCTCACCCGACTGAAAGTAAGGATGAGTTTATGTGATTACTTTCTGTCTGTCTGTCCTCTGTCCGTCCGTCTCTCCAGGCCAACTAAACCTGTTTAGGAGCTATTAGTTTTAGGAGGTTAGTCGAAATTAGGGTAGTATTAGGGTTAGGAGAGGGGTGGGGTTAGGGGTAGCCCCAGGGCAGGGCTGAAGGTTGGAGGGGGTTTGGACCCATTGGGGTGGGGGTTGGGTTTTAGTTTTTATAGCCCCTAACCCAAAACATAGCCCCTAAACCTTTTGGTCCGGCTAGGGTGGGGTTAGGGTCAGGGGTGAGGTTGGGTTGGGTTAGGGGTAGGGGTAGCCCCAGAGTAAATCTTAACGTTGGGGTGGGTTAGGTCCCTGGGGGTGGGGGTTAGGGTCAGGGGTGGGGTTTTAGGGTTTAGGGTCAGGGTAGGGTAGGGTTAGGGTTAGGGTGTGGTTTTTGATTGGATAGGGTGGGGTTAGGGTTAAATATAAGTTCTAAGGTGGAGGGGGTGGGGTTCTGGCTAAAATAAGGTGATGGACACATAAAATGTTTTTTCGAAGCCCTTAAACCCAAATAGTTGGAACGTCCGTCCGTCCGTCCGTCCGTCCGTCCGTCCGCGCTATAATACGGGAGTTACGAGTTTTTTGTTTTGTCCGGACAGGCATTATGAGCTTACCGAAATATTATGTGCTTATTTGATATATTACGAGCTTAATTACTAAGATTTGAGACTTATGAGGCAAATTAGAACTTTCGGGGTTTATATTAAGGGTTAAGGTCAGTTTAGGGTTAGTTTCTATCACGTATTACGTTGGGGATGTAACCATGTCTATACCCCCCGAAATTTTTTTTAAAAAGAGGTTTTAACCGTTGTCGAAATAATTAAAATGATCAATTTGTCCACCCGTCCGTCTTGCCGTCCGTCCGTCCGTCCGTCCGTCCGTCCGTCCGTCCGTCCGTGTCGACTTCCCCTCATAAGCCACTGGGAGAAATTAAACCAAATTTGATATGCATGTTCCTATTCATATGAAAATTCAAGTTTGTTCAAATAAAGTTGTCACGCTCCATAGAGATGGGTGGGAGAAAATGTTCCAGATTTTTTAAAAATCTTCTCATAAATCATTGGGTACAATGACTTGATATTTGGTATGGAGCTTCCTTTTGAGGTGTAGAATCAAGTTTGTTCAAATGAAGTTCGTGGAGCAATATTTGCCTTTGTAATGGGTGAGGGGTGGAGGTGGGGGGGGGGGGCAAGATTCCCAAAATTTCTATTTTCTGAATCGATGGTCCGATTTGAACCAAATTTGGTGTGTGATATTATTGAGTCATAAGGACTTAATTCATACAAAAACATTTCCTGTGTTCCTGGAGGAACTCCAGGAGCTAAAAACAGAAATATTTTCAAACGCCTATATTTACCAAACCACACCGAACTGAAAACTGTTGTTTGGTAAGAAGCATTCTCAGGACTCCTCACTAGTAGAGTGGGATGGTTGAAAATTCCATTGCTTGTATCCTGGTGTTCGGATGTATACTAAGTACAGCATCCCTATGGATGCTGTATTTGGTATACAGCATCCATAGGGGGTCAGATACAAGTGTGTTCAAATTAAGCGCTCGTTTCATATTTGGGCTCAATATAGGAGATACAGGAGGCTTAGGGCAATATGGGGAATAATCTTTATAAATCTCCTTCTTCAGATCCACAAGTCAGAATTTTTGCATATTCGGTATACAACATCTCACGGCGGGAGGGGGGGGGGGGGGAGAGATTCAAGTTTGTTCAAATCATTTTCAAATCAATTAATTTTAATATTTGGCTTCCTATGAGAGCCCAAATTTTAACTGCGCAATATGGGGAAATTTCTTTAAAAATGTTCATCTTCAGATCCACCAGTCAGAGTCTTTTGGTATTTGGTATACAACATCTCGGGGGTGGGGGGACGTGGTCGGGTCAGAATCAAGTTTGTTCAAACCGGGTCCTCGGGTTAATATTTGGGCTCTCTATTAGAAACCAAAGTTTAACTTAGTGCAACATGAGGACTCTTTGAGGAGGTTTCTTTAAAACTCCAGATCCACCAGTCAGAATTCTTTCATATTTGGTTTATAACATTTCTAGGGGATCAGATTCAAGTTTGTTCAATTCGAGTCCCTGGCTTAATATTTGGGCTCTCTCTCTCTCTCTCTCTCTCTCTCTCTCTCTCTCTCTCTCTCTCTCTCTCTCTCTCCCTCCCTCTCTCTCTCTCTCTCTCTCTCTCGTGGGAGGTTAGGTTCAAGTTTGTTCAAATCCATTCCTTAGTGTTTTTCCATAAAATTTGCCTTCTCTCTCTCTCTCTCTCTCTCTCTCTCTCTCTCTCTCTCGTGGGAGGGGGGGGGGAGGTTAGGTTCAAGTTTGTTCAAATCCATTCCTTAGTGTTTTTCCATAAAATTTGCCTTTCTAACTGCAGTGACATAACAACCGTTGGAAGTTTGGCAGTGCTACAGCTGATAGAATTCGAAGCAGCCAAGAAACCTCTGATAATAATCATCTGACATGGCCACCGGAGTTATGAATAACTTCATGAATTCTGTTCTCTGTAGTGTTCATGAACCATTACTGAATGTGACCCAAAATACTTCTTTGAGCCACTTTGTCAGGTGAGCGACTAAGGCCTCTTGTTATTCTTGGTTTATGTCCCCACGATACAGGCCCATAAAAACGCCCATACAACCACTCTCCTTTATCATTCTCGTGGCCCAATTCTAATCCATGACACGTTCCACACTCACTCTGTCTATACTGAACGCCACTTTAGCCCAGGTTAATGTTTCGACGCTCAAGGTAATTGTTCCCAGCATATCGGCCCGTGGAGCTTTTTTTAGTTCCGACCCTTCTTGCACAAGTTGAGCTGAAGTGTAATTGACATTTTTATTTACAATACATATGCTCTACGTCTCACACTTGCTAATTCACAAAAACACAGTATTTAAAAAACAAGTATCAGGTTCACTCTTACAAAACTTAGAACAATATATACCTCGTAAGATTTGAAAAAAGTGAATATAGGGTCGATAGGTCAAGAATGTGCTTGGCAAAAACCTTGAAAAAATAACCCGGGGTGGGGAGGGGATGATGCGGCCCGTCGGGCTTATTTTAACAAGTTTCCTTTGCACCCACATATACTTCTGACTATATTTGATCACAACCCCCATAAACCCATGCATGGCAAACTGATCAAAAGTTAGCTTTTCTCCAAGTGTTCGGAAACGGCTTTTTTTTCGTTCACCCATGGCCAGCTTTTACCTTCAGTTTAGTGGAAAAACGATCTGGTTATCTCCCGAGAAAAATGTCGTTTTGTGGATTGAAAATTTGCATTACTGAGATGGGAAAGTTTCACAATTCCGAAGATTAAATAAAATGTTCAAAAGTTAAATTATAGATGCGCCTGGTATCTGAAAGTTCAATATATTTTCTTTATAGTGATTGTTAAATGGTGTTAGTTTACATCTGAGTTTTGTTCCTCCGTCACTTATAAATTGTAATGGTTTATCCAGTGCAATCATGCTAAAAATGTTTAAAAACAGTGTTTCCCTCGCTTTTTAGTTTGACAGATGTCTGGGAAGCACACCAATTCGAAAAAATATGAGCCGGTGGAAATATCTATCAGATCCAAGCCTTGACTTTTGTTCCTTTGGTGTCCAAAATTCTGTATAAACTGATTACTTTTCTCACATCTTGGCCGATCGATTATCTGTGAAGCAATCAGCTGAAGGGTTCTGACAGTCGGTAAGGGGAGATAACCGTCCACTTGAACCAGTCACTTGAAGGTTATGAAAGCCTAAATAAATCCCATTGGCCAGAGTGCTTACCTTTCACTCTCCGTACAACAAACCAAGTTGTTTGGAAAAAAATACCTATACATCCACAAAGTACATCATCTCTTGAAAAAATTAAACTGGAGAAAATATATGTTGCCACATGAAATTTCAATTTAAATTTCTAATTTTCACTACTACCGTATGGTCTTGCACTGAGTGACCTTGACACTTTTTTCCATTCCTCATATTTTTGAGAGATTCTCACACATTCCGACACACAATTACAAACAAACTTTTAAATCTTTCTTAAAGCAGACGAAACAAATTTTTAATTAATGGTTTCAAAGCCAACTAATATTGAACCAATCAGCCAATCTGTCCTATATAATCCTCCTCACAACTTTGGGTGTTACATGCTCCAAGTCACGTGTTCACTTATTTAGTAGTTCATAACCTGAAGTTGAAAGCTGGGTATCCTTTGTGAGAATACAAATGATCATTCTGCTTCAAAACACGTATTTAAATCAAGCTTTTCGCTGATAATATGAGTCCCGTGTTTCCCGGGGATGTGGATATGTTGATTGGATATCAAATATTACACGTGTATATGTTTTGGTATCACAGAACTAGTTCACGTTGGAAAATATGCACTACCGAATTTTCCAAGATTCCAGTGGAACTGTTGATGAAATATATAATACTAGTCTTTATGAAATTAATAACTTAATTGTCTACCAGTGTGGCATGACTAACCTGCAAATCAGAGAAACACTGCAATATATACAGGGATTTTTAGTTATATTGGTACAATTAGGCAATCAAAAAATAGTGTGTACATTTCAGTTAGTTGGACAGGTACTTCGTAATTAGTCGTACAGTCAAGGAAACTACAGTGGCCCCAGATATGAATCCGATTTACGATTCATGTGTCACAGATTTTCTGTATGAAGGACCCAATGAAGTGGAAAGTGGCTCTATCAAGCACTTTGGAAGTAAAATGTATTTAAAGCTCCACTGCTTTACTATTTCGATATCATTTATCACATCCTCGTTCGCAAAAAATACAAACATTGTCGTGAGTCAAGTCAACAAATTCTACGTTTAAAGCCAAATCGACCCAAAATCGAACCTCAATATGTTCTAGAAATACCAGTTAACTATTGTACTTACTATGTGTAGACTGGATTTCCTAGTTGCATCTACTAAATGAACACAAACCGAGTAGAGACCTTGACAATATGTCCTCCAAAATGGTAAAGGAAATCATATATGAAATCGCTGAACCCTTAACACGCGTAATTGACCATTCATTCTCAACTGGCCTTGTCCCAGCGAAAATGAAAATAGCTAAAATAATACCCGTTTTCAAATCTGGCAATCAACAACTATTCAACAACTATAGACCCATCAGCATCTTACCAACGTTCTCTAAAATATTAGAAAAAATGATGTATTCTAGGTTAATACATTTCCTGGAGGAAAACAAGATAATTCATCAACATCAGTTTGGTTTTAGAAAGGCACACTCAACAATACATCCGGTACCACATCTTGTCAATAGTGTCGGCGAAATGAACGATCAGCCGACAAAAGACTGTACATTAGCTCTTTTTCTAGACTTCTCCAAAGCATTTGCTACCATAAATCACTCGATTTTACTTAAAAAGTTAGAAATCTATGGAATCCGAGGGCATGCAAACACCTGGTTTAAAAATCATCTCACAGAACGATGTCAATCGGTATCATTCCAAAATGTCTGTTCAGGCTTTCTGGACATATATACAGGTGTTCCGCAGGGGTCTATTCTTGGTCCTCTTTTTTATTATTTATATCATCGATATTATAAATTCCACGTCTATGAAAACGTTATCGTATGCCGATGACACTACTACTTACACGGCTGGCAATAACTTAGAATCAATCATAGAAGTAGCTAATAACGAACTCAACAAGGTAAACAATTGGTGAATGGCGATTAAACTCGTTCTCAACGAAAGTAGGACAAAATTTATCATGTTTCTTCCACTGGGTGATAGTTACTCTATTGGAAGTAGGACAATTGTACTTAACAACTCAACCATAACTCCTATCACAAATAATCAAGAAGAAAAAATTGTCAAATTCTTAGGAATTTTTGTGGATGAAAATCTGAACTTCAGGCACCATCTTTCGGTTGTCTGTTCCAAAATTTCAAGGGCTATTTATGCCATAAATAGAGTGAAAAGAAATCTGCCGCAAAAATGCTTGAGAACATTATATTACTCTTTAATCCACAGTCACGTGCTGTACGATATCCAAATCTGGGGGCACTCACCCGCCACAAGCGCACTCACAAAACAGCAAAAGAGAGCCATCCGAATAATATCCAACAAAAAATTCAATGCACACACCGACCCACTATTTTGAAACCACCGTATCTTAAAATTCACAGACTTATATAAACTTCACGTTCAGCTGTTTATGCATGATTGACATAATAGAATGCTATCTGAAAGTTTTGAGAATAGCTTTAAAATATACCTAAACCCGTCTGGTATGGACATCAGACAGTCAGGTAAATTGCACACATATAAATCAAGGACCCAGTTCTCTGCTAACCTTCCCATTCATACTTTCCTTAGGACGTGGAACAATACTGAACCGTCCGTTTAAACATATCCAAGATCACTATTCAAAAAGACTATAACTGAACAATTTCTAAGTTCATATTCACTGCATATCAACTGTAACAATCCAGTATGCCCCGATTGTTGGTCGTAGCTCTGTTTATCTCATCGCCAACTCTCTCTTCAACTCAATCATCATCATGCCGTCCCCTGGGTTCCAGTGTGCTCTTTATGCCTGCTGACACATGGAGCACATTGGAAATCATGGATGACATGCTAGAAAACATAGAATAGATTTCTCACATGACAGAAAGAACCAGTCTAACATGTCATCTGCAGTATGGCTATAAAATCCCCTCTTATTAGTGAACACGCTGTTGTCAGGATTGCCTCGATTGTCACGTCTGCTTCTCGTATTCATTTCTCTTCTTTCATTTTTTTTCTTATCTTCCCTTCTTTCTCTGCTTTTTTTCCTTTTTCTTGTTCATTTCTTTTAAACGGCAATGGTGGGGGGACTACGCCATCTCTCAGTGGTGCGGTCATGTAGTTCTGAAGTATGCCACCCCTATGTATATTTTTGTTATTAACTGTATACATGTTGTACTACTGAATAAAATCAATCAATCAATCTCACAAAAATGACCGGTGACTAGCGTGTATTTTTTAATTTCCGACGTTTCAGCTGGGTGAGTCTCGCCAGACAGCTCACAATTTCCGTTTCAGTCGACTGTCCGCTTATACCCCGTGAGATATGGTTAAAAGAGACTGGTCATATTGCACAGCATATATTGATTAACGACTCCGTGCCAGCCCTCCTCAGGGCTAAGAAGATGGAAACCATACATTTACGATATATACTTGACAGTTCTCTCAAAGGTTTTCATCCTTAAATGGAGAAGGGTGTTCAATTGTTAACAAAACGAAAACATACATAGACAAGCATATATTGTGAACACAGATCCATCGAAAGACCCAGAGGACATTGGATAACTATGTATTTTAAAAACAATCATTCTGCTATCTACTTTGATTCGTATGGTTTATCACCAATGGATAGAGACATATACAATTTCAATGTGACAAAACACAGATTCCTGGACAATAAATACAATGAGACTACAAAGTGATTTTGGGATGTGTGTGGGATGCACTGTATATTTGCTTTAGGTGATTTTGCAAAAGGATATGATTTAGAGACAGTTATTACTATCAAATTTCATCCAAGACATTTCTAAGAAAACGACAGAGATGTTCTACAGTGGTTTGAGCAAAACTATAGACAATATTTAACCCTTTACCTAACGTAACGGCCAAAACCGTCCAGCGCTATTCTCAAAAATCGCCAATTAATTTTCATTATTTTTTTCATTTTTTGTCTCAAAAACATAGGTTATGACCCCTCGTTGGAACGAGCTCGTCGAGCTCGTTTAAACGAGGGGTCATAACCTATGTTTTTGAGACAAAAAAATGAAAAAAATTAGTTATTCAAGAATTATTTTTGCAAGTGTCGTCTGCTTTTCAGGTTAGGTGAAGGGTTAAAATGACTGTGTAGGAATAAAAAAAAACTCAGGTGTCAAAACAAAACTCCAAAGGTATTTTTCCATTATACTTTTTATTTTTTGTTAGATAGTAAAAAAGTCATTCATCTGTTATATAAATGTCATAGAAAATCCATTATGTAACATAAGTTGTATTTTTTTAGTTCGTTCTTATTTTTATTTCATTCAGAGAGTAAATGAGAGAATTTAGTTTTATTTTTTTTATTTTTATATATATATAATCATCTCGATGTAAAAAGTTTTTTTCATGATTATATGTAAACTCAGATCTCGGTGTACATACGTTCAGTTCATAACAATATATTAAATTAACTTTAAATAAATTGGTTTTATTTGTTAAACCTTCTGTGACAGTTTTGTCGATTTTGTTAGGTTAGTCCAAAAATCCTTTTTTATCACCACCTCAAACATATCCCATGAGTAAAGAGTCAAGAATCACTTCTCTTTTTACTGTGAGTACTAGGTTAATATTGTATGCATCTCTATCAAATTTTATATTTTGAAGAAAACTCTTTTCAAAATGTGAAAGTTGATAGACAGTCATATGATCCTAAATATTGTACACCTAAAACAACTGTCACAGAAAGTTCGACCATAACGCGTTCCATTACGTTTTCTTCTTAGCTTTTCTAAAAAGCAGAGAATTAGAGACAAGATATCCTAAAATAAGTTTGGAATAAAATGTTGCAATTGCGCCAGAGTGCCTCGAGGATTGTCTATGGGGAAACACAGTGTTAAGACACGAAGGGAATTGGGCGAACTGATTTAAAACTGAAATTCCCATAGCCATTTGTTCGCCAGAGAAAATCCAGACCTAAAAGGAATTGGGCGAACTGATTTAACACTGAAAATTCCCATAGACATTTTTACGCAAGAGCTGAAAGGAACTGAGCGAACTGATTTAACCCTTTACCCAACGTAACGGCCAAAACCGGCCAGCGCTATTCTCAAAAATCGCCAATTAATTTTCATTATTTTTTTCATTTTTTGTCTCAAAAACATAGGTTATGACCCCTCGTTGGGACGAGCTCGTCGAGCTCGTTCCAACGAGGGGTCATAACCTATGTTTTTGAGACAAAAAATGTAAGAAATTAGTTATTCAAGAATTATTTTTGCAAGTGTCGTCTGCTTTTCATGTTAGGTAAAGGGTTAACACTGAAAATTCCCATTGACATTTTTACGCCAGCGTGTCATCGGCCGATGGAACTCTGGCGTAAAAATGTCTATGGAAATTTTCAGTGTTAAATCAGTTCGCCCAATTCCTTCCAGGTCTGGATTTTCTCTGGCGAACAGATGTCCATGGGAATTTCAGTTTTAAATCAGTTCCTCCAATTCCCTTTCCTTACTAGTCCCGGGAGGTGAGTTTGTTGGAATTCTGAAAGCATTATATAAAGATGTGCAAAGTGAACTTACTCTGGATAACATAACAACAAAACGTGTACCTATGGAGACAGGCCAAAAGCAGGGGTGTTTCCTTTCGCCAATTCATTTTGCATTGTAAATCAAAGATTTGGGAGATGAAGTCCTGCACAGCGACAAGGGGGGTAGCAGTTGGGGGCCTGAAGTTCCCAGGGCTATTCTTCGCAAATGATATGGTACTAGTATCAGAAAGTGTGGAGGGGTGGGGGTGCTAGAGAAAATGCTAGCAATTGTTGTGAGATATGGGAACAGATGAAGACTCGCACTAAATGAAAGCAAAAGCAAAGTTATACCCGTGGGTAGTACAGTGGAACCAACTCGAAAGTGGAGAGTGAGGGAGTTCTGTATTCCAGAAGGCAGTAGCAAACTTCTTAGTACAGGAGAGACTAATGTGACTACGAGTATTTGGGGGGGGGGGGGGGGTTAAATATAAATATTATGGGAAGAGGCATCTGCCGAAACCACATGAATAAACTAACTGTGAAGGGAGTTGGGGAATCCTTATCCAAATTAAACTGATAGGGAGAAACAGCTTCAATAAGGTTTTTGTGGAGAAGATAGTTTGGGAAGTGGTGGGTGTACCAAGTACAACATATGGTACGAGGTGATACATCTGAACACAGGGGCTTTAAAGAGCTTGGAAACCATGCAGAACGATGCAGGCCGATGGTAATGAGATATAACGATGGATAATCGGGTCGAGTAATATCACAGCACTAGGTAATAAGGGCGAGTTTGGGTGGATGAGGATTAAGGACAGGATAGACTTAATGAAACTCTGCTATCTTAACTATTTGGTAAATCTCCCCGACAGCCGATGATATAAGTTAATGTTCCAGAATATTTGGACTTCAAACATAAAACAGAGTGGAAAGTGTGGGAGTTAATAGAGAACTATTTAATGGAGATCTCGGACTTGAAAGTGGGCACAAATCTGGGTAAAAACGTCGTCAAAGGAAGGGTCATGGAGGATTGTAACTCGAATTGATGAGAGGTCTTTGGGTGGCCTGCGTGATAAAGAGAAGCCAGGTTTTGAAGAGTACCTTGGTGGCACCATTGGTTCGTCAGTCACTGTTGTTCAAGATGAGGCCGAAGTCGCTGGAGTTTATGGGACAAACTGGGAAAGACAATGAAAAGAAGTGTCAAATGTGTAATTTAGGCGTAGTGGAGACTCTGGAACAATTTCTATTAGAATGTCTGAAATACCAGTCAAAGAGAATAAGATTCACTGGGAGTATAATGGAGAAGTGGGGTGGAGAATGAAGGATATGTAGTTAGTGGGTGACACAAAGGAGCGGGATAGTATGATTATCGGAGACATTGGGAAGAATGAGATTCGGGATGTCATCAAGCAGTTCGTCTCAGAAAGTTGGGAGGAGAGAAGAGGCGTGGGAATAAGGGGGAATTTGGGCGCACAGGGCTTATCAAGGTTTTCTCACCTGAGAACCTCGACAAATCAGTGGTCGATCAAAGTGCTATTATTATTATTATACTAATGGGTAACTAATTAGCAGTAAAATTGAGTTGGTTTATCGTTTGCATAAATGGCTGGTTTAAAACTGTCTTTTTTATATTTTATGCATATATTATTTTTTTCATCACCCGCAAATAGACCTACCGCTGTCATCCCCATATTGGGATATAATTGCTTACTTAAGGGAGTAATTTAAGCTCGTTATCCAATTGTATAAAGTGCATGATTTAAAAAAAAAAACACGTGCTTAATCAAATTTTACTTTATTCTTTACTTACGTGATTTTAGCTCACCGAAGAAAGCTTAACTTATCACTGGCCGCCCGCCGCCCGTCGCCCGTCTTCGTCGCCCGCAGTGAACTTTACATTATCGACCTCTCCTCACAAACTACTGGACCAAATTGAACCAAATATGTGTGCACGTTCCTTATCATATGTCAATTCAAATTCGTTCAAATAAAGTTGTCACACTCTCAGGGGGCACCACAAGGGGCATAACTCTGATAACTCCCATAAATCTTTTCAAAAATTAAAAAAACTTCTTCTTCAGATCCACCAGTCAGAATCTTGTCATATTTGTTATACAACATCTCTAGGGAGGCAGATTCAAGTTTGTTCAAATCAAGTCCCTGTGTTAAGATTTGGGCTCTCTATTGGAGCCCGAATTTTAACTTAGTGCAATATATGGAATATTCTTTAAAAATCTTCTTCTTCAGATCCACCTGTTGAAATCTTTTGATATTTGGTATACAACATCTCTAGGATAGTCAGATTCAAGTTTGTTCAAATCGGGTCCCTGGGATAGTATTTGGGCTCTCTATTGGAACGCAAAGTTTAATTTGGTGCAATTTGAGGAAGTTTCTTCAGATCCACCAGTTCATGTTTGGTATACAACATCTGTTGGGGATCAGATTCAAGTTTGTTCAAATCGAGTTCCTGGGTTAATCATTGGGATTCCTGTAGAAGAACAAATTTTAACTTAGTGAAATATGAGGAAATTTCTTTTAAAATCTTCTTATTCAGATCCAAGGTCAGAATGCTTTCATATTTGGAATTCATCATCTCTGGGGGGGGGGGGGGGGGGGCAGATTCAAGTTTGTTCAAATGGAGTCACTCGGTTAATATTTGGGCTCCCTATGGGAGCTCGAATTTTAACTTAGTGCAATATGAGGATATTTCTTCAAAAATCTTCTTCAGATCCACCTGTCAGAATCCTTTAACATTCGATATTCATCATCTCTAGGGGGGTCAGATTCAAGTTTGTTCAAAACGGGTCGCTGGGTTGAAAATTTTGGGTTTGGTTCGGAGTTAGAATTTTTTTACTAAAATTCGCAAAACAATTTTTTTAAACTTTTTAGGCGTTTTGTTAACTTTTGAGACGAAAAATACAAAGTTTTAGCCTGAAAATTTTGGGTCCTGTTCCGACTTGGAAATGTTGGACACAAATTTGGAAACATTTTTTCGGTTTTTTATGCGTTTTTGTTCAAGTTTGAGACGAAAGAAAACAAACTTTTAACCTGAAAATCTTGGGTCCAGTTTGGACTCCAGACATTTTTGAACAAAATGTGGAAATTTTTTTTTTTGGGGGGGGGGGGGGATTGTTTATGCGTTTTGTTCAATTTTGAGACGAAAAAATTTCAAGACCTCATTCCTCTGTAGTGTTGATGAACCATGACCAACTGAATGTGACTCAAAATACTTCGTTGAACCACTTTGTCAGGTGAGCGATTAAGGCCCCTTGGGACCTCTTGTTATTCAACTGTTTTGTAGTTTTTAACTGGGGCCTATTTTAATTTTCTGTGTTGCCTATCTGTTATGTTGGAAGTTTCATTGTTAGGCTTTTCCCTCTGGAAAAGACTATTGTTTTTGTACGGATTATTATTTTTTTTTTTTTTTTTTTTTTTCCACACATTTTGTCCGTACGATTCAGAAGCCATTTTCGAACCGATTTTCACGAAATTTTGCACACGCATAGAGGGGCACAAAATCTAAAAATGTACCCAAGCGGAATTTTCGATTTAACCCTTATTTCCTCAGAATTGGCAAAAAACTGCCAAAATTGGGGTTTATCGGCACTTTCTCGAAACACGTCTTGTAGATTTTTTTTATACATCCGTCATTGCTAGACCTGTCTATGACACGCCCTTTGATACACACGACATATCAGGCGATGCATATGGTAACCCTCCACAGGCTGCCAAACATCGAAATTTTGATGAAATAGGCCGGTTTCAGGCCCCCACCGCACCCAAACAATACACGAGAGATAAATATAACTTTCTTTACTGGGAGTGGAATTCACCGAGGATCATTTTTGTCAGTAATAAGGGTGTTCAAAAAACCAAGCGTTAACCCGTTTTGGGCTGGTTAAACAGCAATACCCCCATAAAGCTCAAAAATTTGTATTTTCCGTGGATTTCTCTAAACGAGTCTTGTAGATTTTCAAGAAAAATTTGTCACTCCCAGGCCTTGGAGTGACAATAGAAGTTGCATGGACAAAATACTGCGGTGAGCATTTGATAACCCTCCACGGGCTGCTAAAAGTCAAAATTGTGATAAAATGGGCTGTTTTTGGACGCCAACAGCACCCAATGGGTACGCCTCAAAAAAACGTGCCTTCTTTTATCGAGCGCACAATCTATACGCAAACATTTTTGTAAGTAGTAAGGGTATTCAAAAGTCGAAGTCTTAACCCATTTTGGACAGGCTAAAGAGAGAGACCCCTTAAAATCTTAAAATTCCCATTTTCTGTGGATTTCTCTAAAAACATCCTGTAGGTTTTCAAGAAAAATTGACTACTCGCAGGTCTTTGTGTGATATTACAAGTTGCATGGACAAAATATTCCGGTGAGCGTTTATTAACCCTCTAGAGGCTGCCAAGCATCGTAATTTTGTTGAAATGGGCTGTTTTCAGGCACGCACATCACCCAACGTGTACCTGAGAAATAAACATAATCTCCTTTGTTGGAAGTGGAATTCACCAAAGACCATTTTTGTAATAATAAGGGTATTCAAAAAACCAAGCGTTAACCCATTTTGTGGTTGTTAATAGTCATACCCATCAAAGGCTTAAAAATTTATGTTTTCCCTGGATTTCTTTACAAACATCTGGAAGGGTTTTCAAGAGAAAATGGCCATTGATAGGTCATGGTGTCACATTACCAGTTGATTGGATAAATTATTCCGGTAAGCATTTGTTAACCCTCCATGGGCTGCTAAATGTCAAAATTTTGAAAAAAATAGTCTGTTTTTGAACAACAACAACATCAAATGGGAATACAACAGAGAAACGTAACTTCTTTTACCGGGCGCAAAACTGACAGGGAAACATTTTTGTAAGTAGTAAATGTATTCAAAAATCGAGGTCTTAACCCATTTTTTAATGGTTAAGGAGATATACCCCTAAAAAGCTTAAAATTCCAGTTTTCTGTGGATTTCTCAAAAAAAAAAAATTCAAGAGCAATTAACCATTCGCAGGTCTTCGAGTAACATTACAAGTTGCATGAACAAAATGTTTCGGTAACCATTTGTTAACCCCCCAGAGGCTGCCAAGCATTGACATTTGGAGAAAATGGGCTGTTCTTGGGCATCCATAACACCAAATGTGTACCTACGAGATAAACATAACCTCCTTCATTGGAAGTGGAATTCACCGTCGATCATTTTTGTAAGTAATGAAGATATTCACAAAACCAAGCATTAACCCTTTAGAGCTGGTTAAAGAGAGATACCCCTCAAAAGGTTAAAAATTCATGTTATCTGAGGATTTCTTTAAAAACATCCTGTAGATTTTCAGGAAAAAATGGCCATTCTCATATCTTAGTGTGACATTACAAGTTGCATGTACAAAATATTCCTGTAAACATTTGTTAACCCTAGGCAGGTTCTCAAACATCAAAATGTTGATAAAATAGGCTGTGTTTGCGTACCCACAGCACCTGAAGTTGGGAGGAGAGATCAAAATAAGTGGAAGTAGAATTCACTGAGAATTATTTTTGGAAGTAATAAGAGTATTCCAAAAACAACACCTAACCTGTTTTGGGCTGGAAAAACAATGATACCCATCAAAAGCTTAAAATTCCTGTTCTCCCGGTATTTCTCTGAAAACATCTTGTAGATTTTAAAGAAAAAATGGCCATTCACAGTTCTTGGTGTGACATTACAAGTTGCATGAATAAATATTCCTGTTGGCACTTGTTAACCCTCTACAAGCTGCCAGACATCAATATTTTGGATACATTTGAGATAAAATGGACCATTTTTAAATTGACACAGCACTCAGTGAGTATGTGTCAAACAAACATAACTCCTTTTGTCGGTCATTGACTTGTTGGACGACGATATTGACATTAACTCACTCCACCGTTAATGATGGTTTTTACCTAAACAATTTTTTTTATCAAACTGTGTCATACTATCTTCACCTTTCTCATAACATCAATGAAGGAACTTCAGTGAGACAGTTAAAAACAGTTCATCAGACACTGTGGGGTCATGAAAAATCAGGGAATCTCATCGGGAAAAGCCATGATTCTCCAGAATCATAAAGTCTAGTTTGCCAAACAATTCTACCGATGTGTGGCATAGTTGGTTTTGATTATAATATGGGGTTTTCTCAAGGGCAAGCTGCTTGTTTTTATAACGACAATGTATATACTGATTGTCTCAACTCTTTTTTTTTGGGGGGGGGGGGGGGGCATCTCAACCTTCCTGAAGGACTGGTGGATGACCCAGACTTCAAAAATACTTCAGGAGCTTTCCCCAATCCTATTTTTTGTAACCGTTACAGACATCATGCCCGGCTCTCCCTAGCTGGCGTTGCTTTTGTGGTTTCTTCTTCTCTCCAGTCCTCCCGGGCTCCCCCATCTGGCTTGCCCTGTCCTGGCGGAGTCAAAATTACCACCCCCCCCCCCCCTCCCCCGACGCCTAAATTAATGGAAGCTCCACGGTCGGCCTGATTGAGCTGGAGACAAGACTATGCTTGTCAGTGAGGGCTCGACCGGGGCCATCAACAATTACTTGTAGCAGACTATACGTGCCAGAAGATCGACAATACACCACCCCTATAATCACCACCACATTTACGGGACGGATTGTACCTGCGAATGAGGCCAGTGCACCTTCCCAGTGGGCGACACTATAAAATGACAAGAGTTTACACGCTTGGAGAACAGGCCAAAGAATCACCTACTACAGACAACCGGTAGGCCTGCGATCTCAGACTAAAATATAAAAATGAAATCCAAACTGAAATCAATAATTTCGCGCGCCAAAGATGCACAGGGACGGTGTGGGACCGAGCCCCTTTCGACCCTCTCTAAAAGTATACTAGTATTGCTCGTACTCATGGCCGGGCGCAGCATAGGTGCCAGTGACCTATCGTTGAAGTGGTTTCTTTTTTGTTTTCTTTTGTCTGGCCTTTGTGGTGGTTGATGCGGAGCATTGTGGAGTCGTGTCTTCTTTAGGATGGTTTGTGGTGGTTTCTGTTTTTTCTCTTCCTTCTTTGACCCAAAGGGAGCGGCGTGTCAGGAGTGGTAAGTGGGGAGAAAGTAACTTCCAAGGAGGTGGGGTGGGTGGTTGTTTCTGCCTCGTTTCTTTCCTCGTCTTTCGCCCTCTTGTTCCTCCAAGAGCCGGACTGAACACTTTTGTTTTCTTCTTCTTTTTCTCAGTTGGAGATGGTCCCGACTCCCTCAAGCGAGGTCCGGTACATAGGAGAGGAGGTCCTACCACAAAAGGTACTACCTACCCCGAGGGTGGTAGAGAGCTGTCTTTCGTCTCGCAGTAAAGTGTTAGGTGGGCGCTCTTGCCTTTCACTTGGAAAGTCAGTTTTCTTCAGTTTAATTGGGATATCCAGAGTTGCCAATGAGAGTGGTCAATCAATGTGCCTTCACACTCTGGAATCGTGGGAGCGAAATGATACATAAAAAGACAATTTTAAACTAGCCATTTATGCAAGTGATAATCCAATTCAATTTGAAAGCTAATTAATTACTCGCTGTCGCATCTTAATTATCCCTCATAAAAAAGTACTATTGCAATACTATAGTATTTTGGACAGTACATTTGCTATAGTATCAGTACCACGGTAATACTGTAGTATTACTATAAAAAGTACTATAGCAATACTATGGTACACAAGTACTATAGTATTTTGGACAGTACATTTACTATAGTATCAGTACCACGGTATTACCACGGTATTACTATAAAATGTACTATAGAAATACTATAGTACACAAGTACAATATAGTATTTTGGACAGTAAATTTACTATAGTATCAGTACCATGGTATTACTATAGTATTACTATGATAAATTTACTCTGGTAGTAACTTGTACTACAGTAAATATACTAGGTAAATAACATAGCAAATATACTATATTATTACTACAGTACAGTACGCTATAGTGTTTCTGTAGTACATGATACTATAGTATTACTATAGTACGGTATACTTTCGTGTCCCTATAGTAAATGATTCTATAACATTACTATAGTACAGTATACTATAGTTTACTATAGTAAATATACTATAGTATTACAATAGTACAGTATACTATAGTGTTACTATAGTACATGTTACTATAGTATTACTAACTATAGTACAGTATTCTCTTGTAGAAATACAATGAATATACTATGGTAATACAATAGTAAATATACTATAGTATTACTGTAGTACAGTAAACTATAGTGTTACTATAGTACAAGAAACCTGGACAACAGAAAAGAATCAAATCATGTAAAACCAAACCAACTATGAGTAAACGGCAAAATAATACTTAAAAACGAAAAAGCTGAAATGAGTGGGAAAAAAAACCCGAAAAATGTAAATATTGTTAGTGTTGTAAACTGTTGTAAGTGTTTTAATTTTAAAGTTACTCGCGTTTGTTTTGGTTTGTGGCACTGCACACAGATCTTCACTTCGGATCCATGAGCGTCTCCAATATTAAGTGGACGAATCGTTCCAACTTCCAGGCATCTTGCATGTTGCAGTCTTGTTTCAACTTCAGTTAATTAATTATCCTACTCAAAGTTTGCTAAGCACCCCTATATCCAACTACCTGTTTTACGTTTTAGTTGAAATATTGTAATGAAAAGTGTATATATTTTTTATTTAAATATATCTTTAATGATTTAAGTACAGAAATTAAGATTTTATTTGTGTTTGACATTATTTTTTTAGCTTTTGAATACGATAACCATGAAAAATGGATATTATTGGTAAAAGAGGAAAATTTTCAATTTGCCAAAAAGTTGACGGAGCGAATTGGTATGTGTTTAATATCGAGTATGAGACTCATTACTGTTAATTACAGCTTGACAGCGCCTTTTCGTGCTCCCAATAAGATTCCTGGTGGTCCTTTGTGGGATGTTGTTCCATTCTTGGACTAGCATGGCACCAAGCTTCTGGACACTTCTTGGCTGGATTGGACGGGCTAAAATTGCAAGCTGCAACTCTTTCAAGACATGTTCGATTGGATTGAGGTCAGGGGATCTTGCTGGCCAGTCCATACGCTCAATCCCCTCCCTCTGCCGGTACTCCCCGACTGCATGGGCAACATGAGGATGGGCATTATCGTCCATCAGAATGAATCTATCACACACTGCACCTGCATACAATCTGACGTGGACATCCAGGATCTCATCAATATGCCGCTGTGCAGTAAATGTACCGCGTTCAAGGACACAGAGCTCTGTACGTCCATCCCTGCTTATGCCGCCCCAGACTATGATTGACCCTCCACCATAGCGGTCATGCTCAGCAATGTTGGCTGAATGAAATCGCTCTCTTGGTCTTCTCCATACCCTAGAACGCCTATCTGTATGGTCTTGGCAGTACTTTGACTCATCTGTAAAAGTGACAGGTCGCCAATCTTCTCTGGTCCATCCAACGTGGTCCATTGCCTGGCGGTGGTTCTGGGACAGCGGAATGCAAATACATGGTCTTCTCGGTCGGAGACCACCTTCGTGCAACCTTGCCCGGATACTCTGCGTCGCAACATTTACCCCGGATGCATTCTGAAGGTCACTGTCCAGCTGAGTTGCTGTGGCAAAGCGGTTCCTACGGGCCTGAATGATAAAAAAACAGTTTTCAGATGCAGATGTTGCCCTGTCTCTGCCACCACCATGCCGTCTTACTGGTGTGCCATACTGCTGAAATCTTGCCCAGGCTCTGGTGATCACCGTATGGTGCACACCAAGGGTTTCACCAACCAGACGATGGGTAACCCCTTGCTCCACCACCCCTACAGCCCGCCACAATTTTGCTGCAGACAAATGTCTTCTTACATTTGCATTTGCCATATTCAATCATTAAATCACAAGGGTTTGTGTTGAAATGAAGACTGAATACCCTACACATGTCATGTACATGTAGACAGTACACAAAAACATCATGAAACTCAAGGGGTACATGCTTTCCATGACTGTCACGAAAAGTCTGCCTGTCAAGAGAGCTAATGTAAACACTGTGGACCATCTCAATATATTCCTCAGTCATATCCACCAAAAATATCGCAAATATGTCACAAGCAAATTTCACAATGATGTGTCAAATATTTGTTGCTGAACAAACTTTGAGTAGTATATTTTCTCACTCTTTAGTCAAGATTAGGCCGACTAGTCCTACTGGTACTAGTAGTAAGTACTAACCTCTAGTACGTGTATAGTTTATACTGACGACTGATCCGATAAAATACTTCTATCATTAGACGTTTCACCATATTTCCGAACTTTTCTACAGAAACGAAGGTTTTGAATACTGGTTGAATGCTTCAGATAGAAAATCTAAAATTTATAATGAGAATATTGCGAACTTAAAAAGGCGCATCTCGTGACGAAATATGTTCGCACGTCGTTTCCACGTCACAATACGTCACAAACTTTTCTGGCATCTGTTCGCTTGTGGCGTTTGATTTTGAGGGCTGGCCGTGTGATTACAGCTGCCTTGGTTATTACAATGGATAAAATTTTCACCCCACTCCCAACATAAAACATTGGCCCAGGGTAAGTTTCACACAAAAAAGAGCCTCAAAATGTCCAACAATATTGAGGCTACACACGTTACAAACGCCTCAGATTCGCTACCAGGGAACTCAACTTTGCAACTGAAAAATTCTCGGGTGCGTGTACTGTGTGTGCTGGGGAGGGGGGGGGGGGGTCCTAACTAGGACTAGGTCGCCCCAAGGAAGTGGGAGAAGAGGCAATGACGAGATGGCCTTAGTTGGGAAAAGGGGAGGCCCCCGACCCCCCCCCCCCCGACCCCCCCCCCCCCCCCCCCCGCAAAAAAATGACGTGGACACTCCAATTATATAATAGAATCCTGGCTATGCGCCTGCTTTGGTAAGTTTGAAGTTGCATAGAACGTTAGTGGGGAGGGCCCACAAATATTTGCCCCCCCCCCAAAAAAAAACAATACAACTTTGACATAACATGGAGCCCTAAATTGGTCTACAATATGCCTCAGAATTGCTTATGAAGCAATGAATTTTGTATAATTTTGGGGTTGGGAGGCGAGGGCCTAGCTAGTTCTAACTAGGACTCTCCCACTTCCTCCAAAGTGGTAGGGGTAAATACCGCCTAGTGAGGATAAGGGCGATCTTATGCCCCTCCACAACCCACAACGGCTTTTCAAATATCATGCTTCCCCCCATCTCCACCCCCCACTCCCCCCAAAAAACGGGGTGGGCACCCCTGTTACATCACCCTGGCCGTAGCTACGCTACTTTGTGTCGAAAATGGCCGGTGTCAGTTCCTATGTGTGTCAGAGTACCACCGTGTATGATTGATATAATTATAGTAGCAGCTCAAACCAAATGTACTATACCTCATTGGTACTTTGATCACATCAGTGTAAAATTACATTTACTGTGGTACAATACCACAGAACCATGATAGTATTATTGTAAAGTACTACGGTAATATGGTATGACGATATTACAGTACTGTGGTACTATGGTGTGACTACAGTATTATTGTAGTACAGTACCACAGTACTATGATGTAAGTATAGTATTATTATAGTACAGTACCACAATACTATTGTATACTCTGGAATACTAGAATGCTACTATGGTCGTACTATAGTACAGTACTATGGTACCACTGTGTTGCTATAGTATTACTATCGAATAGTATCACGGTACTTTTGTACTACTATAGTATTATAGTACTGTATCACAATACTATGTATACTCTGGTATACAAGAATGTTACTGTGTCACTATACCATGGTATACTATAGTGTTACTGTAGTAATACTATAGCACATGACTATGGTACCACTGTGTTACTATAGTATAGTACCAGAGCACTATTGTATTACTATAGTATATTATGGTGTACTATAGTGTTACCATAGTAATACTATAGTATTTTTATAAGGGATATGTTCCGTTATAAATTTAGTACATTTAGTCAACAGCGACAAATTAACGTACACAAGTTCTGCGCCTCGCAACACAGTTAAAATCCTTTTAATCCTCAACATACTCATCAGATTTTACACATGTGTAAAATATATTAGTACACACGCCCTCTACGGCCCCTTTTTAAACTTTTATTAACGTGCATGAATCCCTCCACTTTTACTTGTGTTCGTTTGTGTTCGTTCTTTAGTTGGACCGTTTATTTCGGATTCACATTATCTGAAGCGGAGACGGGGACTCACACTTACTGTGTCCCTTAATTCATCCTTCGTGCACCCCAGACTATAAACAGTCTGTGATGCACCTCAGTTTGTTAGTTCTAAGTCCGTCCCCGAGTTGAGGATTTGAGTCCGAGCCGTGCAGAGCTGGGTCAAAATTTTCTTCAAGCTCCAAATTCGCCCAACACGCCTCATCGTTTTTCAGCCGCTTTTCGGTGTAAAACAGCACTATTCGGCGGATTATCGCCTAAATAATAAAGATGGAAATGTTTTGAAATAAAAAATATCTTTTGTTGGGGTCAATTGGGAAGAAAAATGTGGATGACTGACAGGCGTTTGTAGAAAACAATAGGCCCGTTGATTATGTCAGATCTTTCGAAAGTTAATGCACCAATGCATTTTTTCTTGAACTCGAGTGGCGATGGATTGGCGAGGCGATTAAGGTGCGATGAAGATATTCCCTAATTTCGTGTAATGTAATGTGATTGAATGTGCGGCGGTTTCAAAGCCTTTCCTTCACAAATGTCACGAACAACGCATTATTTCACACAGTGTGACGCCTTGCAGCACATTTTAGTTCATTTTTCCAATTGGCCTTCCTTCAGTGAAAGTCTACAATTCAGTGAAAATACGATCGATCCAATATGGCCACTGGTGGCCATCTTGAAAATATTCATTTTCAGACGCAAAACAAATCGAAACATGTCGTTTGTTTGACACAAAACATTTATATCTCACAGCCATTTGTGTGAAAATAAAATAAAATTGGGACAAACTGTTTTTCTCTTGGTATGTCACCACAAAATGTATGAACCTGTAATGTATGTTGCCTCAAAATATAATGTATAAATTAATGAAATTACCACATTACTTGTTATAGAGTTATATGACAATATAACAATAACATGTTCTTTTGAGGGTGTTATGGTTCATTAACGGCCCTAGAAAAATGATTAACAGCCTGAGGGCCACTTAAAGGCCCGAGACGAAGTCGAGGGCTGTTAATGGCTGTTAATATTTCAAGGGCCGTTAACATACCATGATGCCCAAAAAGGAATATGTTCTTACTATTATTACCGGTACCACTTACCAAAGAACGCCATTTCAAGCCACTGCAGACATTTTTAATTTAGAAATAGAAGAATCTGATTGTTGACTGTTTATTTACAAACACAGGTCAAAGTTCAAAATTGAGTACAATTTATTTGGATGATTCGAAAATAGGATTGCTGGAATTTGGCTGAAGAGCTTTAACTAACAAACGTTATTTACAAAATGAGATTATTTATCGTATCAATACTCACCACCACTTTTAAATCCTAAATGAAGTTAATAATCCGAAATAAATCATGGTTTAATCCGTTTTGTTGGAATAAATGGACAACAAAATTTTTAGCACATTAGTGTCATTTTTTCAGAACATAAATTACCCACAATTCTGGGCTAGCGGGCCGTTTTCATTATTAACGCCTTTTTTGCAGGCTGTTATTGAATCTTATCGTCCAGCTCAGATCATTTTAATAACCCAAGGAGCACCTTATAAAGTGATAAAAATATAATAATAACATGAGTTTGGAGGGTGTTACTGTTTATTAACAGCCAGAGAGGAATGAATAATAGCCTGAGGGTTTATAAACGGCCTGAGACGAAGTCAAGAGCTGTTAATAAACCAGAGGGCTGTTATTCATTCTGCGAGGACTGTTAATAAATCGGGACACACAACAAAATAATGTTATTTCTATTATTACCATGACGACTGGCTGTCAATGAATTTTGTTTTCATTAACGGCTCGCCTCCCACTTCCGGTTGCATGAAACCATGAATTACAGAGTTTTAGAGCCCTACTAAATTCTGTTAATATACTGGAGAATGCCCGCTAAAGTGGTAATAATAAATAGCATGGTAGCATTACAAAAAAAACCCCCGATAGACCACTTAGACCATGTAGTGTTTCAAGAAAGTTATCAGAATATCCAGCCAGACTTTTATTTGCTTAAATTACAAACATTGAACTGGCAAGCATGACCTGCCTGTTTTAACTGCGAAGCCTGCATTGGTATCTTGTACGTTAGAAAAACATCCTGCATCCCTGCCCGTAACACAAGACTCTGTAGTTCAGGGCTTATATTTTGACGAGAATCCGAGAATCGATTTGCACATAGATTTGCACAATAAAACCGGCAAGAATCCATGTAGATTCTCGCTGCACCTCTGCTAGGATTTGCGTGAAAAGAAATGAGTTAGTTTATCCCTTTATCTAACACAGTGGCAACAATTTAACCAATAGAAGGCTAACATGACCTGAAATATCCTGACACTTGGTCAATACAAATTGCACAAATATGGCTGTCAATGGAAACGGCTCATTTGTAAGATTTTATTGGTAAATATTGTTCATTTAATTATTTCATTATTTATTTATTGTTTAAAAATTATCAACTTTAGTTTTAAAACTTAAAAAGGTGTTTTGGGTAAAAGGTTAACATTTGTTATCAGTATACAACAGTTGTTCAACTATGGTGGTGTGATTCGATCCTGAGACACTCACAGCTGGTATGGATTCTCGCAACCGTTTTCACTAGAATCCAAATGGATTCTCATAAATTTAGACGAAATGTAAGCCCTGTAGTTGTATATTGAGGGGATTTTCTTATGGGTCTGCACCAGGCCTTTAAATTCATTTATTTTGGGGACAATGTTTTTCCCTAATCATTTGGGGACATTAAAACCAGAAATAACAGTTTTACCCTGTTATGTTTTATTGTCATGCCTTTAGTTGTTTTTCTATTATGATGGAAGTTATTCTAAAATGCAAAATAGGCACAGAGAATTTATATATTTTTCTTTATGTCTTAATTCACACCCGAAAAAGATTTGAAATTGGAGTACTCTAAAGGCTTGCTACACAAATTGTTTACCGAACCAAAACCTTTTTTCGTCAGTTCAGCTTGTAATTCTCAATCCTGCACCTTAAAATGTGTATTTATAGTAAATGTGGTAGAAACTGAATGTTTTGTGGGTTTTTTTCATCAAATTGTGGTCCCACTGGTCTGTACAGATCAAACAGATCTATCTGAAGTTGCATATAACGTTGGAGGGGAGGGCCCACAAACAGAGAGAAGTGCAGGAGACGATGCTCGAACTGTCGACCTCTAGCGCTCAAAGCGAAATGATTTCCCACAAGACTTAAGAGATCCAGAACAACCAGGCTGGTTGGTAAATGGCCTTTACCTTGAAGGGTTAACAGACAAGTCACACCTGCCATACAGAGAAATATGGCATAGAGCCTGTTGGGTGGGGGCAAAAGCCATCCAGACCCCCACCCCAAAAGAAAAAAAAAAGTTAAAAATAAACAACCCACCCACTCCAAACCACCCACTCCAACCCCCACAATAAAAATCACACACAATGTACACACTCAGAAATATCCAATTTTTTTGATATTTTCAATGTAATAAATAAACAAAAACAGACAAAATCCCCAGCAAACACACCTTCATAAACAGCTAGATTTTTAAACCTTTTCCATTTAAATTATTGATTTGATCTACTGTTTCTCAAATCTGGTTATTTTTTTTTTTTGACGCATCAAGATTGCTGAGTGGGATGGGTAATTTTTTTGCCAGATCTGGATACACACCAGAGTTGCTTATAATTATCTGTTTGTAGGTGCAATCTAGATGCAGAAAAAAACCTGTGGCAGAAAATGATTTTTGCTTTAACCGATAGACTGTCATCAGGAATACTCCAAAATATCAAACAGTTGCACCGTAAGCTAGAAAAAATATATCTGTTTTAAGTGTTATATAAAACATGGGGAAATTAAGAAGTTTTTAACTCTTAACCTGCTGAGTATTTTTAAGATATTTTTCATCAAAAAGTGAAAGTATTTTTTATGTTACATGATGCAAAATTTGTCCAAAGAAGTGTCCAAAATGCATGTACTCTTATGGACATCAATGTCATAGGCCTTTATGATTGGAGTTTTCAGAAAGCACTGTTGCTGTTCATATTGCAAAAATAGGTGAAGGCACCATTTGCTCCTGTCATATTATACCAAATTGGTCAACGTATTTCAAACATTTTATCAAAACGTAAAATTTCAAAAATTTGAGTCCGAATTTGACTTGCATTTACATGGTGTGGGAATGTTCAAAAAGTCATGTTTGTGTCATAAAAATTCAAGTACATATGAGATGCAAATCAGAGGTCAGGTAAATGCACTACCTCAGTTCACTTTCAGTTCTTAGTTTCTGTTTGAGTCCGATATGGTTCAAATCCTGGAAGGGACATCATTTTGGACAATCCTTCAAGTGGCCATGAATCACCTATTGTACAATTACATCCTGTTCTCTTTGTTTCAGAGGAGGGTAGGGAGTGCTGGGGACTCGATTTTCTTTAACCCTTTAACACTGACAAAGTTGGTGAATGGAAAGTGAACTGTTTTGACAAAAACCATGTGAAAATACAATTAGTAAACACAGATGAATCACCTATCTCTGGTTGCATTGATGAGCCGATAACATTCACTCTTGATTGTTTTTTTCTCAGTCCAAACTGTTGGGTCGCTGTGATTTACGAAGGTGCCTGGTTCATACCGGTAGGTACACGTAAAGTTAGGGGGTGCGGTGGCGTTGCAGTAACCGGTTCTCATCAGATCACCGACACCGAAGTTAAGCAATGTCGAGCCTGGACAGTCCTCGGATGGGTGACTGCCTGAGCAATCGATTCGGACTCCCGCGTTGTGTCCTTGGGCAAGGCACATAACCCCGATTGTCCACATGGGGGTACGATGATGCCGTGTGCTGAGGCGTACTGCACGTCAATGGTGGACATGTCTTCAACCAATCTAACCCTGCCTGTGCTGCAGTGTGGAGTTACGATGTTGGGGAGCTGGCAGCTGCTCATCATTGCTCGGTGGTTCTCTCTGGGTACTCCAGCTTCCTCCACCCATAAAACTGTCACGGTCATGATTAGCCATTCTGCATAAGTATGTGACCTTAACCCTTTACCTAACGTAACGGCCAAAACCGGCCAGCACTATTCTAAAAAATCGCCAATTAATTTTCATTATTTTTTTCATTTTTTGTCTCAAAAACATAGGTTATGACCCCTCGCTGGAACGAGCTCAACGAGCTCGTTCCAACAAGGGGTCATAACCTATGTTTTTGAGACAAAAAATGAAAAAAATTAGTTATTCAAGAATTATTTTTGCAAGTGTCGTCTGCTTTTCAGGTTGGGTAAAGGGTTAAACACCAATAAATAAATAAATAAATAATATGTAAAGTTGAGTCAAAGAATGAAGAGCACCGGGACCTACATGTATTTGTCAACTTCATGATCAAGACTGGACTCAATAAATTTGTATGGCATTCAAAACGAGACCAGTGCCACGTGAAAGTAACTGACATTCTCTATGTACCATACTGTTCATTCTCTAGCAGGCCTTTAAATTCTTTCCAACTAATGACGGTAAACGCTGTGCCCAAATCAGATAATTGTGCCCAAATTATGTAGAGTTTGAAACTTTTTCCAAAAGTTTTGCAGTGTTTCGGCAATATATAGTTTGGCCAGGTTTCCCTGATGCTTGCAATATAGCTTAGAACTTACCTTCTAATCAAACAATGCAACAGATAAATATTTTTTTTAAAAACCCATAGAGTTCACCATAGAAAAGCAATCGGCATCAACAGTGATGTATATGACACTGTCGACAGTGATTGCTCTTCTGTGGCGAATTCCAAATGATCATGCACTCAAAGCTTGAGATCTATTATATTCATGTTTCTGGCATTTCTCAGTAAACGCCACATACGTAATCTACATTCAAATCGACCTTTGGCTCGACACTGGGAAACTAAGAAGCGTTCTCGAGTTAGTCGAGTAAACTTACATCAAAGGGTGGTGGGAGGGAACCAGTGATAATGGTGAAGCCCTATAACAAGGGGTTGTAAACTAGCATTTTAAGATGGCATATCTAAAACAGACGCCAAGAAGAAGAAAATACCAGTGCTTTTTCTCCAACCATGCAGGCCACATCCATATTTGCAGTTGTGCGTAAATTAGACTGATCTAAAGGTCGTTCTCTAGAATCCAGTTCTGGCCTGAATTATGTCCTTGATAAAAATGACTATAATAATGTGAAAGTGGAATATGTAAAATAAATGTCATCTCCACAGTGAGTCACTCTATTACTCAGAATCACATGTTGACCGTGGGGTTTGAATGAGTGAAGATTCCCATTAACATTCCATTGTAAGATTCCTTTAAAATATTTTGAAGTTACACCAAAGATTATAGCAAATATTCGCTTGCATCTTGAAGAGGACACATTTTGAATAACAACACACACCACTGACACCAAGATGACTTAAGCAAGAATGTTAATCTATAAGCAATATTGTGCTGAGAAAATGATCTGGAAGAGCTAGTGGTTTGATAAAACTTTTGATATGCTGAGTCATTTATCGCTTAGGCACCTGAAGTCACACACCTCAAAATGCCTGGCATGTCGGAAGTTTTAACGACACAGATAGTTCATCAAGATCATTTTCTCAGTTTCATGTTTCTTACAGATTAACATTCTTGATGATTTATTCTTGATTGATATTTTTATTGACATAAAATCTAGAGCTGAAACGGTTAACCAATTAATCAATGATCAACATCTTGATCGATCCAAAAAGTAATTGATCGATTAACCATTACTTTTGAACTACTGTATTATATGGGTTAACAAAGGAACAAACTTGCTCCAAAACAGGCAAACATTGTCACACTGACTCACATCAATTATAGGAGACAGAGTAAAGCATGCAAGTTACTTGCTGACATACCTGTTTACTTGCATGATCATCATATGTATCAATAGCTGGAAATGGTCATTCTTAACCCTTGATCCATTGTGGGTAGCAGCCGATACTTGCAAAATAAATTCATCAATTACTAAAAATTTTCAATTTTTTTGTCTCAAAAACATAGTGTATGACCCCTCATTGGAACGAGCACAGTGAGCTCGTTCCAAGGAGGGGGTCATATGCTATGTTTTTGAGACAAAAATTGAAAACATAATAAATTTGAATGGAGATTTTTCTGTATAGGCCTAGTCAGTTTTGTTTGTTTCGTTGGGTAAAGGGTTCATTCTGTAAATCATCAACGGTATAGCAATTATTCAGATACCTATTTGGACAAGTGATTAATCGGTTAATTTGGACAAGTGATTAATCGGTTAACTAAGGTTAATTTCAGCTCTAATAAAATCAATTAAATTGTCTGTCCAAAGTTTGTCCTTTCTAGGACTCTGGCCTTGCGACTTGCCAGTTTTGTAAAACCGATTACCCATGACCAGAAAAGTGACACCTTGACTTCAAAGTTTTCCTACATGTTCCATATTCTCTATTCTTGTTCTAATTGGCTCATAATTTGCTGTACCTTCACTGTCATTGACTGTCAAATAATATTGACTTTGATTGGTGACGTTTACCTAAAAGAAATAGAAATTTGATTTTTCTGGTTTTCCAAAAAAATAATTCTATTTATTGTTTTCTTAATGTCAAGGCTTGACATTTTTATTTTACCGAGATGGAGATGATGTTTCTTGATGCCTTTTATTTGGTTAAATATAATTAGTTGATATTAAAAATAACTTCATTTTATTTGGAATGTGGTTCAGCCAAAAATTTTGGGAATACTTGTAGATCAGTCAAATCTTAAATCTCATTCTGTAACATTCTGATTATAACAAAATCAAGAAAATATTCTCAAAATCAGACATTAATTTTTTACCCGCTGTGTCCAAAAACAGGCAACCCTTAATGTGAAAGCACCCACCTATCAAGTTTTTCTAAACAATCTCTGTAGTGTTAAAATTATGGAATCAGCAGTGCATATTATCTTTCTTCAAGAAAGTTTCTTGATGGAAGATGGGGTCAGGTTGGGAAAGTGGGAGAAGGGGACATGAAAATAAAACTTCCCTACAAAATTAGCTGGGCAGAAGATTGCCATGTGCTGCAGCTGCTGCTTTTTGTGACTGACAGTATTGTTTTGCATCTAGTTTCTATCAAAAACTTCCTGGATGAAGTTAAACACATTAGTGAATATATGTAGAAAGTTACTAGAAACAAAGTTAATTAATATGCATTTTAATACATTTTCCAAACTAATTAAAAACATAATTAATATGCATTTTAATACGTTTTCCAAACTTTGAAAAACCACATTTCATTCCTTTAACTATAAGAAAAGGCAAAAAAATACAGATTTTCAAATTTCATATGTAGCTTTGGTTTCATGTCTCTAGAGATGAGAGCTATCAAATATTTCTGAATTTTGTTGAAAAACTTGGCCACCAGGAGCCATCTTGGATTGGTATATGAATTGCCAATAAGTCCATTAGCACACTCTGCAGGCCGCATCTCTCACCCAATCTTTTCCAAATTTCATATGTAGTTTTGGTGTGATTTCCAGATGAAAGCTGTCAAATTTTTCTGCATTCCAATGAAAAAGATAGCCGCCACTGGCCGTCTTGGATTTGACATATAAATGGTCAACAATTCTATTAGAACATCTATTAGGCCCCCAGCCCTCACCCAATTTTTTCCAGATTTCATATTTCATATGTAGCTTTGGTGTGATTTCTTTTCTGTAGAAACTTAAGTGAATAACAGGGCATTACTGGATTTTTGTATTAAGTTCAATCCCTTCTTGGAGAAGTTGAGCTGCAGTGTCATTCTTAGTTTCCCAGTGTCGAGCCGAAATCCTATTTGAATGTAAATTATGCATGACGTTTAAGAGGAAATGCCACAGACATGGATATAATAGATCTCCAGCTTTATCATGATCATATAGAATTTGCCGAAGAAAAGCAATCGGCAACGACAGTGTCGTAAATGACACTGTCAACGCCGATTCCTTTTCTATGGCGAACTCTGTGAGTTTTTTTTTTTCAATTATTTATCTGTTGCATTGTTTGATTCAAAGGTAAGCTCTAAGCTACACTGCAAGCATCAGGGAAACCTGGCCAAACTATATATTGCCGAAACACTGCAAAACATTGGAAAAGTTTCAAATTCCGCATGATTTGGGCACAATTACCTTATTTGGGCACAGCATAATCAGCATTTAGCGTCGTTATTTGGGAAGAATTTAAAGGCCTGCAATATATAATCTTTCAATTTTGAGACGATCTGTCACTCTTGCATCCTATCGCTCCTGCAATTTCTAGCACAATATGACAAAGTCAAGCTGAGCTATTGCCATCACTTCTCATCTGTCGGCGTACGTACGTACGTTAGTATGTACGTCCACAATTTCCTTTGGCACACCTCACAGGTCGCATTTATGATCAGATCACTTTGAGACTTGGTATGCTTGTTTGGGGTGACCTCTAGATGGGAGCTATCAATTTTCTTCAATTTCCGGCAAAAAATGTTGCCGCGGCCAACGTTCTTAGAACTTAGTTTAGTCAGACCACAATATTTCTCTTTGGCACACCCTACAGGGCACATTTATGATTGGATTGCTTTGAAACCTGGTATGCTTGTTTAGGGTGACCTCTACATGGGAGCTATCGATTTTCTTCAATTTCCGTCAAAAAATGTTGCCACGGCCAACGTTCTTAGAACTTAGTTTAGTCAGACCACAATATTTCACTTTGGCATACCATACAGGGCACATTTATGATTGGATTGCTTTGAAACCTGGTATGCTTGTTTGGGGTTACCTCTAGATGGGAGCTATCGATTTTTTTTCATTTCCGTCAAAAAATGTTGTTGCGGCCAATGTTCTTAGAACTTAGTTTAGTCAGAAGACCTCAATATTTCCCTTTGGCACACCCTACATGGCACATTTATGATCGGATTGCTTTGAAACCTGGCATTCTTGTTTGGGGTGACCTCTAGATGGGAGCTATCGATTTTCTTCCATTTCCGTCAAAAAATGTTGCCCCGGCCAACGTTCTTAGAACTTAGTTTAGTCAGACCTCAATATTTCCCTTTGGCACACCCTACATGGCACATTTATGATCGGATTTTTTGAAACCTGGTATGCTTGTTTGGGGAGACCTCTAGATGGGAGCTATCGATTTTCTTCAATTTCCGTCGAAAAATGTTTCCGCTGCCAACGTTCTTAGAACTTAGTTTAGTCAGACCTCAATATTTCCCTTGGCACACCCTACAGGGCACATTTATTAGCTCAACTTGACAAAGTCAAGCTGATCTATTGCCATCACTTCTCGTTTGTACGCAACTTCTATACGGCTCAGGCTAGAGGCCGTGTTTATGAACTGATCTTTACAAAACTTCTTGGGTACCTTTGTTATCACCGTGGGATGAGAACGAGTGTTTTTGGGTGCGGTCCAAAATTCAAGATGGCTGCCAGCAGCCATTTTGTACCAAAATTAGTGCAATCAGTTTTTTGTACAGAACTTCTGTATGAAAGTTCTGATTTGAATAAATTTTTGTAGGAATGTTTAGTAACATGGAATATATCACATATAATACAGGTTTTTTTCTCGTGCTGACATTATGCAAATTAGATGAACTTTGATTTGTTCAATGCTACTCATACACAGTAAGTACACATGTCAATACAGCTCGGGTTAGAGTCTGTATTTATGAACCGATCTTCACGAAACTTCTTGGGGTACCTTTTGTTGTCACCTTGTGACAGGAACGAGTGTTTATGGGTGCCTTTGTTATCACTGTGCTATGAGAACAAATATTTTTGGGTTCAGTCAGACTCACTCTGGGACTCAAAGATTTTTTTTCTAGTTTAGCATCTAACTGTCACCCCACCTTTACAATACTTTACCTATATACTTGTTACAGGCTACGGTCAGCATGTATGTACAAACTGTTACAATACTTTACATGTACCTTTGTTATCAGGTCATTACCTAGATGTTTGCCATTGCTGTGTCACATACTATACATGTACATGTTTAATCAAGTTGAGCTACAGTGTCATTGACACTTTCATTGCTTTTTGCTTGCAAATACATGTCGACAACAGCACGCCCTCAGTTGCACCTAGCGAGCGATTAACTGTTACCTAACAAATAGGCTGCATCTCCTGCGTAATATATAATTGTGCAGAAGCCTAAATATTTTTAAAATCAACAAAACCGTATCATGTAACCTCACTTTGGAATGTGCTCGTTCCAGTGCCGCTTATGCGGAGTCACATGATATGTTTTTGGTCGAGTTGTGTTAACAACTGAGGCCTAGGGTTTGGAAACCATTGGTGTGTGTCAGGGTGGGTGGGCAGGCGTGTGCATGGGTGAGCGTCAGGGCATCCTCGAACTGTTAGCGCAATATCAAATGTTCTCCAATTTGATTAATATTTGCCATACAGGTTTTTGAGATAATATCTCAAGCAAGTTCGAAAACTGGCCTGGCCCGATTTTTTATTAAGAGTTATGGGCCTTAATTAGTCAATTTTCACAAATTTTGAGCTCGTTGGTGCCATAACTTGAACAAACGTTCTCAGCTATGACTAATATTTGCCATACAGGTCTTTTGTAAGAATATCTGAAGCAAGTTCGAAAACAGGCCAGGCCCGATTTCTTTGTTACAGAGTTATGGGCCGCCTTAATTAGTCAATTTTTATGATTTTTATGTGTACCCATACCATGTATGGTACGCATAATGTTGGCATCTGGGGTGTCCCTCCGACGTTCGTCCATGCTTTGTCTGTCCGTCCGTCTGTCTGTCTGTCCATCCGGCAATGTATCCATTTCTTTGGCATTTGATAACTTGAAAAATATTGCTTGGATTGTCATGTTACTTTATATTTGTGTTCAGGTTACTGATGTTCTAAGCTGTATAGTTTTTGGTGCAAATCTGATAATTTGATCCTGAGATATTAACCCTTTATCCTTCAAATTGAAAATTCTTCCAATCCCTTTGGCATGAGATAACTCAAAAAATATCAATCCAATTGTCATGTTACTTTATATATATCTTCAGGTTACTGATATGCCATGCTGTATAATTTTTGGTGTAAATCTGATGATTTGATCCTGAGATATTAACCCTTTATCCTTCAAATTGAAAATTCCTCCAATCACTTTTTGAAAAATATTGCTTGGATTGTCATGCTACTTTATATATATCTTCAGATTACTTATGTTCCGAGCTGTATAGTTTTTGGTGTAAATCTGATAATTTGATCCTGAGATATTAACCCTTTATCCTTCAAATTGAGAATGCCTCCAATCCCTTTGGCATGAGATAACTCAAAAAAATATCAATCCGATAATTTGGAAATCCAGAGAGTTGCAAGTCAGAAAATATGTTCTGCTTACAATTTGTCTCAGGGGGGGGGGGGGGGGGGGGGGGGATTCATACCTACACCACAGACTATATAACAACAATTGATCGTCTTTACACCAACATCTCACAAGAGAACCTTCAAACTGGTGTCCATGAAACATACTTTAGTGACCACAAAGCAATATGGATAACATTTCCCAAAAGAAGTAACCCGTCATGAATTGGACAAATTCCCTGCTGAAAATTTCTCTGGTGTGTTCATTTCCAGAAATTTGGTTTAAATCTGAAGTATATCACCACCCGAGTGCAACAAAGTGCCATCTGCAATGAGCTAGCATTTCAGATGGCCTCTTACTGCACTCAAGAGGTGATATTATCATTTAACCCTTTACCCAACATAGCAGTAAAAAATGGTTAAAAAGTAACCCCCATATAGGTATCCCAAAGCACAAAGTAACTTTTTACTGCCTCAATAAATCATACAAACATGGATATCATTTTTTCATTCCTGATATACTTACACTTCTACCCAATTAAAAATTTCTCCTGCGGCATATAATGATGGAAAAATATTCATCTGGTTTGGAACACATAATGTCAGCATCTGGAGGTTATTTTCCATTGATGGTCCCTTGTTTGACCATCCGTTCATCTATCTGTCTATCCATCTGTTTGGCAATTGTACCCTTTTTTTAGTAATTGTTCATTAAAAAAAAATGTCTTTTTGGTTATAATATTTTCATAAATACTTTCAGATAACAAAGAGGGTGTGCTGACAAAATGCCCTCACATGGATTTTACCTGTCCACAAAATTGGTCCTGAGATAATAACAGCTTTCTACTAGTTGCGCGTATGGGTACACATCTGACGATTTAATCAGCCTATTTTTGAGCTTGTTAGCGCAATAACTTGAACAACCATTGTCCGATTTGACTAATATTTTTTATACAGGTCCTCTGCAAGAATATCTCAAGCAAGTTCAAAAACTGGCCCGGCCCAATTTTTAATTACAGAGTTATGGGCCTTAATTAGTCGATTCCCCCACAGGAACCCCGGGAAGTGAAGCAGTGCTTGTTTACTGTGGTAAACATGCTCTGTTTCACTGGTAAAATAAGACCCAGTCACTAATGCATGGGGTGCGAATTCTCTGAAATAGTCAACATGGGGTATAAACGATTGACTGACCTTCACTTTATCTCCCATGTTGTGGTCATGATTAGCCATTGTGCAGTAGTATGTGACCTTAAACACCAATAAATAAATAATGAATAAATAAATAAATAATTAGTCAATTTTTATGAATTTTGACCTTGTTAAAACAATAACTTGAACAAATGTCCTTCGATTGAACTAATATTTGCCATACAGGTCTTTGGCAATAATATTTCAAGTGGGTTCGAAAACTGGCCCAGCATGATTTTTCCTTACAGAGTTATGGGCCTTAATGAACTTTTACGAACTCTGAATCTATTAGCATTATAACTTGAACAAAGGCTCCAGATTTGACAACCGGCATATGATTGATAAACAGGTTATGGACATGCAACACTCTCTGATTGCCACCACAACTTGACGCCTGCATCTCCTATGCGCACTTCTTGTTGAAATTTTTTTAAGAATTGGGGAAAAAAATTAAAATAAAAAAAATTTGGTTCCTGTGTTTTCTACATGGGGTTAAAATCTATTTGTGGGAAGTAGGCCAAACAATACAGTTTGTGCACGAAAATGTGAACAATATGCCATGAATTATGCTGGGACTCCACGGTAGCACACTTCACTTCAAATGATAGTGAGCAGTATACAGTGTGCCTTCCATTTTCAAAATCGAAAGACTGAATATACCTGTGGTACCAGTAGTGGTAGAACAGTAGGTAGGTAGGTAGAAGAAGGAAGTGGATTTATTTAATATTTGTCTTTGTATTTCTAAATTGCGATAGTAGTAAATCATGGAAATGCATTGTTTCGATTTCCCAGCTTACTATAACAAATCATTCAAGTTGGATCGCAATTCACACTGGTCGTATCATCATGAATACAATATGTGGGATGAAACAACATGTCATATGCGGCAATGCCTTGATTAGAGCCAGGCCTGAAAATAAGCAGTCTGGCATTTACAGAATGAGGTCCCCAGAGGGTGAATTTGATGATGTTATCCTATACAGTGGGTCAATTTTTCCTCTGGGAACCTTGTTCTGTTTAGTTTTGAGACCCTAATTCAGTTTGAGGTTGAAATGGTCATTCTTAACCCTTTACCCATTGTGGGTAGCACCCGATACTTGCAAAATAAATTCATCAATTACTAAAAATTATCAATTTTTTTTGTTTCAAAAACATAGCGTATGACCCCTCATTGGAATGAGCTCAGTGAGCTCGTTCCAAGGAGGGGGTCATATGCTATGTTTTTGAGACAAAAATTGAAAACATAATAAATTTGAATGGAGATTTTTCTGTATAGGCCTAGTCAGTTTTGTTTGTTTTTCGTTGGGTAAAGGGTTCATGCTATAAATCATCAACGGTATAGCAATTATTCAGATATCTATTTGGACAAGTGATTAATCGGTTAACTAAGGTTAATCCACGTGATTAATCGATCAACAAAAACCCCTACCCATTTTAGCTCTAATAAAATCAATTAAATTGTCTGTCCAAAGTTTGTCCTTTCTAGGACTCTCGCCTTGCGACTTGCCAGTTTTGTAAAACCGATTACCCATGACCAGAAAAGTGACACCTTGACTTCAAAGTTTTCCTACATGTTCCATATTCTCTATTCTTGTTCTAATTGGCTCATAATTTGCTGTACCTTCACTCTGTCATTGACTGTCAAATAATATTGACTTTGCTTGGTGACGTTTACCTAAAAGAAATAGAAATTTGATTTTTCTGCTTTTCCAAAAAAATAATTCTATTTATTGTTTTCTTAATGTCGAGGCTTGACATTTTTATTTTACCCGAGATGGAGATGATGTTTCTTGATGCCTTTTATTTGGTTAAATATAATTTAGTTGATATTAAAAATAACTTCATTTTATTTGGAATGTGGTTCAGCCAAAAATTTTGGGAATACTTGTAGATCAGTTAAATCTTAAATCTCAATCTGTAACATTCTGATTGTAACAAAATCAAGAAAATATTCTCAAAATCAGACATTAATTTTTTAACCGCTGTGTCTAAAAACCGGCAACCCTTAATGTGAAAGCACCCACCTATCAAGTTTTTCTAAACAATCTCTGTAGTGTTAAAATTATAGAATCAGCAGTGCATATTATCTTTCTTCAAGAAAGTTTCTTGATGGAAGATGGGGTCAGGTAGGGAAAGTGGGAGCAGGGGACATGAAAATAAAACTTCCCTACAAAATTAGCTGGGCAGAAGATTGCCATGTGCTGCAGCTGCTGCTTTTTGTGGCTGACAGTATTGTTTTGCATCTAGTTTCTATCAAAAACTTCCTGGATGAAGTTAAACACATTAGTGAATATATGTAGAAAGTTACTAGAAACAAAGTTAATTAATATGCATTTTAATACATTTTCCAAACTTAATTAAAAACGTAATTAATATGCATTTTAATACGTTTTCCAAACTTTGAAAAACTACATTTCATTCCTTTAACTATAAGAAAAGGCTAAAAAATACAGATTTTCAAATTTCATATGTAGCTTTGGTTTCATATCTCTAGAGATGAGAGCTATCAAATATTTCTGAATTTTGTTGAAAAACTTGGCCACCAGGAGCCATCTTGGATTGGTATATGAATTGCCAATAAGTCCATTAGCACACTCTGCAGGCCGCATCTCTCACCCAATCTTTTCCAAATTTCATATGTAGTTTTGGTGTGATTTCCAGATGAAAGCTATCAAATTTTTCTGCATTCCAATGAAAAAGATAGCCGCCACTGGCCGTCTTGGATTTGACATATAAATGGTCAACAATTCTATTAGAACATCTATTAGGCCCCCAGCCCTCACCCAATTTTTTCCAGATTTCATATTTCATATGTAGCTTTGGTGTGATTTCTTTTCTGTAGAAACTTAAGTGAATAACAGGGCATTACTGGATTTTTGTATTAAGTTCAATCCCTTCTTGGAGAAGTTGAGCTGCAGTGTCATTCTTAGTTTCCCAGTGTCGAGCCGAAATCCTATTTGAATGTAAATTATGCATGACGTTTAAGAGGAAATGCCACAGACATGGATATAATAGATCTCCAGCTTTATCATGATCATATAGAATTTGCCGAAGAAAAGCAATCGGCAACGACAGTGTCGTAAATGACACTGTCAACGCTGATTCCTTTTCTATGGCGAACTCTGTGAGTTTTTTTTTTTCAATTATTTATCTGTTGCATTGTTTGATTCAAAGGTAAGCTCTAAGCTACACTGCAAGCATCAGGGAAACCTGGCCAAACTATATATTGCCGAAACACTGCAAAACATTGGAAAAGTTTCAAACTCCGCATAATTTGGGCACAATTACCTTATTTGGGCACAGCATAATCAGCATTTAGCGTCGTTATTTGGGAAGAATTTAAAGGCCTGCAATATATAATCTTTCAATTTTGAGACGATCTGTCACTCTTGCATCCTATCGCTCCTGCAATTTCTAGCACAATATGACAAAGTCAAGCTGAGCTATTGCCATCACTTCTCATCTGTCGGCGTACGTACATACGTTAGTATGTACATCCACAATTTTCTTTGGCACACCTCACAGGTCGCATTTATGATCAGATCACTTTGAGACTTGGTGTGCTTGTTTGGGGTGACCTCTAGATGGGAGCTATCAATTTTCTTCAATTTCCGGCAAAAAATGTTGCCGCGGCCAACGTTCTTAGAACTTAGTTTAGTCGGACCACAATATTTCTCTTTGGCACACCCTACAGGGCACATTTATGATTGGATTGCTTTGAAACCTGGTATGCTTATTTAGGGTGACCTCTACATGGGAGCTATCGATTTTCTTCAATTTCCGTCAAAAAATGTTGCCACGGCCAACGTTCTTAGAACTTAGTTTAGTCAGACCACAATATTTCACTTTGGCATACCATACAGGGCACATTTATGATTGGATTGCTTTGAAACCTGGTATGCTTGTTTGGGGTTACCTCTAGATGGGAGCTATCGATTTTTTTCCATTTCCGTCAAAAAATGTTGTTGCGGCCAATGTTCTTAGAACTTAGTTTAGTCAGAAGACCTCAATATTTCCCTTTGGCACACCCTACATGGCACATTTATGATCGGATTGCTTTGAAACCTGGCATTCTTGTTTGGGGTGACCTCTAGATGGGAGCTATCGATTTTCTTCCATTTCCGTCAAAAAATGTTGCCCCGGCCAACGTTCTTAGAACTTAGTTTAGTCAGACCTCAATATTTCCCTTTGGCACACCCTACATGGCACATTTATGATCGGATTTTTTGAAACCTGGTATTCTTGTTTGGGGAGACCTCTAGATGGGAGCTATCGATTTTCTTCAATTTCCGTCGAAAAATGTTTCCGCTGCCAACGTTCTTAGAACTTAGTTTAGTCAGACCTCAATATTTCCCTTGGCACACCCTACAGGGCACATTTATTAGCTCAACTTGACAAAGTCAAGCTGAGCTATTGCCATCACTTCTCGTTTGTACGCAACTTCTATACGGCTCAGGCTAGAGGCCGTATTTATGAACTGATCTTTACAAAACTTCTTGGGTACCTTTGTTATCACCGTGGGATGAGAACGAGTGTTTTTGGGTGCGGTCCAAAATTCAAGATGGCTGCCAGCAGCCATTTTGTACCAAAATTAGTGCAATCAGTTTTTTGTACAGAACTTCTGTATGAAAGTTCTGATTTGAATAAATTTTTGTAGGAATGTTTAGTAACATGGAATATATCACATATAATACAGGTTTTTTTCTACTGCTGACATTATGCAAATTAGATGAACTTTGATTTGTTCAATGCTACTTATACACAGTAAGTACACAACACATGTCAATACAGCTCGGGTTAGAGTCTGTATTTATGAACCGATCTTCACGAAACTTCTTGGGGTACCTTTTGTTATCACCTTGTGACAGGAACGAGTGTTTATGGGTGCCTTTGTTATCACTGTGCTATGAGAACAAATATTTTTGGGTTCAGTCAGACCCACTCTGGGACTCAAAGATTTTTTTTCTAGTTTAGCATCTAACTGTCACCCCACCTTTACAATACTTTACCTATATACTTGTTACAGGCTACGGTCAGCATTTATGTACAAACTGTTACAATACTTTACATGTACCTTTGTTATCAGGTCATTACCTAGATGTTTGCCATTGCTGTGTCACATACTATACATGTACATGTTTAATCAAGTTGAGCTACAGTGTCATTGACACTTTCATTGCTTTTTGCTTGCAAATACATGTCGACAACAGCACGCCCTCAGTTGCACCTAGCGAGCGATTAACTGTTACCTAACAAATAGGCAGCATCTCCTGTGTAATGTATAATTGTGCAGAAGCCTAAATATTTTTTAAAATCAACAAAACCGTATCATGTTACCTCACTTTGGAATGTGCTCGTTCCAATGCCGCTTATGCGGAGTCACATGATATGTTTTTGGTCGAGTTGTGTTAACAACCGAGGCCTATGGTTTGGAAACCATTGGTGTGTGTCAGGGTGGGTGGGCAGGCGTGCGCATGGGTGAGCGTCAGGGCAACCTCGAACTGTTAGCGCAATATCAAACGTTCTCCAATTTGATTAATATTTGCCATACAGGTTTTTGAGATAATATCTCAAGCAAGTTCGAAAACTGGCCTGGCCCGATTTTTTATTAAGAGTTATGGGCCTTAATTAGTAAATTTTCTCAAATTTTGAGCTCGTTGGTGCCATAACTTGAACAAACGTTCTCAGCTATGACTAATATTTGCCATACAGGTCTTTTGTAAGAATATCTGAAGCAAGTTCAAAAACAGGCCAGGCCCGATTTCTTTGTTACAGAGTTATGGGCCGCCTTAATTAGTCAATTTTTATGATTTTTATGTGTACCCATACCATGTATGGTACGCATAATGTTGGCATCTGGGGTGTCCCTCCGACGTTCGTCCATGCTTTGTCTGTCCGTCCGTCTGTCTGTCTGTCCATCCAGCGATGTATCCATTTCTTTGGCATTTGATAACTTGAAAAATATTGCTTGGATTGTCATGTTACTTTATATTTGTGTTCAGGTTACTGATGTTCTAAGCTGTATAGTTTTTGGTGCAAATCTGATAATTTGATCCTGAGATATTAACCCTTTATCCTTCAAATTGAAAATTCTTCCAATCCCTTTGGCATGAGATAACTCAAAAAATATCAATCCAATTGTCATGTTACTTTATATATATCTTCAGGTTACTGATATGCTATGCTGTATAGTTTTTGGTGTAAATCTGATGATTTGATCCTGAGATATTAACCCTTTATCCTTCAAATTGAAAATTCCTCCAATCACTTTTTGAAAAATATTGCTTGGATTGTCATGTTACTTTATATATATCTTCAGATTACTTATGTTCCGAGCTGTATAGTTTTTGGTGTAAATCTGATAATTTGATCCTGAGATATTAACCCTTTATCCTTCAAATTGAGAATGCCTCCAATCCCTTTGGCATGAGATAACTCAAAAAAATATCAATCCGATAATTTGGAAATCCTGAGAGTTGCAAGTCAGAAAATATGTTCTGCTTACAATTTGTCTCGGGGGGGAATTCATACCTACACCACAGACTATATAACAACAATTGATCGTCTTTACACCAACATCTCACAAGAGAACCTTCAAACTGGTGTCCATGAAACATACTTTAGTGACCACAAAGCAATATGGATAACATTTCCCAAAAGAAGTAACCTGTCATGAATTGGACAAATTCCCTGCTGAAAATTTCTCTGGTGAGTTCATTTCCAGAAATTTGGTTTAAATCTGAAGTATATCACCACCCGAGTGCAACAAAGTGCCATCTGCAATGAGCTAGCATTTCAGATGGCCTCTTACTGCACTCAAGAGGTGATATTATCATTTAACCCTTTACCTAACATAGCAGTAAAAAATGGCCAAAAAATAACCCCCATATAGGTATCCCAAAGCACAAAGTAACTTTTTACTGCCTCAATAAATCATACAAACATGGATATCATTTTTTCATTCCTGATATACTTACACTTCTACCCAATTAAAAATTTCTCCTGCGGCATATAATGATGGAAAAATATTCATCTGGTTTGGAACACATAATGTCAGCATCTGGAGGTTATTTTTCCATTGATGGTCCCTTGTTTGACCATCCGTTCATCTATCTGTCTATCCATCTGTTTGGCAATTGTACCCTTTTTTTAGTAATTGTTCATTAAAAAAAAATGTCTTTTTGGTTATAATATTTTCATAAATACTTTCAGATAACAAAGAGGGTGTGCTGACAAAATGCCCTCACATGGATTTTACCTGTCCACAAAATTGGTCCTGAGATAATAACAGCTTTCTACTAGTTGCGCGTATGGGTACACATCTGACGATTTAATCGGCCTATTTTTGAGCTTGTTAGCGCAATAACTTGAACAACCATTGTCCGATTTGACTAATATTTTTTATACAGGTCCTCTGCAAGAATATCTCAAGCAAGTTCAAAAACTGGCCCGGCCCGATTTTTAATTACAGAGTTATGGGCCTTAATTAGTCGATTCCCCCACAGGAACCCCGGGAAGTGAAGCAGTGCTTGTTTACTGTGGTAAACATGCTCTGTTCCACTGGTAAAATAAGACCCAGTCACTAATGCTTGGGGTGCGAATTCTCTAAAATAGTCAGCATGGGGTATAAACGATTGACTGACCTTCACTTTATCTCCCATGTTGTGGTCATGATTAGCCATTGTTCAGTAGTATGTGACCTTAAACACCAATAAATAAATAATGAATAAATAAATAAATAATTAGTCAATTTTTATGAATTTTGACCTTGTTAAAACAATAACTTGAACAAATGTCCTTCGATTGAACTAATATTTGCCATACAAGTCTTTGGCAATAATATTTCAAGTGGGTTCGAAAACTGGCCCAGCATGATTTTTCCTTACAGAGTTATGGGCCTTAATGAACTTTTACGAACTCTGAATCTATTAGCATTATAACTTGAACAAAGGCTCCAGATTTGACAACCGGCATATGATTGATAAACAGGTTATGGACATGCAACACTCTCTGATTGCCACCACAACTTGACGCCTGCATCTCCTATGCGCACTTCTTGTTGAAATTTTTTTAAGAATTGGGGAAAAAAATTAAAATAAAAAAAATTTGGTTCCTGTGTTTTCTACATGGGGTTAAAATCTATTTGTGGGAAGTAGGCCAAACAATACAGTTTGTGCACGGAAATGTGAACAATATGCCATGAATTATGCTGGGACTCCACGGTAGCACACTTCACTTCAAATGATAGTGAGCAGTATACAGTGTGCCTTCCATTTTCAAAATCGAAAGACTGAATATACCTGTGGTACCAGTAGTGGTAGAACAGTAGGTAGGTAGGTAGAAGAAGGAAGTGGATTTATTTAATATTTGTCTTTGTATTTCTAAATTGCGATAGTAGTAAATCATGGAAATGCATTGTTTCGATTTCCCAGCTTACTATAACAAATCATTCAAGTTGGTTCGCAATTCACACTGGTCGTATCATCATGAATACAATATGTGGGATGAAACAACATGTCATATGCGGCAATGCCTTGATTAGAGCCAGGCCTGAAAATAAGCAGTCTGGCATTTACAGAATGAGGTCCCCAGAGGGTGAATTTGATGATGTTATCCTATACAGTGGGTCAGTTTTTCCTCTGGGAACCTTGTTCTGTTTAGTTTTGAGACCCTAATTCAGTTTGAGGTTGAAATGGTCATTCTTAACCCTTTACCCATTGTGGGTAGCACCCGATACTTGCAAAATAAATTCATCAATTACTAAAAATTATCAATTTTTTTTGTTTCAAAAACATAGCGTATGACCCCTCATTGGAACGAGCTCAGTGAGCTCGTTCCAAGGAGGGGGTCATATGCTATGTTTTTGAGACAAAAATTGAAAACATAATAAATTTGAATGGAGATTTTTCTGTATAGGCCTAGTCAGTTTTGTTTGTTTTTCGTTGGGTAAAGGGTTCATGCTATAAATCATCAACGGTATAGCAATTATTCAGATATCTATTTGGACAAGTGATTAATCGGTTAACTAAGGTTAATCCACGTGATTAATCGATCAACAAAAACCCCTACCCATTTTAGCTCTAATAAAATCAATTAAATTGTCTGTCCAAAGTTTGTCCTTTCTAGGACTCTCGCCTTGCGACTTGCCAGTTTTGTAAAACCGATTACCCATGACCAGAAAAGTGACACCTTGACTTCAAAGTTTTCCTACATGTTCCATATTCTCTATTCTTGTTCTAATTGGCTCATAATTTGCTGTACCTTCACTCTGTCATTGACTGTCAAATAATATTGACTTTGCTTGGTGACGTTTACCTAAAAGAAATAGAAATTTGATTTTTCTGCTTTTCCAAAAAAATAATTCTATTTATTGTTTTCTTAATGTCGAGGCTTGACATTTTTATTTTACCCGAGATGGAGATGATGTTTCTTGATGCCTTTTATTTGGTTAAATACAATTTAGTTGATATTAAAAATAACTTCATTTTATTTGGAATGTGGTTCAGCCAAAAATTTTGGGAATACTTGTAGATCAGTTAAATCTTAAATCTCAATCTGTAACATTCTGATTGTAACAAAATCAAGAAAATATTCTCAAAATCAGACATTAATTTTTTACCCGCTGTGTCCAAAAACAGGCAACCCTTAATGTGAAAGCACTCACCTATCAAGTTTTTCTAAACAATCTCTGTAGTGTTAAAATTATAGAATCAGCAGTGCATATTATCTTTCTTCAAGAAAGTTTCTTGATGGAAGATGGGGTCAGGTAGGGAAAGTGGGAGAAGGGGACATGACAATAAAATTTCCCTACAAAATTAGCTGTGCAGAAGATTGCCATGTGCTGCAGCTGCTGCTTTTTGTGGCTGACAGTATTGTTTTGCATCTAGTTTCTATCAAAAACTTCCTGGATGAAGTTAAACACATTAGTGAATATATGTAGAAAGTTACTAGAAACAAAGTTAATTAATATGTATTTTAATACATTTTCCAAACTTAATTAAAAACTTAATTAATATGCATATTTTTATACTGTACCAATGACCCAGACTTAGCTGGTGCTAACTCTAACAAAACCAGGGCCAAACACAAATTTTGCCCCCCAATCCCCAAAATTTGCATCCAAAACAAAAAGAAATCATGTCCTAAAGGACCTCCATACTACGCCTCTACTGCGCATGCGCAGTGACGCAGACGTCCCGAAATTGGCGCCAAATATCATTCTCTGTTTGGTCCTTCATCAGTCAACATCTCACTGATCTTTGTGCTTGTAAATCTCAGTTTAAAGGATGCCAGACACGTAATTTTTTGGAGAAAATGTGATTCTAAGGAGGATAGAAGGAGGAGAGGAAAAAGAAGTGACAAAAAATAATCAGGGCTGTACTTAAAATTTTTTGATGAAATTATGTTAAGTTGCCTATTTTCGAGGCATGGGCCTCTTGTGTCATTCTTGCTATAAAGTTGCACTGCTTATTCAGTGTTTCCTCTCCCCTGGTCTTCTAAGTCCCCGCTTGCAATTCTCCCATGCTTTTGGCATATTTTTGAGAAATTTCATTTCTAAAATTTCCTGGGAGAGTTGCTTGGTTACAGAATGTTTTCTATTATTTTCCCCATAGTTACGTTTTCACCCATGGGTGTATAACGTTTGTGTTCTGCATCTTCCATCTGATGTTCTACAGATTCTCCCCTGGGAGTCTCTGTTTTGCATCAGATAGAGTGTAATTGATGACTGATTCCGGGCCAGTTTTTTCAGTGCCTGGAGTCATGTTTTCTGGTGTTTTTACACTGTTTGTTTTCATTGGCAACAGCCTTTTTTGAGGGGGGCTGTTTGCCTTTGCTGTAGTTTATCTCACTATAAGATACATTTATATTATCCGAAAGTGTCTCATTAATTATTTGATATAAATTTAAAATTTTTGACCACACTTTGCCATCGGATCCATCGGGGCTCAACGTTACTTTTCAGCAACTTGGGCTTCGCTGAAAAAATATTTTTTCAAAATTATTTTGTTTTGCAATTGTTTTTTCATTTATTAATGGATCATGTTATTATGTATCTTTGTGTCAGGGGCTTTTGCGAGTAACTAGGACTTATTGTTGTTCTTTCACAATGAAGGGACGTTGTTCAAATTGTAATAGGAAGAAATCTTCCTCTGACTTTCATGATCATTGTATTAATTGTAGTCAGTGTTCTCGCATTAATCCCTGTCCTATATGTGAACATTGGGATGAGAAACATTGGAAACGTGTGTCATGATATGTTGTTTCTGGAGAAAGAGCGATTCCGGCTCTTTCTCCGCAAGGTCACTCTACTCTCTCAGTTTCTATTTCAGAGGAACCAGAACAGGGTGATGTTTCCATGTTATCTTCTTCAAGTGTGCGTCCGTCGTCACAAATGAATTCAGAGCTAGCGGCAAAAGTGCTCATGGAGATTAGACAAATGTTGTCCGCTAGCTCGCCCGGTGTAGCATCCATTCACCGAATGGTTCGGCAGCCGGGTTCGTCCGATGCGGTCCAAGAGGAAATTTTGGGTGATGCGAGCACTATAAACATAATAGATGCACACCCAGTGACGGCGGATAGTAAGCGAGAACGGAGGAAGCCTTTGAGTCCGGTTCCTAGCTCGTCCAGGTCCAGCCGGGCCGCGAGCGAGAGAGGCCCCTCTCTCGTACAACAACATCTGGGACCAGATGTTGTGGTACAAAATGTGTCTTTAGCGGAGCATACGTCCGTCGCTCGGGATGCTCCGTTGTATAAGCAGTCCGCAGAGACTGTTAAGGCTTCCTCTTCTCGTCAGCGCACACGACCGCACCTTGGCTGCGTGACCGCCGATATATTACCAGCTTCGCCGATGAAGGATTCTTCGGCGACCAGGTCACACCATCCGGCAGCCAGGGATTCGAGACCGATGGACTCTGGACGTTCGCATAGGAAAAGTATGCGGGAGCCATCTGATGCGGAGCTGCCCTCGGCGAAGCAGCGAAAGACTGCGCCTCCGCAGGTCTCGACGCCGGACATTCTTGTGCAGATAGCACAGCTTATCGCAGCATCCCAGCAGCCGACAGAAACGGTGTCGGATCGAGAATTATCCGACGGCGCTGGGTCGGTACGCTCCGCCGAAGCATCGGGGGTGGACGACCGAGAACATCATGAGGTCCGACCGGATGGTGAAAGGGATACGGATGACTTGGAGCTATCCCTTTCGGAACAACATAAAGCTGCCGTGGACTTCATCCGGCACTTTCTCCCTCAAGTTGTTCCGTCGGGCCAGACTGCTGCGCTTCCGGACAAGAGAATTATAGCGTCATTGGACTCTGAATTTTTTGAGCGGTTCAGGGACATCGCTCCCGAGTTTCCGTCGCAGTCCAATAATGTTGCAAGAACATTTGAATTATTGAACGACGCTATATTTAAACTTGCTTCCAGGACGGGGAAAGCAGGTTTCTTGTCCGCTAATACTCTCAACCTGCCTTTCATTAATGCAAGGAATAAATTCGATACGGCAGGACAGGGTATACCGAGAGTTCCTCTGCGTATGGACGACGAGGCGGAAGACTTAGAGCTATCATTACCGTCGTCAGCTTCTATTCCAACCGCGGTGTTGGAAACAGCTATTGCGTCTAACAGAGCCAATTTAGATGCCTTATCTTACGCAGATCACCTTACTAAGGCGTTATCACTGCGCCTTCAGGGGAAAGAGTTTCAGGATATACAATCCTCTTTAAGACTTCTTTCAAGGGCAGTAGCTTATTCCACGTGTAACTCCGCCCTTTCAGTGGCAAATCTGGAGTTGGTCAGACGTGACGCAGCCCTAGCTACATCCACACTAGTGGATTCTAAGGTGAAGAACTCTCTTAGAGACGCTTCGGTCTCAGGAGAACTTCTCTTTGACGGCAAGCTTTCCGCTATTTATGATAAAATTAAAAAGAAAGCTAATGATTCTCTGTTGTTCAGATCTGCTCCTAAGAAGTCGGATACAGCAGACACGAATAAGACAGGCACTTCTGGGTCTAATGCGCCCAAGAGAGGTTCCGATAGAGGTTCCGGTGCGTCCTCTTGGTCTTATTCGAGAGACCGTCAGGATAGCGACTCTCGTTCGGGACGTCCTTCAGGCCGGGACAATCGGTCGGACGCCCCGAGGTCGACGAGGCGAGGTGCGGGTCGTGGAAGACGTGGTTTCTCCTACCGCAGGCCTCGCAGGTCCAGGAGGTGATGGCTTAAACCTCTATCGCGTTCCGGTTGGCGGAAGGTTGTCGGGCTTTTCACAAGAGTGGGCGTCGATTACGGACGACCCTTGGGTGAGAGGAGTGACTTCGGAAGGTCTAAAGATATCCTTCAAACGAAAGCCTCCATTAACTCGAAGTCCAAAGTGGACTCATCTTCCGTCAAATCCACAGAAAAGAGACGCTCTGTTATCAGAGGTGCAGTCTCTTTTAATGAAGAACGCGGTAGAGGTCGTAGAAAACCAGGAATCTCCGGGATTCTACAGCCATCTGTTTCTGGTTCCGAAACCAGACGGCTCGTTCCGTCCAGTCATAGATTTGAGCTGGATAAACAAGCTGATCGTCGCTCCGAAGTTTTATATGGAGACGATTCAATCGGTCAGAGCGAGTATTCGGGTGAACGATTATGCAACGAGCATAGATCTCAAGATGCGTACTTTCACGTCATGGTACATCCGACATTCCGAAAGTATCTACGCTTCGCAGTCCTAGGAGTGGTGTATCAATTCCGGGCGATGTGCTTCGGATTGAATCTAGCACCCTGGGCTTTCACTCGGGTAATGAACTCGGTAATGATCTACTTCCGAGCTCATTCGTCTGCGGTAACGTCGGCCTACCTGGACGACATTCTTCAGAGGTACGGCAACGAGTTAACGCTTCAGAACGATGTTCAGAATCTTCTTCTATTGCTCCGACGTCTCGGTTTTATAGTAAACGAGGAGAAGTCGGATCTGGTGCCGTCCAAGTCATTCACTCATCTGGGAATGAGCTTCGAGACGCACAACAATCTCGTTCGTCTGCCGTTAACCAGAGCGAAATTAGTCAGTTGTTACGCTCGCTATTGTCTGCACGCAGACAAAGTCACGGCGAGAGAATTTATGAGACTGATAGGTCTGTGCGGAGCCGCCGCGGATCTCATTCCGATGGGGCGGTTACGCACACGTCCTCTTCAAATTTTCCTGACTCAGAATTGGAGTGTGAAAATTCATTCGCTCGATGTAGACGTTCTCTTGTCAGATCAAGTGAAACAAGAGATTCAGACTTGGGCAAACATTCAGTGGTTAACTCAAGGAGTTCCGCTGCAGTTGCCGGATCCGAGTTTTACCGTTATGACGGATGCCAGTCAAACAGGTTGGGGTGCATCATTAATCCCAACGGATTCGAGATGCCAGGGTCTTTGGGATCCGCAATTCCTGTGCAAGCACATAAACATCAAGGAAATGATGTCAATTTGGCTTGCGTTACGTCACTGGATGGACATTATTCACGATGCTCATGTCCAAATCCTATCCGACAATACGACAGTAGTGGCGTATATACGGAATCAGGGAGGCACTCATTCAGTTCCGTTGTTCAATCTAACGGAAAGAATCCTTCTGTTTGCGTTAGAACATCACGTTCTTCTTTCGGTCCGTCACATACCGGGTCGTCTGAATGTGCTAGCAGACTCCCTTTCACGAAAGGGTCGCTTGTTGCCGTCGGAGTGGACTCTCAACAAACAAGTATTCAATCAGATTTGCTACCAATGGGAACGGCCAGTGATAGACTTATTTGCGACCATCTCAACAATCAGTTGCAGACGTATGTGTCTCCGTTTCCGGATCCAAGAGCATTTGCAGTAGACGCTCTGTCGATCCCTTGGGACGGAATGATAGGATATGCGTATCCTCCAGCGCCGTTAATTCAACAAGTATTGCTAAAGATAAAATAAAACAATCTCAATGCAAGATTCTGTTGGTAGCATCTCTGTCGCCACAGAGACCGTGGATAAATCTACTCAGGTGTCTGTTGTGGGACCTACCGCGGAAGCTTCCTCCACGGGAGGATCTTCTTTCGCAGGGGAAATCGTGCCAACTCCATCACAACCCGCAAGGTCTCAACCTTCACGTTTTTCCGTTGTGCGGTCCTTCTTGCATGGCAAGCACTTTACAGGACGAGCAGTGGACGCGATTTCTAACTGTAGGAGGACCTCCTCTTCGCTAAACTATGCGGCTAAGTGGAAGGTTTTTCGTCGTTGGTGTAGGGATCATTCTGTAGATATATTCGATCCCTCTATACCAGACATTGCAAACTTTCTAGTATACTTGTTTGACGAAATCAAACTGCAGCCTGTTACTATAAAGGGTTATAGATCTATGTTATCTGATATCTATGCACATCATGATAGTTTACAAATTGGATCTAATGTCTCTTTATCGAAGTTGGTTAGAAACTTTTCGATAAATAGACCCAGAACTCTTAGATTAATTCCTAAGTGGAATTTAGCTTGGGTTCTCCTTAAATTGAAGGAAAAGCCATTTGAACCTCTTGGGACAGTAGATTTCAAATTCTTATCTTATAAGACAGCTTTTCTCTTAGCTTTCTCTTCTGCTAGAAGAGTCAGTGAGCTTCATGCACTATCGGTGGATGATTCTCATTATCGTAGTGTTGGGAACACTATCACCTTCACTACTAATGTGGGTTTTTTAGCTAAGAATCAGGCTCCTAATAAATATCCGGAACCTATTGTTATTAAGGCTCTTCCGTCTTCAGACGGGCGTAGGCCTTTACTCTGTCCTGTTAGAGCACTACGTATCTATAAACAGAGATCTCAGTTTATCAGAAAGGGACGGAAACGTTTCTTTCTGTCTTTGATGCCTAATAGAAAGGACATTTCAGTCCATTCTATTGCTAGATGGATTCAGTTAACTATCCGTACTGCTTATGAAGATTTATCTTCTTCTCAGCAGTCTGTGCTTAAGATTTCTGCTCATGAAGTAAGAGCTCTTTCTACTTCCTGGGCTTATGCTAATAGTGTTGCTATTACAGATTTAATGAAGGCTGCTTATTGGTCTCAGCCATCCACATTTACAAATTTTTATCTCAGAAATATTGAGTCCATTTCTGGAGACCTGCATTGTTTAGGTCCATTATCTGTTGCTCAGAATGTCGTCCACTAAACAGTTGCAACTATAGTTATGCAAGCTTTCTGTTCCGGCAGTGACTCCGTCCGGCTGCCCTCTTCGCTCTGGACCATTTGACCCAGGGCAAGGGGAAGGGGGGGGCGGGTGTTCCCTTAGGTCACCTGCTTTATAGTGAAAAGCAAGGGAATGCCTCCTCCAAGTCAGTATTTCTGAGTCGCTTCCGGGATGGTTTTAAAGTGTAATATTAATGTTTAAATTCATTCATGTCTTATTTTTAAAGTGTAGCTCGGTGTGAAGCATTTGTATATGTCAAGTGTCAAACGGGCTTTAATATACAATACTCGGACACTTTTAAATGACTATAAAGAGTCTCAATTCTCTGGACTACTTTATTTATTGGCTTGCTTTAAAAATAATTAGTATAAGGGTTATACTGGATGTTAATAGAGAACATGAATGTTATTGTGCTCAATTATTAAGGGTAGTGTATCTTTCTAATTTAATATTAAATAAGAAAGATACATGTAAAGCGTAATACTCCTTTTCTCCTTAAGGGGTTACCTCTTTACTATATAGTTGAGCTTATTGGATTTTCCTCTATGTCCTAGGCCCTCCAGCCTGTTTACTATTCAGCTAAGTCTGGGTCATTGGTACAGTATAAAAATGTTAAAAAATTTATAGTAATTTATATATTTTTTATACTTACCAATGACCCAGACGGGGATGGCCCTCCCTGGAGTTGGGAACTCTTGCCTCCCCGCTGAGTACATAGCGCTGACCAGGCACTGCCAGTAAGAATGATATTTGGCGCCAATTTCGGGACGTCTGCGTCACTGCGCATGCGCAGTAGAGGCGTAGTATGGAGGTCCTTTAGGACATGATTTCTTTTTGTTTTGGATGCAAATTTTGGGGATTGGGGGGCAAAATTTGTGTTTGGCCCTGGTTTTGTTAGAGTTAGCACCAGCTAAGTCTGGGTCATTGGTAAGTATAAAAAATATATAAATTACTATAAATTTTTTAACTTTAATACGTTTTCCAAACTTTGAAAAACTACATTTCATTCCTTTAACTATAAGAAAAGGCAAAAAAATACAGATTTTCAAATTTCATATGTAGCTTTGGTTTCATGTCTCTAGAGATGGGAGCTATCAAATATTTCTGAATTTTGTTGAAAAACTTGGCCACCAGGAGCCATCTTGGATTGGTATATGAATTGCCAATAAGTCCATTAGCACACTCTGCAGGCCGCATCTCTCACCCAATCTTTTCCAAATTTCATATGTAGTTTTGGTGTTGTGATTTCCAGATGAAAGCTATCAAATTTTTCTGCATTCCATTGAAAAAGATAGCCGCCACTGGCCGTCTTGGATTTGACATATAAATGGTCAACAATTCTATTAGTACATCTATTAGGCCCCCATCCCTCACCCAATTTTTTCCAGATTTCATATTTCATATGTAGCTTTGGTGTGATTTCTTTTCTGTAGAAACTTAAGTGAATAACAGGGCATTACTGGATTTTTGTATTAAGTTCAATACCTTCTTGGACAAGTTGAGCTGCAGTCTCATTCTTAGTTTCCCAGTGTCGAGCCGAAGTCCTATTTGAATGTAAATTACGCATGACATTTAAGAGGAAATGCCACAAACATGGATATAATAGATCTCCAGCTTTATCATGATCATATAGAATTTGCCAAAGAAAAGCAATTGGCAACGACAGTGTTGTAAATGACACTGTCAACGCCGATTCCTTTTCTATGGCGAACTCTGTGAGTTTTTTTTTTTTTCAATTATTTATCTGTTGCATTGTTTGATTCAAAGGTAAGCTCTAAGCTACACTGCAAGCATCAGGGAAACCTGGCCAAACTATATATTGCCGAAACACTGCAAAACATTGGAAAAGTTTCAAACTCCGCATAATTTGGGCACAATTACCTTATTTGGGCACAGCATTTAGCGTCGTTATTTGGGAAGAATTTAAAGGCCTGCAATATATAATCTTTCAATTTTGAGACGATCTGTCACTCTTGCATCCTATCGCTCCTGCAATTTCTAGCACAATATGACAAAGTCAAGCTGAGCTATTGCCATCACTTCTCATCTGTCGGTGTACATACGTACGTTAGTACGTACGTCCACAATTTCCTTTGGCACACCTCACAGGTCGCATTTATGATCAGATCACTTTGAGACTTGGTATGGGGTGACCTCTAGATGGGAGCTATCAATTTTCGTCAAAAAATGTTGCCGCGGCCAACGTTCTTAGAACTTAGTTTAGTCAGAAGACCTCAATATTTCCCTTTGGCACACCCTACATGGCACATTTATGATCGGATTGCTTTGAAACCTGGCATTCTTGTTTGGGGTGACCTCTAGATGGGAGCTATCAATTTTCGTCAAAAAATGTTGCCGCGGCCAACGTTCTTAGAACTTAGTTTAGTCAGACCACAATATTTCCCTTTGTCACACCCTACAGGGCACATTTATGATTGGATTGCTTTGAAACCTGGTATGCTTGTTTAGGGTGACCTCTTCATGGGAGCTATCGATTTTCTTCAATTTCCGTCAAAAAAAGTTGCCACGGCCAACGTTCTTAGAACTTAGTTTAGTCAGACCACAATATTTCACTTTGGCATACCATACAGGGCACATTTATGATTGGATTGCTTTGAAACCTGGTATGCTTGTTTGGGGTTACCTCTAGATAGGAGCTATCAATTTTTTTCTATTTCCAACAAAAAATGTTGCCGCGGCCAACGTTCTTAGAACTTAGTTTAGTCAGAAGACCTCAATATTTCCCTTTGGCACACCCTACATGGCACATTTATGATCGGATTGCTTTGAAACCTGGCATTCTTGTTTGGGGTGACCTCTAGATGGGAGCTATCGATTTTCGTCCATTTCCGTCAAAAAATGTTGCCCCGGTCAACGTTCTTAGAACTTAGTTTAGTCAGACCTCAATATTTCCCTTTGGCACACCCTACATGGCACATTTATGATCGGATTGTTTTGAAACCAGGTATGCTTGTTTGGGGAGACCTCTAGATGGGAGCTGTCGATTTTCTTCAATTTCCGTCGAAAAATGTTTCCGCTGCCAACGTTCTTAGAACTTAGTTTAGTCAGACCTCAATATTTCCCTTTGGCACACCCTACAGGGCACATTCATTAGCTCAACTTGACAAAGTCAAGCTGAGCTATTGCCATCACTTCTCGTTTGTACGCAACTTCTATACGACTCAGGCTAGAGGCCAAATTTATGAACTGATCTTTACAAAACCTCTTGGGTACCTTTGTTATCACCGTGGGATGAGAACGAGTGTTTTTGGGTGTGGTCCAAAATTCAAGATGGCTGCCAGCAGCCATTTTGTACCAAAATTAGTGCAATCAGTCTTTTGTACAGAACTTCTGAATGAAAGTTCTGATTTGAATAAATTTTTGTAGGAATGTTTAGTAACATGGAATACATCACATATAATACAGGTTTTTTTCTACTGCTGACATTATGCAAATTAGATGAACTTTGATTTGTTCAATGCTACTTATACACAGTAAGTACACATGTCAATACAGCTCGAGTTAGAGTCTGTATTTATGAACCGATCTTCACGAAACTTCTTGGGGTACCTTTGTTATCACCTTGTGATAGGAACGAGTGTTTATGTGTGCCTTTGTTATCACTGTGCTATGAGAACAAATATTTTTGGGTTCAGTCAGACCCACTCTGGGACTCAAAGATTTTCTTTCTAGTTTAGCATCTGACTGTCACCCCACCTTTACAATACTTTACCTATATACTTGTTACAGGCTACGGTCAGCATTTATGTACAAACCGTTACAATACTTTACATGTACCTTTGTTATCAGGTCATTACCTAGATGTTTGCCATTGCTGTGTCACATACTATACATGTACATGTCTTAACCCTTTACCCAACGAATCGGGCACATCCGCCCGCGTAATATGAAAATTCAGCAGTTGAAAAAATATTATTTTTAAAAAAATTTCCACAAAACCATATCATGTGACCCCTCGTTGGAACGAGCTCGTCGAGCTCGTTCCAACGAGGGGTCACATGATATGGTTTTGTGGAAATTTTTTGAAAAATTTCAAAAAATGATATTTAAAATAATAAATTTTGATATCGTCTGCATTGGGTAAAGGGTTAATAAAGTTGCACTACAGTGTCATTGACACTTTCATTGCTTTTTGCTTGCAAATACATGTCGACAACAGCACGCCCTCAGTTGCACCTAGCGAGCGATTAACTCTTACTTAACAAATAGGCTGCATCTCCTGCGTAATATATAATTGTGCAGAAGCCTAAATATTTTTCAAAATCAACAAAACCGTATCATGTTACCTCACTTTGGAATGTGCTCGTTCCAATGCCGCTTATGCGGAGTCACATGATATGTTTTTTGGTCGAGTTGTGTTAACAACCGAGACCTACGGTTTGGAGACCATTGGTATGTGTCTGGGTGGGTGGGCAGGCGTGCGCATGGGTATGCATCAGGGCATCCTCGCACTGTTAGCGCAATATCAAATGTTCTCCAATTTGATTAATATTTGCCATACAGGTTTTTGAGATAATATCTCAAGCAAGTTCAAAAACTGGCCTAGCCCGATTTTTTGTTAAGAGTTATGGGCCTTAATTAGTCAATTTTCACAAATTTTGAGCTCGTTGGTGCCATAACTTGAACAATTGTTCTCGGATATGACTAATATTTTCCATACAGGTCTTTTGTAAGAAATCTGAAGCAAGTTCGAAAACAGGCCAGGCCCGATTTCTTTGTTACAGAGTTATGGGTCTTAATTAGTCAATTTTTATGATTTTTATGTATACCCATACCATGTATGGTAAACATAATGTTGGCATCTGGGATGGCCCTTCGACGTTCGTCCATGCTTTGTCTGTCCATCCGTCTGTCTGTCTGTCCATCCGGCGACGTATCCATTTCTTTGGCATTTGATAACTTGAAAAATATTGCTTGGATTGTCATGTTACTTTATATTTGTGTTCAGGTTACTGATGTTCCAAGGTGTATAGTTTTTGGTGTAAATCTGATAATTTGATCCTGAGATATTAACCCTTTATCCTTCAAATTGAGAATTCTTCCAATCCCTTTGGCATGAGATAACTCAAAAAATATCAATCCAAATGTCATGTTACTTTATATATATCTTCAGGTTACTGATGTGCCATGCTGTATCGTTTTTGGTGTAAATCTGATAATTTGATTCTGAGATATTAACCCTTTATACTTCAAATTGAAAATTCCTCCAATCACTTTTTGAAAAATATTGCTTGGATTGTCATGTTACTTTATATATATCTTCAGATTACTGATGCTCCGAGCTGTATAGTTTTTGGTATAAGTCTGATAATTTGATCCTGAGATATTAACCCTTTATCCTTCAAATTGAGAATGCCTCCAATCCCTTTGGCATGAGATAACTCAAAAAATATCAATCCGATAATTTGGAAATCCAGAGAGATAAAAGACAGAAAATATGTTCTACTTACAATTTGTCTCGGGGGGGATTCATACCTACACCACAGACTATATAACAACAATTGATCGTCTTTACACCAACATCTCACAAGAGAACCTTCAAACTGGTGTCCATGAAACATACTTTAGTGACCACAAAGCAATATGGATTACACTTCCCATCAGAAGTAAGCTGTCATGAATTGGACAAATTCCCTGCTGAAAATTTCTCTGGTGAGTTCATTTCCAGAAATTTGGTTTAAATCTGAAGTATATCACCACCCCAGTGCAACAAAGTGCCATCTGCAATGAGCTAGCATTTCAGATGGCCTCTTACTGCACTCAAGAGGTGATATTATCATTTAAAACTTAACCCAACATAGCAGTAAACAATGGCCAGAAAATAACCCCATATAGGTATCCCAAAGCACAAAGTAACTTTTTACTGCCTCAATAAAACCATACAAACATGGATATCATTTTTTCATTCCTGATATACTTACACTTCTACCCAATTAAAAATTTCTCCTGTGGTATATAATGATGGAAAAATATTCATCCGGTTTGGAACACATAATGTCAGCATCTGGAGGTTATTTTCCATTGATGGTCCCTTGTTTGACCATCCGTTCATCTATCTGTCTATCCATCTGTTTGGCAATTGTACCCTTTCTTTTTTAGTAATTGTTAATTAAAAAAAATGTCTTTTTGGTTATAATATTTTCATAAATACTTTCAGATAACAAAGAGGGTGTGTTGACAAAATGCCCTCACATGGATTTTACCTGTCCACAAAATTGGTCCTGTGATAATAACAGCTTTCTACTAGTTGCGTGTATGGGTACACATCTGACGATTTAATCGGCCTATTTTTGAGCTTGTTAGCGCAATAACTTGAACAACCATTGTCCGATTTGACTAATATTTTTAGCTCACCTGAGCGAAGCTCAAGGGGAGCTTTACTAATCACTTTCTGTCCGGCGTCCGGCGTCGTCCGTCCGGCGTTAACTTTACATTATCGACTTCTCCTCCTAAACCACTAGCCCAATTTTATTCAAATGTTGGCTAAGTGTTTATTACCTAATGCCAATTCAGATTTGTTCAAATGAAGTTGCCCCTCCTCCTGGGTGGTGCCACGCCCCCAAGGGGCACCAAAATCTTTGTAAATCTTCTTCTCATGAACCAGCAGTAGCAGAGACTTGATATTTGGTGTGCAGCTTCCTTTTGAGGTGTAGACTCAGATTTGTTCAAGAGAAGTTTGTGGGGCTATACTTGGCGTTGTTATGAGAGGGGCAAAATTTTTTGCCCCGCCCAAAATTTCTATTTTCCAAACCGAGAGGCTGATTTGAACCAAATTTTATTTGAGGGCTTATTGGGTCATGAGTACTTGATTTATGCAAAAAAAATTTTTCCCGCAGCCCCGTGGGAACCGCAGGAGCTAAAAATAGAAAAAATTTAAAACGCCCATTTCTCCAAAACTGCATGGCACTGAGAATTTTTATTTGGTATGCAGCTTCCTTAGGACCAACAAAAAGGATTGGTAAAAAAAAATTGCCATCGGTTTTATCATAGGGTACAGTTTCGGGACTTTGAAAAAGTGCTGAGTCAGCACTTTTTAACACTGTAGGCAATGGGAAAAACATTAAAAAATCTTCTTCTCCAGATCCAGCAGGCAGAATCTTTTGATATTTGGTATGCAACATTGTAGGGTGGATCTGATTCAAGTTTGTTCAAATCGGCCCCCTGGGTTCATATTTGGGCTCAGTATAGGAGCCCGATTTCGAACTTAGTGCATTTCAGGCAAATTTCTTAAAAAATCTTCTTCTCCAGATCCAGTAGGCAGAATCTTTTGATATTTGGTATGCAACATTGTGGGGTGGATCTGATTCAAGTTTGTTCAAATCGGCCCCCTGGGTTTATATTTGGGCTCAGTATAGGAGCCCAAATTTGAACTTACTACATTTCAGGCAAATTTCTTTGAAAATCTTCTTCTCCAGATCCAGCAGGCAGAATCTTTTGATATTTGGTATGCAACATTGTGGGGTGGATCTGATTCAAGTTTGTTCAAATCGGCTCCCTAGATTCATATTTGGGCTCACTATAAGAGCTCGAATTCGAATTTAGTGCATTTCAGGCAAATTTCTTCAAAAATCTTCTTCTCCAGATCCAGCAGGCAGAATCTTTTGATATTTGGTATGCAATGTTGCGGGGTAGATCTGATTCAAGTTTGTTCAAATCGGCCCCCTGGATACATATTTGGGCTTACTATAGAAGCCCGCATTCGAACTTGGTGCATTTCAGGCAAATTTCTTTAAAAATCTTCTTCTCCAGATCCAGCTTCAGAATCTTTTCATATTTGGTAAGCAACATTGTGGGGTGGATCTGATTCAAGATTGTTCAAATCGGCCCCCTGGGTTAATATTTGGGCTCAGTATAGGAGCCCGATTTCGAACTTAGTGCATTTCAGGCAAATTTCTTAAAAAATCTTCTTCTCCAGATCCAGCAGGCAGAATCTTTTGATATTTGGTATGCAACATTGTAGGGTGGATCTGATTCAAGTTTGTTCAAATCGGCCCCCTGGGTTCATATTTGGGCTCAGTATAGGAGCCCGATTTCGAACTTAGTGCATTTAGGCAAATTTCTTAAAAAATCTTCTTCTCCAGATCCAGAAGGCAGAATCTTTTGATATTTGGTATGCAACATTGTGGGGTGGATCTGATTCAAGTTTGTTCAAATCGGCTTCCTAGATTCATATTTGGGCTCACTATAGAAGCTCGAATTTGAACTTAGTGCATTTCATGCAAATTTCTTAAAAAATCTTCTTCTCCAGATCCAGCAGGCAGAATCTTTTCATATTTGGTAAGCAACATTGTGGGGTGGATCTGATTCAAGTTTGTTCAAATCGGCCCCCTGGGTTTATATTTGGGCTCAGTATAGGAGCCCAAATTTGAACTTAGTGCATTTCAAGCAAATTTATTAAAAAATCTTCTTCTCCAGATCCAGCAGGCAGAATCTTTTGATATTTGGTATGCAACATTGTGGGGTGGATCTGATTCAAATTTGTTCAAATCGGCTTCCTAGATTCATATTTGGGCTCACTATAGAAGCTCGAATTCGAACTTAGTGCATTTCAGGAAAATTTCTTCAAAAATTTTCTTCTCCAGATCCAGCAGGCAGAATCTTTTGATATTTGGTATGCAACATTGTGGGATGGATCTGATGCAAATTTGTTTAAATCGGCTCCCTAGATTCATATTTGAGCTTACTATAGAAGCTCGAATTCGAACTTAGTGCATTTCAGGCAAATTTCTTAAAAAATCATCTTCTCCAGATCCAGCAGGCAGAATCTTTTGATATTTGGTATGCAACATTGCGGGGTGGATCTGATTCAAGTTTGTTCAAATCGACCCCCTGGATTCATATTTGGGCTCACTATAGAAGCTCGAATTCAAACTTAGTGCATTTCGGGCAAATTTCTTCAAAAATCTTCTTCTCCAGATCCAGCAGGCAGAATCTTTTGATATTTGGTATGCAACATTGCGGGGTGGATTTGATTCAAGTTTGTTCAAATCGGCCCCCTGGATTCATATTTGGGCTTAATATAGAAGCCTGAATTCGGACTTAGTGCATTTCGGGGAAATTTATTAAAAAATCTTCTTCTCCAGATCCAGCAGGCAGAATCTTTTGATATTTGGTATGCAACATTGTGGGGTGGATCTGATTCAAGTTTGTTCAAATTGGCCCCCTGGATTCATATTTGGGCTTAATATAGAAGCCCGAATTCGCACTTAGTGCATTTCGGGGAAATTTATTAAAAATCTTCTTCTCCAGATCCAGCAGGCAGAATCTTTTGATATTTGGTATGCAACATTGTGGGGTGGATCTGATTCAAGTTTGTTCAAATCGGCTTCCTAGTTTCATATTTGGGCTCACTATAGAAGCTCGAATTCGAACTTAGTGCATTTCAGGCAAATTTCTTAAAAAATCTTCTTCTCCAGATCCAGCTTCAGAATCTTTTCATATTTGGTAAGCAACATTGTGGGGTGGATCTGATTCAAGTTTGTTCAAATCGGCCCCCTGGGTTTATATTTGGGCTCCGTATAGGAGCCCAAATTTTAACTTAGTGCATTTCAGGCATATTTCTTAAAAAATCTTCTTCTCCAGATCCAGCAGGCAGAATCTTTTGATATTTGGTATGCAACATTGTAGGGTGGATCTGATTGTGATTCATGAACGTATTTATTTGTAAAGTTGATAGAATCTTAGACAAAATTTGCAGAAAAGATCTACTATAGAAGGGGTGGTATCCAGGGTGAACCGTTTACCCAAATCTAGCAGTACTAATGCATTATTCACACAAATCTTCGTTCAAATTTTATGACTCCTCATTGGAACACACGCATTCAGCTCATTCCAACAAAGGTCATATGCCATGTTTTCGAGACAAAGGAATAAAAATTTTAGTTATTCATGAAATTTTTAGGCAACTGTTGTCTGTTATTCACATTGCTTCATGAAATTTCAGTACTTTTAGAAGTTACCTCAGTAATCAAGGGTTAATTCCCCTTAATTAAATGTCGCCTCTAAAAAACAACCACTTTGCATATCTTACCTTTTTACCAGCATAACTGCCAAAACTTGTCAGCATTCTTCGCAAAAATCGCTATTCAAATTTTAATTTTTGTCTCTTAAACATACATGTACTTATCGCTTGTAAATACCCCATTGGAATGAGCTTTTTGAGCTCATTCCAATGAGAGGTCGCACACCATGCTTTTTGAGTCAAAAAAGCAATTTTTTTAGTTATTCCAGAATTTCGTACGTAAAACACAGCTTTATGACTTCACATTAAAATGAGCTCTCTAAGCTTGTTCCAATCAACATTCACGCACTATGTCTTTCACACAAAAAATAAAATTTTCCATTTATTCAGGAATTTTGTTTGCAAGAACACTCTTACCCCCCCCCCCCCCCCCCACACACACACACACAAACACACACACACACACACACACACAAACACAGACACACACATCTAAAAGTTCGTCAGCAAAAAAAACAGTTACTTCAATTTTTAAATGCATTATAGGAACAACTTGCCTAATCAAATTTAAATACTTTTGCATCATTCTGTATCTAGAACAAACCATTTACCATATCTTTACGCAAAATTCTCCAGCATCATTCACAAAAAAACACCATTATTTATATATTCACATTTCTGTCTCAAAAATATACCTGATCTTCCCATACCCCTTTTGGAATAAGCTGTTTGAGCTTGTTCCAATGATGATAAAAAAAAATAAAATTTGTGAAAATTTTTGTTTTCTTGCATGCAAATATATACATGTAGCACATGGAAGATATCCACAGTTGGGGAGAGATGTCCAAGGCTATCTCTTCACATTCCTTGTTTGTGCTTCATGCTAAACCAGTTTGTCTGCAGAGATAAATTTGCTTTATTAAAAATCATTGGAGACTGGCCACACACCAATGATTTTAAATAAAACTAATTTTAGGTAACAAATGTTGAACTTCAAACAAAATCTATCACTCAACCAGTTAATGTTGATGAGGCATGACATGGTGAAGGTGACCTAAAATACTTCTTAGAGTCACTTCGTCAGGTGAGCGATTAAGGCCACGTGGGGCCTCTTGTTTATACAGGTCCTCTGCAAGAATATCTCAAGCAAGTTCAAAAACTGGCCTGGCCCGATTTTTAATTACAGAGTTATGGGCCTTAATTAGTCGATTCCCCTGCAGGAACCCCGGGAAGTGAAGTGGTGCTTGTTTACTGTGGTAAACGAGCTCTGTTTCACTGGTAAAATAAGACCCAGTCACTAATGCTTGGGGTGCGAATTCTCTAAAATAGTCAACATGGTATAAACGATTGACTGACCTTCAATTTATCTCCCATGTTGTGGTCATGATTAGCCATTGTGCATTCCTCTGGGAACCTCGTTCTGTTTAGTTTTGAGACCCTGATTCAGTTTGAGGTTGAAAGAGGGTAAATTTAGTGATGTTACCCTGCTGTGCAGGGTAGCATCACTAAATTCACCCTCTGGGGACCTTCATTTTGCAGATGACAGTCTGCTTATTTTTTGTCTTGATAAGGGCCTGTCAAATGTTTGTGATTTGATTTGGTTTTGAATCTTTTCAACGATTCGATTCAATTCGAAATCATTTCTATGTTGGGGAACCTGTTCTGTAGCAGAAAAACTGATCAAAGGTGGAATTTGGCCCTTGAGGGTTAAAATTAAATGAGTTAATTTGTGTGATTGTGCACTTTCTGCATATTCTGTTTGTGAAAAGACAATGCAAAGACTCTCAATTCTTGCTCATTAAATGCAAGAAAAAAAGGAAAATTAAGAATAAAACCATCCCTCCATCACTGATTTGAAAAAGAATTGCCTGAAAATCAATTAATTTATTTTGTGTGGGGGTGTGGCCTAATTTTGGGATTGCTAAAATCATCCACACCCTCTACAAGTGCACAGGTACATATATACTACTCAAAGTTTGCTGAGCACCAAGTATATCCAACTACCTGTTTTACGTTTTTAGTTGAAATATTGTAATGAAAAGTGTATATATTTTTTATTTAATTATATCTTTAATGATTTAAGTACAGAAATTAAGATTTTATTTGTGTTTGACATTATTTTTTAGCTTTTGAATACGATAACCATGGAAAATGGATATTATTGGTAAAAGAGGATATTTTCAAGATGCCAAAAAGTTGACGGTGCGAACTGGTATGGATTCAATATCGAGTATGAGACCCATTACTGTTAATTACAGCTTGACAATGCCTTCTCATGCTCTCAATCAGGTTCCTGGTGGTCCTTTGTGGGATACTTTCCGACAGCATGGGCAACATGAGGACGGGCATTATCGTCCATCAGAATGAATCTATCACCCACTGCACCTGCATACAATCTGACGTAGACACCCAGGATCTCATCAATATACTGTTGTGCAGTCAATGTACCACGTTCAAGGACACAGAGCTCTGTACGTCCATCCCAGCTGATGCCGCCCCAGACCATGATTGGCCCTCCACCATAGCGGTCATGATCAGCAATGTTGGCTGCATGGAATCGCTCTTCTGGTCTTCTCCATACCATAGAACTCCTATCTATGTGGTCTAGGCAGTACCTTGACTCATCTATAAAAAGGACAGGTCACCAATCTTCTCTGGTCCATCCAAGGTGGTCCATGGCCTGGCGGTGGTTCTGGGACAGCAGACTGTGAATACATGGTCTTTTTGATTGGAGACCAGCTTCATGCAACCTTGCCCGGATAGTCTACGTTGAGCCATTTACCCCGGATGCATTCTGAAGGTCACTGCAAAGCTGGGTTGCTGTGACAAAGCGGTTCCTATGGGCCTGAATGATCAAAAACCGGTCTTCAGCTGCAGATGTTGCCCTGTCTCTGCCACCACCATGCCGTCTTACTAGTGTGCCATACTGATGAAATCTTGCCCAGGCTCTGGTGATCACCATATGGTGCACACCAAGGGCTTCACCAACCTGACGATGGGTAGCCCATTGCTCCACCTTCCCTACAGCCCACCACATTTCTGCTTCAGACGAATGTCTTTTTACATTTGCATTTGCCATATTCAATCATTAAATCACAAGGGTTTGTGTTGAAATGAAGATTGAATACCCTACTCATGTCATGTACATGTAGATAGTACATGAAAACATCATGAAAATCAAGGGGTACATGCTTTCCATGACTGTCACGAAAAGTCTGCCTGTCAAGAGAGCTAATGTAAACACTGGGGACCATCTCAGTACATTCCTCAATCAAATCCACCAAAAATATCGCAGATATGTCACAAGCAAATTTCACAATGATGTGTCAAATATTTGGTGCTTAGCAAACTTTGAGTAGTATAGTTTTATTAGCTCACCTGACTGAAAGTCAGGATGAGCTATAGTGATCACCCACCGTCTGTCGACTGTCGTCCATGCACATGGTGTTTGCCCCTGCCCCTCCTAAACTGCTAAACCAATTTTAGTTATATCTGAGGTGATTGCTTGTTCTGACATCGCATTTTGTTTTTTGCCCAGCCTCAAAGGGAGGTGCTGGGAGGAAAATCCACCAAAATTCTTAAAAAATCTTCTTCGCATGAACCAGTGGGTACAATGACTTGATAATTGGCAGGGAGTTTCCTTTTCAGTTGTAGAATCAAGTTTGTTCGAACAAAGTTCGTGGATCAATATTTGCCTTTGTAATAGGAGGGCAAGATTTTTGTCCCCGTGGGAAGTGAAGCAGTGCCACTGCAGTAAACTGGCTCTGTTTTTCTGGTAAAATAGGACCCAGTCACCAATGCTTGGGAGGTGCAAACCCTCTCTAAAATGGGTAACATGGCTTATTAACGCTCGCCCCCTGGTCTTGAGTTGATACTCATGCTGTGGTCATGATAAGCCATTGTGCAAAAATATGTGACCTTAAACACCAATAAATAAATTTGGCCCCGCTCAGAATTTTTATTTTCTGAACCGATGGTCCGATTTGAACCAAATTTGACATGTGGTATTATTGAGCCATAAGTACTTGATTCATGCAAAAAAAATTTCCTGTGTACCCGTGGGAACCCCAGGAGCTAAAAATAGAAATATTTTCAAATGCCCGTATTTCCCAAACCACTCAGACCAGAAAACTGTTATTCGGTACGAAGCATCCTTAGAACCAGTAGAATTGAATGGTAAAAAAATAATTGGCATCAGTTGTGTCGGGGGGGTTGGGGGGGGGGGGGGAGGGGGAGGGGGCATCAAAAAATGCTGAATCAGCATATTTGCAAAAATTTAATAAAATAATTAAATTTTCTCCACAACCACTGATCTGAATCTTTTGATATTTGGTATACAGCTTCCGTATGGGTGTCAGATAAAAGTGCATTAAAATGAAGCTCCTTGTCTCATATTTGGGCTCAATACAGGAGCCTGAATTTTTAACTTAGGGCAAAATGGGGGTAAAATGGGGAGTGATTTTTAAAATCTTCTTTTTCAGACCCACCAGTCAGAATGCTTTGATATTTGGTATGCAACATCTTTATGGGGGTCAGATTCAAGTTTGTTTTTGTTAAAATCGAGTGCCAGGGTTAATATTTTGGCTTCCTATGGGAGTCCGAATTTTGACTTGGTGCTATATGAGTCAGTTTCTTTAACTGGTTGAATGCTAGAAGCCACTATCAGGGCTTTCAAAAAAGTGAGGGTACCAGAGCAAAACCCAATGTTTTCCTTGCTCATGTTTCATATTCAATCAAATGCAAATAATATTTTGTTTATATAAATCTGTTCTATTACAAATTATTGGAGAGTGCCTGTGGACACTCTCCAATAAATTGTAATAGAGCAAATTCTGAATAACAAATTCCTTCAACAAAAAATAATCTAGCCTTCAACCAGTTAAAAATCTTCTTTTTCAGATCCACGAGTCAGAATGCTTTCGTATTTGATATACATCTATAGGGGGGGGGGGGGGGGGGGGGGGAGGGGGTCTAATTTGTTAAAATCGAGTCCCTGGATTAATGCAGCTATTGTCAGGTGAGTGCCTCAGGCCCAATGGGGACTCTTGTGTTCTTAGGGCAGACTTTCTAATGTAATGACTTGCAGCCTCATCCGTCGTGTTCACTGTCTCACCTGTATCCATTACCAGAATGAGAATATTAGTTTTCCAGTTTGTGTACTGCCCTGTGACCGATGTCCTGGAAGTAAGGCTGTCATGATTAATCGATTGTCGATTGGTCATGCTGAAGTCGATTAGTATTTTTCATTGTTGAAGAATGGGTACATTTACCCATTTTAGACGTTTAATAATTAAAAAACAATTTTCTAGGGTAAAAGGCCAAGAACACCAATGTTAAACCTCAAGAAGCCGTTAGACGCATTTGTCTTTTAGGTACATTCAAAGCTTTGATGTTCTGAATTTTTGAACTGTCAGTGTAATAATCAAGACCGGCCGCCAGTTGCGATCTTCGCAGTTCATAACTGCCGACCGGTCTTGATTATTACACTGACGGTTCAAAAGTTCAGAAAATCAAAGCTTTGAATGTACCAAAGAGAGGATCGTCTTCATTGTTTACTTGAGGTAGGTCAACTGACTTGAATTTCATTTTTAACGACTTCAAAGAGAGGGCCGGGGGGTCATCTATGTACGGTTAATCGATTATTTGCAAACCTGGAAGTCCAGCTTGGGGGCCTCGAGAAGGTTTTTGTGTGAGTAGCTGTGGAGGCACCTTTCACAGAAGTTTTGATGCTCTCTGGGAGTGTTTTGATCATATAAAGTACAGTGGACTGAGTGAAGCCCTCTCATTTTGAATATCTTTTAATAGTATAACCCTGTTAACCCTTTACCCAACATAACAGCCAAAACCGGCCAGCGCTATTCACAAATATTGCCAATTAATTTTCAGTATTTTTTAATTTTTTGTCTAAAAAAATACAGGTTATGACCCTCTTTGGAAAGAGCATGATGAGCTCATTCGAAAGAGGGGTCATAACCTATGTTTTTGAGACAAAATATGAAAAAATTTACTTTATTTAAGAATTTTGTTTGCAAGTGTTGTCTGCTTTTCATTTAGTAAAGGGTCAATTTAATATAACTTCCAAACACAAAACCACTAACGGTGCATTACCATAACTTCAGTACACATATGGCCCATTGATTCCGTCCAATTTATAGAGCAAACTCCTGTTAATTAAATAAAAATATTGTAATTAATATGTGCATCCAGTACAGGTATTTAATCTATTATATCTTGCTTGACAGAGCCTGATGAGCCCTGCTCAGTGAGCTGTGTCAAACAAGGTAGAATAGAATAACAGGCCTATCATGCTTAATCCTCTGCACTCTGATGTCAAAATACCAAAGTTTTCAGCAGCAAATTTTCCCCACAATGCAACTAAGAATTTAAAATATTATATCTTGTTTGACAGAACTCATTGACAGCTCTCCTGCACTCTGGTAGTATTTCAATTTTTTTGGCGCCTGACTCCATATTGCTCATGCAGCATGGAAAATTTAACAAATTATATGTTTTGGGGTCATTTTGCCACAGGTCAAGATCTGTGACCCGTAACTTATATTTTTTCCTGGTTTCTGCCCTCCAATTGAAGTTCTGTTGGGCAGATCAAAACCAAACTTGACATGTAGGTTGGGCATGTTGAGAAGAGGAACCATTTTTATTTTGGGGTCATTGGTCCAAAGGACAAGGTTGACCCTAAGTTAAAATTTTCCAGTACATTGGGATTATCAAAACCAGACTTGAAATGTGGGGTTGGATATGATGAGAGGGAGAACCCTATTTATTTTGGGGTCATTGTGCCATTAAATGTCAGGGTTACAGTGAACTAAACTTGAAGTTGGTTTCCACTCAGTATATTTAGATATTGGCACAGGTACTGTATCAGGGTGGTTTCTTGTGTGGGGATTAGCACCCCTGGTGTCCAGCTATTGTTTTTTTATATATGCTCATTTGAAGAAAGGTTGTATTATGAAATGAGTCTGTCTGTCCACCTTTGCTCTGTCCATCTGTTAACACTTGGTTTCCGACCGATAACTCCAGTTTGGATTATTTGATCTCAATGAAAGTTGGTAATTGTATAACCTGCTAGTAATACAGGCCAAGTTCAAATATGGGTTCCGTCCAATTATTTTTACCTGAGTTACAGCCCTTTTTCAACTTAGAATTTGACCGTCTATAAACATTTTTGGTTTCCGACCGATAACTCAAGTTGGGATCATACATGTACATGCAGAACTCATGTTCCCACATACAAGCGTTTTTGATGTTCTCACTGATGGAAGCCACAGTACCATGTCAGTAGTTCCTAGTGAAGACTTCACCAGACTCCACAGCTAAGTTGAAGTGTTTCCTTATTTAATGAGGGTGCAAGAAATAAGTAGAATTCTCCAGCCCATTAACCCTTAACCTAATGACAGAGCTTTAGATTGGTTTAATTATGGGACACCGCAGACTTGTCAAGTCAGCTGCCTTTTGCAACATTGTCTGCCTGGAATGCCATTTCCTGGTCTCCTCGGGTTATATTCTTGTCTCCGAATATGTAGGGAGCCTTTTTAGCTTAACTTGACATAGTCAAGATAAGCTATTGTCATCACACGTGCGGAAGTCTGTTAGTCTGTTCACATTTTCCTTTAGCACAGGCTACACCCCGCAGTTCTTGTCTGATCATCGCGAAATTTCATATGCATGTTTGGGGTCATGTCTAGATGAGAACGTCCCCTTTTGGTCACGATCGGGCAACCGATATGGCTGCCCGAGCCCAAAACCTTAAAACCATTAGTGCAGTCTACAGGTGGTATTTATGAAGGGATTTCATTGTAACTTGTATAATGCCTAGATGAGAACATCCCCTTTTGGGCATGATCTATCAACCGTGATGGCTGCCCAAGCCCGAAACCAAAAAACTTTTAGCACAGTCTGCAGGTCATGTTTAATGTGGAGGGATTTCTTTCCTTCTGATGTCTAGATAAGAATTTCCCCATTTGGGCATGATCTGCCAATCGTGACGACTGCCCGAGCCCAAAACCCAAAAACCTTTAGCACAGTCTAGAGGTCATATTTATTGAGAAATTTCATTGTATCTTGGTGGGTTGACTTCATACAATGTCTAGATGAGAAAGTCCCCTTTTGGACGTGATTGGGCAACTGTGATGGCTACAGGGGCCCAAAGCCCGAAAACCTTTAGCACAGTCTAGAGGTCATATTTATGAAGGGATTTCATTGTAACTTGGTAGGATGACTCCAAATAATGTCTAGATGAGAACGTCCCATTTTGATCGCGATCATTCAGCCTTGATGGGTGCCCGAGCCCAAAAACCTTTAGCATAGGCAAAAGGTCATATTTATGGGAGATTTCATTGTAACCTGTTAGGTTGACTCCATATAATGCCTAGATGATGACATCCCCTTTTGGTCGTGATTGGTCAGCTGTGATGGCTACAAGTGCCCGAAGCCCGAAAAACTTGAGCACAGTCTACAGGTCATATTTATTAAGGGATTTCATTGTAACTTTGTAGGATCACTCCAGATTTTGCCCAGATGAGATTGTCCCCTTTGGTTGCGATCATTCAACTATGATGGCTGCCTGAGCCAGAATCCCGAAAACCTTTAGCACAGTCTACAGGTCATATTTATGAAGGGATTTCATTGTAACTTGGATAGGTTGACTTCGTTTTATGTCTAGATAGAACGTCTCCTTTTGGACATGATTGGGCAACTGTGACGGCTAAAGGTGCCCAAAGCCCGAAAACCTTGAGCACAGTCTACAGGTCATATTTATGAACGGATTTCATTGTAACTTTGTAGGATCACTCCAGATTATGCTCAGATGAGATTGTCCCCTTTGGTTGCGATCATTCAACCATGATGGCTGCCTGAGCCAGAATCCCGAAAACCTTGAGCACAGTCTACAGGTCATATTTATGAAGGGATTTCATTGTAACTTGGTAGGTTGACTTCGTATAATGTCTAGATAGAACGTCTCCTTTTGGACATGATTGGGCAACTGTGACGGCTAAAGGTGCCCAAAGCCCAAAAACCTTTAGCACAGTCTACAGGTCATATTTATGAAGGGATTTCATTGTAACTTGGTAGGATGACTCCAAATAATGTCTAGAAGAGAACGTCCCATTTTGATCGCGATCATTCAGCCTTGATGGGTGCCCGAGCCCAAAAACCTTTAGCATAGGCAAAAGGTCATATTTATGGAAGGATTTCATTGTAACCCGTTAGGTTGACTCCATATAATGCCTAGATGATGACATCCCCTTTTTGGTCGTGATTGGTCAGCTGTGATGGCTACAAGTGCCCGAAGCCCGAAAACCTTGAGCACAGTCTACAGGTCATATTTATGAAGGGATTTCATTGTAACTTCGTAGGATCACTCCAGATGATGCCCAGATGAGATTGTCCCCTTTGGTTGCGATCATTCAACCATGATGGCTTCCCAAGCCCGAAACCCGAACACATTTAGCACAGTCTACAGGTCATATTTATGAAGGGATTTCATTGTAACTTGGTAGGTTTACTTCATATAATGTCTAGATGAGAACATCCCCTTTTGGACATGATTGGGCAACTGTGACGGCTAAAGGTGCCCAAAGCCCAAAAACCTTTAGCACAGTCTACAGGTCATATTTTTGAAGGGATTTCATTGTAGCTTGGTAGGATGACTCCAAATAATGTCTAGATGAGAACATCCCATTTTGGTCGTGATCATTCAGCCTTGATGGGTGCCCAAGCCCAAAAACCTTTAGCATAGGCAAAAGGTTATATTTATAGAAGGATTTCATTATAACCTGTTAGGTTGACTCCATATAATGCCTAGATGATGACATCCCCTGTTGGTCGTGATTGGTCAACTGTGATGGCTACAGGTGCCCGGAGCCCGAAAACCTTGAGCACAATCTACAGGTCATATTTATGAAGGAATTTCATGTAACTTCGCAGGATCACTCCAGATGATGCCCAGATGAGATTCTCCCCTTTGGTTGCGATCATTCAACCATGATGGCTGCTTAAGCCCGTAACCCGAAAACATTTAGCACAGTCTACAGGTCATATTTATGAAGGGATTTCATTGTAACTTGGTAAGTTTACTTCATATAATGTCTAGATGAGAATGTCCCCTTTTGGACATGATTGGGCAACTGTGATGGCTACAGGGGCTCAAAGCCCGAAAACCTTTAGAACAGTCTGCAGGTCATAATTATGAAGGGATTTCATTGTAACTTGGTAGGTTGACTCCATATAATGCCTAGATGATGACATCCCCTTTTGGTCGTGATTGGTCTGCTGTGATGGCTACAAGTGCCCGAAGCCCGAAAACCTTGAGCACAGTCTACAGGTCATATTTATGAAGGGATTTCATTGTAACTTCGTAGGATCACTCCAGATGATGCCCAGATGAGAATGTCCCCTTTTGGTTGCGATCCTTCAACTATGATGGCTGCCAGAGCCCAAAGCCCAAAAACCTTTAACACAGTCTACAGGTCATATTTATGAAGGGATTTCATTGTAACTTGGTAGGTTGACTTCATATAATGTCTAGATGAGAACGTCCCCTTTGGACGCAATTGGGAAACGGACGGCTACAGGGGCCCGAAGCCTGAAAACCTTTAGCACAGTCTACAGGCCACATTTATGAAGGGATTTTAATGTAACTTGACAGGATGATTCGTTTTGGAATAATTTCACTGTAACTTGTAACTTTTGTTGATATACGTTAACTGTGAGGGCCACATACATTAACTGTGAGGTCATATTAACCCACCCCTCAGCTCTTTAGTACAGTGTACGCCTCATATTATTTTTATCAAAAACATAGCATACAGGGAACAGAAATGAACATATTCCCAATTATCACAATTCTTGTCTTATTTCATAATCCTTTCATATAAACATTGAACATTATCCTTTTCATCAAGCACAACACACAAGTTAAGCTACAGTGTCATTGACACTTTCATTTCCAATTCTGATTAGTTTCCACTGCAATAGAACAGGTGACCCAACATGACGTCTCTGGACAATGGTGGAAAAACTCTTAAGTAAAATTTATAAGTGTATTTGTAGTTGTTTCTAGGCAAGTTTTGGCTGCCTATATAGGCAGCCTAGACTTGCCTAGACACAACTGTAAAACCATGGAATTAAGACTGTTTTTAGGAGCAGAATGTGTAAACAGATATCAAGGCCTTTGTGGATGAAGTAATTTGAAGACAAATGGGCAAGAAAGCATCAAGTCGTGCTATGAGTTATACCCTCTAATTTGGGCACGTTGCTGTAATTTGGGCACACCATTTATTGGTGTGAATTTGACGGAAATTAAAGGCCTGCTAATGAATCGCCTGCATCCGCCCACGTAATTTGCAAATTCAGCAGCTGAAATAAATAAACTCTTCAAAATATTTCAACAAGACCATATCATGTGACCTCTCATCAAGTTCGTTCCTTCGAGGGGTCACATGATATGGTTTTGTTGAAATTGTTTTTAAAATTTAAAAAAATAGTAATCAAAATAATAAATTTTGATATCGCCTGCTTTGGGTAAAGGGTAAAGAACATATTCAGAATCTTTGACAAGATTCAAATGAACAGTTGCTAGAATTGAAGCTGATTCTCATTTTACTCCTTGCGAGAAGCATCTGCGAGAACCAATTCTGATACCTGCATGAATTTTAAGCCCTGGAGAGACGATGAACTCTCGATAATTTACCTGTCTTCAGTTTACTGATTGTGAGGTGTGTTCGTTCAGGCCCGAAAATAACTTACGAACGACTGCTTAGGTTCATTGGGGTTACTTGAATTGTAGAATAAGCGAACAAAAAACAGGTCACGACAAAATAATACAACATAAATTAAGTTCCCAATCCCGGGTTGTTTCTTTTCAACCTACTCACAGTTGTTTACAATTGGCTGTAACATAAGTGCAAGCCCTACTTCGGAACTAACTCAAGCTTTTAGAAACTTTTCCAAACGAGCTGGAAAAGTACTAGCGTGCAAAAGCATGAAAAAGATCAAAAAAGGGTCGAGCGAGACCAGCACTCGAAATTACAGGTACTCTCTCTGCACACCTCTTGCGTTTACCGAGCGCATGCGCAACAACCGTGACGTCAATTCCTTTTATTTCCGCCATTTGTACATGGTCAGAAATTTTTGTGACTTGTGCTACTATTCCTTGTACCTCTTGCTTGCAAGTGAAGCATGTGGACGACTCTCATTCCACATGTGTCACTTGCAACAATTGCACTCAGGCCCAATCATGTGGTATTTGTGGGGTTTGGTCCTCTAAATTCTGGGCTTCTGTTAACAAGGTGGTTCTGTCCAGACCTAGAACCCCTCGTTCTCGGGGTAAGGGTAGCCGTGTCGTAGCAGACATTTCTGCTGGTGCACGTGGTGACTCTGTCACACAGGATTCTGATCTGTCTTCTGTGGTGAGTTCCTCTGCAACTGTTGACAGTGCTAGTTCATTGATACCTGACGTGGAGACCGTGGTCTCTTTGTCTTCTGATGTCACTCGTGAGGCGTCTGTTTTCGTAGAGAGCTTCTCCGAGGTCAGCTCGGTGACCTTCTCCGATCTGCCTCCTATGCCATCGACAGTTGCTGAGGAAGTTGTTATTACAGATCCTATTCTGTATGATGGTGGCTCTTCCATCTCCTCTGGGGATGGTCTACAGTTTTGGGGGACCGAGAGTGTATCTGCTGGTGTGTCTGTGTGCTCTCAGCCTCCCCTAGCCTCACGGCGGGGCTGTGCGGGTTTGCTGTCTGCTCCGTCTCATCTGGCTAGGTTTGCTCCTAGTCGGTTGAGCCGGTCGGTCGCTTCGGCAGCAATTCCTCGTCCCTCGAGTGAATCATTTATTGTTCCTCCTTCCCCTGCTAGTGTGCCACCTAGCAGGATGGGGTTGGGACATTGGCATCCAGGGCCTGCTGTTCGGCTGCGGTCAGTGACAGCCCCGGTTAGCTGTCACTGTCGGAACCTTCCTCCGGTGATTCCTCACTGTGTTACGAGTCTGGGTGTCGATCGATGCTTGCCATCAGTCTCAGAGGATGGGCAGTTGGGGCCGTCTGCCACGCAGTGGCCAATGACAGGTTCCTGTCATTCTTGGGACAATCCTCTGGTGTCTTCTCACTGTGTCCTAGGTCCAGCTACCGATCGACGTGCGCCGTCGGTCTCTTTCGAGGATTTGCAGGCAGGACCTTCTGTTTCGCAGAGGTCAGTGATGGCCCCTGGGCATCACAATCGGGACTATCCTCCGGTGTCTTCTCACCGTATCCCTATTCTGTCTGCCGATCGACGTTCGACGTTGGTCTCTTCTGAGGATTTGGGTTTCTTCTACCAGAAGGGTCCATTGGGAGGACACTCCGTCAGGCGATGCTGCTGCGACAAATTCTCAGGGTGACCTGCGTCAGGCCGTTTTGGCGCTCTCCCAGTTGCTTTCTGGCAACCCTCAAGTTGGCCTCCCTGTGCCTCCTAAGGCACAACCTCCTTTGGTCGGTCGCCGAGATGTCTCGCTTGGCCCCTTGGATACTGCTCAGTCTTCCCAGGAGGTTTCTGCTGGTCAGCCCGAGTTGGGCTATGTCTCCTCTGCTACGGAGGATGACGATTATCTGGAAGGTGATGGGCCCCCCTCGTCAGTCTTGGGCAGGCTTTGGATTTCGTCATCGGCAAATTGCCGGAAGTTCAACCTTCAGACCAGCCATCTGTTACCGTCCGGCCGCGGTCCACTGTGGAGCGCCATAACCCTGTTGAGCCTTCTAGCTCTGGGGCTTTGCGTCCTCTGCAATCGGCTCAGGTTGTTGAGCCCTTCCAGGGCTTAGACGCCAAAATGCGTTCTAAGGCCCTCAAGGGTTCCTTCTTTTCTCAAGCTGATGCCTTTCTGCTTCCATCGCGGTTTTGTGTTTACGATTCCGTCTGTCCACCAGTCTTCCAAGGGATGACTACTGTGGATGAGGATTCTTCTTCCCTTGGGTTAACTAAGCCTAAGTCGGCAGTTCTCCCGATGTCGGTAGTTGAATCTATGGTGGGCCTGTCCCGAGAGATGCTGGGTATGTTATCTCTCGTGGACCATGTCGTCGCTGCTCTGGCTGAATATTTTCCGCCAGGGGAGTTTGATGACTCTCGGGCACCTTTCCGCGTTTTGTCACAGGCTCTTATGAACTTGACACATGCTCACGCCTGTAACACGGCTAATTTGGAGCTGGCATGCCCGGATGCGGTGTTGGATTCTTCTCCATCCCTTCCTTCTGAGCAACGTGCTGTTCTGAGGTCTGCTTCTTTGGTGGGACCTCAGTTGTTCCATGGTTCTGTGGAAGCTGTTTGTGGTGAAATTCTTCGTCATTCGAAGGACCAGCTTTTCCTGCGACAGCTTGACCAACCTCCTGCTGCGGGTCGTTCCAGGCCCGCCAAGCGTGCTGCTGCGTCTGCCTCATCAGCGACGTCGGCTACGCCTTAGGCTCCGTCTGCTCCTTCACCACATAAGAAGCGCCGACGTGGCCAGGCTTGCTGGCAGCCTCAGACAGGAAAGTCTCAGGACTCTGTCACTTCCCGAGGTGGTTTCACCTCTCGGGGGACTCGTCGAGGCTGCAAGTGAAGGTTCTCACCTCGATTCGCCTCCAGTCGGAGGAAGGCTGTCGCTGTTTTACGACTGTTGGACAGAGATAACGTCGGACCCTTGGATCCTCAACGTCATTCAATCCGGTCTGCAACTGTCCTTCCATCGGCACCCCAGTTTATCTCGGGTGCCCCTCCTGACTCAGGTCCCTTCCGATTCTCTGCATCGGGACCTTCTGGTGCAGGAGATTGACAATCTCCTCTACAAAGGGGCGATCGAGGTGGTCAGGAACACCCTTTCACCAGGGTTTTACTTGAGACTTTTCTTGGTGCCAAAGAAAAACGGCAAATTTCGTCCTGTCATCGATCTGTGTATCCTGAACAAGTTCATAATCGGTCCTCGTTTCAGTATGGAGACTTTCCGGTCGGTTCGACGTTCAGTTCATCAGGGCGACTTTGCTGCCAGTATCGACCTGAAGGATGCCTACTTCCATGTACCCATTCATCTGGCGTCACAGAAATACATTCGGTTCTCGTTTTGGGATAGAGTCTATCAATACAAAGCTCTCCGGGTCGGTTTGAACCTGGCTCCTTGGGCTTTCACCCGACTGATGTCACATGTGCTTGCTTTCCACCGTACTCAGTCGGCTGTGACTTCGTCAGCCTACTTGGACGACATCCTCCAACGGCACCACGATGCTGCTGTTCTGGAGTTAGATGTCCGGCAGTTTCTTTGCCTGCTAGCGTCGCTGGGTCACAGAGTCAATCGCGAGAAGTCGGATCACCTTCCTTCTCAGCGATTCCGTCATTTGGGGATGGATTTTGACACTCTTCACAATGTAGTGTCGGTCCCCCATGCTCGGGCGACGATTCTTTCCGCCTTGACTCGGAACCTGCGTCAATCTTCCTCGGTCTCGGCCAGAACTTTCCTTCGGATGCTGGGCCTTTGCGGTTCGGTGACAGATCTCATTCCGCTCGGTCGCTTGTTTGTCCGACCTCTCCAACACTTTCTGTTGGATCATTGGCATCCGAATGTAGATCCGTTGGACCTGGAACTTCCTATTCCTCGGTCCCTGCTTTGTCACCTTCACCCTTGGGCCGGTGTTCCTTGGCTGACACAGGGTGTTCCGTTGGATCTTCCTTTGGCCAATCACATCCTTACTGCAGATGCCAGTGATCGGGGCTAGGGTGCGACGTTGGATCCTCTCAGTCTGTCCACTCACGGCGAGTGGGACAGTGAGCAGGTGGGCCTTCATATCAACCAGAAGGAGCTCCTTGCTCTTCTGTTGAGTTTTCGGCTTTGGATCCTTTACCTGTCGGACCATATTGTCCTACTTCTTTCGGACAATTGGACAGTAGTGGCTTACATTCGGAATCAAGGAGGCACACATTTGATTCCCATGTATCGGCTATCTCGGGATCTTCTTCTGTTGGCACGGGATGTAAACGCTCGGGTGTCCATTCGACACATTCCCGGGCGTCTCAACGTCCTAGCAGACTCCCTGTCCCGACGCGACAGTGTCTTTCCCACCGAATGGATGCTACATCAGTCAGTGATCCAGGCAATTTGCAAGTAGTGGGGCCGACCTCAGGTCGACCTTTTCGCTACTCGCTGGAATCATCAGGTAGAGACCTTTGTCTCCCCTTGTCCAGATCCTCTGGCTTTTGCAGTAGACGCTCTGTCAATGGACTGGACAGGTTGGATCGGCTATGCCTTCCCTCCTGCACTGATTCTTCCTCAAGTATTAGTGAAGATTCGTGTTTGCAGTTGCAGGATCATTCTGATCGCACCTCTGTCTCCACAGATGGTGTGGATCAATCTGCTGCGGCCTCTGTTGGCAGATCAGCCGATTCGTCTACCGCTACGTCACGATCTTCTTTCCCAGGGTCATCCCAGGAAGTATCACAACAACCTGGCGAGCCTGTCACTTCACGCCTGTCTTTTATCAGGTCCTGTCTCCGACGTAGAGGTTTTTCGAGACGATCAGTGGAGTGCATTTCTGCATCTCGGCGACATTCCACTGGCATGACTTATGCTGCGAAGTGGAAGGTTTTCTGCCACTAGTGTGCAGATCACAATGTGAATTACCGTGATCTGTCAATCGCTCAAATTGCGGATTTTCTGGTATATCTTTTTGACTCCAAGGGCCTCCAGCCTATTACGATTAAGGGCTATCGGTCTATGCTGTCTGATACTTTCTCTTATGTGGGAAAGCGGTGCATCGGTCGTAATCTTTTTGTCTCCAAACTCATTCGGCACTTTTCTTCGAAGAGGCCTCGAGTTTTGCGTCTTACACCCAAGTGTAACTTGGCGTGGGTGTTGCACTGTTTGGAGGGGGGGGGGGGGGCGCCATTCGAGCCTTTATCTGAGACTGATATGCGTTTTCTCACCTATAAGACGGCTTTTCTTCTAGCATTTGCTTCTGCTCAACAAGTCAGTGAGCTTCATGCGCTATCTGTTGATTCTGCCTTCTTCAGAAATGAGGCTAACAGTGTCACCTTCACTACTGATTGCTCATTTCTGGCTAAGAATCAACTTCCTGATTCATTACCTCCTCCCATCTGCATTTGGGCTCTCCCTGCTGCTGATGGCTGGAGGCCTCTTCTTTGTCCTGTTCGTGCGATCAAGACTTACATTTCTCGCACTCAGTTCATTAGGAGGGGTCGGAAGAGATTCTTTCTGTCTCTCATTCCTAAGAGGCAGTCTATCTCTTCCTATTCTATTTCCAGGTGGATCTGTCTTGCAGTCAAGCTGGCTTATTCCCGCTTGTCTGCATCGGATCTTGTTTCAAACCGGTTTAATGCTCATGAGGTTCGTGCCATTTCTGCATCCTGGGCGTTCTCCAATTCTGTTTCGCTTCAGGATGTTATGAATGTGGCTTACTGGAGGAATGCTTCTACCTTCTCCTCCTTTTATCTCCGCCACCTTCAGCAGCAATCTGAGGACCTTTATTCTTTAGGCCCTTTCGTTGCTGCTCAGGCTGTTGTGCACCTCGTTAAAATTGTTTTTATCGAGGTTGTGCTTCGCTCAGCCTTGTTCTTTTCAGGTGCCTTCTCTCTATCTTCATTACAGGTTTTGCTATGGTTCTCTGCCCTCCTTGCTTTTCTTTTTGCTACTCTTGTTGGTATTGGTTATGTGATTCACCTCCTATTGTTTATTCAGCCAATTGTAAACAATTGTGAGTAGGTTGAAAAGAAATTAAAATTTTTTAGTAAATTTTGTTTCTTAACATACCTACCACAATTGTTTACCGGAGGCCCACCCTCCTTGGGGATGGATATCTTTGATATCGATGCCTCCCCGCTAAATCACAAATTTCTCATTGGCGGAAATACGGAATTGACATCACGGTTGTTGTGCATGCACTCGGTAAACGCAAGAGGTGTGCAGAGAGAGTACCTGTAATTTCGAGCGCTAGTCTCACTCGACCCTTTTTTCGATCTTTTTTGTGCTTTTGCACTCTAGTACTTTTCCAGCTCGTTTGGAAAAGTTCTCTAAAAGCTTGAGTTAGTTCCGAAGTAGGGCTTGCAATTATGTTACAGCCAATTGTAAACAATGAGGTAGGTATGTTAAGAAACAAAATTTACTAACAAATTTTAATTTCACAGTCAGACTAATTACTCGCCTTGTGAAATGTTGTGCATTGCAGCCACATATGAAATGAATAGAGTGGCATGTTATTTGCACCTTAACAGAATCTTTGTCAAAATAAATAGCAAAAACTAATGTTCGATCTCACCAAATCAAAATCAGGCATTAGTTGTTGCTATTTATTTTACAAAAGTTCTTTTAAGACGTAAACATCATGGTTGACATAGTAAAGCAGAGAATGTAGAGAAGGATCACAAAACCTTTTTTATAGGTAAGGCTCCACAACCTGTTCACTGCGGTAAACAGGCTCTGTTTTACTGGTAAAATAGGACCCAGTCACCAATGCTTGGGAGGTGCAAACCCTCTCTAAAATGGGCAACATGGCTTATTAATGCTCACCCCTGTTCTTGAGTTGATACTCATGCTGTGGTCATGATTAGCCATTGTGCAAAAATATGTGACCTTAAAACACCCAATAAATAAATAAATAATAAGGCTCCACAAAGTAGATCTTCTGTTTCTCGGGTCATTTTTTGTAAAATTGCATGTGGGCTTGTGGTTGTTTATTTTATTTTTTATTTTTGTACTTACTTTTTTGTCATCAAACGTTCATGTTCTTGGTTAGTTTTATGTTTTAGGCCTCATAATTGACAGAATAGCTGGGCTAGTGGGGTACTTTGTCCCTTGGGTGCAAGAAGGCTTTACACTGCTAAAGCATTGCAAAGCCTTGTTGCACTCAAGGGACAAATTTGTCAACTTTATTAACTTGGGTAAAACATCAGACATAAACCATTTAATTTTATTTTTTCAAGTTTGCAATTGGTTATAATAAGAGAAGATGCGGCAGCCAAAAGGACCATGCAGGAGGGCCTGAGAAACTGATTTTTTACTTTTTTAGGCCTAACCACAATGTTATGTGATGTAACTTGTTGACAAGTTATGATGTAAGGTCTTTATTTCCCAGGCCTGAGTATCGAAATGTCTTTTTTCTTTTTCAGATCTAAGAATTTAAAGATGTAAGCTATGTCGTCAAGTTCTTTTTGTCTGGAATATGGAAGAGAGTAACCAGTAAAGCATACTAAAAGTAAAAGCATTGATCTGAGATGTAGCAATATACACTGGTTAAAAATATTTGATCACTTGAGATGGGTAGGGAATTTAATTTCACCAAATAGAATTTTCCCTTAGAGACTTTCTATGTATATCGAGAATTGCATTGAAGTTTTTTGTGCATAGACTTTATGATGAGCAACAAAATTATCACCTGTTTGAATGTTATTTACCAGTGAGTTAGCAAGTTTGTTAACTTGGCTTTAGAGGTTACAATGCTTGATGATACTGCTGGATGAATTGGTATATGAAGAACAAACATATATATTTCTACAGTTTCCACAAGTTTTGGTCACATAGATGAACATAGAGCACTTGACTTTTTTTTTTTTGCTTAATTTTCTAAACAACTGTGTGGTATATAAAACATAAATCATGTATGATACACTGTGATAGTATTCCAAATCTCATCCATTTTCCAAATGGGAAACAAATCAAAACTGAAAGCACATTTATGTACCTCAAATTCACAGCAGTATTCAAAGACTTGTAGAAATACCACAATGAAATTTGGGGTACAGAATGAGTACCGAGAGCTTTGATAGACAATTCATAGTTACAGAAGGTAATCCATTTGTGTGTGAGGAACATTCCTACAACAAATCGTTCTGTTTGGAGTATTTGGATGATCACACAGAAGACAGCAGCTTGGCGATGGACAAGGCACATTTCCATCATGAAGCTATGATGCTTTCAAACAAATCCGTTTCTTCACAGGAATTCTATAATAAAGACAATGATATGCCACAGAATGTTAATGTCAAGAAAACATCATTTCCATCTAGTACGAGTAAAAACCTTGATTCTGGTGACAGAAAACATGGGAAAGCTAATCCACTAGCTCTTATTGATTTCAAGAGCATTAAGGTAAAATCAGAACCAGTTTGGAATTATGGGGAACCCATTCTGACTGCATGTAGTTTACAAGGGGATGAAATGGATGGTGAGTCAACTGATGTGGTCTGTAAGGAAAAACATCTTGACACACCACATTCATGTGGGGAAAATAACTCGCATGATGACATCTGTAAAAATGGTAAAGATGTCACAAATTCAATAAATAATTTGAGTGATGTGTGTAGTTTGAAAAATGCCAGTGACCGTATGGTTATGTCTGTTAATTCAGAGCTTGTAAATTTCATGGAACACGATAATATAGAGTTATCTTCAGATGATAATGATGGTTTACGTTCTTCTTATATCAGTTCTGCTTCATCAGATATTGGCTATCATGGAACATCATATCCCAATATTGGCATCATCAAATCAGAACCTGTCTGGGATGACGCAACGACTAATAATATACATGATGACACAATCTTTGATAAGCAATATACAGTTTCTAATGATTGTGAAAGCATTACACAAATTGGTCAGAGGAAGTCGGACGAGTTTCTAATAGGCATAGAAAACTCAGATGATGAATTTTCATCTCATTTGATGCTTAATGCAAGCACTGATCCAGAATGGAACTCAAACATGTGTAATGAACTGAAAAGTCCTAAATATGATGGAGATTCACACCAGATGGGAATGACTGAAGCTTCTCATAAAAGCCTGAAATTTTCTGAGGATTCACGAAAAGATATCAAAAGTACAAGAACTCCAAATTTGTTGGAATCAAAAGGTGCAAGAAAAAGGAAAGTAAATTCTTGTAATTCATCAAATGTTGAAACAAAGCAACATGCAAACAAAAGAAGACGAGGTGGAAAAAAGCCACAAAGAAATATTGATACTAGTCATTCTGCAGGTAATTTAAAATTTCTATACACATTTTCCCCACACACATTTCGTCCCGTGAGTTCTAATGTGTTCTATGTGCCAGTTGGCACATAGAACACATTGGAACTCAGGGGACAATTTCTTTGTGCAGTAGAGTGATATCAAAATCAGACAAAGAATTTCAACCAGATTGTGCCTCCCACGGATTTGAGTTTATATGGGAGACCAAATTTTTAACATAGTGCAATATGATGAACTTTCTTTAAAAATCTTCTTCAGATCCACTCGTGGAAATATTTTGATATTTGGTACACAGCATCCTTATGGGAGTCAGAATCAAGTTTGTCCAAATCAAGTGCATGAGCTCTTATTTGGGCTCCCAGTCAGAATTAAGTTTGTCCAAATCAAGTGAATGGGTTTTTATTTGGGCTCTTTAAAACTTGGTGCAATATGAAGAATATTTTGAAAGAAATCTTGTTCATCTCTCTATGGACATGATATTCAAGTTTGTTAAAATCAAGTTTCTAGGTTCATATTTGGCTCACCCTCCCCAGTCTTAACTTGACGCAATATGAGAACAATTCTTTAAAAACGTTTTTCATCAGATCCATTTGTCAGAATCTTTTGATATGTGATACATTAGACGTTCTTAATGGTTCAGATTCAAGTTTCTTCAAATCATGTTCATATTTGGGCCCAATATTGGAGCCTGAATTTTAATTTAGTGCAGTTTGAGGAATATTCTTTAAAAATCTTCTGCTTCAGATCCAGTCAGAATTTTTCATATTTTGTATACAGCATCCTTATGGGGTCTTGGTTAAAGTGTGTTCAACTTAAGTCTTTGGGTTCATATTTAGGCTTCTCATGCAGGGTCCGATATAAGCCATAACCTATAGGTTAGGTTATGGGGGAGGTTACGTGTTTCTATAAACTCGAGACCTATTATTAGGTTACGAGAGGAAACTGATTACCTTAATAATTTACCTTAAATCTACACTAAGGAAACCTACAGGTTACGGTATGCTAGGCACACCATAACCTATTTTAAGGTTACAGTGTATGAAGCTTATATCAGTCCCTGTCATGGGAGCCCAAACACAGTGCAATATAAGGAATATAATTTTGAAATCTTATTCAGATCCATGATGCATCAGTCAGAGTCTTTGATATTTTGTATACAATATTTTTATGGGGTCCAATTGTACAAATGAAATGGTTGATATTTGGGCTCCCTGTGAGGGCCCAAATTAACTGGTGCAATATGATGTATATACTTCTTCAGATCTTGCAACCAGAATCTTATATTTGGTATACAGATTCTTCATTGGGGTGAGATACATATTTTGTCAAATCAAGTTCCTGGCTTTATATTTAAATGGAAACCAAAATTTTAACTTGATGGAATATGAGGAATATTCTTTAAAACACTCCTTCAGATCCAGCAGTCATAATCTTTCAATATTTGGTATATAGCATCACTATGTGGCTCAGATTACAATTCATTGAAAGCAAGGCCCTAGGTTCCTATTTGGGTTACTTATGGGAGCCCAAATTTGCACTCAGTTCAATTTGATGAAAATTCTTTAAAACTCCTCTTGTTCAGATCCACTAGCCAGAACCTTGATATTTGGTTATACAGCATGGTTAGAGGGGCACATTCAAGTGTGTTCATATTAACTTCCTGGGTCATGTGTGAGACACTTCACCTGCATTGCCCACGTGGGGGCACGGTGACGCTGTGTACTAAGGTGTACTGCACGTCGATGGTGCACTTGTCTTCAACCAACGCTAACTCTGCTTGTGTGGGGTTCGTATGTTGGGGAGCTGACAGTTACTTGCAGTTGCTTGGTGGTTCTCTCAGGGTACTCCGGCTTCCTCCACCCGTCATGATTAGCCATTGTGCAGAAATACATGACCTTAAACATCACTAAATAAATAAATATCTGTAATACAGAAAAAAATGTTTTGATAATCTTCTGATCCACCTGGCAGAAACCTAATATTGGTATGCCACATCCTTGTTGGGGCAGATTGAAGTATATTCATATCGCGTCCATGGGTTCATATTTCAGCTCCCTGTGGAGCCCAAATTATTAGTGCAATATGAGGAATATTCCTTGAACATCATCTTCAAATCTGGCCATCAGAATCTTTTGATATTTGGTAAGAAACCAAAATTTGTTTGGATCGAATGTTTTGTTTATATTAATGAATAGTTAAACTTTTTTTTCTATTCATGCATTTTCAAGCAAAATGATTAGCTAAAGTATTTCTTTTTTATCTTTCCATAACTCAAGAAATAGACAGAAAGAAACGATCATTCCTTATTAGTCCCCTACGGGAACTGTACGGGGACTATAGGATTGCACTCCGTCCATCTGTCCATCCGTCCGTCCATCTGTCTGTCTGTCTGTCTGTCTGTCTGTCTGTCTGTCTGTCTGTTTTTTATGTCACCACCTCTCCCTCCAACATGCTTTAAGCTACACCTTTCATATTTGGTACATGGATAAATGGTTCTGAGGGGATGATGCACGCTCAAAATCTTTTTTTCAAAATCCAAGATGGCGGAATGGCGGCCATTATTGTTGTGTTTTTTAAGCTTTTTTTCTCTATTTACATGTTACCACCCCTCCCTTTCAACATGCTTCAAGCTACACCTTTCATATTTGGTACATGGATAAATGGTTCTGAGGGGATGATGCACGCTCAAAATTTTTTTGTCAAAATCGAAGATGGCGGAATGGCGGCCATTTTTGTTGTTTTTTTTAAGCTTTTTTTCTCTATTTTCATGTTGCCACCCCTCCCACCAATATGGTTCAAGCTACACGTTGCATATTTGGCACATGGATAGAGGGTTGGGAGGGGATGATGCACGTTCAATATTTGTTTTCCAAAATTCAAGATGGCACCATGGCAACCATTTCTGTTGTGTTTTTTAAGCTTTTTTCTCTATTTTTTTGTTACCACTGCTCCCTCCAACATGGTTCAAGCTGCACTTTTCATATATGGTACATGGATAAAGGGGTTGTGAGGGGATTATGCATGCTCAATATTTTTTTTTCAAAATCTAACATCTGTCTGTCTGTCCGTCTGTCTGTCTGGTTGTCTATTTTTATGTTACCACCTCTCCCTCTAATATGCTTCAAGCTACACCTTTCATATTTGGTACATGGATAAATGGTTTTGAGGGGATGATGCACAGTCAATATTTATGTTTCAAAATCCAAGATGGCAGAATGGCGGCCATTATTGTTGTGTTTTTTAAGCTTTTTTCTCTATTTTATGTTACCACCCCTCCCTCCAACATGGTTCAAGCTACGCCTTTCATGTATGGTACATGGATAAAGGGTTGTGAGGGGATTATGCACGCTCAATTTTTTTTTTTCAAAATCCAAGATGCTTATATACTCTAGTGTCTTCTGTGACAAAAACACCTTATGTCACAAAAGCACCGTAGGGGACTAATACCACCTCGGTGGTCAAACACTTGTTTAAATCGGTTTGTTAGTGTCTTATGACAACCAACCAGAAATCCCTAATTTGTCAAAAACATGTCTCAATCATGTCCTTGTTGACTGCTATTTAACTTCTTCACACAACTGAATCTGATGTCTTCCAAGAACACTGAATATTTCAACAAATTTCAACTTGAAATTTTCTCCACTTAGGGTGTTCTTTTCAGAAGGAAGTCCTTTTGTTGTTTTTCAACATAATTTCAAGCCTAATGTAGGATATGTGCTAGGAGTGCGGAGAAAAAACAGACATCACTTTTCAGAGCTGTTTTGTTGACAGTGAATGCAGTGTGTACATATGTACAAGGTGACACTTCCTTTTTTACCTCTGTCTTTCTGATCACTAATACCCTTGTTCCTTGTAGACAAAACTTTTTTAAACATTTTCAGCTCCACCACTCAGAATCGTTTAATATTTGGTATTTGCACCCTTAGGGAGATCAAATTTACTTCTCTTCAAATCAAGTCCCAGGCTTGATAATTGGGCTTTTCAATGAATTTTAACTTATTGAAGTGTGAGGAATATTCTTAAAAAAGATTTTCTTCAGACCCACCAACCAATCAGAATCTTTTAATATTTGGTACATGTGATTTGCTATACAGCCTAGTTGGTTGGGGTTGGGCCAGATTCAAGACTATTGAACTTCCATTGAGAGCCTGGATTTTAACTTAATGCAATATGAGAAATATTCTTCAATGGTCTTAGAGTTGCAGGGCAAGAAATTTGAAGCAAACAAAAAAGTTAAGGTGAACGGAAAATTGTTCACCCGAACAAATCATGCTGATCCAATTTTGCTTTGACCAACTAGGGTTAATTAAATGTTTTTTTATACCCCCTGCAACGAGTTGTGGGGGTTTCTGGAATCAGCTTGTCTGTCCATCCATCTGTCTCTCTGTATGTCTGTCCATCCATCCATCCGTAGTCTGCAGATTTTCTCAGACAGTGGGTTGATTCCTGTGAAATTTGGTATTGATGTTCACTATTACAGGAACCTGTGCATCTGGCATTATAGTTTCGATCAGGCTTTTTTGCCAGAGTTATGCCCCTTTTTGTCTTAGAATATGGCAGCGGGGGTATCGACAGGCCCATCTGGGACAGTCACACCTCTTGTTTTATCTCCCAAAAAAATGTAATTTTAGGGCATTTGAATTATTATCTATTAAACAATTCTTTTTCATTCCAGATTTGTGTTATGTAACAAATAGCAGTGCCACGACATATAGACTCCAAGCAGCCTAATGATTGTATTTTCCGATTACAGCCACAATAAGTTTTAGATTTCTTCCAATTAGTGAAATTCTGTATTCCAACAGAAAACGATTCTTCGCCCCTCTTCACCCATCAGTAAATTAACAAACAGACATGTAACTAAATAACATAACAATCATTCGGTACCAGTTAATTCAATAAATATAAGCACTTCAAACCCTTAACCATAAAAATCAAGTTTCTTCCCAGGACTGGAGCAATGTCAGCATATTTTAGTCACACCACTGTGAAGAGATGTCATATCATGTTAGCTCACCTGATCTTCAGTCAGGAGAGCTGTAGTGATCACTCACCATCCATCGTCCATCGTCTGTTGTCCGTTGTCCGTGAACATGGTGTTCGCATCTTCTCCTCCCAAACTGCTGAACCAATTTAATTGATATTTGAGATAATAGTTTGTTATGACATCGCAATTTGATTTTGTTCAAATCAAGTTGCCTTACCCCTTGGCAGGGCCACGCCCAAAAGGTGTGCTTAAATCTTAAAAAATCTTCTCTTCATAAACCAGCAGTAGCAGAGACTTGATATTTGGGGTGCAGCTTCCTTTTGAGGTGTAGACTCAGATTTGTTCAAGAGAAGTTCCAGGAGCTATATTTGCCATCATTATGGGAGGGGCAAGAATTTTCACCCCGCCCAAAATTTCTATTTTCGAAACCGAGAGGCAGATTTGAACCAAATTTGATATGAGGGCTTATTGGGTCATAAGTACTTAATTTAAGCCCAAATGTTTTTTCCAGTCACCCCATGGGAACCGCAGGAGCTAAAAATAGACAAAAATTAAAACGTCCATATCTCCAAAACTACACGGCACTGAGAATTCTTATTTGGTGTGAAGCTTCCTTAGGACCAACAGAACGGAATGGTAAAGAAAAATTGCTATCGGTTTTATCATGGGGTACTTTTTCGGGACTTTGAAAAAGTGCTGAGTCAGCATTTTTTAACACTGTACATGTAGGTAATGGGAAAAACATTTAAGACTACTTTTCTTCAAAACCAGTGCTCCAAAAGCTTTCAAATTTCACATATAACATCTCAGGAAGATTGTTTCACACGTTTATTGAAATCAAATCCCTGGGTCCATATTTGGGCTCTCTATGGGAGCCCAAATGTTTAAATTAGTGCAGTATGAGAAATATTCTTTAAAAATCTTCTTCTTCAGATCTACCAATCAGAATCTTTGATATTTGGTATGCAGCATGCTTTGGGGTGTGAGATTCAAGTTTTTTCAAGCCAAGTCCCTGGGTTCATATCTGGGCACACTAGGGCCCCGAAATATAACTTGGTTCAAAATGAGGAATTTTCTTTAAAAATCTTTTTCTTCAGGTCCAGTAGTCGGAATGTTTTGATATTTGGTATGCAGCATTCTTAGGGGGACGAGATTCAAGTTTGTTCAAGCCATGTCGTAGGTTCATATTTGGGCTCACTGAGGGAACTTGAATTGTAACTTAGTTCAAAATGAGGAATTTTCTTTAAAAATCCGTCCATCGTCCGTCAACACCATGTTTTGGTCTTCTCCTCCAAAGTCTCCAAAGCCACTGGGCCAATTCAAGTGAAAGTTTGTATAAGTGATGGTCCCAAAGGGGCATTGCATTTTTGTTCAACTCAACATGCCCATCCCCGTTGGGAGGGAGTGGGGGAAAAAGCTCCAAAATATTTGTTAAATCTTCTTCTCATGAACCAGTGTGTACAATGACTTGATATTTGCTATGGAGCTTCCTTTTGAGGTGTAGAATCAAGTTTGTTCAAACAAAGTTTGACAAATGAACGAAATGGTCTCATGCGCCGAAGGCGCGCAAGGACGGTCTTGGGGAACAAGCCCCTTTCGACCCTCGGTGACTGTATATGATCGACTGTCACATGTCTAGGCGTGTTGAAGGAGGAAAAGGTTCCGGTACTCGGCAGGTGTCTCCTGTTGCGGTGTGGTGGCCTCATTGACTGATGTCGGTTGAACCCTCATGTGAGGACCACTGTGGGAGGTTGGGTCCTCTCACAAAGGTACTACCTCTCCCCGACGGTACAGTCGATCTGGATTTTCAGGCAAGTATAGTCTGCCACTTCGGAGATGATATTGGGTGATGGCCATCACTGGCAAGTATAATCTGCCTCAGGCTGTCTCTGTTTGGTAGGACGTCTTTGAAAGAAATAACAACGACCCCTTCCTGGTTCGGGGGCAGGCCTGCATTGTGGTCCTATTGGGTTGGGACAAAAGATGCGCAATGCGCTTACAAAAAGGGGCAGAGGCGGGACGCAGGACCAACGAAGTTCGTGAAGCAATATCTGGCTTTGTAATGGGAGGGGTAAGATTTTTGGCCCCGCCCAAAATTTCTGTTTTCTGATCCGATGGTCTGGTTTAAACCAAATTTGGTATGTGGTATTATTGGGTCATAAGTACTTGACCCATGCAAAAAAAAAAAATTCCCGCATCCCCATGGAAACCCTGGGAGCAAAAAATAGAAATATTTTCAAACGCCCATATTTCCCAAACCACACGGAACAGAGAGCTGTTATTTGGTATGAAGTATCCTTCATAACCATCGGTTATGTTAGGGTGTTCTGTAATGGGCATCGAAAAATGCTGAGTCAGCATATTTGCAAAATTTTAAAAAACTTTTCTCCAGAACCAATCATCAGAATCTTTTGATATTCGGTATACAGCATTCATAGGGGAGTTTGTTAAAATAAAGCCCATTGGTTCATATTTGGGCTCAATACAGGAGCCCAATTTTTTTACATAGGGTAATATGGGGAATATTCTTTAAAAATCTTCTTCTTCAGAACCACCAGTCAGAATCTTTTAATGTTTGATATACATCATTGTTATGAGGGTCAGATTCAAGATTGTTCAAACCAAGTCCTTAGTTTAATATTTGGGCTTCCTACGGAAGCCCAAATTTTAACTTTGTTCAATATGGGGGATAATTTTAAAAAATCATCTTCTTCAGATCCACCAGTCGGAATGCTTTCATATTTGGTATACAACATCTCAAGGGGAGGGGGGGGGGGGGGGGCAGATTCCAGTTTGTTCAATTCAAGTGCCTGGGTTAATATTTGGGCTCCATATGGGAACCTGAAATTTAACTTAGTACAATACATGTATGATGGAATTTCTTCAAAAATCTTCTTCTTCAGATCCACTGGTCAGAATGCTTTCATATTTAGTATACAACATCTCTAGGGGGGGTCAGATACAAGTTTGTTCAAATTGGATCAATAGGTTAATATTTGGGCTCGCTATGGGAACCTGAAATTTAACTTAGTACAATATGATGGAATTTCTTCAAAAATCTTCTTCTTCAGATCCACTGGTCAGAATGCTTTCATATTTAGTATACAACATCTCTAGGGGGGTCAGATACAAGTTTGTTCAAATTGGATCCATAGGTTAATATTTGGGCTCGCTATGGTAGCCCAAATTTTAACTTAGTGCAATATGAAGAAATTTCTTTAAAATTTCTCTTCTTCAGATCCAACAGTCAGAATGCATTCATATTTGGTACACAGAATCTCTAGGGAAATCAGATTCAACTGTGTTCAAATCGAGAGCCTGGGTTAATATTTGGGCTCCTTATGGGAGCCAGAATTGGCCATTTTGCTTAAGAATTAAAAATTTTGTATTCAGTACCCTCTAGAGGTGTGTAACTAAGATTAATCTGCATATAGAGGTGTGTAACTAAGATTAATCTGGATAGGTTGTATCAAGGGGCTTCATAGGGGAGCTCTACATTTTACATTATGATCAGCCGAAGAAAAGGCATGATGCCCGGATTATTTTTGTCACTCCTGAGGGACTCGAGGATTGAGAGTGTAGCCTATGGATATGGATTGCTTAATGTAGACTCATTTTTGGACTCCGTAAATATTGTGTTCTTTTCAGGATGAGTGCTTCAGGCCCCGTGAGGCCTCTTGTTTTTTCTTAGGAGGGGCAGATGCAACTTGTTGAAAGCAATTCACTGGGTTGATATTTAGGCTACCATGTCAGGGGAGCACCCTCAGGCCCCCTGGGGCCTCTTGTTTTTGTTTTGTGACTGATACTGTTGAATTTGCAGCAAATTACAGCAAAGTAGAACTCAAAATTTGATGTCTGCATCATGCACTGCACTTTGTCTGAATATATAGAGACCATGGGTCATTCATGCAACTTGAGTAATGGCTGGATTTATATTTAGGCTCCCTGTGGGGCCCACAATTCATTTTAAATCAGTTTCTTCAGATCCACTGGGAAGAATCTTTTCATATTTTGTAGACAGAGTCCTTGGCTTACAGCGAACAGATTGGACTTTGTTTAAATCAGGACACTGTCTTCATATTTGGTCACTTTATTAGCCTGAATTGTAACTAAGTGCAGTATGAGGAATATTCTTTAAAAATCTTGTTTTTCTGATCAATTAGTCAGAATCTTTTGACATTTGGTAATTGGCATTCTTTAATTATAGGGGGTGGGGGCGTGTCCTGGTTTCATATTTGGGCTTGGACATATTGCAATATGAAGAATAATCTCTAAAAATCTTCTTAGATCCAGCACTGAGAATCTTTTGATATTTGGTATACAGCTTCTTAAGGATGCTTAGGAATACAGCATCCTTGTTCACATCAAGTCTCCGGCTGTCAAACTTGGCAAATTGTGCTCCCTATGATATTTGGTATACAGCATCCTTTTGGGGGCAGGTTCAGTTTTGTACAAATCAAGTTCATGGTTTTATCTTTGGATTCCCTGAGAGCCCCAAATTTTGACGATTTAATATACAAATTATGCAGTTGAAAAAAAATTATTTTCCAAAATATTTCCACAAATCTATATCATGTCACTGACCCTCATTCGAACAATCTCATTGAGCTTGGAAATATTTTTGAAAAATTTGAAAAAAATATTTAAATTAATGAATTTCGATTTTGTCTGTGTTGGGTAAAGGGTTAATGAAACTCCTTATACATAATCACAGACATATGCGAAATTAATAATTTTGAGGTTGCAACAGTTTTTGTCTGCATTACCTCCTCTTGTTAAATTTATTATCATCCATCCATCCATCTGTCCGTCCATCTGAATTTTGTTTACGACATAACTTGAACAATAGTTAACAGATTTCAATTCTTTTTGGTGTATGTCTCTATAGTAACAATGTTTATGCCATGTTTGATGACCACTGATATCTCTTGAAACTTATGGCAGTTATGGGCCTTTATTACAAAACTATTCTATAAATCTTGTTTATGGCATAACTTGAACAAGACATAATGGATTTCAATTCTTTTTGGTATATGTCTCTATAGCAGCAATATCTGCATCAAGTACGATGACCAGCGATATCTGCTGAAAATTATGGGAGTTATTGCCCTTTGTTTAATAAAAAAAATATCTTGAAATGCTTGTTGATCGAATAACTTCAACAATATAAAACGAATTGTCTAGTAGTACATCATGTTTGATGACCAGCAATATCCGATGAAAATTATGGTAGTTATTGCCCTTTATTAGCCTGACTGTTTACAGTCTGCACTACAGTCATGACTTTCGTCTGTCTGTCTATCTTCTGTCCATCTGTTAACATTTAGAGTTTTGGTTAAAGTTTTGTGGTTAAAGATTTTAGTCAAGGTTAAAGGTTTTTTTTCTTTTACATTAATATTAATTGCTATTGATTGTATCATTCTCATTATGTTTCAGGTTATTTTGGGAAATATTTAGCCCTTTTTAGCCCAATTGTTTACAGTCTGGGCTATAGTCATGACTTTCATCCATCTGTCCATCCGTCTGTCCATCTGTTAACATTTAGAGTTTTGGTTAAAGTTTCTGGTTAAAGTTTTTTAGTGAAGATTTAAGTTTTTTTGCTTTTAATTTAATATTACTTACTATTGATTGTATCATTCTCATTATGTTTCCCAAGTGTCAGGATTTCACGGTAACGATCGTTACCGGTAGCGTGTCGGTACCGTGGTCACAAAAAGACGGAACCGAAATATCGTTACCCACTCAATCTGTCACTAAAGACATTGAAACATTTGTTGTTGAAAGAAAGCTCATAAGAGCTGTTCATTGGTGAACAATCATCACTGTGATAGAAACGAAATGCTGTTTACATCGAATACAGAAACAAGTTGAAGCGGGAAAAACATGTGTGTACCGTTTGCACACGTTAGACATTTCAACCAATAACATTCTCGGAATGAGTAAAGTGCGGGACCCTTTTGCTGAAGTGAATGTGATTGGCTCATTCTGTAAACATCTTGACGTTTTTTTTGTCAGTAACATTATCACAAGTAATTTCATTGTGTGTCTGAGAGTTGTTTTAAGTATGATAAAATAACAAGCACCTCTGTTCAATATATGTTGAAAACTGAAAAGCAGTTTTTTGAACAAAGATATCATGCACAGGTTTACTGGCGTTATAATATCTAAAACAATAAATATATATTAAAAAATCAACATCTCAATAACCTCTGTTTGGTATCTATCGTGCCGGGGGTAATTCCCTTCACCCCGGACTGTTAATATAGGAGGCTGAAACGTCTCGGGGCCGCAATGTCCCAATATCATTTCACATATAACTTACAAATATATCAATGTATGCAGGCAGTTTTATCTTGGAGGGAAACGTGTCTGAACTCTAAAAAGCTACGAATGATATAAAATTCCCTCGATTCGGAAAAACTTCAAAAAGGTTCCCATAACTGCTCACAGACGGTACCTAAATTTCGTTACCGGCGGGTTCCGTGTCTCTTAAACCACGGAAACGATTTTTTGGTTCCGTTGACGTCTGAAATCCTGATACTTGAAAGTTTCCCTTTATTTGGGGAAATATTTAACCCTTTTTTGTATGGCAATTTAACTTACTACCTCCAGGTTAAAGTTTTTGGTTAAAGTTTTTTTGGTTTACAAAGTTACACCTTTAATTCTTCAAACAGTTTAGTGCAGTGTCACTGTTTCTCAGTTGGGACAATGTCTACTGTCCACTGAACCTTTCTACAGTGATTTTCCTTAATATTACTATGATTTCAACCCCATTTAATCATGTTTTCAGACTTAGTTTCTTTGTATTTGAAAATAGGCTTTGCCACATACTTTCTTACTTTAATTCTTACATAGTCAATACAACTTAATGATTGCATTTATGTCAATGATTTCTTTTATTGGTTTTAGGAAATATTTAACCCTTTTTTTGGCAGTCAGTTTTACTTAGTATTCCCAGCTTAAAGTTTTGGATTAAAGTTTTGCTTTTCAGTGTTGTACCTTTCATTCTTCAAACACTGTGTTACAGCTACATTGATTTTCATTTGGATCAAGGTCGACTGAACCTGTATACAGTGGTTTCAAATAATATTGGCATTAATTTAACCCTTTTTAAAACGGTTTTTAGCTCACCTGACTTTCAGTCAGTAGAGCTATAGTGATCACTCACCGTCCATCGTCCGTCATCCGTGAACATGGTGTTTGCGTCTTCTCCTCCCAAACCGCTGAACCAATTTAATTGATATTTGAGATAATAGTTTGTTATGACATCGCAATTTGATTTTGTTCAAATCAAGTTGCCCCGCCCGTGGGTAGGGCCACACCCCAAAAGTGTGCTGAAATCTTAAAAAATCTTCTTCTCATGAACCAGCAGTAGCAGAGACTTGATATTTGGTGTGCAGCTTCCTTTTGAGGTGTAGACTCAGATTTGTTCAAGAGAAGTTTGTGGGGCTATACTTCTTGGCGTCGTTATGGGAGGGGCAAAATTTTTGGCCCCGCCCAAAATTTCTATTTTCCAAACCGAGAGGCTGATTTGAACCAAATTTTATGTGAGGGCTTATTGGGTCATAAGTACCTAATTTATGCTGATTTTTTTTTTCCCGTAGCCCCATGGGAACTGCAGGAGCTAAAAATAGACAAAAATTAAAACACCCATATCTCCAAAACTGCACAGCACCGAGAATTTTTATTTGGTGTGAAGCTTCCTTAGGACCAACAGAAAGAATTGGTAAAAAAAAATTGCTATCGGTTTTATCATAGGGTACAGTTTCGGGACATTGAAAAAGTGCTGAGTCAGCACTTTTTAACACTGTAGGCAATGGGAAAAACATTAAAAAATCTTCTTCTTCAGATCCAGCAGGCAGAATCTTTTGATATTTGGTATGCAACATTGGAGGGTGGATCTGATTCAAGTTTGTTCAAATCGGCCTCCTGGGTTCATATTTGGGCTCAGTATAGGAGCCCGATTTCGAACTTAGTGCATTTCAGGCAAATTTCTTAAAAAATCTTCTTCTCCAGATCCAGCAGGCAGAATCTTTTGATATTTGGTATGCAACATTGTAGGGTGGATCTGATTCAAGTTTGTTCAAATCGGCCCCCTGGGTTTATATTTGGGCTCAGTATAGGAGCCCAAATTTGAACTTACTGCATTTCAGGCAAATTTCTTTGAAAATCTTCTTCTCCAGATCCAGCAGGCAGAATCTTTTGATATTGGGTATGCAACATTGTGGGGTGGATCTGATTCACGTTTGTTCAAATCGGCCCCTTGGGTTTATATTTGGGCTCAGTATAGGAGCCCAAATTTGAACTTAGTGCATTTCAGGCAAATTTCTTTGAAAATCTTCTTCTCAAGATCCAGCAGGCAGAATCTTTTGATATTGGGTATGCAACATTGTGGGGTGGATCTGATTCAAGTTTGTTCAAATCGGCCCCTTGGGTTTATATTTGGGCTCAGTATAGGAGCCCAAATTTGAACTTAGTGCATTTCAGGCAAATTTCTTTGAAAATCTTCTTCTCAAGATCCAGCAGGCAGAATCTTTTGATATTGGGTATGCAACATTGTGGGGTGGATCTGATTCAAGTTTGTTCAAATCGGCCCCTTGGGTTTATATTTGGGCTCAGTATAGGAGCCCAAATTTGAACTTAGTGCATTTCAGGCAAATTTCTTAAAAAATCTTCTTCTCCAGATCCAGCAGACAGAATCTTTTGATATTTGGTACGCAACATTGTGGGGTGGATCTGATTCTATTTTGTTCAAATCGGCTCCCTAGATTCATATTTGGGCTCACTATAGAAGCTCGAATTTGCACTTAGTGCACTTCAGGCAAATTTCTTCAAAAATCTTCTTCTCCAGATCCTGCAGGCAGAATCTTTTGATATTTGGTATGCAACATTGTGGGGTGGATCTGATTCCAGTTTGTTCAAATCGGCCACCTGGATTCATATTTGGGCTCACTATAGAAGCCCAAATTCGAACTTAGTGCATTTCAGGCAAATTTCTTTGAAAATCTTCTTCTCAAGATCCAGCAGGCAGAATCTTGTGATATTTGGTATGCAGCATCCTTAGGGGGGTGAGATTCAAGTTTGTTCAAGCCATGTCCCTAGGTCCATATTTGGGCTCACTGTGGGAGCTTGAATTGTAACTTTGTTCGAAATGAGGAATTTTCTTAAAAAATCTTCTTCTTCAGATCCAGCAGTCGGAATGGTTTGATATGTGGTGAGTAGCATCCTTGGGGGAGGGGGGATTCAAGTGTGTTAAAGCCAAGTCCATGGGTCCATATTTGGGCTCCCTGTGGGAGCCCAAATTATAACTTAGTCAATGTGAGGAATTTTTCTTTAAAAATCTTCTTCTTCAGATTCAGCAGTTGGAATGTTTTGATATTTGGCATGGAGCAACCTTAGGGGGCTGAGATTCAAGTTTGTTCAAGCCAAGTCCCTTGGTTCATATTTGGGCTCACTATGGGAGCCTGAATGACAACTTAGTTCAAAATGAGGAATTTTCTTTAAAAATCTTCAGATCCAGCAGATGAATGCTTTTGATATTTTTTATGCAGCATCCTTAGGGGGGTAAGATTCAAGTTTGTTCAAGCCATGTCCCTAGGTCCATATTTGGGCTGATTGTGGGAGCTCGAATTGTAACTTGGTTCAAAATGAGAAATTTTCTTTAAAAATCTTCTTCAGATCCAGCAGTCGGAATGTTTTGATATTTGGTGTGCAGAATCCTTAGGGGTGTGAGATTCAGGTTTGTTAAAGCCAAGTCCCTGGGTTCATATATGGGCTCCCTGTGGGAGCCCTAATTATGACTTAGTTCAGTATGAGGAATATTCTTTAAAAATCTTTTTTTAGATCCACTGGTCAGAATATTTGGATTTTCAGCTTTTCTTAGGAGGAGCAGATGCAACTTGTGGAAATCAATTCTCTGGGTTGATATTTAGGCTTCCATGTCAGGTGAGCGCCCTCAGGCCCCCTGGGGCCTCTTGTTCTACTTAGTTTCTCTAAATTTGAAATTAGGCTTCTACCACATACTTTGTTACTTTTTATCCCCCCCCCCCCCCCCCTCCCGCCCACAATGGAGGAATATAGCATAGAGCTCTGTCCGTCCATCCATCTGTCTGTCCATCCCTCTGTCAGTCCGTCCATCTATCTGTCCGAACTTCGTTTATGGCATAACTTGAACAATAGTTAACAGATTTCAGTTCTTGTCAGTACATGTCTCTACAGCAGCAATGCCTATGTCAAGTTCGATGACCACCAATATCAAATGAAAATTGTTGTAAGTTATTGCTCTGCCCCTTCCACAACCCCACCCCCACCTCCGCCAATTAGGCATTTTTTTCTTTGCTTCAAAATGCATTTTGTAGTAGTTAGAGTGATTACATGCAGATTCCTATACCTTCCCCACAACATCCCCCCCCCCCCCCTCCCCCACGCCAATTTGGCACTTTTTCTTTCTTTGGTCCAAAATGCATTTTTAAGGATTTAGAGTGACTACATGCAGAAAAAAATTGACTCCTACTATTTTGTGTCTAAGCATTGCCATTGCTGGGACATTTGGGCTGCATACGTGACATCACTCTAGTTAAAAAATATCGTGTAATGCTTCATGCTTGTTTATGGAATAGCTTAAACCTTTGACACTTGAATTATCCTGACGTTCAAACGTCACTGGGAATTCAGTTTCTTCAACGTTTTTCAAAATGCGACATCAAATGTCGGAAAGTACAAATAAGATATTTTTCACATTAATGATTATCTGGTTGAGGGCTAGATTTTTTTGGTGGTCTGAATTTGTTATTCAAAACTTGTTTTAATAAAACAGATTTATATAAACAAAATATTATTTGTGTTTGATAGAATATGAAACATGAGCAAGGAAAGTGTTGGCTTTTGCTCTGGTATTGTTTGAAAGCCCTCATTGTGGCTTCTAGCACTCAACCAGTTAAGAAGTTTTTACAGCAGGATTATGTTCGTATTTTAAGCTGCGATAACATTTGGTTCAATGGTTGTCACTGAGCACCATTTGGCATTCGGGAGAAAATAGAAATTGAGGTTAAAACTTAAAAAAAAAACGAAAAATAATAACAAAACAAATGACCACAAAGTATCAACATGCTGTTTGATTTCGTACGTCATAAGACGTACAAAAGTATCAAAGGGTTAAACATTAGTAACCCAATAAGCTGTATCAATTTTTTGGGGTATATATCTCTTTGGGAACAATGTCTGCCTCAAGTTCGATGACCACCGTTATCTGATTGTCAAGAGTTATTGCCCTGCTTCCCCTCCCCTCCCCCTCTCCCCAACCTCATTTAGGCAATTTTCTTTCTTTGCCACAAAATGCATTTTGAAGGATTTAGAGAGATTACATGCAGAAAAATTGTTTACATTTTACTCCTATAAAAGCCCCACCCCCCCACCCCCCCCCCCCCCCAATAAAGTGTCAATTAAGCTCTTTTTTTTTCTTTGCTCCAAAATGCATTTTGAAGGATTTAGAGTGATTTACATGGGGAAACAAATTTACTCCTGTACACCCCTCCCTCTCCCCCCCCCCCCCACCCCATGTCAATAGACATTTTCTTTCTTTCCTCCAAAATGCAGTTTGAAGGATTTAGCATGATCAGATGCAGAAAAAAGTTTGACTCCTATGACCCCCATTCATGCCACACACAAATTTTTTTTGATCCACGATGGGTTTGGCCGGATTGAAAATGATTTTTGGCTAGGAAAAAACCCAGCTTTGTCCCCCCTTCCCATTTGGGGGTGCAGGGTGATTATCAACACTTGGCGATGCAGGTCTCTTGTATTTATTTGTCCTGCTGCATCCCTTCCCTTTTGTTCTTGTGTGTATTGCTTCTCGATTAGTGTTTCTGAACCGATTTTGATGAAACCTTTCAAACATAAATTAATAGTGATGCGGTCGTACCAGACTGCCAATGGTAGTCAAGTCCAAGAAATAGTGATCTGATATACAGGATCTTTATGGGCGTCAAATTATCATTGAGCCCAAATTTTAACTGAGTGCAATACTTGGAATATTCTTTAAAAACCTTCTTCCGATCCACCAGTCAGAATATTTTGATATTTGGTTCATGTGTCTGGTATCTTTATGAGGGTCTGATGCCAATTTGATTAAAATTTAAATCAAGTTCCTGTTTTCCTATAAATTTGGGTTCCCTCTGGGAGCCCAAATTTTATTAACTCAGTGCAATGTGAGGAAAGTTATTTAAAAATCTTCTTTTGATCAACACATCAGAATCTTTTAATATTAGTTACACGGACGACATCATTATTGGGGGTTACATTCAAGTTTGTTCAAATCAAGTCACTTGCTTCATATTTAGTCTCCTAATTGGAGGACATATTTTAACCTAGTATAGTGTAAAGAAAAATTTTTTTAAAAATTAATATCTTCCTATTTAGATCCATTGATCAGAATCTTTTGATATTTGGTACAGTGCAGTCGCCGTGGACTGGTCAAAATCCACACATGGGCAGTGATGTCTAAGCATGCATTTACCAGATAATAAAAATCATAATCAGCAAAATTTATTTAATGAAGCACTGCGTTGTACCCGTTGCTTCATTAATTACATTTTTGATGATTTTTCCTATAGTTAGTGTTTAGAATCTAATATTGCATCCATGAAAATATTGCCCACACATGGAAAGTGACTGGTCAAACTGTATCTTTATGAAGAATGAATAGGCCTTTGTCAGATGAGAACTTCAGGCACATTGGCTGAGGGGAGGTCTCTTCTTTGGCTTAAAAATGTGTTTTGGAGGACACTTCACCCAATGAAACCTCCTCTTTCTCCCCTACCCTTCTTAAAAATATGACATAAAGCATTGCAAATTTTTATTTGAGTTGAGCTTTTGCCATGACCCGTCGTCCGTCTGTCCGTATGTCAATAATTGGATACGGCTTGGACTAGAGACCGTATTTATGAACCGATCTTTACGAAACTTCTTGGGTACCTTTGTTTTCACCTTGGGACAGGAAGGAGTGTGTTTTGGGGTGCCTTTGTTATCACTGTGCTATGAGAACAAATATTTTGGGGTTCAGTCAGACCCACTCTGGGACTCAAAGATTTCTTTTCTAGTTTAGCGTATAAGTGTCACCCCACCTTTACAATACTTTACCTATACATTTGTTACAGGCTATGGCCAGTATTTATGTACAGACCGTTACAATACTTTATATGTACCTTTGTTAACAGGTCATTACGTAGATGTTTGTCATTGCTGTGTCACATACTATACATGTACATGTCTTAACAAGGTGAGCTTCAGTGTCATTGACACTTTCATTTTAAGCTTGTATTGGTTATAAAACAGAGCGTGCGGCAGCCAAAAGATTCATGCAGGAGGGCCTGAGAAACAGATTTTTTATATTTTTAGGCCTTACTGTTTCCACTCTCAATTGTTATGTCTTTGGTATCTCTTCTTTTATTTTTTAAGCAGATAAACAGCCAAATAACATGGGAAGCACCATTATAAAAATAATAAAGTCAGAACCCAGTTGGAATGATGATATAGATGACTGGAATGTTGAGAAATCAGACATTTTAGACTCTACTGTCGGTGGATTTCAAGAAGAAGAAGGTGTTAACTTTAATCAGTTTGATTTTAACAGCAGTCATTTTGAAAATATGAGTGAGTGTGCATACCCTAGTGCAGTTTTTATGAATAGTGCGGTAACCAACGAATCATCACTTGCCAAAGATTTGAATGCTCAAACCGAAGAACCAGACTCCTCTCATCAGAATATCAAAATAATATCAGTTGTTGACAGAAAACAAAATGAAAATTCTCCATCTGATGAAGAAAGTAATGAGAATAATGAGACACCAGATTATGTCCTCAATGCTTCCAGTGTTGGTGATAATGTTCTCCAAATAAATATTTACAAAGTTCAAACACCAACAGATCAGAGTGACAATAAATGGAGTATCAAGAAGGAAGATAATAAATTTGTAAAAAAGGATGTGTCGGAAAGAATGTTTGAGTGTCGTGAGTGCTCAGAAAAGTTTTTTGAAGCCAATGAGTTGTTGACTCATTTTAAGTTACATGAAGGAGGTAAAGTGAATGATGCTTTGAAGTGGAACTATCCATATATTTGTAAAAAGTGTGATAAAGGATTTACATCAACTAAAGGTTTATTAATGCATTATCAAACTCATCAACGATTAACTACATGTGCGGAAGGAGACACTGGAGATAAAAAATGGACTGTATTTTGGCAGTGTCCATACTGCTCTAGCGAGAAATTCTCAAGCTTCTTGCTGTTATGCCAGCACATGACTTGTCACAAATTTAATTACTGTCAGTTCTGCAAAATATCATTCATAAACAATAATGATCTTCAGACTCACTTCGGTTTGAAGCATAATAAAAAGATGGGTGCTATGCCATCACCTGAAAAACCACAAACTAAATCAAATTATTCTCGAAAAGATGTGCATTCAATTAATGCTTATAAATGTAGACATTGTCAGTGTTTATTTATTAATGCTAATGCGCTATTGAAGCATGAGAAAAAACATTTAAAGCAACCACAAACTACACAACATCAGTGTTCAATTTGTGAAAAAATATTTACCAACAAGTGTAATCTCACAGCTCATATCAATGATGATCACAAAATAAAAAGTTCCAAAATTGCAAACTCTTTACAAACATCGGCAGCTTCCATAATGAATTCTGATTCTGGTGAGAGCAGTAATGGTGTGGGAGTGAGTGGGGAAGCATGCAGGGAGGAGCTCATGACTTTAGACATCAAAACTGAGCCATTAGAGACTGATGAATATTATGGTGATAATTCAAGTCTAGATCAACATCCGTCAGCAGAAAATGATAATTTCTCAGTTAACTCTTCACAAAATTCTGTAGAATATGATTCATCTTGTGGCAAAAGCAATGCAGCACCACAAACAGTAATGTTTATCACTACAAAAAATACTGTAAATGCACGTTCAAATACCATATCCACTGTGAATGAAACTATGTCAGTTAATACTAGGTTAAGACCAAGTATCACAGATATTGTGAATAACTCAATAACAACAGTTGAATCAGAATCTCGTGGCAGGGGACGAAGGGAAAGGAAGATTTATACCTGTCCCATCTGCCAAAAAGTGTTCCATCTCAAAGCATTGTTTACATCTCACTTGGAGCGTCATAAAGACCTTTCACTTGATTCATAGCCTCATATGCCAGGCAAGCCAGAAAATAAGCAGACTGTCATCTGCAAAATGAGGTCCCCAGAGGGCGAATTTAGTGATGCTACCCTACACAGCAGGGTAGCATCACTAAATTTAACCTCTCGGAACCTCAATCTGAATCAGGGTCTCAAACCTAAACAGAAAGAGGTACCCAGAGGTTAAATTGGTCCACTCTTGTCGGATAGCATCAGCAAATTCACCCTTTGGCTCCTCATTCTGCAAATGACAGATTGCTTATTTTTAGGCTTGATGCCAGGAAGAAGAAATTATCAAAAGTCAACTGAAGTTGTTTGAAAGTCACTGTCCATGTGGCTAGGTGTACAACAAAGCAGACCTTTATATTCCTTTAACTTTTGGACTTGGTAAGGCAGTTGCTGTTCAATCTCATTCAAGAAACGGTTTTGTAATACTTACTCTCCGAATGTTATTTGTAGATTCTCAGGGCTTCATCGGTGCCTCGGAATATCTATTTACCTATACGGGTCGCCCTCCAGCTTTCATCATGTTTCACTGCAACTGAGTTCTGGTGTCACAACATGTGGTCTCTGGGTAAACTCAAATTTATGTCCTCAGTGCCTTGGCAGTTCTTTCTAGACAAGTACCGATTACCTATAGGCAGCCAATACTTTCCAAGTAGCAATAAGGCCCTGCGGAATCTTGAGATTCGATTCAATTTCAAATCTTAAGTTTCTATTTGACTCGATTTGAATTTGGCTGCCCAATTTGTTTCCATTCAGATTCTTAAATGGTACATAAATAATATTGAAAATAATTGTGTAATTTCCACTACATTAATACGGACAGCATCGGCACCCCATGCCACCAGCCATGCTAATTCAGATCTCACTAGTCACTACCAAGTGCTTTTGAAAGCAAATTTAAAGTTTCCAGGCAATGTCAGTGATGAGCTGTTGCTTGCGGCTAGCTCTGTGCAGTGCATAGTACCTATAATTATCGCACCATTTACTATTTTTGAACTAGTGTCTTTACTGGGTAGTATTCCAGCTGCATCACCAAGACATGCCTTCGACGAAGGTAAGCCTTGATGATGTGGTTGGAATATTTTTCAGTTGGGACTTGAGCCATCACAGTTGAAACAAATGAGCTTTACAGCACCTCCTTCCCCAGTCTGTATTCTTCAAGATGTCCCTGATTTGATTCAAGATTTGATTATATTTCAAATAATAGATTTGATTTGAATCAAAAATGTGTGATTTGCAGGACCCTAAGTAACAACATCAAAGCCACAGGATGAAGATTGTCAAAGCTGTATAAAAATCTCCAGGTCTTTAACCCTTTACCTAACCTGAAAAGCAGACGACACTTGCAAATAAAATTCTTGAATAACTAAATTTTTTTCATTTTTTGTCTCAAAAACGTAGGTGATGACCCCTCATTGGAACGAGCTCAATGAGCTCGTTCCAATGAGGGGTCATAATTTATGTTTTTGAGACAAAAAAATGAAAATTAATTGGCGATTGTTGTGAATAGCGCTGGCTGGTTTTGGCCATTACGTTGGGTAAAGGGCTAAGAGTTAAATCACTTTTTATGAAATTGGACATAAAAAAAAACAATCCAAGTTATCTGTTATGCCCTATAAGTTTGCGAACATTCCTGTAAGTAGGGTACACCATTTTTGCCATGAGTTCTTTGGAATTGAAGGCCTGTCATCGCATGTTGTCAAACAATTCTAGGGTACATGTATGTAATACTATAATGAGGCTTTCATTATAGTATGTATTGTATTTTGAAGGACACAATCATGCTTTGGAGGGATTTAGAATGTTAGTTTCTGATCCCTATTTGGGAATTGAACCCTCAGCAACCTCGCCTGGCAATAAGGATTCCAGCACCTAAATGACTACACTATTGTACACTGTCATATACTTTTTATTTGTTAATTTATTTATTTGGTGTTTAAGATCACATATTTCTGTAAAATGGCTAATTGTGGCCAATTGAACACCATCAAAAATGACAGCTGGAATCTTCTTATGTTCACTTGGTTCACTTTCTTTATGGCAGCTATTATGTATGTGTTCGCAACTCCTCTGAGATGGTTTGTTCTGCAGGATTGAAATGTCAGGAGTTGCAGAGGATATTTTGAAGAATTCCGTGCACTGTATACAGTTTCATTCAAAGAAGGAAAGTAGGTATCTTTATTGCATTCTAATTTTTAGGTGGTCAAAAAGAGAAGATTCAGCATCATGAAGATGCGTTCAACTGAACAAACTTGACTGTTCTAATAAGACTAATATCCTCATCCTCTGATTGATGAGAGCTAGTTTTTTTCTATGTTTACAACTTCACAGCTACCGTGGCATATGTTATCATCTGATGTAACCGCGTGAAATATTTTGTAGCGGTCGAGGTTCAAAGGCCTCTTACCAACCAGCTTGGTTTGTCCGGATCTCTTAGTCTGAGGCTAAATCGGTTGCTTTGTGTGCTAGAGGTCGACGGTTCGAACCCCAGCTCCTGCACTTATCTCTCGTCCTGTTACATTTGAGGGCTCATCCGATCCTCAGCAGTTGGTGGCATTGTGGATGCTGTGATGAGGCATGGTGGATGTTTCGTAGAGACTGGCAGTTGTGATTTTTTCACTTCGGTTTCGTTTTTTTGGGGGGGTGAAGACCCGGGTTTCAGTCTCGGTTTTTCTACTTTATGCATTCTCAACTAATTTTGGGAATTTGGAAGTGGAGAACCATGTTCAAGTATGACGTGATAGTCTAAGAATGTGTTTTCCAGGTGAACTTGAATTCATTCAGGTTGTTGATAATTCAAAATTGTTATTGCAGGGTATCAGAAAATCAAATTTAAGCACCTTTAGGCCTCTGACCATGATTTTCAAGGACTGTTAAAAGCTAGATGAGATTCGGAGACAGGAAAATTTTAACACTGTCACCAATGCAAATCATTTACAGTACTGTAACCATTACTTCATAGGTGTCTATCAGGGGTCAGCCTGGCAGCTGATTTTAGCGGGAAGTGACTTCTCCCTCCAGAGACTTTAGGAAGAAGTCAGGGGCCTGGAGGGAGAAGTCAGTGGACATGAGGGAGAAGACAGAAAACAACATAAAATGTATATGACATTGTGACAAAATAAACGTACATAGAGGACACAATTGTGGAGAAAAAAATAAATAAAAGTTATACAAACATACATACACACAAAAAACTAAGTCATGTAGGTTAAAATCCTCCCCCCTCCCCTACCAAAAAATGCGTCGTTCATGCTTTCTGGATACCCTAACTTTTTCCCTAACAGTGTTGACTAGGGTTACCATGCAGTTAATTTTGTATTTGCCTCAGTGCAGTGGATTTGAAATTTAGCATCACCAATCTTTGGTCAAATTTCATGTAATTTTCTTTCAAGTCTAACAAAGGCCCAAAATGAATAAACCCAATAAATTATATACCAAAATGCTTGGAATGAGACATAGAACATGTGGAAACTGAAATTTGCCATGGAACTGCTGCCATATGTAAATAGCACCACCTGAAAGTCTGCTATGGCATAAGTAAGAGAGCAAAATTTTTACAATAAAATACCTCAAAATAAAATAACAGCTGTATTCTATAAACATTGAAGTACATACTCGAAGAAATCTTTTCCTAATTCATGAAAGTAATCAAGATTGAGACCAAATGTTATAAGTGGAGTGCTCACTGATTGAAGGCAGACATTTTCTTTTGTTTATGTTTTGATTTGGGGACTTCAGCAAAGGTCAACTTGAAGGAGTCCACCAGAAGAAGTATGGAAGGACAAAAGAGTGTCTCCCAATATAAAGATGTACATGTATGTGTCACTGTGGTGGTTTGGAAAGAAACTATGATATTCCCCTATGCAGAATGCACTGCAAAGTCATTCATTGTAGTTGAATAAATATATTTACAAACCCCTTGCACTGTAACCCCGTTTATCCCATGCATCAATTTGATAGTGATTAAATTGTTAAATTTGTCTGGTTTATCAATAAGTATAATGGCTTTCTTTACTCTTGGACACCAATACAACGAGGAAAATGATGTCAGAACGAGGAAAATGACGTCATCTTGAGTGACCGGAAATTATTTTCCTTACTGAAAAATTCTTCAAAAAGTCTTTAAAATTCTCTTTCTACATCATTATCACCAGATATTTTTTCCATTATTCCTAACTACCATAAATATAAATGTAACTTAGTGTTTAATTGAGTCCTAAGACGACAAATCTTGGCATCTCAACTTTGACAAAAAACAAGTCCCCTATTTTCGTGCATAACAACGGAGTAAAATGAGTGTTCTAAGCTAAACTAAATTAGATAAAATCTGATACAACGGGTAGATATATTTACATAAATAGGGAAACCGTTATGTGTTACTCTATCTTTTCTTATCATCACTAACATTGCTTCATCATGTGTGTTTAATCATTGTGCTCCATGGTCGCACTAGAGACGAAGGTAACCATCATAACCGCAGCTCCATACTAAGCGGTGACGGGTAAAAGTCCCTCTACATCAAATTATCTTGTCTATGTCTGCACCTCTGTCTATAATCATGCACAGTATATATCTACTCAAAATAAATGAATGAAAAATAAATAAATAAATAAATAAATAAATAAATAAATAGCCGAAGTGAAATTGCCCAGCTTATTGACTGAAGACAAGATGAATTTAATATGTATACTCCTCTCCACTCTTTTATTTGTGGTATCCTTCAATGGACCTACAGACTACAGGTACTCACTCCCCAACAGTCTGGGAGTACATGCAAATGTCTTGTTTTCAAACAACACACACCACTCAAACAAGCTTGCAATAAGGCCAAGCCTTTGCATTAATCAAATCAGCCCAACGAGCATGATCCATAAAAAAACTAAGCCTAAAATTACTTCCCAGAGACATATACTTTGTCTTCTCCTAGCAAATGCATCAGATATAGAATTGAATCCTGGACCAAAATACCCATGTGGTTCATGTTCCAGAAATGTAACTGATAAACCAGACTCAATACAATGTGACCAATGCAATTTGTGGTTTCATCGTAAATGTCTCAGAATGAGCAAAAAAAATGTTCAATATATACAATGATTACCAATACCTTTCATGGAATTGCCTAGTTTGTGGCCTACCAAACATCAGTAGCTCTACCTTCTTCCATTCTCCTACACACCTGACAAGCCCTGGCTCATCCACACTAAGTAGTGGTAAATCATGTAGCCCAGGCGAACCTATCGCCTCCTCTTCCCCACGCCTGTCCCCTAAAAAGAGTCAACCATTCAAACCGCTCAACTTGAGCTCAAGTGATATATCACACTCATCTCGTAGGAAAGTTGAGAGCCCACTTAAGTTCCTTACTGTAAACTTTCAGTCCCTCAAGAATAAGAAACCTGACCTTGATCTGCTCATCAGTGTTGAGAAGCCGGATGTGATCTTCGGTACAATAAAAAAGACTTATCTTACGGAGGAGTCCTGCTTGCTATTTCAAACAAGCTCTCTTCCCATGAAGTTATCGAACTCCAGACAGACTGTGAAGTAGTCTGGGCAGAAGTCGATATCCCAAATTCCCAAAATCTCATCCTGGGAACATTCTACCGACCCCCCCTCATCTGATCCTGACAATATTGACCACCTGCAATCTTCACTCTCCCGTATTAGATCATCAACCAATTCTACCATTATCCTGAGTGGTGATTTCAATCTGGGATACATAGACTGGACCCTACCAGACATTATCCCAGGTGCTAAAGATGCAAGCCTCCATCAAAAACCCCTTGATGTAGTTTCTGACTTCCCTCTCATTCAGATTGTTGGAAAGTGTACAAGATACAACAAAATCCTTGATCTTGTATTAACAAACAAACCAGAACTTTTCATAGAGCATGATGTCCTTCCACCTATTGCAAAAGCCGATCAGAACATTGTCGTGTCACATGCCGACGTTAGGGGTGCCAGTAACAACGTGACCCCCCGGAAAATTATGCAATTTAGGAAAGCAAATTTTGATGCCATTGGTGGCGACCTCTTAGACTATTAGCACACGTTTGACAAAAACACCACATGTACAAACACCATTTGGAAATCTTTCAAGGAGTGCCTCCAAACATCTTGCAACAAAAACATACCAACGAAAACATTAAGGAAACAGGACAAACTGCCGTGGATTAACCACAAATTAAAAACCAAAATAAAGAAATTGAAACGCCATTACAAAAACATCAGTAACCCATCGAAATACAAAAAAATTAAGGGCAGAAATCCAGAGAGAGTCGAGGCAAAACTACTGGGGATTTGTAAACGACATGATCCTAGACCTACCCATCCCAGATCCTGTTAACCCAAACGCCCAAGAGGCCAAACATAACTCTAAAAAGCTCTTCTCATTCCTGAAATCTAAGAAAGCTGAAAATAAATCCATCCCCCCGCTCCTGAAAGATGGCACCCTGATCACTGACCCTCTAGAAAAAGCCAACCTGTTGAATTCACAGTTCCGAAAAGCCTTCTCCAAAGAACAAGCTATTCCTGAAAAAGGCCCAAGTCCACATCCAACCATGGATACAATTAAAATAAATGTAAAGGGAGTTGAAAAATTGTTGTCCAACATCAAACCACACAAAGCTATGGGGCCAGATGGTATACATGGGATGATTCTCAAAGAACTGAGCCACATTATAGCTCCCATCTTAACACTCATTTTTACCATCTCCCTGGAAACAGGCTCAGTCCCCGACGATTGGAGAATGGCCCATGTCTGTCCTGTATTCAGAAAAGGCGACAAGCAAAACCCCATCAACTATCGCCCAATATCTCTAACATGTATTTGCTGCAAACTTTTAGAACATATCATCTCACGCAACATCATGGACCATTTGGAACTAAATACCATTTTAGACGACAAGCAGCATGGCTTCCGGCGCAACCGTTCCTGTGAATCCCAACTTATTGACTTCACTCACGAAATAGCCGAAAACTTAAATAAAAATATCCAAACTGCCGTCATCATCATGGACTTTGCAAAGGCCTTTGATAAAGTCCCACACAAACGACTATTGTATAAGTTGTCATATTACGGAATCGACCATTTGACCTTGCAATGGATCTCACATTTGCTGTCAAATAGAACACAAACTGTCCTTGACGGCATACAATCCTCATCGATACCTGTCTCTTCCGGGGTACCACAAGGCTCCGTCCTTGGCCCCATTCTCTTTCTCCTCTATATAAACGACTTCCAACAATACTTAAACCATAGCACACTTCGTCTCTTTGCCGATGACAGTATCATCTACCGCACTATTAAATGTAAAGCCGATACAACCAAGCTTCAAGACGATCTAAACATGGCAACGAAGTGGGAAGAAGATTGGCTTATGTCCTTCCACCCTGACAAATGCAATCTCTTAAGTATCACAAGGAAAAAAAATCCCACAATTGCAACCTACCATCTGAAAGGCCACCCACTCGAAAAAGTCAACTCTGCGAAATACCTAGGTGTAACCATCCAGAGTGACCTAAAATCGGACAAACACATTGCAACCATTTCCTCCAAGGCAAATCGTACATTAGGCTTCCTCAAAAGAAATCTAAAAATTACAAACGAAACCATAAAAGAAAGAGCCTACCAGTCCATAGTTCGACCACAAATGGAATATACATCATCCATTTGGGACCCCCATCACGACCAACAAATTAAAAAACTTGAAAATGTACAGCGCAGGGCAGCTAGGTATGTCAAAAACCGATACCATAATACTAGCTCACCAACAGAAATGATTAACTCCCTGGATTGGCCAAGTCTACAGCAAAGGCGACTTAGAACTAGATTATCTGTCCTCCATAAAATCAAACAAGGTGACATAGCCCTAAACCCTGAAAATATCCTCCATGAGAAAACTATTGCTACAAGACAAAACAAAGCAACAACATACCACACTATCTCTACCGTATCAGATACATACAAATTCTCATTCTACCCACGGACAATAACCCAATACAACATCCTACCTAAATCTGCTCTTCAGTCCAACAACCTGGACAATTTTAAAACCGAGCTCAAGCCTTCAGTACTTAACAACATACTGCTGGCCACAAAAAAACCACGAAATAAATAACTGTCCCTGACTTGTATATAGTTTTAACTAAAATAAAAAGAAAAAAATAAATAAATAAAAAAAACTCCATCTCTGTTAAATGTTCCTATGTCATTAACAACCATCATCTTTATTTTCTTCAAAGTCGGCTGACTAACACCTGAGCTTACTTTCTTTAGTCCTCCAGACTGCCCTTAATAGTCAGAATTGACTGCGGGCAGAAATAGAGAAGAAGAAGAAGTACACTCATGATATCTGTTGGAGAAGAAATAAGGGTACCTATAACCTGTCACTACAATAAACCATCTTAAACCATCTAATGTACAAAAGTACATTGTTATTCAAAACACATCAAATCAACCTTACATAACCATTATTGCATGTACTTTCCCCAAGGAGGCTTATTGGCATATTGAGATCAGAAGGGCACATCCAGAGGGTCTCACATATTTTTTTTCAAGAACGCAGTACACAAAGCAATCCCCAAAAGGTGACAAGTGAGCTCCATTTGACACAAAAAATTTCCCCCGGGGGGGGGGGGGGAGGGAGGGAGGGTCTCTCTTCCTTGTATGACTCTACCTCCGGCATTCAAGGCATATGCCTTTTTTCTCAAAGTTTAACTCTTTCTTCTTTTTAAAGATCCTGGCCACACATGTTCCAAAAACTATCAGACAGGTAACCCTCCAAATAAATGTATCTGCAAAAATCATGTTACACTGCAAAACATTCTTTTTAGACTTTTAGTTCTGGACCTTCCATGCTTCTTACTTCCAACTATAACACTTAATTTATCGATTAATGGGTGAATAGAAAAGTCCTGCCATAATCAACATTTTGAGTTCCATAAGCCTTCATAACAGCTCCGATAAAAGTGTCAAACATCAGATTGGTGGCTTCATACAGAATATTCATTAGGTTGTTGCTTGATAAGTAATGGGAACAAAATCTTCACCAGAAATATTTTGTAGCAATACATTTGAGGGTATCAGCAGGCACTTTCCAACAAATTGTAACAAATCATCTAGTTATAAACAAACTTTTCTAACTCAAAAGAGTGAAAAAGCACCACAACTCTGAAAAAGGTGGGAAGAAACACATGCTACAGCAGCTACACAGGCATTGTTTCCCCATGATGCTCGATCACAACACCAAATATCCTTCAAATTGGGTAGCAGTGGTTGAGATACAAGGGAGAATGTTGGTACATGTGATGATGAATGGGTAAGACTAAGAGGGCAGAGGTCACCACTGCACGGCTCTAGAATGCACCTTTGATTTTACAACTTCCAGGTCTGGGGCATAATAATTGCAACACACCCACCTTATCAATTCATAATTTCAGTAAAATAAAAGGAATTATTAATTTTAATTAATTTATAGATGATGGGAAACATAATAATCGCAACACACCCACCTTATCAATTCATAATTTCAGTAAAATAAAAGGAATTATCAATTTTAATTAATTGATAGATGATGGGAAATATTTGGCTTCTTTCGCCTTCTCGTACTATTAATTACCACAAACAATATCAGTTTGATGCCGACAGACGAAACTGAACGCATGTGGTCTGGTAAAAAGTAACTCGGCATGGATAATGAAGAAATTGCGAATATTTCGTGTATTTCATTTGTTTAAAAGCCAATTGCAGCTAATTTTTACCGTGGATTCGATAATTCGCTTCGGTTTTGACCACACGGTCACGCTGACAGCGGTTATGTTTATTGTGATATGCAAATTGGGAGATAGTTTCCGGTGAAGGAGATTTGTCACATATGTCAGTGTAAAACAATGACAAAAGACACTGATCGACGCTTGTGTTGGTATGGTTGTTTGCAAGAAAAAACTAAATTCTCAGCATCGTCCAAACGCACCTTATTTAAAAGCGCGAATTGATCATTTTCAACCCATCTCGAATCGGTCCTTTGCCGACATCAACACAGTTCGTGGCGAAGATCCATGGTAACTGTGAAGTAAATAACTTCACAACATGGGGGAAATCAACACGCTCAATATAGTTTCAGGTCACTTGGAATATACTTCGTGAAAAAGTGATTTCTGAAGCATTCTGCTTACATTGTTATGAATATTGCCTTATTTTATGTGTATCGTCCCGATTTTATACACTCGGTTATTTTTTAGCTCATCTTGACAAAGTCAAGCCGAGCTAATCTCATCGCTTCCCGTCCGTCGTCTGTCGTCCGTCAACACCATGTTTTGGTCTTCTCCTCCAAAGCCACTGGGCCAATTCAAGTGAAAGTTTGTGTGAGTGATGGTCCCAAAGGGGCATTTCATTTTTGTTCAACTCAGCATGCCCAGCCCCATAGGGAGGGAGTGGGGGAAAATGCTCCAAAATATTTTAAAAATCTTCTCAAGAACCAGTGTGTACAATGACTTGATATTTGCTATGGAGCTTCCATATGAGGTGTAGAATCAAGTTTGTTCAAACGAAGTTCGTGAAGTAATATTTGGCTTTGTAATAGGAGGGGTAAGATTTTTGGGCCCGCCCAAAATTTCTATTTTCTGAACCGATGGTCCGGTATGAACCAAATTTGGTTTGTGGTAGTATTGGGTCATAAGTACTTGACCCATGCAAAAAAAAAAATTCCCGCATCCCCATGGGAACCCTGGGAGCTAAAAATAGAAATATTTTCAAACGCCCATATTTCCCAAACCCCACGGAACAGAGAGCTTTTATGTGGTATGAAGTATCCTTATGACCAGTAGAATTGAATGGTAAAAAAAAAAATTGCCATCGGTTATGTTGGGGTGTTCTGTAATGGGCATCGAAAAAATGCTGAGTCAGCATATTTGCAAAAATTTTAAAAAATCTTTTCTCCAGAACCAATCATCAGAATCTTTTGATATTTGGTATACAGCATTCATAGGGGGTCAGATAAAAGTTTGTTGAAATAAAGCTCATTGGTTCATATTTGGGCTCTCGACAGGAGCCCGAAGTTTTAACATAGGGTAATATGGGGAATATTCTTTAAAAATCTTCTTCAGAACCACCAGTCAGAATCTTTTAATATTTGGTATACATCATTGTTATGAGGGTCAGATTCTAGATTGTTCAAACCAAGTCCCTAGGTTAATATGCGGGCTTCCTACGGAAGCCCACATTTTATCTTTGTTCAATATGGAGGGTAAAAAAAATCTTCTTCAGATCCATCAGTCAGAATGCTTTGATATTTGGTATGCAACATCTCTATGGGGGTCAGATTCAAGTTCTTCAAAAATCTTCTTCTTCAGATTCACTTGACAGAATGCTTTCACATTTGGTATACAACATCTCTAGGGGTGTCAGATTCAAGTTTGTTCAAATCGGATCCATAGGTCAATATTTGGGCTCGCTATGGTAGCCCAAATTTGAACTTAGTGCAATTCGAAGAAATTTCTTTACAATTTCCCTTCTCCAGATCCAACAGTCAGAATGCTTTCATATTCGGTACACAACATCTCTAGGGCAGTCAGATTTAACTGTGTTCAAATCAAGAGCCTGGATTAATATTTGGGCTCTCTATGGGAGCCGGAATTGGCCATTTTTCTGAAGAATTGAAAATTTTGTAGTCAGTACCCTCTAGAGGTACTAAGATTAATCCACATAGGTTGTATCAAGGGGCTTCATAGGGGAGCTCTACATTTTACTTATGATCAACTGAAGAAAAGGCATGATGCCCAGATTATTTTTGTCACTCCTGAGGGACTCAAGGATTGACAGTGTAGCCTATGGAGATGGCTTGCTTAATGTAGACTCATTCTTGGACTCTGTTTAAATTGTCTTCTGTACAAGATGAGCGCTTCAGGCCCCGTGGGCCTCTTGTTTTGCAAGTGGTTCATGTTGTCTTTCTAGTGCGCAATAATTCCGATTTTTTGTCAACAAAAAATTTCAGACGGCCTGTAAACACGAGAGGGAATTTCGAACCATATTTTGCAGTTATGACATTAACAGCTCAAGTATTTGCTGTCACCTGTTTGCAAATCCGCTCATACATTGTCTCGAACAAATAAAGGGCGTGGTCACGTCATTGCATTCTTACGATCGCCCCCAAATTGAGTATTTCTGCAAGAACCACATCGTAATCACATGACCGGAATAAACATCATTGAAACATGGCCATATCCGGAACATCCAAAATTTGTGTTGGTGTTACTGTTATTACATTCAAACATCAAAACCCATCAGAGTGTGTGTCAAAAAAATGCTTTCTCCGAGTCTGTAGTATGTTATCATGATATTGAGGACAAGGCTTTCGAATTACCGATTATTTTGTGGTTTTACCGGTTCCTTACTTATGCCATTGGCAAATTAATCTTCTTCAAAATCATAAAATTCACCTTTTTTCCTGAAAAAAATTATATGTACCTTTTCTATGCACTTTACTCATTATTTTGATATATAATTTGCCTTTCCTTACTTCTCTTATCTGTTTCTGAGGCATTGGGAAAAATGTCAACAAATTGACCAAAGTTAGGTTGGACTACCCCTTAAAGTATTAAAAATAAATTTCAAGTTCACATTAGAAGCTGGGTCATTCATGGTTTCTGAATGTCCTAATTGAATTGAAAAGAGTAGTTAAAAAAGTTTTCAACATCCTTCGTAAATTAAGCGTCATTAACAATTTTAGTTAATTTATTTCTAAGGTACATTGTAAATAACAAAATATTTCAGTTGTCTCCCTTACCTGCTGCGCTGCGTGACAATACACTGTTCAGAAAAATGACAATTTCTGCCAACCATCTAACATTGACACGTGCGATTGGTGCTATGAGGCCTGCCATTCTTATCTATCCTGATATGTGTGATTTCTATCGTTGCCTTATCACATTTAACCCCTTTCCAACACAAGTTTACAAAGAAAAACTTTCAATGCAAATTGCCGGGCGAATTTCAATGCAACGATTTTTTCAGTGGAACAGAGCGTAACCGTAAGAACTTTCGACTTTTTTTATGGATGAAACTGTTTCCTGCACATTTTTTTGGGTTTTGAAATGGTGGTTAACTTTAATAAATTCAAATTAACTCGATGCGTGTCTTGTGTGATTCGTTGTTTTTGCTGACACTTTTGTTTTTAAATAGCACTTCGATCAGAGCGTATACAAAACGTATCTCCATGTGCTTAAAGTGTGCTTTCAATAAAGAAATACATGCAATGTATCATGTATGTTATGTCCCACGCAGGGACAAAATTTTGATTTAGGGTCATTTCGATTATCGTACACGGGACTCGGATCTTCAGTCACCATTTTAACTCAAGAAAACTTGTCTCACGTGGTGCACGCGGTTGGTTACCAAGTTCTACTTTCGTTTCTGTAATCAAAGGTACACGCTAAAAATTAAAGTGTTAAAAACTACACTTGAAGTGCTGTATTTAACACTTACTAAGTTCTGAACTAGCACTTTGTTCAAGTGTAGATATCCCAGAACTTGACAGGTGTTACAATAATACCACTTGACAAGTGTAATGTCGCTACACTTAAAAGAAAACAACGCAGATGACGCGGATCAGGCTCGAACTCTCGAGTCTGATCCGCGTCATCTGCGTTGTGTCCTTTTAATTATGTACCCACCAAGCGCAAATCTTTTATGGGCGATTCTGGAAGAACCACCAACGCTAGACACATGGGAAGTGCCATCCATTCAAGTTTTCAGATGTTTGACGATTGTAATATGTAAAGTGCTTAAAGCATTGCACTTTGAGTGTTAAAATCAAACTCTAAGAGTTAGAATGGGTTTAACACCTTGAAAGTGTCAGTTTTAACACTTTAGTTTTTAGTGTGTATCCGTTCTTGGCCCTTGGCGCATCCCCCCCCCCCCCCCCCCACCAACACACGATCGTGGATGATATGGGTTAGTTATAAGAAATAACACCTGCGTTTTCAAATTAGATTGACCCTTGTTCCAGGATACATAGATTATGTGTTGTATTAATGATTAACTAAAAAAAAAAAACGTAACGTCGGTTGTATGACTGCAATTTCGGTGCAACTCGCGTTTTTTTTTTCACAACCGAAACCGAGTTGTGGCCTCGGTTAACCGCCAGTCTCTAATGTTTCGACCGTTCTGAGCTGGAATCTGGGGCGAGATTCACGGTGGGTGAATCTCAAAAGAACTGGAAAGTAGTGTAGCGGTCGAGGTATATAGGCCATTTACCAACCAGTCTTGTTGGTCCGGATCTCTTAGTCTTGTAGTAAATCGGTTGCTTTGTGTGCTAGAGGTCGACGGTTTCAAACCCCGGCTCCCGCACTTATCTATCCTCCTGTTACAATTTGAAAAGACAACAATGGGAGGTGATTCAAAGTTCATACTGCCACAATTTTTCTAGGCCAGTGATTATTCTATTAATGTATACTCACAACCCACTTATATATAAGTTCATGATTTGAACTGAGATGGATTAACCACGACCTTTATCAAAGTAATTCATTTTTAGCTTAATTTACAAAGTCAAGATAAGCTATTGCCATCACGCGTGCGGAAGTCCGTGAGTCTGTCATTCTGTGAGTATGTTAAGATTTTCTTTTGCACAGGCTTCACCCCATAGTCCTTTTCCGATCATCACACAATTTCATATGCAGGTTTGAGGTCATGTGTAGATAAAACGCCCCCTTTTGGTCGCGGAACACGAAAGCCTTTAGCACAGCCTACAGGTCGTATTTATGAAGGGATTTCATTGTAACTTGGTAGAAAGACTCCATATAATGTCTAGATGAAAATGTCAACTTTTGGTTGTAGTCGGTCAACCGTTGTGGGTACGCATGCCCGAAACCTGAAAATCTTTAGCACAGTCTGCAGGTCGTATTTATGAAGGGATTTTATTGTAACTTCGTAGGATGACTCTATATAATGTTTAAATGAGAAAGTCCTTATTTTGGTTGGGTTCAGTCAACCGTGATGGACACAGGGGCTCTTTATCTAGATTTCTTCAGCACAGTCTACAGCTTGCATTTATTGAAGGGATTTCATTGTAAATTTGTAGGATGACTCAGTATAAAGTTGAGATGAGAACGTCATATTTTGATTGTGATCAGTCAACCCTGATGGCCGCAAAAGCACGTGGCCTAGATTTGTTTGGCACAGCCTTCAGTTCATATTAATGAAGCGATTTCATTGTAACTTGGAAGGATAACTCGGTATGATGTCTAGATGAGACTCGTATTTTAACTCAGGCCACAATTCTTTAGTACAGTCCACATCTCAAATTATTCTCATTTAAAACATAGCATATAGCGAACAGAAATTAACATATTCTCAATTACCACAATTCTTGTCTTATTTCATAATCCTTTTATAAACATTGAACATTATCCTTTTCATCAAACACTGCACACTGTCAAGCTAGTGTCAGTGACACTTTCATTTGTTGTCCAATGACGGTGCTGGGTACATAACAGGTTCATTTACTGAATTTGTTGTCATAAAAGTTGCCTTGTTCATTCAAGTTGCCTTGTTCATTTCATGATGTCAGTTTTGAGCTATGGGTAGGATCCAAGCCTGAAAATAAGCAGTCTGACATTTGCTGAATGAGGCCTCCAGAGGGTGAATTTGATGATGATATCCCACACAGCAAGCCAATTTATCTTCTGGGTACCTCTTTCTGTTTAGTTTTGAGACCCTGATTCAGATTGAGGTTCACAGAGGGTAAATTTAGTGATGCTACCCAGCTGTGCAGGGTAGCATCTCTAAATTCACCCTCTGGGGACCTCATTTTGCAGATGACAGTCAGTCTGCTTATTTTCTGGCTTGGTGGGGTCTTATTGGAACATATACATTATTGTGAATAATTGAGAGTAACATGGTCCGAGGTTGGCCGCTCAAGAGTGTATGTTCAACCTCGATGCTTCCCATCTCGGTTGAACATAAGCTCCAAGCTGCAAACCTCAGACCACATTCCCATCTGTTATATTATTATAACTTATAATCTTGGGGCAAAAACAGAAATCGATCTTTCTGTATATGAAAAAAATTCACCCGTGTCTCTAAATCCGCAGTGTTAGCAGTCCAGTTGCTGAAAATCCAAAACCGAAGTTCAAGGCCCTTGAAAGTATTTGAAGTCGAGAGTTTTGGGAAAACATGGAAATTAGAAAAACCTGAAGTAGGTCATATTTTGGTCAAAATTTGTACTGAGAACGAAACGTTGCATTTTGTTTGTGCCAAGGCCAATTCCTTCCATGAGTGACCTTACAAATATTTTTATGAGGCCAACTGGCTAGCTCCATAAAAATAACATACATGTTTTATCAGTAAGTTAAAAGTTTAATTTCAGACAATTTTGAAATTGATTTCCAGACATCTGGATTTAGACTTTTTGATTGCATTTTATTTTGTTAAATAAAACACATTTCTCTTATCGTTATATCAAAATTCCATTTGGGTAGAATATGATAAAAAGAGACCACTTGTACTTGTATGATCACAGAAAGAAGGATCCTATAACAGAGGGTGCCATTTTGGAAGGGGGGGGGGGGTGAGGGTATACAAAGATGATACATAGAAGGCCGTTGAGTGGGGTTTTGGGGGCTTCCCCTTGTTCTAACTAGGCCCTTCCCTGATAAATAAATAAATGGAGATAGACGAGTATGGGGGAAAGGATATCCACCTATTGCCCGTGCATACTTTCCCCAGTTATGCCTCTTTTTTGACTTTGAAACACTGTCCCTATGAAATTTTGCATTGTTGTGTTTTGCCACTGGGAATATATTTTATTGAATAACAACAGAAAACTGAATAATCTTTATAACGCCCATGTTGAATTGGATAAGCAGGGGAAGTTTAACCAAATTAGTCTTCATGTGTGTTTGTTTAAAATGGCAGATATTTATTCCAACTTGAGAAATGCCGCCATTCCAATGACCAACATATACTCTCCATGGTATTGAAGGAGGGAGCATATGCAATGCCTTGCAAGGTTTTTTTTTTCTTGTTGGTTTGCACTACCTACACTAAAGTTTTCCCCAGAAGGTTTCCTGTTATCAAGCAAACATCATATTTAAATGTAAATTACATGTGACATATAATTAATAAATATGAATATATTAGATCTCAAAGCTTTGAGTACATGCTTTCACAGGGTTAGCCAGTGAAAAGCAATCTGCTTCAACAATGTTGTATAGGAAACCTTCAACGCCAATTGCTTTTCACTGCCGAACTCTGTTACCTTATAACTGGTAGAGTGTTAGAAACCACTATCAGGGCTCTACTGCCGAAAGCCACCACTTTAGTGGGTTTACAATGTGTACATTTGCTTGTTGTTTGTACAGTAGTAGATAAAGAAATGTGCATATAAAATTGTTTTTTACAATTTATTGGAGAGTGCCAAGAGGCACTCTCCAATAAATAGTAACAAAACAATTATTGATGAACAATATCTTGCTGAACAAAAATTCCCCTTGCTGGAAGCATTGTATCATTGAAAAAAAAACCCTCGTGTTACAAAATCACCTTTGAAATATAATTTAGCACTCTACCAGTTAAACTTATTTATCTGTTACATTATTTAATTCATCAGGTAGGCCCTAAACTAGATTATGTACAACAGGAAATCTTGAACAAGCTGTGCATTATAGCCGAAACACGGCAAAACATAGAAAAACATCTTTAAACACGGCTTGATTGGAGCACAGTAATGTTATTTGAGCCCAGGCTTTACCATCACTATTTGAGGTAATTTAAAAGCCTAAATAAATAATACAACAACCTGTTTTAGTTCAAGGGTATTATTTCATGAGCGAACAGGAAGCTTCACAGCCATTGATACTGTCATTTTTTGTTTCCACTTTTTTGGTAAGTCAAGGTCTCAGGAAATCAGTGGTTTTCTAAGGCCTCTCACTACCCACTAAATTATTCTTTGGGTAGGATCTTGAGATTAGGAAAATGAAACAATGCTGCCTAAATGACTTTGGAAATGAGTCTCTTATTCGGCCCATGAAGACACCCAAAAGAATCCCTGAAGTTGTCATAGCAAGGGGACAAATAAATTGTCCATGCCTATAAGCCCATTGCTGATTCGACATCTTTGACATTAATAATATGCAAGGTCAGAGGTCACTTTGGGTAAACACTTCGATCAGACTACATTGTATCTGTCAAGACTGTCATACGAGCTGACTCGGTGAACAACCGTTAGGCTCCCCAACATACTAACTCTACACAAGCAGGGTTAGCATTGGTTGAAGGCACGTGCACATCAGCGTGCAGTACGCCTTAGTATACAGCGCCGCCATGCCCCCATATGTGCATTGGGGGTGAAGTGTCTTGCTCAAGGACAAAACACGGTTGCCGCAGGTGGGATTCAAAAAGCTTGGGTTCCCATGGGAATTTGATACTAGTTGCTCTGTCAAAGTTTGGGGTAACCGTGCCCCATTCATACGTGCTGTACTACTGGTTGTATAAGATAGTTCTCCACCTTTTCGGGATCACAAAACTCTCAACTGGTTAAAATGTTGAGTGACTGTGAGGGGCTATAGAAAAGCTCCGTCATTGATACTGGGGACTCGGGGGACTGCGTGCTTTCTGATGCCTGTGCATTTTCAGATTTACAATTATTCAAAGCTGCTTTCAGTCTCTGTGGCCATGCCATGGCCACCACACAAGTACAATGTCAAGTTTACCAAACCATTCTTTCCTTTCGTGCTCACTTTAGAGCACACACCCCAGACTATAATTCACGAGTCATATTTCAACAGTAAAACAGAACTTGTGTGTGTGTGTGTGTGTGTGCGAGCAACACAGCATTTTTGGGCACCCAGGGTGCCCAATTTTGGATGGGGCAGGTGCCCTATTATGGTGGCAATATTCATAAATCTATTTGTGTCCAGTCCAGAATGCAGTTTATTTGGCGAAAATAGGTTGATAAATGCGATTTTGAGCAACTCAGCACTTTTGGGCACCCAGAGAGTCCAATTTTGGGATGGGTATATCACCACTTTTGGTTGCAATCTTCATGAATCTATTTGTGTCACTTCACAAAACAGTTAATAAATGCGATTTTGAGAATCCAACACTTTGGGGCGCCCAGTGTGCCCAATTTTGGGAGGTTAGGTGCCCAATTTTGGTGGCAATCTTCATGAATCTATTTGTTTCAGCCACGATGCAGTTTATTTGGCGAAAATCGGTTGATAAATACCATTTTGAGCAACTCATAATTTTGGGGCACCCAGGGTGCCCAATTTTGGCAGGATCAGGTGCCCAATTTTTGTGGCAATCTTCGTGAATCTATTTGTGCCTCCCCACAGTGTAGTTTATTTGGCGAAAATCGGTTGATAAATGCGATTTTGAGCAACACAGCACTTTTGGGCACCCAGGGTGCACAATTTTTGGAGGGGCAGATGCCTAATTTTGATGGAAATCTTCATGAATCTATTTGTGTCATCCCACAATGCAGTATATTTTGCGAAAATCGATTGATAAATGCGATTTTGAGCAACTCGCACTTTTAGGCACCCAGGGTGCCAAATTTCGGGATGGACATGTGCCCAAATTTGGTGGAAATCTTCATGAATCTATTTGTACCACATCACAATGTAGTTTATTTGGCGAAAATCGGTTGATACATGTGATTTTGAGCTACTCAGCACTTTGAGGCATCCAGGGTGCCCAATTTTGGATGGGGCAGGTGCCCAATTTTGGTGGCAATCCATAGATCTATTTGAGCCACCCAGAATGCAGTTTATTTGACGAAAATCGGTTGATAAATGCGATTTTGAGCAACTCAGCACTTTGGGGCACCCAGGGTGCCCAATTTTTGGGGAGGGTAGGAGCCCAATTTTGGTGGCAGTCTTCATGAATCTATTTATGACTCCCCCACAATGTTGTTTATTTGACGAAAATCGTTTGTTAAATGCGATTTTGAGCAACTCGGCGCTTTGGGACACCCAGGGTGCCCTATTTTTGGGGAGGGCAGGTGCCCAATTTCGATGGCAATCTTAATGAATCTATGTCACCCCAGAATGTTGTTTATTTGGCGAAAATCGGTTGATAAATGCGATTTTGAGCAACTCAGCACTTTTGGGCACCCACACCTTGCCCAATCTTTTGGGAGGGCAGGTGCCCAATTTTGGTGGCAATCTTCATGAATCTATTTATGTCACCCCACAATGTTGTTTATTTGGCGAAAATCGGTTGATAAATGCGATTTTGCGCAACTCTGCACTTTGGGGCAGCCAGGGTGCCCAATTTTTGGTTGGGCAGGTGCCCAGTTTTGGTGGCAATCTTCATGAATCTATTTATATTATCTCCCACTGCTGTTAATTTGGCGAAAGTCGGTTGATAAATGCGATTTTGAGCAACTCGGCACTTTTGGGCACACAGGGTGCACAATTTTGGGCGGGGTAGGTGCCAAACTTTGGGGAAAATCTTCATGAATCTATTTGTATTACCCCACAGTTCAGTTTATTTGGGGAAAATTGGTTGGTAAATGCAATTTTGAGCAACTCAGCACTTTTGGGCACCCAGGTTGTCTAATTCTGGGAGGGCAGGTGCCCAATTTTGGTGGCAATCTTCATGAATTTATTTGTGCCACCCCACAATGCAGTTTATTGGGCGAAAATCAGTTGATGGAGAATGTCGAATAAGGAACCGGGAATAAGAAACGGTTTTCACGTTCCCTAAAATCATCAGTGTCAAATATAACAGATACGTCTTGCGGTCTTTCCAGAGATTCTTCTCGGGTGGAGGAGTGGTGGCTCAGTAGGTAGAGGTGCAGGCTATAAGCCGATGGTTCTTCGGTTCGAATCCCAGCTGCGACAACCGCGTTGTGTCCTTGGGCAAGACTCCCCTCCCTCCACATTGCCCATATGCGGCACTGTGGCGTTGTGTAGTAATGCGTACTGCACGGCGATTGTGCACTTTTCTTCAACCAATGCTAATCCTGCTTGTGTGGGCCACAAGCGCATGCGTTAGCGACATCAATCAAAACATATTTATTCAATGGAGAAATGTTTCCGTACAACTTAGTAAATATCTTGGATAAATGTTTTAAGCGTTTGTGTAATAGCCAAAATGGAGTGTTAACCAATTGTGGAATTGTATGTCCGGAAGAAAATTGTCTGATCTGAAGTTGTTAAGAAGAGCAACTGAGAAAAAAAAAGCCTCCAAGGAACTAACACCACCACCAAAATCAGAATTAATCATGGCGGACTTTGACTGTCAACAACAGCAAAGTGACAAAGTAGCTGAATTAACGTCGGTTGCAGCCGAGTGTCTACGTGTTGCCAACGATTCTTTGGATAAGGGAAGCAAGATAATAGGTGATAATATTATTGACACAGGAAATTTTGATATTGTGAGTGTTGAACCTCAGCTAGATTATTCGGTAAATCAGTTGTCTTTTTATCAGGTTATGAACAGCCAACGGGTTTTACTCTTCATCATGATACAGGCATAGGTAAGGGAAATGGGAAAATAGACCTTATATTTTGTGTATTAAATAAAATAAGTGCAAGGTTGGATGTTGTTGACGAATCCAAGAGTGAGTTTAGTGGCGTACGTCAAAAACTTTCTAAATTGGACTCAAGAATGAATAAAATTGATGAAAGGTGGGTGACCTTGAGAGTGAATCTAAAAGCGTATCGAGGGAGATATTTATTTATTAAGGCTTAACGATACTTTAACAGCCAAGGTCATGCCGTGACGGTGACAGTTTTACAGGTGGAGGAAGCCGGAGTACCCGGGAAGAACCACCGAGTAGCTACCAGCTCCCAACGTCGTACCCCTGCACTGCAGCACAGGCATGGTTAGATTGATTGAAGACATGCGCACCATCGACGTGCAGTACCACGCGGCGGCATCGTGCCCCCCATGTGGACAATCGGGGTTAAGTGCCTTGCCCAAGGACACAACGCGGGAGTCCGAATCGACCACTCAGACGGTCACCCATCCAAGGACTAACCGAACTCGACGTTGTTTAACTTCGGTGATCTGACGTGAACCGGTTACCGTAACGCCACCGCGTTCCCATCGAGGGAGATCAGAGACATTAACACGAGGCATGCGGCAATAGTGATACCGTTACATTGCTGAATACAAATCACGAGAGTGTTAAAAGCAAAGGGGTGCAAAGATTTAAGATGTGTGTTATGACCTGGAAAATACTGTAACAGACCTGCAGATGAGATCGATGAGGGACAATCTGGTATTTCAACAAAAACAAAAAATTCTGATTTAACTAATAGAAAAGTCTTTTTGATAGCTATCCTGCTATGCAGTTAACGTGACAAAAATAAAAAGACAAGGTTGGCTTTTCTTCAGTCAGAACAAAAACAAGTTCCCTTTTATGCAACCAATGTTTGCAACTTGTACACGGTTACGGTATAAGCAGAAGTAAATTAATTGTGGACACAGAGCTCACCTGTGCCTGCATATGTCAGGATTTACAGAAACTGGGCTGTTCGAAGTGCATATCACGGCATATCAGAATTTCAAAATGAGGAAAAGCTTATTTAAATTTGATTCAAAATCAAAGGTTTCTTGGAAAATGAATAATGGGTTTTCATTTGCAGGGTAAACGTCGAGAAACAAGATTTGTAAGAATAATAAGCTATACATTTAGTTTGCCCAATCTGATTTGATTGGGGTTTTACATCGATTTCAATAACCATGGCTGTATGATGCCAATATCACAACGTTGCTAGCTCCTAAGATGACGGTAGAATTACTTAAAACTTCTCCATTGTATGGCCTAAGGAATCCACCAACCACATAGGAACTAACAAGCTGATCCACACAGAGACCTCAATAAAAGGATAAAACAAATTCCATAGAATTTGCTACATCATTATATTAAAATGTCTACCTCGACAGCTAGACCATCGCTGCTGTGCATCAACAACCCGTCTACCAAATGTGGACCTATTATACCCGGACCAACACAGGGTTCAAGCTATACAGTATTGTGTCGTTGTGAACTGATGTGAATCTGGGAAGTCTTGAATAATGCATTTCGAGTCGGTGTTCGAGTGCCGAAGTTTTGTATATAAAATGTATGAGAAGGGTGTGGGTTCCCAAAAATGTCAAGGAAAAAATATGCAGGAAAGGGTGGGTGGGTCAAGAAATCTACAAAATAAAAATGTCCACCTATGTTCGCGCATTTTTTTTTCTGGCCTCCCCCTGAACATAGCCAAATGTTTATACACAATAACAGAATCTAGTTTAAGTAGGCGGTCCAGGTTAAGAGTAGTTAAATTATGTTCCACGTGCGTTAAATAACAGGAATGGGTAATTTGTGGAAGAACAGTCGGTTTTGAATATCTCTTGGTTTGAAGAATAGCTGAAACGTAAAATTTGTGATATTTATATCCAAGAATGGATAGGCATTATCAACTACTCAGAAAAATATAATTTTTACAGGACTATTAAGGACAATTTCGAAAAAGAAACACATCTCCCAAATGCCAATGGAATTAATTACCACCCATGAAATTCGGGACAAGGAATCATGAATTTGCTATTGAAACTGGAGACTGGTTTGGCACAGAAGTGTCGGAAAGAATATGCCCGCTCTGTGGTATTTCACCCGGGGTTGAATACCATACAGCTTTGTATGTGAATGCGTAAGCGATATCAGGAAATTATATCTCAAGCCCCATTTTTGCTACACCCCGAGTGAGTATAAATTACAACAGTTTTTACAAGTGAGGCTTAAGCAACTCTAAGTTAGTAGATTTATTGCAAAAATTCTACGATTGAAAGAAAATAACTCTTAAATGAAAAGGTTTTTGGACGGCAATACCGACATATCTTAAGTAAGTTGTAGCATGCGGAGAAAAGAAAATATTTATATTTAAAAGTATGATTAATCATGTCATAAACTGGCAAATCGTGGATTGGCCCTCAAAAGCAGACAGGACTAAATATTAATAACGGGGCCTAAAGTAAAGAATGGAATAACTAACGAGGATTTCTGCCTTGTCTACAGCGCTAGGTGGCTTATATATATACATATCTTTTAAATGGGAAAAATGATAAAATAACCAAAGTTTTATACACGATAACAAAATGTTTAATTAGGGGTCCATACAGTGTGTGTGTGTGGGGGGGGGGGGGGGGGGGGGGGCACTAAAAATTTGCATGACTTGACGTCCTATTTTTTATTCAGCTCCTTTTTGCACCCACCCACCCCTACGTGCAAATTTTCTACTATCGTTCTCAGACACCCACCCCCCACTCTCACATTAAAATAAAAAAACTTATAAACTTAGTAGGCACAGCTGTCTTTAGAGGGGTTTCATAATGTTTTTAAACTGGTCCCACCAATTTAAACCTCTGTGGGCTGCTGTGGGCCCCAATCTACAAACGACAAGCTGTTCATTATCAGGCTTGCTTGGCCAGAGCAGGTGTACATATACGAGAACATATTTCCATTTGAATTGTTCTGTCAGTATTCTCAGGTGTTTGCTACTTTCCTACTAACGTGTGACATTTTCCCAGATTAAGCCCAATATTCTCACATATAAAGCCTCCTGATGTTGTATTTATGTTAAGAGTGTGATGTACAACATCATCTTTAAGGCTTGAAACACAAATGATGGTATATATCAGCTGATATATTGATATACAGTCGAGCCCACTTAATTGGATATCTCTTAATTGTATATCCCTGTTAATTGAATATAATTTTCAAACACAAAACCATTTACCATATCTTCAGTACTAATTTGTTCTGTTAATTGCATATGGGTTGTAGAGTAAACTCCTGTTAATTGTATATAATTTTTTGTAATATGTCGAAAAAATTACTGTGACACGCACCAAATTCCCCTTATTTATCAACCTTTTTGGCCTCACTACATCCAATACAGACATTTATTTTATTATATCTTGTTTGACAGAGTTCTATGAGATCTGTCAAACAAGATATAAAAGAATAAATGCTCAGTTTCCCTCCAGAACACATGAAACTGACCAAATCCCTGTTATTCTATACTCCTGTTAATTGAATAATTTTCACTGGCAAAAGGGATATTCAATTAAGAGGATTCTACTGTATTTTTAAAAAAATTAAAAAATTGCACAAGTTGGAAATGCACTTTTTTGGCGCACTCAAGAGACCCACCCACCCCACGTCACGTCTTGCAAATTTTTGGTGCCCCCCCCCCCCCCCCCCTCCGGTCCATACATTCATATATGTGTGTATGTATGTAAGTGCATGTATAAGCATATATCAGGTATATCAAAGTACCACCGGAACCAACATAACCGGGACGGGACATGCAGAGCCTGTCCCGCCGAAACCGGTACCGGGACAAATCAACAATAGGGTGACATATCCCAATCAGCTGGGAGAAATTGACATTTAAACCGACCAGTCCCCAAGATCGCAAAGACAAATATGGCATCGTACGATTATTCTGCGGCGACATCACAGTAATCAAAAAGCACGAAAATAGTGGTTTAGGATTACTGTGATGTCGCCACAGAATAATTCCGTTGAAGTAACCGATGACTGCTCTTTCAATGTCTTCGATGCCACGTCGGAAAAGTCAAAATAGTCGACCTTATCGGGGTCGTTGTGTAGACAGAACATGCACCTTTAGTGTGTTTTGATGTGTTTATTCACAAACAGGTTGAAAGAATGCCATGCAAGTGTGTCATACACGATTATCAGTCTGTTTACCCTCGTTCAAATAGGAATTTCCGCACAAAATCATTTTGTGCCGGTACGGGCGGGACAAAAGCTTCAGTACCGGTACCGGTTGGAGCATGAGGGAACCGGTACAGGTACCGGTTGACATGCCTGGCAAAAACATGTAAGCGTAGGTGTGTTCGTGAATGAAGTATTGATGTGCATACTGCACAGGCATTGTATGTATATATATATATATATATAATATATATAGGATTCTGACGCCGATGGGGATGGAACCACTGCCTTGATGAGAGTACACTTCTGCGGCACCAATCGCCTAGCGAAACTGGACCAGCGCCATAGACCACTCGACTACCGACAAGCCCCCCAAAAAGGCATGCTAGCAGATCGAGCGTCCATGGAACTGGCACAGTCCACACGAAATTACTCGGTATCCCCCAGAATCAGAATTAGTTGTTTACAATGAATTATACCATGTAATGCAGATGAAATCAGTGAGAATCAATCTCTTTTTCAAATTTCCTGCTTAAGGAACAGATTTCGGCACTTCTGTTATGCATTTTTTAGAATGAAAGACTTGACGTCGATGGGGATCGAACCACTGCCTTGATGAGAGTACACTTCTGCGGCACCTGTTGAAATCTCACTGATTTCATCTTCGTTACATGGTATAATTCAATGTAAACAACTAATTCTGGGGGATACCGAGTAATTTCGTGTGGACGGTGCCAGTTCGATGGACGCTCGATCTGCTAGCATGCCTTTTTGGGGGGCTTGTCGAGTGGTCTATGGCGCTGGTCCAGTTTCGCTTGGCGATTGGTCTTTCATCCTAAAAAATGCATAACAGAAGTGCCGAATTCTGTATTCTGTACCTTAAGCAGGAAATCTGAAAAATAGATTGATTCTCACTGATTTCATCTGTCGGCATTACATGGTATAATTCATTTTATATATATATATATCGAGCAGTCATTCCTATCATTAAAGAGTACAGAAACGAATCAAGGGTGACCGTGTGAGCTAACGATTCGGACTCCCGCGTTATGTCCTTGGGCAAGGCACTTCACCCCGATTGTCCACATGGGGGTACGATGACGCCGTGTTCTCAGGCGTACTGCACGTCGATGGTGCACATGTATTCAACCAATCTAGCCCTGCCTGTGCTGCAATGCAGAGTTACGATGTTAGGGAGCTGGCAGCTCTTCGGTGGTTCTCTCCGGGTACTCCAAACTTCCTCCACCCGTAAAACTGTCACCGACACGATATGACCTCGGCTGTTAAATTGTCGTTAAACCCTAATAAATAAATAATAAATAAATACAGAAATGAATCACTACACTCTGGTGCAGCCAACAATAAAGTAAATGCCAATCAGTCCGATGCACACTGCCAAACCAAAACGCGGGTATCAATGGCAAACACGACTTGGTTTGAGAACGAACATCACAGGGCAGTATTTACAGGAATAAGAGGCACTTGATTAAATATAAATATACAGAAATAAAATATAATGAAAATAAAATGACTAAAATAAAGTAAACAGGATGCTAATCCAATCTTATGCTCGTTTTCAAAACAAGTCCCGGCTGCTAGTAGTGGGTGAGACTTGAAACACTATACAGGAAAATATGTTAATGCAAAATTCCTATTATAACCAAAAGGAACATGCAGTGCGTGGGGAGTGTGTTGTCGCTGGGTCGCCCGAGGAGTAGAAATTCCACCTGATTAATTATTGCAAATTTATTGCAAAGCATAATAATCACAGGCAAAGTTCCAGCCAATGGATCTTCGGTTTATATCCTGTGGTCCATTGGCTGAAGCATAACTTGTGGGTTTTTTTTGTTTGTTTTTCATCCATGTGTACAGAATTTGAATGTGATACTTTGGGTGATAGGTCCACTCCGTGGGTGATTTGGTGGCAGTCCGCTCTCCGCGAACTGTACATCCCACTGACACTGACTGAAGTATGCGTTGATACCGCATATATGATTGTAACAATGCAGTTATACATATAACATCACGGACGTGGTATACAGTACTATTAAATAAGGTAGGGGATTCCAAACTGATGTTGATATTTTCCGAAAATGGTATTGGATACGCGTGATTAGACACATCAAAATGTTACCAAGTTTAGTGTGGATCATGAATGTAACCGACCCACGAAAACTTCAGGGTTTCGCACGAGCGCCGCATTAATGTTAGTGGTGTACGTTTTGAAATTTTCATTTGTCCTGGTCGGGCTTTTTCGGAGGTTTCATAGTTCTTTTCTTGGCATAAACTCGTTCATCAATAGTTTCTGGTCGAAACGTAACTTTTGAGGTATGCTAAGACTGACACGTGACAAACGTTTACGTGCCGTTGGCATGTTAAAAGCTGGCAACAGACTGCAATGGCTCAAATTCTCAACGTTACTCAATCGGTGATTAGCAGGTTGTGGTCACGCTACCGTCAGACAGGTAACGTTGATGACACTCACAGACGTCGGTCCGATCGTCCAAGGGTCACAACTGCTAACCAGGATCATTTCATACGAACCACAGCATTACGTAACTGCCATCAAAGTGCCTCCGAAATTGGACAGCAGCTGCACCGAGTGATAGATATGCGAGTCAGTGGTCAGACTATCCGAAATTGCCTACACAGCTGGAATTTGTACGCTCGACGACCTCGAATAATTCCACGTTTGACTGAACGTCACATCGCAGGAAGGTGCAATCGGTAATGAGGTTCACCTACGCGACAAGCGAAACAGAGTGTGATGGCGGCTGAACGAACGATACCATGACGTAATCGTTAAGCACCACGATCGTTTTGGTGGTGGATCGGTTATGGTGTGGGGAGGCATAACCATGACAAGCAGAACATCATCACGTCATCCAAGTGCGTGTCACAGAGCAGTACTACCGTGACTTGTTAGCGCTCATGTGGTGCCATTTGCGCGACGTCACAGCCGTAGATTCATTTTCCAAGATGACAATGCAAGGGCACACAGGGCCCGTGTAGCTACAAAGTTCCTCCGGGAGCAGAACATCACTACACTGCCTTGGCCAACACTTAGTCCAGACCTTTCACCAATCGAGCATGTCTGGGATATGCTTAGCAGGCGTGTACGACAACGCCAACATCCCCATCCAATGTCCAGGAACTCGCGGCTGCACTGCAGGAATAATGGAATAATGCCACGAAGGTACTGAGATCTTGGACTGAATGTGGTAAATTCTCTAACTAACCGTCCATGTCTTCTACAACTCCGTGCGTGGAATGTGTGCTTGTCAGACACACAATTATCGCTGAAATCATTCACTAGATGCCACAGTGCAACGCCTCAACTGTATTTTTGATGAAAATATAAATATATGTGGTCATATATCGCACTTTTATCAAATATTCCCTACTTTTTGAATAGTAGAATATGATGGAATAAATTGAAATTGGAGTTACTATGTTGGGGAGCTGACAGTTGATCGCCGTTGCTCAGTGGTTCTCTCCGGGTACTCCGGCTTCCTCCACCGTAAAGCTGCCTTGGTCATGATGATTAGCCACTGTGACATATGTGACCTTAAACACCAATAAATAAATAAATAATTCTTAGGTTACGAACACCCATTGTCATTAAATCTGACAGGTCACCTGATTATTCTCCCCGAAGAAGTTCTCATTTCACTTGATGCGCCAGAAGTCGGCTGAGATTTATTAGTTTGCATGTCACATTGTGGATTTCCCGTTAGTGGGGCTAGGTATACTAGTCTGTAAGACGGCTATATACTGTCCCTCCTCCACCCCAGGGTGGTGGGGTCGCAGCACATAGCAGTCTTACAGAGGCTATGTTATGCCCAGAGAGTTCCCCAACATGGGAAGGGGGTGGGCATGTATTTACTATTCTGTAAGACGGGTTATCAAACGCAGTGGTGGCGCTAGCATTTTCCCAGACAGTGGGGCTAGGTAAAAACTAGTCTATAAGACTTTCAAGCTCGCTGTACAGTTAAAACTAGAAGTGCTGTCACGAACTGCGCGCTTATCTAGGCTCAATTGCGCGTAGGAATTGCGCGCAATTGCCATATTGAATGGCATCCAAAGCACGACACGAATGGCTACCTGATATATTTAATGAATTGATTTGTAAGGTGGCTTTTCGACTTGTCAGTTGGGCATAGCCAAGTTGTGTGAGTACATATGTTTTACAAAACCAAACGTGTCTCATATGAACGACAACGAACCTGATCATATTGAAGATACCTACAACATCTCAGTTGCTGGGCTCGCCACCGAAAGCCCAGCCACATTCAGATGTTACACATACATCTTGTACATATTGTCAATCTTTAAATTTTGACTGTTTTCTGTTTTTTTTATGTATCCTTCAGCCCTGCAATTTCTTCTTTTCAATTTACAATTCATTACCATCAGTCTTCCAGAACCATGTCGAATACATTTTGCTTTCATTATGAACCCATGTTGCTAAATGTGCTCTTGACTAGCACCTATATCCGAGCAGCAAGTTTTTCATATCGCTCACAGATTACTTGATGTGTTGCCTTGAGTTATACCGTGCTCAGATAGGTTCTTTTAGCACAAGAGTTTATGTTCGCAGCTTAAAGTTTAGGCTCTTGAAAGACCAGTCTATCTGTGTATTCAATTATCTGCGACTACGCCTCCATGGATTTGCGCTGGACGAAAGTTTCACCATTATGGTTGCATTGTTTCTTTGTCAATACATCGTATCTCTCAACTCAAGTTGTTGTTGGCCACTTTATAATCATCGAATGGTAAGTTGTGTAAAAGTCAAGCAGTATCCATCTGACAAGCCCAAATCCCCGAATGTAAATTTCTGGCAAAAAAATTCATTTTCAACCTGTGTGAAAATTCTACTCATTTTCTACTTAACTGTATTATTATTATTGCTCAAATTTACCACTGAAGACTGCGGTTACACTGCAGCAGCCTTAATGCCAATTTATATGATAATCATCTTGCACCTTGTCCTTTTTGTCAGTGTGGTGAACTTGAGACTCCATAACACTTCTTTCTTCATTGTCCAATGTTTCCTAACGCACGCAATGGAACCATCAATTTACTCCCTTTCACTATAGATATTACCACACTTCTTTTTGGCTCAGAATTTTTCACTTATGAGGAGAACAGGCTAATTTTTGATGTCATGCAAGACTTCATCTTACAGAGTGGCCGGTTCCTCTGACGAGTGATGACATCTGTTTTTTGAAGATGCTTAATCTTCATTAAGAATTCCTCTATCGGTGTCCGCACGATTAAGGCAATGTACTACAATTTTACTATATAGTTATTGATAGAGTTTCTTAATTTCAAGACCTTATTTTCTATTCAACCTTATCTGAAGACAATGCACCATGTATTCGGGATGGCTTCTTCTTCTTCTCTCTCTTCTCTATTTTACTTCTTCTTGTATCTTTTTTCTATCTGACTTCTTCTTTTTATTCATCTATTTTTTTTATCGGTTAGACCACTTCTGATTTCACGTATGTGTAGTTTAGACAATTGCGTATATCGCTGTCTAAGGGACCGAGACTGTTGGCCAACTTATTCTAAGCATGAAATTAATATAAATTGTTTTTTTTCATTTTTTTCTCTGGTGAACTGTCGGGACTCCCCAGCTGCACTTGCTGATATAAAGAAAAGTGAGCCATTATGTAAATGCAGGTGACTGTGCGTATGCATCTAGAATGCTCACGTAGTATGACTCGGGCTGGTGGTGAGCGTGTCCAAGGTAAGGGATTCAACCAGATTCATTGGTCCGCTAGTGCTCACCCCCTAGGTCTGCGATATACACGTTTCATTTGTTACTACCTATCATTGCCATCATCTTTACGAAAAGTTCTACAAAACGTAGGAGACGACTCACATAAGCCTAAGGCTTCCTGACGAATTCTAGTTTATCTACCGATCTAATTATCACTGCTGCTGTTATCTGGTATACTGCTAGAAAAATTTCTTTTTTTTGTTAATCTATTGTACTGCTATGTAATGTATACATATAACATTATCTTGAATAAATATTGTTTAAACTAAAGCACGACAGGTTCTCCTGGTTATTCATAGCAAACACAGGCAATGTTTCTGCCAATGGATCTCCGGGTTACCCAGAGGTCCATCGGCTGAACCATTGCTTGTGGTCAGGCCATATGTACAGAATTTGATAGCCTTGCTATGGTGATAGCGCATGGGTTAACGCGTAGATAGACGTGCAGATCGACGTGCTATTTGTGCGCATTTCATGACAGGACCTCTAGTTTTAACTGTAATGACCTTCTAGTACACTTTCGGCGTTTATTGAATCCACCATCTTCGTTCCACTACATCTATGTCCACGGATATTTTCGGATATTTTGGAATCTATGTCATGTCACCAACTTAGCTGAATGGCAGTGACTACGCGTGTAGTAATTTTTATGTGTTTTTGAACCAAGTTTTAGTTTAAACTATCTTCCTCTCTTTAGTTGATTCGTGCAGGGATATTTGTCGCATATATCATTACCAACGCTTGTTCATGGCTGCGCCAGTGATAATCATTAATGACTTGGAATATTGTTATCCAAACGGCTTGCTTTTATATAAATATGTCCCCTCATAAATAAATAATTATTCATTATGTTTCTTTGTTTGTGTCATAATAATTCGCTTCATTGAGATCAAATTCTGTCAATTTCAAATTGTGATTTACAGTGTGTTTTTACTGAAGTTGATTTGGTATTTTGCAATTTCGAAGAATCCAGAATACTTATCCACTAGCAATAAATATTCGCTGCGCTCAAATTCAAATAAATCCGACCCTAGACCATGGATGTCCCGGCACAGGGTGTGAAATGGGTGGCTCTTTCTGATTTTGGTGACGAAATTCATTACAGATTGTACATTTTGATACTGTTTCTTCAGTTTGAGAGTTCATGCGTGGCCAAAATAAAACATCTCTGGCATGACGTTTACATTTGTCCATTCCAAGATAAGCGTCGTGAATTTTTGCCAACATTTCAGCCCGTAATGACTGAGGAATTATAAATTTCTCTCCATTATTGAGTACGCCATCATAGACATTTATTTCTTCTCTGAAATTCCAGAACGCGCGAATTTTGTTTGGAACGTGCTGTCTTGTAGCCCTTCGTTACAATTGATTTTAACACTTGGAGTGTGGAGTCTGAATTTGTAGCGATCCTTATTTCATCGAATTTTGATTTCGTACCGTTGCCATATTCAAGCTCTTCGTCTAAATTTCCAGTTGATGTTTTTCGCAGATATGCCCGACTTAACGTATCTCCTGTGAACAAGACTTTCCCTGGGTTGAATTTAACAGATAAGTTATACTTTTTGTATAACAATGCCGGCATAAAGCATTTTCTGAAGATGCACAGGATTTTGATGCAATGAAGTTTGAAAACTTTCACTCCAATGGTTTGTGATCCTATTCAACTGTGACAGTTTTCTGTCCGAAACTATTTTCGTAAAACCTTTCACATCGGAAGACAATTGCCAACAGTTCCTTCTCGATTTGAGTGTAGCGTTGTTGGTAAGTCAGATAGTGCTCTGGAAGTGTATGTGATCGGTTGCTCGTTCTTCAACAACTGCTCCTAAACCTTTAGAACTGGCATCAACTGACAATTGTACTGGCCAATTGATATCACTATATTTAAAACTGGTGCTCTAGTGACTGCTTCCTTCGGTTGTTTGAAGCTTTTTTCCTGGCGCTCTGTCCAATGCCACTGTGTGTCGTTCAAGAGTAGTTCTCTGAGTGGTGCACTGGTACTTGATAAATTCGAAATGAACTTGGACAAATACGTAATCATTCCCATAAATCTCTGAAGGTAAGCTTTGTCATGCGGTGCTTCCATCCGTGTGTTCCCATAAATCTCTGAAGAGAAGCTTTGGCGTGCGGTGCTTCCATCCATGTAATTGCTTCAACTTTAGCAGAGTCAGGTTTAAGCCCATCGGCGCTCAAAACAGGTCCTATGTTAGTTATTTCTCTTCGTTTAGTTTCAGATTTATTTGCCGTGCCCTCTCAAGAACTTTAATTAGACGTTGATGGTGTCGCTCCTCAGTTTCACCCCATTCTAAGATATCGTCCATGATGCATTATACGCCTTCGATGTCGTTAAATAATTGTGAAATAGCGTTCTAAAATTTTCCCGAGGGCTGGAAATTTCAAACGCAAGACGATTGAAACGATATCTCCCGAACAGTTAGCCCAAGAACATTAGGTTTCACTAGGGAAAAAAATCGGAGAAAGCTGATTTTTTCAGGGAATGTCGAGTACATGTCACTGAACGACTAGACAAAAGTCCCCTAAAATCCCAGTTGAGCTTTTTTTCTACAGCCTTTTTTCGAAAACGCGTTTGAAAAAAATCAAAAAAAATCGCACGAACTTTGTAACCTCGAATTGATCCAACTGTATTTTTTGTTTACGCGTATTTCGAGCTACATAATGTCTAATATACATTTACCTAGAGGAAAATGTGCATTCTGTGACAATTTCTGCGAAAAATTATTGAAAATTCACAAAAAAGTATCGGATTTACGCAAAAAATGACGATTTTCCTAACGGATTTGCCCAAAGGGTCGTAGTACAGAACGGGATGTTAGTTGGACAGACGATAAAAAATCCACCACCATTTGAAGACTTCTATCATTGCTTACAAAATAGACATTATGGAAGACCCCCTCTGCTTCTGGCCGAGTTCCCCTTTTGGCATAAAATTCGTCAGCATGAGAACTCAACTATTTTCGGGCTTGGGACCGAACAGACACGTCTGTGTCTGGCAGCATTACATCAATAAATAATATTTACAGAATGTACAAAAATCAATAAATAATATTTACAGAATGTACAAATCAATCAACATGGATTAAGTTACATTGACTATTATCAACGCTATATACAGAAATGACATGACCTATATACATATTATTCATCGAACTCAGAAATTTCCGACAGGACAGTGTTTCTGTGGTTGTTACAAGAATCCGAACTGCAATTACACAAACCTGAGCAAGAGAGTCCTGCCTTCTTACACCCACACCTTTTTGTACAAGCACTCTTGCAACCACAACTGATCAGATTCAGTAGGTTATCGGGGGCACATGGCTTTGTGGCTGCAGTAGGTACAAGAAGTCCATTGTCTAGCGACCACCCCCAATCCGTCGGAGGAAGCGAAGTGCCCAGCCATTGTTGGACCTGGAGATAACATCTGTAGACATGTTGTTGTGCAGCATCGCTGCTTGGTGGGAGTGAGGCTAGGTCGATGGGTTTATTCAGTTTATATTTTTCTACATAACGCTTGTAAGTGACATATCTATATTGGTCGAGAGAGGAAACAGTTTTACTCCCGTATAAGATCAGGAGAAGTTGTTCCCCGGCAGCGGCTACTGCACTTGGTGTACTGTCATCCGCCAAAATTGTGTTGACATACTGTTGTGAGTCGCTAGTAACATCGGAGACAATTGTACTGAATACTTTCTTCTTACCAACTCGAAAGAGTGCAGAAGTAGTGTCACAACCACTTATAGAATGTGCTACAAGGAGGTTGCTTCTATGGTCACCCATTTTGGTTGCTATTTCACTAACTGAAACTAGTAAGTTTGGGGTAATGGAATACATCATGTGAATATTACATCCCGGTTGAACTCGAGAGGTAAGAATGACTAACAAGTCTGTGTCTGTTCCCACAACGACAACATTGTTGTCATCTTGAGCGATGTCAAGTGCAGTTTCGGCTATCAGTACATCAGCATCAGCCTCGGCCTGCTTGGACTGAATATTGATAGCAGATAGCTGCTGCATTAGAAGATCGATCAGTTGGGTTTTGTTCTTGGCATTTGCAAGGAAATCGGATTGGGGTGTGGTGGCTGGTAACTCGGGTGAGATATTGATACCAATGGAATACCTGTCTTTAGATCTACGGGCTTGTTCCATGGCCTTTGTCGACATTGTACAAGCATAACCATCAAAAACAACCACGACGTTCGCCCTAAAATGTCTCACTAGATAATTGGAATATGATGTACATATGTCCTTATATGACGACTGTTTAGGCCATACAACTGCCCTCAATAAAAATCCACCATCTACAACAAACAGAGAATGTTCTGGGATTTTAGTTTGCTCGGAACCGTATGTTTTGAGGATCTTACCGAGCGTGCTTTTCTGTGTCTTCCTTATTCCAGCAGAATCAAACAATGCTGGTGGTTTCGGGGCGAGTTCATATTTGAGATACTCTTCCATCTCTGCTTGTGACTGAATAACACATGTGATGCGGTTGAACAGAATTGTGGGGTCAATCACTACCTTACTTCCACGGACTTTGATGCCATTTGCCATCGATGCGAAAGACTTCACAGTGTCAACACGTCGTAGTTTGATGCTGTTGAACGTTTTGCTTACAACATTCGATACGCAACATTCACCAATTTTGCGAACTTGGTCACAGTTCACAGTTTCGTCGGCCACAAGCCCGGTCGCTATAGAGACTAATTGTAGTGGATCTCTATTCTGAAAGGGGGAATGCACTCTGAGCCAGTTCAATAATTTGGCGATATCATTGGCATCAGTCAATTGTGAACTTTGACGGAGATCCCGATGTTGTTCGCCATGACCAGTGTGAACATGACAAAATTTTCGAGAGCATTACATATCGGAAGGCAAAGAGGTAGTCCATGTACCCATTTCGCAACAGTGCTATCGGTTATTCCCCTGCCATGTGTGAGACCACCAGGGAGCTTGAACATTCTCATTAAACACTGCTCTATGGTCTGATCAGAATATATCCCGTCCCAGAATTTATCTGAGCGCCTTATGGTAAAGTAACCTTTCTCAGTGAACAACTTCAAATCATCCTGTTGCATTATTTCTGTTAGCTCATTCATCTGCTGCAAATAGAGATGAGAACTTTTTGCGTATGCAAAATGACCACCTGCGTGAAATACTGGAATCATATTGCGAACACAATATGTGTGGAGTTCCCAGTCGCCTGTGCGCTCTGCTCTCAAGAACAACTGGAGAAGACCTATTTGCTCGTAGTATTGTACCCAAAGCTTTCCTGTGCGTCCTACGGACGTATTCTGGGGCAGTTCGTGTAATTTTGACAGTAGATGGTTGACACTTTCTTGATTGACAGCGTCGGCTGTTGTACAGTCACCTCTGGCAAGTCCACAGAATATTTCATTGACTTCTGTGCAGTCTATGTTATCTAGTGTTCGGCTTTCTTCAAACACAAGTTTTGTAATGGCAATTTGTGTTAGCAAATGGGCACGAACTGCTCTTGAATATGCATGACCACTGATCAAATGATGGATTGACCCACCAGCATAAACAGTCCCCCAAAGTTCATCCAAGCCGCTACCAGCCATGATGGAACCAATTGCCCCTAAATATGACATAATCATATGGAAGCCGCCGAGTCTAACGAAAACTTTTGTCAACTTATCTGACGAAGACACAATCTCCACTGCTTTGATATAAAGTGGTTGGTCAAACGTCACTGGACAAACGTATAATACGGTATTTGAATTAGAAAAGTCGATGCCGTTTGAATTTGAGTTTAGGGGGTATGGTTAATATTTCACACGTTTTACCAGTTCATTATGGAATAAATGACTATTGTTATATATCATTATAAAGCTACTGCTTTTCTGCAATGTTTGATATATAATTTAACTCCCAAAGTAGTCGTAGATTTGATTTAATGGACGTTGTGTACCGTTGTGTGTATGAAAACAATAAATTTTTTTTCGTAATTTTTTACATTTTCGTGAATATTTCACCACTGAGTGTGAGGATTGGTACAAAGTTGGCATTTTCTGTTGGGGATATGTATTCTCAATATAATTCAGCACGATATTTATGATTCTCACCCTACTAAGGCGAATAAGAATGAGAAATATGGAGCTGGGTCGAATTTTTTTTTAAAAATCTTTTTCATCAAAAAAACGCTATAACTAAAAAAGCTCAACTCGGATTCGCGGGGACTTTTCACACTTTATCCGCAATGTGTGTCCCGGAAACATATAAAAAAATCAGCTTTCTCCGATTTTTTTCCTTACTTTCTCATTTTTATGTCTAATGTGCCAGGACTAAGTGAGTTAAAGGTGCATAGCTGTGCTGAATCGTCATCCTGTTTGAGTTGCCAAAATCCAGATTTGACTTCTAGTTTTGTGAAAACTTTAGCATTTGGCAATCTTGGTACATCTTCTTCGGTTGTTAACATTGGGTAATGTTGACGTTTGATCGCCTCATTCAATTGATTGATTGATTGATTTTATTTTGCAGCATATAAATATACAAGATAACAATAAGACAGGTTCTCTTTTATGCTGCAAAATAAAATAAGTCAATCAATCGAGATGTTAGATGTTTTGGGTCTAAACATATGCGAAGCTTGTGTAACGTGCTCTCTCTCTCTCCCTCTCCGGTAATGGAATATCCTGCCGCCAGGGTATCTTGTTCGAAGATTCCGCCCACGGTCTGGTGCGATTTCCGATCCAAGTAATACCTATGTCCCCTGGCAACGTCGGACAGATATACTAGTGCACAACCTCGTCACAAAGAAGCACTGATTAACTGGTAGAGTGGATCTGGTCCAACGTGAAGTCTGGGGTTGAGTCAGCCAAAAGGTGACGGAATAACATCATCAATCAGATTCAATATTTATTGAAACAATTAACAAAAAGAATAGTTACTCACATCTATGAATGAAATGATCTTCCGATTGCAAGAACCAATGCCGTCACACTTATCCGCTGAACCTTTCCCAAATATCGTAAGTTCTAGCTACACTGTCATTCAACGCCGTAGTCTGCCAGTCGAATTCCCGAATTTCCGGTCGACCTAACTTGTATACAGGCGGTGACATCACCGGTGCCTGCAATTGGAATATCCCAAATGAACACGAAAGGACACAGTTGTCGCGCAAGGTAGAACTGTCTGATCGGATGGCGGGTACACCACAACCGTATTTATTTCTAAAATTATATCACATAACCCACGCCTCCGACCAATGCGTCCCGCATTGCCCGACATGGGTCAAGAACCAAAAGGGCGAAAGTTCTGGTTAATTTTTTCTGAAGCCTTCGCCGCGGAAGAAAGAGTCAATAACGCAGAACTCTCCCGCTTGCAACACAACTTCGTCTGTCACCTCCCTCTTTATACGTTTCTCTAACCCCTGCGTCTCTTCTGCAATCACCACCTTTTGTACTGGAAGTAGATTACATTGCAACCCGATATCTCTTCTTCCCAACACTGACTGTGCAGCTGGTTCCGGCAAACCTTCGCAGTGATAGGCAACAGATAAACTTTCTGCTCCTAGCACACCCCCTTCCTTACCACTCAAGTCAACAGACAGTTGTGGCTCTGATCCAATAATAGGCGTCATTACAGGAGTAGATACGGGAGACTTAGAGAAATCACCTCCACTCGTTGACGTCGAACTGCTACGACTCTCATGCAACGGCTTACCTTTCATCTCACTCCTAGCCTGGCTGATGTGAATGGACCTCACTCTGCTCAATGTCCTTCCGTGTCTTGACGTTTCTAGATGCCTCTTCCAATTAGAGGTCTTGGCAGTAGCGTAGGGGCATATCCGGCATATGCGCATCTTCACATCGCTGCTGCGCCTTCTGTCCGTGTCGCTCCTCTTACTCGCCGACACTTCCTTTCTACCTCCGCTCTCTGCTCTATAATCATGTTGTCTCTTCGGCTCTTTATCTGTTGGCTCTTGGTCTTGAGTATGAGTACTGAGTTCAGTCCTTACCAACTTCTCCTGCTTCAACTTCTTCACTTCATTCTCTACACCGCGAGGGCTCACCAGGCCCGTCGGAACCGGGGGGGGGGGGGGGGGGGGGCTGAATATAACTGGACATTACATTATTTAACTCATATTAGAACAGTGGCGTAGGAACCGGGGGTGGGGGGGGGGGGCTGGGTTAGTGGTTTCTCCACACGGGATCCCCACTGGTTACCATATTCCGACATTGCTGTTAATGATTACTGGATTGAGTGGGTTCCATGTGGGCTTTCTTCCACGAATAAAACTGACAGTCGTGTTTTCGTCTAATTGTGGAAAGCGATGTTAACCCCAACCAAGCACAGGGTAATTCATTGCATGTTCACTATTCCTATCATTCTGCTCGGAAATCATGCTGAATTGATCAGAGAGCTGACGTATTTCCTTATTGACGATGTATTTGCTCAGAATCACTCAGAATGCATATTTGTACATCTTAAATTAAAAAAATTCCCGGACCCCCACCAACGAGACGGGGAGGTACCCCCTCTCGTTCTCACTCCCACTCGCCCCTTCGCGGTTTCGGATGACGCTTCGCGTCATAGGAATATACGATTTATTTGCTCAGAATCAACCAGAATGCATGTTTTTACATCTTAAATTCGAAAATTTTTCCGTGGGAGCCCCCGAACCCCCCACCAACGAGACGGAGGATACCCCCCCTCTCGGGTTCACCCCCACTCGCTGCTCGGATGACGCGTCGCGTCATGGGAATATAGGTCCTACCTCCCTCCCCCCTCCCAAATAAAATTAGCTCACTACGCCCCTGGATTAGAATTATGAACGTATCACTGAATGTATAACATGCACCTGCATGTGTTGATGTGCAAACGTTCTGAGCAATTCAAAAGCTACCAGAATGCTTCCTTTGATTGCCCTTTTCAAAAAATTTTCTTGGGGAGTAACCACCCTCCCCTCCCCGCCCCCCCCCCTCAAAAAGCTCGTGCCTTCAGCACTCGTGCCAGATGCCTTCGGCATCTGGATACCCCGTACCCCATACCCATTTAGTATCAGCCAGTTCACCCAAATTAGCAATATCAGCCCCCCCCCCCCCCCCCAATATAAATTTTGTTCCGACGGGCCTGCTCACATCAGGTTTCATGACTACTCTTCTGTCTTCATGCCCGCGATGCTCATTACCTCCCTTCTCTCTACTGAATTTCAGCTCGCCACAACTCCTTTTATCTCTCTGCCGTTCTTCTGTCTCTGCACTTCTTCTGCTCACTGAACTTATCACGCTCGTCGGTCGACTGTCTGCTCGTAATATTCTCTACCTTTTTCTCGACAATGACATACTCCTGCCTGCATTCCGTCTACTCTGATGTCTGGCATCCCTCTGCTCGTCATGTCGATCTCTTCTCTTGTCGCTTCCCCTCTCTCTGCTTCTGTACCTTGACATCCAACCAAAACTATCATCTCATCCACGCCGCTGTCTTCTGTCCATACTACATGAAATAACATTTTGTTCAGTAAAAGGCTTTCCATAATTTATTTCCTTGGTGGCGACTCGACAAATATATTGATCAAGGTAAGCAGGTCTCCTTATCGGTCGACCGACCTGAGACTCCTGGTTGAACCCCATCTGCGTTAACAGGTCACCTCCACTAGTACTTCCAGTGTCTCTTGCTTCTCTATTATTGACCTCGTCGCCTAATTCTTCCACGGTCACGTCGCTCTGCAAATGTCCACGGTAGTGTCTGAGTCTGTCCACGTGAACAGTTTGTTTCCTCCCTGTATTTCTTTCTTGTATTTCAAATGTTATGAAAGTGATTTTTCGCGTTATTTCAAAAGGTCCTCTCCAGTATTTTTGGAACTTAGAAGGAATGTCAGGTACTTTTACTGGAGTGAACACCTAAACTGAATCCCCCGCTACTCAGTAGCCATTTCCCAAATGATGGTCGTAATGGTTCTTTTGCCGTTTCAGTTGTCCATTCAAATATGTTCTTGTGATAGCATGAGCTTCTTCGAGACGCTCCGTCAAATCCTGGCTCCACTGGTGAAAATTCCGAAATCTTCCTGACACAGCGCACCATATTGTAGATCTAATGGCGTATTTACTTCTCGACCAAACATCAAGTAGTTCGGTGATAATCATGTGGACTGATGAGCTGTTGATCGGTACGCACACATGACATACGGCAGGTGATCGTCCCAATCACCCCCTTTCTCTGTACATAAGCTGATAACATTGACTTGATTGTTCTATTGGGCCTCTCCACTTGACCGTTCGATTGCGGGTGGTATGTGGTGGTCCTCGTCTTGTGTATTCCTAAGAGTTGGCACACTTCCTGGAAGACTTTGCTCTCAAATTGTCGGCCCTGGTCCGAGTGAATTTGTCTGGGTGGACCGAAACGTAAGAAAAAACTCCTCTACCAACAATTTGGCAACTGTAGTGGCTTCCATGTCTCGCATCGGACATGCTTCAGTATACTTTGTGAAATAATCAGTAACTGCCAGTATATACAGATTCCCATTCCTTGTTCTTGGCTCCACTGGTCTCATAATATCGCAGGCGCCTCGTTCCATGGAAGCCCCAGCCGCAAACGAATCAAGTACTTCCTTATGTTTCTGCATCTTGAGAGGAGCACACACCACACAAGCTCCAGTGTGTTTCTCCACATCATTTTTTAGGCCAGGCCAACAATAGTACGCCATCTGCAGACGTTCAGTTGTTTTAATCCGCTCTCATACTGGTATGTATCACAATACGGCGACGGAGAGCGTGGCCCTCTTTCTCGACTTCCAATACAAGCACCTCATGTCGGAGCTTTAGCTGTGACCATTTTGTCCAAAGGTTCTTCACTAGTGTAGTCTTAGTAGACACCTCCTTCCACAGTGGGCGTTCTGGCGACTTTAACCACTCGCGGATCAGGCAGATGCCATCATCAGCTGTCTGTAATTCCTCCATCACTCCTGGGTCAACGCCGATTACGTTGACATTTCTCATCTGACCGGGCACCAGAACTCTTTCTTCCTTTCGGCAGCATTCTATGCACGGCTCCCGTGATAAGTCAGCCTCATTGTTGTGGACGCGCCCCGGACGATGCTCTATTTTAAAATTGTACATAGCAAGCTGCTCCAGCCATCTGGCAAGTTGTCCCCCGGCATTCTTAAAGTTCATCAACCAGCGCAGTGTTCCATGGTCTGTTCTCTCCGCAAATGTTTGTCCATAAAGATATGTTTTGAAATGCTTTACGAAATTTACTCCAGCAAGCTACTCTTTCCTCGTCGTGCAATAATTCTTTTCAGCTTTTGTTAGTGTAGTACGACTAGCATAGGCTATGATGACCCGTTCACTGCCATCCACCACCTTGGAAAACACACTCCCAATTCCGAGCTGGCTCGCGTCTGTGTCTAACACAACTGGGGGCTTGGGACCCGGATAAGCTGAAACGGGTGCTTCCGTCAATCTTCTTTTCAATTCCTCAAAGGCTGACTGGCAGTCTTCATTCCGTTTATATACTCCCTCCTTTGCTGTAAGCTAATGCAAAGGAGCTGCAATCTTTGTAAAGTTAGGCACAAACCGGCGATAGTATCCGCAAAGGCCCAAGAAACTCAACTGGGTGACGTTGATAGGCAAAAACTCCTTTATTACTTAACAATAATTGTTTGAAGTTCTCTCGCTGGTCTGGGTTTAAATCTTTTGCTGAGTACGCCCACATTTCTTGGAAATAGCCTGGTATAATATTCTCATCATTTCTTGAGTTACATCGTTGCTGCTCTTGATGAACAACTTCTACTGGATCCATATTTCCGATAGTAGTATTCTTATCTAACACCTGGGTCACGTCGGTTGGGTTCAAAAGTCGAACAAGGACCTTACTATCTTTCCCAGCTGGCTTTACGAAGGATTTAGCCAGTAAAACTTCGTGTTTTTCGGTAAACCTTTGAACATGCTCCAAAAGTCCCGAGTCACGTACTGGCTGCGAAGCATGGCTGCTCTGAATGCAGCCTTGAGTGACCACTTCGTGCTTCGGTGGAATACTAATAGTTTGGGCCAGCGTGATCTGACACACACCAACAGGACCTTCTAAAGACGCTGGATATTCCATCCCAGCCATGTTCAAAATCTTGTTATTCACATCCATGCTCCAATCATGCTTCTGTAAGAAACCTAAACCCAATATACACGGTGATGTAACTTCAGCAACAATAGCTTCTTGTTCACATGATTCGTCTCCCACCTTGAATACAAAAGTTGCTCTTCCAAAACTGTTTAATGTCTGTCCATTTGCTGCGGTCAGTCCTCTCCTAGCCCTTTCCATGCTTGGCGTCTGGCTGCCATGCAGTGTGTCAGAAACATCCTTAGATACAATTGTCACCATAGCCCGTGTCGATCAAACTGAAAGTTGATCGGTTATTTATCTCTGTTGCTGTGTAGAGTCCCGACTCTTGTGGACTTCCTATCATCCCAGTTCGGCGCTTATTGGATTTTCGTTGTCTGTAATTCTGACTCCTACGTCTCGTCCAAACTGCTCTTGTTCCATCGTTCTGGGTGGGGCATTCCTTAGCTATGTGGCCTCTGCCGCCACAGTGGTAGCACTTTATCTGATTTTTTCATCTCTTTTCCTATCTTCGGATCTTACATCAATATTTGGCTTTGGGAAATTGAAACTTTTGCTGTCTCGTGCTCTTTTCTCTTTAAAAAAAACACATTCTTTATTTTTAGCAGACTGTAAATCATCAACGATCTTCGTTAGTCGTTCTAATTGTTCTGCCATCTTCTCAATCTCACTGTTTGGCGCTATCACTCGGTGAAAGCTATTTTCGTCTTGTGACTTGTCGGCATAATGAAAAGCTTCGAGCTCGAGCGCGATGTGTACTGCTGCTTTCAAGTTCGCTGGTTTAGACTGTTGGGTCTCCTTATATAATGCATCGCAAAAAGCGTCACGGGCTAAGATATCTTGCAGCTCTGACGTAGATGTTGGGTAAGCTAAGCTTACTTTCCTTCTAACCGACTGACCCAGTTCTGGCAAAGCTTCATTACCTCGCCGATGAAGCGATTGGAGCTCAGCTCTATATAGCTGTGCCTGGTTGGGTGGTAGAAAACGATCTTAAAGCAGTAAGCAACTTAACATAGTTTCTTCTGTCTGGTTTGCTCAATATTGACAAAACTTGCTGAGCCTGGGCCTTAAGACTACAAGCTAGATAAAGGGATTTCTCCGACTCGTCCCATCGATTGATTTCGGCGCAAGTTTCAAAATGAAGTTGATAATCCATGATGGAAGTCGTTCCATCGTACGTCTGAGGAGTAAGCAGAGGTCTCTTCCATTGTGCGTCTCCCTCTGGGCTCGATTCGTATTGATTTCTACTTCTATCAGTTATTTCCTGTTTACTTGTGTCACGTATGTAATCTGGACTGCAATGAGCTCTCTGTCCCTACAGTCTACCCCAGTCTGTTGTAGCAGCTCGTTTTTACTGTTGTACTGGCTCGTTCGAGGGAGCCCAGCTTGTCGCAATTCAGCTCTGTTCCATCATCGATGGCTCTCAAAAGGAAGCTCTTATCCACGACGCTCCTTTTCTTGTGAAACAACGCCAGCTGTATTCACATGATTCAGTGGGCTCGGATAACCATACCGGCTGCGGCTCGACTCGTAGCCTGAGATTTGATCTCTCCCAACACCTGGAGAAGTGACTGGCTCGTTTAGTTCAGAATTGGTACGACAAGGATCGTCAGTTCCACGTTCATCTAATAAAGGAGCTGCTTTTGTTGATGCAAGCTGTGACACACTCAGGCCACCACCAAAATTTACGACTCGTTTTCGCGTCAGCGACTCTTTCTGTGGCTCCGTCAGTCTTGCTCGGCTCCTTTCTGGGAGCTCTGTGTATCTTGCTCGGCTCCTTGCTAAAAACTCCGGCTCGCTTTCCAGTCATGGTCCTTCGAGCTCCATATCTGTAACCTTGTATGTATCTTCAGTCATTGTTGATGGTAACAGTTGATCACTGTTATTCAATCCAGGCTCTGCCGCCAATGTAACGTGCTCTCTCTCGTCAATATAATATATCTTGACGGTAATGGAATATCCTGCCCCCAGGGTATCTTGTTCGCAGATTCCGCCCACGGTCTGGTGCGATTTATAATCCAAGAAACACCTATGCCCCTGGCAACGTCGGCCAGATATACCAGTGCACAACCCCGTCACAACGAACCATTGATTAACTGGAAGAGTGAATCTGCTCCAACGTGGAGTCTGGCCTCGAGTCAGCCAAAAGGTGACGGAATAACAGCATCAATCAGATTCATTAATATTTATTGAAACAATTAGCAAAAAGAATGGTTACGCACAGCAATGAATGAAATGATCTTCCGATTGCAAGAACCAATGCCGTCACAATTATCCGCTGAACTTTCTCCAAATATCGTAAGTTCTAGCTATACTGTCATTCAACGCCGGAGTCTGCCAGTCGAATTCCCGAATTTCCGGGCGACCTAACTTATATACAAGCGGTGACGTCACCGGTGCCTGCAATCTGAATATCCCAAATGAACCCGAAACACCGTTGTCCCTCAAGGCAGAACTGGGTGGCGGGTACAGCACAACCGTATTTATTTCTAAAATAACATCACACTTGTTGGGTTTGACCTGTGTTACCATCCTGTTTACCCAATCCGACGGCCCATTAACTTTTTCAATTCCACCCAGACGCATGGTTGATGATTTTTTTAATTTTTATTTTTTTAAATTTAAAAAAATCGATTTTTTTATTTAAATCAGATTTTTTAATTTAAATCGATTTATTTCATTTTTATTTTTATACCGTAAATTATTCATCTGTGGATATTTTTTCACATGATTCCTTTAAATAAGAGAAACAGAGTGTTTTGGCAGATTGTATCCAAAGCTACCCAAAGAATGGTCACAGATAACTGATACTGAAACATTTACATGTGTTACCCATTTCAGTCTTTGGGGTGGCGGAATTTCAGATTATATTAGGCATAGAATAGACAGCACAGATGGAAGTAGAGACGAATCACTGAAATTTACATTTTCTCATTGTCAAAGCATTGCTTGAAAGAAGATAACTTCTTGAAAATCATGTTTGCTACTTGCAACATTCCTCAATCACTGATCGTTGTTCTCAGAGTTGATTTAGTATTTTTGATGGCCATGGGTTCATTATATGTGGTTAAAAATCTATGTTGACTTTTATATAATCTATTTATATAAGCTGAGAATTATATAAACTTATTAAATTTATTCTGGAACATTTAACTAACCAACAGCACATTCCAGTAATCAAGACACTGCGGGGTGTTTTTTTTTCACTTTACAAATTAGTTTTCACTGCCATAAACACTGCCTAGTTACCGTATGTCAACACTTAATATGCATTCCATCCAACGATGTATTGCAGGGGGAACGGCGCCCTCCTTCTTTTTTTTTACCGGAGGAACGGCGTTCTCCTATAAATTCCATAAACCATCAGAAAAAAATGTAACAAAAACGTGAATTCGTAAATATAACTAATAGTAAATTTGATTATAAATTCGTAAAAACAAAAACGTGAGCACACATAAATAACAGAAAATTCTTATTTATGTTGGGTAAAGGGCTTAAAACTCCACAAACCCTTCCAAACTTCTAAAAAAATGATCAGAAGTGAAGACGTTTCGGACCGATTTCCAAGACGTTTTGGCCTTTTAGAGGGCCGAAACGTCCCGGGCCGAACCGTCTCAGGATCACTCTACGTGTGTCGTGTTCTCTCCCTGTAGAAGTAACGTTAACACTTAGCAGAGCTAGCACAAATACGATGTGATTATGTGCACAGGCCCTGTTCACATCGTATTGTGTGCTAGCTCTGTTAACGTTACTGGTGTGTTTGAATTAATAGTTCCAACGAAACGAATTTTATCCATTTTATCCATTTTCGAAATGTCGTCTCAAAAAAACATCATGGAGTTCTTCGTAAATACTAATAGACCTAAATCGATAGCTAGAGGATCAATGCCAGGGTACTCCCGAAACAGCCAAAATAGCGTTGTTTCGGCTCCTATTTCCAAAAATTTTCCCGGACCCCCACCCACGAATCTGACGAGAGGGGGTATGATACCCCCTCTCGTGGTATCCCCCAGCGCCGCCTTCGGCGTCGATCATCGCTTCGCGATGATTGCCGTCCCCCCGAAAATATATTTAGCAATACATCACTGATTCCATCTTGTTTGAGCTCATTTCCATGTTGTTTGGAAATATTCCTTACAATTTGGAAATTTAAAAAAAATCATTGATTCAAATCATGATTCAAACCAATGATTCAAATCGATCGATTTAAATCGGCCAGCCCTGCTCAGACGTTCCATTCTGTCTAATTCATGTTTTATTTTGTGTCTCAGAGTAACGGGTACCTTCTGGGTGGATGTACAACTTGGGGCGCTGACGGATCCAAGGTGATATGATGTTCACCTCTGAGGCATCAAAGTCCCGCAAAATCATCATGATATTTATTTAAAATGTCATCATTTGAGGTGTTAATTGTGTGTATGTCTGGAATGAGCCCTAGGCGTTTGATGGCACTCAGATCTAGAGCATTTGGTACATTTCTGTCTATAATTTGAAATTCAAATTTATTTTGATTGTTACTGTAGTCGCACACAGCTGCAGTTGTACCGCAAACATGTATCACATGTACTCCCATTGTACGTCGCAAGCTTAACTCTTAGAAGACAGGGAATCGGAATGATTTTTTTGAACATGACATACCGCGAAAAACTTACAGTGAAGCAGGTGCTTCTAGTCAAGTGTCGTCTGCCTATTCAGGCAGACGACACTTGACTAGAAGCACCTGCTCGGTGCTCAGTTCTCCTCAAGCCCCAAAATAGCCGAACCGTCACAGCCAGATTATCTGCAGTATTACATCACAGGCGAGAAAACTCGTCTCCCGGCTTCTAAGAGTTAACATTACTGGTCTGGAATTCAAGAGAGTATCAAATGTTGATTTTTGCATAGGCTATAGCATTACACTGTGCGCCCGTATCTACTTTAAATGTGATAAAATGTTGTCCCAGTTGGATACCAGTCCATTCTTTCATGGTTTGCTCATTACCAGAAATGGCAGAATCGGGCCAATGAAAAATTCAGTTTCCTCTTCAAGGTCACCATCCTCTGCTACTGTGTGAGCATTCCGAGGATGCCCAGGTTTAGAGACAGACTGCTGGACATCGATTAATGCCATATGAACCGGGGGGAGGGGGGAGGGGTCGCAAGAAAAAATGCCAGGATACAAGGTCCGGGTGAGTGGGTGGGTGGGTCCGAGCCTCAAAGTGCAGTTTTTGCTGGTGTCATGCAATTTTTGGCCAAATATCATTTTACAGACAAGTAATTACAACCAAAGTCAATTCAAGTGCTTAGATTCATAACTTTGAACAGAATAGAGCATTGATAATGTGCTGGGGGCTCCATGTTAGAATTTTTTCCCCATGTTTTACACTTCATTAGGGGATGGGTTCTGTTCTGGGTCTGGCAAAAATTTGCAAAACAAAAAAGTGATTCCCAGCTATTTGGTCATGATTTTCACTCCTTTATATTTCTACTAAGGCAGTCTGCTTCTTATTAGTGCTTTGTAGCTCCTATTATTAGCTCCAGGGTGCCTCATGCCATTGGTCTAGTGTGCTTCCATGTATGGAATAATTGGAAAGATTGATAGAATAAAAATCTTGATTGTGGAAACGTGTATAATTTCAAGGTAAATATGATTCTAGTGACACTAACGTAAAAAAATAAATAAGAGGCAATTCATCTCAGACAAGCCACCCTGGCATGGGTCAAAGAACTTCAGTATTTGGTCTCTCTCGGATCAGCTGTACAAACTAAACATTTAACCGAAAAGTAATGAAATGAAAAACAACTATTTCTTGTGGACAGTTGAAGATATCCAGGTGGGAACAATATATTTTGGGCAGGGCTTCTTGGTGGTGGGATTCGACTGGTGGCTGAGCAGCATAGACATATTGTACATCGGGGTAAGGGTTGTATTGCTTGGAACAAGAATGGGTATATATCTGCAATTCAGTTGGTGGAGGCGGGTTCCAGTGGTTATCTGGGGGTCTGATGTTGCATTTCCGTTGCGGCTTTACATGCAGAGAGATTGTTTTGGAGCCATCTGTGGCTGGGGATGCTTTGGATGCCCAGGAGCAGGGCTGGAATATCGGACAAGTTGGTTTGCGGCACCTTTCATGTTTGGGAAAAGTATTCATTTATTTATTTTTTTGGATTAAGGTAATTTGAATACTTCGTTAAACAAATTTTATAAATTGGGGGTCGTCCCCAATTGTCTATGAGGAAAAACTGTGTGGGAGGGGTGGGTGTCCAAGACATGACTGGCAAAAATTTGCAATCCGGGGGTGATGGGTCCCAAAAATTGAAAATGTAAAAATTTCCACCTTCACGCATTTTACAGTGTTGTATGGAATACGTTTTCTTGTTTCGAAATACATTATTTGAATTATCGTCTCCAAAATCACCTTTTGACACCTGTTACTTTGTGACCTTTTTGGAATTGTGTATACAGTCAACTTGTCACCCATCGCGTCCGAAAGGTCTTCATTGGAGAACTCCTCATTTCACTGGCGCAACATATAGCTATGGTTTTAGTTAATGCCAAGTATCCCACTCGTAACAGTCTCGCACGAACCGAATTGTCTTTAATGCCACAAACTATTTCAACTTTAATTAGGCTACCATTGAACTCTCCGAATTCACAATGTTTTGCTTTATTTCGTAGATCTGTGACATATTGATCAAAGGTCTCCGACGGCTCCGGTAAGTCCGATTTTCTGGAGAAATATTTATGGTCTCTCTGTGAGGTTTTTCCTTGTATTGCAATAATGCTGAAATGTGTCCATTATTTTACTAGGGTTCTCTTTGTTATCACCACTGGCAAATTCGAACGTATTGTAGATTTCCATTGCATCTTCTCTCAAATGCAGGAGGGTGGAGCATTGCACTTTTGTGAATTTTCCTGTTGCCACTTGCTGTGAAAAATAAATCAAATTTCTGTTTCCATTTCCGCCAGTTTTCGGCTCAAGTTCCCTCTAACTGTCCGGGCGGTTTTAATTGATCCATTATGTATAGGTTAATTTGTTATAATGTTTCACTGTTCAGTGTAATGTATTTTGATTTGATGTAACTCAACTGTGGTCTACTATATACACAAACATTTTTCTGGCATTGTTACACTGAGCGCTGTGGAACAGATCACGTGTTCCAACCTACAACTTAAGGAGGTTTTCAGTTCATCTGACATCTACTACACCTATCTCTCTCAACCTTTACATTTCAAATTGAACATTCTAAAATTTTCTTGAAATACTCTTATCAGGACGCATGGAAAGGGTAGTCGAAGCGTAAGAGGAATTGGAATATGCTTCCTATTAACATACATGTACACAGGAAGCTACCAAGAACCAAGCAAGGATTGACACAAACTTGCCTGGCTGGGACCAGTGTATATTTAAAATAAATCAACATCGTACCCCGAACTGGACAACTCGTATCATCGCACCTCTGGACAACTCGTACCCCGCTCTGGACAACTTGTACCCCATCCACCTGTTACGGTATGGAAATATTATTGATATTGGTAACAGAAAGAAATCTGAGAATCAGCAACAATAACTATGAATTTAATTATTCTGACATTTAATTAAAAAAAATGATACAAAGATCTTTTATACTAATTGGTTTACAGAAAATAAAAACAGTGGTACTTTGGTACTTATCAATTATCGAATTAGTCCAAAATACAGTTTGACAGAATCCAGTAATCCAGAGATGAAGAATCTTGTAAAGAGTTACCAGCTGGTAGTATTAAATCCAAGAATGTCTCTTCACAAACAGCATCCGGTAGATTTGTGGTAAAATTTTCACTTAGAAATTTCAGCAGTCTCCAATAAAATATAACAAAATGCTCCACAAAATTCAAAAGGAGTAAAAATCCAAGAAGTATTGGCGCCACAGGTAATTTGATTTCCAAATAATCCAGTAGAATCCTGGCTTTTCACAAAATATTATTCTGTTTCACAGAAAGTATAAATTCTCTTTTCCAAGTCAAATAAATTCTCTTCAAAATTCTCTTTTGGAATCAATCTTCCAAATTCACAAAGAAGCACTGCTTCTATAATAAATGCACTGTTCTGAAGCAATAATAATCTGCAATGGAAACAACTGAAGTGAGTCTTTCTGAAATGGCTTTCTCTAAAATGAGTTTTTGAATTCTGTTGACAAACCTTTATATAGTCAACAGATAGAATGTTCCAGAAGATGAAAATTCTACAAGGTTCTAACAGTTTTAGGTGATTCTGTCATAGTTCAAGTAAATAAGGTCATTGACCTACTTAAACAATCAACAGCTATATGTACAATATATTAGTGTAGAAAAGATGTAAACCAAGGTCACTCAGTGCAAATGAGTGAGACCAGTCAGAAAATGCAGAAAAAAATACCGATCTCAATATAATTATGCACTAAGGATATATCAATCTCAATATAATTATCCACTAAGGATATATCAATCTCAATATCATATGGGGCTATATAACACACCCCGCCTTAAAAGAAAAGTTTGAAGGTACTGAAAACTTTTATATAACTTTAGCAGACTCTGACTGGTTTACAATACACACACGATAATCTTAACAATTTTTTTTTTTTTAATAAACATGTATATATATATACAGTTGAAGTGAATGGGGACCATTCAGATCATTTTAAATTAGGATATTCTGGAAAGAGCATCAGCTACAACAATATCTCTTCCCGAAATATGCCTAATCTCTAAATTATATTCTTGAAGGGCTAACACCACCGCAATAATCTTTGATTCTTGTTTTTCATTTCATTGATAAAAGTTAAGGGGCTATGATCGGTATAAACTGTAATTGGGCATTGGGTGGTTCCTAGATACACATCAAAATGGGTTAATGCCAAAATTAGAGCCAAAGTTTCTTTTTATACCATAGAGTAATTCTTTTGATGTTTGAGAAATTTTCTGGAGAAATAACATACAGGGTGACCAATACCTTGGGAATCTTCCTGGGCAATATACCCACCTGCTCCATTGTCACTTCCATCTATAAATAATTTGAAGGGCTTTTCATAATTGGGACTGGCCAAGACAGGGGAATTATTTAATAAAGTTTTTATTCTGTTAAAAGATTTCTGGCATTCCTCAGTCTAAACAAACTTAACCCTTTTGCTCAATAAACTGGTCAAAGGGGAGACAACATCTGAGAAATTTAAACAAAATTTTCTATAATATCCAGCCATGCCTAAGAATCTCATGAGCTCTTTTTTAGAGCTTGGTACTGGAAATTTACAAGGGCATCAACTTTTGCCACAATTGGCCTAACCTACCCCTGACCCACAACATGACCTAAATTTACAGTTGCTTTTCCAAATTCTTATTTTACCAAGTTAATAGTTATGTTGGCTTGTGTCACTTTGTCAAAAAATTCTTGAATGTGCTTCAGATGATCGGCTCAGTTTGTATCTGTGTGTATAATAACATCACCAATACAAGCTTCACTGTAATCTAGGTCTCCAATTAAGTGGTTAACCATGCGCTGAAATGTTGCCGGAGAATTTCTCATGCCAAAAAGGGTAACTTTATATTGATACAACCCAAATGGGGTAACAAAAGCAGATATTTATTTTGCTCTTTCTGTTAAAGGGACTTGCCAATAACCCTTTAACAAGTCAAACTTTGTCACAAATTTAGCATGGCCAAGTTTGTCAATGCAGTCATCAATTCTAGGAATTGGATAATTGTCTGTTTTGGTGAGGCTGTTCACTTTCCGGTAATCCTTACAAAATCGGTAACTCCCATCAGGTTTTGGGACGAGTATACAGGGCTAACTCCAGTTGCTATGGGTAGGTTCTATGATATCATTGTCCAGCATATATTGTATTTCCTTTCGCATGATCTCAGCTTTAAAAGTGTTCAATCTATATGGATGCTGTTTGATGGGATTTGCCTCTCCCACATCAACATCATGAAAAATAACAGATGTCCTGCTAGGCACATCGGGAAATAAGTGTTAATATTTGAAAATTAAAACAACTAAATCTTTTCTTTGGTCAGGCAGTAAATAATCTATTTTATTGTGTAGATCTCTTAGGACATCCGAGATCTGTAACTTCAGAGGTACAGTTTCACCACCTTCATGAATATCCTCCACAGGATTTTCCACCTCATCCATGTGGGTGACTGTTGAGACTGGTAGAGAGCTTGGTTCTCTCTCATAATACGTTTTCAACATATTTATATGGCACAGCTGAGTATTTTTGAGTCTTTCAGGAGTCTCAACAACATAATCAGTATCACTGATCTTGTGCTTAACAATATAAGGACCTGAATATCTTGCTTGTAAAGCATTGCCCTTTATAGGGAATGATACTAGCACCTTGTTCCCGGGTTTAAAGGTTCGAAATTTCGCCTTTTTATCACACCAGGTCTTCATATGACTCTGGGCTTTCTGTAAATGTTTTTTGCCATTTCTCTGGCCTGATGCAATTTTTCCTCAAACGTGGACACATAGTCCAGGAGAGAAATTTCAGGTGGCTCGTCCTCGAGCCATTTCTCCTTCAAAGCAGTGAGTGGATCCCTCACTGAGTGTCCAAACACTAATTCAAAAGGACTGAACCCCAGAGATTCCTGTACAGTCTCACAGACTGCAAAAAGGAGGAAATGTACTCCTTCATCCCAATCCTTCTCATTATCCTCCCCGTAGGCCTTTATCGTGGTCTTCAGTGTTTGATGAAAGCTTTCAAGAGCACCGTGACTTTCGGGATGGTAGGAACTTGATGTGTACTGCTTAATTGTGAGCTCATACATCACCTGCTGGAAAATGTTTGACATAAAATTTGAGCCTTGGTCTGATTGCACTGACCTGGGTAGACCAAAAGTCGTGAAAAATTTTATCAAGGCCTTAACTATAGTCTTAGTTTTAATATTTCTTAGTGATATAGCCTCAGGGAATTGTGTAGAAGCACACATGCTGGTAAGAAGATATTCATTTCCAGATCTTGTTCTAGGCAATGAGCCAACACAATCAATAATAATTCTACTAAATGGCTCCTCAAAAGCAGGGATTGGTTGAAGGGGAGCAGGAGGAGTCTTCTGGTTGGGTTTTCCTACAATTTGACAGGTGTGGCAGGTTTTACAAAATTCGACAACATCCTGTCGAAGCTTGGGCCAGTTAAAACAAAGTTGTATACGAGAGTAGGTTTTTCTAACTCCCAAATGTCCAGCCATTGGATTTTCATGAGCCAGTCTTATTATTTCATTCCAGTATTTAGTGGGGACAACTATTTGATAAATAACCTCCCAATCACTATTGGAGGGTACTTCTGGTGGTCGCCATTTCCTCATAAGTACATCAGATTTTTAAAATAACAGACAGGGGAGTTTTGGGCTTCTGCCTCTGTTAGAGCCCTTCCACGTGGCTCGGCAAGGTCAGGATCACTTTCCTGTTCCTGAATTAAAGAAGTACGGGACATGACATTCAAGGAGACCCCCTTATCACTCTCAGGTGTAGTGGCCTCTTTACAATTTCTGGAGGAGTCATCACACGGACACAAAAATGTCTGAGACAAATCAGTGTCTTCAGAATCTGTAATTCTGTGATTGTTCTTATCCTCAGCTTTGCTGTTCAAATCAACACAATAGAGTTTGTTATCAACCTCAGTTTTCTTTGCCATGGACCGAGTCACAGCACATGCTGGAAAGGCAAAAGGAAAACATTCCTTCAAATTAATAATACTTTCATCTGTGCCCGGCTTATCCACCACTTGAGGTTCCACGGCGACTTTGTCACCAGCTAAGTCACTTCCCAATAATAAAGAAATACCTTTTACAGGTAGAGTAGGTCTGATTCCTACTGTCACAGAACCATTTACTAAACTACTTCTTAAATTTATTTTATGAAGTGGGACATTTAAAGAGTTTGACTCAATACCTGATATTAGAACTTATGCCCCTGTAGCACTTTCTTCCGAAATTGGCAAAATGCCTTCTAACATTAAATACTGAGTAGCCCCTGTGTCTGTCAGTATTTGTATTGGCAAGGAACAGTGCTTATCCCCCTCAAGGGAAACAAAGCCTTCAGAAATAAATGGCTTATAATTTTCTAAAGCATCTTGCTTTATTACATAATTTTCAGGGCATGGAGCACATGCTAGTGAAGTAGAGGACTCATTTTTCCTTTTTAACAGCCAGCAGTCAGATAGTAAATGCCCTGGTTTCTTACAATAATTACAAGTTTTAGTTGAACTATTGGGTCGCAATGGTGTAGGGCTGGCATTAGATGACTTATTCTCATTAGGCTTCCTATTAAATTTGGGTGATGAAAAGTTTGGAGGATTGGAAGGGTGAGTTTTATCTGAAGTTGGTCTAGGTCCACTTTGGAAAGAATTCTTGTGGGGCCAAACATTTGTGGAGTTACGACTCATTTTTTAATTTAAGGCATAATCATCTGCTAGTACTGCTGCTCTGTTTAAAGTGTCAACTTTTTGTTCATCAAGGTGGGCCTTTATATCTTTATGTATCTTTCCTTTAAACTCTTCAGTCAGCATCATGTCCTTTAATTTTGTGAAATCTTTCCCTATTTCTTTTGAATGGCACCACCTGTCAAATAAATTTTGCTTCTCTCTGACAAATTCCACATGAGTTTGATTTTCATTTTTATAATAATTTCTGAATTTCTGCCTATAGGCCTCTGGAACAAGTTCATATGCCTTGAGCAAAGCCTCTTTAACAGTGTCATAATTATTGCTTTGCTCAGAAGATAGAGCGGAATAGATTTCTTGGGCCTTCCCTTTCAAAACACTTTGCAATAGCAAAGTCCAGACATCCCTTGGCCATTCTAAACTTGTTGCCACTTTATCAAAATGTGAAAAATATTTATCAACTTCTTTTTCTTGAAAAGGGGGAACTAGTCTAACATGTTTAGTTGCATCAAATCTACTTGGGGAAAGAAATTACATTTAAGCCTTGACGCTGTGATTCTAATTCTTTTATTTTTATTTCCTTTTGAATTTCTAATTCTTTTAAGTGCATTTCTTTTTGAGCTTCTATTTCCCTTAATTTTAATTCCCTATCCTCTTTTCCTTTTTGGGCCTGAATTTCAATTTCCCTCATTTTTTTGTTCCATTTCTAATCTTTTTAATTCCAATTCTAACTTTTTGAGTTCAAGGGCATCAGTATGTTGTGGTTCAGATGGGGGAGTTTCAGACTGAGGCAAAAGACCTTCCTCCATATAATGATTAACAATGAGCTGTTTAACTTTATGTTTGTTCAGACCAGGGGTGGCAGGTAATTGTAGATACTGAGCAAGTTGGAATAAATCTTCCTTCTTAAGAGACTCTAAAAGGGCCAAACTAGGAGAGCTTTCAAATTCAGAAATAAATTATGTTACAATAAATACCATGATGAAAAGGTTTGCTGATTCTCAGATTATATGAATAATAATACTGAAATTTTCTAAGAAAGTTTAAATGTTTCGAAAGTGAGCCAAAATAATAATTGCAATATGCAAATAAAGCTTTCTCGTTATCTTATATTCAATCTCGGCAACGAGCTCCCAATTTCTGTTACGGTATGGAAATATTATTGATATTGGTAACAGAAAGAAATCTGAGAATCAGCAACAATAACCATGAATTTAATTATTCTGAAATTTAATTTAAAAAAATTAATATAAAAAGAAGTGGTGAAGAATCTTGTGAAGAGTTACCAGCTGGTAGTATTAAATCCAAGAATGTCTCTTCAGAAACAGCATCCCGTAGATTTGTAATAAAAGTTTCACTTAGAAATTTCAGCAGTCTCCAATTAAATATAACAAAATGCTCTGCAAAATTCAAAAGGAGTAAACATCCAAGAAGTATTGGCGCCACAGGTAATTTGATTTCCAAATAATCCAGTAGAATCCTGGCTTTTCATAAAATATTATTCTGTTTCACAGTTAGTATAAATTCTCTTTTCCATGTCGAATAAATTCTCTTCAAAATTCTCTTTTGGAATCAATCTTCCAAATTCACAAAGAAGCACTGCTTCTATAATAAATGCACTGTTCTGAAACAATAATAATCTCCAATGGAAACAACTGAAGTGAGTCTTTCTGAAATGGCTTTCTCCAAAATGAGTTTTTGAATTCTGTTGACAAACCTTTATAAGTTAACAGATAGAATGTTCTAGAAGATGAAAATTCTACAAGGTTCTAACAGTTTCTAGGTGATTGATTCTGTCATAGTTCAAGTAAATAAGGTCCTTGACCTACTTAAACAATCAACAGCCATATGTACAATATATTAGTGTAACAAAGATGTAAACAAAGGTCACTCAGTGCAAATGAGCGAGACCAGTCAGAAAATGCAGAAAAAATATCAATCTCAATATAATTATCCACTAAGGATATATCAATCTCAATATAATTATCCACTAAGGATATATCAATCTCAGTATAATATGGGGCTATATAACACCACCTCTGGACAACTCGTACCCCGACTCTGGACAACTCGTACACTGACTTGTAAAGGATTCATACCTGGGATTGGAGACTACATGTGAAAAAATAAGACTATTTATGAAAATAACATTTGACATATATTTTTTCAAGAAATATATTACAACAAAACAAAGATATAACACCCAAGCACTCTCGTTCGAACAAATGAATCAATTAATTAATAAATTATACTCATATGCAGATAATACAATTAAGGAAAAATACGAAATACAAAAATGAAAATCACTTCAATCAGATTCACCAACGAAATAAGAAATACAAAAATGAATGTTATTAAAAGGCAGAGTTAATTCGTATTTTTCCTGAATTGTATTTTCTGCGTCTGAGTTTAATTAACAGAGATGGAATGGAATGGATCAATTCAGATGAAATTATTTATCACATTTTCTTACATGCTATCGACCATTTCGTCTCAATTAATTAATAAATTATACTCAGATGCAGATAATACATTTAAGGAAATATACGAAATACAAAAATGAAAATCACTTTAGTCAGATTCAGCACCGAAATACGAAATACAAAAATGGATGTTATAAAAAGACTCAATTGCACTTTCTGAGATATTGGACTTCAGCTCTCTAAAACATGTTTTACTTTTTAAAGATAATTCATGAGACTGTTCGTACCTTTGCACTAGACAATTCGTACTTTTACATTGGACAATTCGTACCTTTATGCGGGACAATTCGTACCTTCATATTAGGGTACGAATCGTCCAGGGTATGATTGTCTAGGAACCTCTAAACACATATTGGTGGATTTTTTTCCTTTTTCGTAACCGTTAAGGGTAGTCTAATATGCTGGGACTGCTCCCAAACCAGTGAGTGTTTGGTTTCTTCTTTTTTTCTAAAACAACCATCAAAATGCGATTTCAATATTACCATAAATATCCCACGTTTCTATGTAAAACACAGAGCAGAATTCTTGTAGTTATTGCAACGGACCTTGCTGACCCCGCCCCTCTTAAATCACACCACAAGTGTACCTTAAAAGGTTTTGGATGAAGCCAGTGTTACAAGTCTTTCTCCATTTAGGAAGACTTGCACAATGGCTCCATTCAAAACAATAAGAGGATCTCTATGGGGGAGGGTGGCGCAGATTGGAAAACGCAAGGGCCTAAAGAATCAGGTACGATTCCCCTATATCCATTCATTAGGACCCAGAAATCACATGGGTTCAACAGACAAGATTATAATGAATGTTAATATATTTTTATTAAATTTTGACTCAAACAAGACCCTAAACCTGGTTATACAGTTTTTCAACCCGTGGGGTTATCATTTTTCCTGGAAAAATAAATACCCTCTGGTCACTAAAGGACTTTTAATCCAAATTAAATTTAATGGAGGTTTGTTATGGTGAGCGGGGCTTGCCTACCAAAGTATACAAGCACCGCTCCCCGCTCCTGGATAAGCTGGCCTTCCATGAAATTCATCGTACCAACTTGTACAACATTTTAATATGCGTATAATAAAAATCAGTAAGACCTCCCAAACTCTATAAAAAGGAGTCAACCATTAAACCCCAGCAACCATCTGTATCTGGTCCTCACCAGAAATTAAATGTCGACAGTAATGAGCAAAGCATACGATCCAGGCTATGTCATGTTTACAACACAAATTCCCTCAATATTCCAATATCTGCCTACGGGGAGGATGGGGTGGAGGTGGGGGTGGGGGTGTATCACGACGGCCAGTCAACACGAGGGTGGATTCGAAAGACTATCCTGCCCACAGCCCACCCGGTTGAGTGTGCTACTGGGCTGAGAAGTGTGCGTTCCCACTAAGAAAATCTCAGCCAGGGCGCACAATTCTCAAACACAGAATAAATATAAAAAGGAAGAAAATATAAAATTAATAAATACAGACCAACCTGATGAGCCTTGTTGGAAAATTCCATGAATCCTCCAAAACCTGACTAATAAATTACTTTGGTCAAAACTGAATATTCTCCGGAAGGAATAACTAAGAAATTACCTCCCAGCTGCTCTTCAAACGACTCCTAATTACTCAAACCAAATAGCGATTATATACATGAAGTGAACTAAATTGACTCGCACTCCACGTGCTAACTGATGTGAGAGAGGAGAACAAGAAATTATTGAATGATAAACACATATCAGTTCAATATATGCAGTTAAGGTAGCCGAGTACTAGTAAACTAACCCTTCCCCCGCCACACCAAAACAAGACCCAAATCCAATATCGCATACTACACCAAGCAAATCCAATATCGCATACTACACCAAGCCGAGACTTAGTTTATCAACTCTTGACCGACTGGTATGTTTTATTATGAACAATTCCTCGTCACCTTCCAGTTCTGGGTTCTCGGGGTCTGACCCCAATATCCTATTGTCAGTGCGCTCACTCTTGAAAACCTAATAAGATTATTGGCCCTCGCTTATTTCCGACTCTCGTGGATTCATAAGCAAATAAACTTATTCGGGTAGCAAGGAATTTCAAATACCATATTGTAGAGGCTGTGTGCCTTCGGCCACGGAAACTTTCCATTCATTCTTTCTTTCATTTACTTACTTTTCCTTTTCGGGCCATCAACTCATAATTAACCCATTGTGTATCTTTCATAAACAATGGCATTAGCAATCAGCCACCGATCAACCTCAATACAATCAAGTTCTGGCTCCGTTGTTCAAACAAACTCTCACTGAGTATGGTTTGTATACTCTCCGAATTTTCAGTCCGTTGGGAACAAAAATATAAAAATGGTCATTTATTATTAAGATCTCGGACCTGGTATGTAATAAATCACATTTTTACATTAAAATGTTATTTTTTGTCTCATTCCGCATGATTTTGTGTCATTCCAGTGTTTGGGAGGACCGATCATAAACTATAAATGTAAAATTAGTGATGATAGGCGTCTCTTTACTTCTTAAAAGCAAACCGCCTGGGCATTTCAAGGCAGCGTTACTGCCATTAGCAGCCCGTGCAACTGAGCGCGCGCACACTCTCGGAAGATCTTTGTCCACATGTTAGCTACTTTCCAGTTTCAAAACGGACACTGCACAGATGTACACACGTTCGTCTTTTAGTATGACCTATCGAAGTTCACTGAAGACGTCGACAAGGGAAGACAACACTACCAACAATCAATATTGCTCATGTTTCCGTAGTCCATTCCAGAATACATGGTGTAATCCGGGCATGCGCAGACAACTCGGATTATCAATCTGGTTGTTTTCTTTGCAAACCGTCATTCTGGAATATCATTCCGAATCATTCTGAGTAAACCACCTCGCGAGCAGGTTCAGATGGTTTTACCCATTATTCCTGACATGCGCAATTGTCAACAAATAGTAGAAAATATTCCCCTGTTCGTTGGATTCTCCAAAAACGTTTGAGCGATCAAGACAATAACAAATATGTTAGGTACATGGAATTCAGCAAAATAATTAAACGTAGCATACCCACAAATAACTGATGAAAATAAAGAGAAAGAACTATGGAGTCAATTAAACAACAGGCCCGGTGACCCACACCCAAATTGAATAAATTAATTTTTTGGACCCTGAAATTCATTTTTTTTTTTTTTGCGAAGCGACCACCCTTGACCGCCCATAACTGACTCATTTATTTCCCCTTGACCCGAAACCCTGATTATTGCGACAGAACATTAGGCCCTACATCTGGATGTGAAATCCTAAAATGATGAACGTCGAGGGGGTGGGGGGGACCCGGGTGGAGTACAACAACTTGGTTACAAGGCTCAAATCCTACAGACGCAAAAATGCCAAAATTCTGAAAACTGAAGATCTGGAAACCTTTCTCCATCCGCACCCCCACCAGTTAGAAACACCCCACCCCATTATAACGCTCTAGCCAAGCTATGTCAGTGTCAGGACACCCGAGGCCTCGTAAGGCCTGGGCTGACGTGGGGTTATTTAGTCCCGCTGATGAAGTTGCGGGAAAATTAGACCAACGCGGAGGGTCGGAATCCAAGTGTCGCGAACTCGGCGCAGGGAGCTGAGTTAGACCGACGCCGTGATTCCTTCTCTGCCAAATTGGCCTGAAATAGGTTCGATTTCCGTTAGGTGTGATTCCTAATCACTTCAGGCTGTATAATGGAAAGAATGATTTAAAGTAACAACGATTCTTTTATTTACACATAAAAATAAATCCGTTTCAATATTTCAACAATCAACAATTCGATTCTTTTCACAGAAAATGGGTTGCTAGTGTTAAACAATTCTCAACAATCATATAGTCATTCTATAGCCCTGTACTGGCACTATAATCTACACACTGGAAATGTTACTACCGTGAGCTCGCCATAAGAGCTTCACAAATCTGAAATGTTTTTACCGTGAGAGTAGTATGTCTCGCACGTTTCATGTGGAGGTTGCCGGACCCCGGTGCCGGACCCCGGTGGATGACCCCGGAAGTGACGTCATGTCACATGACCTAGTGGCGCCATGTTGTGTTGTCATGGTAACCCGCGTGAGCGGCCATGTTGTGACGTCATCCCCATAGTGATACGTGGTGTTAGTGCGCATGCGCAGCGCGTGTTGTTAGGGTGATACGTGTTTCCGTCGTCCATTTTGCATACTGGAGGCCGCCATCTTGGTTTCTGTGGTAGCACGTGATTGCTATGTTACCCAATTGTTCTGCAATAAGACGGGGTATGTTCGGAGGGTGTGTTCCTTTGTAGAAGAGTAAATCTAATTACCACAAACAACCCGACAATCCATCCAAATCACCAAAAGCCACCCGAAATCACCGAAATTGACTTTATTTCCCCATTTTATCGGTTTAGCACGTAGTGCTATAGTACCGAGAGGGTGCATTCGACTGAAGTGGAGTAATTTTCTGGTTCGGATTTTCCCAGAATCCTCATTTAATTACCCAAATAAACCCATCAAGTTGTATTATTTAGAATTCTTTAAGAATCCTTTTTTTTTTTGGATCCCATGACGTTTTATTTCCTTATTAAGAATAGCACGTAGTGCTATAGGACAAATTTACCCAGAATCCATTATTAAAATTACAAGTAGGACCCATATGTGTACATGAAGGCCATGAAGCTAAGTTCCACCATATACTCATATGAGGATCTACCCAACAGATGTGTCGTACGAGGTCTAATTTACTATCCCCATTTTGATTTTTCTTTGTACTTCGATGGAATGTTTAAAAAAATAACAACACTAAATATAAATTTAAATTTCTTTTATTCAACAACAAAAATACATCTTTTAATGGTATGTAGATTGTCAGATATTCATAAACAGTCTTTCTGCAGATTGGGCATCTTCTGAGTGGTTTACGGCAGTCTTTGCACAGGCACAAATGGTTACATGGTCGCGGAGCGATATTGGCTTCAGCTAATAAACACACACTACATTTTGTCTTCCGTGAATCTTCTTCTTCTTGAAATGATGTGTCCATTTCTTCTTCTTCTCTGATGGCCATTTCTTCTTCTTTTTCAACGTCCATGAATTCAGGTGGTAAATTATGAATGTAATAACAGTCTGGAGAATATTTTCTGTGTTCTTCTATAACATCATCTTCTGTTTCCCAGAAACGAACAATAATACCACAATGAAAACATTGAGTTCTGTCTCCTGTCCCCAAATAAAAGAATCCAGCTTTTGTCAGTTCATTCGGGGTTTTCACACTTTCACTTTGTAACATGAATTGAAATGTCTTGAGACGATTTTCCTCCAGTGCATACTTGATGTGTTTTGGTGGTCTTTGTTCTGGTGTCTTTCTTATTTTATCTTCTCCACGTAATAACTGCTCCAGTACCGGTGGCGGAACATCACGAAAATACGTTTCGAATGAAACGCTCATTCTCTCTACAAAGTCTCTTGGATTTCTTGTTTCTTGGTTTCTTGATTGATAATCATTCAGTGCCATCCTGATCAAACATGGAATAGTGAACATTCTTCAATCCTTTTTATCTTCATTCTTCTTTGGTTTTCTTTCTCTTTTTGGTTTGGGTTCTCCTATTTCAAGACTTCTCTTCTTTGCAATATCCACTGCTTTGGTCACTTGTTCCCAATCTCTGGTGGTAAACTGGAACCCAACGTCGTTCTTGAACAGTTGAATCTGTAAATCGTTGTTAAGTTTGAAGACGGTCACATTAGTAGACATCCTTCTTCTTTGGCTGTCGAAACACAAATGAGCTGAACACCAAGTGCACCAGTTTTTTATAGTTTTCCTTCAATACAGCGACATCTAGTGGCTGGTTTCCTCTATAACGTCATTAACCAACACATCATTATCCATTAGATCAGTGGTAAACATGTTGGATATGGTTCCCATCGGTACACCGCGACAGCGATGTTTCAAGTAAAACAACCAGTATTGTCCACACACTGGTAATGGTCCTTGAAGGCGTTTTGAATTATACTTCCAATATCTGGAATTCTTCTTCAGGAAATTCTCGAATGGTCTGTGTTGTGGTGGTAATCCATAGGAATCAAAGTATTCTGCGCTGTGGTGACTCACAAAGAGAGCCACCCAATGTTCTCCTTTTCTGTGGTCTGGATCCGTGTTGGCTATCAAAGCCACTGGTCTGTGATCTGGTAATCTTCTTGGTAATTTGTTTCTTGAAAATACACCCAAACATATTCTCTTCAAACAACTATCTGATCGAAGTGCATTCTCTAACTGCAACGTGTTCATGTTGAGTAATCGAAGATTACTTGTCTATTCTTATCCACTTCTATGATGTTCTGGAATTCTGCATACACCAGTACGTTGATTGTGGTTGGTAAAGGGTTTTCGAAATGGACTTCTAGTCTCAAGTTTCCTCTCTTCACCAGATCGAAGTGTTGTCCATGTGATAGATCTGGAGGCAGGTCGAATACGAATAGGGTGTATCCATTTATGTACTCTTCTCGGCTGATGTGGTTTCCTTCATTCTCATACATTTGTCCAGTTCCTTGGAACAGAGTTGCATAACATCTGGCCACTTCTTGTTGTTCGAATCTAGGTTGTAATGGTTTGGCTGGAATCTGCTGCCCATCCACGTACAATGCCAAGTAATTGATTTTGTAGTTCTTGAAATTATATGGATTCTTTGAAAAGTTTCCATTGAAAGCATCGTTGTCTACACATCCCACTACGATGCGTTTAGGTAGATGGACTAAAAATAAGTTTTCTTGTGTGATGCTCAGATTTCCTTTCGGCACTGAAAACACCTTGGTTTCCACACGATCGATAGGATATTTTGCAGTTGCTTTTGTTAGTGCTTTCTCGTGAGCCATTCTCACGAATGATTGGAGTCTCTCTTTGCGTGCAATCATGGATACATCTAGAATTTTGATCTTGTATGTATCGGTATCGGCCATCAATGCGAAAGCATCTTTGGCTCTATTCATTTTAACATGAACATTAACTCCATTCAGCAAGTAACGAGTTTGGAAAAACATGTCCAAATGTAATCTTCCAGTCATGTCCACGATTTTACTTTTCTCTATAAATTTCTTTCGAAGAAGAAATCCCTTGTTATCATCTGTCAAATCTTCCATGTGTCCGGCCGTATCCTTGTACCATAATGCATTAGTCAGTTGTGACTTCTTGGCAGCTGGTCCATACCTCAACAAAGTTTCTATGAAAGCTCTGTAGTGATAAGTGTTGTTGGAAGGAGATACCAGTTTTTCATTCAAGCTGATATCGATTTGATTAAATAAGGAATGCATCCATAAATTGACTGGGCCCACTTTGGCATCGGGTGCAATTGATTGGAATCTACAACCGTTGCTTTAACATACAAGTATGTCTGTGCCAAATTCAAATAATCATCTCCTAATCCTGCAATGTGGAATTCTATTGGACCACTGTTTCCTATAGTGGCCAAAGGCCTGTGTTCTACCCATTGTCCATGTTCCACACTAGTCTGTGTTGGTGGTATGGAAAACAAGTCGAGTTTGCTGTTGACACACTCACAAGATTTTTCATTAATGAGAGACATCATGCACCGAGATGGTCTTGGGTCTGAACAGTTCTCCTTCTTTTTGTCGATTTGCTAGTTTTGCGTGGTGCGGGCCTTTTTATACTTTTCCTACCGGGTGGTTTTGAACCACCAACCACTTCATTCCAAGCTCCTGCACCAGCCTCTTTGACTCTTTTGATTGCTGCCTTTTTTACATTTTTCCCTTCAATGACATCTTCGGCAAAGGCTGCTCCTTTTCTCAATAACTGTTTTCCCACGGTCCTGGCTGTAGTTTTCAATAAAGGTAACACCATATTCTTCAGTCCTCCAAATATACTGCCCAAACCATATCCTCTCTGTATTTGAGCTCCAGAAAAAGCCGGTAGACCATTCCCAGCTTGTTTCGTGTAATATTCTTCATATAATTTGGACTTACAACAATAAGTCATGTTTATGTGAAATGAAGAGATCTACGATTTCTGAAATGAAGTGTCACTGTCACTTTCCCGAACTCGAATGGTACTATGGCTCCTGTGTCACCCCTTATATACACCTGGACGGTACTGAAATTTTTTCGTTCTACTGGTACATAATACACATTCTCAAATGTTTTAGAGATGATATCCCCATATTTCCCACGTACGGGTACGATACGAAGAAGTGGTATTCTTGTATCTCCTACGACTTGGTCACGAACCAAGTCACAATATACATAGAGTGAATAAAATCCTTGGTTGACATCGGCAACTCTGGAAGAATTGTAAGTTCCTGATTTAAAAACACACTCATTAAACCCTAAAATATTTTGAAGAGTAGGGCTCAATGTGACCACGACTCCATCACGTACCGTGATACGAACTTTACCAGTCACTCTATCCAGTTCAAAAGCTACCTAATCGTGACGAGGCAAGAGTAATTCTTTAACACCATTAATAGCTCGTATCACATCAATGGGATCCGAATAACGACCTTCCTTGAGAGTAAGTCGGTAATTCTTTTTCGAAGACCAGAACACTGTAACGAAAGCTTCTTCTCCACGAATATTGAACCAAGTATTTGGATACTGAATCTCTGCCAGACCTACTTCCCATTCTCCCGTGAGATTCACTGGTTGTGATAACTGAGTGGTGTACGTAGTCAACGTGTTTTCTGGAAACACGTTCATAGAACTATTACTTGGTAGAGTCAAATAAAACATTACTTTTTCTTAATGGTTGGATTTGGTAACAAATATCCTATGCTACTACTCAAGAGAGCAGTCCACAACTTGCTGTCTGTGTTTTCGAGAGTGAGATTAACGACACTGGTAATGATGATGATATACAAAATGCTTATTTGTGAAAAATAAGTGATCTCGCTCCTTGGAATTCTTTTACCAAACAGAGGCCAAGAACCGTTCGATCCTTCTTCCATTTTGAAGAAACTTCAGAGGTTCACTTCCTTTTATAGGTGAGCTGACTCTGTTTGATCCACGAATTGAACGAAGTTGGGTATTCCAACCACTTTACGAACAATTCCCTTTTCTTACCTCGACCACGTTTCTTGAGTACATGTTCGATTTTGTAAATAGTTTTATGTGAAACTCGCTGAAGCTCTTCAGTGTAGAATGACCCTTTCAGTATTTCTCCATTATCATCTTGTAACATGTATGTGACTGGATGTCCTTTCTTGATGGCTACTACTGTGAATAACTCTTCGGTCCAATTGGGCAAATAACCTTTCTCAAAAGTTTTCTTAACTTTATTGATTCTCACTCTGTCACCTACTTTGTACTTTGGTGTCTTGTGTTTTATGGGTTGTCCATACAACCTTTGCCAAACCTCTTCTTGATTTTCAGAGTTCACGGCGATGGGGGCCAAACCTATACTGCGATGATGAGAATGATTATATGATTTCACCAAGTTTTGAAGTGGAAAAGTTAGTGTATTGTTCTTGGTAAAATATTTCCACATTTTGGTTTTCAAAGTTCTATTGAATCGTTCTACTATGGAACATTTTGTTTCCACATTTTGTGTAGTGAAAAAGTCGACTTTGTGATCTTTGAGAAAATTCTGAAATTTTCTGTTTAGAAATTCTTTGCCTTGATCAGTTTGTAATTTTTCTGGTTTACGACCTTGTTTGAAAATTTTACTAAAAGCTTTCACGATGGAATCACCAAGTTTGTTTTGTAATGGTATCACCCAAGCATATTTACTAAATACATCTATACATGTCAACAAAAATTTTATGTTTTTGTTGAATTTACTTATGTTTGAAACATCTACCAAGCAGCTTGCCATTGTGCATCTATACCACTAACTATTACTTTTCTTCTAGGAAATGTACGACGAACAGGTTTGTGAAGAGTGTATGTGTCTTGAGTCCCTAACCATTTTACAACTTGTTTGGTTTTTTTCTTGGACGCTCTACGAAGAGCGTCTACACCACCAAAACTACCAGGCACTTCAGAATCATAGTACAATGCTTCCATGACTGCCTTGTTCAAGTGTCAACTCTATTTATACCTTTTTTCGGTCCACTTTGGCGTTTCTGTTTTCTTTGGTTGTTTTGGTTCCGACTTTATCGGTGCCTGTTTCATAAAATCCCAACGTTCTTTATGACCAATTAATTCTTGGGGTATGTTACTATCTCTCAAAGCTTCGGCCAACATTTCCCATCCCTTTGGTTGGAAAGATTTTCGTCTTCTAAGTAAATCGTTTAGAAGATCTGTTACATTCGACCCTACCACTGTTTGATCTTTATAGACTAATTCATCCTTCTCATTCCAAGATATATTTGGGTCACTTCTAATACGATTCAACAACAACTTGCCCTTTCTCTTCATTGTCATAGGTACAGAATCGAGAATGTCTTCGTCTTTATTATCTTTCTCGAATTCGACTTTAATTGGTCGAGGAGCCATTACCTTTTGTTGAAATGTCAAGTATCCTTGTAAAATTTGATTATATTGAGTCATCTTTTCATCAGCCGAAAGAAAAGGGGCATCGAGAATATCTCTCATTTCTCTATCCAGTGATGAAACAGCCAGTTCATTCGGTTGTCTTGGAGTCTCTTGTAGACGTTCCAATAACCTTGGTTCTACCAAAGCCATCTTCTTTGCATATTCCATCATCCAAATATACCTTTAACAGCACCCAATAGTACAGGAGGTAGCAATGCCCCCAAGAATCCCCTTTCTGCAAGATTTGTCTCCTCTTTTTGTCAGAGGTACCTTTGTTTGCCACTGCCCTCACTAGTTGTTTCTGACGAACGAGTTTGGTTCTCTGAGCTTTGGTCAGAGGTACTGCTCCCTTCAGTATATTCGAGGCACAGTCACACAAACAAGTTATCAATTCTTTGTCTGCATGTTTTAGTATGGATTTGACGAGTGCGGGTTTCGATTTAATAAGAACCTTGAGAAGAGCGATGTTGCGCTTGAGACGGTCAGACATGCTTCTGACTCGAGTCAGACTTGTTGCTCCCCTTTTATACTTTTCGGAGGTACACATATTGGGTTTCCCCAGGAAAAATTTGACTTCTTAATCTCATGTGTTCAGGAGTATCTTGTTTGAGATCTATTAAAAGGTAACCATATGGTGTCGAAGTGGCATCTTCGAAAACTTCTCTCAGAAACTTGGAATGACCAGGATACATCTGTGCTGCCAAGTGTGAGATCTGAGAACGATCCCTAGGATTTTTAAACAAGATCATGTAATGACTATTGAGAGCTACAGTCCTATGGACTTTATTTTTATCGAATAAATTTTGAACAATGTAGATCACACTAATGTTACGGTGATGACTACCTTTAGTAAATAATCTAGACACTCGAACATCTGCATCGAGCATCAGATCATCCAATATGACTAAACTATCAGATTTTAATTCTTGAGGGAGACCCTCTACGAATTCTACTTGGGGTAAAGTATTATGTAATGGTTGCCATTCACTATAACACCAAATGATGTGACTTGGGACAGGTAATATAATATTTTGAATGTTTTGAATAACCCGATTTACAAAGGATGATTTACCACTACCCGTGGGACCACACAATAAACAAGTGAATGGATGCTTCCAACGAGGATCCATCTTTGTTGTTCTATGTGGGTACTACTTCCCTTTTATACCTTTTGGGGAGGTGGCCCCCACTGAACGTGGGGACTACTCCCCCTTTTATACCTTTTGGAGAGGTGGCCAATATGAACCGTCATCCAAAAAATATTTAAAATTGGTGGCCCTCTGACTTACTGGCTGGGGACAGTTTAAGTTTGTTTGATATTTGTCAAGAAGATAAACATCAAATAACTTAAGCGTCATTACCACCTTTTTTTCTTGTTTCTTCATTTTATACTTTTTTTCTTCTTTTTTTTTCTTTTTTTTTTATAAAAAAATCATCTATTTACAACATCTATTTACATCTTCAATTAGAATCCAATTGTAACAGGTTTCTTGATGGTCATAAATTCAATCACCAAATCCATAATACAACGTCTCTGTTCATTTGTGAGAGGTTTCTCGAACATATCTTCATATTCTTTCTGTACTGGTGGTGGATTCATTCCAGAAGTATTTTGGTGCCACAGTAGATGAACATCATTCTTGTTAACTCTTTCAAGTGCGTCACTAAAACATGTTATAATCTTCTCTTCTTCAGACATCATTAGGCATACATTATGCTGAATCTGACTTGGGTGATCGACTGTACATCCATAGCATTTTTCTTTCATTACAGCGTCAATGTTCTCTTTGACATAATGAGCATATGCCAAGCAAAGTTCATGCTGCAAGCGAACTTGACTGAGTTCACTATCAATTTCATCAACGATCAATGGTCGTGGTTGGGTTATTCTCACTGTGATCTTCTTCTTATTCTTCAAAGGTGGTTCTTGATTTGTTTTTTTTGAAGTCTTCATGGTTAGTAGGTTTAGTGTCTTCAGTTAAAGCTCTGTGTTGGGTGTTGATGGCTGCATCTATTTCATCTATTTGGGATTTCAAGGCATTCCATTCTTCTAAAGATAGAGCAATACCAGTCTTCGTAGGATAAGGTTTCTGGTCTTTTCCCTCAAAGTATCTTCGAACATGTATCTTCAGTTCACCCTGGTACTGGGTGACATTAGTGTAAGTCTGCTTGCTACCAAGTCGGAACATCTTCTCTGGTCAATGGTTCGATCGTGAATGATGCCAAGTCCATGCTTTGCCTAATCTTATATATCTTTGACGGACGTGATTGAAAACATCACCCCAGTTGAACAAATTTTGATTGAGTTTTTTGATTCTTGGTTGGGGTTTGTGTTTGTTTCCTATAGGATTATAGGTTAAAGTTGGAAAATTTAGAAAATTAGTATAGAAAGTAATGGGAAAGAAACACAATGAGAATACAGAAATTTGATTGGTTGATGAACTTCGATCTGATTGGTCAGTTTGGCGATCAAACTGCAATCTTGATCCTTAAACTGTAGGATATGGCCCTCTGCATTTTTTACTGGCTTGGGACAGGTCAAGCTACAAACCTCTGTCCAATGGGGATAAGTCAAATAGCTCGATAGCATTCCCACCCCCTACAGTTCGTATCCTCTTTGAGGGATTTTTTTTTTTTTTTTTGTTCATCAAAAAAGAAAAAACGAAAACAACATGTCCAACTTAGCAATTTAGTTTTTTCTATCATAAAAATTTCTCATTTCTTTTAAATATTCACAACAGAGAATTTCTTAGTAATTATGATGATGATGATTTATTCCTTTGGTTATACAATAGGGGTAGCCTAAAAGACACCAGGAATCAACTTTAAAAAAAAAAATGAAATGAAACTAAAAAGTAAAGAAGTATCATCTGGTTCCAATAGGTGTAACCTAAAAGATACCATGAATCAACATGTCTTTTAAAATAAATGGAACTAAAAAGTTTTGAATGAAACTAAAAAGTTTTGAATGAAACTAAAAAGTAAAGAAGTATCATCTGGTTCCAATAGGTGTAACCTAAAAGATACCATGAATCAACATTTTTTTAAAAATAAATTGAACTAACAAGTTTTGAATGAAACTAAGTTTTGAGTGAAACTAAAAAGTAAAGAAGTATCCTCCACTTCCAATAGGGTTAGCCTAAAGTATATCAGGAACATGATGATGATGATGATAATGATGAAAAAACTCTCTGTATTAGAATAAATAAAAAAAATTGAAAAAATCTTTACACTAGAAAAAATGTATTGCCTTGTAAGACTTGCCATTTAGAATTTTTTTTTTTTTGAAGACTGCCATATAGGACTTTATGAGGACTGCCATAAAGGACTTTAGAGAATGCCACATAGGACTTTTTACTTTGAGAAAAAACTTGCCATATAGGACTTTAGAGAATGCCATATAGGACTTTTTACTTTGTGAAAAAACTTGCCATGTAGGACTTTATGAGGACTGCCATAAAGGACTTTAGAGAATGCCATAAAGGACTTTGAGGGCTGCCATATAGGACTTTAGAGAATGCCATATAGGACTTTTTACTTTGTGAAAAAACTTGCAATGTAGGACTTTATGAGGACTGCCATAAAGGACTTTAGAGAATGCCATAAAGGACTTTGAGGACTGCCATATAGGACTTTAGAGAATGCCATATAGGACTTTTTACTTTGAGAAAAACTTGCCATGTAGGACTTTATGAGGACTGCCATAAAGGACTTTAGAGAATGCCATATAGGACTTTTTACTTTGAGAAAAACTTACTATGTAGGACTTTATGAGGACTGCCATAAAGGACTTTAGAGAATGCCATATAGGACTTTATGAGGACTGCCATAAAGGACTTTAGAGAATGCCATATAGGACTTTATGAGGACTGCCATAAAGGACTTTTTACTTTGTGAAAAAACTTGCCATATAGGACTTTATGAGGAATGCCATAAAGGACTTTATGAGGACTGCCATAAAGGACTTTAGAGAATGCCATAAAGGACTTTAGAGAATGCCATATAGGACTTTATGAGGACTGCCATAAAGGACTTTAGAGAATGCCATAAAGGACTTTAAAAATTTGATGAGCCTAATATGATTGAGTAGACCACCTAAAAACCATTTCGGGTTTTTTTAGAAATTTTTTTTTTTGATGAACTAAATAGAACTTTTTTTTTGTAGGCAAAAGCTAGACTTGGTTCAGGTTGTAGAAAAATATGACACTCACTCAATTGTTTCTTCTTTAAATCTCTAGTGGTATGGTACTAACTCCATCTTCTAAAACTCTTCGTTTTGGGTAGAAACATGATAGTCCATCTCTGCTCTGCTGGTAGGTATACATAGTGTTGTCATTCATCACAAATCCTCGGTTGATGCCAGATCCACTTTGTTGAGTCTTCAAAACTTGCAAATATCTGTCTTTCGTCAAATCATTGTGGCGTTTGCTGATTCCCTTACAACTGAATTTATTGGTGGCTCCGAAACAATAATATGTTTTACTGCACAGTCCAACAATGCCGGTTTCTTGCCATTCTACCTTAAACAAGCCTGGAGTTCTCCTGTCAAAACGCTTTCTTTCTTGGAAGCATGAGGGTGACAGCCATTCTTTGCCTTCTAATTTGGTTTTCAAATAATCATCTCTGTGGAAATCACACCACTCTGATGGAAACCACTAGTGATTCTCTTTGTAAAATTCTACTCTCTTCTCTGGTTTCACTAATTCATCTTTGGATGGTGACGAAGTACATATATATGCAGAATCTGTGTCCATTTCAGCATATTAGAAATCTTGGGGGTTGATAAAAGTATCGATGACATCATAATAGAACTGAAGCATCCGGAGTTTCGCATACTGGTAAACAAAGAATCCGATCTGAAGTGGCAGATCCAACTTGATGGTCTTCTTGTTGAGTTCGACTTCATATAATGTTTCATCTAATGGATTCAAGGCTCTGAAGGACATGTCATTTACAGCTTTGGTAACTTCTTCGTCGTCGCAATAGCACACACGTCGATGCTTCTCTTTGTTGGTCACGGTTTTGCCATATCCAGAATTTCCCAACAGCTTCATGGTGTCGGCAACGATCGACTTGTCAGGGTCAACATCTCCTTGTCTTCTTGCTTCAGATACTTCATCTCCAAATTTTTCAAAACATCTTCTTGGTTTATATTGGATAACTTGATAGACGTGATCAACTTCAATACCATGCTGGAGGTACCACTGCAGTAAAGGGGTTGCAAATAACATTTTTTCCGCTCCATAGCTTCCGATCAAACTTCTACGGGGTTTATTCATGATTCCATTCTTCTCGCCAAAGGCCTTCATGTGTTCACCAATATCATCTATGGAAATATCTGTATTCTTGAAGATAGGTGTCATCTCTTCAAAGTACTCTTTCAGGTGATCTGGTACATGTATATCACATTCGACTAAACCAAACAGTTCACCGGTCTTCACTTTGTTCAGTATTTCTTTCTCTGTCATCACACCATCTATTTTGTCTGAAAAGTTCTCTTTCAGGAAGGCTTTGAGTGTGGCATCGGTCTTCTTCATCTCTCTCCACTCACACTCCCAGATTTCAATAAATTTATAGCCCAAATCGGTGATGTACTTTGCATTGGTACGGGTGTCTTGTAGCAGTTCTTTCATCGGTTTATCTCTGACTTCATTATGGATGATAGGAACGCCATTCTTATCTTTCATGCAGGTATGTCCGTGCCAGAAGCAGCCATGGAACTGGTATACAGTCTGTGTCTCTTTGCACCAACCATCAACAGGCAACTGTCTTCGACCAATCATTTTTTCAGCTCCGTTAAACTGATGTCTGATGTGGATGTCATCTCTCATGGATAAAAACTCTAACCATTGTTCAGCCATTTGACCATACTTCATTGGATGTTCTGGTTTAAACTGGTTTTCTTCACGACGTCTAATACTCCAACCCGTTGGCATCTCTTGCATTAGGCACCAAAGATATAATGCGTTCGCATCAAAGCCTATAATACTTCCACATGGTTTTGCTTCTTTGCCATATTTTGTTTCTCTGATTCGGGTAACATCTTTCTCGTGGTATCGGTTGAAGATAATTGAAGGTCCACCAACGATATTATCTTTCACCAAGTGATGCAAGTCTTTATTCTTCTGGTTAAATAATGTGAAGTAAGTGTCATCATTCATGGTCTGGAACAGGTATTTCAACGTGAGGCCCGGAACACTGATACAATCTTTAAACATGCCGATGTGGCGTTCTTGGTAGAAAGCAAACTGCTTGTCAACTGCTTCAAGGAATGGTTTTACATCTCGGTTATTATACCAGATCAGAAAATCACGGAAAGTTGTCATCTCCAGGTCGTTCCATACATGATGGCAGTACTGGTATTCTTCATTGGATATATTGAGAGAACTGTAGAAGGCTTCGTGGTCTGGTAGGTGGTCTTGATCCAATTTGTTCAAGCTGTCAATCCATTCATATGGTAAAAATCCCTTCGTCACGGAGCAGCCAAATGCTTTTAAAAACTTGTCATAGCTGAATCCTGGAGCGAGGTAGTTGCAAATATCAACAAACTTGAAAGATTCTGTCGAGACGCACATGTAGTTATTCGATTTCTTCACTGCAAACTTGAGTGGATTCTGTCTCTTCAGGTATGTCATCAGTTCACGCTTGACTACATTCATATCATATTTTCCAGAGTTGAATCCGATGACGGGCATCTCTTGCAGGTAATCTTGAAATTTCTTCTCCAATTTTTGTAAAGGGTGCATCTTGGATGTATCTTCTCCAGTAGCTCTGGCTTCCGCTTCCAGCGTTTCATCAATTTTCTGTCTGAGTTTAAACAAGGTCCAAGCATGGTAGGTCTGCATCAGTTGGTGGCAATGAGATGAAATAGCTGTGAGGTATGTCATCATTTCTTCAACAAGTTCTTGAGAATTTCCATTTGTAATGAAACATTTCGGTTCTTGGTATTCTGGAACATTACTACATACACTCACACTCAATGGTCGGTGTTCTGCTTCCCATATCAGTTTATCACTGTCAGCAGGTAGACTGGATTTGACAAAGTAACTTTCAAAATCAAACGTTGCACGGTATGGATAAAACTTCTTCTCTTCAGATACTTCTATACCTTCATCTTCTAACAGATCAAATATGGACTGGGATGGATGGTATACACCGCCAACATACTGGTAATTGACTTCATCAGTACAGGTTTTCTCGTGACGCCGAAGATATCGGGCAGATTTCCATAATTTACCGCATTTGCGGCATTCAAAGGATTTGCAGTATTGGTCTATATCGATGATGTAGCTAAAATGATTCCTGTAAATGTTCACATATATGGTATCTTCATACTTTCTGTGAGATCTCTGTACTAATTTGGCAACAATTTGGTCATCAGCATTCTTGACAAGTTCATATACTTGGATATTTACTTCAAAACATTTCTCCAAGTCAGGTAATTCGGCTAAAGTTACTCCACGGAATTCATTCTTTGGCTTCTGGGTATACTTGTTGTACATGGCATCTGTTGTATAGTTGAGGTTGTCTGTTGTGGAACCACTCCATAAAGCTAAACAGCAGAACATGCACAGGTTGTCTTCGTAGGTAAAATGGTTAGCTCTATCTTTCACCAAAGCATTTACTGCTTTGTTCTGGAGAATGTAGTCAGGAAGATCTTCTGCCATTCCAATTGGGTGGTCTTTCAGCTTGTTCACATAAAATGTGACGTTGGTAACTCTCTCAACAAGCCATCTGGTATTGGGTCGTTTCAATCTGGCCCATTCTAGGATATCTTCTTCCATGACATCATCAAGGAATTCTTCAAAGTCTTCTTGGCAGCATACAAGTTGTGGAACATCAAGTACCCGGGCGTTGTTTTGTGATGGATGGTAATACTTCAGTTCATTCGTTTCATTGTGTCGCAGGATAAAACCAAAACTCAAATTAATTTTAAATCTTAGCTGCTGTGGCAGAAATATGGTAGTCATCAATTCATCAGTCATCATCTTCAGGTTCACATCGTTGATCCGGTAGTTATATTGGTCCTGGACTCTTCTGTTCATCATGTGGCGAGTTCTAATAGAACTCCAGTTATCTTCGTACACGGTCAATATCTCATCTGGCTCTTCTTTAGACATCATATTCTTTTCAAACTCCATTGGGTCAACATCATAATGGGTGGTCGTCGTGGTCCGTGGTTGTTTAGGTGGTCCTCTCTTCGGTTCATCAGTCTTCCTTTTAGATGGTACAGGAACTGGTCGGTGGGCAACGCTCTTATGTCGATTAAAATGGAGTAGTAACTCTTGTTGCAGTTAGTACAATCGTGGGTCTTCTTCTCTTCGGCGGCGTGCTGGGTGCGTACATGGCGATTCCGGTTCCGACGGTCCGTAAAGGTCTTCCCACACTCTTCACAGGCGTAGACATCAGTTCTGGTAACGGCAGTAGCAGCTTCAGACATCTTCATAAATTTTTTGCAAAGGCAAAATTGCTATAGAAAACTCTCTAGCGATGTGTTCAGTTCGAAGGATCGAAACAGAATGACGCGACGTTATTCTTCTCCGGAATTTATTTCGACGTGACGGACGTTTTTGAAAACGTCACGACGTCACAACGTTTTTTCATCGATATTTTCATTCTCGATGGGCGTTTGTGTTTGTTTCCTATAGGATTATAGGTTAAAGTTGGGAAATTTAGAAAATTAGTATAGAAAGTAATGGGAAAGAAACACAATGGGAATCCAGAATTCTCATTGGTGGATTAACTTCGCTCTGATTGGTCAGTGTAAAAACATCTTGATCCTCATTAATTTTATTATTTAAAATCATGTAGTTAGGGGGGGGGGGGGGGGGGGGGTAATTTAAAGAAATTGCTAAATATAGACCCTAACAATTAGTTAGGGGGTCAGTTAAGGATGTTACTAAAAATAGAGCGTAGGAATTTATAAAAATATAGTTCCAAGTAGAAGCAGAGGATTTCTGGGTAAATTTGTCCTATAGCACTACGTGCTATTCTTAATAAGGAAATAAAACGTCATGGGATCCACAAAAAAAAGGATTCTTAAAGAATTCTAAATAATACAACTTGACGGGTTTATTTGGGTAATTAAATGAGGATTCTGGGAAAATCCGAACCAGAAAATTACTCCACTTCAGTCGAATGCACCCCCTTGTACTCTCTCGATACTATAGCACTACGTGCTAAACCGATAAAATGGGGAAATAAAGTCAATTTCGGTGATTTTGGGTGGATTTTGGTGATTTGGATGGATTGTCGGGTTGTTTGTGGTAATTAGATTTACTCTTCTACAAAGGAACACACCCTCCGAACATACCCCGTCTTATTGCAGAACAATTGGGTAACATAGCAATCACGTGCTACCATAGAAACCAAGATGGCGGCCTCCAGTATACAAAATGGACGACGGAAACACGTATCACCCTAACAACACGCGCTGCGCATGCGCACTAACACCACGTGTCACTATGGGGATGACGTCACAACATGGCTGCTCACGTGGGTTACCATGACAACACAACATGGCGCCACTAGGTCACGTGACATGACGTCACTTCCGGGGTCGTCCACCGGGGTCATCCAACTATTCCCTCAAACGTGCGAGCTATACTACTCGTGAGCTCGCCATAAGAGCTACACCCGCTTAGGCTCAAATGTCAACGTCTGCGCGTAACTGTACCTCTGGCTGTCGGAGGGTTCCGACCAGCAATGTTCATCATCTATAAAGCCACCGTACTTCTGATTTGGGTCAGATATTGTCTACTCATACCTTATGTGCCTTTTGAAAGTCCTCCGTGAATGTCCTATTGAAATATTCACCGTTCCTGGTTGAATTCACGATTCACAAATGCCCCTTTTTGTGCTAGGGCGAAATTGTCACTCACACCGATCTCCAGTCGGTATTACGATGCTTCGACAGCAAAACAAACTACTCGGAACGCAATCAGTCTGACGCTTCAAAGGGTTAATACGCACAATACAATTAACCTACACTTCTGACTATTGCAGGCTGATACCTGCTACTCAACAATCTAAACTTTAACGTTCCACCTGGGTTTTCCTTCTCAACGAATTTGGCACTCTAGCCGCCTATCAACCTTAAGCTAAATCAATCGTGAAATGCCCTCTCTGGCGATTCCAGCCGTTTCAGGGTCCTGTGATCGAAGGAACCCTAATGCCAGGAAACAGAGTCCGCCTGTACTGGACTTCACCAACGTGTGTGTGACCCCAAGTGTGTGTCTAATGCTCTGCTCTTCAAGGTATATATACTTTTTACCCGAAACTGTCAGGTGGACGGACGCTCATCCGTCCATCTGTCAAAACGGTGGGAGATGACGTATATCGAGACATAATCAATACAAGTCATCTCGCGCGTGACTTAACGCTGATTTCACTTGTCGAGACAACCGATTCGTTTCTGCCAGTCATTGTCATGATAGACAGTTCTATCTTTTAAAATCTCGTTTCTCAATTGGCCGTGACGAATCCTGCCACCAACCGATTACGTCTCGTAAGACTCGCGACTACTGTATAAATTAAATGAGATTAGACCTTATCTAACACACCGTTTTTCCCCTGGGTCCCTGCGCTGAAGCTGGATATACACCACGTGTGTTTTTTTCCATGTCCAGCTTCACAGAGAAGTGAAATTCACATAGGTTTTTCGCCTTGATGCGGAATATCTTTTGAACTTATAATATCTTTATATATGAGGCCCCTTGCTCCTATATTTAGGCTGGCTTTGCCCTGACAACTCCCTTCCCGAGAGAAACACCCTGTGTATCTCTTAAAACACAAGGAGCAAAGCCACGCACGCTCGCCTCTCACACCTTTTTACAATCTACCATCATGTTCAAGACTACAAAACTGTACCCTAGTGGTCGTGGGGCTCATGACCGGGCTCATGCGTCGGCCATATCGATTCTCACGACACACACGCTACCACATGCTCCCGTTTTGTGGGTTTACATATGGAGAGTAGCCTTATCCTTAGATTTGCAGCACTCTCTCTCTCTCTAATACTATATATTTACACCTAAACATACACATGTTTATACACATTCGCCCATTTTGCAAACAGTTCACTTAGCACTCACTCCGACGAGTAACACCGTCCGCGCCTTTGCGTCAGATGGGTTAATTCAAACGGAGTGTAGCTTCGCCTCCCATTCCCCTATGTCTTGTGAAGGGGCAAACGACCCCTGCATTATGTTGAGCTTCACCCTCGCAAAGCTCAACCAGGGGATTAAAATTGTGCCTCACACACTCACACATTCAACACACAGATTTCCTGACCGCGCCTTTGCGACAGACGGGGTTAGTGTGCCTCACCCTCACAACAAACTCTCGTCAATAAAAACAAGCGCGGTTTTCCCGGGTCTTAACATCGGGTTTGTGCATCCCATACTTACAAAACTCGACACACAGGCTCCCCGTCCACGCTCACGCGACAGACGGGGCAGTGTATCTCACATTCGCACTCACAACCAATTCTAGTCAGCAGTCAGAGCAATAATAATACTAAAATAAGAAAATTTCCTCCGGGCCTTAACACCGGGTTTACGAAACTCATCACCTCATCCACAAAAATATTTGCGACTGGAGGCCCCGTCCCAGACACCAGGCCCACAGCCACCCAACTATTGCTTCTTTATAACCACCGACCATCGGTAGGGGCCCGGTTCCCAGTATCCCCTCGGGTAACCCTTGACACACCCCTACTTCTCGCCCCGTTATTGCTACGGGTATTCCACCAGGGTCCCCATACCCTGTCATTGTCGCATTCCCAAGAGCTTCCCTTGGCGCTATATCCCCCAGGCTCACTCGTCCCGGCGATTACCTACGTTCGAACGACACTGGCCGTCCTTGGCCCTTGTGCCGACGACCCCCCGGTCCATTGCGACTACTTCTTGCGCACCTTGGGCGCTGTGCGCCCCCGGCACTCACTGAGTGGTCTCCGCCACCTAGGATGCTTCTCCTTTGATTTGTGGACCCTTTCCACGGCCCCCTGGGCGCCCATCTAAGCGGTCCCATCCACTTTAACACACTCAACTTGTGTTGACCCGTGCCCTCTCAATTCTGGAGGAGTTTGCCCAGCCATTTGCGTGAGCCTGGCCTCCCCTCTCCACACGAGTGACACCTACTTCTTGGGGCGCCCAACTTCCCCACATAAATTTGCTTGAGGGTCTTTCCCCAATGACCTCATTGGGTTCCCTCGCTGTTTGGCGTTTAGCCTGGACCGCCTGCGGCCCCTTCTCCCTAATTGGACAGGGGTCGTCCCTCCTGAACCTTTCCGACATTTCGTCGTGTAGGGGCCATCTCCTGGACCATCAGATTGGTTCCCCCTGGGAACCTTCCCTTCCTTACTCGGTGCGTTACCGAGTGCAACCGCTGGGGGTCCTTGCCCACCGACTTGAACCTCCTTTGCCCTCGGTGGGCCCTCACTTGCCCCCTACCCCTGGACCATAACTCATCAGGGCTTGCCCTCACCCCTGGGATATTACCTATGACCAGGTCATACACAGGTGATTCAATGCGCATGGCTTCCACTTCGCCACAACAAAACGGGGTATCCACAGTTATCCTCGCGATCGGGAACCTTCTAACGTCTATCAAAATACACAAATGGTCCCGACCCAACAATTGCTTGTCGTCAACGAGTTGCCTTTTAACCGCTGCAGAGGAGCACCCAGAATCCCGGAGCAGACGGATCTCCCTTTGTCCCACATACCCTGGGTACACTGGCATATTAACCTTCTCCTGCGAAGTTGTGAGCCTCTCACACATGCCACTTATTATCGGGACAACCTTCCCGCCTTCCAGCCTTAATTCTCCCTCTTGTATACATTCCCGGAGGGGACTGTGTTCTGGACCGATAGTTTGACAGAACGCTGCCGTCTGTCTACTGGGCCCGGGATCTACGCGGTCACTTTGCTTCCAACCCCTTGGTGCTGCGTTCCCGGCCCCCTGCTGAGGTGGTCTAATGTTCCCAGTGGTCCTAACCTGCTTCTGCCAGCAGTCCCTGGCAATATGTCCCCGCTTGTTGCAGATGAAACAAGTTGTGTCTTTGGGGGCGTTCCCATTCCGGCTGGCCTGTGACGCAGGCGGATTGGGGTGGTGTTGCCTTACAGGTGCCATTGCCAACCCGTTTGCCCCACCCCTAGCCGATTTGGGTGCGTTTACACTCCCACCGTGGGCCTCGATGTAGCGTTCTGCCACGGTTGCCATCTCATCATAGGTGGGCGGGCCCCTTTCCTTGATGAACAGGCCCAACTCCTTGGAGCATGTAGTTAAAAACTGCTCCCGGAGAAATAGACCTCGCAGGGCTCCATATGACTCATTCACTTCTGCGAGATCAGTCCAGCGGTCAAAGTACCGCCTAGCTCGGGCAAAATACTGAGGTACTGTTTCTCCCTTCTCCTGCTTAATTTCTCGGAACTTGGTCCGGAATCCTTCTTCAGTGAGCTGGTATCTCCGAAGGATGGCATTCTTCAGCTCACTGTAGTCGTTAAGAAGTGCAGGAGGCATACTGGTATAAGCCTCGAGGGCTTTACCTGACAACAAAGGGCTCAAGCACATAGCCCATGTGTCTTCTGGCCACATTTGACTGGAGGCAAAACGCTCGAACCTCTCCAAGTACGAGTCCAAGTCATCTGTGTTTTCATTAAAATGAGCGAGGTGGGGGCGCGGGACATGAATTGCTACCTCTGCACTCCCGTCCCCTGAGCGCCGACTTTCATTCTCCACGTCGGCCCTTGCTCTGAGGAGCTCTAATTCTCTCTCGTGCCTCTGTTGTTCGAGCTCTCGTTCTGCCTCCCTTGCCTCCCTTGCTAATTGGGCTTCCCTCTCTCTCGCCTCTCTCGCATCTTTCTCTCTCTCCCTTTCTAACTGAATCTCTCGCTCTTTTGCCTCCCTATCTAACTGGGTTTCCTTTTCCCTCGCCTCTCTCTCCTCTTTCTCACGCTTTCTTGCGTCTTTCTCGCGCTCTCGTGCTAATTGGGCTTCTCTCTCCCTTGCGTCATTACGTAAGGCAATCTCCTTGGCCTCACGTTTCTGCTCATCTTTAACGAACTTCTGAAGTTCGGCCCCCTCAAGGCCCATTTCCTTGCCTAATGATACCAGTTGGGCGAGGGGTGTAACAACATCCATTTTGATTTTTTCTTTCTATCTTCAACACTCGTTAGAAAGAATGAAGAAGGAAAAGAAAGAAAAAAAAATGGCAATTAATCCTGATTTACCTGTGTAATTTAACGTAATTAATCGCCCCAATATTCTGAAACCTACCGCAGTTATGGTGGCTATTAAGTATCCTCTTGGGGACTACTGTATTGCGATATTAAACCCTTGAATGGCATCAGCTGACCGAACGCGTCAAAACATAAACAGAACCGCCATTAAAATAAAATAAAATTTCCATATAGCCATTTTTTACCTTTTAGAAATATCCTGGTTAGCGCTCGCCAATCAATGTCAGGACACCCGAGGCCCCGTAAGGCCTGGGCTGGCGTGGGGTTATTTAGTCCCGCTGATGAAGTTGCAGGGAAAATTAGACCAACGTGGAGGGTCGGAATCCAAGTGTCGCGAACTCGGCGCAGGGAGCTGAGTTAGACCGACGCCGTGATTCCTTCCCTGCCAAATTGGCCTGAAATAGGTTCGATTTCCGTTAGGTGTGATTCCTAATCACTTCAGGCTGTATAATGGAAAGAATGATTTAAAGTAACAACGATTCTTTTATTTACACATAAAAATAAATCCGTTTCAATATTTCAACAATCAACAATTCGATTCTATTCACAGAAAATGGTTTGCTAGGGTTAAACAATTCTCAACAATCATATAGTCATTCTATAGCCCTGTACTGGCACTATAGTCTGCACACTGGAAATGTTACTACCGTGAGCTCGCCACAAGAGCTTCACAAATCTGAAATGTTATTACCGTGAGCTCGCCATAAGTGCTTCACCCGCTTAGGCTCAAATGTCAGCGTCTGCGCGTAACTGTACCTCTGGCTGTCGGAGGGTTCCGACCAGCAATGTTCGTCATCTATAAAGCCACCGTACTTCTGATTTGGGTCAGACATTGTCTACTCATACTTATGTGCCTATTGAAAGTCCTCCGTGAATGTCCTGTTGAAATATTCACCGTTCCTGGTTGAATTCACGATTCACAAATGCCCCTTTTTGTGCTAGGGCGAAATTGTCACTCACACCGATCTCCAGTCGGTATTACGATGCTTCGACAGCAAAACAAACTACTCGGAACGCAATCAATCTGACGCTTCAAAGGGTTAATACGCACAATACAATTAACCTACCCTTCTGACTATTGCAGGCTGATACCTGCTACTCGACAATCTAAACTTTAACGTTCCACCTGGGTTTTCCTTCTCAACGAATTTGGCACTCTAGCCGCCTATCAACCTTAAGCTAAATCAATCGTGGAATGCCCTCTCTGGCGATTCCAGCCGTTTCAGGGTCCTGTGATCGAAGGTACCCTTATGCCAGGAAACAGAGTCCGCCTGCCCTGGACTTCACCAACGTGTGTGTGACCCCAAGTGTGTGTCTAATGCTCTGCTTTTCAAGGTATATATACTTTTTACCCTAAACTGTCAGGTGGACGGACACTCATCCGTCCATCTGTCAAAACGGTGGGAGATGACGTATATCGAGACAGAATCAATACAAGTCATCTCGCGCGTGACTTAACGGTGATTTCACTTGTCGAGACAACCGATTCGTTTCTGCCATCATTGTCATGATAGACATTTCTATCTTTTAGAATCTCGTTTCTCAATTGGCCGTGACGATATCCTGCCACCAACCGATTACGTCTCGTAAGACTCGCGACTACTGTATAAATTAAATGAGATTAGACCTTATTTAACATACCGTTTCTCCCCTGGGTCCCTGCGCTGAAGCTGGATATACACCACGTGTGTTTTTTTCCCTGTCCAGCTTCACAGAGAAGTGAAATTCACATAGGTTTTTCGCCTTGATGCGGAATATCTTTTGAACTTACAATATCTTTATATATGAGGCCCCTTGCCCCTATATTTAGGCTGGCTTTGCCCTGACAGTGAGTTTGCCTCCCCCACCTCCCCCTTGGTGAGATCGGATATTGTTACTGAAACTTAACAACGCGGCGTTGTATTCATGACCTTCTTGTTCACGGGAACTCTGTGGTGAGAGTGCACAGACAGGCTTTGCTGGTTCTCAGTGTTCTTATAACCAACAAATAGTGGACACCAAATACTGAAATTGTTTTTTTAAATTCTCGCTCAAATAACGTCAACGAGCAGAGTTGTATGGACACAATTGCGAGAACCTGTCCCAAATCTCCCGAATCAGCAGGCGTCCTTGCCAGTGGCGTAGCCATCGGGGGGGGGGGGGGGGAGTGGAGACTCAGGCCAACCTAAAGCTTTAGAAGCTTCCTCCCCCCCCCCCCCTAAATAAAAAAGAAATTATTGACCCAAATTTTCTCCAATTTTGGGCTACACATGCTACGATTGTATCAGATTCGATCTTAGAGCACTTAACTTTGCAAAATTTTCTCGACGGAGGCCCTATCCTGACTTGGTCGGCCTGGTCGTTACCTCCTCCTCAAACTTCTCTGTCCTAACTAGGACCCTGTGGTCGTTACCCCAACCTCCCACTTCCCTGAAGGGAGGTGGGAGCAGGGGTAAATACGGAAGAGTCCTAGTTAATAACCCACCCCCCTCCCCCAGGGGCGGCGGAAGCTAAAAAAAGTGGGGGAGGGGCACAATTGTTTTCAGTGTAACCGCAGGGTTGCAGGAAGGAAAACAAAATTAGGAGCTCAGTGTGTGGGGGGGGGGGGGGGCTGGATTGGAGGGGTACTTTGTTATCGCGTATGTCATGAATACGGAACAAAATTAAATGCAACTCCGGAAAGGGAACACATGCGCACGTTAGATACCATAGTCCAAACTTATAAATAATCTTTGGGTTTGGTACGTCCACAGGACATACGAAACTCAAAAATTAATATTATGGAATTTGGGTCCAAATTTGGACTAGTTTACTAAATTTAAAAATTATATTACGGAATTTGGTTCCAAGTTTGGACTAGTTACTACTAGTTATTACTATAGTCTGTGCTTATTGGATTTAATATTGGATTTACTGGTTGCGAACTTGCGACGCGCAATATCTCCATATATAAAACTGACAACGATGCCGACAGTATTATGTTGCTAATTTTGTAAGAACTGTTATCATCTTCCGCAGTAAATGTGGCCATAGGTATTGTGTAGATTATGTCAGAATAAGTCCTGTTTGGGTACCCATAATTGGTGAAAAAGAGGGGGCACGTGCCTCCTGTGCCCCTGGCTCCGCCGCCCCAAATACCCCCACCCCCACCCCAATTATAGTATCTGATAATCCTGGGCCTGGATACTCACCTGTACCTGACTGCTCAGGTGTCGAACATCCATCTCAGTCGGCAGTGGAATAAAGAAAAAAAGAACAAAAAACCCCAAATATTCCTCGTTTCAAAATCAATCCGGAACATGATAGGGTTTGAGGCATTAATTCCTCGGCAAAGAATCAGCTTGAGACCATGGCATAACAAATGCAGTGACATAGCCAGGGATGGGGTTTTGCAAACTTTTCTCGGGCAAGGCCTTGTCCAAACTAGGCCCCTCTGGTCGTCACCCGCCTCCTCCCGCGCCTTTGTCACAACTAGGGCCTCCGGTTGTTACACCCTCCTCCCACTTCCATGGAGGGAAGTGGGAGGATGGGGTAACGACGGGAGGGTGCAAGCTTGGACTAGGCAAGGACCCCCCCCCCCCCCGAAACCCCACAACATTACAAATATTATGGTGTGACCCCGCAAAAAAATGGCTAGCCCCCCCCCCCCCCTCTATAATTGGGGGGGGGGAGTCGAAATAATAATAAAACTGAAGTGATGTGTCCAGCGTTTCTTTGTACATTTTTTGTTTCTTTTTAATCTCGTCATACTGACCTACCTATCCATAGGAGAGCTGTGCTGTTTTATACAGATGCGGCACTGAGATGAGCAAAAACAGCATCCATGTTGTCATTGACAACATCATCAACAAAAATTGCGAGCGCCACTTCCTCAAATTCCATTCTGGTTTACATTTAAAGTGCAATTTGCTGTTTTCTTGTGATTACTATTGTAGCGGCCGAGCTATACAGCAATTTCTGAACGCCGCTGATGGCGCCGCTTCCCGAGTTATCGTTCGTGTTAGGAATGCACGTGGTCTTTGTTCCGATGCTGCGATTGGTTGGCCTCGCTTTCACTGGCGCCGTGGTATATTTAGGAGCGTGATCGGCGCATTTCGGGCACTTGGTGGTGCAGAGGGAATCCCGACAGAAGGCATAGACCTGGAAAGAAACACTTGGTTACCCAGACTGAGATATTGGGGGAAGAAGTCCACGCCCAGTAGGCGGCGCTCTGATCACGCTCTTGAATCAACGGTGGCGCAAGTGAAACCGAGGCAAAGGCGGCGGCGGAACTTCCTGATAGAAAGCGGCGCTATAAAAGGCGCCGCCCAGGTATATGGTACAGCGCAGAAGACCACCTGCAGTCCATGTCACAGTAGGGACATTGTACATAGAGATTACATAAAAGGTTGTAAATAAGATGAGAGAATATACATAGATTGAACCTTATCCTGCCTTTTCTTTATTAGTTGGAGAAAGGAGAGCAGAGCTCAGCACCTTCCTGTGACCCCAGGAGCGATAGGAACCCTAACTGCGAAGTCTGTAGCGGCGGCGTCTACCGCTCGGCGCCAACACTCTATCAATTGGTACCCCTTGCACGTTACACGACTGAGCGACGCTTTGGTGGCAGTGGTGAGATTAAAGCTAAGACGAAGGAAATAGAGACAGGTGCACGATGTTTAGTGGGATTCCCACAGGCAGCAGTACGCCAGTAAAGAGAGACCGGGAAGAAAATGTAGCGGCGGCGGCGCCGCCCCGCCGCCGCCAACAGCACAGAAAGAGAAACAGACTGAAAGTGCGTTCTTACTAGCGCCGCCACCTTCCCGGGCTGCAGATTCATCGAGTGGCGATGTGACGGCGGCGCTGTTTTCCACTTTTGGCTCAGGTGACACTAGAAGTTCTGGTTTACGTGGTCCTGTGCAGTTGAGAGATACAGAAGAGCGATTTGCTGATGATGAATTCTCAAGATCGGGTGACAGAGAAGAAATGAAAAGAGATATAGAACAGGAGCCTGAAGAGAACCCAAAGTATGAAGGAGGCTTTGGAGATATAAGAGAATTATGGAGGGACTTGACACGTTCATTGAAGACAGAGGTTAGAGAACTGGTGGGAGAGTTACTGAGAGGGAACGAACCAAAAGACAGAGAACCTGAAGACGAGGATGTTAGAAGTCCTGGTGACAAAGAAAGTTTACTTGGCTGGATCCAGGAGAAACAGAAAAACACAGTGCCGAGTGGCGGTGAACAGAAGACGTTTTACGAAGCCCGAGTGATGGATGGTGAAGACTGGTACAGAATTTGCCTTCAGAAGAGAGAGGACGGTTGCTTGCTCTCAGGGGAAAGAGAGGTAACTCCAGGCGGCGCCCGGCATTATAGCAGTGGAGAAGAAGTTCTCGGCGGCGCCCTGAACTATGGTAGCGGCGCCCGACTATATAGTGTTGATCAGATGAATCCCAGTGGTAATAGACATCCAGATGAAGGTTTACAGCTTTCGAGTAATAGAGAAATGTTCAAGATGTTTTCTCAAGAGAAAGGCAATGGTTCGTGGAAGCAAGAAGGAGAGAGAATAGGCCTTGATGACACCAAGCACCCACAGAAAAATGAGAAGTTACACAGTGGCGCCTTGTATCCTGTGTTTGGTAGTCAGTTCCCAGATAGTAACAGGCTGTCAGTAGACGGCGCCATACCCTCGAGCTACTTCAAGAAGGCAGTAGATTGTCCCGTGTGGCCAGGCGGCGTGCAGATTCAAGACAGAAGTGAACGGATGGCCAGCGGCGCCGTGCGCGCTGGCGGCGGCGGCGTCGAATGCTATGGCGGCAGGAGAATAACTCCAGGCGGCGCCCTGCACCCAATGGGCGGCTCCAGTCTGCTAGGAGACGGTGGACCCAGAACACAAGCACAGAACACAGACGGAAGTGCACAGGCCAAGGGTAAAGAAAAGAAGCTGGATAACGGGGAATACAGACCAAGGGATGGACGGCGAGATGACATACAGTCTACAGTTGCTGAAAGTAAGAAAATCAACTACAAGCCAGATACTTTCGATTGTACGGGACCTTGGAAAGAGTACATCGTCCACTTTGAATATTGTGCTGAATTAAATAGATGGTCAGAGACACAGAAGGGTTCCTACCTTGCAGTCAGCTTGAGAGGGGCGTCTCAGCAGGTTTTGGCGAACATGGCAAATACCCCCAGGTCAACCAATTACGAAGAGCTCAAGACAGCATTGCAGAGAAGGTTTGCACCCCCAAACCAGATTGACTTGTACAAGGCACAGTTCAAGACCAGAGCTAGAAAGAGGGGAGAAGCATTACCAGAGTTGGGCCAGGCGCTGTTGAGACTTGTTCAACTGGCATACTCCACTGCCCCCGAGTCAATGATCAACACCCTCGCCAAAGATCAGTTTTTAGAAGCTTTAGATAGTGATCTTAGGTATCAGGTATGGCAGAGAAGACCCGCTATTTTGGAAGATGCTAACCATGCAGCGGTAGAACTAGAAGCTTTCAAGGTAAAGGAAAAGAGATCCCCGGTGATCTGTAGCGCGGAGACAGAGACTAAGAGAAATTCCTTAGATGCAGAGGAGATAGAGGATGACGAGCACTGGCAGCAACGAATAATGAGAGGTTTAGAGGAACTGTTAGAGATAGAGAAACAGAGAGCCAAAGAAAAAGAAAGGTGAAACGCTGTTTCCGGTGTAACAAGACTGACCATTTTAGAAGAAATTGTCCAGAAGGGAAGGGTAGACAATCCAAGAAATGGCAAAACTCCAGAGAAAAAGAGACACAGTCAAGACAAGAGGCCCAAGGGAAGATGATAGAAGCGGCAACTCGGATTGTAGCAGCAGAATCAGGGATTTATGTTACTGCCGAATTGGGTCAAGGCGGAGGGAGATTAGATGTCAACCTGTTAGTGGATAGTGGGGCTACCGTTTCCTTGTTGAAGGGCGAACTATTTGACCAGATGGAGTTGAGCAGGAAACCCAAACTACGAAAGGTCCAGTCCCGATTAACAACCGTCAGTGGCAGCACCATGAGCATAAGAGGTTTAGCAGACTTAGTACTGACGATAGGTGGTAACCGAAGGAGACATACATTTGTGGTAGCAGATATAAGACCTAATGGTATTCTAGGCTTGGATTTCATGGTCGAACATAGATGCACGGTGAATACAGCCAAGCCCTCCCTACAGTTTGACGGAATAAAGATTCCCTGTTTTATTAGTGGGAAGATTGGTTGCTGTAGAGTCACCTTGACAGAGACAGTAATGGCACCACCTTCAAGTGAGATCCTAGTAGTGGGACAAATACAGACTCCCTTCCCCCACATGAGACAACTACAGGGAGTGGTTGAGCCAAATGCTGCATTCGTAGAGAATAGTGCTACCCTCCTGGCTAGAGCTTTAGTATCAGTTGACTCCTCAGGTCGAATACCCATTAGATTATTGAACACAGAAGACAAGCCTCACACTATCAGAGAGGGAACCGCTGTTGCGTGGTTACAGGATGCCCAGATAGTAAAGGGTGGGCGAGAAGTTCCTATACCAGAGACATTGCCACCTCACATGAGATGTTTGATAGAGCATATAGACAGTCCTTTGACCAGCGAGATGAAGGCCAAAGCTACAGACTTTTTGAGAGAATTTGCATGCCTTTTTGCCGTAGATGATGATGACTTGGGACAAACCGATCTGATTAAACACAGAATCAAGACCAATGATGCTAAGCCTGTGAGAACCATGCCAAGACGGGTGCCTATTCACCGGAGGGGGGAGGTGGAAGAACAGGTAGAAGCCATGTTGAAACGAGGGGTGATTGAGAAGTCTACGAGCCCTTGGGCGGCTGGCGTAGTGTTACCCAATGGAAGCTTAAGGTTCTGTATAGACTACAGGGCCTTGAACGCAGTGACTGAGAAGGATGCGTATCCCATCCCGAGGATCGACGACACTTTAGATGTTTTGTCATCAGCAACCTGGTTTTCTACTGTCGATTTGATGTCCGGGTACTGGCAGGTAGAAGTGGCGGAAGAAGATCGTCCCAAGACAGCCTTTGTGACCCGAGCAGGACTCTTTCAGTTCAAGGTCATGCCCTTTGGTTTGGTCGGAGCAGTTCCCACGTTTCAGAGACTAATGGAGACGCTGTTGGCTGGTTTACAGTATGACACTTGCCTAGTCTACTTAGATGACGTGATAATCTTCGGCCGCACGTTCGATGAGCTTTTACAGCGTCAGTGGCAAGTGTTCCAACGGTTGCAGAAAGCTGGGTTAAAGCTGAAACCATGCAAGTGCAAATTATTCACAAGGGAAGTAACCTATTTGGGCCACGTGATTTCGGGCAATGGCGTATCCACGGAAGAGAAGAAGATAAAGAACGTGAAAGAGTGGCCAATACCTGTCTCACAAACAGAAGTTAGGTCATTCCTCGGGCTCTGCGGGTACTACAGAAAATTCGTGGCTGATTTTGCGCATGTAGCGGCGCCCTTACACGATTAACAGAAAAGGGAAGAAAGTATGTGTGGACAGACGAATGCCAAGAAGCATTCGAGAAGTTGAAACAGAAATTGGTGGCGGCGCCCATACTGATGTTACCAGACCCAGTCAGAGAGTTTATACTAGACACAGATGCCAGTGCCAGTGGCATTGGAGCTGTGTTATCACAGAATGTGGATGGACAAGAAAGGGTGGTGGCTTATGCCAGCCGATGTTTAACAAAAACTGAGAGAAGATATTGTGTTACACGGCGAGAGTTATTGGCTGTGGTGTACTTGTTAGACACTTTAAGACTTATCTTTATGGTAGAAGATTTACAGTAAGGAGTGACCACGGGTCATTGCGGTGGCTTAAAAACTTCTAGGAGCCTGAGGGGCAGTTGGCCAGGTGGATAGAGATATTATCAGAGTATGACTTTGAGATACAGTTTAGACCTGGTAGGAGCCACCGGAACGCTGACGCTATGTCCCGAATTCCATGCAAGCAGTGTGGTAGAAGTAGCCAAAGTGAACCAGAGATCGAGATACAATATGAGGCGGAAACTGAACCATCGATAAAAGGGGTTGCTGCAAAACAAATAGAAAGTCCATTGGAAAAGATCAAAAGCCAACAAAAAGAAGATCGAGAAATACGGAGGGTATATGGTTGGTTGAAGAGGCAAAGACGTCCAAATTGGGATGAGATCATGTCACGAAGCCCAAATGAGAAAGCTATGTGGGGCATGTTTGACACTCTCGAGATAAAAGATGGTGTGGTTACGAGAAAATGGTTAGATGCTAGGGGTCACGTGACACGCTACTTGGTGTTGATTCCAAAGGAGATGAGGAAATCTGTGCTGGATGAATGTCACGGCGGAAGAACAGGCGGACACCTGGGGGTGCGCAAGACGCTGGGAAAGGTCAGACAGAGGTACTTTTGGCCGGGATTGCAGCAAGATGTGCGCCTGTGGTGCAGAGAATGCCTGAGATGTGCCCGAAGAAAGGCTCCTGGAAGGAAACCCCGGGCTACACTGAAACCAGCAGTAGTGGGAGGTCCAGGAGAACGCATTGCCGTGGACATCATGGGGCCATTGACAGTCACAGAACGGGGAAACCGCTACATATTGGTAGTGGGCGATCATTTCACAAAGTGGGTTGAAGCGGTGCCACTCCCTAACATGGAGGCAGCGACAGTTGCTAGAGCAGTAATAGATTACTATATCTCAAGATTTGGTGTGCCACAAGTCCTCCACTCAGATCAAGGAAGCCAATTCGAAAGTGCTGTTTTTCAAGAAATGTGTGACATGCTTGGGATAAAGAAGACCAGGACGACAGCCTACCACCCCCAATCCAATGGTATGGTAGAGAGATTTAACAGAATGTTAGCGGCGATGCTTAGCACTTATGTGGATGACGATCAAAGAGATTGGGACCTTAATATTCCATTGGTTATGATGGCATACAGAGCTGCAGAACACGAGTCGACTGGCTTTAGTCCGAATACCATGATGTTGGGAAGAGAAGTTGCGTTACCCGTCGAATATGTGATAGGAGTTCCTAGGGATGGCGGCCGACAAATGAGTGGAACGTGGGCAGAGAATTTAAGGCGGCAGCTGATACGAATCCACGAGATAGCCAGAGATACCCTGAAGGGAAGCATAAGGAAGCAGAAGAAACTTTATGAACTCTGGAAAGAAGAGAAAAGATATGCACAAGGTGATCGTGTTTGGCTTTACACTCCAGACAAAAAGAGGGGGAAGTCGCCCAAATTGCAATCCTTTTGGAATGGGCCCTTTACTGTGATAGACGTGCTGAGCGACGTTACGTTCAGGATCCAGAAAGGCACTGAAAAACCTAAAATAGTACACCACGATCGCCTGAAGCCATGTGTAACAGCACCGTCAAACCCCGAGAGAAACAGCGAAATAACTCCAGACGATACACACGATGGAGAAAAGGTGGGCGGCGCAGCAGGAAGTCTTCCTTATGTTTTAACGGGTCCAGATGACTCGCACAACAATGGTGATAATCCTTTACCTTCTGAGGACAGTGAAGGCGAGAGTGAAGAAGACACAGTGAGCATACAACCCAGAGCAAGCAGGTTACCGGCAAAGTTCAGAGAATATGTACTTTACAGTACTGATAGTGGAGTTGCTCCCCTTGGACCGAAAAGACAAGCGGCGCCTTACTCGAAGCAAAGTTGGCATAGAGAGTTCAGCGCGCAATATGACGTAGCGCCTGACGCTATATTACGTCATGAAGCGGCGCCAGACAAGGAGAAGAGTATAAAAGACCCCCAGCGGCGGCGCCAAAGTCATAACCTGATGCACGCTGCCAGGATGGTAAACACAAAGGTAACGACGAGACAAGTCAGTTGTGAAAAATGTGGAAGGACGTATAAGGGAAAAGAAGAATTAGAAAGGCGCCAGAGCCATTGCAAACCTGGGAAGTTCTCTTGTAACATGTGCCCAAAGGCTTACCAGTACAACAAAGATCTGTTACGGCACCAGAGAGAGAAACATGTAGTGTTTCCCAGTCCGCAGAAGACTGAGGCGGCAGCTGCAGTACAGAAGGAAATGGCTGTTAGGATGACCGGGATACAGAACGTTGAAAGGACGGCGGCGCTGCAGGATGACATATTTGGTCCAATGTCTATCGACGCAAGTGCGAAAGAGATCGTACAAGCAGTAGCCACCATTAGCCAACCACCCCTGAGTCCATTATCAGATTATGGGGAAAAGCAGGAGGACGAACCAGCTAAACGGGCACAAAGCACCTTAAGCACCCAAACCGAGGATGGGGTGAATAAAGAACATTCTCATGCTCAGACAGATACGGTAGAGACTGCCAGTGTCCATACGGAGACGGAGGGAGATGGTGCGAAGGTCACGAGAGTTCCGTGGAACGTTGAGATACCCATTGGACGGAAGAGGGTTGTAGAAACCATCACCAAAGTGACGGTGAAGAGGACGGCTGATGGCGAAGAGACGACAACATATACGAAGGTGTCTCGATGGGTCGAATGAAGACAGAAGACCAAGATGAATAGACTATATTTTTTATTTTTGATCAAGTTTTTTTGGGGGTAAAGTTAAATGTAAATATGGGGTTGGGAGGGGGTTACATCTGTGACACCTCGGGGCGCGGTGACATCGGAGGCGTGGGTTGTGTAGCGGCCGAGCTATACTGCAACTTCTGAACGCCGCAGATGGCGCCGCTTCCCGAGTTATCGTTCGTGTTAGGAATGCACGTGGTCTTTGTTTCCGATGCTGCGATTGGTTGGCCTCGCTTTCACTGGCGCCGTGGTGTATTTAGGAGCGTGATCGGCGCATTTCGGGCACTTGGTGGCGCAGAGGGAATCCCGACAGAAGGCATAGACCTGGAAAGAAACACTTGGTTACCCAGACTGAGATATCGGGGGAGGAAGTCCACGCCCAGTAGGCGGCGCTCTGATCACGCTCTTGAATCGACGGTGGCGCAAGTGAAACCGAGGCTAAGGCGGCGGCGGAACTTCCAGATAGAAAGCGGCGCTATAAAAGACGCCGCCCAGGTATATGGTACAGCGCAGAAGACCACCTGCAGTCCATGTCACAGTAGGGACATTGTACATAGAGATTCCATAAAAGGTTGTAAATAAGATGAGAGAATATACATAGACTGAACCTTATCCTGCCTTGTCTTTATTAGTTGAGAAAGGAGAGCAGAGCTCAGCACCTTCCTGTGACCCCAGGAGCGATAGGAACCCTAACTGCGAAGTCTGTAGCGGCGGCGTCTACCGCTCGGCGCCAACACTCTATCAATTGGTACCCCTTGCAAGTTACACGATCTTCACTGCGCATGTCACACTATTCCATGTAATCCGGAATAGACTACGGAAACATCGTGTTGGACAAGGAAATGAATTGAACAAGTGTTTTTGAAAACGCGAAGAATGCCTTATGATGAGAGTGACGATACCGAAAGAAAGCGACTTCTCTGTTGTGAATTAAGCGATGAAGTATCTGAGATTTTATCCTCAAGTAAGTAATGGATATTCGTTTGGCAAAATAACACATTTTCCAAATTCAAACTGTCAACATTAAAATTAATCCTGGCAAAACGTTCCCAAAGTTTTGGCCATATTAAAATGTCCCCTTCTTTTTGGTAAAAAACGTACCCCCACCAACTGGTCACAGGAGCCTCGAGATATCGGTGAAGGTGTAGGGTAGGCAACCCTGTAGCTTTTCGACTTTGAGGCGAGCTGTCGCCCTTGGACGCCATACATTACATGTACTTGTTTGCCTATTTCGAAACTGCCATTCTTGGACTTGGATCTTTGCGGTATCCGGCTTATTCGGACTCTGGCTCTTTTGGACCATGGCTTATTCGGACCATGGCTTATTCGGACCCTGGCTTTTTCGGACCTCCGGCCCATTCGGACCTTAGCTTTTTCGCCCCCTCAATTCTATATTGATAATTATGACAATTTTTTTTAAAAAAACGCTATTTTTTTTGTATTTTATTTATTTATTATTTAAGTTTAAGAGCCTTGAAGTTATACTCAGAATGAATTCCTCACTTATATTCACCATGACTATATACAGTGAATCATCTTTACTACTAGTAGTCCAAACATGGCCTGAAAGTCCGTAATATAATTTTTAGGTTTGGTACCAAACCCCAAAATTATATTACGGACTTTCAGGCCATGTTTGGACTATCCTACTAGTACATGTACATGTAACTTGACATTTTTCAAATAGTTTATTACACTGAGTATAATAGTAAAGATGTTTTGAATTATACTGTAAACAAGCTTTTGGTTATGAAATGTCAGACCCATCTACCCTTTCCTGCATGTTTTTAGCTCACCTAAGCGAAGTTCAAGGGGAGCTTTACTAATCACTTTCCGTCTGTCGTCAGCGGCTGTCGTCGTCTGTCGTTAACATTACATTATCGACTTCGTCTCACAAACTACTTGACGAAATCTGGTGTGCATACTCCCTATCACATGTCAATTCAAGTTTGTTCAAATAAAGTTGTCATGCCCACGGCACAGCGGCAACGGCACAGCAGCACCACAAGGGGCATAGCTCTGATAGCACCCATAAATTGGTTTCCAAAATTCAAAAAAATCTTCTTCTTCAGAACCACTAGTCAGAATCGTTTCGTATTTGGTATACAACTTCTTTAGGGGGGTCAGATTCAAGTTTGTTCAAATCAAGTCCCTGGGTTAAGATTTGGGCTCTCTATTGGAGCCCAAATTTTAACTTAGTGCAATAAGTGGAATGTTCTTTACAAATCTTCTTCTTCAGATCCACCGGTTGAAATCTTTTGATATTTGGTATACAACATCTGTAGGGGGATCAGATTCAAGTTTGTTCAAATTGGGTCCCTGAATTAATATTTGGGCTCTCTTTTGGAGCCTGAATTTTAACTTAGTGCAATACCGTATGACAAAATTTGTCTTGAATATTTTCTTATTCAGATCCACCAGTCATAATCCTTTCATATTTGGTATACAACATCTCGGGGGGGGGGGGGGGGGGGGGGGGGGGGGGGGGGGTGCAGGGTGCAGATTCAGTTTTGTTCAAATCGGGTTCCCTGGGTTAATATTTGGGCTCCCTCTTGGAGCCTAAAGTTTAACTTAGTGCAGAATCAGGGATGTCTTTAAAAGTCTTCTTCAGATCTACCTGTCAGAATCTTTTCATATTTGGTATACAACATCATTGGAGGGCCGGGGTCAGATTCAAGTTAGTTCAAATCGAGTCCCTGGGTTAATATTTGGGCTCTCTTTTGGAGCCTGAATTTTAACTTAGTGCAATATGAGGAAATTTTTTTGAACATCCTCGTCTTGAGATCACCAGTCAGAATTGGAGCATCACGATTAATCGACTAACCGTCAACTGTTGCGGTAGTCGGCAGTTTTTATTTTTTGTCGATCATCATTCATTTTTAAAGTGGTATTAAAATTCTGCTGTGTAATGAGGTAAATTAACAGATTGTAAACTTTTGAAATGTCTCGCTGTAGTTACTTGTAATATCCCATGGCCTTTGTTTTCTGCATTAATGTGCAACAACAAAATTTTGAAAACACTGAGCCTTGCCATTTGATCAATACCTGTTCTCTGTGGTATTAATCAGCACCCGTTGATCAGTACTAAAGAATTTCTTTCAAACGGTGTATCTTTTAATAATTGCTGTTTGGGAAGTCACTGCAGAGTAAATAGAATCTTCGGTCTTGTACACTCGAACAACCCCCTTTGGAATAATTGGAACCACATACGAAAGTGAGAAAATTGTCACAAGAGCCTCAGCAGTAACTTCACTTGTAGTACTCAGTTGTAACTTGTGTTGGAATGGAAGGGGTTTTATTTTCAAAATTTCCGAATATTATTTACAGAAAAGAAACATTCGCACAAATATTCTCCTGTTTAAATTCTTCAAATCATTTGGAGTCTGCTGGAGGTACATGTATTTCAGTGTTTCAATTTTATCTTGATGCAGAAAGGTACACATTCAAACATTGTCAGTTTTAAATTAATTTTGTAAGTATATTAGAGATTGTAGAATTCATGGGAAACGATCATTCATCGACAAATCGTCGACTAATGCAGGCGATTCTTCGACTATGAAAATTGATAGTCGTGATTGCCCTAGTTGGAATCTTTTCATATTTGGTACATGTATACAACATCTCTAGATGGGTTAGATTCAAGTTTGTTCAAATCGGGTCCCTGAGTTAATATTTGGGCTCTCTATTTGACATTTCTTTAAAAACCACCTTCTTCAGATCCACCAATCAGAATTCTTTCATATTTGGTATATAACATCTCGAGGGGGATCAGATTCAAGTTTGTTCAGTTTGAGTTCCTGGCTTAATATTTGGGCTCTCTATGGGTGGGTTGGGATGGGGGGGGGAGTATCAGGAGGGAGCATGTTAGGTTCAGGTTTATTCATATCCATTCTTTAGTTTTTTTCCATAAAATTTGCCTTTCATGACTTCATTCCTTTGAACCATGTCTTACTGAATGTGACCCTCAATACTTCTTTGAACCACGTTTGAAAGTGAGCGATGAAGTCCCCTTGGGACATCTTGTTTCCATGTCATTTTTGGGACCCACCCCCTTCTAATACATTTTATGTACAACTACAGTACAAGACTTCGGCACTCAAATACCAACTCAAAACGCATAATGCACACTGATTCAGTGCATATTTTTATTAGTGTTGAAATGAATTTTGGAGTCGACTAGGCCGAAAATCAAGTAGAAGTCGACTAATCGGCAGCATGCTGTATCATTATAATACTATAACTTTTCTATAGGCCTATTATAAAGATACCCGATGATAGACTCTGTGATCTTCTGCATGTAACACTTAACGGGATCAATAAAACTTTATCTCAAAATAGGTTTACCGTGCCGTAGTTTCACTGAACGAATTTAACGAAAACAAATTTTGAAATCAGCCATTAAACTGACGAGTAATGTTTCAAATGGCGTGGCATCCCGACTTCAGCCTTAATTTCTTGCCGTGCTATTATGCTTACTTGACAACTGGAATAACCATAGAAATCGGATATAAAATTTATCCGATTTCTATGGGAATAACCGTAGACTACGCACTACGGATGATGGGCATTTCATACCCTGGTTGTTTGGTATCTGGCCATTTATACACATCTTTACAGTTTGTACTGGCCCCTGGACTTCCAGTCATTCTGTACTTTGACTTTTCGTAACTAATGCATGTTTGTAGTCCAATAATATTAGCCTCTGACCGTGCACGTCATTATATTTTTTATAAATGAGGAGCACGGTCAGGCCAATATTAATGGACTACTTGACATTGTGAAGTGACAATATGATATTCTTACTTTGGAAATCAAAGGGGGACTATGTTGCAGCCATTGCAGCAAAAACTGATGACGCTGATGACTCAGATGACTGAATAGATGGATGTTTGTGCACCAAGTGTGATCGCATTACACTGATGGAATTTTTGTACTTTGATTTGCACCTACATAAGACACATTCAACTACTTTTCTGCCACTTTCGTCTAGGAGATTAAAATGTTTCCATACGTCCAAAGTATGCTGTCACTGATGTGAACTTTTGAGGCCATTTTTGAAAATAATTTTTTGTGTACATGTATCGCTATTTATGTATTTGATAAGGGGAGGGGTGGGCGGTGCATGCTTGTGAAATTGAAATTTAGTTGAGTTAGGAAGTTGTTAAAAGTTTCCATTCCTTTGATTTCTCACCGGGCTTGGAACCGGATATTTTCTGTTGTTGAGATATCAAAGACATCCCCGACACATTGATCATGAGTGCAGCACGGGGCCTACAGTGAACTGTGCATGCGGAATCATCTCGTAGAATAGCTGATGCTCTTGGGGCGCGGTGGTGTTGCAGTAACCGGTTCTCGTTAGATCACCGAAGTTAAGCAACATCTAGCCCGGCTAATTCTCTGATGGGTGACAATTTGAGCGATCAATTCGGGCTCCCACGTTGTGTCCTTGGGCAAGGCAATTAACCCCGGTTGTCCACATGGGGGAACAATGACGCCGTGTCTAAGGCGTACTGCACGTCGATAGTACACATGTCTTCAACCAATCGAACCCTGCCTGCTTTTTATATCATTTTGGAAAGGGCTAGTTTCAAACACTTTGCATGGCCCTATTCACAATTGACTACCAAGCATATTTGCTGTTGTAAGTTTGGTTGTAAAGTTTAACCCTACATGTACATGTAGATGAGCCCCAAATTGTTGGACTCATGGTGAAAATAAAATGTAATCTGTTGCTTTTGGTGTCAGAAAGTTCTCTGTTTGAGCCTCCTGGATCCATTTAGGGCAGAAAAAGTAATTACGTGAATATTATTTTCTATCATGAAAGCGGTGGGTATTTCAAATGTATTAACTTCTTGAATGCTACTGGCAGATATTCCTGCCCAGAACAGAATGTCTCTTGCCACTGATATACATGTAAGAAAAATTAGGGCACATTTAATCAAATTGTCCCTCTGTAAATGGCATGGAATGTTTCACCAATGATTTCTTGAGTTAAATTTAGTTGAATATTTCATCAAATCTAGTCATGGTTGGTTCACAGCAGCTAGACAGCATTTGCTGAAAAATATTTTGGAAACACTCAGTGAGTTAAGAGTTAACGTTATTCTTGTCGAATATGATGGACACACACATCTTTTAAATGGAAGTAGGCCTGGGTTCGAAAATATCGAACCTCGTCAAAAATGACAGACGTACACATCTTTTAAATGGAAGTGGGCCTGGGTTCAAAAATGTCGAACCCCGGTGATTGGTTTCATGCCAAATTGAATCATCACTGTGGTTTCAAGCCAAATCGAATCTCGAACCATTCACAGGTCCCCAATTGGTTTCTATCCTTGAAAAGTATTTGATTTTCCACCATCTTTCTTGAAAATTACTTGAATTTAGTTACCTGTAACCTCTGAAACAAGAAGTTACATGATAACCCACCTCAGTCTGGTGTGTAGATCCTAGACCATTGCAGTTTATTTCATGCATTTCTGTCAGTAATCTGCTGTGATGTAATATGCTGTGCTGTAATATGCTGTAATGTAGTGCTCAAAGAGCCCTTTCCAGCAGTGTGCTACATCACAGCATTTTATCATTATGTCATCATAACACTAAGTTTTATCATCATTACAATGTACATGTAGATGATGGTTTTGGGATAGTTAACAAGTGAATAAAGGCAATTGAGTCAAGATATTTTTTGAAGATCTTGTAATGTAGTTGAATGAAAAAATGGTCACCTTATTTTTAGGCGAACGGTAGACAAATGAAATGATCGCTTTCCCAATATGTACAGACCTCATAGTCCTTGAAAGTCATAGTCAAAATTCTTGAAAAGAGCTTAAATAGCACTTGAATTTGATTATCTGAATCACTGAATGACGTCAGTGGGAACCATGAAGCAGGTCATTATTTTAATTTTAAATCAGCCTTAAGATCAGTCCTCTTTAATGTCATCAGCCTTCAACCTTTTGTGTCCAGCTTAGAACATGTTACCTTATGCTGATATGACATCAAATAAGTAATAACCTCTTATTCTGGACACCATTAAATTTTGATATACTTTGTGTATTTAGATTAACCTCCATTCTCAAAAATAAATAATACAATAAAAAAGTGAAAAAACTCTAACCCAAGATGTCCAACTAGTGGTCATACTGGATTTTGCAAAATATTTGTGGAGCGAACTACATGTACTTCTACAGTTTTTGCTGCATTTTCATGAAACTCAATATAAATGATTGACACAATGAGAAGCAGTGCGTGACATAATTTTTTTTCAGATCGAATTCAAGATGGCCGACTGGTGGCCATATTGGATTTTGCAAAATACTTGTGGAGCGAACTACGTCTACAATTTTGCTGCATTTTCATGAAACAAAAAATTGATCGACATGATGAGGAGCTGTGCGTGGCAATTTTATTTCCAGATTGGATTAAAGATGGCGGCCGACTGGTGGCCATATTGGATTTTGCAAAATACTTGTGGAGCGAACTACTTCTACAGATTTTGCTGCATTTTCCTGAAACTCAGTATAAATGATCAACACAATGAGGAGCAGTCTGTGATAGAATTTTTTCCCGATCAAATTCAAGATGGTCGACTGGTGGCCATATTGGACTTTTTGTTTTACTCAGAAAAATTGAATGTCCCTTTTCAGTCATCCACACTAGGCAGTATGCCACGATGGGGGTATACCAGATGACAGACCATCTCTAGTTTATTTTGGACTATGATAAAACAGAGCCATTATTTTATACATGTACCTGCAGTGTAGTAGAGATGGGCGGTATTGGAATTTTGATTTCGGTATCGGTGTCATTATTTTTCTGGAGGTATACTGTGGTATCAGTTCGGTATTCGGTATTTGACTTTCCTGAGATTTACTGATAGAACCAAAGGGGAATTCACATCAGGAAAATACAGAATACAAATGCCACTACCAGTGAACTGAACATTAGCATTCTTTTGACAACACAAATCATACATGTATCTGCAGTAATTTTGTGAATTGTTCCAAACACGCCTTAACCTTTAAAGTCCTATTTCAGGCTGTTGCGATCTCAGAGCTGTGCCCATAACATATCATCATTAGGAGGTCCTGCTGACAACAGACAAATCATCTGGGCACTGATTTCTTATCAACCTACTCACAATTGTTTACTACAGGCTTGCACTACAGTGGAAGTCCCTAACTCGGATAAAATACTCTCTATTTTTGTCTTTCCCAAGCAAGTTGGGAAAGAAAAGTGGTGCAAAAGCACCAATAAAAATAAGCCAAAACTGGGTCGAGTGCAACCGGCGCAGACCCAGTACGGGACGCTCTCTCCCAAGTACAACTCCTCGACTTCCGTTGCCAGTGCGCATATACCGTCTCTAAGGACTCATTCTTTTTAAAATCCGCTTCGTGTCGAGATGTTTTTGCACGCTTATCAGTGTTCCACCAGCTCGATGTTTGATGATTCCTGATTCATTATACCACAGTGTATCCTTTGTATTCTCAGGAACAGTGTTTTATATATTCTCTTTTCTATTCTATGTCCATAATGTATATTTATTTGCTCTCTCTCGAGTCGCGCGCGTATTTCGCGTGCCACGCGGTTCGGACTTAGATTTTTTCACCATTATTGTTTATGCTTTTTTTGCAAAATTTTCTAATTGTGTTAGAGTTAGGTGTCAGCGGGGGTACCACTCCTACAGTGTTTCTTCTTTCTTTTGAGAGTAGTCTTCCTGTTGGGTGGTTCCCGGTCGACCGTCTGGGGTCTTTGTTTCTGTCACCTTTCTCTCTTCTTTGGGGGTGTTCTGTTTTCTCATCTCACCTTCTCTGCTCCTCTCACCTCTATCATGCCCAGGACAATTCCTTGTGGGCAATGTCTGCTGCTTAAGCATGTGGACGATGTACATTCGTCTTGTTCCTCCTGTAATGGGTGTTCGGCCGAGCGGCCGTGTGGTGTCTGTGGAACATGGTCTTCCACCTTCTGGGCGTCAGTAAACCGTGTCGTTCGTTCTCGTGGCCGTGCCTCCCGCTCCCGCGGGAAAGGAGAACGTGGTCGTTCGGGGCCTCCCGAGCCGACTTTGTCTGGTGAGAGTTATTCCTCCTCCGTGGGGGATGTGCAGTCTTTTCCTGTGGTGGATACTGCGGGAGCCGTTGAGTGTTCTGGTGTAGAGATGCCTGGTTCCGGGACTATGGTCCCCCTCCAGTCGACATCTGAGGCTGTCACTAGGGTTGTGACTCCTCCTTCGGAGCTGAGCCGGTGTGCTCTCTCCACTTTTTCACCAGCCTCAACGACTCTCGACATATCTACTACTGCTGCTGGCCCGTCTGCTTCGTTGTCTGTTTCAGCCGGCCTCGGCTTTTCGCTGCAGGGGACTGCAGGACTGTCCGATACTGTAGACGTGGGATATCGGCCTCAGCCTTCCCTGACTTCAACTCGGCGAAGTCGGAAGGGGCTGCCGGCCGAGCCCATCGCTGTGGTCTCTTCGCCGTCGAGCACCACAGTTGTGTCTTTGGATTCGGATGTTCGTAGTGGAAACACTATGAACTCCGTGGCGTTTCCGTCTACTCACTCTGGTCACATGACCAGTTTTGGGGGACCAACGCCTTTTGTGCAGCCTGGACCTTCTGCCCTGCAGAGGTCCGCGGTGACTCTCATGAGTTCTCGCAATATTGATCCTCGGGGTGCATCGTACCCCTATACACGTCTGCCTTCAGATGTTTCGGCTGCCGCCCGTCGTCCCACGTCGGGTGTTTTGGAGGATCGTGACCCTTCGCTGGTTAAGAGGGTCAGAGGTGAAGCCACTTTGCCGGTTCGCTCCCCTGTCGAACCGGTCGGTACAGGCAGTGAGCTTGGTGACTGGTGAGGCCCTCTCCTTACTCACTCAGGTTCTTTCTAAGAGCCTTCCTGTTGCTTCCAGCGAGGCTATGGGTGGTTTCCAGGCGCCTCCTATGGCGCCGCCTCCCGGGATTGGAAACAGGCCGGTTTCCGATTCCTCTGGTGTCCCGACACCATGGGAGGCGTCGGCTGGTTTGCCCACGATGGGCTATGTGTCTTCCGACTCTGGGGAGGAGTCCGACATGCTTGAGGTCGAGGGCCAGCAGTCTTCGGACTTGGGGGCGGCTCTTGACTTTGTGTTTGGGTTTCTGCCTGAGCTCAAACCTGCTGACCAGCCGACAGTGTCAGCCTGGCCGCGATCATCGGTCGCGCGCCAACAGCCTATGGAGCAACCTGCTTCTGGGCGCCTTCGACCGTGCCAGTCGGTACAGGTGGTTGAAGCTTTTTCAGCATTGGATGCCAAGCTGAATTCCAAGGCTTTGAAGACTTCATTCTTCACCAGGGTTGACACCTTTTTGCCGCCTGTGCGTTATCGTTCGTACGATTCCGCCAATCCGTCAGTCTGCCAGGCTTTGACGGTTCTGGATCAGAACTCCACTTCCCTCAGGCTTTCCAAGCCCAAGTCTGCCGTCATTCCAATGACGACTCTGGAGTCCACATTGGGCTTATCTAGAGAGATGCTTGGCATGCTTTCTCTCTCAGATCATGTCGTCTCAGCTTTGGCTGCTTATCTGCCTCCAGATAAGTTTGACGAGGTACAGGCTCCTTTGCGTGTGCTGTCCAAGGCGCTTATGCACCTTACTCACACACATGCCTGTAACACGGCGAATTTGGAATTAGTTCGAAGGGACGCTGTGCTGGTCACAGGACGATCCCTTCCCGAGGAGCAGCGTGCTACTCTTCGATCTGCTTCTTTGGCAGGTCCGCAACTTTTCCATGGTTCCGTGTCGTCGGTCCGGGATGACGTCCTACGTCATTCCAAAGATCAGCTGCTGTTTCGTCAGCTTGATCAGCCTTCTTGGGGAGGCAAGGGCCGTTCCAAGCCTAACAAGTACCCTTCTGCTTCCTCTGTGAAGCAAAAGGCTGGTCCTTCTGCCGCCGCCTCTACTTCTTACTCACGGGGTAAAGGCAGGGGTCGGCAGAATCGAGGGAAGTCTCAGGATTCTTCATTTCGCAGAGGAGGTGGTTTCTCCTCTCGCGGGCCTCGTCGGGGCTCGAAATGAAGGTCCTCACCTCGACTCGTCCCAGGTTGGAGGAAGGATAACAGAGTTCGCAGACCATTGGACCACCATCACACCCGATCCATGGGTGTTAGATGTTGTTCGGTCCGGGCTGCGCATATCCTTCCGACGGCACCCCACTCTGTCAAGGGTGCCTCTTCCAACCACAGTTCCTTCAGACGTTTTACGTCGGGAACTTTTGTCCACGGAGATTGCCAATCTCCTGGCAAAGGGGGCGATCGAGGTCGTCAAGAACGTTCAGTCAGTGGGTTTCTATTCCCGCCTGTTCTTGGTGCCGAAGAAGGACGGCCGACTCCGACCGGTTATCGATCTGAGTATCCTGAACCAGTCTATCATTGCTCCCAAGTTCAGCATGGAGACTTTCAGGTCGGTCCGCCAATCAATTCACCAGGGAGATTTTGCAGCCAGTATCGACCTGCGAGACGCTTACTTCCACGTTCCGATGCATCGGGCGTCACGGAAGTATCTCAGGTTTGCTTTTCTGGGGCAAGTTTACCAGTTCAAGGCCATGCCTTTCGGCCTCAACCTGGCTCCTTGGGCGTTCACCAGACTGATGTCGCATGTGATAGCGTTCCATCGCACACAGTCCAGGGTGACTACTTCGGCATATCTGGACGATATCCTCCAGAGGCATTCCAATGCTGCCTTACTGGAATCGGATGTCGCCACTCTGTTGAGCTTGCTCACATCGCTAGGATTCAGAGTCAACGAGGAGAAGTCGGACCTGGTCCCTTCTCAGTCGTTTTGTCATCTGGGGATGTCTTTCCAAACCAAATTCAATTTGGTGGCTGTTCCCCAGGCCAAGGCTGTGATTCTCTCAGCTTTTGCTCTGACTCTGTCCCAGTCCAGGTCCGCGACCGCTCGGAGTTTTCTCCGGCTGATCAGTCTCTGCGGTTCGATGACGGATCTCATTCCTCTAGGTCGGCTGCGTGTCAGACCTCTCCAACACTTTCTGCTCAGTCGTTGGAGGCCGAATGTAGATTCTCTGGATCAGGTGCTTCCGTTTCCGGACTCTCTGTATCCTCACCTTCTTCCCTGGACAGATGTTCAGTGGATTACGCAGGGTGTTCCGCTGGACTTACCCACATCTGATCGCGTTCTGACGGCAGATGCCAGCGATCTCGGATGGGGTGCGACGTTGGATCCTCTCGGTCTTTCCCTACATGGGATGTGGGACCAGGATCAAGCAGTTCTACACATCAACCAGAAGGAGCTTCTTGCTCTTCTTCTGAGTTTCAGGCAGTGAATCCCTCACCTGTCGAATCGCCAGGTCCTTCTACTATCCGACAATTCGACGGTGGTTGCTTACATTCGGAACCAGGGCGGCACGCACTCGCTTCCGATGTACGAGTTAGCTCGGGATCTTCTACTGCTCGCTCAGGATGTTCACGCCGGAGTGGTTGTTCGTCACATTCCCGGCCGTCTGAACGTCCTAGCCGACTCCCTGTCCCGACAGGGCAGGGTTATTTCCACCGAGTGGATGCTTCACAGGGCAGTGTTCCAGTCGCTTTGCGATCTCTGGGGACGTCCCCACATCGACCTCTTTGCGACTCGTTGGAACCATCAGGTGGACACTTTCGTGTCCCCGTGTCCAGATCCTCTGGCTTTTGCCGTGGACGCTCTGTCACTCGATTGGAACGGTCTAGTCGGCTACGCCTTCCCGCCGGTTCCGATTCTTCCTCAGGTTCTCGCCGAAATTCGAGCCTGCAGTTGTCGAATCATTCTGATCGCTGCCCTGTCGCCTCAGCGGGTGTGGATCAATCAGTTCCGCTCGCTGATGGCGGCGGTTCTGGCACGTCTCCCGCTACGTCGTGACCTTCTTTGTCAAGGTCGCCCGAGGAGGTTTCACGTCGACCCGACTTCATTGTGCTTTCACGCATATCTTTTGTCAGGTCCTGTCTCCTCCGTAGAGGTTTTTCGAGACGAGCAGTGGAGTGCATTTCTTCTTCAAGGAGGCACTCCACTGGTTTAGCTTATGCAGCTAAATGGAAGGTCTTCTGTCGTTGGTGTGCTGATCACTCTGTTGATTATGCCAATCCTTCGATTTCACAGATTGCGGAGTTTCTGGTATATCTGTTTGATTCTCGGGGTCTCCAGCCTGTTACCATCAAGGGTTACAGGTCTATGCTTTCAGAGACTTTTTCTTATGTGGGGAAGCGTCGTATCGGCACTAATCCTTACCTCTCCAAGCTTGCTCGGCACTTTTTTTGAAAAGGCCTCGGACTTTGCAGCTTACCAAGCTTTGCTTGGGGGGGGGGGGGGGGGGGCGCCGTTCGAACCTTTATCCCAGGTGGATATGCATTTTCTCACATATAAGACGGCTTTTCTGATGGCATTTGCTTCGGCCAGACGGGTTAGTGAGCTTCACGCCCTCGCGGTTGACCCAGCCTTTTTTAGGAGCTCTCCCAACAGTGTTACTTTTACCACTGATTGCTCCTTTTTGGCTAAGAATCAGTTACCAGATACTACTCCTCCTCCTATTTGTATCAGGGCTCTTCCCTTTGTTGAGGGTACTCGCCCTTTGCTCTGTCCGGTCCGTGCTATTCGCATTTATCTTGATCGGACACGCTTCATACGGAAGGGCAGAAAACGTTTTTTTCTGTCTCTCATTCCGGGTCGACAGAAGATCTCTGCTCAATCCATTTCTCGATGGATTTGTCTTGCTATTCGTACGGCTTATAGTCGTTTAGCAGCTGGCGATTGTATTACCAATCGTATTTCTGCCCACGAGGTGCGGGCACTGTCTACCTCTTGGGCTTATTCTAACTCCGTCAAGTTGTCGGATGTTATGCAGGCAGCCTACTGCAGAAATGCTTCTACTTTCTCCACCTTTTATTTGCGCCAGTTGCAGGAGCAGTCGGAGGACCTTTTTGCCCTGGGTCCTCTTTCTTCTGCTCAGGCTGTTGTCTGCCATAGCCATTAGGCTTCTTGAAGGTCAGTTTCAGCCTTGTGCTGTTACTGCCCTTTTTCTGTCTGTGTGTCACACAGGCTCATATGTCTCTTTTCATTGTCCTTTAGCAATGATTGCGACATTATGGTTGATAAGCCTCGGGACCTCTTCCTTCTACTTCACGGTTCCAGTGCACTAGGGTTATGTGGGGGTTGGTTATGCGATTCCCTCCAGCCTTTTGTCTATTCAGCCTGTAGTAAACAATTGTGAGTAGGTTGATAAGAAATCTAAATTTTATAGTAAATTTCCTTTCTTATTATACCTACCACAATTGTTTACATGGAGGCCCTCCCGTCTTCTTTACGGGTAAAGAATCTTTCCTCCCCGCTGATCACATAATTCTAACGTTTCCGGATTCAAAAAGAATGAGTCTTTAGAGACGGTATATGCGCACTGGCAACGGAAGTCGTGGAGTTGTACTTGGGAGAGAGCGTCCCGTACTGGGTCTGTGCCGGTTGCACTCGACCCAGTTTTGGCTTATTTTTATTGGTGCTTTTGCACCACTTTTCTTTCCCAACTTGCTTGGGAAAGACAAAAATAGAGAGTATTTTATCCGAGTTACGGACTTCCACTGTAGTGCAAGCCTGTAGTAAACAATTGTGGTTGGTATAATAAGAAAGGAAATTTACTATAAAATTTAGATTTCTAGTCAGGGACCGACCTGGGCATGCGCTAGTGCGTATTTGGTTCTGAAACATCAGGATCTGGCTATTAAATCTCAGAAATAGGCTTCTCAGTTGGCGCGTAACTTCTCAGATCATATTTTGATATTCTTTCGATGGATAATCGAGAGAGACTCTCTTACATGTATTATATATATGATTATCATTTATCTTTGTTGTAGAGTGCTTAAGTTAATACTTCAAGTCTTAATTACCAAGCATTAATCTTCACTGTGGTTTCTGATCAAGTCTTGGCTGCCTAAGTAGGCAGCCAAGACTTGATCAGAAACCACAGTGAAGATTAATGTTTGCTATAGTGTACTACATGTAAATGAAAATGATGAGAGCTATTACATACTTGCAGTGTGTGTTACAAACAGCAGTGTGACTCCGTAAATTGAAATCTGGCGCATGAATTGAAAAAATAGGCTCCGAGGCTAGAGAGTATTTTAAATAGTCCTGATCGGTCCCTGCTAGTCAAGTCTTGGCTGCCTGTTAAGGCTGAAAAGATTTGACTAGAAGTCACAGCTAGATGTACACTGTAAGCAACTGGACATATCTACAGATTGTTGTCTAGTGGGACTTCACGACAAATTTTCCTGGCCCTCAAGGGTTAATAAAACTGAAAAGAAATTAGTGATGAACCGATAATCGGAATCAGCAAGTGGAACTGGCCGGTTATGGGGCATCGGCCGATTTTGACAACCGGCAGTTTACAGTTTTTCTACATGTACAGTTAAAACTAGAAGTCCTGTCACGAATAGTGCGCTTATCTAGGCTTAATTGCGCGTTGGAATTGCGCGCAATTGCCATATCGAATGGCATCCAAAGCACGGCAGGCTCTCTTCGTTACTCATAGCAGACACATGCGATGTTTCTGCCAATGGACCTCCGGGTTACCCGGAGGTCCATTGGCTGAAACATTGCTTGTGCACAGGCCATATGTACAGAATTTGATAGCTTTACTTGGGCCATAACGCGTACATTAACGCGCATATCAACGTGCTATTTGTGCGCATTTCATGACAGGACTTCTAGTTTTAACTGTATATTTAACACTGACTGTTAGAAATCCCTTTGATATCTGGCCATTTCAATAAAGTTTCCCCATTAAAAACGTGTGTACTGCATAGCAGAAAGTTTAGGGATTTGCAGAGCAGAGATGTTACGGAATTTACCAACTGCAATCGGTACGAGATCGCCACCATTTCCCGTAGATTGTCGAGTTCATGTAAACATTGGAGAAACACATCAAGGGAGGTAACAAGTTGAAAAAAGAACATTGAATCATACGTTCTGAAATATTGGGAAACCATGCGTCATACGACTTCACAACACACATTAACCCTTTACCCAATGATTCGCCCACATCCGCCTGCGTAATATGCAAATTCAGCAGTTTAAAAAATATTATTTTTCAAAAAATTTCAACAAAACCATACCATGTGACCCCTCCTTGGAACGAGCTCGATGAGCTCGTTCCAACGAGGGGTCACATGGTATGGTTTTGTTGAAATTTTTTGAAAAATTTTAAAAACTGATATTTAAAATAATAAATTTTGATATCGTCTGCGTTGGGTTAAGGGCTAACGTCAAAATTATTATTCATTTAAAACACAAAGTATGTGTGCTCAGTACATTCCTGGTTAACACAGCTAAGTGTATTGTTTCCTTACACAAAACCGTATACATGTATCCACTCTTTACTGGAATAAAACACAATCTTTACGAGAACAATATTGTGTGATTGTATCGTTAATAACAATCTTTTCCCACACCCCAACCAAAATGCAAATATTATTTTGGCTAATACTGCCCAGCACTAAATATGCATACTCTCAGGACTTACATGTATGTGGTATTAATCTTTCGTAATTGATGATTTATCAACAAATTCTGTAGCATAACAGGCACCAACAGATTTTCTTCTATGTCCTATTTCAACCATCGGAATTGGCATCAGAATCGGCATAATCGGCAGAGAAATAAACAGTAAGTTTTGATAATCGGTTCATCACTAGAAGAAATCAGTCACTTCAAGACTTCAGAAACAGCAAATATAGGATAATTTGAAAATTCAGATGTTTTCGGTATTTAATGATTGGTTCAGTTTGGTTTTTCGGTATCCCAATCATGTCGGTATTCGGTTCGGGGTTTTAGTATACAGGGCAGTATCATGATGTTCACCTCACTTTGCTACCAAATTGATAGCAGAGCTCACCTCAGACATACATGTATTCACATCATGTCCACCAATACAAGTGCCTCTTTTCCAGTCAGGTTAGTCGCATGTTCGGGTAGATAAAAACTTGCATAAATCAGTGTTTGTTTGCTTATTTTCTGCTTTGTTTTCAGATGATGCAGACTCTGCGACATACGAAGAAGCAATAAGTGAAACAGGTATATCTTTTATTTCACCCACAAAAAATCGAGCTGGCCTTTCGGCTTCATAGTAATTTTGTATTCAGTATCTTAACCCTTTACTTAACGAATTGCCTACATAATGTGCAAACTGAGCAGTTGAAAAAAATAAATTTTTAAAAATATTTCAACAAAACCATATCATGTGACCCCTCATTGGAACAGACTCGATGTGCTTGTTCCAGTGAGGGGTCACATGATATGGTTTTGGTGAAATGTTTTGAAAAAATTTAAAAAACAGTAATTAAAATAATAAATTTTCATATTCTCTGCATTGGGTAAGGGGTTAAAAGAAATAATGTATTTTTATGTCCTCGACCCTCTCGGGGGCATTATGTTTTCACCACGTCCATCTGACCCACGGACCACCTTGTCATCCGTCTGTCCATTAACCTGTCTCGGCCCAAGGGTGTTAGTGGTCATGAATCGATCACTATTTGGTTGAGAAAATGACTGCTTTTGTGATTGGAGTACAGTACTGTCCCGAGAAAATTTCAAGTCATCCAATATACTCAGTATCACATTACAGTACTGTGATAGAAAAATATAGTCTAATTTTTATACGCCCGTTTTGAAAAAACGGGTCGTATTATGGTATACCGCTGTCCATCTGCCTGTCTGTCCGTCCATCTGTCCGTCTGGTCATATGTCGTACGATAACTCAAGAACGCTTTGAGAGATTTTTGTGATTTTTGGGTAGGTGGTGTATATCGTTGGATGGAAGCTCCCTTTCGTTTAGTGTCGCCGTTCGATTAGTCATTCCAGAGTTATGGGACTTTATTACTAAGAAAATTGTTGATTTTTTACACGTCATACAATAACTCGCTAACGCTTTGAGAGATTTTCGTGATTTTTGGGTAGGTGGTGTATATCGATGGAGGGAAGCTCCCTTTCGTTTAGTGTCGCCGATCGATTAGTCATTCCAGAGTTATGGGACTTTATTACTTAGAAAATTGTCGATTTTTTACACGTCGTACGATAACTCTTCGAGAGATTTTCACGATTTTTTGGTGGGTGGTTTATGTTGATGGAAGGAAGCTCCCTTTCGGTTGGTGTTGCCGCTCGATTAGTCATTCTAGAGATATGGGACTTTATTTTTCACATGTCAAACAATAACTTGAAGATGCTTAGAGCAATTTTCATGATTTTTTGGTTGCAAGTTTTTGTTGATAGAAGGAATCTCCCTTTTGATTTGTGTCACTGTCCGATTTGTCATTCCAGAGTTATGGGACTTTATTCATCAAAATATAGGCAATTTTCCACATGTTGGACTTTGAGCAATTTTCATGATTTTTTGGTGGCAAGTATATGTAACCTGACAAGTACACATGTATACTCATATTGTGTGGTTCCCTCTTGTAATTAACAATGGGCGTATCATGCCCTTTTATCAGATCACGATCTGGTTGCGACATGGCTACATATACATGTACATCAGTGGATGAAGATTTCATGAATAAAACATTATGAATTTAAGCCCTCTGTAAGGATAGCAAAAAGCAAAGAAAAAGAGCATCTAATATTCCAATTTGTTGCATTTTTTTTACTGCTAAGATTCTATGTGGTTTTAGGGGGAAATGGGGACAGAGAATTTGACAGATCCAAACTTTCGATTTTTAAAAATACATGTGCACAATAAAATGTGCACCTGGCTTCAAAACCTGGGGCACCAGGCCTTTAAATTCTTCCCAACTAACGATGGTAAATGCTGTGCCCAAGCAGGATAATTGCGTCCAAATTATGTTTTGCAGTATTTCAGCAATATATAGTTTGGTCAGGTTTCACTGATGCTTGCAATATAGCTTAGAGCTTACCTTCTAAATCAAATAATGCAACAGATAAATAATTTTTAGCTCAACTTGACAAAGTCAAGCTGAGCTATTGCCATCACTTCTCGTCTGTCGGCGTACGATTGTACGTCTGGGCATTCGTACGTACGTATGTACATACATACATACGTATGTACATACGTCCACAATTTCCTTTGGCACAGGTTGCATTTATGATCAGATCGCTTTGAAACTTGGTATGCTTGTTTGGGGTGACCTCTAGATGGGAGCTATCGATTTTCTACAATTTCTGTCAAAAAAAATGATGCCGCGGCCATCGTTCTTAGAACTTAGTTTAGTCAGACCTCAATATTTCCCTTTGGCACACCCTACAGGGCACATTTATGATCGGATTGCTTTGAAACCTGGCATGCTTGTTTGGGGTGACCTGTAGATAGGAGCTATCGATTTTCTTCCATTTCTGTTGAAAAATGTTGCCACGGTCAACGTTCTTAGAACTTAGTTTAGTCAGACCTCAATATTTCCCTTTGGCACCCCCCACAGGGCACATTTATGATCGGATTGCTTTGAAATGTGGCAGGCTTGTTTGAGGTGACCTCTAGATGGGGGGAGCTATCGATTTTCTTCCATTTTTGTTAAAAATTGTTGAACCGGCCAACGTTCTTAGAACTTAGTTTAGTCAGACCTCAATATTTCCCTTTGGCACACCCTACTGGTCACATTTATGATCGGATTGCTTTGAAACCTGGCATACTTGTTTGGGGTGACCTTTTGGGAACTATCGATTTTCTTCCATTTCCATCTGTCAAAAAATGTTTTAGCTGGCAACGATCTTTGAACTTTGTCAGGCATCAGTATATTCCTTTGGCATGCCCTACAGGACACATTTATGATCACATCGGTTTGAAACTTTTTATGCTTGTTTGGGGGTTACCTCTAGATGGGAGCTATCGATTTTCTTTGATTTCCGTCAAAATATGTTGCCACTGGCAATGACCTTTGATGAACTTAGTAAAAACTTAGAGCAGTTAAGCATCAATATTTCCCTTTGACACACCCTGCAGGACACATTTATGATTGAATTGCTTGCAAACTTGGTGTGCTTGTGTGGGGGTGACATCTATATGGGAGCTGTTGATTTTCTTCCATTTCTGTCAAAAAATGTTGCCGCTGATCTTTGAACTTAGTTTAGTCAGACCTCAATATTTCACTTTAACACACCCTTCAGGGCACATTTATGATCGGACCACTTTGAAACTTGGTATGTGTGTTCAGGGTGACCTCTAGATGTGAGCTATTGCTTTTTTGTCATTTCCATAAAAAATTATTGTTGTTATCACCAGCCTTTGAACTTACTTCATTTGTGCATCAACTTATCCCTTTTGCACTCTCTGCAGGGTATATTTATGAATTTCCTTAAAAGAACACCCAAAAAACCATTGCCACATGCAATGACCTTCTACTTAGTGCATTTTAACATCTTCCTTTGACATGCCTCAGAGGGCACATGCATTATCAGGTTGTTTTGAAACTTTGTATGCTAATGCAGGGTATTAAACAAAGATAGGAACTATTGATTTTCATTTCATTTCCATCAAGAACTGTTATGTTGCTGTTAGCAACAATCTTTGAATTTATTACATTTGTGCATCAACATTCTTTGACATGGCCTACAGGCCACATTTATTATAGGATTGTTTTTGAACTTGGTGTGCTCATTAGGCAAGACCTTCAGATAAGAGCTATTGATTAGCATTCATTTCTGTGAAAAAGGTTGCCATTTACAATAACCTCTGAACATACTGCATTTGTGTATCAACATTCTTCCTTTAGCCAGTCTTACAGTTTACATTAAAAAATGCGTGAATTACTGTGACGTTGTGCACACACAGTGCTGTTATGTTGAAATTTCATCAAATAACACTGATCTTCAATGTTGCCATTTCGTTTATAACTTACCAAGTTCAAGTTTGTCAAGCTGAGCTACAGTGTCATTGACACTTTCATTTTTAAAACCCACAGAGTGCGCCATAGAAAAGCAATCGGCATTGACAGTGTCATATATGACACTGTCAATGATGATTGCTTTTCTGTGGTGAATTCCATATGATCATGTGCTTAAGCTTGAGATCTATTATATTCATGTTTGTGGCATTTCTCAGTAAATGCCATGCGTAATTTACCTTCAAATACATGTACAGTTAAAACTAGAAGTCCTGTCATGAAATGCGCACAAATAGCACGTTGATATGTGCGTTAATGTGCGCGTTATGACCCAATTAAAACTATCATATTCTGTACATGTGGCCTGTGCACAGGCAATGTTTCAGCCAATGGACCTTCGGGTAACCCGGAGGTCCATTGGCAGAAACATTGCATGTGTTTGCTATGAGCAACCAGGAGAACCCGCCGTGCTTAGGATGCCATTCGATATGGCAATTGCGCGCAATTCCAACGCGCAATTAAGCCTAGATAAGCGCACTATTCGTGACAGGACTTCTAGTTTTAACTGTAGATCATTGAATCAACACTGGGAAACTAAGAAGCCTTCTTGAGTTAGTCGAGTAAACTTACATCAAAGGGTGGTGGGAGGGACCCAAAACAGACTCCAAGGCGAAGAGAATACTGGTGTTTTGTCTCCAACCATGCAGGCCACATTAATATTTGCTGTTGTGCCCAAATTAGACTGATCTAAAAGTCTGTGGGGTGCCACTTTGTTTTTTTTTCCCGGTTGATATGCATACACCAGGATTTGATTGAACTCTTATCTGGGTGGCTGGATATCACATTAATAATAATCACAAAAATAAGTAAGAATCAGCCCAAACAGTTCGCTGTGTGTCACACATGTGCAATGAGTGATCATGTTGCAATTAAATAACAAAACCAGCTTCGACAACACCATATCTTTTATGTCTGCAACACTGTGCTCACACCTAGAAGTTAAAAATAAGTTGCTTGGTCACTCACAGTTGGTTCTAATGTGATTGTATCGTGGTGGCTATCTGCTAACACTGCTAGTGCCAGTTTGTGTTTCTGTATTCTACCTTAAATTCTAATCTACATTCGAAAAATGGACAAGCACACACTTTTTTGTTAACTGCTTTTCGAATGCACGCACATTATGGTGCACAAGTGCAGTTGGGTGCATCAAAATTGAAAGTCTGTGGGTCGCGACCTTGTTGCAATCCTCTTTTGAAATTGTATGTCCATTTTTAGCTCAACTTTGGCGAAGCCAAATTTGAGCTTTTGTCATGGCCCGTCGTCTGTCTGTCCATCTGTCTGTACGTCAACAATTGGATACGGCTCGGGCTAGAGGCCGTATTTATGAACCGATCTTTACAAAATTTCCTGGGTACCTTTGTTATGACCGTGGGACGAGAACGAGTGTTTCTGGGTCTGGTCCGAAATTCAAGATGGCTGCCATCCGCCATTTTGTACCGAAGATGCAGAAATCTGTTTTTTGCACAGAACTTCCATATGAAAGCACTGATTTGAATAGTTTTTTGTATGAATGTTTAGTACCATGGGATACATCACATATAATACGGGTTTTTTTCTCGTACGTAAATCATGCAAATTAGACTAACTTTGATGTATTTATACCCCCGCTTCGAAGAAGTGGGGGCTATATAGGAATCGCCCTGTACGTCCGTCCGTCCATCCGTCCGTACGTCCGTCCGTACGTCTTTCCGGACATGAAATTCTTGTGTGCGCAACTTCTCCTACATTTATCAATCAATTTGGACAAAACTTTTCAGACATCATCACTACTAAGTTAATGCGCATATTCCAAGATTTTTGATCTGCGACAATTTTAACCAGGTTTTCTCCCTTTGACTTAGATTTATTGTGTCTTTCCATCCGAACAAATTCTTGTGTGCGCAACTCCTCCTACATTAATGAACCGATTTTGATAAAACCTTTCAAACATCATCTCTACTAAGTGAACATGTGCATATTCCAAACTTTTTAATCTGCGACAATTTTAACCAGGTTATCTCTCTTGAACTTTGATTTAATATGGGTTTCTACATGAAATTCTTGTATGCGCAACTCCTCCTACATTTATCAATCAATTTGGACAAAACTTTTCAGACATCATCACTACTAAGTGAACATGCGCATATTCCAAGATTTTTGATCTGCGACAATTTTAACCAGGTTATCTCCCTTTGACTTAGATTTATTATGTCTTTCCGTTCGAACAAATTCTTGTGTGCGCAACTCCTCCTACATTAATGAACCGATTTTGATGAAACCTTTCAAACATCATCTCTACTAAGTGAACATGTGCATATTCCAAACTTTTTGATCTGCAACAATTTTAACTAGGTTATCTCTCTTGAACTTTGATTTAATATGGGTTTCTGCATGAAATTTTTGTGTGCGCAACTCCTCCTACATTTATCAATCAATTTGGACGAAAGTTTACAGACATTATCACTACTAAGTGAACATGCGCATATTCCAAAATTTTTGAGCTGTGGCAATTTTAACTAGGTTATCTCCCTTTAACTTAGATTTATTATGGGTTTCTACATGAAATTCTTGTGCGTGCAACTCCTCCTACATTTATCAATCAATTTGGACAAAACTTTTCAGACATCATCACTACTAAGTGAACATGCGCATATTCCAAGATTTTTGATCTGCGACAATTTTAACCAGGTTATCTCCCTTTGACTTAGATTTATTATGTCTTTCCGTCCGAACAAATTCTTGTGTGCGCAACTCCTCCTACATTAATGAACCGATTTTGATGAAACCTTTCAAACATCATCTCTACTAAGTGAACATGTGCATATTCCAAACTTTTTGATCTGCGACAATTTTAACCAGGTTATCTCTCTTGAACTTTGATTTACTATGGATTTCTGCATGAAATTCTTGTGTGCGCAACTCCTCCTACATTTATCAATCAATTTGGACGAATATTTACAGACATCATCACTACTAAGTAAACATGCGCATATTCCAAAATTTTTGAGCTGTGGCAATTTTAACTAGGTTATCTCTCTTTAACTTAGATTTATTATGGGTTTCTACATGAAATTCTTGTGCGTGCAACTCCTCCTACATTTATCAATCAATTTTGACGAAACCTTTCAAACATTATCACAACTAAGTGAACATACGCATATTCCCAAATTTTTGATCTGCGACAATTTTAACCAGGTTATCTCCCTTTAACTTGGATTTATTATGGGTTTTCAAATGGGATTTTTGTGTGTGCAACTCCTCCTACATTAATGAACCGATTTTGAATACATGTTGCACATTGTAAATGTGTTTTTCCAAATGTAAACCATATATGTGTGGGCTCTTTAAGTATTCAGTGCTGTTCTGTGGAAGGCCACATGCAAATACAAATTTCAACAACAAAAAATGATCTTTATGTATACATTTCCTTATGGCCTTTGCCTACATGATCAGAAGTGCATTCCTCTAAAAACCCAAAGCGGGGGTATTAATCACCTTCAGTGATAGTTCTAGTTAGTGTTACTTTCAGCACTGTCAGTGCAAATGCCAATACGGCTCGGGCTAGAGGCCGCATTTATGAACCGATCTTTACGAAACTTCTTGGGTACCTTTAGTATCACCGTGGGATGAGAACGAGTGTTTTTGGGTGCGGTCCAAAATTCAAGATGGCCACTGGCAGCCATTTTGTTCAAAATTAGGGGCAATCAGATTTTTGCGCAGAACTTCCACATGAAAGTTCTGATTTGAATAATTTTTTGAATGAATGTTTAGTACCATGGGATACATCACATATAATACGGGTTTTTTTCTCGTGCAGAAATTATGCAAATTAGATGAACTTTTGATTTCTTCAGTGCTACTTACACACAGTAAGTACACATGTCCATACGGCTCGGGCTAGAGGCTGTATTTATCAACCGACCTTCACGAAACTTCTTGGGTACCTCTGCTATCACCTTGGGATGAGAACAAGTGTTTCTGAGTGCGGTCCAAAATTCAAGATGGCTGCCAGTGGCCATTTTGTACCGAAATTAGGTCTAATCAGTTTTTTGTACACAACTTCTATATGCTGTATTTATGAACCGATCTTTACGAAACTTCTTGGGTACCTTTGTTATCACCGTGGAATGAGAACGGGTGTTTTTGGGTGTGGTCCAAAATTCAAGATGGCCACCAGCAGCCATTTTGTACCAAAATTAGTGCAATCAGTCTTTTGTACAGAACTTCTGTATGAAAGCTCTGATTTGAATAAATTTTTGTATGAATGTTTAGTAAAATGGAATACATCACATACGGTTTTTTTCTTGTGCAGAAATTATGCAAATTAGATGAATTTTGATTTATTTAGTGCTACTTATACACTGTAAGTGCACATGTCAATACGGCTTGGGCTAGAGGCTGTATTTATATCTTCACGAAACTTCTTGGGTACCTTTGTTATCACCTTGGGACGAGAATGAGTGTTTCTGAGTGTGGTCCAAAATTCAAGATGGCTGCCAGTGGCCATTTTGTACCAAAATTAGGTCCAATCAGTTTTTTGTCACAGCTTCTATACAGCTTGTATTTATGAACTGATCTTCACAAAACTTCTTGGTTACTTTTGTTTTCACCTTGGGACAGGAAAGAGTGTGTTTTGGTGTGCCTTTGTTATCACTGTGCTATGAGAACAAATATTTTGGGGTTCAGTCAGACCCACTCTGGGACTCAAAGATTTCTTTTCTAGTTTAGCATCTGACTGTCACCCACCTTTACAATACTCTACCTATACATTTGTTACAGGCAATATTTATGTACAGGCCGTTACAATACTTTATATGTACCTTTGTTATCCAGTCATTACGTAGATGTTTGTCATTGCTGTGTCACATACTATACATGTACATGTCTTGACAAGTTGAGCTATAGTGTCATTGACACTTTCATTGTGATTACAGTACATGTTCTATCAGCTAGAAAAGTCTGTTATTGGTCAAATATTCTATTTTTCCACCACTTTCATGGGTAAGTACATGTAAATAGGGTTGATACAATTTATGATGTGTAGGTTTTGCTTATGTCTTAGGGCGAATATGTGGTGGAGTTTTCAAACATTCCAGCACTGATTGGTATTTAAGTATTCAATGGTGTCTTTGAAATACTAACATTTGATATAAAAAGTGTAATACAAGTGAAGCTGTGCCTGTTTTCTGCGATAAACAAGTTCTGGTAAAATAAGAACCAGAACCAACGCCTTGGGTGGAAGTCCTCAAAAGAGCAGAGCATACGTACAGCAGTAGTACATGTATTAACCATCAGCTGAACTTCATGAATGTTGTGAGCATGATGTAGTCAAAATACTGAAGTAACCTTAAACAGTAATAAATAAAAGAAATAAATAAATTTGCCATACCTTCACTACAAATTTGACCTTTTAATTGCATCTAGGTTATAGAGTAAACTCCTGCAGGCTTTGACAATTCCAGATTTTGATAACCGTAAACATGAAAACAGGTTACCCCTTCATTAGTTCATTAACCTATTCTGAAATTAATTATCTCCCCAAAATTTAAATTTCAGGGGGATATAGCTGTGGCACTGTGGCCGGAGTTGGTTTCCGCTCTCTAACTAAAATTCCACTTGGCCAACTGAAACTAAACTTGGGATGTGGTTTGCCGACTGAAGCCAAACTTAGCATGTGTGTTTATCATGATGAGCCAGGAAGAACCCTGTTCATTTTGGGATCATTGTGCCAAAGGTCAAGGTCACAGTGACCTTGAACTTCAGTTTTTATCAGTGTAGGTTTCCGCTCTGTAATTAAAGCTTCTCTTGTCCGACTGAAACCCAACTTGGCAAGTGGGTTAGGCATGATGAGAGGAAGAAACATATTTATTTTGAGGTCCTTGTGCCAAGTCACATTTACCAGAGTTTGCTTCTCTAATTGAAATTTTGCTTGCCCAATCAACACTAAACTTGGCCTATGGGGAGAGCATGATGAAAGGAAGGAACCTATATATTTTTTTTAGCTCACCTGACTTTCAGACCTGACTTTCAGACAGGAGAGCTATAGTGATCACTCACCGTCCGTCGTCCGTGAACATGGTGTTTGCGTCTTCTCCTCCCAAACTAGAGATAAACATAGCATTTTGTCTATTATATCTTGTTTGACAGAGTTCCATGAGCTCTGTCAAACAAGATATAATAGATTAAATGTCTGTATTGGATGTAGTGAGGCCAAACAGGTCTATAAACAAAGGAAAACTGGGGAGAGTCTGGGTAATTTCTTGACAGGTTATAAGATTTTTTATTCAATTAACAGGAGTTTACTCTGTAACCTTTATTCAATTAGCAGGTCAAATTTCTACTGATGGCATGGTAAATGGTTCTGTGTTTGGAAATTATATTCAATTAACAGGGTTATTCAGTTAAGAGATATCCAATTAAGACCAGGGGCTGGGGGAGGGCACGATTTATTTGATATATATTCTACTCCCCTCTCCCCCCTGCCCCCCCCCTCCTCCCCCTCCCCCAACACACATACACTCTAAGACACTTGTGATGAATAAAATAATTACCCATAAATGTTCATTTAAAATTAATGATTGTACATGTAACTCTTTGTTTAACACTGACAGAAGATGACACTTGCCACGAAACTCGAGAATAGTCATATTTTTTTTATCTTGTGCTTCAAAAACAAATTAAGGTAGTGGTGGGTGGGAAATTGGCAGTTAGGTACTCAAGCTTCTTTCCTTGTAGGGATAGGCCTATGGATGCAGGACTTTAAGGATTCTTGTGTTCTGCTGTGGGAAGGGAGGGTGTGGAGGTCTTTTTTGGTGACCTGATTTTCAAAATTCTCTGTGAGCAATATTAATTTTTTGATGCTAAATTATCCGAGAACCTTAAAATAAATCATTCCTTATTCAGCTTTCACACAAATGCATATTTGTTTTGGCAGAACACCAACTGTCTCTTGATGTTGTTCATTGATACTTTTCAAATTTGTAATTCTCCTGCAACACTTTCGATACACTGCCATCTTGGTATTCTGTGGTGAGCCTTGTTTCTTTCCAACCACGCCTTCTCTTCCATATGAACTCCATTAGAACGAGAGTGATAAGCAGAAGACTAAAATTTCTCGAAATGAAAATGTGATTACTTCTTCATGTTTAGCGGTCTTGAATCGACTTGCATTATCTTCTTTTCATCAATTTGGGTGTGCAGTTGCTCAGTGATAGACTGTTGGACTTCTATGCTAGAGGTCCCGAGTTTGATCCCCATGCGGGATGACCCACATTGTGTCCTTGGCATGGCACTTTATCCTGGTTGCTTACATTAGGGCATGATGATGCCTAAGGCATAGTACACATGTCTTCAACCCGCTGTTACCCTGCTTGAGCGGAGCTTGAACAGAGTTAGAATGTTGAGGAGCTGACAGTAGCTTGCCAATGCTCATTGGTTCTCTCAGGGTACTTCAGCTTCCTCCACCCTTGAAACTGTCACGGTCACGATTAGCCATTGTGCATAAGTATGTGACCTTAAACACCAATAAATATTCATAATAATAATATTCATCAATCTTTGGAAATGAAAATCTTGCTGTATGCATGCAAAGATACTTCCCATATTGTCACAAAATAAATGAATAAAATTAAACAAAACGAACGAAAACCGGGCCATCCTCCATGTATCTAAATTTTTATATTTAACTCTTAACCTAATATGTAATTTTAAAATATTTTTCAGCAAATATAGTCATGGCTGCTGTGAAGCAGCCATGACTAGATTTGATGAAAAATTTATTTTGATTCAACTCAAGAAATCATTGGTTAAACTGATGATCCAATGTACAGGGGACAATTTGGATAAAGGTGCTCAAATTCTACTTGTTTCATTGGCAGCTATTTCTTGTCCTGGGCAGGAATATCCGCCAGCAGCAAGCAAGGAGTTAACTGCATCTTTATTTTAGTAGAAGATACAACATTATTACAAATGATTGCTAATTACAAGCACTGTATTTCAATCAGCCATCACACATTACAATTCACTAATCTACTGTGCTATCATTCCAGAATAGTGCAGATAATATGACAGGACTTCTAGTTATGGCCCTGCCAACTTTCGGTGGATGCCCTATAGTAATCACTCTGTCCATCTGTCTGCCTGTCCATCTATCCATCTGTCAGTCAGCATATTCCTATGTCGTACAATAACTCAAGTTTCTTTTAACTAATTCTCACAATATTTTTAAACAATACTGAAATTGATCAAACAAAGCTCCCTTTCATTTTTGTTGTTTCTTTCCAGAGTTATTGAACTTGAATCTTAAGATAAAATGGCAATTTTTTGCATGTCATATGATAACTCCATCATTCTTTCACCGAATCTCTTGGAATTTTGTAGCAGTGTTACGATCAGTACAGGCAACACCCCTTTCAATTTTTATGATTTTCAGGTATTTTATACTGGAGTTATGGGACTTTAATAAAAAATAAATGCCTCTATCTGCATATTCCTATGTTTGCAATAACTCAAGTTTCCTGTGACATATTCTCCTAAAATTTATATACAATATTGAGATTTATGAAACGTAGCTCACTTTCATTTTTGACAGTTTTCTGTTTTTTCTTTTGTGAGTTATGGGACTTCAATCATCAAAAAATTGGAAATTTTTCACATGTACGATAACTCAGTAATGCTTTCACTGAATCTCTTTAAATGTTGTGGCAATGCTACAATCAGTAAAGGCAACATCGCTTTAAAGTTTACGATTTTCAGGATTGTCATTCTGGAGTTATGGGACTTTAATTGTAAAAAATTATAATTTTTGGCTCACCAACGTTAGTTGTGTGAGCCTATGGCATAGCCCTCATGTCGGCGTCGGCGTCCGCTCTCAAATATTTTGAACTTTTGTGTACAGGTTTTGATTTTTTGGCTTTTTAAATTTTATTTTAGCTTCTGCATATTGCTATGGTGGTTCACTATAACATTTAACTCTTTTCCAGGTTTTTTTGTCTTAATTTTAACCCTTTGAATCAAATTTTAGACTTATTTTGATGTTTGCGTGCAGGTTTTGATGTTTTTTTTTTCCTTTCTTCCAAGTGGAGATTTACCTTGCAGCATATGTCCATGCTTTCTATTGTATGTAAACATGCATCTTAGGGCTACGTTGTATTCTTTAACCCTTTTCCTGCTTAAGTACTTCAATTTTGGACTTCTTTCGTTGACAGGTTTGGATTTTTGTGCTTTTAAAAAAATGTTTTTCTTCTTTGCATATTGCTGTGGGGGTTCACGATAACATTTAACTCTTTTCCAGGGTATTTTGTCTTAATTTTAACCCTTTGAATCAAATTTTGGACTTATTTTGATGTTTGTGTGCAGGTTTTGATGTTTTTTTACTTTTATGTGAAGGTTTTGAGGTTTGTCTTTCTTTTCTTCCAAGTGGTGACTTACCTTGTAGCATATTGCCATGGTTCCTATTTTATGTTAGGATGCTTCTTATTTTATGTTAGGATGCTTCTTATTTTATGTTAGGATGCTTCTTGGGACTATTATTATATTATTTAACCCTTTAGCTGCTTATATACTTTAACTTTGGACTTTTGTGTGCAGGTTTTGTACTTTTGTGTGCAGGTTTTGATATTTTTTTTAAGTGGAGTTTTACCTCTCTGGCATATTGCCATGGTGGTTACTGTAACATTTTCAGGGTATTTTTCTAAATTTTAACCCTTTGAAACAAATGTGATACTTTTATGTGCAGGTTTTGAGGTTTGTCTTTCTTTTCTTCCAAGTGGATATTTTTCAAGTAGCCTTTCCCATCACTGGTATATTGCCATTGTGATTACTGTGACAGGGTATTTTTCTCAATTTTAACCCCTTGAAACAAATATGATACTTTTTTTTACTTTTATGTGCAGGTTTTGAGGTTTGTCTTTCTTTTTTTCAAAGTGGAGACTTACCTTGTAGCATATTGCCATGGTTCCTATTTTATGTTAGCATGCTTCTTGGGGGTTATTATTATATTATTTAACCCTTTAGCTGCTTATTTTCTTTAATTTTGGACTTTTGTGTGCAAGTTTTGAACTTTTTTTTTTTTACTCCAGCCACCCCTTTGCATTGGCCACCTGTTGGTGAGCCACGGGGTACTGATACCCCCTCTAGTTATACACACTGTTGAGATTCATCAAACAAAGCTCTCTTTCATTTTTAGACAATTTACAGATTTGTTGATCCAGACTTATGGCACTTCACTGGCCTCACAAGACAGGTGGTCTCTCTAGGAAGGTTTTACTGTACTGCATACTGTTCAAATTGCAAACCGTTTCAAATGCAGGGTCCACAGTGATGGCCTCCTGTCACTTTTCATCTATTTTTTACTGTAACTGTACCATGATTAATTTTCTTCGAAAATAACATTGTTTGGACCTTGGAGTATGAACAAAGACAGGATGAAGGATGAAAGTGACACCAATTTTTGCCTTTTCCATATTCTTTAGCCCGCAAGTCCCCATACAGTCACAAACTGTCCCTTTTATATAGCTCCGAAAAAGTAGTTCCAAGCATATTCTTCCTGGAGAACATTACCAGTAGGTTGCATTTATCTTGACAGTGTTTTTATATGCCGGTTTGTAAAATCGGTCTTATAATGTAAATGGTCCATCTATCTGTCCATCTGTTCGTAAACAATTGGTCTTCAACTAATACTTCCAGTTTGGATTATTTGATCCCAACCAAAGTTGGAATATGTATTACCCAGCTGGTAATACAGGCCAAGTTCATTATGGGTTCTGTCCAATTATTTTTACATGAGTTATGCCCCTTTTTAAACTTGGAATTTGACCGTCCATTAACATTTTAGGTTTACGCCCGATAAGTCCAGTTTGGATTATTTGATCTCAACCAAAGTTAGTATGTGTATGTATCACCCATCTAGTAATACAGGCCAAGTTCGAATATGGGTTCTGTCCAAGTATTTTTACATGAGTTACTGCCCTTTTTCGATGTAGAATTTGACCGTCTATTGACATTTTTGGTTTCTGCCAATATCTTCAGTTTGGAATATTTGATCTCAACCAAAGTTGGTACAATTCTAAATGGCTAATGGCGTATTTAGCTATGCCTGGCAATGATCTTGTTTATCACTGTTATCTGCCTGTACAGGCAGCCAAGAATAATGTAGAAACACTGCTAAGTCATTTGTAGTGTAAATGTGTAGTAGATATTAACAAAAAAATAATCTGAGGACTTGAGAGTTAACTCTTAGAAGCCGGGGAATCAGAATGAATTTATTGAACATGACATACTGCGAAAAACTTACAGTAAAGCAGGTGCTTCTAGTCAAGTGTCGTCTACCTATTCCACTTGACTAGAAGCACCTGCTTTACTGTACTAGTAAGTTTTTCACCTGCTCAGTGTTTAATGCTCCTTCAGCCCAAAGATAGCCGAACCGTCACAGCCAGAATACCTGCCGCATTACATCACAGGCAAGAAAACTCAACCTCAGGCTTCAGAGAGTTAACACACAGGATGACCATTCCTACATACAGTACAGCTGCCGTGGACTGGTCACTTTCCATGCATGGGCAATATATCCATGGATGCAATAATATTAGATTGCAAAAACTAATACGAATAATCATCAAAAATTTAATTAATGAAGCACCAAGTACAATGTACAACCCAGTGCTTCATCGATTACAATTTTTTGCTGATGATTTTTATTGGTACCTGGTAAGCGCATGCGTGGACATCACTGCTTATGCGTGGATTACGACCAGTCTATGGTTACTGTACTGTAATGACTTTTGAATTGTCAATGAAATGTCATTAACTATTCATTTTGAAAGAAAAGATTTTGTTGTTTTCAGGTTATGGAAGATTTCATTTTATGGTGTTATTTCTTTGTGGATGGGCTGTGTCCAGTGATGCAGTTGAAGTTCTGTCAGTGTCCTTCATGTTACCATCTGCTGAATGTGCTATGAATCTTTCGTCAAGTGATAAAGGCTGGCTCAATGCCATCATATTTGTTGGTAAGAAAGCTAGATTTGGTTTAGTACTGTAAGCTACATTAGCTTGAGTGCAGATTGCCATCAAAACTGTTACCCATTTCAGCTTGTTAAACTTTTCTCCCCACCACCACTCCTAGAAAAAATCTGCGAAGGACCATTTAGCTTGCATGGGCATTGTTATTTCAATTATAAAATACATTAATGATCTACAGGTTACAAGAAAATAATACAACATTATTTAAATCCCTAATCTCACATATTTTTCTGGTCAGACTTTAGAATCTGTTGGAACTAACTGGACACAAAAGTTGTGTACAGTGGAGCCCACTTAATTGGATATCTCTTAACTGAATAACTCTGTTAACTTAATATAATTTGCCAACACAAAACCATTTACCACACCTCCAGTACAAATTTGACCTGTTAATTGAATATAGGTTAAAAAGTAAACTGTTAATTGAATAAAAGAATCTTGTAACCTGTTGAGAAATTACCTGACTCCCCCAGTTTTTCTTTGTTTATAGACCTATTTGGCCTCAGTACATCTAATACAGACATTTAAACTATTATATCTTGTTTGACAGAGCTCATGGAGCTCTGTCAAACGAGATATAATAGAGTAAATGCTAAGTTTATCTCTAGATTACAGGAAAGTGAGTCAAGTGACACAATCCTTGTTAATTGAATACTCCTGAATAATTTTCATCGGCAAAGTGGGTATTCAATTAACAGGGTTCCACTGTATTACATTCACAAATGAATAGGCAGGCATGCAGTTTACATTTTCACAGAATTCCTGGAAAAACAAACAGTAACAAGACTTTATGATTCTGGAGAATCATGGCTTTTCCAGATGAGATTCCATGATTTTTCATGACCCCAGAGTGTCTGATGAATTGTTTTTAACTGTCTCACTGAAGTTCCCTTATTGATGTTATGAGAAACGTGGGTATAGTAGTCTCAAATGACTCAGTTTGATAAAAAAATGTTTAGGTAAAAACCATCATTAATGGTGGAGAGGGTTAATATCAGTATCGTCGTTTGATAAGTTAATGACTGACAAAATGAGTTATGTTTGTTTGACACATACCCACTAAGTGCTGTGGCTATTTGAAAATGGTCCATTTTATCTCAAATGTATCCAAAATATTGATGTCAGGCAGCTTGTAGAGGGTTAACAAGAGCTAACAGGGATAGTTTTCCATGCAACTTGTAATGTCACACCAAGAACTGCGAATGTCCATTTTTCTTTAAAATCTACAAGATGTTTTCAGAGAAATCCAGGGAGAACATGAATTTTAAGCTTTTGATGGGTATCATTGTTTATCCAGCCCAAAACGGTTTAAGTGTTGTTTTTTACATACTCTTATTACTTCCAGAAATAATTCTCAGTGAATTCTACTTCCACTTATGTTGATCTCTCTTCTTAACTTTGGGTGCTGTGGGTTTGCAAACACAGTCCATTTTATCAAAATTTTGATGTTTGAGAACCTGCAGAGGGTTAACAAATGCTTACTGGAATATTTTGTACATGCAACTTGTAATGTTACACTAAGATCTGAGAATGGCCATTTTTTCTTGAAAATTTCCGAGATGTTTTTAGAGAAATCCTCGGATAACATGAATTTTTAACCTTTTGTGTCCAGTTCTAAATGGGTTAATTCTTGTTTTTGTGAATACCTTCATTACTTACAAAAATTATCCTCTTTGAATTCCACTTCCAATGAAGGAGGTTATGTTTGTCTTGCAGGAATACATTGGGTGTTATGGGTGCCCAAGAACAACTCATTTTCTCTAAATATTTATGCTTGGCAGTCTCTGGAGGGTTAACAAATGCTTACCGGAATATTTTGTCCATGCAGCTTGTAATGTCACTCCAAGACCTGCGAATGGTCAATTGTTCTTGAAAATTTTTTGGGAGAAATCCACATAAACTGGAATTTTAAGATTTTAAAGGGTATATCTCCTCTTCCAGTCAAAAATGAGTTGAGACCTCGATTTTTGAATACCCTTACTACTTACAAAAATGTTTCCCTATCAGTTTTGCATCCGGTAAAACAAGTTACGTTTCTTGTGGCATTCCCATTTGATGTTGTAGGTGTCCAAAAACAGACTATTTTGTTCGAAATTTTGACATTTAGCTGCCCATGGAGGATTAACAAATGCTTACCGGAATATTTTATCCATGCAACTGGTAATGTGACTCTAAGACCTGTCAACGACCATTTTCTCTTGAAACCCTACGAGACGTTTGTAATGAAATTCCGGGAAAACATGATTTTTTTAAGCATTTGATGTGTATTGCTATTAAATTATTGAATACCCTTATTACTAACAAATTTGGTCCTTGGTGAATTCCACTTCCAACAAAGTAGATTATGTTTATCTCTCGGGTATGCATTGGGTGCTCTGCGCATCCGAAAACAGCCTATTTCAACAAAATTACGATGCTTAGCAGCCTGGAGAGGGTTAATAAATGCTCAACGGAATATTTTATCCATGCAACTTGTAATGTCACACAAAGACCTGCGAATAGTCAATTTTTCTTGAAAACCTAAAAGTTGCTTTTTGAGAAATCCACAGAAAATGGGAATTTTAAGCTTTTAAGGGGTATCTCTCTTTAACCAGCCCACAATGGGTTAAGACTTCAACTTTTGAATACCCTTACCACTTACAAAACTGTTTCCCCATCAAGTTTGCGTCCGATAAAAGAAGGTACCTTTCTCGATGGTACACCCAGAGGGTGCTGTTGATGTCCAAATACAGCCCATTTTATCACAATTTTTAGCCCGACTGTTTACGGTGAGGGCTATAGTAATGACTTTTGTCCGTCCGTCTGTCCATCTGTCCGTCTGTTAACTTTTAGAGTTTTGGTTAAAGTTTGTGGTTAAAGTTTTTTATTGAAGGTTCAAGTGGTTTTTGTTTTTTTTTTGTTTTTTTTTCTTTTCCTGTTTCGATGACATTTGGAGTTTTGGTTAAAGTTTGTGGTTAAAGTTTTTTATTCAACCTTCAAGTACAGGCTATACCTGGTAGTTCTTGTCTGATCATCACAAAATTTCTGATGCAGGTTTTAGGTCATGTCTACTTGAGAACGTCGCCTTTTGGTCATGATCGGTCATCCGGTATGGCTGCCCAAGCCCAAAACCTGAAAACCATTAGCACAGTCTACAGGTCGTATTTATGAAGGGATTTCATTGCAACTTCTTAGAATGCCTCTGTATAATGCCTATAATGCCAAGATGAGAATGTCCCCATTTGGGCATGATCTGTCAACCGTGATGGCTGCCCAAGCCCGAAACCCAAAAACTTTTACGGCAGTCTGCAGGTCATGTTTAATATGGATGGGTTTCATTGTAACTTGATACGATGACTCCGTATGATGTCTACGTGAGAATTTCCCCATTTGGGCGTGATCTATCAACTGTCACGACTGCCCGAGCCCAAAACCTTGAAGCCTTTAGAACAGTCTACAGGTCATATTTATGGAGGGATTTCATTGTAACGTGATAGGTTGACTTCATATGATGTCTACATGAGAAAGTCCCCTTTTGTACTTGATTGGGCAACTGTGATGGCTACAGGTGCCCGAAGCCCGAAAACCTTCAGCACAGTCTACAGGTCATATTTATGAAGGGATTTCCTTGTAACTTTGTAGGATCAATCCACATGATGCCCAGATGAGAATGTACCCTATTGGTTGCGATCATTCAACCATGATGGCTGCCCGAGCCCGAAGCCCGAAAACCTTTAGTACAGTCTACATGTCATATTTTGAACGGATTTCATTGTATCTTGATAGGTTGACTTCATATAATGTCTAGATGAGAACATCCCCGTTTGGGCAACTGTGATGGCAACAGAGGCCCGAAGCCCGAAAACCTTTAGAATATTCCACAGGCCAAAATGATAAAGGGATTTCATTGTAGCTTGGTAGGATGACTCCAAGTTTGTGGTTAAAAACCCAGACAAACACCACCACCCCCTACCCCCCCACCCCACCCTCCCCCACCCCCAAGTAGGCTTTTTTTTCCTTTTTTTCTCCAATATGCATTTTGAACTATTTACAGTCACTACATGTGGAACCTTTTTTAAAACTTACGCCCCCCTCCCCCCTGCATCTCCCCACCTCCCCCCTCCCCACCCCCCCTCCCGGGGCCCAATTAGGCACTTTTTTTTTCTTTCGTCAAAAATGCTGGTTTACAGTTTTGGTTAAAAACCCAGACAAACACCACCGCCACCCCCAAAGCCACCCCCACCCTCCCCCAAATTAGGCATTTTTTTTTTTATTTCCTCCAATATGCATTTTGAACTATTTACAGTCACTACCTTTTTTTTCCTTTTGTCAAAAATGTTTTTTTACAGTTTTTGTTAAAGTTTGTGGTTAAAAATCCAGACACAAATTATCCCCCCCCCCCCCCACCCATCCCCCCATCCACCCCCCAATTAGGCATTTTTTTTTCTTTCCTCGAGTATGCATTTTGAACTATTTACAGTCACTACATGCGGAACCTTTTTTTAAACTTGCATAAGCCCCTTCCAATAAAGGAAGTTATATTCATCTCTCGTGTATTGTTTGGGTGCTGTGGGGGCCCGAAAACAGCACATTTCATCAATATTTTGATGTTTGGCAGCCTGTGGAGGGTTATGCATTGCCTAATATCTCTTTTGTATCAATGGTCGTGTCACAGGCAGGTCTAGCAATGATGAATGTTTAAAAAAAATCTACAAGACATGTTTCGAGAAAGTGCCAATAAACCCAAATTTTTTTGACAGTTTTTTGCCTATTCTGATGAAATAAGGGTTACATTGAAAACTCTGCTTCAGTACATTTTTAGCTTAACTTGACAAAGTCAAGATAAGCTATTGCCTGTATGTGACCTTAAACACCACTAAATAAATAAATAAATAAATAAATAAATAAATAAATAAATAAATAAATAAATAAATAAATAAATAAATAAGCTATTGCCACCATGCGTGCGGAAGTCTGTTCACATTTTCCTTTAGCACAGGCTACACCCCGCAGTTCTTGTGTGATCGTCACAAAATTTCACATGCAGGTTTGGGGTCATGTCTGGATGATAATGTCCCCTTTTGGTCGTGATCGGTCAACCGGTATGGCTGCCCGAGCCCAAAACCCGAAAACCATTAGCACAGTCTACAGGTCGTATTTATGAAGGGATTTCATTTTTGACTTGGTAAGATGCCTCTGTATAATGCCTAGATGAGAACGTCCCCTTTTGGGCATAATCTGTCAACCGTGATGGCTGCCCAAGCCTGAAACCCAAAAACTTTTAGCACAGTCTGCAGGTCATGTTTAATATGGAGGGATTTCATTGTAACTTGGTAGGATGACTCCTTATGATATCTAGATGAGAATTTCCCCATTTGGGCGTGATCTGCCAACCGTGACGACTGCCCGACTCCAAAACCCGAAAACCTTTAGCACCATATTTATTGAGGAATTTCATTGTAACTTGGTGGGTTGACTTCATATAATGTCTAGATATGAAAGTCCCCTTTTGGATGTGATTGGGCAACTGTGGCGGCTACAGGAGCCCCAAGCCCGAAAACCTTTAGCACAGTCTACAGGCCATATTTATTAAGGGATTTCATTGTAACTTGATAGGATAACTCCAAATAATGTCAAGATGAGAACATCCCATTTTGATCATGATCATTCAGCCTTGATGGGTGCCCAAGCCCCAAAACCTTTAGCATAGGCAAAAGGTCATATTTATGGAAGGATTTCATTGTAACCTATTAGGTTGACTCCATATAATGCCTAGATGATGACATCCCCTTCAGGTCGTGATTGGTCAACTGTGATGGCTACAGGTGCCCGAAGTCCGAAAACCTTGAGCACAGTCTACAGGTCATATTTATGAAGGGATTTCATTGTAACTTGGTAGGTTTGACTTCATATAATGTCTAGATGAGAATGTCCCCTTTTGGACACGATTGGGCAACTGTGACAGCTACAGGGACCCAAAGCCCAAAAACCTTTAGAACAGTCTACTGGTCATAATTATGAAGGGATTTCATTGTAGCTTGGTAGGATGACTCCAAATAATGTCTAGATGAGAACGTCCCCTTTTGGTCGCGATCATTCAGCCTTGATGGCTGCCCGAGCCCAAAGACCTTTAGCATTGTCTATAGGTCATATTTATGGAAGGATTTCATTGTAACTTCTTAGGCTGACTCCATATAATGCCTAGATGATGACATCCCCTTTTGGTCATGATTGGTCAACTGTGATAGCTACAGGTGCCCGAAGCCGAAAATCTTGAGCACAATCTACAGGTCATATTTATGAAGGGATTTCATTGTAACTTTGTAGGATCACTCCAGATGATGTCCAGATGAGAATGTCCCCTTTTGTTTGCGATTATTCAGCCATGATGGCTGCCCAAAAACCTTTAGCACAGTCTTCAGTTCATATTTATGAAGGGATTTCATTGTAACTTGGTAGGTTGACGTCATATAATGTCTAGATGAGAACAGCCCCTTTTGGACACCATTAGGCAACTGTGATGGCTACAGGGGCCTGAAGCCCGAAAACCTTTAGCACAGTCTATAGGTGATATTTATGAAGGGATTTCATTGTACCTTGGTAGGATGACTCCAAATAATGTCTAGATGAGAACGTCCCCTTTTGGTCGCGATCATTCAGTCTTGATGGCTGCCCGAGCCTAAAACCCCAAAACCTTTAGCATAGTCTGTAGGTCATATTTATGGAAGGATTTCATTGTAACCTGTTAGTTTGACTCCATATAATGCCTAGATGATGACATCCCCGTTTGGTCGTGATTGGTCAACTGTGACGGCTTCCGGGGCCCGAATCCCGAAAACCATTAGCACAGTCTACAGGTCATATTTATGAAGGGATTTCATTGTAACTTCGTAGGATCACTCCAGATGATGCCCAGATGAGAATGTTCCCTTTTGGTTGCAATCACTCAACCATGATGGCTGCCTGAGCCCAAGGCCCAAAAACCTTTAGCACAGTCTACAGGTCATATTTATGAAGGGATTTCATTGTAACTTTGTAGGTTGACTTCATATAATGTCTAGATGAGAATGTCCCCTTGGACGCAATTGGGAAACTGACGTCTACAGGGGCCCAAAGCCCGAAAACCTTTAGCACAGTCTACAGGCCATATATATGAAGGGATTTCAATGTAACTTGATAGGATGTCTCGTTTTGGAATAATTTCACTGTAACTTGGTAACTTTTGTTGATATACGTTAACTGTGAGGGCCACATACATTAACTGTGAGGTCATATTAACCCACCCCTCAGCTTTTTAGTACAGTGTACACCTCATATCATTTTTATCAAAAACATAGCATACAGCAAGTATCAGGATTTCAGACGTTACCAGAACCGAAAAATCGTTTCCGTGGTTTAAGAGACTCGGAACCCGCTGGTAACAAAATTTAGGTACCGTCTGTGAGCAGTTATGGGAACCTTTTTGAAGTTTTTCCGAATCGAGGGAATTTTATATCATTCGTAGCTTTTTAGATTTCTGACACGTTTCCCTCCCAGATAAAACTGCCTGCATACATTGATATACTTGTAAGTTATATGTGAAATGATATTGGGACGTTTCGGCCCCGAGACGTTTCGGCCTCCTATATTAACAGTCCGGAGTGAAGGGAATTACCCCCGGCACGATAGATACCAAACAGAGGTTATTGGGATGTTGTTTTTTTAATATATATTTTTTGTTTTAGATATTATAATGCCAGTAAACCTGTGTATGATACCTTTGTTCAGAAAACTGCTTTTCAGTTTTCAGCATATATTGAACACAGGCGCTTGTTATTTTATCATACTTAAAACAATTCTCAGACACACAATGAAATTACTTGTGATAATGTTACTGACGAAAAATACGTCAAGATGTTTACAGAATGAGCCAATCACATTCACTTCAGCAAAAGGGTCCCGCACTTTACTCATTCCGAGAATGTTATTGGTTGAAATGCCTAACTTCTTTCTTCTTTATTTGCATGTTCCTCTTTCATAGGAGCACCGCCCAGAAGCGTAGTAAAATGATCCATTATTTACATAGTTTAAAATCGTCGTCATTATTAAAAGCAGTTAAAACCCAGATACAAACAGCTAAAAACTTATATTACAATGTTTATATATATCAGGCAGCCTGGAGGAGCTTAAAACAGTCACTAGTATATTTACATTGCTAAAATAATTGTGTGGCGCATTTGCATACTGGTAGAGTGCGATTTGGATCTGTTTCATTGTTTAGTATTTCTCGTCCGTGGTGGGATCAGAGCTATCTATTCAATTTCCAGCAGCATTGCGGCTCTCGCTCTATGCAGTGCAAAGCACATGTTACGTGAGGTCTCTTCTATGTATTGTATATTGTCATGTTTGACCAAGGAGCTACAGTCTATAATTAATTGGAGTTTATCGATGTCTTTCCAGTTGGCATTTATGGGGGCACTGAGCTTGATATGTTTTTTGACTATTCCCATGTAACTGCTGCGAACTGTCTCCAAACTTTCACAGTTTAATACAAAGTGTTCAAGAGTCTCTGGGTCTTTCTTACAGAGAGGGCAGGTTGGATCGACTTTGTTTTGATTAAACGTGTGCAAACGGTACACACATGTTTTGCCCACTTCAACTTGTTTCTGTATTTGATGTAAACAGCATTTCGTTTCTATCACAGTGATGATTGTTCACCAACGAGCAGCTCTTATGAGCATTTCTTTCAACAACAAATGTTTCAATGTCTTTAGTGACAGATTGAGTGGGTAATGATATTTCGGTTCCGTCATTTTGTGACCACGGTACCGACACGCTACCGGTAACGATCATTACCGTGAAATCCTGACACTTGATACAGGGAACAGAAATGAACATATTCCCAATTATCACAATTCTTGTCTTATTTCATAATCCTTTCATAAACATTGAACATTATCCTTTTCATCAAACACAACACACAAGTTAAGCTACAGTGTCATTGACACTTTCATTAGATTTTCTTCTCCTCTATGAGTGTGCAAAATGTTGTGAAAATCGGTTCTAAAATGGCTTCTGAATCGTACAGACAAAATGTGTCATCCCTCCCCCCCCTTCTACTACCCCCCCCCCCCCCCCCAGAGGGAAAAGCCTAATAACTAACATATCATCTCACTAAAGTGAGATAGAACATTAATTTTTAGCTCAACTTGACAAAGTCAAGCTGAGTTATTGCCATCACTTCTCGTCCGTCAGAGTACGTACGTACGTCCTGGCGTACATACGTACATACACAATTTCCTTTTGCACACCTCATAGGTTGCATTTATGATCAGATCGCTTTGAAACTAGGTATGCTTGTTTGGGGTGACCTCTAGATGGGAGCTATCAATTTTCTTCCATGTCTGTCAAAAAATGTTGCCACGGCCAACGTTCTTAGAACTTAGTTTAGTCAGACCTCAATATTTCCCTTTGGCACACCCTACAGGGCACTTTTATGATCGGGTTGCTTTGAAACCTGGCATGCTTGTTTGGGGTGACCTCTAGATGGGAGCTATCGATTTTCTTCCATTTCCGTCAAAAATGTTGCCACGGCCAACATTCTTAGAACTCAGTTTAGTCAGACCTCAATATTTCCCTTTGGCACACCCAACAGGACACATTTAGGATCGGATTGCATTGAAACCTAGCATGCTTGTTTGGGGTGACCTCTAGATGGGAGCTATCGATTTTCTTCCATTTCCGTCAAAAAATGTTGCCGCGGCCAACGTTTTTAAAACTTAGTTTAGTCAAACCTAATATTTCCCTTTGGCACACCTTATTGGCACATTTATGATCGGATTGCTTTGAAACCTGGTATGCTTGTTTGGGGTGACCTCTAGATGGGAGCTATCGATTTTCTTCCATTTCCATCCGTCGAAAAATGTTGCCGCTGGCAACGATCTTTGAACTTAGTTTAGTCAGGCATCAATATACTCCTTTGGCACGCTGTACAGAGCACAATTTTGATCAGATCGGTTTGAAACTTGGTATGCTTGTTTCGGGTTACAGCTAGATGGGAGCTATCGATTTTCTTCTATATCTGCCAATAAATGTTGCCGCTGGCAATGATCTTTGATGAACTTAGTGCAGTTATGCATCAAAATTTCCCCTTGGCACACCCTGCAGGGCACATTTATTATTGGATCACTTTGAAACTTGGTATGCTTGTTTGGGGTGACCTCTACATGGGAGCTATCCATATTTTTATACTGTACCAATGACCCAGACTTAGCTGGTGCTAACTCTAAAAAATCCAGGGCCAAACACAAATTTTGCCCCCCAATCCCCAAAATTTGCATCTAAAACCAATAGAAATCATGTCCTAAAGGACCTCCATACTTTGCCCTTACTGCACATGCGCAGTGTCAAGGACGTTCCGAAATTGGCGCCAATTATCATTCTCTGTTTGGCCCTTCATCAGTCAACATCTCACTGATCTTTGTGCATGTAAATCTCAGTTTAAAGGATGCCAGACACGTAATTATTGGAGAAATGGTGATTCTAAGGAGGATATAGAAGGAGGAGAGGAAAAAGGAGTGACAAAAAATAATCAGGGCTGTACTTAAAATTTTTTATGAAATTATGTTAAGTTGCCTATTTTCGAGGCATGGGCCTCTTGTTGTCATTCTTGCTATAAAGTTGCACTGCTTATTCAGTGTTTCCTCTCCCCTGGTCTTCTAAGTCCCCCCTTGCAATTCTCCCATGCTTTTGGCATATTTTTGAGAAAGATCATTTCTAAATTCTCTTGGGAGAGTTGGCTTGGTTACAGAATGTTTTCTGTTATTTTCCCCATAGTTTCGTTTTCACCCATGGGTGTATAAACGTTGTGTTCTGCATCTTCCATCTGATGTTCTGCAGATTCTCCCCTGGGAGTCTCTGTCTTGCATCAGATAGAGTGTAATTTTGATGACTGATTTCGGGCTAGTTTTTTCAGTGCCTGGAGTCATGTTTTCTGGTGTTTTTACACTGTTTGTTTACATTGGCAACAGTCTCTTTTGAGGGGGGCTGTTTGCCTTTGGAGTAGTTTATCTCACTATAAGATACATTATTATTATCCGTAAGTGTTGCATTAATTATTTAATATAAATTTAAAATTTTTGACCACACTAGGCCTTCGGATCCATTGGGGCTCAACGTTACTTTTCAGAAACTTGGGCTTCGCTGAAAAAATATTTTTCAAAAATTATTTTGATTTTCAATTGTTTTTTCATTATTAATGGATCATGTTATTATGTATCTTTGTGTTAGGGGTTTGTGCGAGTAACTAGGACTTGTTGTTGACTTTTCACAATGAAAGGATATTGTTCAAATTGTAATAGGAAGAAGTCTTCCTCTGACTTTCATGATCATTGTATTAATTGTAGTCAGTGTTCTCGCACTAATCCCTGTTCTATATGTCAATATTGGGATGACAAACATTGGAAACGTGTGTCACGTTATGTTGTTAGTGGAGAAAGGGCTATGCCGGCTCTTTCTCCGCAAGGTCACTCTACTCTATCAGTTTCTATTTCAGAGGAACAAGAACAGGGTGATGTTTCCATGTTATCTTCCGCAAGTGCGCTTCCGTCGTCACAAATGAATACAGAGCTAGCGGCAAAAGTGCTCATGGAGATTAAACAAATGTCGTCCACCAGCTCGCCCGGTGTAGCGTCCATTCACCGAATAGTTCGGCAGCCGGGTTCGTCCGATGCGGTCCAGGAGGAAATGTTGGGTGATGCGAGCACTATAAACATTCAACGTGCACACCCAGTGACGGCGGATAGTAGGAGAGATCGGAGGAAGCCTTCGAGACCGGTTCCTAGCCCGTCCAGGTCCAGCCGGACCGCAAGCGAGAGAGGCCCCTCTCTCGTACAACAACATCTGGGACCAGATGTTGTGGTACAAAATGTGTCGCAAGCAGAGCACACGTCCGTCGCTCGGGACGCTCCGTTGTATAGGCAGTCCGCGGAGACTGCTCAGGCTTCTTCCTCTCATCAGCGCACACGACCGCACCTTGGCTATGTGACCGCCGATATTTTACCAGCTTCGCCGATCAGGGATTCTTCGGCGACCAGGTCACACCATCCGGTAGCCAGGGACACGAGGCCGATGGACTCTGGACGTTCGCATAGGAAGAGTATGCGGGAGTCATCAGATGCGGAGCTGCCATCGGCGAAGCAGCGAAAGACTGCTCCTCCGCAGGCCTCGATGTCGGACGTGCTTGTGCAAATAGCACAACTTATCGCAGCATCCCAGCAACCGACAGAAACGGTGTCGGATCGGGAATTATCCGACGGCGCTGGGTCGGTACGCTCCGTCGAAGCATCGGGGGCGGACGACCGGGAGCATCATGAGGTCCGACCGGATGGTGAAAGGGATACGGATGACTTGGAGCTATCCCTTTCGGAACAACATAAAGCTGCCGTGGACTTCATCCGGCACTTTCTCCCTCAAGTTGTTCCGTCGGGCCAGACTGCAGCGGTTCCGGACAAGAGAATTATAGCATCATTGGACTCTGAATTCTTTGAGCGGTTCAGGGACATCGCTCCCGAGTTTCCGTCTCAGTCCAATAATGTTGCAAGAATATTTGAATTATTGAACGACGCTATATTCAAACTTGCTTCCAAAACGGGAAAAGCAGGTTTCTTGTCCGCCAATACTCTCAACCTGCCTTTCATTAATGCAAGGAATAAATTCGATACGGCAGGACAGGGTATACCGAGAGTTCCTCTGCGTATGGACGATGAGGCGGAAGACTTAGAATTATCATTACCGTCGTCGGCGTCTATTCCAACCGCGGTGTTGGAAACTACTATTTCGTCTAACAGAGCCAGTTTAGATGCCTTATCTTACGCAGATCATCTTACTAAGGCGTTATCACTGCGTCTTCAAGGGAAAGAATTCCAGGATACACAATCCTCTTTAAGACTTCTTTCAAGGGCAGTAGCTTATTCCACGTGTAACTCCGCCCTTTCAGTGGCAAACCTGGAGTTGGTTAGACGTGACGCAGCCCTAGCTACATCCACACTCGTGGATAGTAAGGTGAAGAACTCTCTCAGAGTCGCTTCGGTCTCCGGAGAACTTCTATTCGACGGCAAGCTTTCTGCAATTTACGATAAAATTACAAAGAAAGCTTCGGATTCTCTGCTGTTCAAATCTGCTTCTAAGAAGTCGGACACGGCAAAGAAGAGTAAGACAGGCACCTCTGGGTCTAATGCGCCCAAGAGAGGTTCCTATAGAGGTTCCGGTGCGTCCTCTTGGTCTTATTCAAGAGACCGTCAAAGTAGCGACTCACGTTCGGGACGTCCTTCGGGCCGGGACAACCGGTCAGACGCCCCGAGGTCGACGGGACGAGGTGTGGGTCGTGGAGGACATGGTTTCTCCTACCGCAGGCCTCGCAGGTCCAGGAGGTGATGGCTTCAACCTCTATCGCGTACCGGTTGGCGGAAGGTTGTCGATTTTTTCACAAGAGTGGGCGTCGATTACGGACGACCCTTGGGTGAGAGGGGTGATTTCAGAAGGTCTCAAGATATCCTTCAAACGAAAGCCTCCATTAACTCGAAGTCCAAAATGGACTCAACTTCCATCAAATCCGCAGAAAAGAGACGCTCTGTTATCAGAGGTGCAGTCTCTTTTAATGAAGAACGCGGTAGAGGTCGTAGAAAACCAGGAGACACCGGGATTCTACAGCCATCTGTTTCTGGTTCCGAAACCAGACGGCTCGTTCCGTCCAGTCATAGATTTGAGCTGGATAAACAAGCTGATCGTCGCTCCAAAGTTTTATATGGAGACGATTCGATCGGTCAGAGCGAGTATTCGGGTGAACGATTTTGCAACAAGCATAGATCTCAAAGATGCGTACTTTCACGTCATGGTACATCTGACATTCAGAAAATATCTACGCTTCGCAGTCCTAGGGGTGGTGTATCAATTCCGGGCGATGTGCTTCGGATTGAATCTAGCACCCTGGGCTTTCACTCGGGTAATGAACTCGGTAATGATGTATTTCCGAGCTCATTCGTCTGCGATAACGTCGGCCTACCTGGACAACATTCTTCAGAGGTACGGCAACGAGTTAACGCTTCAGAACGATGTGCAGAATCTACTTCTATTGCTCCGACGTCTCGGTTTTATAATAAACGAGAAGAAGTCGGATCTGGTGCCGTCCAAGTCATTCACACATCTGGGAATGAGCTTCGAGACGCACAACAATCTCGTTCGTCTGCCGTTAACCAGAGCGAAATTAGTCAGTTGTTACGCTCGCTATTGTCTGCACGCAGACAAAGTCACAGCGAGAGAGTTTATGAGACTGATAGGTCTGTGCGGAGCCGCGGCGGATCTCATTCCGATGGGGCGGTTACGCACGCGTCCTCTCCAAATTTTCTTGACTCAGAATTGGAGTGTGAAAATTCATTCGCTCGACATAGACGTTCTCTTGTCAGATCAAGTGAAACGAGAGATTCAGACTTGGGCAAACATTCAGTGGTTAACTCAGGGAGTTCTGCTGCAGTTGCCGGATCCGAGTTTTACCATTATGACGGATGCCAGTCAAACAGGTTGGGGTGCATCATTGATCCCAACGGATTCGAGATGCCAGGGTCTTTGGGATCCGCAATTCCTGGGCAAGCACATAAACATCAAGGAAATGATGTCAATTTGGTTTGCGTTACGTCATTGGATGGACATTATTCACAATGCTCATGTCCAAATCCTATCCGACAATACGACAGTAATGGCGTATATACGGAATCAGGGAGGCACTCATTCAATTCCGTTGTTCAATCTAACGGAAAGAATCCTTCTGTTTGCTCTAGAACATCAGGTTCTTCTTTCGGTCCGTCATATACCGGGTCGTCTGAACGTACTAGCAGACTCCCTTTCACGAAAGGGTCGCTTGTTGCCGTCGGAGTGGACTCTCAACAAACAAGTATTCAATCAGATTTGCTACCAATGGGAACGGCCAATGATAGACTTATTTGCGACACATCTCAACAATCAGTTGCAGACGTATGTGTCTCCGTGTCCGGATCCAAGAGCATTTGCAGTAGACGCTCTGTCGATCCCTTGGGACGGAATGATAGGATATGCGTATCCTCCAGCGCCGTTAATTCAGCAAGTATTGCTAAAGGTAAAACAATCTCAATGCAAGATTCTGTTGGTAGCATCTCTGTCTCCACAGAAACCGTGGATAAATCTACTCAGGTGCCTGTTGTGGGACCTACCGCGAAAGCTTCCTCCACGGGAGGATCTTCTTTCGCAGGGAAAATTGCGTCAACTCCATCACAACCCGCAAGGTCTCAACCTTCACGTTTTTCCGTTGTGCGGTCCTTCTTGCATGGCAAGCACTTTACAGGACGAGCAGTGGACGCGATTTCTAACTGTAGGAGGACCTCCTCTTCGCTAAACTATGCGGCTAAGTGGAAGGTTTTTCGTCGTTGGTGTAGGGATCATTCTGTTGATATTTTTGATCCCTCTATACCAGACATTGCAAACTTTCTAGTATACTTGTTTGACGAAATCAAACTGCAGCCTGTTACTATTAAGGGTTATAGGTCTATGTTATCTGATACCTATGCACATCATGATAGTTTACAAATTGGATCTAATGTCTCTTTATCTAAGTTGGTAAGAAACTTCTCGATAAATAGACCCAGAACTCTTAGGTTAATTCCTAAATGGAATTTAGCTTGTGTTCTTCTTAAACTGAAGGAAAAGCCATTTGAACCTCTTGGGACAGTAGATTTCAAATTTTTGTCTTATAAGACAGCTTTTCTCTTAGCTTTCTCTTCTGCTAGAAGAGTCAGTGAGCTTCATGCACTGTCGGTGGATGATTCTCACTATCGTAGTGTCGGGAACACTCTCACCTTCACTACTAATGTGGGATTTTTAGCTAAGAATCAGGCTCCTAATAAATATCCGGAACCTATTGTTATTAAGGCCCTTCCGTCTTCAGATGGGCGTAGGCCTTTACTCTGTCCTGTTAGAGCATTACGTATCTATAAACAGAGATCTCAGTTTATCAGAAAGGGACGAAAACGTTTCTTTCTGTCTCTGATGCCTAATAGAAAGGACATTTCGGTCCATTCTATTGCTAGATGGATTCAATTAACTATCCGTACTGCTTATGAAAATTTATCTTCTTCTCAGCAGTCTGTGCTTAAGATTTCGGCTCATGAAGTAAGAGCTCTTGCTACTTCTTGGGCTTACGCTAATAGTATTCCTATTACAGATTTAATGAAGGCTGCTTGTTGGTCTCAGCCATCCACATTCACGAATTTTTATCTCAGAAATATTGAGTCCATTTCTGGAGACCTGCATTGTTTAGGTCCGTTATCTGTTGCTCAGAATGTCGTCCACTAAACAGTTGCAACTATAGTTATGCAGGCTTTCTGTTCCGGCAGTGACTCCGTCCGGCTGCCCTCTTCGCTCTGGGCTATTTGACCCAGGGCAAGGGGAAGGGGGGGGGGGGGAGGGTGTTCCCTTAGGTCACCTGCTTTATAGTGAAAATCAACGGAATGCCTCCTCCGAAGTCAGTATTTCTGAGTCGTTTCCGGGATGGTTTTAAAGTGTAATATTAATGTTAAAATTCATTCATGTCATATTTTTAAAGTGTAGCTCGGTGTGAAGCATTTGTATATGTCAAGTGTCAAACGGGCGTTAATATACAATCCTCGAACACTTTTAAAGAATATAAAGAGTCTCAATTCTCTGGACTAACTTTATTTATTGGCTTACTTTAAAAATAATTAGTATAAAGGGTTATACTGGATGTTAATAGAGAACATGAATGTTATTGTGCTCAATTATGAAGGGTATTGTGTCTTTCTAATTTAACATAAAATAAGAAAGATACATGTAAAGCCTAATACTCCTTTTCTCCTTGAGGGGTTGCCTCTATATTATATAGTTGAGCTTATTGGATTTTCCTCTATGTCCTAGGCCCTCCAGCCTTTTTACTATTCAGCTAAGTCTGGGTCATTGGTACAGTATAAAAATGTTAAAAAATTTATAGTAATTTATATATTTTTTATACTTACCAATGACCCAGACGGGGATGGCCCTCCCAGGAGTTGGGAACTCTTACCTCCCCGCTGAGTACATAGCGCTGACCAGGCACTGCCAGTAAGAATGATAATTTGCGCCAATTTCGGAACGTCCTTGACACTGCGCATGTGCAGTAAGGGCAAAGTATGGAGGTCCTTTAGGACATGATTTCTTTTGGTTTTAGATGCAAATTTTGGGGATTGGGGGGCAAAATTTGTGTTTGGCCCTGGATTTTTTAGAGTTAGCACCAGCTAAGTCTGGGTCATTGGTAAGTATAAAAAATATATAAATTACTATAAATTTTTTAACTTTCTTCCATTTCTGTCAAAAAATGTTGCCGTTGGCAATGTTCTTAGAACTTAGTTTAGCCAGACCTCGATTTTTCTCTTTGGCACACCCTACAGGGCACATTTATGATCGGATTGCTTTGAAATCTGGCATGCTTGTTTGGAGTGACCTCTTGATGGGAGCTATTGATTTTCTTCCATTTCCATAAAAAAATGTTGCAGCTGGCAACGACCTTTGAACTTCATTTAGTCAGGCATCAATATATTCCTTTGGCATGCCCTACAGGGCACATTTATGATCAGATCGGTTTGAAACTTGTACGCTTCTTTGGGGTTATCTGTAGATGGGAGCTATCGATTTTCTTCGATTTCCGTCAAATAATGTTGCCATTGACAATGACCTTCGATGAACTTAGTGCAGTTATGCATCAATATTCGCTTTTGGCACACCCTGCAGTGCACAGTTTTGACCAGATCACTTTGAAACTTGGTATGCTTGTTTGGGGTGAGCTCTGGATGGGATCTATCGATTTTCTTCCATTCCCATCAAAAAATGTTGCCACTGGCAACATTCTTAGAACATAGTTTAGTCAAACCTCAATATTTCCCTTTGTCGCACCTTACAGGGCACATTTATGATCGAATTGTTTTGAAACCTGGCATGCTTGTTTGGGGTGACCTATACTTGGGAGCTATTGATTGTCTTCCATTTTCCGTCAGAAAATGTTTCCACTGGCAACGACCTTTGAACTTAGTTTAGTCAAGTATCAACATATTCCTTTGGCACACCCTACAGGGCACATTAATGATCAGGATGGTTTGAAACTTGGTATGTGTGTTTAGGGTTACCTCTAGATGGGAGCTATCGATTTTCTTCCATTTCCGTCAAAAATAGTTGCCATTGGCAACAACCGCTGATGAGCTTAATAAAAACTTAGTGCAGTTAAGCATCAATATTTCCCCTTGACACACCCTGCAGGACACATTTATAATTGGATCACTTGCAAACTTCGTGTGCTTGTGTGGGGTGACATCTATATGGGAGCTGTCAATTTTCTTCCATTTCTGTCAAAAACTGTTGCTGCTAACCTTTGAACTCAGTTTAGTCAGACCTCAATATTTCCCTTTAACACACCCTTCAGGGCACATTTATAATCGGATCACTTTGAAACTTGGTATGTGTGTTCGGGGTGACCTCTAGATGTGAGCTACTGCTTTTTTTTCCATTTCCATAAATAATTATTGTCATTATCACCAGTCTTTGAACTTACTGCATTTGTGCATCAACTTATCCCTTTTGCACTCTCTGTAGGGTATATTTATGAATTTCCATTTAAAAAAAAACAAAAAAGAACATTGCCACAAGCAATGATCTTCTGCTTAGTGCATTTGTGCAGTAACATCTTCCTTTGGCATGCCTCAGTGGGCACATTCATTATCAGGTTGTTTTGAAACTTTGTATGCTTATGCAGGGTGACAAAGATAGGAGCTATTGATGTTCTTTTCATTTCCATCAAAAACTGAACATTGCTGTTAGCAACAATCTTTGAATTTATTGCATTTGTGCATCAACATTCTTCTTTGACATGGCCTACAGGCCACATTTATCACAGGATTGTTTTTGAACTTGATGTGCTCATTAGGCAAGACCTTCAGATAAGAGTTATTGATTAGCATTCATTTCTGTGAAAAAAGTTGTAATTAACAATAACCTCTGAACATGCTGCATTTGTGTATCAACATTCTTCCTTTACCCAGTCTTACAGTTTAGATTAAAAATGCATGGATTACTCTGACGTTGTGCACACACCATGCTGTTATGTTGAAATTTCATCAAATAACTTTGGTACCAATGATCTTCAGTTTTGCCATTTCCTTTATAACTTACCAAGTTCAAGTTTGTCAAGTTGAGCTACAGTGGCATTGACACTTTCATTACTGTTTATTTTGGCAGGAATTCTATTAAAATGTACAGGCCTCATTTATCGTATATTTTGGGGAGGGGATGGGTGAAGGAATCTAATTGAATTCCCACAAATTTCTTTCACGGGGCTCCACCAGAATCCAGTTCTTTGAGATGATCCAAACACGTGGTTAGGCCCAATGTGCTAAAGACTATGAAGCGATTTGTTAATTTTTGTGATAATGACATGACCCGTGAGGTCTTGACCCAAGGACAACTGAACTGTTTCCCCTGTTTGCCAGCAGGCCTGGCATTCTTTAGGAGTGCAGGAGTGCTGCACGCCTACTGCACACCTACAAAAAATTGAGGAGGCCAATTTTTCGCACCTCTTGATTTTCTGCATGTCAGACCTGTTTGGGATTGCCTTTAAAATCTATTATCATTTGTCAATATTGTTGGATTGATTCACTATAATTCATGACCCATTCTGTGTCGCATTTCAATACATTTTGATTGTAGAAGACAGTCACATAAGAATTGAATTCAACATTTCATGTACAATTTTTCAGTCACAATAGTAATAACTTGAAATAAATATGCAGTGCATACATGTATATAGAGAGTGTATTGTCAATAAATCACCTGTGGAATAAATGCTAATTTGATGCAGAGTGTAATTAGAAAAAGCAAAGTTTCAGCCAATGGACCTCCGGTTTAAACCTGGAGGTCCATTGGTTGAAACTTGGCTTGTGCTTCTTGTGTTTCTGTATGAAATTTGAGAGTAGTACCTTGGGTTATACCTCCATTCCATGGGTGATTGGGTGACAGTCCACCCTCCATGTACTGTAACCAAAATAGCATACAAGTATCAGCCCTCAAAATTCACTATGGCAAATGGCAGTGCCATAGTAAAATACTGGTTGTGAGCACAGGGCCATGGCAGATAACAGATATCAGTAAAATTAAAAATGCAATACTTCCACAAGCGATGTGCTTGCTTCCTAAAAGGATATTTAATAATAAGTAGCAAATTATAGTTGTTTTTTTTCAGTTAAGTTATTCTAGATAATTTATGCTATCATATCCATGAGTATTTTACCACTTGGCTTCCAAGGATAATAGGATTTATGATGCTAATTACTTCAGAGCAAAGGTAGGAAATTTGTATTATTTTTTAACAGGCGGTCTCCATTCACCCGTGATCCATGCATTTACAGTTTAATGGGTAATCAAAATGATAGAACTCTGTATCGCGGTGTGTATTATATGTCAAAGAATGCTTGAACTATCTTTATGTACGTGAAGAGTGTATTATCACTAAATCACCCGCAGAGTGGAGATGCCACCCAAGCAATAATTGCAAATTTGTTGCAAAGCATACCAGCACAAGCAAAGTTTCAACCAATGAACCTCCGGGTTAAACCCGGAGGTCCATTGGTTGAAACATTGCTTGTGTTTTTGTCGATGTGTACAAAATTTGAAAGGTATAGCTTGAGTGATAACTCCAATCCACGGGTGATTTAGTTACAATCCACCCTCCGTATACTGTATATGGGTTTTTTTGTAGGGAGACTTGGAGTTGGTTAAACTGGTAGCAAAACTCACTGCACAGCTTTGAATAGGGTTTTAATAGGGACCTGCGAGCCGAGGATAAAACTTCGAGCCGAATCTCGAGCTGAATCATCCCTCTGGTATCGAGTCGAGTCGAATCTCGAACCTTGAAACCGGCGCGACGGCGACATTCGTGCTTCCATAGTTTGCAATACCGGTACTCTGCATGCTGGATGAGTTCAGAATCAATTGGTCTGGAATCGAGTATTCTCGCACTGCGAGAATACTCGATTCCAGACCAATTGATTCTGAACTCATAGACTCGCAGTTTTATTCTACCCACTTGGTGGTCGTGGCTCGTGCTCAGCCTCATGACGTCGTCCTTCAGAGATGGGATCGGGAAGATTCGCCCCCGAGAATATTCGTCCCTGGGAATATTCGTCCCCGGGAATATTCGTCCCCGCTCAGTGGGAATATTCGTCCCCTTCAGGTGGGAACATTCGTCCCCTACAGGGGACGAATATTCCCGGGGACGAATATTCTCAAAAACCCGGGGACGAATATTCCCGGGGACGAATCTTCCCTGACCCTCAGAGATCGTACGGTAGCCCGGGGGTTTAATAATCAACAAAATTGGAGAGCTAATACGTTCAGAGAGCGATTTATTACACTATCGTTAGCGTATGACGGCGTGTTCTTGATGCGAGCGAGTGAGCATATAATTCGCCATTTGAACAGAAGTCGGTTCGAAAAATACGAATCGGACGGTGAGGTATCGAGTCGAATCGAATCTCGGCGATGGTTTCGAGTCGAGCCGAATCTCGAACGGTTTGCAGGTCCCTAGGTTTTAAGTAAATCAAAAATACACAACACAAATAGTACCTTCATTAAAAAGATTGGTGTAGTAACTGCCATAGTAACCGTTTTTTATGACAGCAGTTTATTGCTGTAGTAGAATATTTCCAATTTCGAGGGCTGCAAGTATATGTATTGAAAATTCCAGGTTCAATTGCACTCAGAACAGAGAAGGTGGAAAAGCATCAGAACACTTTATTTTCATACAATGTAGTTTACAGCATGTTGTTCGGTGTGCAGAATTTCAAAAATGACTCTAACCCACTGACCATTCATGTGGGTTGGAGATGGCTAACTGAACACTCGCCTGTGTAAACATTCTTGGGAAACTGCTTTTTTATCATTAACATGTTAGTGCTGAAACGGTTGGCCCATTTTTGTAACCGGATAACCGTTGGGCATAACCAGATTTCAACCGGATAACCGTTAATTTTAACTGCTGGTATTATTGCATTGTCTATGATGCAAAATTGGTAAGGAATGGCGAGAAAACAGTTCAAACCACTGCTATCTGACTTTCGCAAAACGTATACAAACGAACACCATCGAGTGCCAATGGGAATCGTCAATGTGCCATCAATCGTCAACAATTTATATGACTGCAATGGTCCCACATAATAGTGATGATAAATCATAACTGTGGTCACCCCGCATTGCCCGGACACAAAAACAGGCCTTGCCGTTTGAAAATCACAAGCACACGGCATGCAGCACACCTGAAACAAAAATCGCATATGCAATTTGTTCCCAAGGGCACGCATTTGAAGTGAGGGACAAATGCCATTGATATTAGTTAAGAATTTTCCAACCAGTTAGTAAATTGTAGTTAGGCATAGTTATTAGTTAACTGTATCAGCAAAGAGCCTCTTACCTTGAGTGGCTTGAATTTGATATGATCAAAGAGTGAATATATAATCCTAATTTTTTGAATATCTTTTTCTGTTCACGGCAAAGACAAAAGTCACAAACAGTTCCACATTTACAAATTACATGTGCCTATTCCTCGAACTGAAATTTCTGGCCGGAATATGTTGCGAGTCATGAAAGGGGTGTGGTAAGAAATTATATGCCCCATTGACCAAGAGCCCCTCGTCCGACATTGACAATTGAAAAATGAATTTTACAATGCTAGATTTTACAATAGTTTTTTTATGACAGCCGTTCATACTTTTAAACAGTTCAATAAAATCAAAACATGTTTTTTTCTGAAATATGTTTGTAAAGTACCAAACAGTCAATTTATTTTGAACACACCATTACACACACTGTGGGATTTTTTTCAGCATTATAATCTGCAATCAACAACACCTCATCAAAGAGAAGAGTGTCAAATTTGTCTGTAGAAGACAATGTTACACTGACAGGAAGGTGTTCACTGCAGCCCACTCTGAAAACAACCTTCAGTGCACTCAACTGTTGGCAGTTTGATACAAAGTAACAGACATTTATCTGGGACCTGACATCCCAAGGGACTGAAATAACTGTTCTTTCAACATTTCAACACTTTAACCCTTTCATGTTACATCGATGACACATCACTGTAAATCGACAAATGTTTGGTAGCTTTGACAATGCTTGTGTCGACAAAAGTATTATAACGTCTCGCGGCCAAATACTATTTATTTTCCCGACTGCATCTCATCAACATATAGGTATAGCGGTTATCCGGTTGACAGCTTTTTCAACTGGTTACACCAATAACTGGTTGCAAACCAGTTATCTGGCTAACCGTTTCAGCACTATAACAAGTATTCATATATTGCCTGGAATTGAAATATATATAGCCCCTCACATCAAAAGTCTAAAAATCTATAAAGACATGAGAAATGTTGCTTAACTGGTAGAAAGCTAGAAGCCCATGTTTGGGGTTTATTCTGATGTGCAGGTACCTAAAGTTAAAGGCTTCATATTCTGTGGATGTCCTTCATATTATCTTGTAAGTAAAATTACTTTATCTTCACCGATTTGCATTGTTACAATTTATGGAAGACTGCCTATGGGCACTCTCCCATGAATTGTAACAAGACAAAAATGTGTGAACAAATCTTGAGGCTGAGAAAAAAATTTAGCACTCCACCAGTCAAGTGACTCAGACTGTACTATTCAAGATGCAACTTTTCGCTAACCATTCACCCATTCACGGAGGTTTGAATTTGCGTAACCACCATGCAAACGAAACGAGCGTTCTCGTCAATTTTGCACACTGGTTATATAGTGTAATCTGCTAACGTCTTACGATGTAACCTTTTTATTTCAAGCCCTCCAAGGTCCACCTGTATCCCAAAAAAGGCAAAATGCAATTTTTATATGGGCTTGTGATCATGTAAGTAGGGCTGCTCGATATTTTAATATTCCGGTAATACCAATATTGAAATCTTCACCAGTTGAATATCGTCCATTTTATGGGAATACCAGTATATCGTCTGTAGCAATATTCATTTTGGCACATGATTTAAAACATGGTAGTCTTCATTATAAAAAAAAAAAACTAATCAAACGGCTGATTGGAGAAACAGGAAGTTTTTTTTTTTTTTACTTCTCAATCAGATGATGAACAGCGAGATATTACATGGCTTAGGCTTCTGACCTTTGAACTATGCCATTTATCGACAAACAGAAATGATGTTTTAAGAATTATGGGGGAGATTAATTTGTTTGTTTTTTTTTTTATCAATAAACTTCACACCGAGTACATGAAATATTCTCAACATATTAGCCAATATTCTCCCAAACATTTGTTTAACCCAACTTTCATCATACAGAAAGCTTGGTACACAGCAAAACCCCATTGTCCATTAAACTGCTGTAAAAACACTGTCAGTCAATGTGAGTATCTTAGTAATAATAATAATAATTGATTTTCTAGAGCCTAAAACCACATATAGTGCTCTAAAACGCTTGACCGAAATAAATACGCTTTTCTGAAATAAAGAGTCACATCTGTTTCGGTTGCCTCTGGGAGAGGTTCAGGAGAATGCTTCAGTAAATAGGAAAGTTTTAAGATTTCTTTTGAAGATATCGAGAGTTTCTGAATTTCCGACACTCTTAGGCAGGGAATTGCACATATGAGACCCACGATGGAGAACACACGATTATTAGCCAGATGAGATCTGCTAAATGGTACAACTAGTTGAATTTGGTTTTTAGATCTGAGACTGCGTGATGATGTATATACAGTGAGGAGCTCTTGCAGGCAAACTGGAGCCAGTTTGTGGATACATTTGAATACTAAGATCGATATTTTGAAATCAATTCTCTGTTTAACTGGAAGCCAATGTAGTTGTCTTAAAACAGGTGTTATGTGTTCAGCGAGTTTGATACCACTAATTATCCTTGCAGCAGTATTATGAACTTTTTGAAGCTCCTGAATCAGTAATCACTGAGCGTATTGCTATTATAACAACTCTTTGTTAGTTGCTTTTATGTGGCTTAATGACAAACAACGATACAAGACAATAATACTTTTGTCTGCTATAATCATGTCATAACAGCATCGGACCACTGTTAAATACAGTACAGTTGCCATGGACTGGTCATAATCTGTGCATGAGCAGTGATGTCCACGCATGCCTTTACAAGATAATAAAAATCATCATCAGCAAAATTTCATTAATTAAATTTCTGATGATTGTTCCTATAATTAGTGCTTGGATGTAATATTATTGTGTACGTGGAAATATTGCCCACCCATGGAAAATGACCAATCCATGGCCGCCGTTCTGTATTATAATAATAAAGAAAAAAAGACAATTTTCTATAGTACAGTGGAGCCCACTTAATTTGATATCTCTTAACTGAATAACCCTGTTAATTGAATACAATTTCGCAAACCAGATCCATTTACCATACCTCCAGTACAAATTTGACCTGTTAAATGAATATAGGTTATAGAGTAAACTCCTGTTAATTGAATAAAATACCTTGTAACCTGTCGAGAAAGCACCCTGACTCTCCCCAGTTTTCCTTTGTTTGTAGACCTATTTGGCCTCAGTACATCCAATACAGGCATTTAATCTATTATATCGTGTTTGAGAGAGCTCATGGAGCTCTGTCAAACAAGATATAATAGAATAAATGCTAAGTTTATCTCAAGAATACAGGAAAGTGACTCAATCCCTGTTAATTGAATACTCCTGTTAATTGAATAAATTCCATTGCCAAAGTGGCTATTCAATTAACAGGGTTCTGCTGTATCATAATAGAGGTGATATCTGACTAAGTTCTAAACTTTGTACTTTATTTTGATGATATACCTTATATTGCGATAATTTCTTTATATTGTCACCTGTATTCAAACCTGAATATCAAGCAGCCCTACATGAAAGTTGTACTTTTCTCGAACAGAGCATATGATTGGATTGTGACACACTTGCACATCAGTGATTCAACATTTCATAAATAGAATATTTCAAATCATACTATTAAAAAAAATCTTGTTTTTCAGGTGCCTCTCTCATCATAGAAAATCTGCCTTGTCATTTTTTTTCACCTGGAAATCTCTTTGACACTATTTTGCACTTGCAGAACAAATATTGAACCAACTATGTCATGTTTCACAGAGCTCTATCAAACAAGATGTAGTTGCTTATCATACAATTGCATCACTTAATTCTACATACTGCACCTCATGGAAATCAGTGAGAATGTCTCTTCAAATTTCCTGTATGTCATAGAATCAAGAAAGTATGCTGACTTTATTTACAATTATTGGCATGGCGAATGTTCGAACCCATGCCGAGAGAGTTTCCTTTGGCACCAGCATAATGATACTGAACCATGCACACCACTTGGTCACCGACAGATGCGTTCTGTACTGGTCTCGTATATCCTTGGTTAACTAGAATTCCCTTTTTAGGGTCTGTCAATGGCCGAGTGGTGTATGTTGTTCAATATAGTTTCACAAGGTGTTTTGGTGCTGATAGAAACTCTCTTGGCGTGGGCTCAAACCCCCTGTCATGCCATTGAAGATATAATTGGTTAAATTTTCAACTACAGTATGGGGAATTATAATTGCTGAAAATATTTGTTGCCACATAATAGTGTAAGTAGTTAAATTTATGATTCCAACTATTTTCAGAACTGTTTTTTGAATAAACAGAAAAAAAGCCTCTCTCCCTCATCATAAAATTGAGGAAAAATTGACTGAGAGGCAAGAAATTTTTTATAGGCCTCAAGACCAAATTAATGAAAAACAAACATCTGATATTCAATTTTCTTGCATATCTTTTGTGACTGGCAAAATTCTACAACACTGCGGGGATAAAGCACAAAAGTGACATTCTTTCCACTTTTGTGATGACTCTTTTCCAGCTGATAACATTCTTCAACATAGTGGAGAGAAAGTGGCAAGAAAATTTCGCTCCACTTTTGTGATCACTGTACAGTAAGCTTTTATCTTAAATAACATATCTACTATTATCGGGTGAAATTGTAAACTGGAAAAAAAAATCATGCAAATCTTTTTTGTAGATTTGTGTTGGTATTTCTTTAAATTTGGGACTGAAAATGGCCATGGGAAAAAATGGGGCCCAAGAGAATATCTGAGGATCAGAAAAGTATTAGTTTTTGAGGGACCTTTAAACTGGAGCTGTCCTTATGTTGAAGTAGCCTGTTTTGTGTTCACTGTTTTTCGGGCAGTGTGCTGTCTTGACATCAGATTGCTGATACAAACAACCAATCTCTTTGAGATAACTGATAAAATACTGGGAATCGGGCCTGACATTCTTAAAAATGCAGGAGGGCTAAAAATCGCTCCCCTCGCATGGCCTAAGCGAGTGGTTAGTTCTCCTCAAGCTTACAAAAGCTAAACGTGGCAAAATGAAGTTTTACTGTTGATGAATTCTGCCTTGTGGGCTTTGTACATTTTATTTGGTGCTGCTAACAAGGTAGTCTGTGAGACAGCTGCTCTGCCCCTCCCACACCTCCGGGCCTTGGCAAGAGGTGCGGGAGGGGTAGTGTGGCCATCTTACTGAGACCACTAACATAGCAGAGATCTGAAAAGATGTGGGTTTTATACCCCCTACAAACAAAGGAATCACCCTGTCCGCTTAACTTCACAAAGTCAAGATAAGCTATTGCCATCACGTGTGCAGAAGTCTGTGAGTCTGTTCACATTTTCCTTTAGTACAGGCTACACCCTGTAGTTCGTGTCCGATCATCACAAAATCACCATATGCAGGTTTGAGGTCATGTCTAGATGAGAATGTCCCCTTTTGGTCATGATCGGTCAACCGTGATGGCTGCCCGAGCCCAAAACTCAAAAACCTTTAGCATTTTAAGTATTTTAAGCTGCGATAACATTTAATTGGCTCAATGGTTGTCATTGACCACTATTCAGGAGAAAATAGGAACTGAAGTTAAAACTTTAAAAAAATAAAAAAATAATAACAAAACAAATGACAACAAAATATCAATGCGCTGTTTAATTTTGTATGTCATAAGACGTACAAAAGTATCAAAGGGTTAAAGGACATAGAAGAGACAAGTTATATGCGAGAATCTTTGGTTACATCTTAAGTGTGAAGATTACTGAAGAAACTGTGCACCCCTTCCTGGTAATTCGCAATGAGATTGCAATGATGGGAACTCAAAAGAGAAATACAAGTTACAGCTGACTACATTTGAGGCACAAGGCTGGAATGTCTCCAAACCTTATTCTATAGAGTTGGTATCATAGTGTGAAAAACTGAAAATATATTGTACAGAGTTCATACAGGTCCTGGAAGCCTGGAAAAGTTATAGAAATTGAAAAATATTATTCCAGGCCTGGATGTCCTGGAAAAATAGGGGTATTTTGCTTTTCGTCTGGGAAAGTCATGGATGTTTCCCCCAAAATGTAAAACTAATATCAAATTTGCTAAAAATGCAGCCACAAAACATCATGAAGTTTGATTTGGCATGAAGAATGAGATTTGCATAAATTTTTTATTATTGATACTTTAAATGTTGCATATTATTATATCAATTCTGTGTTACATGTATGTGGTAGTGAGAACATGGAATTTTTCAAGCATCTTGTAATGGAAAAGTCCCAGACTTTTCCATGACCCAGATGCTTGAAAAATTCCACATCTGATTTCAGATTTGCACCCGAAATCTCATTAAAGTTTTGGAAAATTCACTGGAAATGTCATTGAAAGGTCATGGAATTTTATCTTCAGAAAAATGTTTGAACCCTGTTTTAATAGTTGGATGCAGGATGGGGAGCATCTGTGCCTGTCACTTTGAACCTGTTCTTTTGGTGAGAGCATTATACATGTATATCAATCATTGTTTGTTGGTAATATCTGTGGATCATTGGCTGATCATGAAGGATACAGTCCATACTCAATCGTTATTTCATATTTCAGGTATGATGTTTGGTGGTTATATCTGGGGATCACTGGCTGATCACAAAGGGAGGCGATCCATACTCTTGTGGTCATTAACTGTGAATGGTTTAGGTGGTATTGCAGCAAGTACAGCTCAAGTTTTCTGGTTATTTCTCTTGCTGAGATTCGTGTCTGGAGTAGGGTGAGTTTATACTAGAAGTTACATGGAGTCTAGCAGGCTGATACATTTCCATATAAGGCAGCAACAGTTCATATCAGGTGAGGCGAAGCCAAACCTGATATGAACTCTCTCGCTACAAGCATATCTGATTACCCTTACATACATTTACTGTCTTTGCCACCTGAGTTAACAAAGCACTTTGAAATGTCCTAAACATCACTTTTAATCTGTTGAGTAAACTGTGAAGAAAATGTTCACTTCAACATAAAAAATTGGTAGACTATAGTAGGTATAGAATAGTCGTAAAAACAACCAAAGAACTTTTGGGACTACAAATAAAATTTTCTGTCCATTTTTTGAAAATATTTAATGTTTTAAATCAATAAATATGGTACCTTGAAGGTATTTTTGGTACTTAAATTCTCTTTTTTCGTCTTAATTCAAATTTTGAAAATTTGAAGCGAGTGGAAATGCATCAATTTGATCAAAATAGTAATGGCAGCCATCAAATAATATCATGTGAGTTCCCTGATATGGCAGAACCCTTAGATTGTATTCTAGAGGTTCTAATTGGACAAACTAACTTTGAGGCATAATAAATATCTATACAGTACTATGATTCTTGATCTGATTGTGTTTGGATTGCTTTCGGGTTATGACACATTTACACTAGTAGTTCCAGATTTCATGAATAAATCACTAAAACATTGCAGATGGCACCTTGTTCCACAAAAGGGACAAAATGTTTGAAAAATCAAGAATGAATCAAAAAATACAAATGAAATGCTGTTGACATGTGGAATTCCCATGAGAACCCCAGGAAGTGAAGCCGTGCTTGTTTACTGTGGTAAGAAGCTCTGTGTTAGTGGTAAAATAGGACCCAGTAACCAATGCCTGGGGTAGAAGTCCTTTAAAATGGGCAGCATGGGTATAAACGATAGGCTGGCCTTTACTTTATATCCATACTGCAGTCATGATTTGTCATTAATTTTGACAGGTGTGACGTAAAGTATTCTTGTTAGAAAACCAGACAGAATTTAAACCAGAGCACAACCCATGGGCCAGTCAAACTTCTCTGCTCACTTTCGTATTGTTTATAATGTATGTATGTCTTTCTTTGAATGTTTGTTTAGTTGTTTATTTGTTTGTTTAAGTTTCAAAATGCTTTTACCAGCCAGAATCAGGCCTGCACAAATTAGAAGTTAAGGTGACCTGACAAACGGTTACCATAACTATTTGTTGGCAACTTACCAAAGTAACACAAGAACATGAAGTCTTAACCTGCTGAGTATTTCCCAAATATTTTTCATCAAATCTAGTCATGGATGCTATGAAGCAGCCATGACTAGATTTAATGAAAAATTCATCCAAATTCAGCTCCAGAAGTCATTGGTAAGAAAGTCCATTTGATTTATGGAGGAAATTTGATCAAATTTTCCCAAATTATGCTAATGGCAGTGGCAAGAGATTTTGTGCCATGCAGTACAGCCGCCATAGACTGGATGTAATCCCGCGTGGGCAGTGATGTCCATGCATTTGTTTACTGGGTAATAAAAATCCTCAGCAGCAAAATTTTAATTAATGAAGCACCAGGTTGTACCTGGTGCTTCATTAATTAAAATTTTTGATGATTATTCCTATAATTACTGTTTACAATCTAATATTATTGCATCCCTGGAAATTCTGCCCACCCTGTGGAAATTGACCAGTCCATGGCAACCGTACTGTAGGCAGGAATATTTGCCAGCAGGTTGCAAGGAGTTAAACTCTTCTAATTATGAAAATGAGCAGATGTTGAAGAATTTGGACAGTGACCCATTGTCCAATTCCCTCCTGATATGTCCAATAAATTTCCTCATTTTCATGTTCAATGGTGGATTGTTTATAAGTTTGCTCCTCTCAGTTTTGAAGGAAATCCAGAAGAAACTACAGTTGGATTTATCAAGATGATAACTTTGCAAGCTTTATCAAGATTTCTAACCACCTATTTCTGAAGAAAGTGATTTTTAAAATTTTTTTGTTATTAGCTGGTATAAAGCAATAAAAAGATGTCACCTATGTCTTCGCTACTCACCCAGGTAGCATAAGTATCTTAACCTCATTTATTTACTCCTGTGAAAATGAGTAGATTTTGAATTTATCCTGAAATACTGGTTTGAACAGCGACCCATTGTACAATTTCTGCCAGGCATACGCAATCAATTTCCTCATTTTTATCATCAGTCTTCTGGAGGATGATGACAGTTCTTATTATACACTGCTTCAGTCACTGGGAGAATACTAATTTTATTCCTTTCAAGGAACTCACTCTCCTAGTTGCAGAATTCATCACATGTCAGATTTAATTTTGAATTCTTCTTGCTAAATAGTCCAGGCACATTACGGTTCACTGGGGGCACAAAATCAAAGAAAGCCAATTTTTTCTGATTTTAAGAACATGTTTATCAACAACATAGCAAAAGTCCCAGAATATCTGCATTGAGCTTTTTGAGATTTTGGGATTTTTAGCTTCAAAGTCAAGATAAGCTATTGACAACCTGCGTGTTGAAGTCTGCAAGTCTGTAAGTCTGTTCACATTTTCTTGAGCACCGGCAACACCTCACAGTTCTTTATCTGGTCATCACTAAATTTCATGAACAGGTTTGACGTCATGTCTAGATGAGAATGATCCATTTTTATCGAGATTGCAGGTTTGACCAAAAACCTTTAGCACAGTCTACAGGTTGCATCTATGAAGGGGTTTTATTGTAAATGGGTAGGGTGACTCGGTATGATGTCCAGATAAGAATGTCCTATTTTGGTCGTGATAGGTCTATTATGATTGCTGAACAGGCACATGACCTAGATTTGTTTAGCACAGTCTACAGTTCATATTTATGAAATGATTGGAGTGCGGTGGCTCAGTGGTAGATTGTTGGACTTCACAGCTAGAGTTCGATCCCCATCAGGGACGACCTGCGTTATGTCCTTGGGCAAGCCACTTTATCCGGTTGTCTACATGATGGCATGATGATGCTGTGTACTAAGGCGCACTGCATGTCTATGATGCACATGTCTTCAACTTCTGTAACCCTGCTTGAGCAGAGCCTGAACAGAGTTAGAATGTTGAGGAGCTAACAGCTGCTCATCGATGCTCAGTGGTTCTCTCTGGGTACTCAGGCTTCCTCCATCCGTAAAACTGTCACGGTCACTATTAGCCATTGTCCATAAGTATGTGACCTTAAACACCAATAAATAAATCGAGAACTAATTCTACTTCACTGTCATTTTCTGATGCACAGTTAACTGCTATGCATAATTTGTCTTTCGGAAAACATTCCTTAAATATGTTCAGTTGAGTTCTTTTCAACCAACATCTACTCAACAGAGTATCAGAATGTAGGCCATCAGAATATAAATTAAATTTTAATGAATAAGACGTTTGTCTATTTTAACGCTTTCTGGACTTAAGTCTTGACTCAATGCAATAGTCCAACGAGACAAACTCTGATTCAAATATTATATTTCGGAGTTCACTAAAGTTATTTGACGTTTAATTTCTTCATCATCAGGCTTGCTATGCCCTTTTAAGCTATTATATATTTGAACTGAATAACGTGGACTTTCAAGAATACTAATTACCACATTGGAATATATCCTCAAAAATTTAATAATACAGTGGAGCCCACTTAATTGGATATCTCTAAACTGAATAACCCTGTTAGTTGAATATAATTTCCCAACACAAAACCATTTATCATACCTCCAGTACAAATTTGACCTGATAATTGAATATAGGTTATAGAGTAAACGCCTGTTAATTGAATAAAAAATCTTGTAACCTGTCGAGAAATTACCCTGACTCACCCCAGTTTTCCTTTGTTTATATACCTGTTTGGCCTCAGTACATCCAATACAGGCATTTAATTTGTTATATCTTGTTTGACAGAGCTCATGGAGCTCTGTCAAACAAGATATAATAGAATAAATGCTAAGTTTATCTCTAGAATACAGGAAAGTGACACAATCCCTGTTAATTGAATACTCCTGTTAATTGAATAATTTTCATTGGCAAAGTGGCTATTCAATTGACAGGGTTCCACTGTATCAGCTAAATTAGTATTAATTTGATGCACCACAGAGTTGTCCTTCACTTTAACTTCCCAAAATTTACCATTTTTCCTGTTCAAGTCACACGTGCCTATCCATACATACACAACGTCATTTTGAAAGTGTTCATAATTCTCAAAACTATTTCGTAAATAATCTTAAGCGTCTCGAGACTGACACCAAAACTCAATAACTGGGGCGAATTCATGTTGTATGGATTTCAGCCGATTACCCTTACTATCAGATAATAATATTGGAAATCATATCTGTGATTTGGATGGATAAAATGGTTTATTGTTTAAAAACTTATTCAGTTTTGATGCAGTCATGTATAAAAGTTTATATCTCATATCACTCTTACCACACTGAGTTCCTGTTTTCCAACCAGAAACAATCTGGGACCACCTCTGCCACCAAAGTAATACTCACATTAATGGACATTTGTATTCAACATTCTGATCATATTTATTCACAAACTATATTACAGGTTTAAGGAAAATTTACAACTCAGATTATAAGATAACAACACTCGAATTGCGCGACCACCACCAATCAACGCCAGCGCTGCATCCCCAATCAAAAATGGGCCAGATTATTAGTCTGTATGAGTCATATTTAGCCGGTCATATTTATTAATAATAACCAGTTTTCTAAAACAATAAATATTGTCTGCCCTACATAAAGTCAAAAAGAATATTTTGCATTGTAATATGATTTTTTAAGATACACTTAATGGAGGGTTAGCTGTTTGATTGTGTTTGGAGAATGTGTGTCGCCAGGATTTTCAAAAAGAGTTCAACTTTGATGAAAAAGCATATGCCATGAGTGCCAAAGGTACAGACATACAAGGTAAGGGGCATAACCCCATAACCTCCCCCCCCCCCCCCCCCAAATTTTTTTTTATCAAATGGAGCTCTCTTGTCGCCTCTTGGGGGATTTCTCTGCATACTGCATTCTTGAAAAAAATTGTGAACACCTTTGCATGGGAGACCTACTGGATGTGCCCTCCTGATCTCAATAAGCCTCTTTTGGAAAAGTACAGGCCATAATGGTTATGTAGGGTTGATTTGATGTGTTTTGAATAACAATGTACATTTGATGGTTTATTGCAGTGATGAGTTACAGTTTCTCCCACTTCTTCTCCAACAGATAGCATGAGTGTATTGATGTCCAAGAGTAAAAGAACCTATGTTACTTATTGATAAGCCCTAAAAAAATAAAAAATCTGTTTCTCAGGTCCTCCCGCATGGTCCTTCTGGCTGCCGCATACTCTCTTTTTATAACCAATTTAAACTTAAAAAAAATAAAAATTAAATGGTTTATGTCTGATATTTTACCCAAGTTAAAAAAATTGATGAATTTGTCTTTGCAGTGCTTTAGCATTGCAAAGCCTTCTTGCACGCAAGGGATGAAATACACCACCACCCATGCTATTCTGTAGATTATGAGGCCTAAAACTTGAACCAAGGACATGAACTTTTGATGGCAAAAAAGTAATTACTGAAATAAAAAATAAAATAAAAAAACGCTCGCCCGCATGCAATTTCACAAATAATGGCCTGAGAAACAGAAGATCTACTTTGTGTTGCCTAAACCAGACCAATTTAACAATTTAATCACTATCAGATTGATGCATGGGATAAAATGGGTTACAGAGCAAGGGGTTTGTAAATATATTTGTTCAGCTACAATGTATGACTTTGCAGTGCATTCTACATAGGAGAATATCATAGTTTCTTTCCCAACCACCACAGTGACACATCCATCTTTATATTGTGAGACACTCTTTTATCCTTCCATACTTCTTCTAGTGAACTCCTTAAAGTTGACCTTTGTTGAACATCCCCAAATCAAAACATAAACAAAAGAAAATGTTTGCCTTCAATGAGTGAGCACTCCACTTATAACATTTGGTCTCAATCTTTATTTCTTTCAAGAATTAGGAAAAGATTACTTTGAGTATGTACTTCAATGTTTCTAGAATACAGCTGTTATTTTATTTTGAGGTATTTTAGTCTAAAACAATTTGTTTTCCTACTTATGCATTAGCAGACTTTCAGGCAGTGCCATCTACACATGGCAGCAGTTCAATGGCAAATTCCAGTTTCCACATGTTCTATGTTTCATTCCAAGCATTTTGGTCTATAATTTATTGGGGTTATTCATTTTGGGCCTTTTTTAGTCTTTGAAGAAAATTACCTGAAATTTGACCAAAGTTAGGTTGGACGTCCCCTTTAGTCCATCTTGTACGGCTAAGTCCAAAACATGGATGAGGCATGGAAATCATTCAACATGTAAGAAGTCCCTGCAAGATTCGATGTTCGAACTTACATTGTCTCATGTTGCCACTACTAACTTGTCTCTCGACAGCTCCCATATATCCAACATTTCAAGAACTTTGTCAGCGATAGTTTCCCCTGAGTGTTCTCCAGGAAAAGATACAGCTGCGAGTCTAACGCTCTCTAATTCCCATGAATTTAAAATGAAATATACAGTCAAACTGATACATGAATGCATTGCCTCAGATGTCTATATATCAAAGGAGGCACACAGAAGTATGTGATGTTTTTTTTCAAATGGATTCTTCTCTGTAGCTTTCTATCGACGTATAGTTTTGTGATCTCATTGTCCATTGTGTCTCTTGAAGAAACTATATTAAATCGTGGATTTAATGTGTAAGAGTACTGTAGAAATCCAGGGTCATTCACTATAGATATAGACTGAATATCTGAACATATCACCTCAGCAAGATTCCGTTTACACTGCGTGTATCGAAGACTATCTTTCTTATACTATTCTTCTGACCCGAACTCGGATTCACCAAATGCAATTCCTTGTGGGAGCAGAACAGATTTGGATGATGATGCAGCTGAGGATATCTTTTTTACATAGTTCGACATTGATTTGTGTCTTTTGGCTGGTGGTTCTATCACTGTATCGAAAATGTCTTTATGGTGCCTCTTAAAATGTTTTTTTAAGTTGTACTGGCCACCAACACCTTTCTTTATTTTTTCCTCACATTTTACACATCGGAAAACACCAGCAATTGTCCCAGTGTTGTCGTGCTCCACATCAATTACGCCTTGCTGCAATGTGACGTTCAGTGAAACGTGGAATTATTCGAGGTCGTTGAGCGTACAAATTCCAGCTGTGCAGGCGGTTTCGGATAGTCTGACCACTGTCTCGCACATCTGTTGCTCAGTGCAGCTGCTTTTCAATTTCTGAGGCACTTTGATGGTGGTTACTTAATGCTGTGGCTCGGACAAAATGATCCTGGTTAACAGTTGTCACCCTTGGAAGACCTGACCGACTTCTGTCATCAACGTTGCCTGTCTGACAGTAGCGTGACCACAACCTGCTAATCACCGATTGAGTAACGTTGAGAATTTGAGCCACTGCATTCTGTCTGTTGCCAGCTTCCAACATGCCAATGGCACGTAAACGTTTGTCACATGTCAGTCTTCGGGTACCTCAAAAGTTACGTTTCAACCAGAAACTATTGGTGAACGAGTTTATACCAAGAAAAGAATGATGAGACCTCCGAAAAAGCCTGTCCAGTACAAACGAAAATTTCAAAATGTACCCCCACAGACATTAACACAGCTCTTGTGCGAAAAACCTGCACAAAGTTTTCATGTGCCAGTGACATTCATGATCCACACTAAACTTGGTCACATATCGATGTGTCCAATCACGCATATCCAATACCATTTTCCGAAAATATCAACATCATTTTGGGTTTCCTCTTCTTTTTTGGAATAGTATATTTTAAATTCCACATCTATTTAAATTTAGTTTCAAGATTAAATTGAATAAAATATATCAAAGGGTAATTAAATAACATACATTTATTGACTTGATTAAATTTCTGATTTATGTTCTAATTCAAATTTTCGATTCCAAACCCACGTGAATATACAGGTCAAAACAAAGTAGGTCCCATTTTGTACACAATAATTCAGATTGCTTTCGTTGTGGGGTGGAAATCAACGACTGAAAAACATTCATAATGGCTGTGTTTTCAAATAGCTTCTAATGCTGAAATTCACTCCATTTCGTAGATTCATATTCATGCATCTACTGCTGGGAAATTCCGAATGGAGAAATGTAATGTTTCAAACATGATAGCCAATCCAGAAGTCCATGTACAAAATGGACATACACTATTTTTAGATTAAGTTCTTTATTATTTATTTATTGGTGTTCAAGTTCAAATATTTCTGCACAATGGCAAATCATGACCACAGCAGTTTTACAGATGGAGGAAGTTGGAGTACCCAGAGAGAACCACTGAGCAATGACAAGCAACTGTCAGCTCCCCCACATACTAACTCCACACAAGTAGAGTTAGCATTGGTTGAAGACAAGTGCACCATCGACATGCAGTATGCCTTAGTACAAAACACCACCATGCCCCCATGTGGGCAATGGTGATGAAGTGTCTTGCCTTAGGCCACAACGCAGTTGCCGCAGTTGGATTCGAACCAAGTACCTCTTGGCTTGCAGCCTGCACCTCTACCTACTGAGCTGCCGCGTCCCTGCATAAGTAACATGTACAGCAGATTGAAGTAAAACTCTGTGAAAACAACCGGCTGATGAGTGTATTTTATGTTCATTTGTTATTATTCACTTTGTGTTGACAGTGATTAAAGAAGAATTGGGTAACTAGATTGTTTAAAACTGAACTGACAGTGATATCAGCCGATGAAACAGCTTCATAGTACTGCCACTGGTGGGGTGTTGTCAGTGTAACTTGTATTGGGAGTGGGATATTATAAATGTCAAATAATTGACAAGTAGTTTAAACACTACAGCCAATCATTGTGCCAACTTAATAAGCTCATTACTGCTGTATGAGGTTGTGAACCTAATGGAAATATGAACAATTTGGATCCTGTGGTGTTCCATGTAACCATCGGCACAAACTGATGTTCAAACACTTCTACTGATGGTCAACTGATGTCTTAAAATTGCCTGATGTCAGAAGCTATTGCCAAACATCAATTAATCACTAATGGAAGTCCTCTAAAATGGGCAACATGGGTATAAAGTATTGACTAAACTTGATGTTATCTCCATGTTACGGTCACAATTAACCATTATGTTGAAAAATATGTGACCTTAAACACCAATAATTAAATAAATAAAATAATCAAATAGTGTTGCAATGAGGTAAACAGACAAGGAATTTCAACCAGATCTCAACCCAGTCATGATCAGATCAAAATTCTCAGCATGCTTTGCTCTACAGTATTGTAACTAACATGTATACTATGTATATTTAGCACCATTTATAATACAGTAGTTCAGAGATGTGGACTGTATTGGGTTTGTCCTTCCTTCCATCTGTCTTGTCATCTGACTGTCTGTCCATCCATCCTCTGTTCGTCTGTCCATTGCTATCTATTGCTTTTCGGGCTAATAATTTGAAACTATACCACTAATGGATTCTATCTTTTTTTTAGCTCACCTTGACAAAGTCAAGCTGAGCTAATCTCATTGCTCTCCGTCAGCCGTCTGTCCATCGTCTGTCCGTCATCCATCAACACCATGTTTTGGTCTTCTCCTCCAAAACCACTGGGCCAATTCAAGTGAAAGTTTGTGTGAGTGATGGTCCCGAAGGGGCATTGCATTTTTGTTCAACTCCACGTGCCCAGCCCCATAGGGAGGGAGTGGGGAAAATGGGCCAGAATATTTTTAAAATCTTCTCATGAACCAGTGGGTACAATGACTTGATATTTGTTATGGAGCTTCCTTTTGAGGTGTAGAATCAAGTTTGTTCAAATGAAATTTGTGAAGCAATATTTGACTTTGTAATGGGAGGGATAAGATTATTGGCTCCGCCCAAAACTTCCTATTTTCTGAACCAATGACCTGATTTGAACCAAATTTGGTATGTGGTATTATTGGGTCATAAGTACTTGACTCGTGCAAAAAAAAAATAAATTCTGCATCCCCCATGGGAACTCCAGGAGCTAAAAATAGAAATATTTTCAAATGCTCATATTTCCCAAACTACATGGAATAGAGAGCTATTATTTGGTATGAAGCATCCTTAAGACCAGTAGAATTGAATGGTAAAATAAAATTGCTGTCGGTTTTGTTAGGGTGTTCTGTAGAGGGCATCAGAAAAAATGCTGAGTCTGCATACTTGCAAAAATTAAAAAAAAATCTTTTCTCCAGAACCAATGGTCAGAATCTTTTGATATTCAGTACACAGCATTCATAGGGGGGTCAGATAGACGTTTGTTAAAATAAAAACCCATTGGTTCATATTTGGGCTCAATACAGGAGCCCAAATTTTTAACTTTGGACACTATGGGGAATATTCTTTAAAAATCTTCTTCAGATTCACATGTCAGAATCCTTTCATATTTGGTTTACAACATCTCTAGGGGAGTCAGATTCAAGTTTATTCAAATTGGTTACCTGGGTTAATATTTGGGCTCCCTATTGTAGCCCAAATTTTAAGTTAATGCAATATGAGGACATTTCTTTAAAAATCTTCTTTTTCAGATCCACTAGTCAAAATGCTTTCATATTTGGTAGACAATGTCTCTAAGGGTATCTGGACGATTCATCGTGATTGTAGATTCATCGTGACGACAAATCGTCCAAATTACGATCACGACGAATCGTCTTCTGGGTTTTCGACAAAACATCCAAGGCATGGATCTGTAACACTGAATTATTTTCAAATTTCCTCTAACACTGAATTATTTTCAAATTTTTGTCAGGTTGATTTTAATGTACTTTGATGTGGGATCGTTTGAAGTAACATCAAAAAGTGTTAAAAAAACAAACTCATGCTTATTGTTTTGATTAGAATAAGACATGGATGCTCATGAGTTTTTAATACCTCTTTGATGTGACATCAAAAGTGTTTATAAAAACACAGTTTGTGAATATATACCCGCAAATTTTCACAGGATGTCACATTTCAGTTATTTATTACAGTGTGGGGGCGCGGTGGTTCAGTTGGTAGAGGTGCAGGCTGCAAGCCGAGAGGTCCTCGGTTCGAATCCCACCTGCGGCAACCGCGTTGTGTCCTTGGGCAAGACACTTCACCCCGATTGCCTACATGGGGGCACGATGACGCTGTGTACTGAGGCGTACTGCACGTCGATGGTGCGCATGTCTTCAACCAATCTAACCCTGCCTGTGCAGCTGTTCAGAGTTCAGAGTTACGATGTTGGAGAGCTGACAGCTGCTCGTTGTTGCTCGGTGGTTCTCTCCGGGTACTCCGACTTCCTCCACCCGTAAAACTGTCATGGTCACGATTAGCCATTGTGCATAAGTATGTGACCTTAAACACCAATAAATAAATAAATAATTTATTACAGTGGTAGAAACAAAAATGAAACGACGTCGGACGCGCCAATAATGGGTATGTAAAATATAAAATTCCTTCTTTTTTCTTGACATTTCTCGTTTCAAAAATATATTTTATGACCCTTATGAAAGAGTGGAAATATACAGGTTAAGTTATATTTTTCATGATATTATTACAGAGTTGTGCGACGAAGGGTGGAAATATATAGGTTTTATGTACGTTTCTTGTCTCAAAAATATAATTTATGACACCTCCTCGAGGCCTGATAAGTTACAGTACGTGCCAAGTGTATTACGTCTCAAACACCCAACGCGGTGGTCGTTTTTTAAAAAATCACCGGCAGACACCGTGTCACACGGTGTAATTATGAATGAAGAAATCACCGTGTCCATACCGCGTTCAAGGGTGAAAAAGATTAGTGACTTTTTTTTTTACACTGGAAGTCTCGATTACCAATAAAACAATGTGCTCCCGTAACTCTTTTGAAGTGCCGTCGGAGATAAAACAAACTTGAAAATTAAAACATAAAATTAAAAGACATGTGGATATTGTTTCTGACACCCTTCCCTCCACCGACAGACGCCGTTGTGGCCCATTTGCAAACGCAGTGGGAAACGCATGTAAACTAGATTTCTGATCATATTGTGGGTTTCAGAAATCGGCTTTTGAGCGAGTTTGTGGGCCGGTTGAGTCTGTTCAGCATTTAAAAAAAACTTTAAAATATTTTAAGAAAGCAATATTATTCAACCTCTAACGTGTGATCAGAATGAAAATACTCAGACTGAGGCAGTGTAGGCAGCAATCTCACATGCAATTGAAATCGGAAATAAAAATAAAAAATATCGTGACTGACACAATGTTGACATTTGACGCTGCGTGGATCCGAAAAGTTCTATTAATTTATCGAACGTTCGGTGACATTAAAGTTAACTTTACAGACAAAATGGAAACACAAGAACAAGGGTTAAATCCATAATCGTAATTCCAAAGAAAACACAGAGTAGGCTACATGTACTTAAAGGAACCGAATTCACCCCCCCCCCCCCTTATTTATTTATTTATTTATTTATTGGTGTTTATGGTCACATACTTATGCACATTGGCTAATCGTGACCGTGACAGTTTTACGGGTGGAGGAAGCCGGAGTACCCGGAGAGAACCACCGAGCAACGACGAGCAGCTGTCAGCTCCCCAACATCGTAACTCTGAACTCTGCACCGCAGCACAGGCAGGGGTAGATTGGTTGAAGACATGCGCACCATCGACGTGCAGTACGCCTCAGTACATAGCGTCATCGTGCCCCCATGTAGGCAATCGGGGTGAAGTGTCTTGCCCAAAGACACAACGCGGTTGCCGCAGGTGGGTATCGAACCGAGGACCTCTCGGCTTGCAGCCTGCAACTCTACCAACTGAGCCACCGTGCCCCCCCCCCCCCCCTTTTCAAATCGACAAAAGTAAAAAAAAATTGAAACAAGTGTGTGGAGACGTAAATGGATGTGAACAGATCAACACTTGCACAAGAATAGACCTGGTCTGTGCGTGTAAATCCTCTGCGCATCAAACTGAGAACGAAAAGTATTAAAGCCTTCAGTCTTAACTCCACCAGTCTTTTATTTTATGGAAATATAGCCTATGGTATCTTGCGTTTGTGGCAGTAAAATTGACGAGCACTTTTACTCAGAAATCCCTGGTAGCTAAGAGAAGCAGAGTATTTCAAGGTCTATCAATGAATGTCATGAAGGATTCAGCAGGATAAGTCCACCCCCCCCCCCCCCCCCTCCCTCCCAACAAAACGTCCTCCAATACAGTTTGGAGCCATACAGGCCTACTTTGCCCCGGGTCCCGAGTTTCGGTTAAAAGTGAAAATGAAATCATACATACTCTTAAATTTTTTTTTCAATTCAGAAAATGATTGCCCGATCCCAAGGCAGATTCAATTATTTTTTTAAAATGATTTCCGGAAAAACATGTCTGTAGACTCTTAAATGGAACGAGCTCGGTCCAACGAGAGCTCACGACCTGAGCAATAATAATTAAGTTGATGCAAAAAAAAAAAGAAGATTTTTTTCAGTTGGGCTTGTTTGGGCTTATTACAGATCTATCTATTTAACCTACCAGTGAATGCAGCCAAGGGTTAACTAATAATTAAATGATGAAAACTGCTTTCATTTTCAAAAGTGGGGTTGGGCTAAAAAAATTGTATCTGAATTGCCACCCCCCCCCCCCCCACCCTTTACCGTTAATTGGTAAAATTATTATAAAAAATAAACAAATAAAAAGGCAGCCATGTCCATCAGTGATATTCAAATTACTTCAAACAGAAGTTATTTCCGCAACAACAGAACATCAGAAATCAGTCAAAAGCCAATTTTACGGTTGGGGGTTCTCTCACCACAAAGTTGGCTGTTTGGGGTGAATCGATATTCTGATCGGACATGCATTTCTGAGTTAAATGGTTAAAGAAACGCGCATTCGAATGAAAGAAAAACAGTGATCGTATGTTTTGACTATTTATTCATCAATATCATATGAAAGAACACACCAGAAAGTGTGTTTTTTAAATACGAGGGCATTATTTTTTCACAACTTCCAAACAACACGTGTTTGAAAAGTCAGCCATTTTATCGTCTGAATGCTTTTCGGTCCGCTCAGTTTGCCCCGCCGGGTTAAATTAAAGTAACATAACTTAGTATTTTGGTCTAGAGGCTTTGAAACGAATTCTTGAGGCGTTCAAACTGAAGTATGTCCCCAGTGTGCTGTAAGCTTTATTACAGAACCTGAGCACACTGTGTGAGTGGAAACTTCACTACATGAGTGTTTTTGTCATAATCAATACTTACCCCTCGTCTAATCGCAGCCACTCAGTGTGTACTATTGGCAAATTATGGATAACAGCCTTACTTTGAAAACACAGACAGATGAAATTTAGAATCAGGCTTTTTTTTCTTCAGCTCGAGAAAGAGTTCAATGAATTTGGCAGCTGATAATTTTGACACTTATTCCCAATTAATCGACTATGTAAAAATGAAGTCACACCTCAACATCCTTTTTGAGTTAGCACATATAACTATAATAAATAATTCTAGTAGTTTGTTCAGCAATTAAAACCAGTGGCAATAATCTTTTTAATAAGACAGTCACCACAATAGGATTAATGATCAGAAGTTTAATCAAACAGCCACCGATTATTGTATAAACCTTATGTTATTCTTAATAGCCTATTGATATAGACGGTTTAGTTCGAATTTTGCTTCAAAACAGAATCGCTTGACAATAAGACTCTGGCAGACAAAAACGTTTGAGATGAAGAGAGAAAGATGAACTTATACCAGAACTGTGAAAACCCGTTTAATCAGAACCACAGAATACATATACTAGTACCAGTTTATGATGGGTGGGGTTGTGTCATTCCCCCCCCCCCCCCCCCCCCAAGAACCATAGGAATGAGCCCGGGACGACTACAGCCCTCGGTTGCCACAGAATTGATATGCCGCGGGAGGGGGGAGTGGGGGGGCATTGCACAGTGATGACCAATGTAGAATATTGGAGGGGTAGGAATAACCCATTACGTCCAGCCATTACGAGGCGATTTACAATGGGGCCACCTCCTATAAAAGAATTTGCTTGTACACTTATTTGTTATCATGAGGTGTCCAGCAACCTGGCGGCTCATAGATAGCCTACCATATGGCCTGTTATCTGAAAATTCGCTTGATGTTCCAACAAGCTTTTTGCCAAATCCCTCATTGGGTGGAGGGGGAGGGGGGGGGGGGGGGCTTGTGTCAAAATCGGAAAGTGGTCGGAAAATTGACGGCGCCGATAGGGCGAGGGTCAGGTTTCCGCCAATGAATATAAACCCCCCCCCCCCCCCCCCACCAGCAGCACCCGATTGAGGAAAACCTAGCTAGATGCCCTTGGCACAAGGTACAGATTAAGAATCATAGTCGGGGTGAAATTTATTTTTGGCCTGCAGTGTAGACCCGAATGACTTTCTGAAAAAAGGAAGATGGGGGGGGGGGGGGTGGGGGGGGTAGGCCTACGCACAAAAGTTTAATTGGCCTACCGATGAGATTTTCCTTGCCCCCCCCCCCCCCCCCCCCCCCCCCCTCCACTGATTTGCAATGCATCTGGGCCAAAACAGAACAGACCCCGTGATGCTTCTTATCACTGTTAGTGATAACGTGCGGCAAAACCATTAAATGACATGGTTGGAGGGGGGATGCTCAAGGGGGCAGCTCTCAAGAAATTAAGTTCTGGCATGACCTCAGAAGCTCGGCCGTATTTCCACCGGGTGTTGGGGGTGAAATGTGACGTTTCAAGAAAACGTTTTACCCGAGGTTGTCAAATGTCGACGTGTCTCCGATATTACGGTCCCGTCCCTTAGATCATTTTTCTGAGCCACCTTAAATAGGGCCTATTGATTTTAGTTGACATTTTATGTTTAGACAAAGAGTTATTATTATTATTTAGGATCTAGACATGGAAGTGCTCATTTACATGAAGGGTCTACCATAAAATGGCGAAAAGAAAGACAGTGGGGCAAATAGGGACACTCACAGTTCGCCGGGGGAACGGCACCGTGGTACCAACTCATCTCAACTCGCCTGTCTTTTGTTTCTGTTTCTGCCTTTTAACGGCCACAGATTGTTGGGATTTAAACAGAAAAAAAAATCTCCACGGTGCACTTTTTTCCCTCACACCGCCAGAATCACATTTCAAAACTGCAGTTGAGAAACGAGTCAAACCCAGAGTCCAGGTTGATTTAATAAATAGATTTTCGGTGGGTAAACTTACCAAATGCATAAATAATATTTAGGTAGGCTAGTCTGGGTTAGACAACAGAATGCGTACACAGTTTTCGTACCAGTCAAAGAAAACATCGACTCTGGGTTAGCGATTTGTTTTATTTCAAGCATTTTCAATTTATTTATATTTTCTTCATGTGACAAAATATCGAGAGAATATAACCACGTGTGAATTATTTTGTGAATTGCGAGTTGACAGAAGCACATACTCTTATTACATACTCAAAGCGTCACGGTTGAACACCGGGTCACAACAATACCCATGTATAAATCCTTTGTTTTCTCAAATTTAATTAACTACTGTTTTCACGGAACAAAGATTTGATCTTCATAATCCTTTTCATGCCACGCCGCGGTGTTAAAAAATCAACACCGTGTGACACCGGCTGAAAAATGCGATTTTCACTCAGCACGGGGGCGGGTGATTGGGACGTAATACACTTGGCACGTACTGTATATTTTTCAGATCAGAAACATGATATTATTACAGAGTTGTGCGACAAAGGGTGGAAATATATAGGTTTTATGTACGTTTCTTGTCTGAAAAATATAATGTATGACTCTTCATATGCAGAAACTCCAGAATCTTCACCTGTGCGTCTGCGGCCATCGCCTCAGAATCAAAGTGCTTCTTCGTCTGTACATTTGTTGTTGCAGTCACCAACAAGGACCTTTACGCACTTACCTCAAACCACATCAGACCTTCAGTGCCACTTGGTGGCTGATGAAAAACTACAAAGGTATCAAAAAAACCATTTAAAAACTATCAGATGGAAATTTTTAATATATGGGAGCATTACTCACTTGAGGTGTGTGAATGTTACTCGATTTGTTTGTTCATTCTGTATTTTTGTTATTTTATTTTTTCATGTGCTATTGTTCTGATTTATTTCAAAATATAAAATAAAGAAAAATTAACTATTAACTCTTGTTATTTGTTGTCACAACCAGCTTAAATTAGCGTTAAAGATTCAAAATCAGAATCTTCGACGAATTGTCCAAACAACCACGGAAATTGCCGACGAATCGTCCATTGGATGATTCGTCGGCAATTTTCGTTCACGACGAATCGTCCAGATTCTATGACGAATGTGCAATCACGACGAATTGACCAGTATTCTCTCTAAGGCTGTCAGATTCCAGTTTGTTCAAATTGGGTCTGCAGGGTTATATTTGGGCTCGCTATGGTAGCCCAAATTTTAACTTAGTGCAATATGAAGAAATTTCTTTAAAATTTTCCTTCTTCAGATCCAACAGTCTGAATGCTTTCATATTTGGTATACAACATCTCTAGGGAGGTCAGATTCAACGTTGTTTAAATCGAGAGCCTGGGTTAATATTTGGGCTCCCCATGAGAGCTGGAATTGGCCATGTAGCCGAAGAATTAGAAATTTTGTTTTCGGTAATCTGGATCGCGGTGGTGTTGTGGTAACCAGTTCTCGTTATATCACCGAAGTTAAGCAACGTCGAGCCCAGTTAATCATTGGATGGGTGACCGTTTGAGTGATCAACTCGGACTCCCGCGTTGTGTCCTTGGGCAAGGCACTTAACCCCGATTGTCCACATGGGGGCATGATAATGCTGTGTACTAAGGTGTGCTGCATGTCGATGGTACGCATGTCTTCAACCAATCTAACCCTGCCTGTGCTGCAGTGCGGAGTTACGATGTTGGGGAGCTGGCAGCTGCTCGGTGGTTCTCTCCGGGTACTCCTGCTTCTTCCACCCGTAAAACTGTCACGGTCATGATTAGCCACTGTGCATAAGTATATGACCTTAAACATCAATAAATAATAAATTAATAAATTCAATAATCTAGAGATGTGTAACTAAGGTTAATCCACATAGGTTGTATCAAGGGTCTTCATAGAGGAGCTCCACATTTTACATTATGATCAACTAAAGAAAAGGCATGTTGTTCAGAGTATTGTTGTTGTCACTCCTGAGGGGTTGAAGGATTGACCATGTATCCTATGGAGATGGATTGCTTAATGTAGACTCATTCTTGGATTGTGTTTGTATTGTGCTCTGTTTAAGATGAGTGTTTCAAACCCTGTTGGGCCTCTTGTTATTTATTTGTTGGAGGATGTTTTTTTTTCAATAACCAGCTACTCTGGCATCCATCTTGAATTTTGTGGGGCCTCAGTGGCATTGCGGTAACCGGTTCTCGTCAGATCACCGAAGTTAAGCAACATCGAGCCTTGTTAAATCATTGGATGGGTGACCCTCTGTGCGATCAATTCGGACTCATGCATTGTGTCCTTGGGCAAGGCACTTAACCTTGATTGTCCACACGAGGGCACGATGACGCTGTGTACTAAGGCATACAGCATGTTGATGGTACAGAGTTACGATGTTGGGGAGCTGGCAGCTGCTCTTCGTTGCTCGGTGGTTCTCTCCTGGTACTCCGGCTTCCTCCACCTGTAAAACTGCCATGGTCATGATTAGCCATTGTGCATAAGTATATGACCTTAAACACCCATAAATAAATAAATAAATAAATAAATAAATAAATAAATAAATAAAATAATCTTGGATTTTGTGATTTGGCTTTTCCACATTGCTTTTCCACAATAACTCAAGACACAAATGACCAGTGGATCCCATTTTTTCTGGTACATTAAAATTGACTGTTGTAACACTTTTTGATAATCTGAAATCTGACATTTTTAATATGGCTACAATCTTTGATTTTTTGTGATATTTACTTGCCCATTGAAAAACTTGAAATTCAAATGACCACTGGATGCCATTATTTTTCTCTTGTAGTAAATTGCGATGCATTTGTAAATTTATTTGCACAACCAGAATACAAGAAAAGGTATGGCAGTAAGAACAGAAATGCATTGATTATATTACATGTATTAATAACAACATAAATGCATAAAGATTCTAAACTACTGTTCACTGGGCCAGGCAATCTAGAAAATCAAGGAGTGCAAAACAAATGCCCTCCTCAAATTGCTTGGGAGTGCAATGCCCCAGAAATTTTCAATGCAAAAACTTGTATGCTATTTTGGGTTATATTATCTTCAAGGTATTAATATTGTGACTGAAATATTGTACTACATTCAGCTACATAATGGAAAAATTGGCACACACATCTCATCATTCAAAATGTTGCTTTCAATTCTTATGTGGCTGTCTTCTACACTCAAAACGTATCGAAATGTGACACAGAATGGGTCATGAATTATTGCGAATCAATGCAACATTGACAAAAAGTCCTCTGAGTTCCAATGTGTTCTCTGTGCCAGTAGGCACAGAGAACACATTGGAACTCAGGGGACGAAATGATAATGGGTTTTAAAGGCAGTCCCAAACAGGTCTGGCATTCCAGAAATGAAGGGGTGCAAAAAATTGCCCTCCTCAATTTTTTCTAGGCATGCAGTAGGTGTGCAGCACTCCTGCACTCCTGAAGAATGCCAGGCTTGGTTCACCCATGCGCATTTATAGCCATAGGTGCTGAAAGTTACCTAAAACACCAATAAATATTCTTTTTACATCATAACTGATAAAGACATGTTTTAATCTACTACTCAACTGTTTCTCTCTCTGATTTAGCCCTTGATACTGACACAGCATTAAACACCAATAAATAAATCGAATATACTTCCCATACTATATACACAATGTTGGACCATGAACTTCCCTGTGGGAACCACAGGAAGTGGAACAGTGTTTCTTTATTATGATAAACAAGTTCAGCTTTACTGCATAGGACCCAGAACTAATGCCTGGGTGGAAGTCCTCTAACATGGGTAGCATAGGTATAAACAATTGGCTAAACGTGACTTCATCACTATGTTGCAGTGATGAGAATTCTCAAGATGCTGAAAGTGACCTTAAATACTGATAAGTAAAGGTCTCTGAAATACAGTACAGGTGCCATGGATTGGTCGTAATCCACACATGGGCGATGATGTCCGCGCATGCATTTACCAGGTAATAAAAATCATCATCAGCAAAATTTTAATTAAATTTGTGATGATTATTCCTATAATTAGTATTTGTAGTCTAATATTATTGCGTCCGTAGAAATATTGCTCTCCCGTAGAAAGTGACAAGTCCACGGCGGCTGTACTCTAGAACAGTAAATATTTAACCCCTAACAAACAAATATTTAATATTTACAAAAGAGCTATCATATTTCAGAGTTGGAGGCAGTATTCCCGTGATATTCTCATATTTCACTGAGTTTCAGCCCAAAAGTCGGCGAGGTATGATGATTGGAATCCTTGCAACATTCTGGATGTTAGGAAACACAATAGCTGCAGGTAAGGCCACACAAAATAAATTAATTGCTTCTCAGGTCATTTTTTTTTTCAAATCCTGGAGGGAGGGTTTAATTTTTATTTAATTTTTTTTTGCATGTAGTGAGCATGAATTGAGAGGCTTTCTGTACCTTTACATACATTGAATGCTGTGTTGGACAACCACCTGCCATTAGCGACCACACTTTCAATGCACTGATCTTTTTTCCTCTATAATGACAGTCACCATCTCCCAAACATAACCTGTGACCAATGATTTCAAAGCAAACTTATAATTTTTACCCATTACAAATGACCACTTTTGTAGAGAGTGACTTGTTTCAAGAACATTTTCATGCCTGATCATCTCAGCATTTTCCTTTGTTAAATGACAATCTGGTTATGTTTGGGTGTCAGATCAGCAATACTGTGGAGCCCACTTAATTGGATAGCTCTTAACTGAATAACCCTGTTAATTGAATATAATTTCCAAACACAAAACCATTTACCACACCTCCAGTACAAATTTGACCTGTTAATTGAATATGGGTTATAGAGTAAACTCCCGTTAATTGAATAAAAAATTTTGTAACCTGTCAAGAAATTATCCTGACTCTCCCTAGTTTTCCTTTGTTTATAGACCTATTTAGCCTCAATACATCCAATACAGGCATTTAATCTATTGTATCTTGTTTGACAGAGCTCATGGAGCTCTGTCAAACAAGATATAATAGAATAAATGCTAAGTTTATCTCTAGAATACAGGAAAGTGACACTATCCCTCTTAATCGAATACTCCTGTTAATTGAATAATTTTCATTGGCAAAGTGGCCGGCTATTCAATTAACAAGGTTCCACTGTAGTATTATATTTGTGTACTTATGAAGTCTTGGGAAGCACGTGGCCCCATGGTTACAGCTTGGAAATCATACCAAAAAGGTCCAGGATTCGATCCCTTCCCAGTGTTACTGCATTGTAGGCACTTCATCCTGATTGCCCATATGAGGGCACGGTTGTGCTGTGTACTAAGGCATACTGCACGTCGATGGTGCACTTGTCTTCAACCAATGCTAACTAGGCATGTGTGGACTTAGTACATTGGGAAGTCTGGGAGTTGCTCACCATTGATCGGTGGTTCTCTCCGGGTACTCTGGCTTCCTCCACCCATAAAACTGTTCAACACAAGGTGATCCTGGCTGTTGAAAAAAACATTATATCCCAGTAAATAAAGTATGAAGTCTTGTTCATTTGTTATCCATATTCTGTGTTACTCCATTTGTTCCATCTAGCACCCAACATAAAAAAAAAGTTCTTATATACTTTATAAATAACCACATTTCTATTGGCTGGATCTTATGCACGTGACTGGTAAAAATCCATGGACACCGCTTTTCCAGTGAATATCAACTTTCTAAATACAGTGGAGCCCACTTAATTGGATATCTCTTAAATGAATAACCATGTTAATTGAATATAATTTCCCCAACACACAACCATTTACCATACCTCCAGTACAAATTTGACCTGTTAATTGAATATAGGCTATAGAGTAAACTCCTGTTAATTGAATAAAAAATCTTGTAACCTGTCGAGAGATTGCCCTGACTCTCCCCAGTTTTCCTTTATAGACCTCTTTGGCCTCAGTACATCCAATACAGGCATTTAATCGATTATATCTTGTTTGACAGAGCTCATGGAGCTCTGTCAAACAAGATATAATAGAACAAATACTAAGTTTGTCTCTTGAAAACAGGAAAGTGACACAATCCCTGTTAATTGAATACTCCTGTTAATTGAATAATTTTCATTGGCTAAGTGGCTATTCAGTTAACAGGGTTCCACTGTATAGCTTTTGGAAATCCCCTCTCTAGTTCTATTTCAGTCGACGTGATCTCTATAATGTTGTTTATTTTTATGTTATTCTGCAGATGATAACTATTTTATTATTAAATAAAAGTATTTTTGGTTGATATAACTGAACTTTTAATAGACAAATTTTGAGGATGGTGTATATAATAAAACAGTTATGGACTTTTGTGGTGGTAAATGTGATGTCATATGAACCTAAAAAACATATGTTTTTAGCTCACCTGAGCAAAGCTCAAGGTGAGCTTTACTGATCACTTGCAATCCGTCGTCCATCTGTCTGTCTGTCCATTCGTTAACTTCACGTTTTCGACTTCTTGTCAAGAACCACTGGGCCAATTTAGGAAAAAATTTATGTGAATCTTCCCCAACATGTGTCCACCCAAGTTTGTTCATAAGATGTTGCCATGCCCACCAGGGGCTTTACAAGGGGTATAACTGTAACACTACCCTCAATTTTCTTTGAAAATCTTCTTCTTCAGATCCAGCAGTTGGAATGTTTTGATATTTGGTGTGCAGGGGGCGCGTTGGTGGCGTGGTAACCAGTTCTCGTCAGATCACCGAAGTTAAGCAACATCGAGCATGGTTAGTAGTTGGATGGGTGACCATTTCAGCGACTGATTCGCGCTCCCGCATTGCGTCCTTGGGCAAGGCACTTAACCCTGATTGTCCACATGTGGGCACGATGACGCCGTGTACTAAGGCGTACTGCACATCAATGGTGCACATGTCTTCAACCAATCTAACCCTGCCTGTGCTGCAGTGCGGAGTTACGATGATGGGAAGCTGGCAGCTGCTCGTCTTTGCTCGGTGGTTCTCTCTGGGTACTCCGGCTTCCTCCACCCGTAAAACTGTCACAGTCATGATTAGCCGTTGTGCATAAGTATGTGACCTTAAACACCAATAAATACTAAATAAATTTGGTGTGCAGCATCCTTAGGGGGTTGTGATTCAAGTTTGTTCAATATGAGAAATTTTTCTTTAAAAATCTTCTTCTTCAGATTCAGCAGTCAGAATGTTTTGATATTTGGTATGCAGCATCCTTAGGGGGGTGAGATTCAAGTTTGTTGAAGCCAAGACCCTGGGTTCGTATTTGGGCTCCCTGTGGGAGCCCGAATTATAACTTAGTTCAATATGAGGATTTTTTCTTTAAAAATCTTCTTCAGATTCAGCGGTCAGAATGTTTTGATATTTGGCATGCAGCATCCTTAGGGGGGTGAGATTCAAGGTTGTTCAAGCCAAGTCCCTGGGTTGATATTTGGGCTCACTCTGGGAGCCTGAATTATAACTTAGTTCAATATGAGGAATATTCTTCAAAAATCTTCTTCTTCAAATCCACCAGTCAGAATCTTTTGATATTTGGAAAACGGCATCCCACTGGAGGTGAGATTCAAGTTTGTTCAAGCCAAGTCCCTGGGTTCTTATTTGGGCTTCCTATGGGAGCCCGAATTATAACTTAGTTCAATATGAAGAATATTCTTTAAAAATTAATTTTTTTTAGATCCACTGGTCGGAATCTTTGGATATTTGGTATAAGCTTTTCTATGGAGGGGCAGATGCAATTTGTTGAAATCAATTCTCTGGGTTTTATATTTAGGCTAACATGTCAGGTGAGCGCCCTCAGACCCCTGGGGCCTCTTGTTTAGGTTCACATCACATCATATTCACCACCACAAAAGTCCATAATTGTATATTGTTTTTCATATTTTACTCTTGCATCTATCAGGGATCATAGAAAACAAATCGGTCTGTTTGTTACAAGATTGGCATTAAGCTATTGCCTCAAACAGTCACATATTTTCCAGGAGCCAATCGCTAGTTTTGAAACTGAACTTCTCTCAAAACCAAAGATATCAAAGCATTGTTATTATACTGACTGTGTCAAGAGGAACAGTTGTTAATGTCAAAAAATAAAATGCAATAAAAACTTGAAAAACCTCATGTGGAACAATACATACTGCTTTGCTCTTTTATCTTGATCACAATTTGAAACCATGATTGTTTTGTTTGATAGCCCATGTTGATACAATGTAGTCAGCTTTTCAATGCCATTTGATCAGAATTCACTGCTCGCATTTCTTCTCAACCTACTCACAATTGTTTACAATTGGGTGTAATGTAAGTGCAAGCCCTACTTCGGAACTAACTCAAGCTAATAACTTTTCCAAACGAGTTGGAAGAGTGCCAAAGCACGAAAAAAAAGATCGAAAAGGAGGTCGAGTGAGACAGGCACTCGACATTACAGGTCCTTTCTCTGCACACCTCTTGCAATTTACCAAGCGCATGCACAACAACCGTGACATCAATCCTTTTTTTCCGTCATCGGGCATGATCGGAATTTTTGTGACTCATGCTGTTCAGCTTGTTTCTTCGAGAACAATTTGAATAACTCACTACGATTATTGTTATATGTGCATTCTAGGTTTGTATCCTTTACTCAAGCTCAAAATTGTTGTGTTTTCTTTATATTTATGCTCTTTTTAGCTTGTGTTATCTTTGCTTATCTTGCCTTTTCTGTGTGCGAAAACGCGACCTGCGTTGATTGGTTTCCTGCTGTGGGAAGCTTGATTATTTGGATTATTTTGGGGGATTTTTCCCACTAGAAATTCTTCTGTCACCTTTTTGGACAGTGTCTAAACTATAACTTGTCCTTCTTGTATGCAGGTGAAACATGTAGATGATGATCACAGTACTTGTGTCACTTGCAACAATTATTCTCAGGCCCATCCCTGTGGTGTTTGGTCTTCCAGGTTCTGGGCTTCCGTTAAGAAAGTGGTTCTAACCAGAGCTAGAACCCCTCATTCTCGGGGCAAAGGTAGCTGTGCCTCCTCGGATATTTCTGAGAGTGCACGTGGTGACTCTGTCATGCAGGATGTTGGGCAGCCTATTTCGGTAGCAAGTTCCTCCGCAACTGTTTGCGCTGCTGGTGCTGGGACTCCTGAAGTGGAGACTGCAGTCTCTATTCCTTTGGCTCCGGCAGTCACCCTTGAGGTCGTTGGTCCCTTCTGAGGATTTTTGGTTCTTCTTCTGGAAGGGTCCATTGGGAGGACATTCTGTCGGGTGCGGCTTCTCCGACGGATTCTCAGGGTGAGCTGAGGCAGGCCTTCTGACGCTCACCCGGTTGCTTTCTAGCAACCCTCAAGTTGGCTTCCCTGTGCCTCCTGAGGCGCAAGCTCCTTTGGTCTTGTTTGACCCCTTTTCGGTCTTTTTTCGTGCTTTTGCACTCTTCCACTTTTCCAGCTCATTTGGAAAAGTTATTAGCTTGAGTTAGTTCCGAAGTAGGCTTGCACTTACATTACAACCAACTGTAAACAATTGTGGTAGATATATTAAGAAACAAAATTAACTAAAAAATTTAAATTTTTTCTTTTGTATTGTTTTAATTTTTTTTAAAAATAATAAAAGATAAATCAGCTTTTGTCTTAAGTTTTATTCTGGAGTAAACAATGAAACTGTATATAAGATGGACGAATGTCCACTATGTATCAGCATAACAACCACAATCATGAGATACAAAAGTCCAGCAAAAAAAGAGAAATATTTTAACAGGTGAGTGTTAACCACGAGGTGTCAGAGGAAGTAATACTCGAAGCAGGAACACCACAATGGTCGGTTCTAAGCCCACTTCTTTTCATAATATATGTGAATGACATAGAAAAAGTAGGGAAAAACTGTGTTGAACTATCGCAGTTCTCAGATGACACAGGCATGTGGATGGCCAGCAAGTCCCGAAACATAATTAAAAATCTTCTACAGGATATCATTCGCTATCTTGAGAGCTGGTGCGCCCTATGGCGCATCAAACTCAATGCTGCCAAAACTCAAAAGATACCTTCTTCAAGAAGCAAAGGAAATAACCAGTATCGATCTCCAGTTATACGATCACAAATTAGAAGCAACCAAAGAGGCCAAATTTTTGGGATTTATACTAGATATCAAGCTCAGTCTAAACAGTCATGTAAACTCCATTACTGTTAGAGCAACTAAATGTATCAATTTTCTGAAGATGGTCAGAGGTAAAAATTGGGGAGCAAACAAAGATGTGCTTCTCAAGCTCTACACATCATTTATTTGTCCGGTACTAGAATACACTGCCATAATAACAAGTAACCTGAGCAAAACCAACATTCAGAAGCTACAGAGGGTTCAAAACTGCCCTGCTGGTGGCACTATGCAAACCCAAATGGACACCGATAAAGGAACTTCACAAGGTAGCAAAAATAGAAACTATTGATACGTGTTAGACCTACAAAACAAAACCCTCAGCAGACTCCAAGATAGTGAATTAATGGTTGAGCTGAATGGATACTGATCCCTTAACAGAAAAACAAAATTAATTTTCAGAAAATAAAAATTATACAATATAATTAAATTGCGTGGAGTCAGTGAGGATTGCCTCGCTACTCATTGAGAACTTTAGGATAATAAGTCTGTGAGGATTGCCTCGCAACTTGGCATGTGAGGAGTGGGCTCCGAAAGAAACTCACCCTTCACCCCATCCATAGCAACAATCACACAACAGTCACAATATACAATAAGTGGATATCTATCTATCTCTCTGCCTATAATTTTTCTTATTGAACATTCTCAAATTTTCTTGCAACACACTTATCAAGAAGATACATGGAAATAATAGACTGCACAGCGTTTTTAGAGCACTTTGTGATTTTACGCTTTATAAAATTTCCTTATTATTTTTATTATTAATAATTGGTACAACCTACCTTTCTGTTTACATACACAGGAAGCCACCAAACACCATGCAAGGATTGAAACAAGATTGACTGGCTGGGATGAGTGTACATTTTATATAATAAACATTTGAATAATGATTTAACAGCTCTTTCAAGGGCTTTTGGGGGGTGTGTATGTGAGAGGGTGTGTGTGTGTTTTTTGTTGTGGTTTTTTTTTTAGTTTTTTCCCTCCAATCACCCTGCCATCTATTCCTCCTGAAGGCAGACCAGATGGCCAAGGTTCAGCATCCTCTCTCCCTTATAGACTGATGGATGACTCCCAACTTTCAAAAACACATGTTGGTGGATGTTTTCCTTTTTTTTAAGGATAATATGCTGGCTGGTGCTGCTCCCTGTTTGGGTTTCTTTTTCTTGTTTAAAAAATAACCACCAAACTGTGGTTTCAGTATTACCATATATATACCCACTTCTCTAAGCAAACATGGAGCAGAACTTTTGTAGTTATGCAAAATTCCGAGCCATCTTCCAGTTCGAGGTTCTCAGGGATCTCAACCCACTACCATACTGGCAGTCGCACACTCAAACTTAATAAGATTATTTGCCCGCACTTCCGACTCTTGTGGATTTATAAGCAAATAAAGCTATAATGCAAATAAAGTTATTTGGGTCACAAGGGATTTCAATCACACATCGTCCATGTTCGCTTTTGGCACGCAGAAACTTTTCATTTCATTCATTCTATGTATCAGCATAACAACCACAATCATGAGGTATAAAAGCCCAGCAAAAAAGGAGAAATATTTTTACACTTCAAGATAGGGTAAAAGTCATCAAGAAGTTTGGTCACAGCAGCAGTGCTAAAAAAATTGCATTAGAGCTGTCGGTGAAAAGATCCAAATCCAAAATACAATTAAAGAGAACAACAGCATCAAGCAGATATGGGAATCAGGAGATGGCTCATGCCAAAAATATGTAAAAGCGAGGAGAATTGCACAGTAATTTAAACGAAAGAGTTTGGGAATGGTTTTGTATGGTGAGAAGCAAGAATGTACCCATCACACAGAAATTTATTCAACGGAAAGCAATAATTGCTTCGATGGAAATGGGGCATGATGATTTCATGGATTAACCCTTTACCCAACGTAATGGCCAAAACTGGCCACCACTATTCTCAAAAATCGGCAATTAATTTTCATTTTCTTTTCAATTTTTGTCTCAAAAACATAGATTATGACCCCTCATTGGAACGAGCTCGTTGAGCTCGTTCCAGTGAGGTGGTCATAACTGATGTTTTTGAGACCAAAAATGAAAAAAAATTAGTTATTCAAGAATTTTTTGTGCAAGTGTCGTCTGCTTTTCATGTTAGGTAAAGGGTATGAAATACAAGTATGAGAATTGTAACCTGGGACAGTATTTTGATTTCAAAAGGGGACAAAAATTTCTACCGTACTGTCAATTGGTTATTATCGTCTACAAGTTCCCTTGTCTGCTTTCATTCTAACAACATTGTAGAATCACAGTTGTCAAAAAAAGAAATATGAGAAGATTGAATTTCACATGCTTTTTCTTTTCACTTATGACATGATTTTAAGTGGTGATTGTGGGACCTTAAATGTCCTGGATTTAGTATCGCCAACCATGCAATGAGAGGGAGATGTAGGATTAGGTTCTGTCCATTGGGCCATCTGTCCATCCATCTGCCTGTCCACACCAACAGACTGGTTATGAGCCAAGTCACCAGGACAGAGCACTTTTGTGTCTAGTCTGATTCATGTGACTAAATTCAAACTAACAAATCAATGTTTATCTGGCTAAAAAAGTTGTTTATACATGTAAGGCTAAAATGGTTTATGTGGCTACTTAGTGATAAAATGTGGGTGTTGTTTTTTCAAGGAATGTTTGTTTGGGTGCGGGTAATTAAGGGAAAAGGTTTGGTGTTTTCTACGACCCAGCAATTAGCCTTGGAAAAGTATTTTTGGTGGTTGTCCATGCATTGCAAATTCCTCTAATTTCTATCTCTCTGACAATCCATGAATATGATTGCAAACTTTTTGTGTACAGGTTTTTTAAGAGTTACAGCCATTGTTGGACTTAGAATTTTTTTGTATTCACATTACCGGTTCTTGTCATCACGTTTCAAAGAAATCTGTTCAAGATTGTTTTTCCAAATTTAATAGATAGCTTTTTGATGATAATATCATGAAAAGGATTGCAAACCAGCAGTGTTCAAGTATTTCTTTGCGAGTTATTGCTAGGGCTGTTGCAATTATTTGATTAGTCAACTAATATACCATTGACTGTTGCAGTAGTCAATGGTTTTTGTTTTTAGTTCATCATCATTCATTTTTCAAGTGGTGTAAGTCAGGTTTAAATTATACAGTGTAATGAGGAGGCCTGAAAATAAGCAGTCTGACATTTGCAGAATGAAGTCCCCAGAAAGTGAATTCGATGATGCTATCCCATACTGTGGCCCAGTTTATCCCCTGGGTACCTATTTCTGTTTAGTTTTGAGACCTTGATTCAGATTGAGGTTCACAGAGGGTAAATTTCGTGATGCTACTCTGCTGTACAGGGTAGCATCACTAAATTGACCCTCTGGGGACCTCATTTTGCAGATGACAGTCTGCTTCTTTTCTGGCTTGGTAATGAGGTGAATTAATAGTTAGATTATTAACCTTTGAAATGTCTAACCACAGTTAATTGTAATATTCCATGGCCTTTCCTAGAGGGGTTTGACCATCCCCTACTAGGCGGGTCCTCAGGTGGCAGATAGAGGACAGCCTGCTCAATTGGGTGGGTTTGCTGGTTATAAATTGGCAGGTTTGCTCAATTGAGCTGGCTTGCTGCGGAATATACAAATACGCAGCCCCGGACCAAAATGGTCAATCCTGCTAATTCCATCTTGCAGGCACCTTGTTCTCCCATGAGGTGCATTCTGAAGGCCCTGAAGAAGGAATCCTGGCAGTTGAGGACTAGTGGCCCGGTTAGGGCATTCTCCGGGATGGAGACCAGGTCGTAAACACTGCTTTGGCCCTGGTCTCCATTTTGGTGATGATGTCCAACACACTGCTTTGGCCCCAATTTCGGGAGTAGAAGGATGGTCGGATGGCCCATTCTGGCCAATCGGGAGCTCCCACCCCAAAAAATACTGGGTGTCACGTCGGGGTGGGGGGGGGGGGGGGGGGGAGGTCATTTGGTGGTTATTCAATCAGTCACTTCTTTTAATCACATACCATAATTGCCATTGTGTACTGTTTTTAAACGTTACATTTTTAACAACTACATAATTTGCACTGTCTGCTTCAGTTTTAAATGGCAACTTTAATTGCAGTGTTTTGTATAGCGATTGGTTGGATGATTGCCATCTGAAGACCTGGCACTTCCACACACAGGTCAATCAGTCAGTGGTATGCTTCGGCATTAACACTGGCTGAGTATATTGCCCCATACCAGGTATGTGGGAATACCGGCAACCCGGTAGGTTACTGCATAGCAGTAACCCTACCCCTTGTTGGACTCCGTGGTGGGTGGGAGCCGGGGCAATGAAGCATTAATCAATACAAACATGGATACCTCAAACTCCAAAAATCTTAAACGTGGAAGAGATTTATTTTCAGATGGTTCTGATTCTGACTCTGATCTAGAAATTTAAAAAAATACAAGAAAATGGCCAAAATTTATTATTGTTTATGCTGCTGAAGAGGGTAAAAGGGCTGCAAATATCAACCCTTTTGCCTTAGAAAAAGCTATAAAAGGAATTGCTGGTACTGTTAAGAATGTCAAAAAACTGAGAACTGTTGCCCTACTGATCAAATGTAATAAAGAAGCCCAGGCACTAAATCTACTAAAAAATAATAAACTTGCAGACATGGAGGTGAATGCATTCCCTCACAAAACCCTCAATAACAGCGGAGGAGTAATTAGAACAAGGGAACTTGATGGCATTAATACACTTGAGATATGCAAAGAACTAGAACCTCAAGGTGTAACAGATGTTAAAAATATTGAAATTAAAAAAGGTGGATCAATTATTAAAACAAATACTTACATATTAACATTCGATTCTTCTCAGCCATCCAAATCACTCAAAATTGGCTATATGAACATCAAAGTGGATTTATATATTCCAAATTCACTTCGATGCTTCAAGTGTCAGAAATATGGTCATGGACAAAACAACTGCAGAGGTCAAGAAGTCTGTTACAAATGTGGCCAACAACATCAAGAGCCATGTTCCAATGCCGTCAAATGTATCAACTGTCATGGCAATCACATGTCATCATCCAAAGATTGCCCTGTCTGGAAAAAAGAAAAAAAGAATTCAAAAAGTGAAATGTGAAAGGCAAATAAGTTTTAAAGAGGCCAGAGACATCGTTACAGCAATGCCATGTATGAATATGTCATCTCCATCATATGCTATAAAATTGTCACAGAAATTGCCAACTCAGTCAGTAGAGTGCCAAACACAATAAACATGGCTCAAAGGAACAATCCCGACTTTAGTGAAAGCTTTTACCATAGATCAACTGCAACACAACAGTCTACCAAAACAAATACAGATACCCAAGCAACTGAAAAACTACCACAACCCAATCAAAAACAAGAACAGTCAACTCATTTATCTCAATCAGAACATAAAAAAGATCAAAAATCTAAAGCAGAAAACAATAAGACAAATACAACCAAAGCAGATACACAGCATAGACAAAAATTGAATCAGAGTCAGAAAAACGAGAAGAAAAAAGAAAGACAAAAACTAGAGTCGGACAGAATAACCAAGCAACATGTTTGACGGCATTGAAGACATGTCCATCGATGAGTGCATCGACAACACGTTTTCCACCAAATCACGCCCAAACTCTTCACAGGGCAGATCTCCTCATAAAACATCTCCAAAGAGAACTATGGGGGCAATATCTCCCATTCGTCCACCATCAAATTCGCCACCAAAACATGGGTAATACACGTAAACACAATATAATACAGTGGAATTGTCGAGGTGTTAGAGCTAATTTTAATGAACTAGGCCTTTTAAGCCAAAAATATAAACCTGCTGCCTTTTGCCTACAGGAAAGTCTTTTAAAGAAACCAGAGGCTCAAGATCATTCAGCTTTTAAGCATTATACATTGTATAATGCCTGGGCAGATGATAATGATCTTCATATTCGTGGAACGACTGTCTTGGTTAGGAATGACATCATTCACAGTTCTGTACCATTACAGACAAATTTACAGGCTGTGGCGGTACGCCTAACTTTAGACAAAACTGTTACACTTTGTTCTATTTACGTTTCACCAAGTAAAGCCTTAAGCCTGAATGACCTTGAGCTGCTGGTCCGACACCTCCCAACTCCATACATTTTGTTGGGTGATTTTAACGCACATAGCCAGCCCCCTTTGGGGTAATTCCTGCAGTCAAGAAGATACAAAAGGTAAAACTGTAGAAGAATTCATTACAAAACATGACTTGTGTTTGTTTAATGATGGTTCAGACACTTATCTGCACCCCGTATCTGGTTCGTATACATCAGTTGATATTTTTATACTGTACCAATGACCCAGACTTAGCTGGTGCTAACTCTAAAAAATCCAGGGCCAAACACAAATTTTGCCCCCCAAAATTTGCATCCAAAACCAAAAGAAATCATGTCCTATAGGACCTCCATACTTCGCCCCTACTGCGCATGCGCAGTGTCAAGGACGTTCCGAAATTGGCGCCAATTATCATTCTCTGTTTGGCCCTTCATCAGTCAACATCTCACTGATCTTTGTGCTTGTAAATCTCAGTTTAAAGGATGCCAGACACGTAATTATTGGAGAAATGGTGATTCTAAGGAGGATATAGAAGGAGGAGAGGAAAAAGGAGTGACAAAAAATAATCAGGGCTGTACTTAAAATTTTTTAGGAAATTATGTTAAGTTGCCTATTTTCGAGGCATGGGCCTCTTGTTGTCATTCTTGCTAAAAAGTTGCACTGCTTATTCAGTGTTTCCTCTCCCCTGGTCTTCTAAGTCCCCCCTTGCAATTCTCCCATGCTTTTGGCATATTTTTGAGAAAGATCATTTCTAAATTCTCTTGGGAGAGTTGCTTGGTTACAGAATGTTTTCTGTTATTTTCCCCATAGTTACATTTTCACCCATGGGTGTATAAACGTTGTGTTCTGCATCTTCCATCTGATGTTCTGCAGATTCTCCCCTGGGAGTCTCTGTCTTGCATCAGATTGAGTGTAATTTTGATGACTGATTTCGGGCCAGTTTTTTCAGTGCCTGGAGTCATGTTTTCTGGTGTTTTACACTGTTTGTTTACATTGGCAACAGTCTCTTTTGAGGGGGGCTGTTTGCCTTTGGTGTAGTTTATCTCACTATAAGATACATTTTTATTATCCGTAAGTGTTGCATTAATTATTTAATATAAATTTAAAATTTTTGACCACACTTAGCCATCGGATCCATTGGGGCTCAACGTTACTTTTCAGAAACTTGGGCTTCGCTGAAAAAATATTTTTCAAAAATTATTTTGATTTGCAATTGCTTTTCATTATTAATGGATCATGTTATTATGTATCTTTGTGTCAGGGGTTTGTGCGAGTAACTAGGACTTGTTGTTGACTTTTCAAAATGAAAGGATATTGTTCAAATCGTAATAGGAAGAAATCTTCCTCTGACTTTCATGATCATTGCATTAATTGTAGTCAGTGTTCTCGCACTAATCCCTGTTCTATATGTCAATATTGGGATGACAAACATTGGAAACGTGTGTCACGATATGTTGTTAGTGGAGAAAGGGCTATGCCGGCTCTTTCTCCACAAGGTCACTCTACTTTCTCAGTTTCTATTTCAGAGGAACAAGAACAGGGTGATGTTTCCATGTTATCTTCCGCAAGTGCGCTTCCGTCGTCACAAATGAATACAGAGCTAGCGGCAAAAGTGCTCATGGGGATTAAACAAATGTCGTCCGCTAGCTCGCCCGGTGTAGCGTCCATTCACCGAATAGTTCGGCAGCCGGGTTCATCCGATGCGGTCCAGGAGGAAATGTTGGACGATGCGAGCACTATAAAAATTCAACGTGCACACCCAGTGATGGCGGATAGTAGGTGAGATCGGAGGAAGCCTTTGAGTCCGGTTCCTAGCTCGTCCAGGTCCAGCTGGGCCGCGAGCGAGAGAAGCCCCTCTGTCGTACAACAACATCTGGGACCAGATGTTGTGGTACAAAATGTGTCGCAAGTGGAGCATACGTCCGTTGCTCGGACGCTCCGTTGTATAGGCAGTCCGCAGAGACTGCTCAGGCTTCTTCTGACTGCTGCGGTTCCGGACAAGAGGATTATAACGTCATTGGACTCTGATTTCTTTGAGCGGTTCAGGGACATCGCTCCCGAGTTTCCGTCTCAGTCCAATAATGTTGCAAGAACATTTGAATTATTGAACGACGCTATATTCAAACTTGCTTCCAAAACGGGGAAAGCAGGTTTCTTGTCCGCCAATACTCTCAACCTGCCTTTCATTAATGCAAGGAATAAATTCGACACGGCAGGACAGGGTATTCCGAGAGTTCCTCTGCGTATGGACGACGAGGCGGAAGACTTAGAGTTATCATTACCGTCGTCGGCGTCTATTCCAACCGCGGTGTTGGAAACAACTATTTCGTCTAACAGAGCCAGTTTAGATGCCTTATCTTACGCAGATCATCTTACTAAGGCGTTATCACTGTGCCATCAAGGGAAAGAATTTCAGGATATACAATCCTCTTTAAGACTTCTTTCAAGGGCAGTAGCTTATTCCACGTGTAACTCCGCCCTTTCAGTGGCAAACCTGGAGTTGGTTAGACGTGACGCAGCCCTAGCTACATCCACACTCGTGGATACTAAGGTGAAGAACTCTCTCAGAGTCGCTTCGGTCTCCGGAGAACTTCTCTTTGACGGCAAGCTTTCTGCAATTTATGATAAAATTACAAAGAAAACTTCGGATTCTCTGCTGTTCAAATCTGCTTCTAAGAAGTCGGACACGGCAGACAAGAGTAAGACAGGCACTTCTGGGTCTAATGCGCCCAAGAGAAGTTCCTATAGAGGTTCCGGTGCATCCTCTTGGTCTTATTCAAGAGACCGTCAAGGTAGCGACTCACGTTCGGGACGTCCTTCGGGTCGGGACAACCGGTCGGACGCCCCGAGGTCGACGGGACGAGGTGCGGGTCGTGGAGGACGTGGTTTCTCCTACCGCAGGCCTCGCAGGTCCAGGAGGTGATGGCTTAAACCTCTATCGCGTATCGGTTGGCGGAAGGTTGTCGAGCTTTTCACAAGAATGGGCGTCTATTACGGACGACCCTTGGGTGAGAGGAGTGACTTCGGAAGGTCTAAAGATATCCTTCAAACGAAAGCCTCCATTAACTCGAAGTCCAAAATGGACTCAACTTCCGTCAAATCCGCAGAAAAGAGACGCTCTACTAATGCGGTAGAGGTCGTAGAAAATCAGGAAACTCCGGGATTCTACAGCCATCTGTTTCTGGTTCCGAAACCAGACGGCTCGTTCTGTCCAGTCATAGATTTGAGCTGGATAAACAAGCTGATCGTCGCTCCGAAGTTTTATATGGAGACGATTCGGTCGGTCAGAGCGAGTATTCGGGTGAACGATTATGCAAAGAGCATAGATCTCAAAGATGCGTACTTTCACGTCATGGTACATCCGACATTCAGAAAGTATCTACGCTTCGCAGTCCTAGGAGTGGTGTATCAATTCCGGGCGATGTGCTTCGGATTGAATCTAGCACCCTGGGCTGTCACTCGGGTAATGAACTCGGTAATGATCTATTTCCGAGCTCATTCGTCTGCGGTAACGTCGGCCTACCTGGACGACATTCTTCAGAGGTATGGCAACGAGTTAACGCTTCAGAACGATGTTCAGAATCTACTTCTATTGCTCCGACGTCTCAGTTTTATAGTAAATGAGGAGAAGTCGGATCTGGTGCCGTCCAAGTCATTCACACATCTGGGAATGAGCTTCGAGACGCACAACAATCTCGTTCGTCTGCCGTTAACCAGAGCGAAATTAGTCAGTTGTTACGCTCGCTATTGTCTGCACGCAGACAAAGTCACGGCGAGAGAATTTATGAGACTGATAGGTCTGTGCGGAGCCGCTGCGGATCTCATTCCGATGGGGCGGTTACGCACGCGTCCTCTCCAAATTTTCTTGACTCAGAATTGGAGTGTGAAAATTCATTCGCTCGACATAGACGTTCTCTTGTCAGATCAAGTGAAACAAGAGATTCAGACTTGGGCAAACATTCAGTGGTTAACTCAGGGAGTTCCACTGCAGTTGCCGGATCCGAGTTTTACCATTATGACGGATGCCAGTCAAACAGGTTGGGGTGCATCATTGATCCCAACAGATTCGAGATGCCAGGGTCTTTGGGATCCGCAATTCCTGGGCAAGCACATAAACATCAAGGAAATGATGTCAATTTGGCTTGCGTTACATCATTGGATGGACATTATTCACAATGCTCATGTCCAAATCCTATCCGACAATACGACAGTAGTGGCGTATATACGGAATCAGGGAGGCACTCATTCAGTTCCGTTGTTCAATCTAACAGAAAGAATCCTTCTGTTTGCACTAGAACATCAGGTTCTTCTTTCGGTCCGTCACATACCGGGTCGTCTGAATGTACTAGCAGACTCCCTTTCACGAAAGGGTCGCTTGTTGCCGTCGGAGTGGACTCTCAACAAACAAGTATTCAATCAGATTTGCTACCAATGGGAACGGCCAATGATAGATTTATTTGCGACACATCTCAACAATCAGTTGCAGACGTATGTGTCTCCGTGTCCGGATCCAAGAGCATTTGTAGTAGACGCTCTGTCGATCCCTTGGGACGGAATGATAGGATATGCATATCCTCCAGCGCCGTTAATTCAGCAAGTATTGCTAAAGATAAAACAATCTCAATGCAAGATTCTGTTGGTAGCATCTCTGTCTCCACAGAGACCGTGGATAAATCTACTCAGGTGTCTGTTGTGGGACCTACCGCAAAAGCTTCCTCCACGGGAGGATCTTCTTTCGCAGGGGAAATCGCGTCAGCTCCATCACAACCCGCAAGGTCTCAACCTTCACGTTTTTCCGTTGTGCGGTCCTTCTTGCATGGCAAGCACTTTACAGGACGAGCAGTGGACGCGATTTCTAACTGTAGGAGGACCTCCTCTTCGCTAAACTATGCGGCTAAGTGGAAGGTTTTTCGTCGTTGGTGTAGGGATCATTCTGTGGATATTTTTGATCCCTCTATACCAGACATTGCAAACTTTCGAGTATACTTGTTTGACGAAATCAAACTGCAGCCTGTTACTATTAAGGGTTATAGGTCTATGTTATCTGATACCTATGCACATCATGATAGTTTACAAATTGGATCTAATGTCTCTTTATCTAAGTTGGTTAGAAACTTCTCGATAAATAGACCCAGAACTCTTAGGTTAATTCCTAAATGGAATTTAGCTTGGGTTCTTCTTAAACTGAAGGAAAAGCCATTTGAACCTCTTGGGACAGTAGATTTCAAATTCTTATCTTATAAGACAGCTTTTCTCTTAGCTTTCTCTTCTGCTAGAAGAGTCAGTGAGCTTCATGCACTGTCGGTGGATGATTCTCATTATCGTTGTGTCGGGAACACTATCACCTTCACTACTAATGTGGGTTTTTTTAGCTAAGAATCAGGCTCCTAATAAATATCCGGAACCTATTGTTATTAAGGCTCTTCCGTCTTCAGACGGGTGTAGGCCTTTACTCTGTCCTGTTAGAGCGTTACGTATCTATAAACAGAGATCTCAGTTTATCAGAAAGGGAAGAAAACGTTTCTTTCTGTCTTTGATGCCTAATAGAAGGGATATTTCGGTCCATTCTATTGCTAGATGGATTCAATTAACTATCTGTACTGCTTATGAGAGTTTATCTTTTTCTCAGCAGTCTGTGCTTAAGATTTCCGCTCATGAAGTAAGAGCTCTTGCTACTTCTTGGGCTTACGCTAATAGTATTGCTATTACAGATTTAATGAAGGCTGCTTATTGGTCTCAGCTATCCACATTCACGAATTTTTATCTCAGAAATATTGAGTCCATTTCTGGAGACCTGCATTGTTTAGGTCCGTTATCTGTTGCTCAGAATGTCGTCCACTAAATAGTTGCAACTATAGTTATGCAGACTTTCTGTTCCGGCAGTGACTCCGTCCGGCTACCCTCTTCGCTCTGGGCTATTTGACCTAGGGCAAGGGGAAGGGGGGGGGGGGGGGGAGTGTGTTCTCTTAGGTCACCTGCTTTATAGTGAAAAGCAAGGGAATGCCTCCTCCGAAGTCAGTATTTCTGAGTCGTTTCCGGGATGGTTTTAAAGTGTAATATTAATGTTAAAAATTCATTCATGTCATATTTTTAAAGTGTAGCTCGGTGTGAAGCATTTGTATATGTCAAGTGTCAAACGGGCGTTAATATACAATCCTCGGACACTTTTAAAAGAATATAAAGAGTCTCAATTCTCTGGACTAACTTTATTTATTGGCTTACTTTAAAAATAATTAGTATAAAGGGTTATACTGGATGTTAATAGAGAACATGAATGTTATTGTGCTCAATTATGAAGGGTATTGTATCTTTCTAATTTAACATAAAATAAGAAAGATACATGTAAAGCCTAATACTCCTTTTCTCCTTGAGGGGTTGCCTCTATATTATATAGTTGAGCTTATTGGATTTTCCTCTATGTCCTAGGCCCTCCAGCCTTTTTACTATTCAGCTAAGTCTGGGTCATTGGTACAGTATAAAAATGTTAAAAAATTTATAGTAATTTATATATTTTTTATACTTACCAATGACCCAGACGGGGATGGCCCTCCCAGGAGTTGGGAACTCTTACCTCCTCGCTGAGTACATAGCGCTGACCAGGCACTGCCAGTAAGAATGATAATTGGCACCAATTTCGGAACGTCCTTGACACTGCGCATGCGCAGTAGGGGCGAAGTATGGAGGTCCTATAGGACATGATTTCTTTTGGTTTTGGATGCAAATTTTGGGGATTGGGGGGCAAAATTTGTGTTTGGCCCTGGATTTTTTAGAGTTAGCACCAGCTAAGTCTGGGTCATTGGTAAGTATAAAAAATATATAAATTACTATAAATTTTTTAACTTTTAAATTACATGCCCTTCTATCTTCCTTGATTTTTCTTGGAAGGTAGAAGATGACTTGTGAGGGAGTGACCACTTTCCAATTGTGTTGGAGAGTGTAGTTCCGGCGGATGATGAGAGGGTGCCCCAGTGGAACTTTAAAAAGGCTGACTGGGACACTTTCTCATTGCTTTGTTCTGAACGCCTCACATGGGAGAAATTTCAGGACAGTACTGACCAGATTGAACACTTCACCACAGAGTTGATTGACATTGCAAGCCATAGCCATGTCATTCCTAAAACCTCGGCATATCCAAAACGTTTCACTAAACCATGGTTTGATACTGAGTGCAAACAGGCTATAAAAGATCGCAAGACATTTCAGAGGAAATTTAATAAGTCACCAACTACACAATATTTGGATAGATTACGTATAAATCAGGCAAAAACAAGACAACTTTTAAAACATAAAAAGAAAAGTTCATGGGAAACTTACCTTTCAAAACTAAATCAAAACACCCCCATCACTAAAATTTGGAAAATGATTAAAAAAATTAAAGGAAAAGAAGCAAAATCAGCTGCACAACACCTACACGATAACAACACACTCATAACATCAAAACAAGAAATTTCAAACAAGTTGACCTCTACATTTTCTAAACATTCGTCGTCTGAAAATAGTAACCCAGAATTCCTCAAACTTAAAAAACAACAAGAAAAACAAAAGATTAAATTTACATCCAATAACTTAGAGGACTACAACGAACCTTTCTCTATGGAAGAGTTAAGTAACTCTTTGCATAGAGCAAAGGATCCTGCCACTGGACCTTATGGAATACACTATCAACTTTTAAAACATCTGCCTCAAACTTCACTTGCACTATTATTATCTATTTTTAATAACATATGCATGACTGGCCAGTTTCCACCTTCCTGGCGAAAAGCTACAATAATTTCTGTTCCCAAGCCTGATAAAGATCACAGCAACCCAAGCAATTACAAACCTATTACCTTAACCAGTTGTCTGTGTAAAACCATGGAGAGGATGATCAATGACCGACTTGTCTGGTTTCTGGAATTGAACAATCTGCATCAGTGTGGTTTCAGACGCCAGAGAAGTTCTGTGGATCATTTGGTCAGACTTGAAACATTTATTAGAAATGCCTTCACCAGAAGAGAACATGTGGTCGCCATCTTCTTTGATCTGGAGAAGGCATACGATACAACATTGTGGACGTATGGGATTTTAAAAGATCTTTTTAACATGGGGTTGAGAGGGCGTATTCCCCTTTTTATTGAAAACTTTTTAAAGGACCGCCAATTTCAGATTCGTGTTGGGTCAATGTTCTCTGATCCTCACGAACAGGAATTGGGGGTTCCTCAGGGTAGCATTTTATCTGTTACCCTTTTCTCAGTGAATATCAATAGTATTATTGATGCAATTGAGAATATGGTTGACTCGTCATTGTATGTAGATGACTTTTTAATCTGCTATAGCAGCAAAAAAATTAATGCTATAGAGCACAAACTTCAGCTGTGTTTGAATAGAATCCAGAAATGGGCTACAGAAAACGGCTTCAAATTCTATAAGACGAAAACTAATTGTGTTCATTTCTGTAAGCTCCGCAAGCACCACCTTGATCCAGAATTGAAAATAGACGGGAGTTGTATTAATGTTGTTAAGGAAGTGAAATTCTTGGGTTTGTTGTTTGACAACAAACTGAATTTCACTTCTCACATAAAACAACTAAAGGTAAAATGCAAAAGGGCACTGAACCTCTTGAAGGTAGTTGGTAGCACTGATTGGGGTGCTGACCAAAAAACATTGATCCATCTGTATAGATCACTTGTCAGATCTAAATTAGATTATGGTTACGTGGTTTATGGTTCTGCAAGAAAATCATACCTGAAACCACTTGATGCAATTCATAATAGTGGTATTCAAATTAGCTTGGGTGCATTTAGAACTTCACCAATAGAATCAATGCTTGTTGAGGCAGAGGAACCTTCTCTTGAGAAGCGCAGAATTAAACTCTCCCTTCAATATGTCTCTAAACTTCTTTCTAATCCATCAAATTCTGCTTATACCTGTGTTGCAGAACCTCGAAATATCAAATTTTTTAACCGCCACCAGAAACATATTCCTCCATTGGGAATTAGAATTCAGCCCCATACGGAATCTGCCAAAATTGAATCAGATGCCATTAAAGAAAACCGTGTACCACAGACTCCTCCCTGGCATCTTAAAAAAAACAACAGTTATTTTAGATCTTGCTTCTACCAAAAAGTCTGAAGCAAATTCTCTGCAATTTAAGCAGAAATATGCTGAAATTAAGTCAAAGTATAGTGCATATACAAGGATCTATACAGATGGATCTAAAGATGGTGACAAAGTATCATCAGCTGCTGTTACTGGTGATCATATCACCTCAATCAGAATACCGAATCAAAGTTCTATTTTCACAGCTGAAGTTAAAGGTTTACAACTCGCTCTTGAACATATCGAGAATGCTCAGGAAAAGAAGTCTATTATTTTTTCCAACTCTCTTTCCTCTTTACTTGCTTTACTCAACCCCAAGTTGAAGAACCCTCTCATTTTGGAACTTCGTGAGAAGTTGACAACACTCATGTCTGACCAATATGATATCGTGTTTTGCTGGTTATCCGGACATGTAGGTATCACTGGTAACACCAAAGCGGACAGCACAGCAAAACAGGCTTTAACCAAGCCGCTCATTGATTTCAACATCCCTTTCAGTGATTTCAAACCACATATTAGTAACTACATCAAATCTCTGTGGCAGGCGGAATGGGATGGAGCGACAGATAACAAGCTCCATCGCTTCCGTCCAAACATATTTGATCACTACCCATCCAGTAACAATTGTAGAAAAGGTCATGTTATTCGGACTCGATGTCATATTGGTCACACATGACTTACACATTCCTTTTTGTTAGAGGGTAATATGCGACCAGAGTGTGTTCCCTGCCAGTAGGTGTTGTCAGTGGAGCACATTCTTTTACATTGTACTGATTTTGATCTTGCTAGACGACAGTATTTTAATGTTGTGTCTCTTCGAGACCTATTTTATAATACAAATTCACATAAAGTTTTGTTGTTCCTGAAGGAAATCAACCTTTTTAATAAATTTTAAATTGTTTGTTTTTATTATTTCACATTCTCATTCATTCAGGGTTGATTTACGCAGCATTTTTTGAACACTTGATTTCATTTTCACCTTACTGTGTTCATTGATTAATTTTATTCCTCATACTTCATATTTCGTTGATTGGTTTTTAACTGCCTCATGGCAAATGGTGATCTATTTTAAAATTCATACCTTTCATCGCCACGATATAGCCTTAGCTGCTGATGTGGCGTAAAGCACCAATAAATAAATAAATATAAATGAATTCCATGGCCTTTGGTTTCCACATGATTGTGCAACAATTAATTTTAACATCACTAATTTTGCCATTTCATCAGTCTCTGTACTCTGAAGTATGGGGTATTCCCAGAATGCCGACATCTATTGTTCTCATACAGTCGACCAGTAAGGTGTAATAAGGTTTGATAATCTAATTAATCACCTATAACCTGCTTCATATTTGTGGGCAGTTCAGCCGGAGTTGTAATTAACAGAAATTCAGTTCACATTTTGATTAATTTTAATGGGGATTTTTAAGGATATTCTTTACACATATTAGATAATAAATAATATATAAATATGATTTGGAAGAAAAATTGATTTTTTAGCTCAACTTTGGCGAAGCCAAATTTGAGCTTATGCCATGGCCCGTCGTCCGTCTGTCCGTCAACAATTGGATACGGCTCGGGCTAGAGGCCGTATTTATGAACCGATCTTTACGGAACTTCTTGGGTACCTTTGTTATGACTGTGGGACGAGAACAAGTGTTTTTGGGTGCGGTCCGAAATTCAAGATGGCTGCCAGCTGCCATTTTGTACCGACGATGCAGAAATCTGTTTTTTGCACAGAACTTCCATATGAAAGCTCTGATTTGAATGTTTTGTATGAATGTTTATTACCATGGGATACATCACATATAATACAGGTTTTTTTCTCATGCGTAAATTATGCAAATTAGACTAGTGCAAATGCCAATACGGCTCGGGCTAGAGGCCGTATTTATGAACCGATCTTTACGAAACTCCTTGGGTACCTTTGTTATCACCGAGGGACGAGAACGAGTGTTTTGGGGTCCGGTCCGAAATTCAAGATGGCCGATGGCAGCCATTTTGTATGAAATTTGGTGCAATCAGATTTTTGCACAGAACTTCCATATGAAAGCGCTGATTTGAATAATTTTTTGTGTGAATGTGTTAGTACCATGGGATACATCACATATAATACAGGTTTTTTCTCGTGCAGAAATTATGCAAATTAGATGAACTTTGATTTTTTCAGTGCTACTTACACACAGTAAGTACACATGTCAATACGGCTCGGGCTAGAGTCTGTATTTATGAACCGATCTTCACGAAACGTCTTGGGTACCTTTGTTATCACCTTGGGACGAGAACGAGTGTTTCTGGGTGCGGTCCAAAATTCAAGATGACTGCCAGTGGCCATTTTGTACTGAAATCAGGTCTAATCAGTTTTTTGTACACAACTTCTATACGGCTCAGGCTAGAGGCCGTATTTATGAACCGATCTTTACGAAACTTCTTGGGTACCTTTGTTATCACCGTGGGATGAGAATGAGTGTTTTTGGGTGTGGTCCGAAATTCAAGATGGCCACCAGCAGCCATTTTGTACCAAAATTAATGCAATCAGTTTTTTGTACAGAACTTCTGTATGAAAGTTCTGATTTGAATAAATTTTTGTATGATTGTTTAGTAACATGGAATGCATCACATATAGTACAGGTTTTTTTTCTCGTGCAGAAATTATGCAAATTAGATGAAAATTGATTTATTCAGTGCTACTAAAACACTGTAAGTGCACATGTCAATACGACTCGGGCTAGAGGCTGTATTTATGAACTGATCTTCACAAAACTTCTTGGGTACCTTTGTTATCACCTTGGGACAAGAACGAGTGTTTCTGGTTGAGGTCCAACATTCAAGATGGCTGCCTGTGGCCATTTTGTACCGAAATTAGGTCCAATCAGTTTTTTGTCACAACTTCTACACAGCTCATATTTGTGAACTGATCTTCATGAAACTTCTTGGGTACCTTTGTTTTCACCTTGGGACAGAAATGAGTGTGTTTTGGGGTGCCTTTATTATCACTGTGCTATGAGAACAAATATTTTGGTGTTCAGTCAGACCCACTCTGGGACTCAAAGATTTTTTCTAGTTTAGCATCTGACTGTCACCCACCTTTAAAATACTTTACCTATACATTTGTTACAGGCAACGATCCGTATTTATGTACAGACCGTTACAATACTTTATATGTACTTTTGTTATCAGGTCATTACCTAGATGTTTGTCATTGCTGTGTCACATACTATACATGTCTTTGTCTTGACAAGTTGAGCTACAGTGTCATTGACACTTTCATTTCACTTAGTTGTGAAAAAATTCAGTTTTTCTTCCAAATCATATATCAGGATTCAAAATTAAATTTTGGACCATAACACATGATTTATGGACGGTGAAGTGATTTTTTAGCTCAACTTGACAAAGTCAAGCTGAGCTATTGCCATCACTTCTCGTTCGTCGGCGTACGTACGTACGTTAGTACATTCATACGTTAGTACGTACATCACAATTTCCTTTGGCACACCTCACAGGTTGCATTTATGATCAGATCACTTTGAAACTTGGTATGCTTGTTTGGGGTGACCTCTAGATGGGAGCTATTGATTTTCTTCAATTTCCGTCAAAAAATGTTGCCGCGGACAATGTTCTTAGAACTTAGTTTAGTCAAACCACAATATTTCCCTCTGGCACACCCTACAGGGCACATTTATGATTGGATTGCTTTGAAACCTGGTATGCTTGTTTGGGGAGACCTCTAGATGGGAGCTATTGATTTTCTTCCATTTCCGTCCAAAAATGTTACTGCGGCCAACGTTCTTAGAACTTAGTTTAGTCAGACCTCAATATTTCCCTTTGGCACACCCTATAGGGCACATTTATGATCGGATTGCTTTGAAACCTGGTATGCTTGTTTGAGGAGACCTCTAGATTGGAGCTATCGATTTTCTTCAATTTCTGTCAAAAAATGTTGCCACGGCTAACGTTCTTAGAACTTAGTTTAGTCAGATAACCTCAATATTTCCCTTTGGCGCACCTCACAGGTCGCATTTATGATCAGATCACTTTGAACCTTGGTATGCTTGTTTGGGGTGACCTCTAGATGGGAGATATCGATTTTCTTCAATTTCCATCAAAAAATGTTGCCGCGGCCAACGTTCTTAGAACTTAGTTTAGTCAAACCACAATATTTCCCTTTGGCGCGCCCTACAGGGCACATTTATGATTTGATTGCTTTGAAACCTGGTATGCATGTTTAGGGTGACCTCTAGATGGGTGCTATCAATTTTCTTCAATTTCCGTCAAAAATTGTTGCCCCGGCCAACGTTCTTAGAACTTAGTTTAGTCAGACCTCAATATTTCCCTTTGGCACACCCTACAGGGCACATTTATGATCAGATTGCTGTGAAACCTGGTATGCTTGTTTGGGGAGACCTCTAGATGGGAGCTATTGATTTTCTTCCATTTCCGTCCAAAAATGGTACTGCGGCCAACGTTCTTAGAACTTAGCTTAGTCCAACATCAATATTTTACTTTGGCACACCCTACAGGGCACATTTATGATCGGATTGCTTTGAAACCTGGCATGCTTGTTTGGGGTTACCTCTAGATGGGAGCTATCGATTTTCTTCGATTTCCGTCAAAAAATGTTGCCACTGGCAATGACCTTCAATGAACTTAGTAAAAACTTAGTGCAGTTACCGGTTAAGCATCAATATTTCCCTTTATGATTGGATCGATTGCAAACTTGGTGTGCTTGTGTGGGGTGACATCTATATGGGAGCTGTCGATTTTCTTCCATTTCTGTCAAAAAATGTTGACCTTTGAACTTAGTTTAGTCAGACCTCAATATTTCCCTTTAACACAGCCTTCAGGGCACATTTATGATCAGATCACTTTGAAACTTGGTATGTGTGTTTCGTGTGACCTCTAGAGATGTAAGCTTTTGTTTTTTTTCATTTCCATAAAAATTTATTGTCGTTATCACCAACCTTTGAACTTACTGCATTTGTGCATCAACTTATCCCTTTTGCACTCTCTACAGGGTATATTTCCAGAAAAAAAACCCATTGCCACAAGCAATGACCTCTACTTAGTGCATTAACATCTTCCTTTGGCATGCCTCAGAGGACACATTCATTATCAGGTTCTTTTGAAACTTTGTATGCTTATGCAGGGTGACAAAGATGGGAGCTATTGATTTTCTTTTCATTTCAATTAAAAACTGTTGCTGTTAGCAACAACCTTTGAATTTATTGCATTTGTGCATCAACATTCTTTGACATGGCCTACAGGCCACATTTATCATAGGATTGTTTTTGAACTTGGTATGCTCATAAGGCAAGAACTTTAGATAAGAGCTATTGATAAGCAGTCATTTCTGTGAAAAAAAGTTGCCATTTACAATAACCTCTGAACATACTGCATTTGTGTATCAACATTCTTCCTTTAGCCAGTCTTACAGTTTACATTTAAAAATGCATGGATTACTCTGACGTTGTGCACACACAATGCTGTTATGTTGAAATTTCATCAAATAACATTGGTACCAATGATCTTCAATTTTGCCATTTCATTTATAACTTACCAAATTCAATGTCAAGTTGAGCTACAGTGTCATTGACACTTTCATTATTCATCAAATAAGCAACCATTTATTTGAAATCACAGGAGAATCAATGGTCAATTGTCATTTTTGCAAATTTTTTATTTCTGTTTTGTTCCATTTCAATCGGCGCTTCAAGTGTTGAAGCAAAAATAGGTGACTAACGCGACTCAACAAGTCAACCCGGTTTGAAAGTAGGTTATGTTGCTTAGGATGCCGAAAATTCTCTGCTGAAAATGTATACACAAAGGACGTATTTTCTAACACTGTACTTCTATTTCATTTTACTGACGACTGTTAACTGTTGGGCCATCTATTCCCAGAAAAACACAAATGGAATTGAAACACATGAAAAAAAGCTTTAGTGATGACAAGAAAAGCTTTGTGCAGGGCACAACCAACCATCTTACATCTAGTCCTGTTCACACTTTCAGACTTACATGCATGAAATTATTAGCTTAGTAGGCTTTGGCAAAAGGCAACCACAGGAGGATGCTGAGGGGACTGGCATGAAGAAGAGGGGATGGGTCATGAAGAAGAGGGTACCGGTGGGAGATTTTCCATCAATAATCACTTTGTGATTTTTTAACCTGGCATAGAATGCATCATAGACAACTGGACATGGATTAATCAGGCGTTAATGGAAGCCCATGAGCTGAAAATATGAAGGGGCGGTACATAAATATTCTTAATTTTCCCCACTTGCCTATGAAGTCTCCCTACTTGACTGCAGTCTCCCTCTTTTTTCCAGAGGGAGACATGAAATCTCCCTAAAATTTCCCCATAGGCTGGTCCCTGCCCCTCAACATGATTGTTAGTTCTCGGGCCCTGGTTGCCATAGTGATTCCACATGGCCTGGCCACCTTCTACACACTGCTCAGTTACGTAATCTGCAAACCCAAGAACTTTAGGGTTTTCTAAGTCAGTCTCTTTCAGAGCATTTAGCCAAAAATCGTTTATATAACTCATTCTGGTGAGAGGCAGTGCTGATGCTCGACAAACAAGTTTGGTAACACTGTCATCATTTCCAAATACACTCTGTAGCCTGTGTTTTTGAGCATTTCTCCAAATTGCTTGTCTAAAATGGAATAAGCAACCCTTTAATTCACAATTGAACACATTCTGAATAGCATTTTGAGCAGCAGTTTTAAAGTTGGTAACAATCCTGGTGGGCCGTAGAGGTGTGTTTAGCGTTCGAGAATTTTCTTAGAGAGTTGTCAGGACAGGAATGGGATCTATGCACTTATATGCAAACAATGTATGAAATCGGTATATGTGGGGGAAACAGAGAGAAGTTTAAAAGAAAGAATCTGTGAGCACAGAAGAGATATCAGACTGCAGAAAGAAGAACCCATCATGCATCATTTTCATAACCATGATGTAATGGACTTGTCAGTTGTATTACTACAGAAGACCCGTGGGGAAGCTAAGGGCTTCCGTCTCTTGTGTGAGGAAGAATAGATAAGACGGTTAGGTACGAAGACTCTGGATGGATGTAATATCAAAGTGAACAATTAGGTTATTTGCGATTATTGGTAGATATTATTCCCCCCCCCTCCCCCCGATAGTTTCCCTTGTGCCAATGGAATCCTACTGTTATGGATATCAGTAATGCCAGCTCCATGAGCTGGCCCTGTTGATCTACATGTCCGTATGGCTCTATTGACTTACTTCCCACTTTTATGCAGTGGTGGGCTTTTTTATTAGGCGATACATTTGGCGCATGGTATTTTATTTGATTTCATTCCTTGAGTCTTATCGGAGAGAATGACATGCGTAGAATGTGGGTTTTTTCCTTATAGGCCCGATGATGGGCCCCATGAGTGGGGTATGTAGGGGGGTGTGGGTGTGAGTGTGTAGATAATAGGGGTTATGGGGGGATGGTGGCTTGATACCCTGGTGGCTTGGTACTAGTTATACATTATTTTATGGGGTGAGTATGTATTTCATCTTTCCTTTTTTTTTATCTCCTTGCCCACTATCCTATACTTACGACCGCTTTCCTTTAGCCCATAGTTCTACGCATGGTGTTTGGTTCATGGGGAGCTCACTGACCTCGAATGAACTGTATGGCATGCGTAGATCTTATCTTGTCTTCGTATTATTATGGTATTTTTTGTTCTATCAGTGTGGGTGGCACATTTAATGTAGGGTAGTTGTTTTATAGTATATGTGTCACGTGTATCTTCATGTTGCTTCTGTGTTTGCCACCCTCCACCCTCTATGCCGGTGGCTGTTTCACCCCCCTATCTTTTGTCTTTAGTTCTGCGTATGGTTCTTTGGTGACCCCTATGTGATATCATGGGTAGGATAGTCTGCATGGCATGTATTGATTATAGCATGTGTTCTGGCATATTTTACCGGTAGCATATCCCCCCCTCCCCCCCCCCCCCCCCCCCCCCCCCCCCCCCCCCCACCAATGCAAATTTTTTCCCTGGGGTTAACTCACTATGTTACCTGTGTGGCCATTACCTTTTCTTGCTCTGTTTTTTCCTTCTGCCCATCTACAAGAAAGACAATAAAAACAAATAAATGGCCTGAGTGATTTGAAATAATGTTAGAGCTGAAACGGTTATAGGGTTTTCTTGATCGATTAATCACATGGATTAACCTTGGTTAATCGATTAATCACCTACCCTAATAGGTAGCTGAATAATTGCCACACCATAGGTGATTTGCAGCATATTAACTTTTTACCCAACATAATAGGAAAAAAAACAGCCAGCGCTATATACAAAAGTCTCCATTCAAATTTTATTATGTTTTCAATTTTTGTCTCAAAAACATAGCTTATGACCTCTCATTGGGACAAGCTTGTTGAGATCATCCCAATGAGGGGTCATAAGCTATGTTTTTGAGACCAAAATTGAAATTTTTTAGGAATTTGAAAATTTATTGTGCAAGTATCGTCTTTCAACCGCATTGGGTAAAGGGTTAAGAAAGATCATTTCCAGCTACTGATACATGCACGTGAACAAGTATGTCAGCACGTACCTTGTATGCTTTACTATGTCTCATATATAATTGATGTGAGTCAAGGTGACAATGTGGGCCTGTTTTGGAGCAAGTTTGTTCCTTTGTTAACCAATCTAATACAATAGTTCAAAAGTAACGTTTAATCGATCAATTACTTTTTTGATCGATCAAGATGTTGCTCATTAGTTAATCGATTAATCTGTTAACTGTTTCAGGTCTAAATAATGTCATTTTACTTAGCCGACAAACAGAACACTCATTCAATCACAACTAACACTGTTTCTTGTAGAAACACAAATTGAAACTGGTGTGAATTTTGTTGTGCTGTATGAGAGGTTATATGAAACAAACTATACCTAATTAACAATGACCTGTGCTGGCATTGTGAGAACAAATTTCATTTTTAGCTCAACTTTGGTGAAGCCAAATTTGAGGTATTGTCATGGCCCGTCATCCGTCTGTCTGTCCGTCCGTCACGCCGTCAATACGGCTCGGGCTAGAGGCTGTATTTATGAAGCGATCTTCACGAAACTTCTTGGGTACCTTTGCTATCACCTTGGGACGAGAACAAGTATTTCTGGGTGCGGTCCAGATTTCAAGATGGCTGCCAGTAGCCATTTTGTACCGAAATTAGGTCCAGTCATTTTTTTGTACACAACATCTATACGGCTCAGGCTAGAGGCCGTATTTATGAACCAATGTTTACAAAACTTCTTGGGTCCCTTTGTTATCACCGTGGGACAAGAATGCTTGTTTTTGGAAGTGGTCCGAAATTCAAGATGGCTGCCAGCAGCCATTTTGTACCAAAATTAGTGCAATCAGTTTTTTGTACAGAACTTCTGTATGAAAGTTCTGATTTGAATAAATTTTTGAGTAACATGGAATACATCACACATAATAGGTTTTTTTTCTCGTGCAGAAATTATGCAAATTAGATGAACTTTGATTTATTCAATGCTACTTATACACAGTAACATAAGTGCACATGTCAATACGGCTCGGGCTAGAGTCTGTATTTATGAACTGATCTTCACAAAACTTCTTGAGTACCTTTGTTATCACCTTGGGACAGTAACTCTAAGAGAACAAATATTTTTGGGTTCAGTCAGACCCACTCTGGGACTCAAAGATTTCTTTTCTAGTTTAGCATCTAACTGTCACCCACCTTTACAATACTTTACCTATACATTTGTTACAGGCTATGGTCAGCATTTATGTACAGACCGTTACAATACTTTATATGTACCTTTATTATCAGGTCATTACCTAGATGTTTGTCATTGCTGTGTCACATACTATACATGTACATGTCTTATACAAGTTGAGCTACAGTGTCATTGACACTTTCATTATGATTACAGCATGTCAGCATTCTGATAATAAACCTGTAGTATTAACCAGCATTCTGTTAATCAATACTAAAGAGTATTGTTCAAATGATGTACCTTTGAAAAATTAGCAATTTTGGAAGTTATTGCAGACTGCAGAGTAAATAGAATCTTTTGTCTTGTACACTAAAATGACCCCATTGGAACAATTCGAACAGCAAAAGTGAGAAAATTGTCACAAAAGTCACAACGATCAGTAGTGCTAACTTGGAATGTCTGTAGGAATGGAGGGAGTTTTATGTTTGAAACATCAGGAAATTAGTTTTAACTATAACAATTGTAACTATAACTGTAACAATTGTCCACAGACAACAAAATGTCTTTGACAGCAACGACTGTGAAGAAATTTACACAGATTTCTGATGAAGAAATTATGGTGAAACAGAGATGTCAATGAATAAAATTGTCACCCCCGTGTCTGTTCACGTAATACAGGTTTTTACCTACCCTCGGTCTCCAGGTAGATAAAAACCCTACTGCATGAACAGACACGGGGTAACTATAGCATCATATGAAAGAAGTTGTGATACATATTGGGCATTTAACCACCTATTATGAACCCTCTAGATATCTCTAGATATCTTGTAATTACCGATAGCCCTATTCTGTTTTCAGGTTTGGCTTGGATTGTTATACCCCAGAATATAGGATACTTTTCATCATATTTTACCTATGACAGTTGGAGAATCTATGCTGTCCTTTGTACCATTCCAAGTCTTTCATCGGCAGCCATGTTTGTATTAATGCCAGAGAGTCCAAAATTTCTACTGCAGGTTAGTATACTTCCACAATTGCCAAACACATCTCATCTAGAACAGTAGCATTGTCATTTTCTACATAATTATGTCGCTTCATGGCAGGATATATGTAAGGAGCTATTTGCATTTATATACTATTCAAAAAAAGTAGGGAATATCCAAACTGATGTTGATATTTTCAGATATTTTTGTATTGGATACGGATGAATGGACACATCAGTATGTTATCAAGTTTAGTGTGGATTATGAATGTCACCGGCCCACGAAAACTTCATGCAGGTTTTTCGCACGAGCACCACGTTAATGTCTGTGGGGTTGGTTGTGAAATTTTCATTTGTACTGGACGGGCTTTTCTTTGAGGTCTCATCGTTCTTTCCTTGATATAAACTTGTTCATCAATAGCTTTTGGTCAAAACGTAACTTTTGAGGGATGCTAAGACTGACACGTGACAAACATTTATGTGCCGTTGGCATGTTGGAAGCTGGAAACAGACAGACTGCAGTGGCTCAAATTCTCAATGTTACTCAGTCAATGATAGCAGGTTGTGGTCACGCTACCACCAGAGAGGCAATGTTGATGACAGATGCCGGTCAGGTCGTCCAAGGGTGACAACTGCTAACCAAGATCGTTTCATCCGAACCACAGCATTACATAACCATCATCAAAGTTTCTCAGAAATTGGACTGCAGCTGCACCGAGCAACAGATGTTCGAGTCAGTGGTCAGACTATCCGAAATCGCCTACACAGCTGGAATTTGTATGTTCGATGACCTCGAATAATTCCACGTTTGACCGAACGTTACATTGCAGCAAGGGGTAATTGGTGTGGAGCACAGCAGCGCTGGGACAATCAGACGTCACATTTTCCAATGAATCAAGGTTCACTCTCGACTTCCATGACAGGCAAAACAGAGTGTGGCGACAGAACGAACGATACCATGAAGTAACCATTAGGCCACACAACCATTTTGGTGGTGGATCGGTTATGGTGAGGGGAGGCATAACCATGACAAACAGAACAGCATTACATGTCATCCAGTCATCCAAGGGAGTGTCACAGGGCAGCACTACCATGACAACATGTTAGCAGCTTATGTGGTGCCATTTGCTCAACATCTCGGCCGTCGATTCATTTTCGAAGATGACAGTGCAAGAGCACACAGGGCCCATGTTGCTACAGAGTTCCTCCAGGAGCAGAACATCACTACACTCCCTTGGCCAGCACTAAGTCCAGACCTTTCATCAATCGAGTACATCTGGGATATGCTTGGTAGGCGCCTACAACAATGCCAACAGGCCTCTACCAATGTCCAGGAACTCGCTGCTGCACTGCAGGAAGATTGGAATAACATCAGTCAAGCTGATATTGGATGTTTGGTGAGGAGTATGCCATGTCAGATCCATGCTTGTCTCGCGAACTGAGGAGGATTTACAAGGTATTGAGGTCATGGACAGAATGTGATAAATTCTGTGACTGACTGTCCATGTCTTCTACAGCTCAGTGCATGGAATGTTTGCTTGTCAGACACCCAACTATCGCTGAAATCATTCACCAGATGTCACAGTGCAATGCCTCAACTGTCTTTTTGATGAAATTATAAATATATTTCTTCATATATCTCACTTTTATCAAATATCCCCAACTATTTTTGAATAGTATATAGTTTTATATGTTTGAATGTTTATATCGTCGCTTGGGTGCAACAAGGTGACATCTACAATGCTTTTGCATTATAGATGGCACTTTCTTGCACTCAAGAGACAATACAGTGGAACACACTTAATTTGATATCTCTTAACTGAATAACCCAGTTAACCCTTTACCCAACATAATGGCCAAAACCGGCCAACGCTTTTCTAAAAAATTGCCAATTACTCTTTATTATATTTTTATTTTTTGACTCAAAATCATAGGGTATGACCTCTCCCTGGAACTAGCTCTTGTTTAACTATGAATTTTTTCTCTTGTTTAACTATGAATTTAACCAGTTATATCTTGTTTGATAGAGGTCCCAAATATTAACCCAGGGACTCAATTTGAACAAACTTGAATGTGACACCACTCCCCAGTTAAGTTAAAGTACACCCCCCCCCCCCCCCCCCTTATAGGGAACCCAAATATTAATCCAGGGACCCAATTTGAACAAACTTGAATCCAGTCCCCCCCCCCCCCCCCCCCCCCCCCCCCCCCCCCCCCTTTGAGATGTTGTATACCAAATATGACAGCATTCTGACTGGTGAATCTGAAGAAGATTTTTAAAGAAAATTCTTCATATTGCACTAACTTAAAATTTGGGCTCCCAGTTATTAACCTAGGGGTTAGATTTGAGCAAACATGAATCTGCCCTCCCCCCCTCCCAACACCCACCCATCCCCCCTCCGAGATGTTATATACCAAATTTCAAAAGATTTTAATTGATGGTTAGGGAGAAGAAGATTTGTTTTAATTTTGAAGAACAATTTATGGGGGCTATCAGATTAATGCCACTTGTGGTGCCCCCCTGAGGGCGTAGTAATTTTATTTTGAATAATCTTGAATTGACATATGATAAGGAACATGCACATCTAATTTGATGCAATTCGACCCAGTGGTTTATGAGGAAAGTCAATAATGTAAAGTTCACGTCAGACAGATGACTGGTGGGCGGACAGATGATGGACAAAAAGCGATCACTTAAGCTCCCCCATGACTTTCAGTCAGGTGTGCTCATTATTCCCTGTATTGCACTAAGTTAAAATATGGGCTTCCATAGGAAGCCCAAATATTAACCGATGGACTTGATTTGAACAATCTTGAATCTGACCCACATAAAAATGATGAATAGCAAACAGAGGATTCTGACTGTGGTTCTGAAGATTTTTAAAGATTATTCCTCATATTGCCATAAGTTAAAATTTGAGCTCCCTAATATGAACCAAGGGGCTTAATTTTAACAAACTCGAATCACCCCCCCCCCCCCCCCCTCCCTCCCTGTAGATGTTGTATACCAAATATCAAAAGATTCTGATCAGTGGTTCTGGAGAAAAATTTGTTTTTTTAATTTTTGTAATTATGCTAACGATGTCCCAAGAAGCCTTAATTGCTCACCTGACAGAGTGGTTTGAAGACGTAATTTGGGTCACATTCAGTCAGTCATGGTTCATCAACACTAAAGAGGAATGAAGCCATGTAATTATATCTCTGGTGTTCATGTCAGATGATTATTATGATAGGTCTTCTGGACTGCTTCCAGTTCTATCAGGTGTAGACAAGCACTTCCAAACTTCCAAGGGTTGTTATGTCACTGCAGTTTGAAAGGCCCCCCCCCCCCCTCCCCCCACAAAGCCCAAATATTAAGCCAAGGACTTGAACTGAACAAGCTTGAATTTGATTCCCCCAGTGATGTTAAATACCAAATATGAAACAATTCTGACTGGTGTATCTGAAGAAGGTATTTCCTGATATTGCATTAAGTGAAACTTTGGGCTCCAATAGAGAGCCCAAATATTAATCCAGAGAAACGATTTGAACAAATTTGAATCTGACCTCCATAGAGATGTTGTATACCAAGTATGAAAGGATTCTGACTGGTGGATCTGAAGAAGAGGATTTTAAAAGAAATTTCCTCATATTGCACTACGTGTACAATTCGGGCTCCCTTAGAGCCCAAATATCAACCCAGGAATAGGGTTTAATATATTCCTGGTTTTGTAGGAACAGGAATGAGATTACACTTAGAATCGGGAACCAGGAATTTTCTCGGGCAATATCGAAGAATATCACAAACATTTTGTGAGAGTGGAAATGCAGTTTTATTCCCATGCAAGTAAGGCAAAAAGGGGGTTTTGGTTCTCAGGCACCGCCGCATTGGAAAAATACCCCCCGCATTGAATTTTTTTATGGAGGTTCGAGATTGTCCTAAAAGTAAACAATGCACCGCCGATCTCAGATGTTCATTGCAGTATAACAAAAATAGGTAAAACAAACAGTAAAAACCCTCCCGACTTGCTATAACACGCCAGGTACGATTTCGTTAATATGTCGATGCACAACTGAACTTGATCTGTACCGGTATTTATATAAACGTTCAAACAACTCGGTCTTGGCATAAACAAACAACTCAATTGATCAGTGGTGGCCAAGCAGTGATGAGCCCCCCACCCCTGGACTTGCTAGGGTTAGGGGCCCAGGGCATACGGGGCCGATGGGAGAAAACTTTGAATTTTATGTTTAAAAGAAACCATTTCCTTGCATCTAGAGACGGAATTGGCGATTCATTCACATCCACACGAAAGGGGGCCCCGGTTGGCTTCATGTAGCTTCCCACATTTGTCCCCGCCCCAATCCCCCCCCCCCCCCCCATCCCCCGGACTTGTCCATTGTACTCCTAATGGGGTGAGCCGACACTGCAATTGACATGCATTAAATAGTTGCCTTTTGCATTGAAACATCTATTAAATGGTCTATCAATAACGTTACAATCACATTATTTTACCACAAGGGTGAATCCAGTCATCAGCGCACTTGGTATGTGCCTTCCCCCTACCCCCACCACTTTCTCCCGGAAATGGGTTGTGCATTGTGGATATCTGCTTCGGGTGCGAGGTAATCGCATCTTTTGGGATTAAATTTCAAAATTTGGTTGACAATACACTCTGGCAAACTTTGGGCCTAGGTGCAGCACCCCTCCCCCCCCCCCCCCACCCCAACCCTCACAGCTTTTAGTAAAGTCATTCATCCACCACTGAACCAACACTGTTTGAAGTGGCATTGGGACATATAAACAGCTCACCAGAAGCATATTAAAAAGTGTATTTTTGAACTGTTGAAAGGTAACTAATGTAAGGGAGGTAATCAAATTAGCTATCGAAGAACTCTTTTTTTTCATGCAGTGAAAATTGCTGATAGTGCTTATGCCTAATGTGACAACCGCCCCCCCCCCCCCCCCCCCCCCTATATGTCTCACCAAATTCAATTTGCTTCGTTCCATGGCTGATTTTAAATAATTTTTAGTGGTCCCAGACTTTGATATCATGAACTTTTTTTAAAGCCTTTATAAAGATCACGCTGGCCACCATTTTAGTGTCGTTAAGCTGACAAGTCACAGCAACAGAACAAACCTTTTTACCTCAAGCGAAGTTTAAGATACCAGTATTGCAGTCTGTCTGGTGGATTGCTGGCTTGGGGTTCCAGCCTTAAACGTTCCCCGCGCAGTCACTTAACCGTGACTTAGTTTATTCTTTTTCAAACAGAAATGTATCTTGTCTATCTTAAAATATAATTCCAAAGGTCCATTGTGGGTATTGTGAGGCAGGCGTAATCCGCTGGTTTCAGTAATATCCATATTTGTATGGTTTTATTGAGAAACCTCTATTAGAAATTGAAGTCTGAGGGAGACTTTTTTAAGATGATCTTTCCAGGTGTTTTATGGCAGTTTTGTTGGGAAAAGGGTGAACAGGGGAGATTTCTAATAAGCTACCACAGAAATTAAGGTGGAAACTATTTATTTGCTATATCTGTGAACAATACCGAATTCCCAATCTCTTGAATCCATGCTCAGAGGTCAAAGTTTTTAAAATGAGGACCATTTGTTCTTTTTCAATTCAGAGAGGGGCAAATACACAACAACAAATTAAATATATGTTAAAAAATATTTGTTTTTTTTTTATTAGAAATTTAACCACAAAAAAAACAACAAATGAAAAACAATAGTTACTATAAAGAATATATATATTTCAGTATTTGATACTTCTGCTGATATACCGTAGTACTGGTACATGTCCTACAAAATCTTGAAACTTTTTGTATGAATTCCAATGGTTGTGAAGTTGAGTATAGTATCATTGTGGGGTAAAATTTCAACCTTAGAATGAGAGATGACATCTCTAACTGGTTTGGTGCATTTCTTCTGGCCTGCTATGAACTGCTATGTTGATCTGTAGTGAAATCCTTGAAAAAAACAATGAATAGTTAGGGTATACTTGGTGTGGTAAAAAAAAATAAATAAATAAAAACTGCCCTCCCTCACTGAATTTGGAAAACCAATTGCCTGAGAACCAAAACCATTTTTTTTTTGCCTGACAAATTGAATGACGATTTGTCATTAGTCAACTTAAAAGTTCAAACAAAACTTAACAAAGTAGTGCAGCCATTGTGAGATGAGTTTTAGAACAATCACAAGGTGAACCAAACACGAGAGTTCTTCCTAGGTTTGTCTGACATTACCCATGCTACCGAAGTATTTCTTGAGGAACAGCAGGTCGCACAGAGATTGGTCACTCAAACGTAAACGAAATTTGGTCACAAATTGACTGGTGCTCGAAAAGGCACATTCAGCTTCTACAGAAGTTGGCGTATCGCTCATCAGTGCTTCGAAGAGGAAGTTTAGATTTGGCATTCGCTTCCCTTTTGCCTCGAATAACTTCAGCTCTGCATTGATTTTCAGTTCTACATTGAGTTTCAAGCTAGAGGAAACAATTTCTGATTTGTCAATATATTCTTGAAGCTTCTGTTCAAGGGTGTGAGCAGAAGCAGTCGCAGGTTTCTCTTCATGGCACTGTCTGACGCTGGTATCTCTGACTCAGATTTGTCTGTGTATGTGGCTGATGGCTTAAGTCTGCTTATTTAGCAAGGCAACTGAGCGCAGCATTTGTGGAGGGCTAAAAAAAAGAACGGTTACTTTTGCCTCCAGCCGGATCATGAAGATAGTGCAAGACAGACACTAACTTTTTGTTGAGCCATTTTGAAAGTCTCTCCTTGAGTCTATCAGACATCTGCTTGCTAAAATCAGAGTCAAGTTTGTCCAACTGATCGAATTGGAATTCAAGAATGCCATCAGCAGAAAGAAATGTTGTGTCACGCTGACAGAGAGCTTCGTTGGCAACAGTTATTGGCCGTAAGGTGGCTGTGATCACATGGACAGATTCAAACTCGGTATCCGTCAAGGTGGAGTTGTATTTGATACCAACAAAAGCTTTAGCCATACAAGAGCGAATCTTAATGAATCAGGAGAACATCTTTTCAATGCTGTTCTTTCTGATTTCAATGTCCAGGATTGGATTCTTCCCCAAACTCCTGCACAACATATTAACTCTGTACAATTTCATCAGCCCTCCCCCACCTGAACTTTTTACAATTCTGACAAACTTTTTTAACCAAACCAGTATAGTCATCACTCAACTCCGACGAATTCTCCCCGTCAACTTCAATGGCACTATCCACACCTGATTCAAATTCATCTTCATTCTCAGAATCAGAGTCATTTTCACAATCTCTTTCACCACCATCCTCTTCATTACTGACATCTTCTGCTTCTACGGGTTCTGTATCTACATCTGCATCTTCTTTGCTCTTATCTTTCTTATACAGCTCATCTGACCCGGCCAAGTGAATACCATGACTATAACATGTCATCAGAATAGTTGGTATCAAACGTCCAAACTTGATCATGTCGGATGCACCATCATTTGTACAAACAGCACATTGAGAGTCAATGTTAATTTTAAACTCACTCAAGTGTTCCTTGACTGCAGAAACCCTTGCATCTGATGTAAATTTGCCTTTGACACTGTGCAATCCAAAATTGCAAAACTTCCCACCATACTCATGCAGATTAATGTTAATATATTGCCTGTTGCGTACACTTGTCCATTCGTCTAGTGTCAAAGAAAACCTTTCCCCTGCCTCCATTTTATTTTGGAAATCATCAGTCCTCTTAATTCTGATTTCTCAGGCATACCCTTGTATCAAATGCATGGCATCTGAAGGGTTTCTTGTTAAATTATACCCATCTTTACTGAGAGAAGCTATTATGTAGGCACCGTTCACTATTCCGTTTACTGACAAACCACCAACAGCTGCCAATTTCGACAATATACTTCCCAAAGCATCAACATACATTTGTTTGAACAGTTTCGAAACTTTCGATAGTGCAGATGATGTACTGGGCTTGGAATCAGATTCAGATTCTGGATGTCGTTTGGTTAAACTTATGTCATGCACAAGTTTCAAATGTTTTGCGAGTCCACTGGTGGAACCACTAGTCATTGATAACAATTTCATGCACTTTTTGCATCATGCCTTTTGACCATCGTGTTGTTGAACTTTCTCAAAATATTCCCACACAGGCAAAATGTTTTTGTGACTTGCCATGTTTCAATTTTCAAATCAATTTTGGAGTTTCACGTTTAAAAGATTCGGCTAACTGACACAGCAGAGCGACAATGCGCGTATTTTATCTGTTGTAGAACGTCAGTGAAATGGTAGTTACCATAAATGGGTATGATGCAATTTGCCCCAACATTTCCATGAATTCATAATGCTGACAGAGAATTGCATCATACTCATTTATAGAAACAACCAGTGTCCGTAATTTGTATCAATTCCTAATAAATGGAACAAAATGACCTAATGTCTCATGCAATACGTGAATTTATGTTGGCTACTGACAGCGCATTCTATATACATGTGAGAATCGAGTCACGTATGATGCATCAGCATTACGTGAGCATGACATCACTTGTCAAATATTCCGGAAACTTTCACATACAAATGACAATAATGGTCACAAGTTTCCAACTCACAATACACACAGTATATATGGTGTTATACTAACTTCTACATAATGGATAACTATTCTAGCTTTTTAAACAGTTATGGTGTGCCATTGTTCTCCATTGTTATGGTCAACAGATAGTGATCAATTACCACATGGTGGCCATGTTTCATTCACGGTTCTTGATTCAAATTTCCTGGGTCTCGGTACCATTTCACGCAACCGGGAACACAGGAAAACCCGTTCCCGGTATTAAACCCTACCCAGGAACTCAATTTCAACAAACTTGAATCTGACTCCTCCCCCAAGAGATGTTGTGTACCAAATATCAAAAGATGCTGACTAGTGGATCTGAAGAAGATTTTTAAAGATTATTCTCCATATTGCACTAAGTTAAAATACGGGCCCCAGTTGGAAGTCCAAATATTAACCGAGGGACTTGATTTGAAGAAACTTGAATCTGACCCTCATAATAATGATGTATACCAAATATTAAAAGATTCTGACTTTATATAGCTAGTGGTTCTGAAGAAGATTTTTAAAGCTTATTCCCCATATTGCCCTAAGTCACCCCCAATGCCCATGTGGGGGCACGATGACGCCGTGTACTAAGGCGTACTGCACGTCGATGGTATGCTTGTCTTCAACCAATCTAACCCTGCCTGTGCTGTAGTGTGGAGTTACGATGTTGGGGAGCTGGCAGCTGCTCGTCGTTGCTCTGTGGTTCTCTCCGGGTACTCCGGCTTCCTCCACCCGTAAAACTGTCACGGTCATGATTAGCCATTGTGCATAAATATGTGACCTTAAACATCAATAAATAAATAAATAATAAATATTGCCCTAAGTTTGTGGGTTCCTACATTGAGCCCAAATATGAACTGAGGGGCTTAAATTTGAACACACTCGTATCTGATGCCCCTCCTTCCTATGGATGCTGTTAGCTGTTACCAGATATCAAAAGATTTTGATCAGTGGTTCTGGAGAAGATAATTTTTTTAATTTTTGCAAATATGCTGCCTTGACATTTTTCCAATGGCCACTGATGGTTACCGATGGTGACTTGGTGTAACTACAATTATCATGTTTATAAACATAATTCCAAATAAATAATCTTTATTTGGTGTGGGGATGACCACTTTCAACAATTATTTTTGTAACTTAATTGCCTTTTTCAGCAAAAAGCATTATAATAGTTCAAAGTCCATCTCCACATCCAGCGTGAGAAAGTACTGGGTCACCAGTGGCTGCTCAACTCAAGCCACTTCAAACAGATTTGCTGATTATAAAAGTATAATTCCCATTAATTTATCTGTTTTTCATGTGGGGTGATGGTCTTCAACAGTTAGTTAGGGAAATTAATTGATTTTTTTCATCAAAAACTTTATACTAAGTAAAAATTCATTTCCCCATCCAGTGAGTGAAGTGATCATCACCGATGGCCACTCAACTTCACTAATTCCCATTATATATCTTACTTAAGCTTGGATAATCCTCTTCAGCCAACTACAGTACAGATGCCGTGGACTGGTCATTTTCATTCCACAGGGTGGGCAATAAGGCATTCATATTAGATTGCAAATGCTAATTATAGGAATAATGATAAAAAATTAATTAATGAAGCTCCAGGTGCAACCCGGGACTTCATTAATTAAAATTTTGCTGCTGATGATTTTTATTACCTGATAAACACATGCGTGGGTATCACTGCCCACATGTGGATTATGACCAGTTCATGACTGTACTTTAGTGTATAAATATTTGACTATTTCTGAAATGACAATTATCTTTTCACTATCAGTCAGATGAGATTTTCAGTGGCCACCAGATTTCGACTGAGTGATGGCCACTGAAGAATGGTGATTTGTCACCCATTCGAGTTGACATCACTTTTATCAATATGGTAATTGCTTTCACACCTTCTACAAGGATTTTAGCAGAGCTGTACTAGATGAAACGGTAGCATGTTGTGAATCCAAGCATGTTTGCTTCACAATTTCCATGAACTCCAATCTAGAGGCAGTAGAAATAATTTTCTGAAAGTGAAGCTAAACGTGTCTTGTAATTTCTATGTAAGATGTGGCAAGATTGTCAGAATAATTTTGTTTTCAATGAATTAAATTGCTTGTACTATTGAGGCTTCATAAGTTATGGTTTTGAAGCAAAAAAATGGCAACATTAAATATTTGAATAACAGTTTTCCTGTATTGCATTGGGTTGTTTAGTCATTAGGGTAGGTAAAGGGTTGAATTACACTATGGGGGAGGGGTGGGGGGGAGTCGAGGGGGGGCGGGGGCTGAGGCATCTTACAGAAAAAGTATTGCAGAAATCCATCCTAAAATAGTAATTTGGAGCTATCCTGAACATGCCGGATGGAATTTTCTAGTATCGTTGATGTAAGCGTAGAAACTTTCAGCAGTAAAACTAATAAAAATATTTTTCAATACTCTCCTCTCCAATCATATCTCAGATGTCGCTTTCATGTTCCGGTATCAGTATGCATGTACATGTAAGTTTAGTTCTGTTCAATGCCTGGTTGCGGTGTGAAAGCAATTATTGTATTATCAAAAGACAACTCGAATTGGTTGTCATCACTCGTGACTGTTTTGTTTTAACGTTTTGTTAACAGATTTTATGTAAAATACATTCAACTCCCTGAGGTCTTATTTATTTAGTATTTATTTATTTATTTATGGGAGTTTAAGGTAGTGATGAACCGATTATCAAAACTTGCTATCAATCGATTACCAATTACACGTATGTCAGAATGTATTATTCAATGTTCTTTTTTCAACATGTTACCTCCCTTGATATGTTTCTTCAATGTTTACATGAACTCGACAATGCTCGGGAAATGGTGGCGATCTTGTACCAATTGCGGTTGGTAAATTCCTTAATATCTCTGCTCTGCAAATCCCTAAATTTTCTGCTATGCACTGCACACGTTTATCTATCTCTGCTCTGCAAATCCCTAAAGTTTCTGCTGTATATGCACTGCACATGTTTTTAATAGGGATACTTTATTGAAATGGCCAGATATCAAAGGGATTTTTAATAGTCAGTGTTAAATATAGAATAACCGGAAACTGCTGGTTTTTAACTGCCGGTTGTCATAATCGGTTGATGCCCCATAGCCGGCTGGTTCCGATTGCCGATTCCGATTATCGGTTCATCACTAGTTTAAGGTCACATATTTATGCACAATAGCTAATCAAGACCATGACAGTCTTACGGGTGGAGGAAGCCAGAGTACTCGGAGAGAACCACCGAGCAGTGGTGAGCGACTGTCAGCTCCCCAACATACTAACTCCAAACAAGCAGGGTTAGCATTGGTTGAAGACACACATACACAATGCCACCATGCCCCCCACATGTGCAATGGACAGGGCTGGGAGCAGTTAACGTTTCAAACATTAACGTGTTAAATTATTTTAACAAAGTTAAACAAATTTTAACTAAGTTATTAACGTTTAACTTTGAAGTTTGTCAGGGTGCATCAGGAATGATTTTGTACTCATCGTGACTTACCTAATGTATATGTATTGGATTTCCAAAGCCTCAGCAGTCATAATATACCATAGCCCCAGCAGTCAACATTGCCGCACCCAATATCAATTACCTGAGCAAGACAACATGAGCGATGTAGAAACTAACAATGTCAATAAACATTTGTATGCAGCATTGCGTCATTAACTTGGGTTTTCCCAAGCCAAATAGCGCATGCTGATGATGTCGAAATTTTGCGCCATTTGCTGTGTGTGATGACGATTTATGCCATCAATTCTGAAAGTGAAAGTAGAGTCAATTTCTACCATTTTCGCAATTCTAAGGATATGCCCGCAGCGGTTGTCTTGTTACATGAAAACATCGCTGAATGTTAGACTTTACGATAACCTGACAGAACTATATTAACCCTTTGGGCCCACGTGACCTATTTCCCGACCAGGAACTTGACATGTCATGACCTCATTATATTATAGGAAGGCTGTTCAGTAAATGTGTGAGACCAATCAGTATTTTCAACGTGCAGCCCCAAGGCTGCACATTGAAAATATTGATTGGTCTACCCCAAATAATGAATAGGGACTCTTCTAATTGCTGCCATTGAACTGGCATGGGAGGTACCACTGGAGTTAAAAGGGTTTATAATGTCTGTAAGTTCAAGATCAAATCAGTAAAAATGGCCGGAATTGGTCTGTTATACTACAATTTGTTCATTTTAACATTTAATGTCATTTAACACGTTAACACAGAAATATTTAACACGTTAATGTGTTGAGGGAGATTTTAACTCCTCCCAGCCCTGGCAATGGGAATGAAGTGTCTTGCCCATGCAAGGACACAACACGGTTGCCACAGGTGGGATTCTAACCGAGAACCTCTCGGCTTGCAGCCTGCACCTCTACCTACTGAGCTACCCTCCTTATGTTTTTAAACATGATAATTGTGGTTAAGTAGATTGGCCATACTGGTGACCATCAGTGTTTGGGAGGATCCTTATTTTCAAGCAAACTTTTCATTACTGTTATAACACTTTGAGATTTGGATAATTCAAAAACAGTGTTTCGTTTTGCTACATCACAAGCTATGTTTTATGCATATCTGTATGAAATAGCACCAATTTTATCAACAAAATCCTCAGTTATATCTGCAGTTTTTCAATGGAGGTAGAATCGCCGAATTGGAATGTTGCAACAAAATCAGGAGAGTTCAATTTGAAATAACAAAATTATCAGCTGTCACATTGGTAATTACCTACCTGGTACCAGACAGAATTCGAACACGTGATGTGTACATGTTAATATCATGCAAAGCTCGGATGCGAGCAGGATAGCAACAGAAAACGTTTTGGACATTTTGTTGATATTGGCCCAATTATTGTCAGAGGGGGATAGGGCAATTTCATTTCAATCGGCTATTCGACACTGGAAGTCACATGATTTTTGCTCTGAAAATTGAACGCCAGTCTAAAAAGTCCTTTTGATGGCATAAAGAATTCTGTTCTGGAACACATTTATCTGACTAGGTATGTTTACCCCCAGTGTGGGCAAAGCCCATGCTTTAGGTTCCCATGAATATAAGCTATTATATTTTGTTTGACAGAACTCTTTGATCTCTTCTAAACAAAATAAACATTGATGGGCTCTGTTAATCAAACGGCGACTTTGCAAGTGGAAATAATTTAATTAATAGGAGAATTCAATTAACCCTTTACCCAACGTAACGGCCAAAACCGGCCAGCGCTATTCTCAAAAATCGGCAATTAATTTTCATTATTTTTTTCATTTTTTGTCTCAAAAACATAGGTTATGACCCCTCGTTGGAACGAGCTCGTCGGCCAAAACCGGCCAGCGCTATTCTCAAAAATCGCCAATTAACACGTTAATGTGTTGAGGGAGATTTTAACTCCTCCCAGCCCTGGCAATGGGAATGAAGTGTCTTGCCCATGCAAGGACACAACACGGTTGCCACAGGTGGGATTCTAACCGAGAACCTCTCGGCTTGCAGCCTGCACCTCTACCTACTGAGCTACCCTCCTTATGTTTTTAAACATGATAATTGTGGTTAAGTAGATTGGCCATACTGGTGACCATCAGTGTTTGGGAGGATCCTTATTTTCAAGCAAACTTTTCATTACTGTTATAACACTTTGAGATTTGGATAATTCAAAAACAGTGTTTCGTTTTGCTACATCACAAGCTATGTTTTATGCATATCTGTATGAAATAGCACCAATTTTATCAACAAAATCCTCAGTTATATCTGCAGTTTTTCAATGGAGGTAGAATCGCCGAATTGGAATGTTGCAACAAAATCAGGAGAGTTCAATTTGAAATAACAAAATTATCAGCTGTCACATTGGTAATTACCTACCTGGTACCAGACAGAATTCGAACACGTGATGTGTACATGTTAATATCATGCAAAGCTCGGATGCGAGCAGGATAGCAACAGAAAACGTTTTGGACATTTTGTTGATATTGGCCCAATTATTGTCAGAGGGGGATAGGGCAATTTCATTTCAATCGGCTATTCGACACTGGAAGTCACATGATTTTTGCTCTGAAAATTGAACGCCAGTCTAAAAAGTCCTTTTGATGGCATAAAGAATTCTGTTCTGGAACACATTTATCTGACTAGGTATGTTTACCCCCAGTGTGGGCAAAGCCCATGCTTTAGGTTCCCATGAATATAAGCTATTATATTTTGTTTGACAGAACTCTTTGATCTCTTCTAAACAAAATAAACATTGATGGGCTCTGTTAATCAAACGGCGACTTTGCAAGTGGAAATAATTTAATTAACAGGAGAATTCAATTAACCCTTTACCCAACGTAACGGCCAAAACCGGCCAGCGCTATTCTCAAAAATCGGCAATTAATTTTCATTATTTTTTTCATTTTTTGTCTCAAAAACATAGGTTATGACCCCTCGTTGGAACGAGCTCGTCGGCCAAAACCGGCCAGCGCTATTCTCAAAAATCGCCAATTAACACGTTAATGTGTTGAGGGAGATTTTAACTCCTCCCAGCCCTGGCAATGGGAATGAAGTGTCTTGCCCATGCAAGGACACAACACGGTTGCCACAGGTGGGATTCTAACCGAGAACCTCTCGGCTTGCAGCCTGCACCTCTACCTACTGAGCTACCCTCCTTATGTTTTTAAACATGATAATTGTGGTTAAGTAGATTGGCCATACTGGTGACCATCAGTGTTTGGGAGGATCCTTATTTTCAAGCAAACTTTTCTTTACTGTTATAACACTTTGAGATTTGGATAATTCAAAAACAGTGTTTCGTTTTGCTACATCACAAGCTATGTTTTATGCATATCTGTATGAAATAGCACCAATTTTATCAACAAAATCCTCAGTTATATCTGCAGTTTTTCAATGGAGGTAGAATCGCCGAATTGGAATGTTGCAACAAAATCAGGAGAGTTCAATTTGAAATAACAAAATTATCAGCTGTCACATTGGTAATTACCTACCTGGTACCAGACAGAATTCGAACACGTGGTGTGTACATGTTAATATCATGCAAAGCTCGGATGCGAGCAGGATAGCAACAGAAAACGTTTTGGACATTTTGTTGATATTGGCCCAATTATTGTCAGAGGGGGATAGGGCAATTTCATTTCAATCGGCTATTCGACACTGGAAGTCACATGATTTTTGCTCTGAAAATTGAACGCCAGTCTAAAAAGTCCTTTTGATGGCATAAAGAATTCTGTTCTGGAACACATTTATCTGACTAGGTATGTTTACCCCCAGTGTGGGCAAAGCCCATGCTTTAGGTTCCCATGAATATAAGCTATTATATTTTGTTTGACAGAACTCTTTGATCTCTTCTAAACAAAATAAACATTGATGGGCTCTGTTAATCAAACGGCAACTTTGCAAGTGGAAATAATTTAATTAACAGGAGAATTCAATTAACCCTTTACCCAACGTAACGGCCAAAACCGGCCAGCGCTATTCTCAAAGATCGCCAATTAATTTTCATTATTTTTTTCATTTTTTGTCTCAAAAACATAGGTTATGACCCCTCGTTGGAACGAGCTCGTCGAGCTCGTTCCAACGAGGGGTCATAACCTATGTTTTTGAGAAAAAAAATTAGTTATTCAAGAATTATTTTTGCAAGTGTCGTCTGCTTTTCAGGTTTGGTAAAGGGTTAAAAAGTATTTGGTCATCTTCTTATATTCTTGTGTTGAGGCCTAAAAAAGTTAAAAATCTATTTCTCAGGCTCTCACGCATGGTCCTTACTTCAAAATAGTGCACAATTCAGTGACAGGATTTTTAGTTTCAGCTGTGGTCACACCATAGCAGCTTTTACATCATCATATATCAAACAAAAGCCTTTCATGAAAACTCGTACAACAACTTTTCAATCTTGACACGTATTTTTGTCGGTAATAACTGATATATATTGTAAATATTTTATTTGTATTGCTGTGTCAAATGTGCACGCTATCAACATATTCATTTTTCACAGACATCAAAGTATATTCTTCAAAGTGCAAATGGGTGATTCTCTCGTTAAGTGTGTTACATTCGCAAACTTTTTTCAGTGTTTGAACTGAAATAAAAATAATACAGTAAGGTGCTACAGAGTACAGTATGGTATAGTTTGAAAGCACTCGCCTAGAGGTATCTTCCTGACTAAAGCCGAGATACTTTCCTGCTTACTTCTGATTAATAGAGGTGGTTGAGTGTTTCGTTGCATATGTTACTCAGAGAAATTTTTTTTTTTTTGCACATGTTGTATTTCGGTATGATTTCCTCTGATTTGGCTCTGTTTGATACACAGACATTACAGTTCCATAAAAAATATTCTTGGCAACCGATATTTTGGGTCTGGACCATTTGCTACTAAAAAATTAAATGTTACGTACGTTACAGAAAAAATGTTACATACGTTACAGTGTGATTACAGATTTTAGATGTCTTGACAGAAAACTTACAAGCGAATGTGTATGTTTTATTTCAAGTGTTTATTACTGATATGGGAAAAAAGAAACTTCAAAATAAAACTTTGTCTTATGCTGATGGCAAATCTCCATACTTATAGTCTTTAGAAGGAATATGTTATGTACATTACAACTGAAATAGTGTTAACTGTCAAATGGCCTCAAAAATTTATATATTAAAGTATATGCACACTTTTGTCCAGTAAAAGAATTGAGAAAAGCATCAACATAAAATGTATTGCAGAACACTATGGCATATGAGTCAAGAACACTCAATATACCTGCATATACCAAAGGCTTTTTTACACAAAAATCATGGTTTGCAGGTTTACAGTAGTTCATTTTTATGTGGGCAATAACTGTTTATCATGAGTTTAGATTATATTGTTTGGTCCTCTAGTGACACTAGTGGGCTGTATTTCACCAAATCATAGGAATTCAAATTAAAAAACATTTGTAAGAAGTCTTAAGGCTACAAGCCAGGTTGCACAAAATGTCATATGGCAGTGTTGCAATGTTGCAAATTTTGATCTGCAAGCCAATAATTTTGAGAAGATTGATAGGAACATGAGTTTTAATTTTAATTCATCAAGAATTGACCGCCAAATTTAAAAAATGAATTCATTCAAACACTAAAACTAAAATAACAAATCAAAGTGTCTGAAACAAGATTTCATAAGTCTTCAGATTTGAACTGTCCATGGCTTCCTGTAACAAGAGGTGGACTAATAACTTTGAGAATAGATGAGGCCAAGAGCATTTAGCCATTTCCACCCACTACCAGATTTATGCATCACACAAACTTTGTTTTGGTACTCATTATCAATGATTTCTGTAACTTTGCCTGGGAACTGACTCTTGTCAGAGTTAACAATGACCCACTCTCCAACACTCAGCCTACACACATTCTCATGTTCAGGATTATCAAGAACATTATTACAGTGAGGGGCTCTGTTCTCTGAAATATAAGGTTAAGTAAGGAAAAGTTTGCCCTTAGACATAAAACATTTCAGTACTCTGCTCCAAATAGCAGAAATTCACTTCATGCACTTTCCTTATTCCTGGTATCTCAGTCATGTTGGTCCATGGGTCATCTTTACTGATCATGTTGTCAATTTCAGTTGCAGACATACAGAATAGTAGTCAGTGCTGTAAGAGTTTGGATGCCATGAGATAAAAGTCACAGGCAGATTGAATATGATTCTCATCGTTCAAAGCCGTACACTTTGATCTGCCGTAAATGACTTAGCTTGACCTCTGACACTGTCATCCCGAGCCCCTTCCCATTAGTGCTCAAACGACTAGTGAATTCCAAAGTCGACTAGTCAATACCCAAAAGTCAAGTCAACTTCGACTAGTCATTGGTGATAACTTGTCTCCTTATAACAGTGTTGGTGTTCTGGTAGAGTGCTGAAGGTCCAAATTTGGCTTCACTTGGGCATTCATATACAGCAACTTACTGGAACATTATTCTGTTAATGTGCTTCTAATTATGCTAAGAGTGAAATTATATAATCTTATTTAATTTGCCTTGTTGCGATTTATGGGAGAGTGCCTATAGGCACTCTCCCATAAATTGCAATAAGGCAAATTAATAACATATCCTGATAGCCCAAAATAATTCAGCACTCTACTAGTACCAGTTAAAACAAACTACTGTCACTACTATTAGATGGCAATAGATGTATACATTGATTGTCCAATATTGCTGTTCAAACTGTCTGACAGTGGCACAGAAGGGATACTATTTACCTAAAAGCTTGAACTCCTCCGACTAGTCGGCTGCACAATTGAGAGTCGACTACTGGTTTGCCCAGAGTCAACATCGACTAGTCGCCTAATCATTGGAGTACTACTTCCCATGGGAAGTGGCAAAATACTTGCAGACATATCCTTCTTGTATGATTTCCCATAGGTGCATTTGTAGGCCTTGTTTTCATAGAATCCACCATGTGTTCACTTATTCTTACAGAAAGGAGTAATTGAAAAACAAGTATCTGAAATCTAATAGTCAAGTGAGGCCAGCTAACAGCATTTACATAAAGGGAGAAGAAAGAGAAAAATGTAATGCATGTAACATTACGTACGTTACAGAAATGTACCCCATAAGCCATTCAACCACATTATAACAATGAGGCCTCATATTGCAGCCACATAATGTTGGCTTGAAATACACTTATGGAAACCTAAAGATTTTCTGTTAACAGCTTAGATGTCTGCATATAAAAACAAAATCAACGATTTTGTTACGTACGTTACATTAAAAATACCTTATTGGTTAAGCCCCAGCAAACATTAATCCATTAGAAAATTATAATTTTCCAATTTTTTCCATTTGCTTTGTCATTTTTGCTTCAGTAATCTAAAAGATATTTTTAACTTCACTCTAAATTAACAGAATGAACTGTTTATGGGGAAATTATCATATCAAAAAAAAAACTGGTATAAAGCTCAAATATTTCCCGCCTTCTTCAAAACATTAGGACAGAAACATGAATGTAAAAATGCCACCGACTCCGTTAAATATGGAAAATACAGGTCTGTAGGTGTATGTTTTCATAAAAAGTTAGCACTCAAACTGAAGCTGATTTTTCATTTCTTGGTTACAATTGCTGGAGAATCACCCAAATAGTTATTGCTAGGTGTAAGAAAACTGAAAATATTCTCGAATTTGTTTTTGTTGATTACTGTTTATAATAATGTATAGCAGCAGCAATTTATTTATTTATTTACTTGGGTTTAATAACACTTTCGAGAACCACAGTTTCTGCTATATATGCACTGCACATGTTTTTAATAGGGATACTTTATTGAAATGGCCAGATATCAAAGGGATTTTTAATAGTCAGTGTTAAATATAGAATAACTGGAAACTGCTGGTTTTTAACTGCCGGTTGTTATAATCGGCCGATGCCCCATAACCGGCTGGTTCCGATTGCTGATTCCGATTATCGGTTCATCACTAGTTTAAGGTCACATATTTATGCACAATAGCTAAGCAAGGCCATGACAGTCTTACGGGTGGAGGAAGCCAGAGTACGCGGAGAGAACCACTGAGCAGCGGTGAGCAACTGTCAGCTCCCCAACATACTAACTCCAAACAAGCAGGGTTAGCATTGGTTGAAGACACACATACACAATGCCGCCATGCCCCCACATGGACAATGGACAGGGCTGGGAGCAGTTAACGTTTCAAACATTAACGTGTTAAATTATTTTAACAAAGTTAAACAAATTTTAACTAAGTTATTAACGTTTAACTTTGAAGTTTGTCAGGGTGCATCAGGAATGATTTTGTACTCATCGTGACTTATCTAATGTATATGTATTGGATTTCCAAAGCCTCAGCAGTCGTAATATACCATAGCCCCAGCAGTCAACATTGCCGCACCCAATATCAATTACCTGAGCAAGACAACATGAGCGATGTAGAAACTAACAATGTCAATAAACATTTGTATGCAGCATTGCGTCATTAACTTGGGTTCTCCCAAGCCAAATAGCGCATGCTGATGATGTCGAAATTTTGCGCCATTTGCTGTGTGTGATGACGATTTATGCCATCAATTCTGAAAGTGAAAGTAGAGTCAATTTCTACCATTTTCGCAAATCTAAGGATATGCCCGCAGCGGTTGTCTTCTTACATGAAAACATCGCTGAATGTTAGACTTTACGATAACCTGACAGAACTATATTAACCCTTTGGGCCCACGTGACCTATTTCCCGACCAGGAACTTGACATGTCATGACCTCATTATATTATAGGAAGGCTGTTCAGTAAATGTGTGAGTTAGACCAATCAGTATTTTCAACGTGCAGCCACAAGGCTGCACATTGAAAATATTGATTGGTCTACCCCAAATAATGAATAGGGACTCTTCTAATTGCTGCCATTGAACTGGCATGGGAGGTACCACTGGAGTTAAAAGGGTCTATAATGTACGTAAGTTCAAGATCAAATCAGTAAAAATGGCTGGAATTGGTCTGTTATACTACAATTTGTTCATTTTAACATTTAATGTCATTTAACACGTTAACGCAGAAATATTTAACACGTTAATGTGTTGAGGGAGATTTTAACTCCTCCCAGCCCTGGCAATGGGAATGAAGTGTCTTGCCCATGCAAGGACACAACACGGTTGCCACAGGTGGGATTCTAACCGAGAACCTCTCGGCTTGCAGCCTGCACCTCTACCTACTGAGCTACCCTCCTTATGTTTTTAAACATGATAATTGTGGTTAAGTAGATTGGCCATACTGGTGACCATCAGTGTTTGGGAGGATCCTTATTTTCAAGCAAACTTTTCATTGCTGTTATAACACTTTGAGATTTGGATAATTCAAAAACAGTGTTTCGTTTTGCTGCATCACAAGCTATGTTTTATGCATATCTGTATGAAATAGCACCAATTTTATCAACAAAATCCTCAGTTATATCTGCAGTTTTTCAATGGAGGTAGAATCGCCGAATTGGAATGTTGCAACAAAATCAGGAGAGTTCAATTTGAAATAACAAAATTATCAGCTGTCACATTGGTAATTACCTACCTGGTACCAGACAGAATTCGAACACGTGATGTGTACATGTTAATATCATGCAAAGCTCGGATGCGAGCAGGATAGCAACAGAAAACGATTTGGACATTTTGTTGATATCGGCCCAATTATTGCCAGAGGGGGATAGGGCAATTTCATTTCAATCGGCTATTCGACACTGGAAGTCACATGATTTTTGCTCTGAAAATTGAACGCCAGTCTAAAAAGTCCTTTTGATGGCATAAAGAATTCTGTTCTGGAACACATTTATCTGACTAGGTATGTTTACCCCCAGTGTGGGCAAAGCCCATGATTTAGGTTCCCATGAATATAAGCTATTATATTTTGTTTGACAGAACTCTTTGATCTCTTCTAAACAAAATAAACATTGATGGGCTCTGTTAATCAAACAGCGACTTTGCAAGTGGAAATAATTTAATTAACAGGAGAATTCAATTAACCGTTTACCCAACGTAACGGCCAAAACCGGCCAGCGCTATTCTCAAAAATCGCCAATTAATTTTCATTATTTTTTTCATTTTTTGTCTCAAAAACATAGGTTATGACCCCTCATTGGAACGAGCTCGTTCCAACAAGGGGTCATAACCCATGTTTTTGAGACAAAAAATGAAAAAAATTAGTTATTCAAGAATTGTTTTTGGAAGTGTCGTCTGCTTTTCAGGTTAGGTAAAGGGTTAAAAAGTATTTGGTCATCTTCTTATATTCTTGTGTTAAGGCCTAAAAAAGTTAAAAATCTATTTCTCAGGCTCTCACGCATGGTCCTTACTTCAGAATAGTGCACAATTCAGTGACAGGATTTTTAGTTTCAGCTGTGGTCACACCATAGCAGCTTTTACATCATCATATATCAAACAAAAGCCTTTCATGAAAACTAGTACAACAACTTTTCAATCTTGACACGTATTTTTGTCGGTAATAACTGATATATATTGTAAATATTTTATTTGTATTGCTGTGTCAAATGTGCATGCTATCAACATATTCATTTTTCACAGACATCAAAGTATATTCTTCAAAGTGCAAATGGGTGATTCTCTCGTTAAGTGTGTTACATTCGCAAACTTTTTTCAGTGTTTGAACTGAAATAAAAATAATACAGTAAGGTGCTACAGAGTACAGTATGGTATAGTTTGAAAGCACTCGCCTAGAGGTATCTTCCTGACTAAAGCCGAGATACTTTCCTGCTTACTTCTGATGAATAGAGGTGGTTGAGTGTTTCGTTGCATATGTTACTCAGAGAAATTTTTTTCGCACATGTTGTATTTCGGTATGATTTCCTCTGATTTGGCTCTGTTTGATACACAGACATTACAGTTCCATAAAAAATATTCTTGGCAACCGATATTTTGGGTCTGGACCATTTGCTACTAAAAAATTAAATGTCACGTATGTTACAGAAAAAATGTTACATACGTTTCAGTGTGATTACAGATTTTAGATGTCTTGACAGAAAACTTACAAGCAAATGTGTATGTGTTTATTGCTGATATGGGAAAAAAGAAACTTCGAAATAAAACTTTGTCTTATGCTGAGGGCAAATCTCCATACTTATAGTCTTTAGAAGGAATATGTTATGAACATTACAACTGAAGTAGTGTTAACTGTCAACTGGCCTCAGAAATTTATATATTAAAGTATATGCACACTTTTGTCCAGTAAAAGAATTGAGAAAAGCATCAATATAAAATGTATTGCAGAACACTATGGCGTATGAGTCAAGAACACTCAATATACCTGCATATACCAAAGGCTTTTTTACACAAAAATCATGGTTTACAGTAGTACATTTTTATGTGGGCAATAACAGTTCATCATGAGTTTAGATTATATTGTTTGGGCCTCTAGTCACACTAGTGGGCTGTATTTCACCAAATCATAGGAAATCAAATTAAAAAACATTTGTAAGAAGTCTTAAGGCTACAAGCCAGGTTGCACAAAATGTCATATGGCAGTGTTGCAATGTTTCAAATTTTGATCTGCAAGCCAATAATTTTGAGAAGATTGATAGGAACATGAGTTTTAATTTTAATTCATCAAGAATTGACCGCCAAATTTAAAAAATGAATTCATTCAAACACTAAAACTAAAATAACAAATCAAAGTGTCTGAAACAAGATTTCATAAGTCTTCAGATTTGAACTGTCCATGGCTTCCTGTAACAAGAAGTGGACTAATAACTTTGAGAATAGATGAGGTCAAGAGCATTTAGCCATTTCCACCCACTACCAGATTTATGCATCACACAAACTTTGTTTTGGTACTCATTATCAATGATATCTGTAACTTTGCCTGGGAACTGACTTTTGTCAGCGTTAACAATGACCCACTCTCCAACACTCAGCCTACACACATTCTCATGTTCAGGATTATCAAGAACATTATTACAGTGAGGGGCTCTGTTCTCTGAAATATAAGGTTAAGTCAGGAAAAGTTTGCCCTTAGACATAAAACATTTCAGTACTCTGCTCCAAATAGCAGAAATTCACTTCATGCACTTTCCTTATTCCTGGTATCTCAGTCATGTTGGTCCATGGGTCATCTTTACTGATCATGTTGTCAATTTCAGTTGCAGACATACAGAATAGTAGTCAGTGCTTTAAGAGTTTGGATGCTATGAGATAAAAGTCACAGGCAGATTGAATATGATTCTCATCGTTCAAAGCCGTACACTTGATCTGCCGTAAATGACTTTGCTTGACCTCTGACACTGTCATCCAACCCCCTTCCCATTAGTGCTCAAACGACTAGTGAATTCCAAAGTCGACTAGTCAATACTCAAAAGTCAAGTCAACTTCGACTAGTCATTGGTGATAACTTGTCTCCTTATAACAGTGTTGGTGTTCTGGTAGAGTGCTGAAGGTCCAAATTTGGCTTCACTTGGGCATTCATATACAGCAACTTACTGGAACATTATTCTGTTAATGTGCTTCTAATTATGCTAAGAGTGAAATTATATAGTCTTATTTAATTTGCCTTGTTGTGATTTATGGGAGAGTGCCTATAGGCACTCTCCCATAAATTGCAACAAGGCAAATTAATAACATATCCTGATAACCCAAAATAATTCAGCACTCTACTAGTACCAGTTAAAACAAACTACTGTCACTACTATTAGATGGCAATAGATGTATACATTGATTGTCCAATATTGCTGTTCAAACTGTCTGACAGTGGCACAGAAGGGATACTATTTACCTAAAAGCTTGAAGTCCTCCGACTAGTCGACTGCACAATTGAGAGTCGACTACTGGTTTGCCTAGATTCGACATCGACTAGTCGCCTAATCATTGGAGTACTACTTCCCATGGGAAGTGGCAAAATACTTGCAGACATATCCTTCTTGTATGATTCCCCATAGGTGCATTTGTAGGCCTTGTTTTCATAGAATCCACCATGTGTTCACTTATTCATACAGAAAGGAATAATTCAACAAAAAGTATCTGAAATCTAATAGACTAGTGAGGCCAGCTAACAGCATTTACATAAAGGGAGAAGAAAGAGAAAAATGTAATGCATGTAACGTTACGTACGTTACAGAAATGTACCCCATAAGCCATTCAACCACATTATAACAATGAGGCCTCATATTGCAGCCACATAATGTTGGCTTGAAATACACTTATGGAAACCTAAAGATTTTCTGTTAACAGCTTAGATGTCTGCATATAAAAACAAAATCAACGATTTTGTTACGTACGTTACATTAAAAATACCTTATTGGTTAAGCCCCAGCAAACATTAATCCATTAGAAAATTATAATTTTCCAATTTTTTCCTTTTGCTTTGTCATTTTTGCTTCAGTAATCTAAAAGATATTTTTAACTTCACTCTAAATTAACAGAATGAACTGTTTATGGGGAAATTATCATATCAAAAAAAAAACTGGTATAAAGCTCAAATATTTCCCGCCTTCTTCAAAACATTAGGACAGAAACATGAATGTAAAAATGCCACCGACTCCGTTAAATATGGAAAATACAGGTCTGTAGGTGTATGTTTTCATAAAAAGTTAGCACTCAAACTGAAGCTGATTTTTCATTTCTTGGTTACAATTGCTGGAGAATCGCCCAAATAGTTATTGCTAGGTGTAAGAAAACTGAAAATATTCTCGAATTTGTTTTTGTTGATTACTGTTTATAATAATGTATAGCAGCAGCAATTTATTTATTTATTTACTTGGGTTTAATAACACTTTCGAGAACCACAGTTTCTGCTATATATGCACTGCACATGTTTTTAATAGGGATACTTTATTGAAATGGCCAGATATCAAAGGGATTTTTAATAGTCAGTGTTAAATATGGAATAACTGGAAACTGCTGGTTTTTAACTGCCGGTTGTTATAATCGGCCGATGCCCCATAACCGGCTGGTTCCGATTGCTGATTCCGATTATCGGTTCATCACTAGTTTAAGGTCACATATTTATGCACAATAGCTAAGCAAGGCCATGACAGTCTTACGGGTGGAGGAAGCCAGAGTACGCGGAGAGAACCACTGAGCAGCGGTGAGCAACTGTCAGCTCCCCAACATACTAACTCCAAACAAGCAGGGTTAGCATTGGTTGAAGACACACATACACAATGCCGCCATGCCCCCACATGGACAATGGACAGGGCTGGGAGCAGTTAACGTTTCAAACATTAACGTGTTAAATTATTTTAACAAAGTTAAACAAATTTTAACTAAGTTATTAACGTTTAACTTTGAAGTTTGTCAGGGTGCATCAGGAATGATTTTGTACTCATCGTGACTTATCTAATGTATATGTATTGGATTTCCAAAGCCTCAGCAGTCGTAATATACCATAGCCCCAGCAGTCAACATTGCCGCACCCAATATCAATTACCTGAGCAAGACAACATGAGCGATGTAGAAACTAACAATGTCAATAAACATTTGTATGCAGCATTGCGTCATTAACTTGGGTTTTCCCAAGCCAAATAGCGCATGCTGATGATGTCGAAATTTTGCGCCATTTGCTGTGTGTGATGACGATTTATGCCATCAATTCTGAAAGTGAAAGTAGAGTCAATTTCTACCATTTTCGCAATTCTAAGGATATGCCCGCAGCGGTTGTCTTCTTACATGAAAACATCGCTGAATGTTAGACTTTACGATAACCTGACAGAACTATATTAACCCTTTGGGCCCACGTGACCTATTTCCCGACCAGGAACTTGACATGTCATGACCTCATTATATTATAGGAAGGCTGTTCAGTAAATGTGTGAGTTAGACCAATCAGTATTTTCAACGTGCAGCCACAAGGCTGCACATTGAAAATATTGATTGGTCTACCCCAAATAATGAATAGGGACTCTTCTAATTGCTGCCATTGAACTGGCATGGGAGGTACCACTGGAGTTAAAAGGGTCTATAATGTACGTAAGTTCAAGATCAAATCAGTAAAAATGGCTGGAATTGGTCTGTTATACTACAATTTGTTCATTTTAACATTTAATGTCATTTAACACGTTAACGCAGAAATATTTAACACGTTAATGTGTTGAGGGAGATTTTAACTCCTCCCAGCCCTGGCAATGGGAATGAAGTGTCTTGCCCATGCAAGGACACAACACGGTTGCCACAGGTGGGATTCTAACCGAGAACCTCTCGGCTTGCAGCCTGCACCTCTACCTACTGAGCTACCCTCCTTATGTTTTTAAACATGATAATTGTGGTTAAGTAGATTGGCCATACTGGTGACCATCAGTGTTTGGGAGGATCCTTATTTTCAAGCAAACTTTTCATTGCTGTTATAACACTTTGAGATTTGGATAATTCAAAAACAGTGTTTCGTTTTGCTGCATCACAAGCTATGTTTTATGCATATCTGTATGAAATAGCACCAATTTTATCAACAAAATCCTCAGTTATATCTGCAGTTTTTCAATGGAGGTAGAATCGCCGAATTGGAATGTTGCAACAAAATCAGGAGAGTTCAATTTGAAATAACAAAATTATCAGCTGTCACATTGGTAATTACCTACCTGGTACCAGACAGAATTCGAACACGTGATGTGTACATGTTAATATCATGCAAAGCTCGGATGCGAGCAGGATAGCAACAGAAAACAATTTGGACATTTTGTTGATATCGGCCCAATTATTGCCAGAGGGGGATAGGGCAATTTCATTTCAATCGGCTATTCGACACTGGAAGTCACATGATTTTTGCTCTGAAAATTGAACGCCAGTCTAAAAAGTCCTTTTGATGGCATAAAGAATTCTGTTCTGGAACACATTTATCTGACTAGGTATGTTTACCCCCAGTGTGGGCAAATCCCATGATTTAGGTTCCCATGAATATAAGCTATTATATTTTGTTTGACAGAACTCTTTGATCTCTTCTAAACAAAATAAACATTGATGGGCTCTGTTAATCAAACAGCGACTTTGCAAGTGGAAATAATTTAATTAACAGGAGAATTCAATTAACCGTTTACCCAACGTAACGGCCAAAACCGGCCAGCGCTATTCTCAAAAATCGCCGATTAATTTTCATTATTTTTTTCATTTTTTGTCTCAAAAACATAGGTTATGACCCCTCATTGGAACGAGCTCGTTCCAACAAGGGGTCATAACCCATGTTTTTGAGACAAAAAATGAAAAAAATTAGTTATTCAAGAATTGTTTTTGGAAGTGTCGTCTGCTTTTCAGGTTAGGTAAAGGGTTAAAAAGTATTTGGTCATCTTCTTATATTCTTGTGTTAAGGCCTAAAAAAGTTAAAAATCTATTTCTCAGGCTCTCACGCATGGTCCTTACTTCAGAATAGTGCACAATTCAGTGACAGGATTTTTAGTTTCAGCTGTGGTCACACCATAGCAGCTTTTACATCATCATATATCAAACAAAAGCCTTTCATGAAAACTAGTACAACAACTTTTCAATCTTGACACGTATTTTTGTCGGTAATAACTGATATATATTGTAAATATTTTATTTGTATTGCTGTGTCAAATGTGCATGCTATCAACATATTCATTTTTCACAGACATCAAAGTATATTCTTCAAAGTGCAAATGGGTGATTCTCTCGTTAAGTGTGTTACATTCGCAAACTTTTTTCAGTGTTTGAACTGAAATAAAAATAATACAGTAAGGTGCTACAGAGTACAGTATGGTATAGTTTGAAAGCACTCGCCTAGAGGTATCTTCCTGACTAAAGCCGAGATACTTTCCTGCTTACTTCTGATGAATAGAGGTGGTTGAGTGTTTCGTTGCATATGTTACTCAGAGAAATTTTTTTCGCACATGTTGTATTTCGGTATGATTTCCTCTGATTTGGCTCTGTTTGATACACAGACATTACAGTTCCATAAAAAATATTCTTGGCAACCGATATTTTGGGTCTGGACCATTTGCTACTAAAAAATTAAATGTCACGTATGTTACAGAAAAAATGTTACATACGTTTCAGTGTGATTACAGATTTTAGATGTCTTGACAGAAAACTTACAAGCAAATGTGTATGTGTTTATTGCTGATATGGGAAAAAAGAAACTTCGAAATAAAACTTTGTCTTATGCTGAGGGCAAATCTCCATACTTATAGTCTTTAGAAGGAATATGTTATGAACATTACAACTGAAGTAGTGTTAACTGTCAACTGGCCTCAGAAATTTATATATTAAAGTATATGCACACTTTTGTCCAGTAAAAGAATTGAGAAAAGCATCAATATAAAATGTATTGCAGAACACTATGGCGTATGAGTCAAGAACACTCAATATACCTGCATATACCAAAGGCTTTTTTACACAAAAATCATGGTTTACAGTAGTACATTTTTATGTGGGCAATAACAGTTCATCATGAGTTTAGATTATATTGTTTGGGCCTCTAGTCACACTAGTGGGCTGTATTTCACCAAATCATAGGAAATCAAATTAAAAAACATTTGTAAGAAGTCTTAAGGCTACAAGCCAGGTTGCACAAAATGTCATATGGCAGTGTTGCAATGTTTCAAATTTTGATCTGCAAGCCAATAATTTTGAGAAGATTGATAGGAACATGAGTTTTAATTTTAATTCATCAAGAATTGACCGCCAAATTTAAAAAATGAATTCATTCAAACACTAAAACTAAAATAACAAATCAAAGTGTCTGAAACAAGATTTCATAAGTCTTCAGATTTGAACTGTCCATGGCTTCCTGTAACAAGAAGTGGACTAATAACTTTGAGAATAGATGAGGTCAAGAGCATTTAGCCATTTCCACCCACTACCAGATTTATGCATCACACAAACTTTGTTTTGGTACTCATTATCAATGATATCTGTAACTTTGCCTGGGAACTGACTTTTGTCAGCGTTAACAATGACCCACTCTCCAACACTCAGCCTACACACATTCTCATGTTCAGGATTATCAAGAACATTATTACAGTGAGGGGCTCTGTTCTCTGAAATATAAGGTTAAGTCAGGAAAAGTTTGCCCTTAGACATAAAACATTTCAGTACTCTGCTCCAAATAGCAGAAATTCACTTCATGCACTTTCCTTATTCCTGGTATCTCAGTCATGTTGGTCCATGGGTTATCTTTACTGATCATGTTGTCAATTTCAGTTGCAGACATACAGAATAGTAGTCAGTGCTTTAAGAGTTTGGATGCTATGAGATAAAAGTCACAGGCAGATTGAATATGATTCTCATCGTTCAAAGCCGTACACTTGATCTGCCGTAAATGACTTTGCTTGACCTCTGACACTGTCATCCAACCCCCTTCCCATTAGTGCTCAAACGACTAGTGAATTCCAAAGTCGACTAGTCAATACTCAAAAGTCAAGTCAACTTCGACTAGTCATTGGTGATAACTTGTCTCCTTATAACAGTGTTGGTGTTCTGGTAGAGTGCTGAAGGTCCAAATTTGGCTTCACTTGGGCATTCATATACAGCAACTTACTGGAACATTATTCTGTTAATGTGCTTCTAATTATGCTAAGAGTGAAATTATATAGTCTTATTTAATTTGCCTTGTTGTGATTTATGGGAGAGTGCCTATAGGCACTCTCCCATAAATTGCAACAAGGCAAATTAATAACATATCCTGATAACCCAAAATAATTCAGCACTCTACTAGTACCAGTTAAAACAAACTACTGTCACTACTATTAGATGGCAATAGATGTATACATTGATTGTCCAATATTGCTGTTCAAACTGTCTGACAGTGGCACAGAAGGGATACTATTTACCTAAAAGCTTGAAGTCCTCCGACTAGTCGACTGCACAATTGAGAGTCGACTACTGGTTTGCCTAGATTCGACATCGACTAGTCGCCTAATCATTGGAGTACTACTTCCCATGGGAAGTGGCAAAATACTTGCAGACATATCCTTCTTGTATGATTCCCCATAGGTGCATTTGTAGGCCTTGTTTTCATAGAATCCACCATGTGTTCACTTATTCATACAGAAAGGAATAATTCAGCAAAAAGTATCTGAAATCTAATAGACTAGTGAGGCCAGCTAACAGCATTTACATAAAGGGAGAAGAAAGAGAAAAATGTAATGCATGTAACGTTACGTACGTTACAGAAATGTACCCCATAAGCCATTCAACCACATTATAACAATGAGGCCTCATATTGCAGCCACATAATGTTGGCTTGAAATACACTTATGGAAACCTAAAGATTTTCTGTTAACAGCTTAGATGTCTGCATATAAAAACAAAATCAACGATTTTGTTACGTACGTTACATTAAAAATACCTTATTGGTTAAGCCCCAGCAAACATTAATCCATTAGAAAATTATAATTTTCCAATTTTTTCCTTTTGCTTTGTCATTTTTGCTTCAGTAATCTAAAAGATATTTTTAACTTCACTCTAAATTAACAGAATGAACTGTTTATGGGGAAATTATCATATCAAAAAAAAAACTGGTATAAAGCTCAAATATTTCCCGCCTTCTTCAAAACATTAGGACAGAAACATGAATGTAAAAATGCCACCGACTCCGTTAAATATGGAAAATACAGGTCTGTAGGTGTATGTTTTCATAAAAAGTTAGCACTCAAACTGAAGCTGATTTTTCATTTCTTGGTTACAATTGCTGGAGAATCGCCCAAATAGTTATTGCTAGGTGTAAGAAAACTGAAAATATTCTCGAATTTGTTTTTGTTGATTACTGTTTATAATAATGTATAGCAGCAGCAATTTATTTATTTATTTACTTGGGTTTAATAACACTTTCGAGAACCACAGTTTCTGCTATATATGCACTGCACATGTTTTTAATAGGGATACTTTATTGAAATGGCCAGATATCAAAGGGATTTTTAATAGTCAGTGTTAAATATAGAATAACTGGAAACTGCTGGTTTTTAACTGCCGGTTGTTATAATCGGCCGATGCCCCATAACCGGCTGGTTCCGATTGCTGATTCCGATTATCGGTTCATCACTAGTTTAAGGTCACATATTTATGCACAATAGCTAAGCAAGGCCATGACAGTCTTACGGGTGGAGGAAGCCAGAGTACGCGGAGAGAACCACTGAGCAGCGGTGAGCAACTGTCAGCTCCCCAACATACTAACTCCAAACAAGCAGGGTTAGCATTGGTTGAAGACACACATACACAATGCCGCCATGCCCCCACATGGACAATGGACAGGGCTGGGAGCAGTTAACGTTTCAAACATTAACGTGTTAAATTATTTTAACAAAGTTAAACAAATTTTAACTAAGTTATTAACGTTTAACTTTGAAGTTTGTCAGGGTGCATCAGGAATGATTTTGTACTCATCGTGACTTATCTAATGTATATGTATTGGATTTCCAAAGCCTCAGCAGTCGTAATATACCATAGCCCCAGCAGTCAACATTGCCGCACCCAATATCAATTACCTGAGCAAGACAACATGAGCGATGTAGAAACTAACAATGTCAATAAACATTTGTATGCAGCATTGCGTCATTAACTTGGGTTTTCCCAAGCCAAATAGCGCATGCTGATGATGTCGAAATTTTGCGCCATTTGCTGTGTGTGATGACGATTTATGCCATCAATTCTGAAAGTGAAAGTAGAGTCAATTTCTACCATTTTCGCAATTCTAAGGATATGCCCGCAGCGGTTGTCTTCTTACATGAAAACATCGCTGAATGTTAGACTTTACGATAACCTGACAGAACTATATTAACCCTTTGGGCCCACGTGACCTATTTCCCGACCAGGAACTTGACATGTCATGACCTCATTATATTATAGGAAGGCTGTTCAGTAAATGTGTGAGTTAGACCAATCAGTATTTTCAACGTGCAGCCACAAGGCTGCACATTGAAAATATTGATTGGTCTACCCCAAATAATGAATAGGGACTCTTCTAATTGCTGCCATTGAACTGGCATGGGAGGTACCACTGGAGTTAAAAGGGTCTATAATGTACGTAAGTTCAAGATCAAATCAGTAAAAATGGCTGGAATTGGTCTGTTATACTACAATTTGTTCATTTTAACATTTAATGTCATTTAACACGTTAACGCAGAAATATTTAACACGTTAATGTGTTGAGGGAGATTTTAACTCCTCCCAGCCCTGGCAATGGGAATGAAGTGTCTTGCCCATGCAAGGACACAACACGGTTGCCACAGGTGGGATTCTAACCGAGAACCTCTCGGCTTGCAGCCTGCACCTCTACCTACTGAGCTACCCTCCTTATGTTTTTAAACATGATAATTGTGGTTAAGTAGATTGGCCATACTGGTGACCATCAGTGTTTGGGAGGATCCTTATTTTCAAGCAAACTTTTCATTGCTGTTATAACACTTTGAGATTTGGATAATTCAAAAACAGTGTTTCGTTTTGCTGCATCACAAGCTATGTTTTATGCATATCTGTATGAAATAGCACCAATTTTATCAACAAAATCCTCAGTTATATCTGCAGTTTTTCAATGGAGGTAGAATCGCCGAATTGGAATGTTGCAACAAAATCAGGAGAGTTCAATTTGAAATAACAAAATTATCAGCTGTCACATTGGTAATTACCTACCTGGTACCAGACAGAATTCGAACACGTGATGTGTACATGTTAATATCATGCAAAGCTCGGATGCGAGCAGGATAGCAACAGAAAACGATTTGGACATTTTGTTGATATCGGCCCAATTATTGCCAGAGGGGGATATGGCAGTTTCATTTCAATCGGCCATTCGACACTGGAAGTCACATGATTTTTGCTCTGAAAATTGAACGCCAGTCTAAAAAGTCCTTTTGATGGCATAAAGAATTCTGTTCTGGAACACATTTATCTGACTAGGTATGTTTACCCCCAGTGTGGGCAAAGCCCATGATTTAGGTTCCCATGAATATAAGCTATTATATTTTGTTTGACAGAACTCTTTGATCTCTTCTAAACAAAATAAACATTGATGGGCTCTGTTAATCAAACAGCGACTTTGCAAGTGGAAATAATTTAATTAACAGGAGAATTCAATTAACCGTTTACCCAACGTAACGGCCAAAACCGGCCAGCGCTATTCTCAAAAATCGCCGATTAATTTTCATTATTTTTTTCATTTTTTGTCTCAAAAACATAGGTTATGACCCCTCATTGGAACGAGCTCGTTCCAACAAGGGGTCATAACCCATGTTTTTGAGACAAAAAATGAAAAAAATTAGTTATTCAAGAATTGTTTTTGGAAGTGTCGTCTGCTTTTCAGGTTAGGTAAAGGGTTAAAAAGTATTTGGTCATCTTCTTATATTCTTGTGTTAAGGCCTAAAAAAGTTAAAAATCTATTTCTCAGGCTCTCACGCATGGTCCTTACTTCAGAATAGTGCACAATTCAGTGACAGGATTTTTAGTTTCAGCTGTGGTCACACCATAGCAGCTTTTACATCATCATATATCAAACAAAAGCCTTTCATGAAAACTAGTACAACAACTTTTCAATCTTGACACGTATTTTTGTCGGTAATAACTGATATATATTGTAAATATTTTATTTGTATTGCTGTGTCAAATGTGCATGCTATCAACATATTCATTTTTCACAGACATCAAAGTATATTCTTCAAAGTGCAAATGGGTGATTCTCTCGTTAAGTGTGTTACATTCGCAAACTTTTTTCAGTGTTTGAACTGAAATAAAAATAATACAGTAAGGTGCTACAGAGTACAGTATGGTATAGTTTGAAAGCACTCGCCTAGAGGTATCTTCCTGACTAAAGCCGAGATACTTTCCTGCTTACTTCTGATGAATAGAGGTGGTTGAGTGTTTCGTTGCATATGTTACTCAGAGAAATTTTTTTCGCACATGTTGTATTTCGGTATGATTTCCTCTGATTTGGCTCTGTTTGATACACAGACATTACAGTTCCATAAAAAATATTCTTGGCAACCGATATTTTGGGTCTGGACCATTTGCTACTAAAAAATTAAATGTCACGTATGTTACAGAAAAAATGTTACATACGTTTCAGTGTGATTACAGATTTTAGATGTCTTGACAGAAAACTTACAAGCAAATGTGTATGTGTTTATTGCTGATATGGGAAAAAAGAAACTTCGAAATAAAACTTTGTCTTATGCTGAGGGCAAATCTCCATACTTATAGTCTTTAGAAGGAATATGTTATGAACATTACAACTGAAGTAGTGTTAACTGTCAACTGGCCTCAGAAATTTATATATTAAAGTATATGCACACTTTTGTCCAGTAAAAGAATTGAGAAAAGCATCAATATAAAATGTATTGCAGAACACTATGGCGTATGAGTCAAGAACACTCAATATACCTGCATATACCAAAGGCTTTTTTACACAAAAATCATGGTTTACAGTAGTACATTTTTATGTGGGCAATAACAGTTCATCATGAGTTTAGATTATATTGTTTGGGCCTCTAGTCACACTAGTGGGCTGTATTTCACCAAATCATAGGAAATCAAATTAAAAAACATTTGTAAGAAGTCTTAAGGCTACAAGCCAGGTTGCACAAAATGTCATATGGCAGTGTTGCAATGTTTCAAATTTTGATCTGCAAGCCAATAATTTTGAGAAGATTGATAGGAACATGAGTTTTAATTTTAATTCATCAAGAATTGACCGCCAAATTTAAAAAATGAATTCATTCAAACACTAAAACTAAAATAACAAATCAAAGTGTCTGAAACAAGATTTCATAAGTCTTCAGATTTGAACTGTCCATGGCTTCCTGTAACAAGAAGTGGACTAATAACTTTGAGAATAGATGAGGTCAAGAGCATTTAGCCATTTCCACCCACTACCAGATTTATGCATCACACAAACTTTGTTTTGGTACTCATTATCAATGATATCTGTAACTTTGCCTGGGAACTGACTTTTGTCAGCGTTAACAATGACCCACTCTCCAACACTCAGCCTACACACATTCTCATGTTCAGGATTATCAAGAACATTATTACAGTGAGGGGCTCTGTTCTCTGAAATATAAGGTTAAGTCAGGAAAAGTTTGCCCTTAGACATAAAACATTTCAGTACTCTGCTCCAAATAGCAGAAATTCACTTCATGCACTTTCCTTATTCCTGGTATCTCAGTCATGTTGGTCCATGGGTCATCTTTACTGATCATGTTGTCAATTTCAGTTGCAGACATACAGAATAGTAGTCAGTGCTTTAAGAGTTTGGATGCTATGAGATAAAAGTCACAGGCAGATTGAATATGATTCTCATCGTTCAAAGCCGTACACTTGATCTGCCGTAAATGACTTTGCTTGACCTCTGACACTGTCATCCAACCCCCTTCCCATTAGTGCTCAAACGACTAGTGAATTCCAAAGTCGACTAGTCAATACTCAAAAGTCAAGTCAACTTCGACTAGTCATTGGTGATAACTTGTCTCCTTATAACAGTGTTGGTGTTCTGGTAGAGTGCTGAAGGTCCAAATTTGGCTTCACTTGGGCATTCATATACAGCAACTTACTGGAACATTATTCTGTTAATGTGCTTCTAATTATGCTAAGAGTGAAATTATATAGTCTTATTTAATTTGCCTTGTTGTGATTTATGGGAGAGTGCCTATAGGCACTCTCCCATAAATTGCAACAAGGCAAATTAATAACATATCCTGATAACCCAAAATAATTCAGCACTCTACTAGTACCAGTTAAAACAAACTACTGTCACTACTATTAGATGGCAATAGATGTATACATTGATTGTCCAATATTGCTGTTCAAACTGTCTGACAGTGGCACAGAAGGGATACTATTTACCTAAAAGCTTGAAGTCCTCCGACTAGTCGACTGCACAATTGAGAGTCGACTACTGGTTTGCCTAGATTCGACATCGACTAGTCGCCTAATCATTGGAGTACTACTTCCCATGGGAAGTGGCAAAATACTTGCAGACATATCCTTCTTGTATGATTCCCCATAGGTGCATTTGTAGGCCTTGTTTTCATAGAATCCACCATGTGTTCACTTATTCATACAGAAAGGAATAATTCAACAAAAAGTATCTGAAATCTAATAGACTAGTGAGGCCAGCTAACAGCATTTACATAAAGGGAGAAGAAAGAGAAAAATGTAATGCATGTAACGTTACGTACGTTACAGAAATGTACCCCATAAGCCATTCAACCACATTATAACAATGAGGCCTCATATTGCAGCCACATAATGTTGGCTTGAAATACACTTATGGAAACCTAAAGATTTTCTGTTAACAGCTTAGATGTCTGCATATAAAAACAAAATCAACGATTTTGTTACGTACGTTACATTAAAAATACCTTATTGGTTAAGCCCCAGCAAACATTAATCCATTAGAAAATTATAATTTTCCAATTTTTTCCTTTTGCTTTGTCATTTTTGCTTCAGTAATCTAAAAGATATTTTTAACTTCACTCTAAATTAACAGAATGAACTGTTTATGGGGAAATTATCATATCAAAAAAAAAACTGGTATAAAGCTCAAATATTTCCCGCCTTCTTCAAAACATTAGGACAGAAACATGAATGTAAAAATGCCACCGACTCCGTTAAATATGGAAAATACAGGTCTGTAGGTGTATGTTTTCATAAAAAGTTAGCACTCAAACTGAAGCTGATTTTTCATTTCTTGGTTACAATTGCTGGAGAATCGCCCAAATAGTTATTGCTAGGTGTAAGAAAACTGAAAATATTCTCGAATTTGTTTTTGTTGATTACTGTTTATAATAATGTATAGCAGCAGCAATTTATTTATTTATTTACTTGGGTTTAATAACACTTTCGAGAACCACAGTTTCTGCTATATATGCACTGCACATGTTTTTAATAGGGATACTTTATTGAAATGGCCAGATATCAAAGGGATTTTTAATAGTCAGTGTTAAATATAGAATAACTGGAAACTGCTGGTTTTTAACTGCCGGTTGTTATAATCGGCCGATGCCCCATAACCGGCTGGTTCCGATTGCTGATTCCGATTATCGGTTCATCACTAGTTTAAGGTCACATATTTATGCACAATAGCTAAGCAAGGCCATGACAGTCTTACGGGTGGAGGAAGCCAGAGTACGCGGAGAGAACCACTGAGCAGCGGTGAGCAACTGTCAGCTCCCCAACATACTAACTCCAAACAAGCAGGGTTAGCATTGGTTGAAGACACACATACACAATGCCGCCATGCCCCCACATGGACAATGGACAGGGCTGGGAGCAGTTAACGTTTCAAACATTAACGTGTTAAATTATTTTAACAAAGTTAAACAAATTTTAACTAAGTTATTAACGTTTAACTTTGAAGTTTGTCAGGGTGCATCAGGAATGATTTTGTACTCATCGTGACTTATCTAATGTATATGTATTGGATTTCCAAAGCCTCAGCAGTCGTAATATACCATAGCCCCAGCAGTCAACATTGCCGCACCCAATATCAATTACCTGAGCAAGACAACATGAGCGATGTAGAAACTAACAATGTCAATAAACATTTGTATGCAGCATTGCGTCATTAACTTGGGTTTTCCCAAGCCAAATAGCGCATGCTGATGATGTCGAAATTTTGCGCCATTTGCTGTGTGTGATGACGATTTATGCCATCAATTCTGAAAGTGAAAGTAGAGTCAATTTCTACCATTTTCGCAATTCTAAGGATATGCCCGCAGCGGTTGTCTTCTTACATGAAAACATCGCTGAATGTTAGACTTTACGATAACCTGACAGAACTATATTAACCCTTTGGGCCCACGTGACCTATTTCCCGACCAGGAACTTGACATGTCATGACCTCATTATATTATAGGAAGGCTGTTCAGTAAATGTGTGAGTTAGACCAATCAGTATTTTCAACGTGCAGCCACAAGGCTGCACATTGAAAATATTGATTGGTCTACCCCAAATAATGAATAGGGACTCTTCTAATTGCTGCCATTGAACTGGCATGGGAGGTACCACTGGAGTTAAAAGGGTCTATAATGTACGTAAGTTCAAGATCAAATCAGTAAAAATGGCTGGAATTGGTCTGTTATACTACAATTTGTTCATTTTAACATTTAATGTCATTTAACACGTTAACGCAGAAATATTTAACACGTTAATGTGTTGAGGGAGATTTTAACTCCTCCCAGCCCTGGCAATGGGAATGAAGTGTCTTGCCCATGCAAGGACACAACACGGTTGCCACAGGTGGGATTCTAACCGAGAACCTCTCGGCTTGCAGCCTGCACCTCTACCTACTGAGCTACCCTCCTTATGTTTTTAAACATGATAATTGTGGTTAAGTAGATTGGCCATACTGGTGACCATCAGTGTTTGGGAGGATCCTTATTTTCAAGCAAACTTTTCATTGCTGTTATAACACTTTGAGATTTGGATAATTCAAAAACAGTGTTTCGTTTTGCTGCATCACAAGCTATGTTTTATGCATATCTGTATGAAATAGCACCAATTTTATCAACAAAATCCTCAGTTATATCTGCAGTTTTTCAATGGAGGTAGAATCGCCGAATTGGAATGTTGCAACAAAATCAGGAGAGTTCAATTTGAAATAACAAAATTATCAGCTGTCACATTGGTAATTACCTACCTGGTACCAGACAGAATTCGAACACGTGATGTGTACATGTTAATATCATGCAAAGCTCGGATGCGAGCAGGATAGCAACAGAAAACGATTTGGACATTTTGTTGATATCGGCCCAATTATTGCCAGAGGGGGATATGGCAGTTTCATTTCAATCGGCCATTCGACACTGGAAGTCACATGATTTTTGCTCTGAAAATTGAACGCCAGTCTAAAAAGTCCTTTTGATGGCATAAAGAATTCTGTTCTGGAACACATTTATCTGACTAGGTATGTTTACCCCCAGTGTGGGCAAAGCCCATGATTTAGGTTCCCATGAATATAAGCTATTATATTTTGTTTGACAGAACTCTTTGATCTCTTCTAAACAAAATAAACATTGATGGGCTCTGTTAATCAAACAGCGACTTTGCAAGTGGAAATAATTTAATTAACAGGAGAATTCAATTAACCGTTTACCCAACGTAACGGCCAAAACCGGCCAGCGCTATTCTCAAAAATCGCCGATTAATTTTCATTATTTTTTTCATTTTTTGTCTCAAAAACATAGGTTATGACCCCTCATTGGAACGAGCTCGTTCCAACAAGGGGTCATAACCCATGTTTTTGAGACAAAAAATGAAAAAAATTAGTTATTCAAGAATTGTTTTTGGAAGTGTCGTCTGCTTTTCAGGTTAGGTAAAGGGTTAAAAAGTATTTGGTCATCTTCTTATATTCTTGTGTTAAGGCCTAAAAAAGTTAAAAATCTATTTCTCAGGCTCTCACGCATGGTCCTTACTTCAGAATAGTGCACAATTCAGTGACAGGATTTTTAGTTTCAGCTGTGGTCACACCATAGCAGCTTTTACATCATCATATATCAAACAAAAGCCTTTCATGAAAACTAGTACAACAACTTTTCAATCTTGACACGTATTTTTGTCGGTAATAACTGATATATATTGTAAATATTTTATTTGTATTGCTGTGTCAAATGTGCATGCTATCAACATATTCATTTTTCACAGACATCAAAGTATATTCTTCAAAGTGCAAATGGGTGATTCTCTCGTTAAGTGTGTTACATTCGCAAACTTTTTTCAGTGTTTGAACTGAAATAAAAATAATACAGTAAGGTGCTACAGAGTACAGTATGGTATAGTTTGAAAGCACTCGCCTAGAGGTATCTTCCTGACTAAAGCCGAGATACTTTCCTGCTTACTTCTGATGAATAGAGGTGGTTGAGTGTTTCGTTGCATATGTTACTCAGAGAAATTTTTTTCGCACATGTTGTATTTCGGTATGATTTCCTCTGATTTGGCTCTGTTTGATACACAGACATTACAGTTCCATAAAAAATATTCTTGGCAACCGATATTTTGGGTCTGGACCATTTGCTACTAAAAAATTAAATGTCACGTATGTTACAGAAAAAATGTTACATACGTTTCAGTGTGATTACAGATTTTAGATGTCTTGACAGAAAACTTACAAGCAAATGTGTATGTGTTTATTGCTGATATGGGAAAAAAGAAACTTCGAAATAAAACTTTGTCTTATGCTGAGGGCAAATCTCCATACTTATAGTCTTTAGAAGGAATATGTTATGAACATTACAACTGAAGTAGTGTTAACTGTCAACTGGCCTCAGAAATTTATATATTAAAGTATATGCACACTTTTGTCCAGTAAAAGAATTGAGAAAAGCATCAATATAAAATGTATTGCAGAACACTATGGCGTATGAGTCAAGAACACTCAATATACCTGCATATACCAAAGGCTTTTTTACACAAAAATCATGGTTTACAGTAGTACATTTTTATGTGGGCAATAACAGTTCATCATGAGTTTAGATTATATTGTTTGGGCCTCTAGTCACACTAGTGGGCTGTATTTCACCAAATCATAGGAAATCAAATTAAAAAACATTTGTAAGAAGTCTTAAGGCTACAAGCCAGGTTGCACAAAATGTCATATGGCAGTGTTGCAATGTTTCAAATTTTGATCTGCAAGCCAATAATTTTGAGAAGATTGATAGGAACATGAGTTTTAATTTTAATTCATCAAGAATTGACCGCCAAATTTAAAAAATGAATTCATTCAAACACTAAAACTAAAATAACAAATCAAAGTGTCTGAAACAAGATTTCATAAGTCTTCAGATTTGAACTGTCCATGGCTTCCTGTAACAAGAAGTGGACTAATAACTTTGAGAATAGATGAGGTCAAGAGCATTTAGCCATTTCCACCCACTACCAGATTTATGCATCACACAAACTTTGTTTTGGTACTCATTATCAATGATATCTGTAACTTTGCCTGGGAACTGACTTTTGTCAGCGTTAACAATGACCCACTCTCCAACACTCAGCCTACACACATTCTCATGTTCAGGATTATCAAGAACATTATTACAGTGAGGGGCTCTGTTCTCTGAAATATAAGGTTAAGTCAGGAAAAGTTTGCCCTTAGACATAAAACATTTCAGTACTCTGCTCCAAATAGCAGAAATTCACTTCATGCACTTTCCTTATTCCTGGTATCTCAGTCATGTTGGTCCATGGGTCATCTTTACTGATCATGTTGTCAATTTCAGTTGCAGACATACAGAATAGTAGTCAGTGCTTTAAGAGTTTGGATGCTATGAGATAAAAGTCACAGGCAGATTGAATATGATTCTCATCGTTCAAAGCCGTACACTTGATCTGCCGTAAATGACTTTGCTTGACCTCTGACACTGTCATCCAACCCCCTTCCCATTAGTGCTCAAACGACTAGTGAATTCCAAAGTCGACTAGTCAATACTCAAAAGTCAAGTCAACTTCGACTAGTCATTGGTGATAACTTGTCTCCTTATAACAGTGTTGGTGTTCTGGTAGAGTGCTGAAGGTCCAAATTTGGCTTCACTTGGGCATTCATATACAGCAACTTACTGGAACATTATTCTGTTAATGTGCTTCTAATTATGCTAAGAGTGAAATTATATAGTCTTATTTAATTTGCCTTGTTGTGATTTATGGGAGAGTGCCTATAGGCACTCTCCCATAAATTGCAACAAGGCAAATTAATAACATATCCTGATAACCCAAAATAATTCAGCACTCTACTAGTACCAGTTAAAACAAACTACTGTCACTACTATTAGATGGCAATAGATGTATACATTGATTGTCCAATATTGCTGTTCAAACTGTCTGACAGTGGCACAGAAGGGATACTATTTACCTAAAAGCTTGAACTCCTCCGACTAGTCGACTGCACAATTGAGAGTCGACTACTGGTTTGCCTAGAGTCGACATCGACTAGTCGCCTAATCACTGGAGTACTACTTCCCATGGGAAGTGGCAAAATACTTGCAGACATATCCTTCTTGTATGATTCCCCATAGGTGCATTTGTAGGCCTTGTTTTCATAGAATCCACCATGTGTTCACTTATACAGAAATGAGTAATTCAACAAAAAGTATCTGAAATCTAATAGACTAGTGAGGCCAGCTAACAGCATTTACATAAAGGGAGAAGAAAGAGAAAAATGTAATGCATGTAACGTTACGTACGTTACAGAAATGTACCCCATAAGCCATTCAACCATATTATAACAATGAGGCCTCATATTGCAGCCACATAATGTTGGCTTGAAATACACTTATGGAAACCTAAAGATTTTCTGTTAACAGCTTAGATGTCTGCATATAAAAACAAAATCAACGATTTTGTTACGTACGTTACATTAAAAATACCTTATTTGTTAAGCCCCAGCAAACATTAATCCATTAGAAAATTATAATTTTCCAACTTTTGCCATTTGCTTTGTCATTTTTGCTTCAGTAACCTAAAAGATATTTTTAACTTCACTCGATATTAACAGAATGAACTGTTTATGGGGAAATTATCATATCAAAAAAAAAACTGGTATAAAGCTCATATATTTCCCACCTTCTTCAAAACGTTAGGACAGAAACATGAATGTAAAAATGCCGCCGGCTCCGTTAACCCTTTACCCAACGTAACGGCCCAAACCGGCCAGCGCTATTCTCGAAAATCGCCAATTAACTTTCAAAATATTTTCATTTTTTGTCTCAAAAACATAGGTTATGACCCCTTGTTGGAATGAGCCCGACAATATTTTCATTTTTTGTCTCAAAAACATAGGTTATGACCCCTCGTTGGAATGAGCTCGTCGAGCTCATTCCAACAAGGGGTCATAACCTATGTTTTTGAGACAAAAAATGAAAAAAATTAGTTATTCAAGAATTTTTTTTGCAAGTGTCGTCTGCTTTTCATGTTAGGTAAAGGGTTAAATATGAAAAATACAGGTCTGTAGGTGTATGTTTTCATAAAAAGTTAGCACTCAAACTGAAGCTGATTTTTCACTTCTTGGTTACAATTGCTGGAGAATCGCCCAAATAGTGATTGTTAGGTGTAAGAAAACTGAAAATATTCTCGAATTTGTTTTTGTTGATTACTGTTTATAATAATGTATAGCAGCAGCAGCAATTTATTTATTTATTTACTTGGGTTTAATAACACTTTCGAGAGCCACAGTAACCTCTTGTCAGACAGTTTTACGAGTGGAGGAAGCCGGAATGCCAGAGAGAACCACTGGGCAATTGCAAGTAACTGTCAGACTCCCCAATGTACTAACTCCACACAAGCAGGGATAGCATTGGTTGAAGATAATTGCACCAACAATGTTCAGTATGCCTTAGTACACGGCACTATCGTGTCCCCATGTGGGCAATTTGAATGAAGTGCCTTTCTTAAGTACACAACGCAATTACCCCTGGTGGACCTTTTAGATTGGATGTCCAATGTCATCACCACCAAGCCTGAAAATAAGCAATCTGTCATTTGCGAAATGAGGTCCCCAGAGGGTGAATTTGCTGATGCTATCCCATACAGTGGGCCAATTTATCCTCTGGGTACCTCTTTCTGTTTAGGCTTGAGACCTTGATTCAGAGAGAGGTTCACAGAGGGTAAATTCAGTGATGCTACCCTGCTGTGCAGGATAGCATCACCAAATTCACCCTTTGGGGACCTCATTTTGCAGATGGCAGTCTGCTTATTTCCTGGCTGGATCACCACTGAGCCACTAGTGCTCCTGGCAACAGTTACTCCACCCTCTCCACCTTCCAAGATGGTGGCATGTGAGACACTTTTCTATATGTGACCAATGGGCATTCCTGCAATCCAGTTGTATTGAGATCAGTGCATTAGACAGTCTCAGAAAAGAAATGGTGTGACATTTATAGGTGGATATTTTCATGGTCTAATGTTTCTGTCTTCTCCCATAATAGATACATATTCAGATTCTGGCAGAAAAAAAGGAATCTTTTGTGGTTATCCACCTTCAACTATTACTTTCATTTTGTCCTTTTTATTACAGGTGGGTAGAAATTCAGAAGCTCTAGATGTACTAAAAAGGGTTTATAAGGTTAATATGAAGAAAAGCTGTGATACATACAAGGTAATTGCTTAAATGCCAAATAGAAATTCTTTGAATAGAAACTCACCTTGGTAAGAAGCCAGCAGGCCTTTAAATTCTTGCCGACTCACAACCGTAATATCATGGATGTGAAATCTCAGCAGATTTGCTGATTGTAGTAAATTCATGCCGAAATTGCTGAAATTTTGTTCTATAAACGTTCAGGAAAATGGTGCTTTAAGACCATTTACCAAATTTACAGAAATACATTATCTTGTTAACCAACTGATCCACCCAATGTGGATTTATTCGTTTGAAGAAAAATAAATTTCTTAATTTGTGCAGGGATGTAAGTTTTCCGTCTTATTCCAGAAGTCTGGATTTTCATGACTGTTTTCTACCTTTCCTAGTCTATACTCGGGGACATGATTATTTTTGTTGTAGTTATTTGTACTCTGATTTTTACGGTGTTTTTTACAGTACGTCTGAGGTATTTCATTCTTTGCCATTGAATTTAGCAGTGAACTGTATGCTATTACAGCTAAATCAGCAGTAGTGCCACAGGTGAAGCCGACTTGTGTGCTTGTCTTTGCAAGACTCAATCCTGGTAATTCATCCTTATTTCCTCGGCAAAAAAATTGCCGTGGGAAAACTGGTGCTTTTGCAGCAATTGCTGTGAAGCCTGTTTGATTGGGTAAAAATCATTATGGGGCAGGGCATAGTCTCAATTGCCATGTATATGTATTATGCAGTTAAGAGAAATCTTTTAAGTAACTTTAACATGTGAAGGTAGTTTGAGATACATGTGTATATAATCACAATCAATGTGCAGAATCTTTAACTCAATTAGATCATGCCAATATCATGAACCATGTGGATGCTGAGAAAAAGTTTTGGAAGTAAGCCGGCGACTTGCTCAATATGTATGGTATGAGGGAAAATAAGATGCATCATAATCACAAACTAAGTATCTCACTGCTTCTATGTTGATAACCCCAGAATCTGATATCAGTTTCTGGAAAGCTCTGTAAGAGCTTTCCAGAAACTGATGTCAGATTATGGTGTTAACATAGAAGAAGCAGAATACATAGTTTCTAGTGGTTATGCTGCAACTTGCACTGTAAATTGTAAGATTGGCAATACAGCATAGTGCAACCCACATGGTTTGGTTCATTGTGTATAACCTGGAAGTTGAGCAATTTCTACCATCACAAGGCTATCTGAAGAATCCATCCTTGGCTGTATATTTGCTGTGGATATTTTTCCTTTCCTCAGCATTTTCCTTCACACTGTCATTGCTGAGGGTGAATTACCAGGGCTGAAGACTCGACCTCACCTCAGGCCGATTTGGGCTCGAATGATCTCAGATTGGCCTGGGTGACACTGAGTCGTACAGTGACTAGTTATGATCACATCAGGTGTGATTTGACTTTTTGACCTGTTTTGACTTATATTACACCTGTTTTGAATATTCTGGCTTTTTGACTTGCTGGAACTTACACCACTGAAGGTGAGAATTTTACTCAATTTCAGCAAACTTAGGGGCATGGTATTCCTGTTAAGTACAGATATGACAAATAATTTAGGCTATTAAAAAGAAAAATGTCTTGTTCCTCATACATCTCCCTCAGTATTGAAAATCTGCCTCTTAACCATTTTTTTCATCTGGAAATCTCTTGAATGAAAAACTATTTTGGCCCTGTAGGACTGAGTTCTGTCAAACAAGATTTTGTTGGTTAATTAACTCTTTGCATTCGGCATACGCATACATGCATACATACCCTTTGTATTTGGCATACGCATCTGTGAGTAGTTACGTCAGTGCTTGGGGAACCCCTGTTTACTATTTTTATAAGGAAGGTATCCCTTATAAATTTACACAGGGCAAAACGTCACACATAAATTTGTATTCTGTCATTCCATTGGTCAGTTCTTGGGACACGTGATTCGCTAATGAAAATCAATTTTTCTGAAAGTTTTGTTTTGACCACATATTGTCACCTAATTTTCGAAATGGTTATGGACAGTTTTAGTGATGGAAGTGACATTGATGTCGAATCAGATATTGATTCTGATATAGACTTGAATAATATAACCGATGAGTCAGGATGGGTGGTTTAAAGACAGGTTTTTCGATGAAATGTTCGAAGGTGGTTATGATAATCAGTGGGAATTCCAACATTTCAAGTCAAGCTCGCAAACAAAGTTTCGCAACACAGGTGGGCTGCCATGTTTACATCCTGAGGATGACAGCGAGAAAGAATATTTTGAACTGTTTTGGGATGATAATTTGTGGGACAGGTTATGTGTGGAAACAAACTGCTATGCTGACCAGGAATGTGAGAAAACACCCCTCCACTGTTTGCACCAAAATGGAAACAAGCTGAAGTATCTGACATAAAAGCCTTCATAGGTGTTTGTTTTGCAATGGGTGTAATTCATCTACCTTGCAGAAACGATTACTGGTGAGTTTCAAAATCATTATTTAAAACTCAACAGTATAATGCCATGGGACAGATTCAACTTATTGTGGAGGTATTTTCATCTTCAAAACAAGGAAGGGGCCTGGGGGGAGAGAGGAGAGGGGGGGGGGGGGGGGACAAATTATTCAAAATGCATTGGTTTATAGATTACATTTCCGAAAAATTCAGAACTGTCTACATGCCATATGGTAACTTTTCACTCGATGAAAGCATGGTAAAATTCAAAGGCAGTTTGGGTTTCAGACAATATCTTCCTGCAAAGCCAATAAAGTGGAGTGTCAAAATATGGATGTTATGTGAATCGAACACTGGGTACATGTACAACTTTCAAATTTACACAGGTAAAGAAAATATTTAGGAAAAGGGCCTGGCCCGCCGTTTGGTTATGGACTTGTGCCAGCCTCTAAGTTATGCTACTGTTTATATGGATAATTATTACTCAGGAGCTCAGCTTTTTCATGACAAGTATATTCATTGCATCTATGCCTGTGGAACTCTATGAGCCAATCTAGAGCTGATACGGTTAACCGATTAACCAATGATCAGCGTCTTGATCGATCAAAAAAGTAATTGATTGGTTAACTGTTACTTTTCAACTACGGTATTATATGGGTTAACAAAGGAACAAACTTGCGCCAAAACAGGCAAACATTGTCACACTGGCTCATATCAATTATATGAGACAGAGTAAAGCATGCCAATTACGTGCTGGCATACTTGTTCACTTGCATGATCATTATACTTTATGAGTGGCTGGAAATGGTCATTCTCAACCCTTTACCCATTGCTGGTAGCAGACGATACTTCACAAATTACTACAAATTTTCAATTTTTGTCTGAAAAACATAGCTTATGACCCCTCATTGGAATGAGCTCAATGAGCTCGTTCCAATGAGGTTCATAAGCTATGTTTTTGAGACAAAAATTGAAAACATAATAAATTTGAATGGAGATTACTTGTTCACTTGCATGATCATTATGAGTGGCTGGAAATGGTCATTCTCAACCCTTTACCCATTGCGGGTAGCAGACGATACTTCATAAATTACTACAAATTTTCAATTTTTGTCTCAAAAACATAGCTTATGACCCCTCATTGGAACGAGCTCATTGAAAACATAATAAATTTGAATGGAGATTTTTGTATACAGGCCTTGTCAGTGTTGTTTGTTATGTTGGGTAAAGGGTTCATGCTATTAATCATCAATGGTATGGCAGTTATTCAGATATCTATTTGGACAAGTGTTTAATCGGCTAACCAAGGTTAATCCACGTGATTAATCGATCAAGAAAACCCCTTAACTGTTTCAGCTCTAAGCCAATCGAAAAGGATTGTCTGTTGCACTGTTACTGAAGAACATAAAATTAACCAAACAGAAATCAAAAAATGTCCAGAAGAATGTGCTAACTTTTTGTGTATGGCAAGATACAAGGGCTGTTATTTTTATCTCAAACTTCCACAATCTAGACGAAACTGGAACTGTGAGCTACAGAAATGTTGAACGACAAAAGGTAAATATAACTGTTCCCCAAATTATTTCTGACTATCAACATAACATGTGTGGAGTAGATCAGATGGACCAAATGATACATTATTATATATCAATCATCGATCAAAAATGTCGTGGCAGCAAATCTATTTCAGTCTGATGTTAACCACAGCCCATAATGCTTTTATTTGTGCAAAAGATGCATACCCCGAACATTTTGCAAAGTGTTGGTCATACTTTCAAGATTTCATAGAGGACTTGTTCGAAGAATTTATTGGGTATACTCGAGCTAAAAGATCCCCAATCATCTGAAACACTGAAATGCCAGTTTCTGAACATACACTGGAAAAATTGTTTACAAAGAGGAAAGTGTGTCAAGAATGTTCCTTGGCTTCATCAGGTACTTCCCAATGTCCAGGAGCAATTAATTTTGGCTGTCAACAGTGTGTTATTCCTCTTCATTTAGAGCGCATGTCAAAGCACATCAAGCAAGCCCTGGGAGCTTCGCAAGCTATGTAAATTTTGATTCATCACAGTTTGGTGAAAAATGTTAAAATAAGGTGTAGGATAACCACAAAAAAAAGAAAAAAAAAATCTCATTAATATCATCTTCTAACATGGTTTCTCAGAAATTATTCCAGTTGATGATATTATCAAAACAAAACAAATTTGAAATATTAGCTTATATTTTTCTGTGTTTATCCTACAGTAGGGATGAGCCGATCTATCGGTAAGCAATCGGCTATCACCCGATAAAAGCCTATCGACAATCGGTATGAATAGCATGAAAAATATCGGCTCTTGCCGACTGTTGAAAAAAATTATTGGGTACCTATTCTAACTCTATTTCACAGCCATTTTAATGTTCTGCTAATAACTAACAAATGTGCCGTGCATTACACTGTGTAGATCAGACCCCCGATGTAACATTTAAATAAGCATATGAAAAACTTTGTGACAGGTCGCGCCACGTTTTAATATGGTCTTTCAATAATGATACTATGACGTTTTTTTTACCACAAGGGCGAATCCAGGCATCGGCGCACTTGGTGTGCTCCCCCCCCCTCGCCCACTAGTTTTTCCCGGAGATGGGTTTTGCATTGTGGATATCTGCATCGAGTGCGAGGTAATCAAATCTTTTCGGATTAAATTTCAAAATTTGGTTGACGGTACACGCCGATAAACTTGAGCCTAGGTGTGCCTCCACCCCCCACCCCGGCCCCACAGTTTTTTGTAAAGTCCTTCATCCGCCACTCAACCAACTCTGAACAACAACAGAACAAACCTTTTCACCTCTAGCGAAGTTTAAGATGCCAGTATTGCAGTCTCTCTGGCAGATTGCTGGTTTGGAGTTCCAGCCTTAAAACGTCCCCTGTGCAGTCACTTGACTGTGGCTTAATTTATTCTTTTTTTCAGACGAAAGAAATATACTTGAAATTTTATCGAGTAGCAAAAGCAGGTGAATCGCCAAATTATTCCATCATTTAACAGAAAATACCCATCAAACGACTAGTCGACTACTGCATAAAAAATAACCGGTAATGATTATTCGACAAGTCGTCCCAACACTACTCAATACATGTTGGGATCATGGTGTGACAGGTGTGTTTACCGTTTATCTATCATAATTTATTTTCTTTACTTATTTTATTACTTGCACCAAAAGTATATTCAATATTGTCACCGCCCCTTTTTCGACCATTTTTACGGAAATAATATGGGTGAACAAAACTATTTGGTATCGGTATCGGCCGATAGTAAATCAAAACTATTTGGTTTCAGATGAATAGACAAATCTCTTATCGGCTCATCACTATCCTACAGTTTATTTTGACTTTTGCTGTACCATAAGTGTTAAAATGTTTGTGCATTATTCTTGGATTATTTTATTCTGACTACATGGATTTCAATTTCAATCAAAAGGATGTAATGGAAATATAAAAGGTGAGTTCTCTGGTGGGTTCAAGTTGCACTTTGTGAAGTTTCAATTTGTGAGTTCTGCATGGTGTTGTTTTTAGCATTACCATTTTGACTGTTTTGTTAAAACATTCATATCTCAGCCATTTATGGGTATCATTTCACAATTTTTGCAGCAATTTGTTCAGAATTTAATCATCTTCATCTACAAAAAATATACTCACAAAAGACCCCTTATCACTGACTTTCTTGGAGATATTTTAGGGCGAACAATAAAAAGACAAAATTTCAACAAAACACTCATAATGAACATAACAAGTAATGCCTTAAACTCAAAAGAGAAACTTGAGAAACATTCAAAATTTGACCACCCCACACACATGCATGACATTGAGACAATAATCATTTATTCCGTCAACGATAAAAGTTTGAAATGAAGTTCCAACATTTACACGTGAAACAATATCCCAAGTAGCTTTCAAAAAGCTTATGAATACAAATAAGAAACCACCTAAATTCTGCTTTTCCAGAAGTAGCCAGATATATTATTGTAAAATGAGATTAAATTTCAGACCTTTTTAATAACCACTTATCCAATATCCCATTTTGTAACTGTGGCCAGGTTGAATCAGCACACCACTTCTTATTGGAATGCCCATTATATGACAGAGCTCGCCAGCAAACAATTAACCAGTCACCAAATCAGTTAACTTCAGATATCCTTTTGTTTGGAACGGAACACTTAACAGAACAAGAAAATGAAAACATTTTTAACATGGTACAGCAATTTATCTTATAATCAAAAAGGTTCAAGCACTGATCTTTACCCAGCCACTCCACTAATAAAGGCGTATTAGAAAGTCGTCACTGTTATAGTTAAAATTCATTACTGTGGGTGGGAGAAGAGTCTTTGGAGTAAGGCCGTCAGCCACGAGCACTGTTTCTTTTCAACTTTTCAACCTACTCACAATTGTTTACAATTGGCTGTAACATAAGTGCAAGGCCTACTTCGGAACTAACTCAAGCTTTTAGAGAACTTTTAAAAAAAAGTTGGAAAAGTGCAAAAGCACGAAAAAAATCGAAAAAAGGGTCGAGCGAGACCAGCGCTCGAAATTACAGGTACTCTCTCTGCACATCTCTTGCATTTACCGAGCGCATGCACAACAACCGTGACGTCAGTTCCTTTTATTTCCGCCATTTGTACATGGTCGGAAATTTTTGTGACTCGTGCTACTTTGCTGTTTTTCTTCGTGAACAACTTATTATATGTGCTCTGCATTTCATTGTGTGCAAGTGGATTGTATCCTTTTGTCAAGCTATCCAAATTGGTTTTGATTAATGTTATTTTTGATCATTATTGTTTGTTTCTTCACACTTAATCTTGTTTTTCCCCCACATGTGAACACGACCTTTGTGCTGTTTTCCGTCGGCGGGAAGCTTGATTCCATTATTTTCATTCATATAATGCCAAAGACTATTCCTTGTACCCCTTGCTTGCAAGTGAAGCATGTGGACGACTCTCATTCCACATGTGTCACTTGCAACAATTGCACTCAGGCCCAATCATGTGGTATTTGTGAGGTTTGGTCCTCTAAATTCTGGGCTTCTGTTACAAGGTGGTTCTGTCCAGAGCTAGAACCCCTCGTTCTCGGGGTAAGGGTAGCCGTGCCGTAGCAGACATTTCTGCTGGTGCACGTGGTGACTCTGTCACACAGGATTCTGATCTGTCTTCTGTGGCGAGTTCCTCTGCAACTGTTGACGGTGCTAGTTCAGTGATACCTGATGTGGAGACCGTGGTCTCTTTGTCTTCTGATGTCACTCTTGAGGCGTCTGTTTTCGTAGAGAGCTTCTCCGAGGTCAGCTCGGTGACCCTCTCCGATCTGCCTCCTACGCCGTCGACAGTTGCTGAGGAAGTTGTTATTACAGATCCTATTCTGTCTGATGGTGGCTCTTCCATCTCCTCTGGGGATGGTCTACAGTCTCGGGGGACCAAGGCTGTATCTGCTGGTGTGTCTGTGTGCTCTCAGCCTCCCCTAGCCTTGCGGCGGTGCTGTGTGGGTTTGCTGTCTGCTCTGTCTCATCTGGCTAGGTTTGCTCCTAGTCGGTTGAGCCAGTCGGTCGCTTCGGCAGCAATTCCTCGCCCCTCGAGTGAATCGTTTATTGTTCCTCCTTACCCTGCTCGTGTGCCGCCTAGCAGGATGGTGTTGGGACGTTGGCATCCAGGGCCTGCTGTTCGGCAGCGGTCAATGACAGCCCCTTTTAGCTGTCACTCTCGGAACCTTCCTCCGGTGATTCCTCACGGTGTTCCGAGTCTGGGTGTCGATTGATGTTTGCTGTCGGTATCAGAGGATGGGCAGTTGGGGCCGTCTGCCACGCAGAGGCCAGTGACAGGTTCCTGTCATTCTTGGGACAATCCTCCAGTGTCTTCTCACCGCGTCCTAGGTCCAGCTACTGATCGATGTGTGCCGTTGGTCTCTTTCGAGGATTTGCAGGCAGGACCTTCTGTTTTGCAGAGGTCAGTGATGGCCCCTGGGCGTCACAATCAGGACTATCCTCCGTTGTCTTCTCACCGTATCCCTATTCTGTCTGCTGATCGACGTTCGACATTGGTCTCTTCTGAGGATTTGGGTTCTTCTACCAGAAGGGTCCATTGGGAGGACACTCCTTTGGGCGATGCTGCTGCGACGGATTCTCAGGGTGACCTGCATCAGGCCGTTTTGGCGCTCACCCGGTTGCTTTCTGGCAACCCTCAAGTTGGCCTCCCTGTGCCTCCTGAGGCACAACCTCCTTTGGTCGGTCACCGAGATGTCTCGCCAGGCCCTTTGGATACTGCTCAGTCTTCCTAGGAGGTTTCTGCTGGTCAGCCCGAGTTGGGCTATGTCTCCACTGCTACAGATGATGACGAGTATATTGAAGGTGATGGGCCCCCTCGTCAGTCTTGGGGCAGGCTTTAGATTTCGTCTTCGGCTTATTGCCGGAAGTTCAACCTTCAGACCAGCCATCTGTGACCGTCCGGCCGCGGTCCACTGTGGAGTGCCGTAACCCTGTTGAGCCTTCTAGCTCTGGGGCTTTGCGTCCTCTGCAATCGGCTCAGGTTGTTGAGTCCTTCCAGTGCTTAGACACCAAAATGCGTTCTAAGGCCCTCAAGGGTTCCTTCTTTTCTAGAGCTGATGCCTTTCTGTCTCCATCGCGGTTTCGTGTTTACAATTCCGTCTGTCCACCAGTTTTCCAAGGGATGACTACTTTGGATGAGGATTCTTCTTCCCTTGGGTTAACTAAGCCTAAGTCGGCAGTTCTCCCGATGTCGGTAGTTGAATCTATGGTGGACCTGTCCCGAGAGATGCTGGGTATGTTATCTCTCGTGAACCATGTCGTCACTGCTCTGGCTGAATATTTTCCACCAGGGGAGTTTGATGACGCTCAGGCGCCTTTTGACATTTTGTCACAGGCTCTTATGAACTTGGCACACGCTCACGCCTGTAACACGGCTAATTTGGAGCTGACACGCCGGGATGCGGTGTTGGATTCTTCTCCATCCCTTCCTTCTGAGCAACGTGCTGTTCTGAGGTCTGCCTCTTTGGTGGGACCTCAGTTGTTCCATGGTTCCGTGGAAGCTGTTCGTGGTGAAGTTCTTCGTCATTCTTAGGACCAGCTTTTGCTGCGACAGCTTGGCCAACCTGCTGCTATGGGTGGTGGTCGTTCCAGGCCCGCCAAGCGTGCTGCTGCGTCTGCCTTGTTGGCGACAAGCATGCTGCTCCTTCTGCACATAAGAAGCGCTGACGTGGCCAGGCTCGCTGGCAGCCTCAGGCAGGAAAGTCTCGGGGGCCTAGTCGAGGCCACAAGTGAAGGTTCTCACCTCGATTCGCCTCCAGTCGGGGAAGGCTGTCGCTGTTTTACGACCGTTGGACAGAGATAACGTCGGACCCTTGGGTCCTCAACGTCATTCAATCCGGTCTGCGACTGTCCTGTGACTGTCCTTCCATCGGCACCCCAGTTTATCTCGGGTGCCCCTCCCGACACAGGTCCCTTCCGATTCTCTGCGTCGGGACCTTCTGGTGCAGGAGATCGACAATCTCCTCCCCAAAGGGGCGATCGAGGTGGTCAGGAACACCCTTTCACCAGGGTTTTACTCGAGACTTTTCTTGGTGCCGAAGAAAAACGGCCAATTTCGTCATGTCATCGATCTGAGTATCCTGAAAAGTACATTATAGCTCCTCGTTTCAATATGGAGACTTTCCGGTTGGTTCGATGTTCAGTTCATCAGGGCGACTTTGCTGCCAGTATCGATCTGAAGGATGCCTACTTCCATGTACCCATTCATCTGGCGTCACGGAAATACCTTCGGTTCTCGTTTCGGGATCAAGTTTATCAATTGAGAGCTCTCCCGTTCGGTTTGAACCTGGCTCCTTGGTCCTTCACCCGACTGATGTCACATGTGCTTGCTTTCCACCGTATTCAGTCGGCTGTGACTTGGTCAGCCTACCTGGACGACATCCTCCAACTGCACCACGATGCTGCTGTTCTGGAGTTAGATGTCCGGCAGTTTCTTTGCCTGCTAGCGTCGCTGGGTTTCAGAGTTAATCGCGAGAAGTCGGATCTCCTTCCATCTCAGCGATTCCGTCATTTGGGGATGGATTTTGACACTCTTCACAATGTAGTGTCGGTCCCCCATGCTCGGGCGATGATTCTTTCCGCCTTGACTCAGAACCTGCTTCAATCTTCCTCGGTCTCGGCCAGGACTTTCCTTCGGATGCTGGGTCTTTGCGGTTCGGTGACAGATCTCATTCTGCTCGGTCGCTTGTTTGTCCGACCTCTCCAACACTTCCTGTTGGATCATTGGCGTCTGAATGTAGATCCGCTGGACCTGGAACTCATTATTCCTCCGTCTCTGCTTTGTCACCTCCACCCTTGGGCCGATATTCCCTGGCTGACACAGGGTGTTCCGTTGGATCTTCCCTTGGCCAATCGTATCCATACTGCGGATGCCAGTGATCGGGCTGGGGTGCGACGTTGGATCCTCTCGGTCTGTCTACTCACGACGAGTGGGACAGCGAGCAGGTGGGCCTTCATATCAACCAGAAGGAGCTCCTTGCTCTTCTGTTGAGTTTTCGGCTTTGGATCCCTCATCTGTCTGACCATTTTGTCCTACTTCTTTCGGACAATTCGACAGTAGTGGCCTACATACGGAATCAAGGAGGCACACATTAGATTACCATGTATCGGCTGTCTCGGCATCTTCTTCTGTTGGCGCAGGATGTGAATGCTTGGGTGTCCATTCGACACATTCCCGGGTGTCTCAGCGTCCTAGCAGACTCCCTGTCCCGACGCGACAGTGTCCTTCCAATCGAATGGATGCTACATCGGTCGGTGTTTCAGGCGATTTGCGAGCAGTGGGGCTGTCCTCAGGTCGACCTTTTCGCTACTCACTGGAATCATCAGGTAGAGACCTTTGTCTCCCTTTGTTCAGATCCTCTGGCATTTGCAGTTGACGCTCTGTCTCTGGACTGGACAGGTTGGATCGGCTATGGCTTTCCTCCTGCACCGATTCTTCCTCAAGTATTAGCGAAGATTCGTGCTTGCAGTTGCAGGATCCACAGAGGGTGTGGATCAATCTGCTGCGGCCTCTGTTGGCAGATCGGCCGATTTGTCTACCTCTACGTCGTGATCTTCTTTCCCAGGGTGATTCCAGGTAGTATCACAACAACCTGGCGAGCCTGTCCCTTCACGCCTGTCTTTTATCAGGTCCAGTCTCCGACGTAGAGGTTTTTCGGGACGAACAGTGGAGTGCATTTCTGCATCGCGGCAACATTCCACTGACTTATGCTGCGAAGTGGAAGGTTTTCTGCCGCTGGTGTGCAGATCACAATGTGGATTACCGTGATCCGTCAATCGCTCAAACTGCGGATTTTCTGGTATATCTTTTTGACTCCAAGGGCCTCCAGCCTATTACGGTTAAGGGCTATCGGTCTATGCTTTCTGATACTTTCTCTTATGTGGGAAAGCGGTGCATCGGTCGTAATCTTTTTCTCTCCAAACTCATTTGGCACTTTTCTTTGAAGAGGCCTCGAGTTTTGCATCTTACACCCAAGTGGAACTTGGCATGGGTGTTGCACTGTTTGGAGGGGACGCCATTCGAGCCTTTATCTGAGATCTATATGCGTTTTCTCACCTATAAGACGGCTTTTCTTCTAGCGTTTGCTTCTGCTCGAAGAGTCAGTGAGCTTCATGCGCTATCTGTTGATTCTGCCTTCTTCAGAAATGAGGCTAACAGTGTCACCTTCACAACTGATTGCTCTTTTCTGTCTAAGAATCAACTTCCTGATTCAGTTCCTCCTCCCATCTGCATTCGGGCTCTCCCTGCGTCAATGGCTGGAGATATCTTCTTTGTCCTGTTCGTGCGATCAAGACTTACCTTACTCGCACTCAGTTCATTAGGAGGGGTCGGAAGAGATTCTTTCTGTCTCTCATTCCTAAGAGGCAGTCTATCTCTTCCCATTCTATTTCCAGGTGGATCTGTCTTGCAATCAAGCTGGCTTATTCCCGCTTGTCTGCGTCGGATCTTCTTTCGAACCGGTTTAATGCTCATGAGGTTCGTTCCATTTCTGCATCCTTGGAGCTCTTCAATTCTGTTCCCCTCCGGGATGTTATGAATGCAGCTTACTGGAGGAATGCCTCTACCTTCTCCTCCTTTTATCTCCGCCACCTTCAGCAGCAATCTGAGGACCTTTATTCTTTAGGCCCTCTCGTTGCTGTTCAGGCTGTTGTGCACCCTCGTTAAAATTGTTTTTATCGAGGTTGTGCTTCGCTCAGCTTTGTTCTTTTCAGGTGCCTTCTCTCTATCTTCATTACAGGTTTCGCTATTGTTCACTGCCCTCCTTGCCTTTCTTTCTGTTACTCTTGTTAGTATTGGTTATGTGATTCACCTCCTCCTATTGTTTATTCAGCCAATTGTAAACAATTGTGAGTAGGTTGAAAAGAAATTAAAATTTTTTAGTAAATTTTGTTTCTTAACATACCTACCACAATTGTTTACCGGAGGCCCACCCTCCTTGGGGATATCCTTGATATCGATGCCTCCCCCTAAATCCCAAACTTCTCGTTGGCGGAAATACGGAATTGACATCACGGTTGTTGCGCTTGCGCTCGGTAAACGCAAGAGGTGTGCAGAGAGAGTACCTGTAATTTCGAGCGCTGGTCTCGCTCGACCCTTTTTTGAACTTTTTCGTGCTTTTGCACTCTATTACTTTTCCAACTTGTTTGGAAAAGTTCTCTAAAAGCTTGATTTAGTTCCGAAGTAGGGCTTACACTTATGTTACAGCCAATTGTAAACAATTGTGGTAGGTATGTTAAGAAACAAAATTTACTAAAAAATTTTAATTTCAGTATCACTGAAACCAGGGTTTTCTGTCAGGTCTTGGTAATGCAGGACCGACACCTGTTGTTGGGAGTATCATTTCAAGGATTAAAATATGGAACCAGGATTTTGCAACCTGTGAATTCCCGATGTTTTAACCTATGAGAATGGTACCTTATACACAAAATTAATGCAGGAACAACTCATGCTGATAAGACAGGTTCCATTTCTTTTAAACTCCAAGTCTGACAATATGGAACCCAAAGATTTAGAGTGTGTGGAGTTAAATTGTTATGGAATTTGTTATGTGATGGAATGGAATTCTCCTATCAAGGACTGGACACATTGACTGATCTCATCTTTGGCAGTCCATAACTTTGTGCCTGCCTCCCATGTCTCATCTCCTGTAGTGTTGAAATGATTTTTAGCTCAACTTTGACGTAAGTCAAATTTGAGCTTATGCCATGGCCAGTTGTCCATCTGTCCGTCAGCAATTCAATATGGCTCGGGCTACAGGCCGTATTTATGAACCGATCTTTATGAAACTTCTTGGGTACCTTTGTTATGACCGTGGGACGAGAACGAGTGTTTTGTGGTCCGATCCGAAATTCAAGTTGGCCGCTTGTAGCCATTTTGTACAAAATTAGGTGCAAACAAATTTTTGCGCAGAACTTGATTTGAATAATTTTTTGTATGAATGTTTAGTACCATGGGATACATCACATATAATATGGGTTTTTTTCTTGTGCAGAAATTACGCAAATTAGATGAACTTTGATTTTTTCAGTGCTACTTACACACAGTTAGTACACATGTCAATACGGCTCGGGCTAGAGTCTGTATTTATGAACTGATCTTTACGAAACTTCTTGGGTACCTTTAGTGTCACTGTGGGACGAGAACGAGTGTTTTGGGGTCTGGTCCAAAATTCAAGATGGCCGATGGCAGCCATTTTGTACAAAATTAGGTGCAATCAGATTTTTGCGCAGAACTTCCATATGAAAGCACTGATTTGAATAATTTTTTGTGTGAATGTTTAGTACCATGGGATACATCACATATAATACAGGTTCTTTTCTCGTGCAGAAATTAGGCAAATTAGATGATCTTTGATTTTTTCAGAGCTACTTACACACGATAAGGACACATGTCAATACGGCTCGGGCTAGAGTCTGTATTTATGAACCGATCTTCAGGAAACAGCTTGGGTACTTTTGTTATCACCTTGAGACGAGAATGAGTGTTTCTCGGTGCGGTACAAAATTCAAGATGGCTGCCAGTGGCCATTTTGTTCCGAAATTAGGTCTAATTAGTTTTTTGTACACAACTTTTATACGGCTCAGGCTATAGGCCTATTTATGATCCGATCTTTACGAAACTTCTTTGGTACCTTTGTTATCCCCGTGGGATGAGAACGACTGTTTTTGGGTGTGGTCTGAAATTCAAGATCGCCACCAGCAGCCATTTTGTACCAAAATTAGTGCAATCAGTTTTTTGTACAGAACTTCTGTATGAAAGTTCTGATTTGAATGAATTTTTGTATGAATGTTTAGTAACATGGAATACATCACATATAGTACAGGTTTTTTTCTCGTGCAGAAATTATGCAAATTAGAAGAACTTTGATTTATTCAATGCTACTTGTACACAGTAAGTCCACATGTCAATACAGCTTGGGCTGGAGGCTGTATTTATGAACCGATCTTCACGAACCTTCTTGGGTACCTTTGTTATCACCTTGGGACGAGAACGTGTGTTTCTTGGTGCGGTCCAAAATTCAAGATGGCTGCCAGTGGCCATTTTGTACCGAAATTAGCACATGTCAATACGGCTCAGGCTAGAGGCTGTATATATGAACCGATCTTCCCGAAACTTCTTGAGTACCTTTGTTATCACCTTGGGGCGAGAACGAATGTTTCTGGGTGCGATCGAAAATTCAAGATGGCTGCCAGTGGCCATTTTGTACCGAAATTAGGTCCAATCAGTTTTTTGTCACAACTTCTATACGGCTCGTATTTATGAACTGATCTTCACGAAGCTTCTTGGGTACCTTTGTTATCACCTTGGGACAGGAACGAGTGTGTTTTGGGGTGCCTTTGTTATAACTGTGCTATGTGGACAAATATTTTAGGGTTCAGTCAGACCCACTATGGGACTCAAAGATTTCTTTTCTAGTTTAGCATCTGACTGTCACCCACCTTTACAATACTTTGCCTATACATTTGTTACAAGCTGCGGTCAGTATTTATGTACAGACCGTTACAATACTTTATATGTACCTTTGTTATCAGGTCATTACCTAGATGTTTGTCATTGCTGTGTCACACACTATACATGTACATGTCTTAACAAGTTGAGCTACAGTGTCATTGACACTTTCATTGGACTAGTCAACGCCGAAGCAATTAGTACTAAACAAATCTATTAACTGATTAGTAAATCACTTGTTGCTTAGTCGTCTGAGTGTATTCTCTAAAGCCTTTAAGTTTCCACTTTGTTTTCCATTAAGAAATTTAATTTAATTTTATTAAAATTATTTCAGTGCTTTCGATTTGAGGCATGCTATCACACTCACGCTTCTAAATTGGAAACAAGAAGCTCTCTTTTTCGTGCTTCTCTACTTTTCAAGAAAATAGATTAAATTATCGGGCAAAGATTCGAGATTCCATTACACTGATTACAACACACAAATGAGGTGTGAACAGTGTACCTGCAAACTGTTGTGTCATTTTAATTAACGCTGACAGCAGAAGTACATCTACAGACGTTTCATGCTTTTTCAACACGTTCTTGTTTTGGGTAAATGTTGCTGTGATAAGATTGGTCAGAAAACAAAATACTGACCAAACAAATCGCATTATTTGGTCATGTGATGTATTTAATATTCAATGAAGCTATTGTTTATAGTTTGTCTAGCTTTTCATTGGGGGTTGATTAAGTTACGCAGATCAAGGAACAATCATGTCATCAGAGTATATTTCTTCAGTGACCTGGTTTCTGCTTTCAAAGTTTTTTAGCACAGTAACGAAGTGCAGAAATTTCTTATTAGACCACAATATACAAGGGAATTTTGGGGAAAAGTTCAATTTCACTTAAAAATATTTGCCAGAACCGAATATTGAAACACCAAAGATTTATTATTAGACAATGTATTTTTTGCGGCACCAGTTGTTTGGTTATAAGGACATGGAGCCATTTCGGCTTCCGTAATGTCGTGCAGTTAGACCCATTAATTGTATCGTAATTTGGAAGCCACTCCAGCCAATGAATTTAGTTAAAACCACAGTTTTATAGAATTTATTGCTTAGTTTATCATCTGACATTTCATAACCGACTAGTCAATTAATCGTCAACTACTACCCAGCAATTAGTCAATTACTAAAAACCAACTGGCATTAATCATTTCAACACTATCATCTTCACATATTACTGAAATACTGGCACTGACAAACTTATCTCATCTTCCTTATTAGCTCACCTGACTGAAAGTCAGGGTGAGCTTTTCTTATCACTCTTCGTCCGTCGTCTGTTGTCCGTCGTCTGTCGTTCGTCGTCCTGCGTGAAGGTGGTTTTGAGCCTCTTTCTCCTAAACCATTGGCCACATTTTAATTAAATTTCATGTAAGTAGTGGTTATATAGGGGCATTTTGATTTTTATGCAAATTAGGTTTCGGCTCATATTGAGCAGAGGGGTGTGGAAAAAATGGCCTTATTTTTTGAAAATCTTCTTCTAATGAACCACCAATAGCAGAGACTTGATATGAGGTATACAGAGTCCTTTTGAGGTTTAGAATCAAGTTTGTTCAAGAGAAGTTTGTCAGGCATTATTAGCTCACCTGACTGAAAGTCAAGGTGAGCTATTCTGATCACTTTTCGTCCGTCGTCCGTCGTGAAGGTGGTGTTTGGGCCTTTTTCTCCAAAACCACTGGCCGCATATTAATGAAATTTCATGTGAGTAGGGGTTATATAAGGGCATTTTGATTTTGTGTCAAATTAGGTTTCGGCTCACATTGAGCAGAGGGATGGGGCAAAAATGCTCCAATTCTTAAAAAATCTTCTTCTCAAGAACCAGCAATAGCAGAGACTTGATATTTGGTATGCAGCTTCCTTTTGAGGTGTAGACTCAAGTTTGTTCAAGAGAAGTTGGAGGGGCTATATTTGACGATGTTAAAGGAGGGGCAAAAATTTTGGCCCTGCCCCAAATTTCTATTTTCCAAACTGCGAGGCCGATTTGAACCAAATTTTACATGAGTGCTTATTGGGTTATAAGTACCTAATTTATGCAGAAATTGTTTTCCCCATAGCCCCGTGGGAACCACAGGAGCTAAAAATAGAAAAAAAGTTAAAACGCCCATATCTCCAAAACTACACGGCACTGAGAATTCTTATTTGTTGTGAAGCTTCCTTAGGACCAACAGGATGGAATGGTAAAAAAAAATTGCCATCGGTTTTATCATGGGGTACTTTTGGGGGACTTTGAAAAAGTGCTGAGTCACCATTTTTTAACACTGTGGGTAATGGGAAAAACATTTAAGACTACTTTCTCCCAAACCACCACTGCTCCAAAAGCTTTCAAATTTCACATATAACATCTTTGGAAGATTGTTTCACATGTTTATTGAAATCAATTCCCTGGGTCCATATTTGGGCTCTCTATGGGAGCCCAAATGTTTAAATTAGTGCAGTATGAGGAATATTCTTTAAATAACTTCAGATCAACAAATAAGAATCTTTTGATATTTGGTTTGCAACCTCATTAGGGGGTGAGATTCAAGTTTGTTCAAGCCAAGTCCCTGAGTTCATATTTAGGCTGAAAATATGGGGTCCTGGTCCAGACTTAGAAATTTTGGACCAAAATCCGGAAATGAGTTTTTTGGTTTTTTTGTGCGTTTCGGTCAATTTTAAGACAAAAAAAAATTTATTTTTTTTCACACTGAAAATCTGGGGTCCGGGTGGGACCAAAATCCGGAAATTAGTTTTTTAGCTCAACTTTGGCGAAGCCAAATTTAAGCTTATGCCATGGCCCGTTGTCCGTCTGTCCGTCAACAATTGGATACGGCTCGGGCTAGAGGCCGTATTTATGAACCGATCTTTACGAAACTTCTTGTGTACGTTTGTTATGACCGTGGGACGAGAACGAGTGTTTTTGGGTGCGGTCCAAAATTCAAGATGGCTGCCAGTGGCCATTTTGTACCGAAATTAGCAGAAATCTGTTTTTTGTACAGAACTTCCATATGAAAGCTCTGATTTGAATAATTTTTTGTATGAATGTTTAGTACCATGGGATACATCACATATAATACAGGTTTTTTTCTCGTGCGTAAATTATGCAAATTAGACTAACTTTGATGTTTTTTGGTGTTACTTTCAGCACTGTAAGTGCAAATGCCAATACGCCTCGAGCTAGAGGCCGTATTTATGAACCGATCTTTACAAAACTCCTTGGGTACCTTTGTTATCTCCGTGGGACGAGAACGAGTGTTTTTGGGTCCGGTCCGAAATTCAAGTTGGCCGATGGCAGCCAATTTGTACAAAATTTGGTGCAATCAGATTTTTGCACAGAACTTCCATATGAAAGCGCTGATTTGAATAATTTTATGTGTGAATGTTTAGTACCATGGGATACATCACATATAATACGGGGTTTTTTCCCGTGCAGAAATTATGCAAATTAGATGAATTTTGATTTTTTCCATGCTACTTACACACAGTAAGTACACATGTCAATACGGCTCGGGCTAGAGTCTGTATTTATGAACCGATCTTCACGAAACGTCTTGGGTACCTTTGTTATCACCTTGGGACGAGAACGAGTGTTTCTGGGTGCGGTCCAAAATTCCAGATGGCTGCCAGTGGCCATTTTCTACCGAAATTAGGTCTAATCAGTTTTTTGTACACAACTTCTATACGGCTCAGGCTGGAGGCCGTATTTATGAACCGATCTTTACGAAACTTCTTGGGTACCTTTGTTATTGCCGTGGAATGAGAACGAGTGTTTTGGGGTGTGTCAGAAATTCTAGATGGCCACCAGCAGCCATTTTGTACCAAAATTAGTGCAATCAGTCTTTTGTACAGAACTTCTGTATGAAAGTTCTGATTTGAATAAATTTTTGTATGAATGTTTAGTAACATGGAATACATCACATATAGTACGGGGTTTTTTCTCATGCAGAAATTATGCAAATTAGATGAACTTTGATTTATTCAGTGTTACTTTTCCACTCTAAGTGCACATGTCAATACGGCTCGGGCTAGAGGCTGTATTTATGAACCGATCTTCACAAAACTTCTTGGGTACCTTTGTTATCACCTTGGGTGGAGAACGAATGTTTCTGGGTGCGGTCCAAAATTCAAGATGGCTGTCAGTGGCCATTTTGTACCGAATTTAGGTCCAATCAGTTTTTTGTCACAACTTCTACACAGTTCATATTTGTGAACTGATCTTCACAAAACTTCTTGGGCACCTTTGTTTTCACCTTGGGACAGGAATGAGTGTGTTTTGGGGTGCCTTTGTTATCACTGTGCTATGAGAACAAATATTTTGGGGTTCAGTCAGACCCACTCTGGGACTCGAAGATTTCTTTTCTAGTTTAGCATCTGACTGTCACCCACCTTTACAATACTTTACCTATACATTTGTTACAGGCAACGGTCAGTATTTATGTACAGACCGTTACAATACTTTTTTGTACCTTTGTTATCAGGTCATTACCTGGATGTTTGTCATTGCTGTGTCACATACTATACATGTACATGTCTTTGTCTTGACAAGTTGAGCTACAGTGTCATTGACACTTTCATTTGGTTTTTTATGTGTTTTGGTCAATTTTAAGACAAAATTTGTTTTTTTACACTGAAAATTTGGGGGCTGGGTGGGACTTGGAAATTTGGACCAAAATCCGGAAATTAGTTTTTTGGGGTTTTATGCGTTTTGGTCAATTTTAAGACAAACATTTTTTTTTTTACACTGAAAATTTGGGGGCCGGGTGGGACTTAGAAAATTTTGGACCAAAATCCAGAAATTAATTTTTTTTGTTTTTATGCATTTTTGTCAATTTTATTTAAAATATCTTCTCACAAACCAATGGCCCAATTTGAAACATATATGGGCCACATCATCTTGGGGGTATTCTGTATTAGTTTTGTTCAGTTGGGGTCTCCGCCCTTTTTGGGCTTGGGCTTATGCTCAAATATCATGAAATTTATTAAAAATCATCTTCTCATGAACCATGAGTGGGAATGCTTTAATATTTGGTATGAAACTTCCTCTGGTGTTCAAGATTAAAAGTTGTTCAAAGAAAGTTGATAGGTCCATATTTGGGCTCTCAGGGGATGGGCTCAGTTTTGAACTCCCCTGAAAATTTCTATTTAAGAACCAATGGAGCGATTTGAACCAAAGTTTATATGTGGCATTAGTTGACTCTAAGTACTTCATTCATGCCCCCAAAATGTTTTGTGGTTTCCCACGGGAACACCTGGCTCTAAAAATAGAAAAAAAATTAAATGTTCAATATTTCCCAAACTGCATGGACTAGAGATTTTGTATTTTGTATGAAGCTTTCGTCTGAGCAGTTGAAACAATTGGACAAAAAAATTGCTGGCGAATCTGTCATATGGTTCATTCAGATTACATTTTCTCCATACCCATAACCCTTAAAGTTTAGGACAACTTGGTCCAGGTGAGCGTTTTAGGCTCTCTTGAGCCTCTAGTTTTGTCATTATCTTTTCCGTGTTTGTGCACAACTTTCATGTACCGAGCGGTTCGGTTGTTGTTTTGGGTTAACATATTTTTGCTAACCTTTTGGATATTGCTTTTGGAGTTAGGTGTCAGTAGGGGGTCTGTTCTGGCAGCTTTTCCCCACTCCATTGAGGGTCAAATTTCTGCTGTTTGTGTTCCTTTTTGCTGTTTGGGTTCTGTTGTGTTCCCACCAGGCCTTTATTCCCTGCCACCTTCCTCTAGTAGTTGGGGATGTTCTGCTTCTTTTTGCTGTTGGATGCACCTTCCCTTCTACTTCTCTCACCTCTGTTATGCCCAGGACAGTTCCTTGTGGAAATGCCTTTTGCCAAAGCATGTTGACGATTCTCATGCTTCATGCTCCACATGTGATGGGTGTTCTTCTGATCGACCCTGTGGGCTCTGTGGGGCTTGGTTGTCCACCTTTTGGGCTGCTGTGAACCGTGTTGTGCATTCTCATTACCATTTTTCCCACGCACGTGGGAAAGGGGAACGCCGTTGTTCTGGGCCTCCCAAAACAACTACGTCTGGTGATAGTTCTACCCCCTCTGTGGGGGATGTGCAGCTTATTCCTGAAGTGGATACTGCGGTAGCTGTTGAAATGTCCTGTGAAGAGATGACCGGGATTGGAGGCAGTTCACTTTTTTGATCCCCCGGTGTTCCTGCGCAATGGGAGGCATCAGCTGGTATGCCCGAGATGGGCTATGTGTCTTCCGACTCAGAGTATGGGTCAGTCACACCTGACGTTGAGAGCCATCAGTCTTCTGGCTTGGGGGCAGCTCTTGACTTTGTATTTGAGTTCCTTCTGGAACTTAAACTGTCAGACAAGCCGGAGGTTTCAGCCAGGCTGCAATCATTGGTCGCACGCCTACAGCCTGTGGAGCAGCCTGCTTCTGGGCACCTCCGACCATACCAGTCGGTACTAGTGGTTGAAGGGGGCGCGGTGGCTCAGTTGGTAGAGGTGCAGGCTGCAAGCCGAGAGGTCCTCGGTTCGAATCCCACCTGCGGCAACCGCGTTGTGTCCTTGGGCAAGACACTTCACCCCGATTGCCTACATGGGGGCACGATGACGCTGTGTACTGAGGCGTACTGCACGTCGATGGTGCGCATGTCTTCAACCAATCTAACCCTGCCTGTGCTGCGGTGCAGAGTTCGGAGTTACGATGTTGGAGAGCTGACAGCTGCTCGTCGTTGCTCGGTGGTTCTCTCCGGGTACTCCGGCTTCCTCCACCCGTAAAACTGTCACGGTCACGATTAGCCATTGTGCATAAGTATGTGACCTTAAACACCAATAAATAAATAAATAAATAAATAAATACTAGTGGTTGAAGCTTTTGCTGCTTTGGACTCTAAACTGAGTTCCAAGGCTATGAAGACTTCGTTCTTCACTAGGGCTGATACCTTTTTGCCCCCCTGTGCATTATCATTCCTACGATTCCGCCAATCCATCTTTCTGCAAGACTTTGACAATCTTGGCTCAGGACTCCAAGCCAAGTCGGCCATTATTCCTATGGTGACTTTGGAGTCCCTCTTGGGCTTTTCCAGAGAGTTGCTAGGAATTCTTTCTCTCTCGGATCATGTTGTCTCTGCCCTGGCTGTTTATCTATCTCCAGATAAGCAGGCTCCTTTGCTTGTGATCTCTAAGGTACTCATGCATCTTACTCACACTAATTTGGAATTAGTTCGTGGAGCTGCTGTGTTGGACACAAGCTGTTCTTTTTCTGAAGGGCAGCATGCTGCTCTTCGATCTGCTACTTTGGTGGGTCCGTGACTATTCCGTGATTCCGTGGTGACGGTCCGGTATGACGTCCTGCATCATTCCAAAGATCACCTGCTGCTTTGCCAGCTTGATCTGCCTTCTGTTGGAGGCCGGGGCCATTCCTAGCCTAACAAACGCCCTTCCTCTGTGAAGCCAAGTGCTGATCCTCCTGCTTCTGCTTCTTCCTCTTACTCATGTAGTATGAGTAAGCATTGGCAGACCAGAGTGAGGTCTTAGGATTCTTCTACTAGCAGAGGAGAGGGTTTCTCCTCTCACAGGCCTCACCGGGGCTCGAAGTGAAGGTCAACTCAATTCGTCCCAAGTTGGAGGAAGGATATCAGAGTTTGCAAACCATTGAGCCATGATGACATCCGATCCTTGTGTGTTAGATGTTGTTCAGTTCGGTCTGCGGATATCCTGTTGCTTCCAACACAACTTCCTTCAGACGGTTCACGTTGGGAACTTTTGATCACGGAGATAGACAATCTCCTGTCAAAGGAAGTGATCGAGGTCATCAAGAACATTCACTCAGTGGGATTTTATACCTACCTGTTCTTGGTGCCGAAGAATAACGGCCGACTCCGACCAGCTATTGATCTGAGTATCCTGAACCAGTCTATCATTGCTCCAAAGTTCAGCATGGAGACTTTCAGGTCGGGTTGCCACTCCATTCACCAGGGAGATTTCGCTTCCATCATCGAGCTGCAAGACGCTTACTTTCACATTCCGATTCGTCAGACATCGCGAAAGTATCTCAGATTCACTTTTCTGGGGCAAGTTTACCATTTTAAGACCATGCCTTTCAGCCTGAACCTGGCTTCTTGGTCCTTCACACGACTGATGTTGCATGTGATAGCTTTCCATCGCACAGAGTCCAGGGTGACTACTTCGACACATCTGGATGATATCCTCCAGAAGAGGCTCTCCAATGCTGCTCTTCTGAAGTCCGATGTCGACACACTGTTGAGTCTGCTCTCGTCACTAGGGTTCAGAGTCAATGAGGAGAAGTCAGACCTGGTCCATTCTCAGTCGTTTTGTCATCTGGGGATGGCCTTCCATTCTCAGCAGAATACAGTGGCGGTTCCCCGGGTGAGGGCAGTGATTCTCGCGGCTTTTGCCTTGATTCTGACCCAGTCCATGTCCACGACAGCTCGGAGTATTCTCCGGTTGCTCAGTCTCTGTGGTTTGGTGACAGATCTCAATCCTTTAAGTCAGATGCATGTCGGACCTCTCCAACACATTTTGTTCAGTCGTTGGAGACCGAATGTCGAACCTCTGGATCTGGTGCATCAGTTACCAGCATCTCTCAGTCGTCACATTCTTCCGTGGATGGATGTTTAGTGGATTATGCAGGGAGTTCCGTTGGATTTGCGCATGTTCGATCGTGTTCTGATGGTCATGATCAATGCCAGCGATTTCAGATGGGAAGCGATGTTAGACTTTTTAGGTCTTTCCCTTCACAGGCTTTGGGACTAGGATCAGGCAGCTCTTCCTGTTCTTCTTCTGAGTTTCCAGCAGTGGATCCCCCTCCTTTCGAATTGTCAGGTCCTTCTGTTGTCTAACAATTCGACAGTGGTCACTTACATTCAGAACCAGGGCAGCACACACTCGTATGAAATGACTCGGGATCTTATACTGCTCATCACATTCACGGTAGTCTGAACGTCCTAGCCAACTCCCTATCCCGACGGGCAGGGTCATTCCACCGAGTGGATGCTTCACAGAGCAGTGTTCCAGTTGCTTGCGATCTCTGGGGTTGTCCCCACATCGATCTATTTGCAACCCATTGAAACCATCAGGTGCAAACTTTTGTGTCCCTATGTCCAGATCCTCTGGCTTTCGCCGTGGATGCTCTGTCACTCAGTTGGAACGATCTAGTTGGCTACGCCTTCCTGCCGGTTCCAATTCTGCCTCAGATTCTGGCCAAGATACGAACCTGCAGTTGTCGAATCATTCTGATCACTCCCCTGTCACCTCAGCAGGTGTGGATCAATCAGCTCCACTCTCTGTTGGCGGTGGTTCAAGCATGTCTCCCTCTATGTCGCGACCTTCTTTGTCAAGGGTCACTCAAGCAGGTTTCACATCGACCAGACTTCATTGTGCCTTCACACATATCTTCTTTTGTCAGGTCTTGTCTCCTTTGTAGAGGTTTTTGAGATGAGCAGTGAAGTGCATCTCTTCTTCAAGGTGGCACTCCATTGGTTTAGCCTATGCGGCTAAGTGGAAGGTCTTCTGTCGATGGTGTGCTGATGACTCTGCTGATAAACCGATCCTTCGATAACACAGATGGTGGAGTGTCTGGTATATCTGTCTGATTCTTGGGGTCTCCGACTTGTTAGCATCTAAGGGTTTAGGTCCATGCTACCAGAGACCTCTTCGTAGGTGGGAAAGAGTCGTATCGGCACTAATCCATACCTCTCCAAGCTTATTCAGCACTTTTATTTGAAAAGGCCTAGGATTTTGCAGCTTACCCCAAGATGGTATCTTTCTTGGGTGCTGCTTTGCTTGAGGGAGGGGGAGGGGGTGCAGTTACTTTAAAGGTAATGGCCCTTTGCTCTGTTCGGTTCGTGCAATTCGCATTTACCTCACTGGATGCAGTTCATTAGGAAAGACAGGAAAAGATATTTTTCTGTCTCTTATCCCTGGTCGACAGAAGATCTCTCCTCACTCCATTTCTAGATGGATTTGTCTTGCTATTCGCACGTCATATGCTCATCTAGCAACTGACAATTGTATTACCAATCGTTTTTCTGCCCACGAGGTGTGTGCATTGTCTACCTCCTGGGCTTATGCTAACTCCGTCAGTTGTCGGATGTTATGCAGGCAGCCTACTGGAAAAATGCTTCTACTTTCTCCACCTATCTGCCTCAGTTGCAAGAGCAGTCTGAGGACAGGAACTCTTTCTTCTGCTCTGGCTGTCATCAACCCCAGCCATTAGTGTTCTTCAAGGTCAGTTCCAGCCCTGTTCTTGGTACTGTCCTTTCTGTCTGTGTGTCACACAGGGCCTTCTGCCTCATCTCCTTTTGTCATTTACTAATGGTTGTGATGCTGTGGTTTTATAGGCCTAGGGAACTCTTCTTCTGCCCACGATTCCAGTGCAGTCGTGTTATGTGGGGGTTGGTTATGTGATTCCCTCCTCCTGTTGTCTATTCAGCCTGTTGTAAACAATTGTAAGGTAGGTTGATAAGAAATTTAAATTTTATAGTAAATTTCCTTTCTTATTATACCTACCACAGTTGTTTACGTGGAGGCCCTCCTGTCTTCTTTTTTGGGTAAGAATCCTTCCTCCCCGCTAATCACATAACTCCAATGTTGGCGGATTCAGTAGAATGACACGTTGGTTATATGTCTGCACACTGGTTCCGGAAGCTGTGGATTAGTACAAGGAGAAGATTGTCCCCTAGTGGGTGTGTGCCTGTCGCACTCTACCCAGTTTTGGCATAATTTTTCTTGGTACTTTTGTGTCACATTTCTTTCCCAAATCACTCTGGAAAGAAGAAAATAGTGAGTTTTTTTCCGAGTTAGGGTCTTCCACTGTAGAGCAAGCCTGTTGTATACAATTGCGGTAGGTATAATATGAAAAGAAATTTACTATAAAATTTAAATATCCACACTTTTTATGGTTTCATCCCCCCCATACATACCAAAGTTATGGCCTTGTCGCACTTAGAAAATTTTTCTATCATTGTTTTGCATTATAACTCAAGCATCAGTTGTTGGAGTTTGATCTTCCTTGGTGTGATGAGAGACCAGCATGGAGACTTGGATATCTGTATATTGCAGGTTTCATATCAGCAGCCTATAAACTTATCGTGTGAAATGTGTATGGTGAGTCAGTGTATTTGAATCTTTGCAATGCACAGGGTTAGTCATTCTTTTCTTTCTGGTTGGAAGTAAGATCATATTATGCGGCCAGTTCTGTGCACTGCACAGTCTTAGTTAATGTACATTTTGTCTGTTGTATGGCAGTTACCAATGTTTTTAACCAGAAAGTGTCACAGTCCAATTAATAGCTTGTATATCATCTCACATGAATTATTAAATGAATATTGTTTAAACTAACTTTTTTTTAATTATGCCTTGTCATCCCTCATATTTACTTTCTTCATGTAGTAAGAGTCCCACTCACCCATCTCTTCACAACTCTATAATATGCGGTATATTTATAGCTATTACCCCTTGGCCAGATCAGCTAAATAGCTAGCTCTATTCTAAGAATCGAGCCAAACACTTAATTTGTAAACCCCCCTAAGCCTCAAAATTAAGCCAAATAACAAAAAAGAGAGTCCTGTATGGTGTTCAATAGATGACATCTACACATGCATAGAAGTCCAGTAAGTGCCTTTCAAACCTGCCACTAACCATTCTTTTCTTTGTTATCATGAACTTGGTCATGTCACATTTCCGAGCTCATTTGGCAGTTCAATCTTCAGCCTAACTGAACAATATCCTTCAAAGACATTTTCACAACGAAACCCTTCTTCAGAATGACCAGAAGCTTCTAAATCTCTTACAGTCACCGGTGTTCATTGTCAACATACAGAAGTCATATTTAACCCTATCAACCACCTTTTGGCATCTGGGAATGAAATTTCTCTCTTCCCTGAATCTTTTCCATCTTCCTTTGGCGAAAGCTCTCCTCATAACACCATTCTCCATCTATATTAATCAAGTAGAGAAAGAGACTGCGAGGGAGAGCAGCTACCGATTTTTAGCTCAACTTGACAAAGTCAAGCTGAGCTATTGCCATCACTTCTCGGGCAGGCATATGTATGTACATACGTCCACAATTTCCTTTGGCACAGGTCGCATTTAAGATCAGATCGCTTTGAAACTTGGTATGCTTGTTTGGGGTAACCTCTAGATGGAAGCTATCAATTTTCTTTCATCTCCATCCAAAAATCTTGCCGCTGGTAATGTTCTTTGAACTTAGTTTAGGCAGACCTCAATATTTCCTCTTGACACACCTACAGCACACATTTCTCATCAGATCAGTTTGAAACTTAGTATGCTTGTATGGGGTTACCTCTAGATGGGAGCTATCGATTTCTGTCAAAAAATGTTGCCGGTGGCAACGACCTTCGAGGAACTTAGTTCAGTTATGCATCAATATTTCCCTTTGGCACACCCTGCAGTGCACATTTTTGACTTGATCGCTTTGAAACTTCTGCTATTTCCATCAAAAAATGTTGCCACTGGCAACATTCTTAAAACTTAGTTTAGTCAGACCTCAGTATTCCTTTGGCACACCCTACAGGGCACTTCTATGATCAGATTGCTTTGAAACCTGGCATGCTTGTTTGGGGTGACCTCCAGATAGGAGCTATCACGTGTTGCTGGCAACGACCTTCGAGGAACTTAGTGTAGTTATGCATCAATATTTCCCTTTGGCACAACCTGCAGTGCACATTTTTGACCGGATCACTTTGAAACTTTGTATGCTTGTTTGGGGTGACCTCTAGATGGGAGCTATCGATTTTCGTCCATTTACGTCAAAAAATGTTGCCGTTGCAACGTTCTTAGAACTTAGTTAACTCAGACCTCAATATTTCCCTTTGGCACACCCTACAGGGCACATTTATGATCGGATTGCTTTGTAACATGGCATGCTTGTTTGGGGTGACCTCTAGATGGGGCTATCGATTTTCTTCCATTTCCATCAAAAAATCTTGCCACTGTCAGTGACCTTTGAATTTAGTTTAGTCAGGCATAAATATATTCCTTTGGCCTGCCCTACAGGGCACATTTATGATCAGATAGGTTTGAAACTTGGTATGCTTGTTTGGGGTAACCTCTAGATGAGAGCTGCCGATTTTCTTCAATTTATGTCAAAAAATGTTGCCACTGGCAATGACCTTTGAATTTAATTCAGTCAGGCATCAATATATTCCTTTGGCACGCCCTACAGGGCACATTTATGATCAAATAGGTTTGAAACTTGGTATGCTTGTTTGGGGTAACCTCTAGATGAGAGCTGTCGATTTTCGTCAATTTCTGTCAAAAAATGGTGCCGTTGACAATGACCTTCGATGAACTTAGTGCAGTTGTGCATCAATATTTCCCTTTGGCACCTCTGCAGGGCACTTTTATTATTGGATCACTACTTGTAAACTTGGTGTGCTTGTGTGGGGTGCCATCTGTATGAGAGCAATCGATTTTCTTCCATTTCTGTCAAAAAATGTTGCTGCTGATCTTTTAACTCAGTTTAGTCAGATCTCAACATTTCCCTTTGTAATACCCTTCAGGGCACTTTTATGATCGGATCACTTTGAAACGTGGTATGTGTGTTCAGGGTGACCTCTAGATTTGAGCTTTTTACTTTTTTTTCATTTCCATAAAAATTATTGTCGTTATCACCAGCCTTTAAACTTACTGCATTTGTGCAGCAACTTATCCCTTTTGCACTCTCTGCAGGGTATATTTAATAATTTCCAGAAAAAAAAAACATTGCCACAAGCAATGACCTTCAAACTTAGTGCATTTGTGCATTAACATATTCCTTTGGCATGCCTCAGAGGGCGCAATTTCATTATCAGGTTGTTTTGAAACTTTGTATGCTTATGCAGGGTGACAAAGATAGGAGCGATTGATTTTTTTTCATTTCCATCAAAAACTATTGCTGTTAGCAACAATCTTTGAATTTATTGCATTTGTGCATCAACATTCTTCTTTGACATGGCCTACAGGACACATTTATCTTCGGATTGTTTTTGAATTTTTGTGCTCATTAGGCAGGACCTCTAGATAAGGGCTATTGACTAGCATTCATTTCTGTAAAAAAAAGTTGCTGTTTACAATAACCTCTAAACTTACTGCATTTGTGTATCAACATTCTTCCTTTAGCCAGCCTTACAGTTTAGATTTAAAAATCCATGGATTCTTGTGACATTGTGCACACACAATGCTGTTATGTTTAAATTTCATCAAAAAGCATTGGTACCAATGATCTTTATTTTTGCCATTTCACTTATAACTTACCAAGTTCAAGTTTGTCAAGTTGAGCTACAGTGTCATTGACACTTTCATTGGATGGGTTGCTACCTTCATTCCAAAGAATCAAAATTGCTGTTGCCAAAGGAACTAATAGCAATTCATTCTCCACAACTATCAGACAGAGATGATTGCTACTCACCTAATCTTAACTCACTGGGGATGTCATCTATCAAATTCCCAAGTTCAGATTCTTTCAGACAAATCAGCAGTTGTAGCTTATCTGTGGAACCAAGGCAGAACCCACGCCCTTGCAATGTTCAGTCTAACAGAGAAGATTCTTTTGTTCACTCAGGATCAAAACGCCTTCCTTTCAGTTCATCATGTTGTGGGCCGGCTCAATGTGATTGCAGATTGCAGGCACAGAAGAAGCGTGCACTCTCAACATGAAAAGTCTTTCTAGTTTTGAGCAACCTGTGGGAATGTCCTATGATAGATCTATTTTCCACAAGATGAAACAAACAACGTTCATCTCTCTGTGCCCAGATCGGTTAGCCTTCACATTCTTTGGAACAGAGTCATTGGCTATGTTTTCCTACTCACTCAGTTAATACTTCAGGTGCTTCAGAAAATCTTCAGGTGCTTCAGGAAATCAAACAGTCCACCTGCAAAATTATTCTGGTGGCTCCTCTTTTCTCCTCAGAGATCATGGGTCAACCTTCTCTTACCTTTGTTACTTGACATACCTCGCCAGTTACTTCTGTGGAAGGGCCTCTTGTTTCAATGCAAAACCTACAGTTGAAACATCAATCTGGCAGTTCTCAAATTTCACATCTTTCTGTTGTCAGATCCTTCCTCAGATGTAAACTTTTTTGTAGAAGAACAGTGGACTGCATTTTTGCTTCAAGGAGGACCTCCTCTTCTCTTGGAAGATACCAAAGATTTCTAGGTGTCTTGTCTGCTGCTGAATATGAAGCTTTTGCATTGTGACACTTGACATTTATTGTGGCCTACCTCTTTATTTTGCCCATTATCTCTTGCTAAACAATGGGAGGGAAGGGTGTTCTTGCATATAATACAATAGCTTTGTGGCGAAAAGCTTGTAAGCTTCTCTCTCGGGTATAGATGGGCTGCAATCATTGCCATTGCTAGGTGTGTTGTATATTTGTATATAGTTTTAGAAGTCACAAGCTCATTCCAGACAATAACTCAGGATTCATAATCTTGATTTAAATCATCTCATGTTACCTCTGGACTCATTTATATTTTAACCTAAATTATAGCCCCTGGGATTTGCTCTGGGCTTATAAGAGGTACCTAGTCTTACTTTCTTGTATTCTTATTGATATTGCAATGATGCAAATAAATCCATAGGTTATCCTTAATATCTTGCAAGGGATTCCTTCTGTTTGGAGTAAGCAATAACCTGCTTGTTATTGTTTTTTCTCTCAGTCCTGGGTTGACCCTGCATCCTATCATCTGTTTATCAATCTAAGCCAGTAGTATGGTGGTTGACTAATGGAATTTATAATAATTTCTGTATCTATCATATCTACCACTGGCACTACAGACAGGATGTGCCCTCCTGTGAGTTAATCACTCGCGCCTTCCTGCATAGAACTACAGGCAGCAGGCATCACAAAAGAATGGTTATTGTTGTGATTGAGGACACCTAAATTCTCACATATTGTTTTAAAATTTTTTATTTATGTTCAGTGTCTTTAGAAAAACAGCTCAAACTGCAATGGTGTTTAGAATGCCTTTGTAACTCAACAACATGTAATTCATACTACATGGAAAAGTGAGCTTGAACATTGCAGGGCCTTGTGAAAGTGACACTCACTGATGTGTCCAGTTAAAATGTTTGCATACTAAAAGTCAGCTCTGACATTTTTGGGGTATTTGGTAAGCAGTGCTTACTGATGGGTCTAGTTCAGCGCTGTGCGGTATACCGAATTTTCGGTATGATTTCGGTATTACAGAGATCGCTCATTTCAGTATTTATATTTTTCTGCAAAATTGACAGAAAGTCAACTCATCAAGGTATCGTAAATCTGAAAGCCTGTGGACCGCATATTTTGATCGAATTGATAAGAAAACATGCAAATGTGAACTTTGTAAGCGACAGGTAGCAGCACACACTGCCGAATACATCAGAGAAAGAAATAAAAAAGCAACGGCAGAAAAACGAAAAATGGAAACTTCCGTTTCTGAATAAATATGGCCCAGTCCCAGTGTTCCTTACATTCAGGGTGATGCATTATATTTTCTGGAAATTAAACTGCGATTTATTCACAGGGGGCATTAGGGGTTGGGTGGTGGTTGACTGGTTGACAATTGGTTGGAAATAATCCGTTGGTATTGACAAGTCAGTACGTTTACAACTTGACATACAAACGGTAATACTGCTTGTGGTTACTGCTTCTCGGCGATTTTGTATAGCATTTCTTTCAGTTCAGCATTGCTGTTTTAAGTTGCAGATATATTTAACAACTGATCATTTTATTAAAATACAAGCCCCCAAACCTTAATACCCAATCATGTGGTTTATATTTTTTTTAATAAATAATTTACACTGCACACCAGTGCACACTGGAGAAATGTGATTGACCTAAACTTTAAGACACATTTCAAAACAATGTACGGAAGCCAACAGGCGACATCAGATTTAGCAGTATCAAAGTTCAATATTTGATCAATCGAGCCCCAACAAATGCTTTGAAAATTGTTTGTTGCTATTAGTAAATCATCGATTTCTAGATATTTTTATACTGTACCAATGACCCAGACTTAGCTGGTGCTAACTCTTAAATTCTAGGGCCAAACACAAATTTTACCTCCCAATCCCCAAAATTTGCATCTAAAACCGCAAATTACATGTCCTATATGGTCCTCCATACCTTTCCTCAAATGCGCATGCGCAGTGTCAAGGAGGTCTCGAAATTGGCGCCAAAAGTCATTCTTTGTTTGGCCCTTCATCAGTTCACATCTGACTGATATTTGTGCTTGTAAATCTCAGTTTAAATGATGCCAGACACATAAATATGAGAGAAATGGTGGATCTAAAGAGGAAATAGAAGGATGAGAGGAAAATTCAGTGGCAGGAAATAATCAGGGCTGTAACTTAAAATTTTTTATGAAATTATGTTATGTTCCCTAATTTCGCGGGAATGAGCCTGTTGTTATCATTCTTGCTATGAAAGTTCCACTGCTTGATCAGTGTTGCCTCTCTCCCTTTCCTTTATTCCCCCCTTGCTATTCTCCCATGCTTTTGGCATATTTTCTGTAATAATTATTACTAAAATTTCTTGGGAGTTTTGGCTTCGTAACAGAATGAATTTCTGTTCTTTTCCCCATGTTGACGTCCTCACCCTTGGGTGTTTAGCGTTGTGATCTGCATCTACCATCTGATGTTCTGCAGTTTCTTCTATGGAAATCTCTGTTTTGCATCAGATAGTGTTTAAATTGGTAACTGATTTCGGGCCATGTTTATCAGTGCCTGGAGTCATGTTTCCGGTTTTTGTACAACTTCTTGTTTACATTGACAACGGTTACTGCTGATAGTGATTTCTTGTCTTTACATTAGTTTTGACATAGCAAGATACATTAATATTGTATGTAAGTGTTGCATTAATTTTTTGAAATGTTTTAAAAAAAATTTTCCACACTTAGGCTTTTTGGGGATCCATTTGGGCTTGTTGTTCCCATTGGGAACTTGGGCTCTTCTGAAAAATTTTTTCAAAATTTTTTTTTGGAAAATTATTTTCTTTCAAAGATTATAATGGATTATGTTATATTATGTATCTTTATTTCAAGGGATAGTGCGACTAATATGACTGTATTTTTTATTGATGAAAAAAAAAAATTGTTTTTATTTATAATGTGAGGATATCTTCCTCTAATTCTCAGGTTCAATGTATTTGCACTAATTCTTGCTCTGTGTGTGTTGATTGAAATGACAACGTTGGAGGCGTGTGTCACGATATTGTGTTTGTGGGGAGGGGTCCATACCGGTCCTCTCTCCGTAGGGTCACTCTATATTATCATTTTATTTTTCCGAATTCAGAGTGATGTTTTTGTGATGTCTTCAACAAGTGTGTCTCCGTCGTTGCAGTGTTAGGGCTAGCAGCTAAGTGCTCAGGGTAATACGACAATTGCCGAAGAGGTCCCTAGTAGGATAGAAGGCATTGATCGTCCGCTAGTCTACCCGGTGTAGCGACCATTCATCGAATGGCTCGACAGCCGGGTTTGTCCGTTACGGTTCTGGGAAGCAGTGTGGGTGATGAGAGCACTATAAACTTGGAACGTGCACACCCAGCAACGACGGATCCGAGGATAGTACGGAGGAAGCCTGTCAGTCTAGTAGCTAGCTCGTCCAGGTCTATCCGGACTGCAAGCGAGAGAGGCTCCCTCTCTCTTACAACTACATTTGAGCCGCAATGTTGTTGTATGTTTGTTTGTTAGTCGGAACATACGTCCAATCCACCTGTTCGGGATGTTCCGTCACATACACAGTCTGAACTGGCTGTGTTATCCTCATGTCAACACACACCACCGCACATTGGCTTGTGACCACAGAGTTCCAGGGAACGTTCGCATATTATATAAATGCAGGAATGAATGTTCCTAGAGCTCCTGCTTTGCCGACCAGGGAATATTGTCGACCAGGTTACTTCATCTGTTAGCCAAGGATATGAGGTGTTTACTGATGGGATGTTCGCATATTATATAAATGCAGGAATGAACGTCCCTGGAGCTGCCAGTGGATATTACGTAAATCACGGCTCCACAAGCCTCATTCAGGAATAAGAATGTGGTGATTTTCTGTGATGTCTTCAGGAATAAGAATGCGGTGATTTTCTGTGATGTCTTCAAAAAGTGTGCTTCCGTCGTCACAGTCAAATGAAGAGCTAGCGGATAAGTGCTCATGATATTAAGTCAATTGCCTAAGAGGTCCCAAGTAAGATCGACGGCTTTGGCATCCGCTAGCTTGCCCGGTGTAGCGTCCATTCATCGAATGGTTCGGTAACCGGGTTCGTCCGTTGCAGTCCAGGAAGGAGATTTGGGTGATGCGAGCACTATAAAATATACTACGTGCACACCCAATGATGATGGATACGAGGAGGGTACGGAGGAAGCCTTTGAGTCCAGTTCCTAGCTCGTCCAGGTCCACCCGGGTTGCGAGTGAGAGAGGTCACTCTCTCGTACAACAACATCTGAGAACAGATGTTGTGGTACAAATTTTTCTCATTCGGAGCATACGTCCACTGCTCGGGACTCTCTGTTATATAGACAGTCCGGAGAGACTGCTCTAATGGCTTCCTCATACTCACGGCAGCACACACGACCGCACCTTGACTACGTGACCACTGTTATCTAGCCAGTCTCGCCGACCAAGGATTTCACGGCGACCAGGTCACGCCATCTGGTAGTCAGGAATACGAGGCCTATAGACTCTGGATGTTCGCATAAGAAATATGCAGGAGTTAACGTCCAGGGAGCTTTCAGCGGCTAAGTAACATAAGACCGCTGCTCCAAAGGTCTCCGTAACAGACGTGCTATTACAAATAGCACAAATTATCGCAGCATCCCAGCAGATGACAGAATCTCTGTCGGATTAGGATTTATCCGACGATGCTGGGTCGGTACGCTCCGCTGAAGCATCAGGTACAGATGACCGAGAATTTCAAGTGGTCCAAAAGGATGGCAAAGGGATACCAAGGAGTTGTTTTTTTTCCTTTCGGAACAACATAAAGTTGCCGTAGATATCATCCGGCATTATCTTTCAGAAGTTGTTCTGCCGGACCAAAAGGCTGCGATGCCAGATAAGAAACTGTTAGCGTCACTGGACACGGAATAATTTTATCGGTTTAGGGACATCGTCCCTGAGTTTCCGACTCAGTCCAATAATGTCACAAGAACATTTGAACTATTGTAGGACGCTATATATAAGCTTGCTACCAAAATGAGCAAGTCAGGTTTCTTATCGGCGAATGCTCTACATCTGCCTTTCATCAATTCAAGGAATAATTTCGAAACGGCAGGACAGGGCATACCGAGAGTTCCTCTGCATCTAGACGATCAGGCCGAAGATCTAGAATGATCTATACCGTCATCTATGTAAATTTCAACCGCGATGTTGGAAAAATAATGTCTAACAGAGTTATCTTAGATGCATTATCGTACGCAGATCACCTTACTAAAGCGTTTTCATTACGCCTTGAAGAGAAAGAATTCCAGGATGTACTATCTTTCTTAAGAGATCTTTCGAGGGCCATAGCTTATTCCACGTATAACTCCACCCTTTCAGTGGTACTCTGGAGTTGATTGACATGACGTGGCCCTAGCTACATCCACGCGTGTGGATAGTAAGGTGAAAAACTTTCTCAGAGTCGCTCCGGTCTCAGGAGAGCTTCTCTTCGACGGCAAGCTTTCCTCAATCTATGATCAGATTACTAAGAAAGCTTCTGTTTCTCTGCTATTCAAATCCGCGTCTAAAGGTCGGATTCAGCAGAAAAGAGTAAGACAGGCACTTCTTGGAAGAGTATGTCCAACGGAAGTTCCTATAGAGGTTATATGTGTCCTCTAGGTCTTATTCTAGAGACCGTCAAGGCAGCGACTCACGCAGGGGACGTTTTACTGGCCGCGATATCCGGTCAGATGTCCTTAGGTCATCGGGGCTAGGTGCGGGTTGTGGAGGACATGATTTCTCCTTCCGCAAGCCTCGCAGGTTCAGGAAGTGATGGTATGCACCTCTATCGTGTTCTGGTAGGCGGAAGACTGTCGAGTTTTGATATCAATTGGGCGTCAATTATGGACGACCCCTGGGTTTGAGGGGTATTTTCGGAAGGACTAAGAATATCCTTCAAATGAAAATCTCCGTTAACTCGAAGTCCAATGGACTCAGATTCCGTCAAATCTGCAGAAGGAGACGCTCTTCTATTAGAGTCTCTTCTGGAGAAGAGCACGGTAGAGGTCGTAGAAGACCAGGAATCTCCAGGTTTCTACAGCCATCTGTTTCTGGTTCCGAAACCAGACGGCTCGTTCCATCCAGTCATAGATCTGAGCTGGATAAACAAGCTGATCGTGACTCCGAATTTCTATATGGAGACAATTCGATCGGTCAGAGCGAGTATTCGGGTGAACAACTATGCTACGAGCATAGATTTCAAGGAGGCGTACTTTCACGTCATGGTACATCACACATTCAGAAAGTATCTGCGCTTCGCAGTTATAGGAGTTGTGTATCAGTTCCGAGCGATGTGCTTCGGTTTGAATCTAACTCCCTAAGCTTTCACTCGAATACTGAACTTGGTAATGATTAAAAGAGAACATTTCCGAGCTCATTCGTCTGCGGTAACGTCGGCCTACCTGCAAGACATTTTTCAGAGGTACGGCAACGAGTTAACGCTTCAGAACGATGGGCAGAATCTACCTTATTGCTCCGACGTCTTGGTTTTATAATAAACAAGGAGAAGTCGGATCTGGTGCCATCCAAGTCATTCACCTACCTGGGAATGAGCTTCGAGACGCACAATAATCTCGTTCGTCTGCCGTTAACCAGAGCGAAATTAATCAGTTGTTAAGCTCGCTTTTGTCTTCACTCAGACAAAGTTACAACGAGAGAATTCATCAGACTGATAGGGTTGTGTGGAGCTGCCGCGGATTTTATTCCAATGGGGCGGCTACGCACTTGTCCTCTCCAAATCTTTTTGACTCAAAAAGAACAGAGTTGGAGGGTGAAGATTCTTTCGCTTGTTACGTACATCCTCTTGTAAGTCAAGTGAAACAGATTCAGACTTGGGCAGATATTCAATGGTTTATTCAGGGAAATAACTTCCACTGCAATTGCCGGATCCGAGTTTTACAGTTTTGATGGATGCCAGTTAAATAGGTTGGAACCTAACATTGAGCCCAACGGTTTTTAAGTGCCAGGGTCCTTGGGATCCGTAGTTCCAAATCAAGCACATAAACATCAGGAATTGATGTTATTTTGGCTTGCGTTACGTCCTTGCATGAATGTTATCCAGAATGCCCACAGGCAATTCTGTCCGACAATTTGACGGTATAAGCGTATTTTCGGAACTAGGGAGGTACTCATTCCATTCTGTTATTCACTGTAACGGAATGAATCCTTCTGTTGGTACTAGAACATCAAGTTCTCCTATCGGTCCGTCGTATTCCGGGTCGTCTGAACGTATTAGAGGACTCCATTTCACGAAAGGGCCGCTTGTTGCAGTCAAATGGACTTTTAACAACGAGTATTTATATCAGATTTGCTACCTATGAGAGCGGCCAATGATGAACTTATTTGCGACGCATCTCAACAATCAGTTGCAAGTGTATGTGTCAACATGTTCGGATCCTCGAGCGTTTGCAGTTGACGCTCTATCCATCGCGTGAGACGGGATAATAGGATATGGGTATCCTCCAGCGCCATTGATTCAGCAGATATTGCTTAAGTTAAATAATCTCAATGCAATTTTGTTGGTAGCACCTCTGTCTCCACAAAGACCGTGCATTAATCTATTCGGGTGTCTGTTGTGGCTTATGCTGTGGAAGCTTCCTCCACATTTCGGTCCATTCTATGGCTAGATGGATTCTATTAGCTTTCAGTACTGCTTATGATAATATCTTCAACACAGCAGTCTGCGATTAAGATTTTAGCTCTTGAAGTAAGAGTTCTTTCTACTTCAGAGGCTTATGCTAATAGCGTTGCTATTACAGTTCTAATGACGGCTGCATATTGGTTTTAGCCTTTCACTTGCACGAATTTATTCCTCAGAAATATTGAGTCCATTTCTAGAGACCGGCATTGTTTAGGTTTGTTATCTGTTGCTCAGAATGTCGTCCACTGAACAGTTGCAACTATAGTTGTGTAGGCTTTTGGTTCCAGCAGTGACTTTGTGCTGCCGCCCTCTTCGCTCTGGGGTATTTGACCCAGGGCAAGGGGAAGGGGAGGGGGGGGAGCGGGTGTTCCCTTAGGTCACCTGCTTTATAGTAAAAAGCAAGGGAATACCTCCCCTAGAGTCAGTAATTCTAGTCGGTACCGGGATGATTTTTAAAGTGTAAAGATAATTTTTTACTCATCCATGTAATATTTTAAAGTGTACCTCGGTGTGTAGTATTTGAATATGTCACATATCATGCAGACGTTAATATACAATTATCGGTCACTTTTAATGAATTTAAGAGTCTCATTTATCTGGACTACTTTATTTATCGGCTTTCCCTTAAAAATAATTACCATAATGGATTATACTGGAGGTTAATAGACATCAGTGATGTTATTATGCTCAAGTACAGAATGGTGTTGTGTCTTTCTCGTGTTGATGCAGAATAGAAAGATACATGTAAAGCCTATTTCTCCTTTCTCCTTGAGGGGATAATTCTGTATATATAGTTGAGTTATTGGATTGGTTTATGTCCTAGGCCCTCCAACCTTTTTACTATTCAGCTAATTCTGGTTCATTGGTACAGTATAAAAATGTTAAAAAATTTATAGTAATTTATATATTTTTTATACTTACCAATGACCCAGACGGGGATGGCCCTCCCATGAGTTAGGAACTCATACCTCCCCGCTGAGTACATAACGCTTTTCCAGGCACTGCTTGTAAGAATGACTTTTGGCACCAATTTCGAGACCTCCTTGACTCTGCGCATGCGCAGTGGAGGAAAGGTATGGAGGACCATATAGGACATGTAATTTTCTGTTTTAGATGCAAATTTTGGGGATTGGGGGGTAAAATTTGTGTTTGGCCCGAGAATTTAAGAGTTAGCACCAGCTAAGTCTGGGTCATTGGTAAGTATAAAAAATATATAAATTACTATAAATTTTTTAACTTTTTCTCATGGAAAATGAAAATGTACCCTAATTTATCATTGGAAATTGTGGATTCTCTGGAATTTTCAGAAACGTGTATAAAGCATGGAACCAGAAGCGAAGTTAGTGAACACTGGGAGAGTGATTCCACTCAAAATACCCTATAATTACAACTAGATGAATGTCATAAAACATGTTATTTTACAAGTTTTTCAAGGATGAACCCAAACAATGAAAGGTGGATGACACCATGTCATTGAAGCATTACAAGATTGGCAATGCTTGCACAATGTTTTCACAACTTGGATTATCATAGAGAGATTAATCACAGTTGCATTACTTCAATTTACTTGAATATTTGAGTGGATATTGAACACTGGATTCACTGGACAGTGGACATTAATCTTGTTGACACTTTGAAAGATAAGGAGGGAAGGACTGACCAGGAGTGTTACTACTAGTCGTCCTTTGAGGTCCAATGTGTTCTATGTGCCTACTGGCACATAGAGCACATTGGAACTCAGGGAATGTAGTGATAACTTACTGAAATGTTTTGAAGGTGAAGAACATATTTTTCTTCTACCTGATTCATTGGGGGAGGGGCATGGTCCAAAGGACATTGAGGCCAACTGATTAGCTTGGCAAGTTTTTTAATGAATCACTCGATTCAGTGTGATGATTCACACTGAAATGAGTGATTCATTAAATAACTTGCTAGACTAATTAGTTATCGCAGTTGAATCCTTGTCAAGCTCATGAGATGTCAGCGCTGAACCTGTTAAGTTACTATGTGGTTGAATGTTGGGAAATTGGGTTAGTTTGTGACTACATTCAGCGTTCTGTGCATATACCGAATAACATACCGAAACCGAGGTATTTACCTGAAAAATATTGATACCGATACCGAACCTGAAATTTCAATACCACACAGCTCTAGTCTGGTTTAAAAATATGCTGTCATCACAGCCATTGCTGGTGTTGGGGGCGGGGAGGGAAGGGTGGTCTGCTTCCCCCCACCCATGTCTGTCAGAACTTTTTGTTATCCATTGGAAAAATTGTCTGTCACTCAAATGCCAATTTTCTCTGAAGGCTGCTAATATTGAGAATGAAATGAAGATTTGGAAAAATCACAATTTTCATTGTGCAAAAATACCCTTATTTATGTTCCACATATCCATTGTATGAAAGCACTTATAACAGGCTATTTTAATTGAAAATAGAATATGTTTTCATTTTTGGAATTCACATTATAAGCAAATTTCCACAATCTAGTAGAGATTAGTTCCTTGAATCCTGCACCCCTTGTAACATGTAACCAACTAACCCTGTGCATGTTGACAGCTTTAGTAATCAAGTGTACATTTTCATTTTTCAATAAGTGTACGATTTGGCAGTAACCATTTTTTTATAACCAGAAAGTATGACTAACCCTGTCAATTCAATTCAATTCAAAATTGGAAATTCGAATATTTTTTTATATACTTCGGACATAACCGTGAATGTTTACAGATTGTAATTGATCACATTATTTTATGTTCAGTATTGTTCTGAGTAGAAACGTAACTGACTTGCAGCTGTAACAGTGTTTGTAGCAATGTAGCTACAACTGTACAACAGTTGTAGCTACATTGCTACAAACTCTATTACTGCTAGAACTGTTCATTTCAACTTATTGGGCATTATGACCAGTTGACATTTATAAAAGGTTTTGAAATTTGAAAAGTTATTCAGCTGTTCAACTTCAATACATTTTTTATATTGAAGTATTGTTCTGTTCGATCACAGTTACTGGATACATCGTCAAAAGCAACAGTTTTCTAAAAGAATTCCTGTAATTATTATATAAACAGAAGTAGAGCAAGGCTTTAATTTACAAATGGTTCGACTCCATTCAGCGTTGAATTATCGTTACGTTTTAATTATTCTGCATTTTAAAACAAATGGCTTCATGACTGAATGGAGTTGATCCGATTTGATCCGATTTGAAACAAGTTGTTTTTTTTTCAAGAAAACATGATAAAAGGGAGGTATCAACCCTATCAGCCAGGTTCATTTAAAAATGTTTATTGCTGCAGTTTCGAAGCTGCAAAGTGAACAATTTGAATAGTTTCAGTCAATAGCTAGTATATTGGTTTATATCTCAATTTATAGTGTGGGAAGTGGTGAGACGAAAAATGCACTCTACATAACTGTGTATCTTTTAATAATCAGGGTTATTATTTTAGAAAATAAACTTTTCTTTTGATGACGTATCCATTAACTGTGATTCGATTCAAAATTTGATTTGTTTTCATCAATTCAATTTGATATTCCATTCGATCAAATTCAGCACTTCGCAGGTCCCTACCCTCATTAGAATGGATTGTGGAATGTTTTTTTTTAATGAATTCCAGAAATGAAAACATATTCTATTTCAATTAATAGCTTGTTTTATTATAGATATATTACAATTGAGTAGTCATGTACATGAACAATTTTGTGAATTATCATTTCAAACAAAAGAAATTCTTTAAAATAATAATGAACAATTGTTCTGACCTGTTTTGTTATGCCCCCCGACTTAAGTCGGGTGGCATATAGTGATTGAAATGTGTCCGTGTGTGTGTCAGGGCATGTGTGTGTGTGTGTGTGTGTGTGTGTGTGTGTGTGTCCGAGCCAATAACTCGAAACCTGTTAGGGCCACAGTCATCAAACTTCACACAATTATAAATGACCATGGGAGGATGTGTTACACACCATAGCCGGGTTCGTACCTTCAAGGTCAAGGTCACATTTCAAGGTCACACTAAAAGTCCCTCAATATTCGTGTCTCAGCCATAACTCAGAAACGAATCATAGTACATTTGTTAAACTTTTTACAAATGTTAAGGACATTCAGAAGGTGTGTCATGTATAATAGTTTCCGCCACATCTGCAAGGTGAAGGTCACAAGGGGGGGGGGGGGCATGTGTTACCTTAGTAACATTCTTCTTGTTCATTATTGTTAGTCTGTGTGAAACACACAGACTATTGTTTTTGCACGGTTTCTTTTTCTTTTTCTTCTTCTTCTTCTTCTTCTTCTTCTTCTTCTTCTTCTTCTTCTTCTTCTTCTTCTTCTCCTGTCTTCTGTCTTCTCATCACTTTTTTGTCCGCAAGATAACTCGAAAACGAATTGCCCTATCTCGTTGATTTTTGGCATGCTGATAGACAGCCACAAGTTCTCGGCCACCTATGTTTTTCAGATTCCTGGGGTGTCAGGGGTGTCTGTAGGGGTGTTTTGAATGTGGGTCACGCCCATATCTTAGGCGTGGTATGACGTATGGACCTGGGACCAACACCAAATGAGTCGACACTCGATGGAGATTCAAAATATGGGTCAAGGTCACGGAGGTCACCTAGGGGTCATTAAGTGCATTTTTCAGAATTGCTAGAAATCACATTTTTTGACCCCCTAAAGCATTCCTGACGTACACACATGTATTTTTGACGTAAAAAAAAGTGGGCATGGCCAACATTTTTTAAAGTGGGTCACGCTTATATCTCAAGCATGGTATGACGGATGGACCAACACCAAATGAGTCGACACTCGATGGAGATTCAAAATATGGGTCAAGGTCACGGAGGTCACCTAGGGGTCATTAAGTGCATTTTTCATAATTGCTAGAAATCACATTTTTTGACCCCCTAAAGCATTCCTGACATACACACATGCAATTTGACGTAAAAAAAGTGGGCGTGGCCAAAATTTTTGAAAGTGGGTCACGCTCATATCTCAAGCATGGTATGACGTATGGACCTGGGACAAAACCAAATGAGTTGACACGCGATGGAGATTCAAAATATGGGTCAAGGTCATGGAGGTCACCTAGGGGTCATTAAGTGCATTTTTCAGAATTGCTAGAAATCACATTTTTTGACTCCCTAAAGCATTCCTGACATACACACATGTATTTTTGACATAAAAAAAGTGGGCGTGGCCAAAATTTTTGAAAGTGGGTCACGCTCATATCTGAAGCATGGTATGACGGATGGACCTGGGACCAACACCAAATGAGTCAACACTCAATGGAGATTCAAAATATGGGTCAAGGTCACGGAGGTCACCTAGGGATCATTAAGTGCATTTTTCATAATTGCTAGAAATCACATTTTTTGACCCCCTAAAGCATTCCTGACATACACACATGCATTTTGACATAAAAAAAAGTGGGCGTGGCCAAAATTTTTGAAAGTGGGTCACGCTCATATCTCAAATATGGTATGACGGATGGTAGAGAGTTGCGGTTAACCGAAAAAACGACTCGGTATCGGTTGTATAAGAAAACCGGAAATCGCAACCGAGCATGGGTGCACACAACCGTACTTTCGGTTTCTGTAAAACAAATGATAACAACATGGCGGATGTCGTGGATGCAGACGATAAAACGTATACTCCGAGCCCTGTCGCAGTCCTTCGCGTGAGACGGGCGCTATTGCACTCGCCAGCGCCCGTAATTTAAAAAAGACGAGCGCAAAAAATCGCACCCGTCATCAAACAGTTCAACTTCACTTAAATTGCACTCAACTCACAATGGACATCTATTTTGTTATTGTCCATTGGTTAATGGTAAAACAAAAACAAAATTAAAACTGCTGTTATATGCCCCCCCCCCCCCCCCCCCCCCCCTCCACTTTCATATCACCATCCGCTCCGCAAGAGGTCCGAATCGATATTGTCAGTGAAAACTGAAACATTTCCAGTTTCCTTTATTCACTGCACATGTCATTATACATCCCCATTCATCCAGTAAACGAAATCGAAAGTGCATAGCTAATTTAATCAGAATTTGCTTTAAAAATTCTCATAATTATCTTGTACATACGTTTCATTTTCAGATTTCGGGTTTTAATCCTCAATTTAATGAATAAAACAAACAGAAAACCATGCGGTGTTGTTTTCATTTTTTGTACAGGTTACTCTCGAAGCTCGAAATGGACATAAGTTAAGTATGTCAATCAACACTACAAACCACCCCCTTGAAAACAAACAAACATAGTCTGTTTAAAATAGCTGTTTTTTTTAAATATGTACATTTATTACGAATAAACAAAATATAGCTTCACACAAAATCAATAAAAAAAAATCATAATATGAAGACCAGATAAAATTTACACAGCGGAATATGAATAACAAAATAGTTGCCTCCCTTGGCTAAATTCAAAAAATTGATTTTACACTGAAAGTCATAACTTCACATGTTACAGAGCATGATGAAATGATAAATGAGCATATTTTATTAAACCAATAAGTCATACATCAATCGCTGGTTAAATTGATATATAATTCTCAAATACCAGAGTTGTAATTATTTTTTATTTTTAATTACCACTTTCTTATTAATTTCTGAACACCCGTTTTCACAGTGAGTTGTGCACGCTCGAAAGTGGCAGTGCTCTTTCACAATGAGTTGTGCACTGCTCGAAAATGGCAGTGTTCAATCAGTATCTTTTTGATGATGTTCAACCACCGTGAAAACTATATGTTATGGGCGTGTTTCAGACAACTATTGACAGCAGTCTGCACACTTATTTGAAACAAGTCACAGCTTCCAAAACGAGGTCGACAAAAAAAATAAACAAGTCAATTTTGATTGGGATATATAATTTTTTAACAAAGACTTATTACACTGAACACATACATAACGTAGTACACAAAAAAACTCAACTCCCAAAAATATACATAATACAGTATTACAGTTCTATTTGATACCGGGGTAAGTACAGTGTTGCAACAAGTCACCCGTTTTTCCATTTGATGCCTGTAAATTTGACGTCTCAATTCAAACAACTTTCGTTACTGTCTATTAATTGACCTGTTTCCCAAATTTATGTGCCCATGATGAGCAGTCGAGGACGGGAACAGGACAACCCGCCCCAGAGACAACCCATCCCAAACGAGGTGGGACGACCCGCCCCAGGACAACCCGCCCCAACAGTTATGCGGGACAACCCGTCCCTGAGTTCTTATACATGTAATTGTAAGTCAACAAATGCATTATCTAGTCATAATAGTTCATGATATTCTGAAAAATGCTAGTAAGACACAAAAGGTAAAAAACAACCGAACAACCGAACTGAACCGAATCCTTTCAGTCAAAAATAACCGAAACCGAAGGGGCAAAAATGACAACCGCAACTCTCTAACGGATGGACCTGGGACCAACACCAAATGAGTCGACACTCGATGGAGATTCAAAATATGGGTCAAGGTCACAGAGGTCACCTAGTGGTCATTAAGTGCATTTTTCATAATTGCTAGAAATCACATTTTTTGACCCCCTAAAGCATTCCTGACATACACACATGCATTTTGACGTAAAAAAAGTGGGCGTGGCCAAAATTTTTGAAAGTGGGTCACGCTCATATCTCAAGCATGGTATGACGTATGGACCTGGGACCAACACCAAATGAGTCGACATACGATGGAGATTCAAAATATGGGTCAAGGTCACCGAGGTCACCCAAGGGTCAATGAGTGCATTTTTCATAATTGCTGGAAAACACATTTTTTGACCTCCAAATGCTTCCCCAAAATTCAGACATGCATTTTTTCATGAAAAAAGTGGGCATGGCCAAAAAGTTTTGAAAGTGGGTCACGCTCATATCTCAAGCATGGTGTGATGCATGGACCTGGAGCCAACACTAGATGAGTTGACACTCGATGGAGGTTCAAAAATATGGGTCAAGGTCACGGAGGTCACCTGGAGTCATTGAGTGCATTTTTTTCAGAATTGCTGGAAATCACATTTTTTGACCCCTGAAGCATTCGTGGCATGTACACACATGCATTTTGACGTAAAAAAAGTGGGCATGGCCAAAATCTTTGAAAGTGGGTCATGCTCATATCTCAAGCATGGTATGACGTATGGACCTGGGACCAACACCAAATGAGTCGACACTCAATGGAGATTCAAAATATGGGTCAAGATCACGGAGGTCACCCAGGGGGCATTGAGTGCATTTTTCATAATTGCTGGAAGACACATTTTTGACCCCCAAAAGCATTCCTGACGGAGACACATGCATTTTGACAAAAAAAGTGGGCATTGCCAAAATTTTTGAAAGTGGGTCAGGCTCATATCTCAAGCATGGTATGACGTATGGACCTGGGACCAACACCAAATGAGTCAACACTCGATGGAGATTCAAAATATGGGCCAAGGTCATGGAGGTCACCTAGGGGTCACTTAGTGCATCTTTCATAATTACTAGAAATCACATTTGTTGACCCCTGAAGCATTCCTGACATACACACATGCATTTTGATGTAAAAAAGTGGGCGTGGCCAAAATTTTTGAAAGTGGGTCAGGATCATATCTCAAGAATTGTATGACACACAGACATGGGGACCAACACCAAATGAGTCAACACTCCATAGAGGTTCTCAATATGGACAAGGTAACTGAGGTCGCCCAGGGATAACTGAGTGCATTTTTTAGTATTGCTGGGAATCACATTTTTGGACACCTAATGCATTCTCTTGACAAACCTTTTAAATGCTGTGCACATATATGCCTTTTCTGGTTTCTTAGAAGAATTGTTCTGATTCCATTATGAATATATGAATATACTGTTTACGAAAATCCATTCCAGATTTGTTTAAAAATATGTTACTCCCGAAAATAACCCTCCATAAATTCTCTTTCTATATAGTTTTTTCCCCAATAGATATTTTAACTCTTTTCTTACAAGCTTGAATTTACTGGATGCAGTAAATGCTATTTCTCTAGTATTAACATTATTTTCTATTTCAATGATTTTTGTCTGATGGATTCTTTACTATTCTACTGAAATTTGGCACATCTGTAGAGCTTCATTAGAAGTTTCTCACCTGGATCATGTCCTTTCTGAAGTTTTTCTTTTTCTGCCAAAACCGTGCAAAATGTTGTCACAATGTTATGTTTTGCCACAATTCTCAAAAAAGAACCAGGACGATTTGGCTGGAGCTTTCATTATATTTGTAGCATAACTTACTACACCTGACTACATAAGCTGTATTACTCACGTTGCTCCCTTTTGACCTCAAAATTCCGAGCAAAGTGCAATTTTGGAAAAACTGGTAAATTTTCATATGCAATTTCTCAGCTCTGCGGCCACATTTTTTCAAAACATTTCCTATGAGAAGTTTGAGCATTCATCCAAGAATAATTTGGCTGTTATATGATCTATTCAAAGTTTTAACCTTAAACTCGTTTTCGAGCCTTGAATTCGAGTATCCTTAACTCGTTCATAAAAGTGGCTCATTTTTAGTTCATATTTCTTCCATTTACGAATGGTATATCGAAAAGTGATGCACATGTTCGTATTCACAATTACCTATCGTGCATATTTTCTGTTGTACGTTTGGTTGTAAAGTTTAACCATATGCCCATTCTGTTTGCATAAAGATAGATGCTGTCCAAAGAACTCACGCTTTTTCAGAATTTGGTACGATTAAGTGACAATTTACTCCATTCCTAATTGATTGAGTGCTGAATGTTTTCAATAGCTGCATGCAGCAGTCATAGTATGAAAACTTTTGTTTTATATGTGAGTATTAAAAGTTTAACCCTTAGCAGATTTGAGACTCTCATATGGGTACTGTCTGAATAATTGTGATTTTGGTAATATCTGAAAATTCTGTTGACATTCAGATTTACAGTTCAAGTCCAAGAAGATTTTCCTTGATAAGGTAGCTGTAAAGTTTAACCCAATCCCTGTTTCGGATGCATAAAGATAGGTGCCGTGGAAAATAACTCCATTTTTCAGAATTTGGTAAGTTTAAGTTGCAATTTACTCCATTCCTAATTGATTGAGTGCTGACCCTTGTCTATGGGTGCATGCGGCTAGCAAAGTATGACAACTTTTGTTTTACATGTTATTATTAAAAGTTTAATCCTTGGCAGATTTGACAGTTCCCAAGTGGGTACTGTTGAAATAATTGTTATTTTCGTAAAATCAGTACCTGAATATTGGTAAGCATGCAGTGATCTTTTGGCCCTATATAAAGGTGTAAATAGTTAAAGTTGAACAGTTCATCAGACAGAAATAATGCCAAACTCTGCCGTTGACAGGTAAATAATGAATGGAAATTTCATTGCATTGAACCGTCCCCACGGTTTCCACGTGAGGCGTGGTGTTTTTACATGGTCAGAACACTCGATTTTATGCCCAAATGTTGGCCAGGCTACGTAGAACAAGTTCTGAAAATTGCAAGTCACTGCCTTCAGCAGTCTTGACACAGTGAGCGTATGTCTGAAGTGCTATTTTAATGTCTTGTATGCAAATTCTCATTAATCTTTTCCCGCCAAAAACCTACTCACCGCCGTTTTCTTTTCACTTTTAACTTCCGATGATTCTCATAAGTTTCAAGGTTGCGATGGGATTCCTGGGTGCTGTTCTTAAAGAAACTACTTTGATTTACAGCCATCCCTCCATCAGCCACGCTCTATTGTAACTTTTAAGTGGACCTACCCCAGAGAGGGGGCACCACGAGAGACTGTGCCCATTCCCACCCTCTTCTTTCGCTCCGACTTGAAAAAGACCAAATTCAGAAAATTACATCCTCTCTTCAAAAATGCTATATGTCAGCGAATTCTCCGCAGATTTCCACGAAATTTTCACTCAGCATTCACGAATAGTTGCTCCATCGGATGCCTGGAAAGGAGACACGAATGGCGCATTTCCTCAAGTCCAATTCGAAAAGAGCGTATGCGCATGCGGTTGAGGCTTCCACGGGCTATGTGATCGGTTGTTGGATTTTTCAGGCACAGGTCAAGTTGGGCAAAGCTTCGAGAACGAACGTTGAAAATTTCGAGTCGCTACTCCAAAAACTCTCTCCACAATCTACTGTACATGTAACAGAGTGTATACTTTTTTATGACCTGCCGGCAGTACCAACCACCCTTCTAGTTTTATATCTTGTTATTATTAATAAACGTTTAACCCTTGGCAGATTTGAGACTTCTCTTATGGGTACATCCACAGTGTTTTCACCCTGTCACAGGACTCAGGAAAGATACTAAACTTCGAGCGGGGATAGAACACATTCTCAGAATTTCAAGTGGCTGCCTTGGACGGTCTGGTTACAATTGGCGTATGTCCTTGTTATGCCCATAACGAATAGTCAAGGGGCATATTGTTTTACCTCTGTCTTTCCATCTATCTTTCTGCATATAGAGTATATTGTTTGTCCGTCTAACCTCTCTTATTAGCTCATCTTGACAAAGACAAGCTGAGCTAATTTCATCCCTCTCTGTCCGTCGTCCGCCGTTCATCAACACCATTTTTTGGTCTTCTCTTCCAAAGCCACTGGGCCAATTCAAGCGAAAGTTTGTGTGAGTGATGATTCCAAAGGGGCATTGCATTTTTGTTCAACTCAACATGCCCAGTCCCATAGGAAGGGAGTGGGAAAAATGCTCCAAAATTGTTTTAAAATCTTCTTCTCAAGATGCAGTGTGTACAATGACTTGACATTTGCTATGGAACTTCCTTTGGGGAGTAGAATCAACTTTTTTCAAACGAAGTTCGTGAAGCAATATTTGGCTTTGTAATGGGAGGGATAAGTTTTTTGACCCCGCCCAAAATTTCTATTTTCTTAACCGATGGTCCGCTATGAACCAAATTTGGTATGTGGTATTATTGGGTCATAAGTACTTGACCCATGCAAAAAAAAAAAAAAAAATTCCCGCATCCCATGGGAACCCTGGGAGCTAAAATTAGAAATATTTTCAAACGTCCATATTTCCCAAACCACACCAAACACAGACCTGTTATTTAGTATGAAGTATCCTTAGGACCAGTAGAATTAAATGGTTAAAAAATTGCCATCGGTTATGTTAGGGTGTTCTGTAATGGGCATCGAAAAAAGTGCCGAGTTAGCATATTTGCAAAAATTTTAAAAAATCTTTTTCTCCAGAACCAATCATCAGAATCTTTTGATATTTGGTATTCCGCATTCATAGGGGGGGTCAGATGCAAGTTTGTTGAAATAAAAAAGCTCATTGGTTCATATTTGGGCTCACTATAGGAGCACGAATTTTTAACATAGGGTTATATGGGGAATATTCTTTAAAAATCTTCTTCTTCAGAACCACCAGTCAGAATCTCTTTCTCTTAATGTTTGGTATGCATCATTGTTACGAGGGTCAGATTCAAGATTGTTCAAACCAAGTCCCTAGGTTGATATTTGGGCTTCCTCCAGAAGCACAAATTTTAACTTTGTTCAATATGGGGGGAGGGGGTAATTTCTTCTTCAGAGCCACCAGTCAGAATGCTTTCGTCATATTTGGTATGCAACATGGGGGTCAGATTCAAGTTTGTTCAAATCAGATCCCTAGGTATATATTTGGGCTCGCTGGTAGCCCAATTTTTTTATTTAGTGCAATATGTGGAAATTTCTTTAAAAGTCTTCTTCAGATCCACCAGTCGGAATGCTTTCATATTTGGTATACAACATCCCGGGGGGGAGGGGGGGGGGGGTTAATATTTGGGCTCTCTATGGTAGCCCAAATTTTAACTTGATGCAATATGAAGAAGTTTCTTTAAAATTTCTCTTCTGCAGATCCAACAGTAAGAATGCTTTCATATTTGGTACACAACATCTCTAGTTTTAACTGCTTCAGTACTAAATTATTTTTCAAAGGTGATTTGAAACAGGCATTTTTTTCAAACATACTAGGCTACCAGCAAGAGTAGCCTCTGTTAGCAAGATTTTATTCATAAATTGTTTTGTTGTAATTTATTGGAGAGTGCCAATAGCACTCTCCAATAAATTTCAATCAAACAATTTAATATAAAAATATTTATATAAAAATATTTGTGGGCGCGGTGGCATTGCGGTAAACGGTTTTCATCAGATCACCGAAGTTGAGCAACATTGAGCCCAGTTAATCCTTGGATGGGTGACCGTCTGAGTGATCGATTCAGACTCCCATGTTGTGTCCTTAGGCAAGGCACTTCATTGTCCACATAGGGGCATAATGCCACCATGTACTAAGGCGTACTTCATGTCCATGGTGTGCATGTCTTCAACCAATCTAACCCTGCCTGTGCTGCAGTGCGGAGCTACGATGTTGGGGAGCTAGCAGCTGCTCGTTGTTACTCGGTGGTTCTCTCCAGGTACTCCGGCTTTCTCCACCAATAAAAACAGTCACCAACACGATATGACCTTGGATGTTAAAGTGTCGTTAAACCCTAATATATAAATAAATAAATATAAAAATATTTTCTTCTACTGCTGAGCAAACATCAAGCTAGTGGATGCAGTTTAAAGACACTAAAGTGACTTCTAGAACTTTTCAATAGAGCTGTGATAGTGGCTTCTAGCACTCAACCAGTCAAAGAAGTATTTTGAGAAAGGTTCCAAGTTCGTGTCAATGATCAATGCAGTGCTGGAAATCGACAAAATTGATGGGTGCAGTTTTAAGCTCCCGTGAAATCAGGGATGGGAGTAAATTGCACCAGTAAAATGTTAGTTTTTGAATTTTCGAGGGAATATTGTCACCAAACACCAGAAACCCTAACCCTTTGAACTCTACTGGTATCTTCTATGCCAGTTGAATGGCAGCAATTAGAAGAGTCCATATTCAATATTTGGGGTAGACCAATCAATATTTTCCGCGTACAGCCTCGGGGCTGCACATTGAAAATATTGATTGGTTTACCCCACACATTTACTGAACAGCCATCCTATTTATTGACATTATGGCATATCATGTTCTTGGCCAGAAGAGCAGCCTCTTGGGTTCAAAGGTGTTAAATATATAATAACAAATTGCTGAATTATGACAGTAACTGCCACTGGCCACAGAGTGCTGCTTTCACAAAACAACACACATTTATATGCCCTCACAGTATATTAGTGCTTCACAATATTTTTCAACAAGTGCATTTTTTTGCTCCCAGTAAATAGAAAACATGAGTGCTGACAGTAGCAATTGCACTTGCACCCGTCTCATTTCCAGGACTGTCAATGGCCTGGGAACATGATCAGATAATTTTAACTCTCTCCCCCACCATGCCAGTAAATTTTGAGATCCTCCAATTAGATTCAGGCCTGATTATTATCTACCATTTCTCTTTTCAGATAAAGTCTGTCGTCTTGAGTCATGATGCTGAGAATACACCATCAGATATTAAAGTCTACAGGAATACAAGATTCTACAGATATTATGGGGTCAGTAATTAGAAAAATAAAGCTCCAGCTGCAGTGGAGCCCACCTAATTGGATATTTCTGAATTGAACACTTAGTGCATGTAACGTCCAAACACCAAACCATATGCTGTGATATGTTAATTACATATAGGCTAAAGATTAAGAAAGAGTTAGATGGCTTTACTGGTTTCCAATTTAGTTCTGTTTTTTTTTTGTTGCAAACCAGAAAATTGAACCAGAAAAAACTGACCGAATGGCATTACTGTTTTTGTGCATAAACTGGTCCAACTTTCCTACTAGGAGGGAAATGGACTTGTGGTTCTTATGGACTCTCATCACTTAGCCTATCCAACGAAGGAGCAAATCTGTAGTGTCCTCATCTCATTTTCTCCCTTACTAACCCATCCATCAGATGATTGAATATAAAGGAGAAAATGTAACAATGAGAACACAACATAGATTACATGAACTCATTTGTTACCTAATTTATGTAGTGTTCAACCGATTACCAAAAATGGTCGATGACCGATTACCGGTTATTTGAGCTCACAATCAGCTGATTCTGATGCCGATTCCGATTGTAATACTGTGCACTACAAGACAAGTCGAGGCTCAAAAGAATTACATTAAACTGAACTTTTTTCAGTTTTTCAACTTCATTGACTGGGATCGCAGTAAAATTTGTGTGGTAAATATGGCTCTCAGTACTTTAGTGCCAAGTGGTGTCATTCAAACTACTGGGTTTTTTCCAAGTTAACAGGCCTGGAAATAACATGCAAACAATCGTTTCGGTTACATGGAGGGTTTCGTCAATCGTAAAATACACGAACACAGTACAGGTTACACTAAAACAATACAGCATAAATTAATTTTCTAATCTCACATGTTTTTCCAGTCAGATATGACAATCTTTTGGAACATATTCGACTCTTTTGTTGTGCATCGTGTCCACATATGACCAGAGTGGCATTCCATTTATATCTTAACAGAATTTCCATAAAAATAAATAGCAACAACTAACGTGTGATCTAAAGGCAGATCACGCATCAGTTGTTATTTATTTTGGCCGAAATTCTGTCAAGACGTAAACAACAGGGCTTGCATAGTAAGAATACAGAAAGTGGAAAAGCATTGCAACACTTTTTTCCAAGTGGCCACCACCATGTTGTTTAGCATAACCTGCTAACAGGCTACAATGTAAGCTCTTTATTTGGGGGCGCGGTGGCTCAGTTGGTAGAGGTGCAGGCTGCAAGCTGAGAGGTCCTCGGTTCGAATCCCACCTGCGGCAACCGCGTTGTGTCCTTGGGCAAGACACTTCACCCCGATTACCTACATGGGGGCACGATGACGCTGTGTACTGAGGCGTACTGCACGTCGCTGGTGCACATGTCTTCAACCAATCTAACCCTGCCTGTGCTGCGGTACAGAGTTCAGAGTTACGATGTTGGAGAGCTGACAGCTGCTCGTCGTTGCTCGGTGGTTCTCTCCGAGTACTCCGGCTTCCTCCTCCCGTAAAACTGTCACGGTCACGATTAGCCATTGTGCATAAGTATGAGACCTTAAACACCAATAAATAAATAAATAAACTCTTTATTTACAGGTCTGAGTTAACCCTTTACCTATCATGAAAAGCAGACAACACTTGCAACAAAAGTATTGAACAGTCCTTTAAAAATTGCATGAACTAGATTTAGTTTGTGCACCGTTCGAGCAAACGTTATATAGATTAGCCCTTGATCCGTTCTTGCAAGTACTTTTCTGTAATGTGAAACATCAACTGAAAAAGTGAAATGGGTTCAGCAAAAAAAAAATAGGTTAAGTAATTTTTAGCTTGCTTACCCGAATTTCGGGTTAAGCAAATTTTTAATTTTTAAAGGCCTGTTTGAATAACTAATTTTTTGTTTCAAAAACAGTTTATGACCCCTCATTGGAATGAGCTCGTTCCAACGAGGGGTCATAACCTATGTTTTTGAGACAAAAAAATGAGAAAATAATGAAAATTAATTGGTTATTTCTGAGAATAGCACTGACTGGTTTTGGCCGTTATGTGGGGCAAAGGGTTAAGGAGTCTGCAGTGTTATTTACTGTATGTTCTTAACACATAAAAACTGAAAACAAACTAGTCATTGAAAACAGAACATATTTTCATTTTTGAAATTCAGTGAAAAAAGCCCTTCCACTGTGCATTTTAAAGAAGGGTCACAAGCTTAGTCTAAATGCTTTTTTGAAAATATTGTCTGGTTTTGTCCACTACATTGTGTAAGGAGTTGCTATAGATGTGATTTACACTAATACAAGTTTTACAGTGCATATGATTAAAAAAATTCCTTATAAACAGAAAGTGTGACTAACCGTGTGCAATACACAGGATTAGTTACACTTTCCAGTCATAAAAAAATGCCAACTGCCAAATCACACACTACTTGAAAATGTACACTCACTAAGGCTGTGCACTGTACAGCGTATCGTCATGTAATAGAGATGATCTTATTAGTGCTTGGCAGTTTCCTAATTAATCATTCGGGTACAGCTGGGTTGTAAAAAGATATTGTTAGTAATATCAGAAATGAAAAAAAATCAAAATATCGTCATGTCGAGAAATCATACCCTATGCCCTCTGGATTGACAAAAACATAATTCTGCTCAACGAATGCAGTTGCTGTCAATCCAGAAGTGTTTGGGAAACCCGGAGTTTGCACTAATGAGCTCAATTAACGCAATAATTGGTCCAATTTTGTTTTTGATAGGGGCTGGGATGTTTCCCAGCTGATTGAAGTCACTGGCCTTCAATAACACAACATTGCATTGAGTACATAACATTACAGAATAAATACAATGTGTTCAGCCGGTAGTCTGCAGTATGAATTTCATGATGCTGACATCACAACACAGTAGGAGAATGAAATGGAGAAAGAAAACTAAAATAAAATCTTTCAGTCAATGGCAGATGATTGATATGCAACATGTATGTGGCATGGTTGTCACGGACATGTTTTCAGTTTGTAAAATTTGTTGTTCAATTCAGTTCCATCCCTTGATGCATCTCTCTAATGTTGCCTGCATTTCAGTAAACACTGGAGAAGCACATCACGGGAGGTTTTGATACATCCCATGCCTATCTGGTATCACAGAACTAAATATTTTCCCAAAGGCAACCATTGTTATGTTCAGGCGAAACATAACAATGGTTATGTTTCGCCTTTTGATACATCCCATGCCTATCTGGTATCACAGAACTAAATATTTTCCCAAAGGCAACCATTGTTATGTTCAGGCGAAAAAAAATAGGATCGTTGCATCACTTTAATTATGGCATTCAAATATAGCCCTTCACACAACTTTTTCTGACCCGAAAACAGGGGGTCATGCAACAAGTAATAGAGAAAAGCTGACAGGAAGGGAAGTACCAGTTAGGCCACACAAAGTAGATGTTCTGTTTCTCAGGCCAAGTTTTGTAAAATTGCATGTGGGCGGGCGTTTTTTTATTTTATATTTTATTTTTGTAATTATTTCTTTGCCATTAGAAGTTCATATTCTTGGTTTATTTTATGTTTTAGGCCTCATAATCTACAGAATAGCAAGGGTGGTGGTGTATTTCGTCCCTTGGGTGCAACAAGGCTTTGCAATGCTAAAGCATTGCAAAGCCTTGTTGCACTCAAGGGACAAATTTATCAATTTTATCAACTTGTGTAAAATATCAGACATAAACCATTTAATTTTTATTATTTCAAGTTTGCATTGGTCATAAAGAGAGAGTATGCGGCAGCCAAAAGGACCATGCGGGAGGGCCTGAGAAACAGATTTTTAATTTTATTAAGCCTTACATGCACATATTTTTCAGGGAATTCCCAAGAAAAACACACCAATACTCAATTGTATTTTTTTTAGGTTCAGAAAGTCATCAAATCACCCCCTTTATTTATCTGGAGTATTCAACGATAATGCAAGATATCAGTAGAATACTTCAAGTTTTTATTGAAATAATATATTTCCCCAAGGCTGCTTAGTTTTGGAGATTGCATCATTTCCGACTTCTTTTCAATGTGGGCAACTCTATTTCAAATGTTTACTATGGTGATACCATCTATCTGTAGACCAAGCATGGACACATGTTCACAACACATGTTTTAAATCAAAGTTATTATTAAATTGAGACACAAAGTATGTGTGCATAGTATATTTCTGATTGATGGCTAAGTCTATTGCATTAAGTACACTAAACTATATTAACACTATTCAACAGAATAAACACAACCTTCACAAGAGAACAATATTGTGATTATATAGTTAATTACGATATTCTTTCCCCCAAACCCCAATTATTAGTTTGGCTACTGTCGCCCAGCACTAGATCTTATTTACAACCAAAAAGAAAAGAATGACTAACCCTGTTCATTGCACAGAGATAGTTGATAAGTTAACATACAATGATTAACCATAAGCATAACTCAGGGATTAGTTTATGGGCAGCCATGGCACACACTACATGAAAATATACACTTACTAAGGCTATAAAAATGCACAGGGTTGTTATATATTGTAATATTACGTACTGTGATTTTTAACAATTGCATTTGACATCGCCAAAGCCTGATTCCACATGACATTAAAATGTCACAGTAACTGGAGTCGGAAAAGGTTAAGAAAATACTTATACTTGATCTAGGAATTTTTTTTAAATTAATTCCAAAAATGAAAACATATTCTGTTTTCAATCAATAGCTAGTTTTTTTTCCTGAAATCGAACCAAAGACAAACCTAAAAAATCAAAACCTTCAAGCTCAAGAGTATGTTACTGTTAATTGAATCAAAGTTGTGTGATCTATCGGTGTCTTACACCAGAGCTCCCACCCAAATGAAAAGTCCTTAATTTTGGCCTCTTCCTTGAGAAGTGCCTGTATTTATTTCTAACCTTGAAGAGTACTTGATTTTATGCCACCTCCCTCGAAAAATACTTGAATTCAGTTGACCTGTAACCTCTGTGACACGAGGTTCCATGATAACTGGCCACGGCATGGTGTGTAGATTCTAGACTCTTGCAATTTATTTCATGAATTTCTGTTAGTTATTTGATAAAATGATCTGATGTAACACACTGTTGGAAAGTTCTCAGCCCTTTCCAACAATGTGTTACACCACAGCATTTCATCATCATGTCATCATAACATTATGTTTTATCATCATTACAAAGTAGATTATGGATCTGGAAGAGTTAACAAATGAATGAAACTTAACCCTTTGAACTCTAGTGATATCTTCTATGCCAGTTCAATGGCAGCAATTGGAAGAGTCCATATTCATTATTTGGAGTAGACCAATCAACATTTTCAGCATGTAGCCTCAGGGCTGCACTTTGAAAATATTGATTGGTCTACCCCACACATTTACTGAACAGCCATCTGATTTAATGACGGTATGACGTATCATGTTCCTGGCTGGAAAAGCATGTCAGTTCAATGGCAGCAATTAGAAGAGTCTGTATTCATTATTTGGGGTAGACCAATCAATATTTTCAACATGCTACCTCCGGGCTGCACTTTGAAAATATTGATGGGTCTGCCCCACACACTGAACAGCCATCTGATTTTATGACGGTATGACGTATCATGTTCCTGGCCGGAAAATTGGCTGCTTGGGTTCAAAGGGTTAAATAGTGCTTGAATTTGATTCTCTGATATCTGGGAACCCTGTACACTTGATAACCATTCAGTTTCCCAGGTATAAGTATAGATGTAATCAGTTTCAGAACATCCAGTATTTATTTATTTATTTATTTATTAGTCGAGTTGTGACAAAGTCAAACTCGACTTATAGTTTGATGAATGGCAGGCGGGCGGGCGTAAACAATTGGTTTCCGGATGATAACTTGATAAGGGTTCAACCCATGTTCATGAAACTTCATAGGTAGGTTGATATCGGTGAGAGGAAGAAATATATTAATTTTGGACTTGCTTGGTCAAAGGTCAAGGTCACAGTGACCTTGAACATAGTAAATTGTAAACAATTGGTTTCCGGATGATAACTTGACTATGGTTCAACCCACATTCATGAAGCTTCGTATGTAGGTTGGCCTTCGTGAGAGGAAGAAACCTCTTTATTTTGGACTCACTAGGTTAAGGTCACAGTGACCCCAAACTTAGTAAATCAATACAATTGGTTTCCAGATGATAACTTGATAATGGTTCGACCCATGTTCATGAAACTTCATAGTTAGGTTGACATCAGTGATGGGAAGAACTCCATTTATTTTGGACTCTCTAGGTGAAAGGTCAAGATCACAGTGACCTTCAACATAGTAAATCGTAAACAATTGGTTTCCGGATGATAACTTGATAATGTTTCGACCCACATTCATGAAACTTCATAGGTAGGTTGGCTTCAGTGAGAGGAAGAACCCTATTTATTTTGGACTTGCTAGGTGAAAAGTCAAGGTCACAGTGACCTTCAACATAGTAAATCATAACAATTAAGTGTTCAACGAATACTTCAGTTCCTTATCATCTGTTGACGACACTCGAGCTCAGCTTCCTACACCCCCATGCGAGCAGCAAGTTATAATAGACAAAATCACTCTTCAAGTTAGCGACGTTCTTGAGGCATTGTCGTCCATAAAGATATCCAAGGCGTCTGGCCCTGACCTCATCAGTCCAAGGCTTCTTAAAGAGTGTAAGTCGTCATTGTGTGAACCACTAACTACCATGTTTAACATATTTCTAGAAAATGCCCACTTTCCTAGTCCGTGGAAACAAGCCAACGTTTTGAAACGTTTTTCGGTGATCCTATCAGCTTTTTTTATTTATTTATTTATTGGGATTTGACAACACTTTCTACAAGCATGGTCACCCTGTGTCGAATAGTTTTAGGGTGGACCAAGCCGGAGTTCCCGGATAGAACCACCATGCAGCGGCCAGTTATGACAGACTCCCCAACGTACTAACTCTGAACAAGTAGAGATAACATTGGTTGAAGGTAAGTGCACCATCAACTTGCAGTAAACCTTAGCAAGCATGGATATTTCAGAAATTCTAGGAACCTGAAAAACAGGTTCCGTGTATTTGATCTTGGGAAAGTGTATTTGATGTTGGAGAAGCCTAAGGAACCTACTCCTGGATTTCATCAAGAACTATCAGGGAACCTATTTTTATTTCTTATTAAGTCTGTACCCATTTCTTATCATGATTTCTAGTTTAAGACCTGCAAAATGTTTAAGAATAACCAAGAATATATGAAGTGGATTGCTATAAATGAGAGGGTGAATATGTTTGATCAAATAAAAAATTGACTGAAATAAATTATTGTATTTTCATTTGTGTATATTTTTATACTGTACCAATGACCCAGACATAGCTGGTGCTAACTCTTAAAATATAGGGCCAAACACAAATTTTGCCCCCCAATCCCCAAAATTTGCATCTAAAACTAAAGAAAACATGTCCTGAAAGGCCCTCCACACTTCGCCCCTACTGCGCATGCGCAGTGTCAAGGACGTTCCGAAATTGGTGCCATTAATCATTCTAAGTTTGGCCCTTCATCAGTTAACATCTGACTGATCTTTGTGCTTTTAAATCTCAGTTTAAATGATGCCAGACACATAAATATTAGTGAAATGGTGATTCTAAGGAGGATAGAGAAGGAGGAGAGGAAAAGAATGTGTGACAGAATATTATCAGGGCTGTAACTTAAAATTTTTTAATGAAATTATGTTAAGTTACCTATTTTCAAGGCAGCAGCCATTTTGTTGTCATTCTGATTATTTAGTTACACTGTTTTTTTTTAAGTGTTTTCCTCTCTCCCTGTCCTTTAAGTTCCCCCTTGCTATTCTCCCATGCTTTTGGCATAGTTTCTGTAATTATTATTACTAAAATTTCTTGGGAGTTTTAGCTGAATAACAGAATGAATTCTGTTCTTTCCCCATGTTTACGTCTTCACCTACGGGTGGTTAGGCGTTGTGTTCTGCATCTACCATCTGATGTTCTGCAGTTTCTTCCCTGGAAGTCTCTGTTTTGCATCAGATGGTGTATTTTTGGTAACTGATTTCGGGCCTGGGTGCCTGGAGTCTTATTTTAGTGTTTTTACACTCATTGTTTACATTTACAACAGCCCTCTGTGTGAGGGGGGGATTTCTAAAAAATAATATCTTTATGTTATTTTAATCATAACTAGATACATTATTATTGTTCGTAAGTGTTGAATAAATTGTTTAAAATATTTTTAAAATTTTTGTCCACACTTAGGCTTGGGATCCATTGGGGCTCAACGTTACTTTTCAGAAACTTGGGCTGTTCTGAAAAAATATTTTTTCAAAATATTTTGATTTCAATTATTTTTTCTATATTAATGGATCATATTATTATTATGTATTTTGATTGCCAGGGGTTAGTGCGAGTACCAGGACTTGTTTTCTTTTCACATTGAAAGGATATTGATCAATTGTTTTAAGAGGAAGTCTTCCTCTGACTTTATTATCATTCTATATGTGGTCAGTGTACTCGCATTAACTCCTGTTCTGTATCGTATGATTTCGATGACAATATGGGAAGCGTATGTCACGGTATGTTGTTGGGGATTTGGACACTTCGGTCCTTTCCCCGCAGGGTTACTCTACTTTATCAATTTCTATTTCAGACGATCAAGATTAGGGCGATGTATCTGTGATGTCTTCCAACAGTGTGCCTCCGTCGTCACAATTAATGAAGGGCTAGCGGAAAAGTGCTCATGTAAATACGCCAATTGCCTAAGAGGACCCTAGTAGGTTCGACGGCCTTTGACGTCCGCTAGCTCGCCCGGTGTAGCGTCCATTCACCGAATGGTTCGGCAGCCGGGTTCGTCCGTTGCGGTCTAGAAGGAATTTTGGGGTGATGCGAGCACTATAAATTAACTTAATGCACACCCAGTGACGGCGGATCGGAGGGAGAACGCAGGAAACATGGCAAAGGCTGAGTTAGCAGCAGTGGAAGGCAGTGCACCATTGAAATGCAGTAAACCTTAGTACACAGGGCCACGGTGGGCACAATGCAGTTACCATGGCCGGGTCAGGATCTATGTGCTAAGGTGTACTGCATGTCAGTGGTGCACTTGTTCAACCAATCAACCAATGCTAAGCCTGCTTGTGTGGAGTAAGCACATTGGGGAGTCTTGACAGTTTCTTGCCACTGCTTGGTGGTTCTCTCCGAATACTCCAGCTTCCTGAACCTGTAAAACTGTCCTAAACTAGGTGACTCTGGCTGTCAAAAATGTTGTTAACCCCCCCCCCCCCCCCCCCCTTCCCCCTCCCCCCAAAAAAATACAAATATTTAAGTTCAGGGGGAGAAAAATTTTTAATGTTTGGTGTGGAAAATCCAAATTTCTTAAGTGGGATCAGTGTCATGCATCTATAAGGTTTCCATGTTCACTATCATTTATCAGAGTGCTTTCATGTGGATTACAGTTCGTGATGAACCGATAATCGGAATTGGCAATCGGAACTGGCCGCTTATGGGGCATCGTCTGATTATGACAACCGGCATTTTCCGCTTATTCTATATTTAACACTGACTTTTAAAATCTCTTTGATATCTGACCAATTCAATAAAGTTTCCCCATTAAAAACGTGTGTAGTGCATATGAGAATACTTTGGGATTTGCAGAGCCGAGATATTACAGAATTTACCATCTTCAATCGGTATGAGATCACCACTATTCCCAGCTGATCGAAGTCACTGCTCTTCAACCATGGTGCTGTACAATGTATTTTGCATTGGGTACATGTATAAATGTGTTCAGCCGGTAGTCTGTAGTACTTCATGATGCAAGCATCACAAGGGAATAAGAAATTAAAATTGGGGAATAATAAAAAAACACTCTTTTTTCATTGGTAGATGATTATTACGCAACATGTAAGTTGCATGACTGTCACAAACACGTTTTCAGTTATATATTTATTTACTTATTGGTGTTTAAGGTCACATACTTATGCACAATGGCTAATCGTGACTGTGACAGTTTTACAGGTGGAGGAAGCTGGAGTACCTGGAGAGAACCACTGAGCATGAATGAGCAACTGTCAACTCCTCAACATTCTAACTCTGTTTAAGCTCCGCTCAAGCAGGGTTACAGCGATTGAGGACATGTGCACCATTGACATGCAGTATGCCTTAATACATGGCATCATCGTGCCCCCATGTAGGCAACCAGGATAAAGTGCCTTTCCCAAGGACACAATGCGGGTCGTCCTGAATGGGGATCGAATTTGGAACCTCTAGCATAGAAGTCCAGCAGTCTACCACTGAGCCACCGCACTCATGTTTTCAGTTTGTCAAGTTCATTTTTTAATTCAGTTACCTCCCTTGATTTTTCTGTCCAATGTTGATTGCAGAGAACATGTACACACTGAAGAAACACATCAACGGAGATAGCAAGTTGAACAATGAACATTAAATAATATATTCTGATGTCGCGTGTGTATCTGTAAACAATGCACCATACAACTTCACAGCACACATTAACATCAAAGTTATTATTAAATTAAGACACAAAGTATGTGTGCTCAGAATCTTCCTGGTTAATACAGCCAAGTGTATTATATTCTTAAACAAAACCATATGAACACTATTTACCAGAATAACACACAATCATCACAAGAGAACAATATCGTGTGATTGTATCGTTTATAATGATCTTATCCTGCCCCAACTTTGAAAAATGCAAATATTATTTTGGCTAATATTGCCCAGCACTAAACATGCATACTCCGAGAACGTTTGTGGTATAAAGCTTTCGTAATTGGTGATTTATCAATGAAATTCTGCAGTATAACAGGCACTAACAGATTTTCTTCTGGGACCTATTTCATCCATCGGAATCGGCACCGAAATCGGCATAATTGGCAGAGAAATAATTGGTAATCGGTTCATAGCAAGTTTTGATAATTGGTTCATTTCTAGTGACAGTACTGGGATCAGAAAAGTGGTCTCTTTGTATAAGCTCACATTTGGTTGTGTCCAAAGTAAAACTATCAGTGTCTCATATCTTTCTTTCCAGCTGGATATCTTCGCCCCCTGTGGAAGATGTCTTAGGATCATACAAAAAAACTCACACACATGAATTCTTTTAATGAAATAAGGTAATTTTTGTTTTGGTTTTATAATACACTTGTTTCATACTGAACAGAAGCTGTGTGCAAAATTTCTTTGGACGATATGACAAGTTGACTGCAGACAAAAACTCTTCTCCACCTCCAACCTTGTCAAACTCCAATAGACATCCATAGGACTCTTACAGCCGTTATTTAGACTTTGTGATGGTTAAGCGAAAGTATGGAAAACCATGTTTGTTTTTTTTCCAAATGCATATATGGTTACTTTGTTTCTTTCAATATTAATTTGATGAAAGTTCAGTAAATAACTGTTAAAAATCTTTTGGGGTAGGGTTGGGAGTATCCTGGATGAGGGTGGAAAATATCCTGATGCGAAGACCTTATTTACAACAACTACTTCATCAATATCACAGTTTAGTGGGAAGTAAACAACATAAATCCATTGGATGTGCACTATTGTCATGTAATGCAAGAAGGCTCAAGCTGTTTAATATTAAAAAATAAGAAAAAGTGTATAGTACTATACGTGGGGAGTGAATTGTTACTAAATCACTCTTGGATGGTGTCTCCACCCAGATAATAATAGTTGCTTTCTGTGGTAATGCATGAAAAGGACAAGCTCAGTTTTAGCCAAGCGACCTCCGGGTTCTACCTGGAGGTCCCTTGGTTGAAACTTTGCTTATCGTTCTAATGCTTTTTCCCAGAAATTTTGTCTGAGTGGAGACACCACCCAATGAGTGATTTAGTAACAATCCAATCTCCATGTACTGTAATAGTATAAAAAAATCTGCATGATTACATAACAAAAATTCAGGTGGGGGGATTTCAAGAAAGGGGTTGGTGTCTCCAGGGGGGAGGCTATCCTGCAACACCCAGCTGAGGTTTCATAAATATAATATTGAAAAACTGAGATAAAATGAAGAGAAATAAACAGAAATATTATCTGAGATTCAACGTTCTTGCATTTCTTTTTCTACTGATGAATTATCAGTTTTGTTTGAAGGAAATGCACATATAAGTTTTACTGGATCATGACACAGTCAGGATCCAGTCAAAATTTTCCATCTGCTTTTGTGATCAAGGCAGTACTGTATGTGCAAGACCAAGCATATTCCATGTACTATGCACCGGGCATTCAGCATCATTCTAAAGTAAATCATGATTTTGTGATAGAAAATAGAACTCTGCAACCTCCAGAAAAATATTCTGGTTTGTATTCTGGTTTTATTCATTTTATTTTTCAGCTGTGGGTGTTTTCACATTAAGGGTTGCTAAATTTGGCCACAGGGGGGTGAAAAAAAGTTGTCTAGTTTAAGGATTTTTTCTGGTCATTTCATCAGTAGATATACTGAAGTTCAGAAAAATGAGAATGGCCGGGCATGACGTCGACCTGGTAATGATATTTCAAGGCTCATCTGCTGAATTTTTAATTTGAAATTGAATTCTGGGCAAACTGTTCCATCAAGGAGTACAGGGGGATAAATATGAACTAATCTCTCATTCAGCATTACAGATTCCAACCTTGGGTTTCAACAACCGAATAAATACTGAATTCACTGTGGTGTATGGGATTATGGGTGAAAAGTCGCAGTTTTCATCATATTTGGGGAAGAATTTGGCCATATCTACTACAAACTTTAAATTTTTTATCATGTTTAAAGTAGCCCAGCTTGAGTTTCCCTTTCCAAAAAGTGGTCAATAGGCAGTCATCATTCTCTATTCCAAATTTCACAAAGATATAACTACAAACAAAAAAATGATAGAAAGATGAAAAAAGGAGCCGTTTTGAACATTTTCTGTGTCGGAGAGGACAAAATTTTTAACATTCTTTGACATTGGCCTGAAGCAAAACCTCCACTCTGATTCATAGTTTATTCAAATTTGGCATTAAAATGATGCATGTAATCTGTGTTCCTGGTTCATTCAACATGACTTTTGTGGAAAAAATAATCAATTTTTAAAAATTATTTCATTAATTTTTTCTCTTCGCAACATTTGTTATCAAATAGCTTGCAGTTATACCCATACAGTGACTGTGGTACAGACTGAATACTTCTCCAATCATTTAGAAAGCACTCTGGTTTGATCAACTCCTCCCACAACAAGCGTTAAGCCTCATTCGATGTTAAATAATGTACTTTTCAGACTCCCCGGAGAGGACATTTTTTTTAACACCTCACCAGACACTCAACAAAAATGCAAGAAACACAAAAATCAATATCTCAAATTGAAATATATTTTCTCACGATTAGAACACTTCACATATGTGTCAAATTGTTAATGTTTCTTGGCCCTTTGCTTTTGTTTATTTTCTCTCCATTTAAGTTTAGTTTCTTCATGTTGTTTTTTATTTTTTTCAGACACTGGTAGATATGTTTTCTTTTTTCTTTCAGCATCTTTCTTAAGATACTTTTCATATCGTTCTGGATATTCTTTCATTTTGTGTCTATAATATGACGATGTTCGTCCACCATCCTCATTATCCATTTTTTCCTGAAGCCGGGTTTTCCAAGGGAACTTTACAAGTAACTTTTCCATCATTCAAGCTGATTCAGCTGTAATAGTTCAAGCAGTTAGTTTTGAGGAAAGTTCTACCTAAATACTCAAGACCAAAGATAATCATAAGCTACAGCTGGAGATTTCTTGAGAGTCCTTTATTTTCTTGGCTCTTCCCGACAGTTTAACCTTACCATTGAGTTGTACACAAATGGATAAGCACAAAGCATAGTGTAAAATTGTAGATAAAATGGGGCATAAAGTACATACAATGAACTTATCAGTTGAATAACCTCCAATCAAAGTTTATGATTATTTTTAGTCTTGAGTGTCCAAGTTGATTGATAGTGGCATCATGCATATCAGAGAAGTGTTAACCCTTTACCCAACGTAACGGCCAAAACCGGCCAGCGCTATTTTCAAAAATTCTCAATTAATTTTCATTATTTTTTTCATTTTTTGTCTCAAAAACATAGGTTAAGACCCCTCGTTGGAACGAGCTCGACGAGCTCGTTCCAACGAGGGGTCATAACCTATGTTTTTGAGACAAAAAATGAAAAAAATTAGTTATTCAAGAATTTTTTTTACAAGTGTCGTCTGCTTTTCGTGTTAGGTAAAGGGTTAATTAAGATATGATTATAAGACAGTGTTAGAATATGGACCACCAATATCTCCCCAATATCTCCAAATTATTGTTGTCAGAATTTCATAAATTTCCCTCAAAAACCCTGTTTTTTTGTTTTTTGCTTTTTGAATGGAGAGTATTGATGGCCTGTTAGACATGTGCAGTAATAAGCAAGAAGGATATGAGCAGCTGGATATCTGTTTGTTGCAATCTGGAAAATAAAAAGGGTTGGGAAGCATTACGACACAAAAACCAACAACATGCAGGCACCACAGCAAAAGATGTTAGTTTCACACATAGAGGATGTTAGATTAAGCAAATTCTACAAGCTAGCTCTGTGAAAACATCATGTATCTCATGCAGCATGCACTATAAGCCTAAAATATACATAAGAAAACCATTCCTTCACCAACTGTCACACTCAAACCCTTTTTTTCACTCATTTTAAATTTGGTTAAAAATGTATGTCCTCTCCGAGAATATATTGGCGTAGTATATTAAACCTTCAGATCCCAACTTTAAAACAGTGTTTGACTAATTTCATGGTTACAGTGTTATTCCACGGCTGTTACTCATTCAGTTAGGCTTTTGGTTGAATTCCCTGAGGGCCAAGACCATAAAAAAAGAAGCATAACATCAGGGCTGAATGTCCATGAAGTTGGAAATGAAGTTGCATTTGGATAAATCTAGTTCATCTTTCTGGTTTATGAGTATAAAAGACATATTTGACCTTGCTTTCAATAAAAAAGGTAGAAAACTTACCCCTGAAACCCTTATTAGTGAAATGGGTGACCTTTTGGAGATGAATTCCCGGAGAGGACTTTTTTTAACAGAGAAAAATTCTTGTTTCGACTCGGATACATGCCCATTGCCAATTCTTTTTTTATTTCCACTTTTGTACTCCCAGTCCCATACATCATGCAATCAAGAGAGTAAAATTGTGTTTTTTTAGATATGAATAACAACATTCCCGGAAAGGACAGTTTTTTACGGAAATTTTTTCAGTTTATTTCATTTGGTTTGCAATTTTTTTTTGCCGCCCAAGAACCATCTAATTTTTTTTCCTTTCATAAATATGGTTCCTGCAGTCATTTTGGGGTATAGATTGAATCCAATACATTGATATAAAATCATCCAACAGCCTTCAAAATTTTCTATAGGTTTGAAAAAAAACGTTTAACGGAAACTGCTTTTTTGCATGTTAATCAATATAACTTTGAGATGAGGAATCCGATTTCCACGAAATTTGAAACAGTTTCACGTGGGATGATTCCTTTTGCAAATATTAGACTTTCCTTTTCTTCTGGATGAAAGACAAATGAATTATAATTGTTCAAAAATTGGAGAAAATCGGATGGCCACTCAAAAATGGCCAAATTATGGTCATGAGTCACCATTATTCAGAAACTACTAAAGATATTTCAGTGAAATTTGGAGTGAAGAACCTACCCCTAGTAGTACCCTTTCATTTTGTGAAAGTTGGAGTTCCCCACATGAGTCTAATTTTGGTAAAAGAGCAAACAACCATGCAGGTTTTTTAGCAACCCTTAATGTGAAAACACCCCTGTATTGAAATGCTTTGTTTTTATTTTTCAGCTGCTGTTGCAGTTACTAGATTCAACATTTGAATTGTTCAGAAGACCTCTTCGAAGGAGATCCATAGTTTTTGCGATCATCAACTTCACTCTTGCATTTGGGTAGGTATAAGTATTAATTGTTAATCCAATGATTATTTTTAAGATATTTTTCATAAAATCTAGTCATGGCATACATTTACCCAACTTAACGGCCAAATTAAACCGGCCAGCACTATTTACAAAAATTACAATTCAATTTTCATTATTTTTTTTTATTTTTTGTCTCTAAAACATCGCTTATGACCCCTCATTGGAATATAAATATTTAGTTATTCAAGAATTTTGTTTGCAGGTGTTGTCTGCTTTTTGAGACAAAAAATTAAAATATTTAGTTATTCAAGAATTTTGTTTGCAAGTGTTGTCTGCTTTTCGTGTTAGGTAAAGGGTTAACTCAAGAAATCATTTGTGGAAAGAATCCATTCAATTGATCGGAGGCAAATTAAAATTTGATTTAATGTACAGAATTATACTTATTTTTAGCAACAAGAGAAACTCTGTTCTGAGCAGGAATATCTGCCACCAGCATGCAAGGACTTAACCCATTTTGCTAACATGCATTGCAGTATAAGTATACATAATAATGATAAGCTAATATGGACTTTTGCACATCAATCTTATCACTTTAACCAGCCCCTGTTTTGAGATTTTATTTTTATGCTACCTTTGCCTGCTAAATATATACTCTTCTAAAAAAGAAATGCAAAACGGGTATAGTCACGATAACAATTGTGGAATTTTGGAGAATGTGATGAAGTGTGGCTGTAGATATGGTCAACGACATCGTTATGGTCTAAACAGTATGTAAGATTTTGGACAATGGGGCATAATATTGGCCAAAAACATGGGAAGTTAACAAAACAAAGTTTCCACTGAGTAAATACCTGATCATGAAGTTGCACGCTCCGAGCAGGCGAGCTGAGCATGTCAGGGTATAAATGGACATGGAAATCGGTCAGAATTCATACAGCATTAAAGGGATCTTGCTCATGCAAAATATCGCGCTTGATCGAAGCTCGGAGAAATAATGCCATTGGCCACTTGGAAACAGGCAAATCAGCTTCGAATGTAGCGAGAGTGTTGAATGTCTCAAGCACAACCAGATGCCTGTGGAACTGCTACCAAATCCAGGGGACAATGCAGGACCTTCCAAGATCCGGGAGACTCCGAGCGACCACCCCAGATCAGCATCGATACATCCGGTTACGTCATTTGTGGGAGAGAACAACCACAGCGACCTCTACAGTGTCAATGCTACCAGGTCAGCAGAGGATTTCAGATCAGACCGTTCGCAACCGTCTATGTGATGTAGGTCTGCGTGCTAGACGGCCAGTTCGTAGCATCATTTTGATGGCGTTGCATCCTCATCAGCGACTTCAATGGTGTCAGATGCATAGGGCATGGCCTCATCAGAGATGGAGAATGGTGTGGTTCAGTGATGAGTCACGCTTCCTTCTTCGTCGAGTTGATGGACGATGCCGTGTGTGCAGACGTTGTGGAGAACGTTTTGCACGTAGCTGCGTTCGGGAGGTGGACAGATTTGGTGGTGGTAGCGTTGTGATGTGGGCAGCTATCTCACACACTGGTAGAACAGACCTTATCCATGTTGGGGGTAACTTGATTCTACAGAGGTACAGAGATTACTTTTTGCATCAACACATGCTCCCCATTATGCAGAATACCAACGCCATTTTTCAGCATGAAAATGCCTGACCACACACAGCAAGGCTCACTACAGCTTATCTACAGGATAAAAACATCGATGTCCTGCTCTGGCCCTCCAGATCGCCAGATTTGGACCCGATCGAACATCTATGGGATCAACCGGTTTGATGTGTTCGACAACGTCAACCACAACCTCAGACGTTACAGCAGTTTGCACAAGCGTTGCAGGAAGAGTGGACCACCATACCTCAAGCTTCCATCTGGAATCTGATAGCTTCAATGAACAGAATGTGACAAGCAGTTTTGGACTCCGATGGCAGTCACAGTAGATATTGGATATTAGATATTGGGTACCATCGGCTTGTGACATTAATGTCTGAAATGTCGCCATTTTTGCTTCATTCATCCATTAAAACTTTGGTTATGAATTGATGTCGTTCTCTATCTCATTATCCCATAATGTGGGAATGTCCCTCATCACAGAAAAAAATGTATTGCTTTTCTTTTTTGAGCAGTATATCTTACAACTCCCTCATTGGAACAAGCTCATTGAGCTTGATTCAGTGAGTGATCATAAACCATGTACTGAAGGCAATAATTAGCTCAGCTGACAGAAAGTCAGGGTGAGCTTTATTGATTACTTTTTGTCTGGCGTCGGGCGGCATCCTGTGTAAAGATGGTGTTTGCGACATCTCCCAAAAAAAATCCGCTGGACGATTTCAGTTAAATTTGAAGTGATTGTTCTGACATCGCATTTTGTTTTTGTTCAAATCAACTTGCCAGCCCCATAGGGCAGGCCTGGCATTCTGAAAAATTTAGGGGGGCTAAAAATCGCTCTCCTGAAATGATCTAGGAGAGCCAATGGCTCTCCTAATTTTTTTTGACATGGAAGGCAGTTGGATATACATCATATGAATGCAGTTAAACACTGTGACCAGACATGCTCTACTCACAAAGTCGCATTGCGTAATTTGGATAGTTGTAATACATGTTACTTCGAAAGTTACTCAATACTGTGTTGAAATCATCGGTCCCGACAACTCACAACTGTCACAAGCCAATCATGGTTCAACTTCATCCCCTTAAAGTTCGTCCCATCAGATAAATTTTGAACTTCAGTTCATTGCACCTGAGCCAGCAGTACAGTACATAACATTCGTATATGTCCGTGTATAAGACTTAAGTCTCACTTTTTTACCTGAAATGTTATGTCAAAATCGGGGGTGTATCTTATCCATGGGTACGACTTGTTTCAGAGAATTTTCAGGGCACTGACTTCTTCGGACAAACGTTCCTACCGTTTTTCAATTGTATAACAGAGAGTACAATCGTGTGGTTTTGACTGAGTGCAGATTCACCAAAATTATTTTCTTTTCATTTTATTTCAGTTTAAATTCTTCAGAAAATAAATTGTCAATAAAATATTATGTGTGTTTTCTGTTACTTTTATCCATAATTAATAATAAAGAAGTATTCGATTTAATTGTTGTTGTTCAATCGGCCCATGTGTTAACATCAGTGTGTGTACCGGAAATCAACAGGTTTGAGGGGCCAATATGGATGAAACCATAAAAAATACAAAATCATCAAAATAACAACGAAAAAATAAATAATAACACATTAAATGTATGCCAGCAATACCTGGAGAGAAGTATTTATATATTCCTTGAACTCCAATTCACTGATGTGTAATGTCCGGTTATAAATTACACACACGCACCAGGTAAAGTTAATTTCAATAGCACCAACAATGCTTAAGTGGGACAACAATTTGAAAACAATTTGCGCTGTAACCTGAGCATTTGTTGTATTTTTATTGATTTTTCCGGAACATTCTCGCGTTCCGGAAAAACCAACTTAATCACAACAACTGTGTAGGTTATGGCGCAAATGGTGCTCTGATTCTTAAACTATGAAGTTTCAGTCACAAACGAGCGTTGGATTTTCTTGACAGGGATGAAGACATTGGGGTGATAAACGAACAACGAAAAACAAATAAATGCAAGTATTTTTTAATAATAATTTTCCTTTATTCTTTTATCTTATTCGCCACGTGGTACTTGTGAAAACTTACCTATTTCTGTCGCATCCCAAACTGTGCCAAATTGGCAAAACATAACTTGCAACTAATTCTTTTGACTGCATATTGTATTTAAAAATGGGGGTGTGCCTTATACATGAGCTTTAGGCAAAAGGGAGGAATTCCAAGTGTGAGTTTGGGGTGTGACTTATACACGGGGGCGACTTATACATGGACATATACAGGTACTTATCTTTGTGCACCCAGGGGAGCGAAATTTTGCTGACCTTAATGTTTCTAGGCGCACGTTAAGGCATGCGAAAAAATCACGCGCCTGAAAACACTAGGCCTGATAGGGAGTGGGCGGGGTAAAATGCTCAAAACTTTTTTTTTAAATCTTATGAACCAGTGGGTACAATGACTTGAAATTTGGTACTGAGCTTCCCTTTGAGGTGTAGAATCAAGTTGTAAGTTGTTCAAAGTTCGTGGAGCAATATTTGCCTTTGTAATGGGAGGGGCAGGATTTTTTGCCCTGCCCAGTATTTCTATATTTTTATACTGTAACCAATGACCCAGACTTAGCTGGTGCTAACTCTTAAATATTCAGGGCCAAACACAAATTTTGCCCCCCAGATGCCAAAATTTGCATCCAAATCAAAAAAAACTGATGTCCTATGGTCCTCCATACTTATTCCTACTGCGCATGCACAGTGTCAAGGAAGTACCGAAATTGGCGCAAAGCCTCATTCTTTGTTTGGCCCTTCTCTCAGTAACATCTCACTGACTTCTGTGCTTATAAATCTCAGTTAAAATGATGCCAGACACAATATCATGATGGAAATGGTGGATGCAAGGATGCAATAAGAGGATGAGAGGAAGAAACAGTGGCTGGATGTGTTCAGGGCTGTAACTTATAATTTTTATACAAAATTATCTCATGTTCCCTAATTTTGGGGCATGGGCCTGATGTTTTCATTCTTGCTATGAAATCTCCACTGTTTGTTAAGTGTTTCCTCTCCCCCTTTCCTTGAAACCCCCCTAGTTAATCTCCCATGCTTTTGGAATATTTTTTGAAATTTTTTTTCTGGAAAATTTCTTGGGAGTTAACTTAGTTTCAGAATGTTTATTCTGTTATCCCCATGGTTATGTCCTCATCCTTTGATTGTTTAGGCGTTATTGGACATGCATCTACCATCTGATGTATTCCAGTTTCTTCAGATGAAGATTCTGTTTTACATCAGATAGTTTTAAGAGTCTGTTACTGACCTCGCACCGGGTTTTTCAGTGCCTGGAGTCTTGTTTCCAGTTTTTATTATTATTTGTTTACGTTGACAGCGGTTACTTTCCTTAGTAATTTCTTGTCATCTGTTAGGATATATATGTATATATGTAGTCAGATACATTAATTTACTCTGTAGTGTTACATTAATTTTTTAGATGGTTTAAACATTTTTGTCCACACTTAGGCTTTTTTAGGATCCATTTGGGCTCATCATTCCCATTGGGAACCTGGGCTCATGTCAAAATTAATTTTTTCTTGGAATTATTTTTCGAAATTTTGATATGGATTGTATTATTTCATGTATCTTTGTATTATAAGGGTTAGTATGAGTACTACGGCTTAATAAAATTTTATAATTATAAAGAATTTTGTTCAGATTGTAATTCGCGAAAGTTTTCCTCGGATTCTCATACTCATTGTGTCTGCTGTAGTCATTGTACTCGTACTAACTCTTGTTCTGTTTGTGCTATTTGGGATGACAAACGTTGGAGACATGTGTCATGGTACATTTTTAGTGGTGAGAGATCGATGCCTGTTCTCTCACCACAGGGTCACTCAAGTTTTTCAGTTTCTTATACAGACTAACAAGAACATGGTGATGTTTCCGTGATGTCTTCTGGAAGTGTGCTGCCGTCATCGCAAAGTAATGAAGAGCTAGCAGAAAAAGTGCTCAATGAAATTTGACAAGTGCCTAGGTCCCAAAAGGGATTTACGGCCTTGTCGGAAATTAGACAAGTGCCTAGGTCCCAAAAGGGATTTATGGCCTTGTCGCCAGCTAGCTCGACCAGCAGTTGCATCACCCCTCAAATGGGTAGTGTGGTGCCGGGTAAGTCCGTTGCGGTCCAGGAGAGGAATACGGGTGTTGCGAGCACTATAATCTTGGATGACGCACACCCTGCGACGACGGAACGGAGGATGGAAAGGAGGAAGCCACTCACTTCGGTAGTAAGCTCGTTCAGGTCATCCCAGACCGTGAGTGAGAGAGGCCCCTCTCTCGTACAATAGCATCTGTGGCCAGATGTTGTTGTTCATAATGTTTGTCAGTCGGAGCATACGTCCACACCTCCTGTTCGGGACGCTCCGTCTGCCGGCTTCGGCTAGTCTATCGGCTTCCTCTTCCACACATCAGCACACACGATCGCACCTTGGCTTCATGACCTCAGACATCCAGCCTGCTACGCCGACAAAGGATTCCATGTCGTCTAGGTCACGCCATCCAGTAGCCAAGGATTCGAGGCCTCGTCAGTTGGGACGTTCACATAAAAGAATTATGTCAGACTCACCGTCCCAGGAGCTTCCAGCGGCTAAGCAACAGAGGACCGCTGCTCCGCAGGCCTCCGTGACGGACTTGCTATCACAGATAGCACAGCTCATCGCAGCATCCCAGCATCCTGGAACCATCCATGGAACATCCTACAACGGTTTCAGATCAGGAACTGTCGGATGAAGCTGGGTCGGTTCATTCCTGTGCTAGGTCAGACAGGGATGACCGAGCTTCTCATCTGGTCCACTTGGATGGAGAAAGGTAAATAACGGAGCTGGATTTTTCCCTTCGGGAACAACATAAGGTGGCGATGGAATTTATCCGTCAAAACCTTCCTGACGTTCCATCGGACCAGGTTGCTGCGACAGTGGATAAGAGACTGATAGCGTCATTGGATACTGACTTCTTTGTCCAGGTTAGGGAAGATGTTCCTCAATATCGGTTCAGTCCAGCAATGTCTCACGGACGTTTGAATTGCTGAATGACTCTGTTTTTAATTTAGCCCGATGGCTCGTTCCGTCCAGTTATAGATCTGAGCTGGATAAACAAGCTGATTGTGGCTCCAAGTTCTATATGGAGACCATTCGATCAGTGAGGGCGAGCATTCGAGAGAACGACTATGCATCAAGCATAGATCTCAAGGATGCGTACTTTCATGTCATGGTACTTCTGCATTCAGAAAGTACCTTCACTTCGCCGTCCTAGGAGTCGTTTATCAGTTCCGAGCGATGTGCTTCGGACTCAATCTAGCGCCCTGGGCTTTCACTCAAATAATAAACTCGGTAATGGCTTATTTCTGAGCTCATTCATCTGTGGTAACGTCGGCTTACTTGGACGACATTCTTCAGAGGTACGGCAACGAAACAATTCTTGAAAATGATGTTCAGAGTCTGCTTCAATTGCTCTGACGTCTTGGTTTCATAGTAAATGAAAAGAAGCTAGATCTAGCTCTGTCCAAGTTGTTCATTCACTTGGGAATGAGCTTCGAGACTCATAACAATCTAGTTCATCTTCCGTTACCCAGAGCGAAGTTAGTCAGTTGTTATGCTCGCTTTTGTCTACACTGAGACATAGTAACAGCGAGAGAATTCATTCGACTGATGGGATTGTGCGGAGCGGCGGCAGATCTCATTCCAATGGGCTGCCTGCGCACACGTCCACTCCAGATATTTTTCACTCAAGTTTGGAGAGTGAAGGTTCATTCGCTCGAAACAAACATCGTTCTAATGGACCAAGTAAAACTAAGGATTCAGACTTGGGCAGATATTCAGTGGTTAACTCAGAGAGTTCCACTGCAACTCCCGGATCTGGTTTTTACAATTATAACGGATGCGTGTCAAACAGGTTGGGGTGCGACATTGAACCCAACAGACTCCAAGTGCCAGGACCTTTGGGATCCGGAGTTCCTAAACAAGCACATAAACATCAAAGAGATGATGTCAATTTGGCTTGCGCTACGCCATTGGATGAACATAATTCAGAATTCACATGCTCAAATACTGTCGGACAATTCGGCGGTAGTAGCGTACATCAGGAACCAAGGAGGCACTCATTTGATTCCGTTATTCAATCTAACGGAAAGAATTCTGCTGTTTGTTCTAGAACATCATGTTCTTGTGAACATTCTCGCAGACTCGCTATCGTGGAAAGGTTGCATTTTACTGTCAGAATGGACTCTCAACAAGCGAGCGTTCAATCAGATTTGCCACCAATGGGATCGACCAATGATAGACTTGTTTGCGACACATCTCAACAATCAGTTGCAGACGTATGTGTCGCCATGTCCAGGTCCTCGAGCGTTCGCAGTAGACGCTCTCTCAATCTCTTTGGACGGAATGATAGGATATGCATATCATCCAACTCCGTTGATTCAACAGATCTTGCTAAAGATCAAGCAATTGCACTGCAAGATACTGTTGGTAGCATCTCTGTCCTCTCAGAAACCATGGATAAATTTACTCAGGTGTCTGTTATGGGATGTTCCTCGGAAGCTTCCTCCACAGGAAGATCTCTCTCAGGGGAAATCTCGCACACTGCATCACAACCCACAAGGTCTCAACCTTCATGTGTTTCTGTTGTGCAGTCCTTCTTGCACGGGAAGTGCTTTACAGGACGAGCAGTGGACACAATTTCTAACTGTAGGATCACCTCCTGTTCGCTAAGTTATGCGGCAAAGTGGAAGGTTTTTTCTCATTGGTGTAAGGATCATTCTATTGATATTTTTGATCCTTCCATTCCAGACACTGCTAAATTTTTGGTCTACTTGTTTGACGAGATCAAACTGCAGCCAGTAACCATTAAGGGTTATAGGTCTATGCTATCGGACACATATGCTCATCATGAAAGCTTACAGATTGGATCGAATATGTCTTTATCTAAGTTAGTAAATAACTTTTCAATAAATAGGTCTGGAAGTCTTAGGTTAATTCCTAAGTGGACTTTAGCTTGGATTCTACTGAAGCTTAAAGAAGCTCCTTTTGAACCTCTTAATACTGTAGACTTCAAATTCTTGTCATATAAGACAGCTTTTCTCTTAGCCTTCGCTTCCGCAAGAAGAGTTGGAAATACTATTACTTTAACTACTAATGTGGGATTTTTGGCTAAGAATCAGGCTCCTAATAAGTATCCTGAGCCTATTGTCATCAAAGCTCTTCCGTCTTCTGATGGCGGGAGGCCTTTGCTGTGTCCAGTTAGGTCTATGCGTATTTATAAACGCAGATCAGAATTTATCAGAAAGGGGCGTAAACACTTTTTTCTGTCCTCAATTCCCATTAGAAAGGACATATCTGTTCATTCTATTTCTAGATGGATTCAGTTAGCTATTCGTACTGCTTATGAGAGTTTATCTTCCAATCAGCAGTCCATGCTTAAGATTTCAGCGCATGAAGTTAGGGCCCTGTCAACATCTTGGGCTTATTCTAACAGTATTGCTATTACAGATCTTATGAAGGCTGCTTACTGGTCACAGCCTTCTACCTTCACTAATTTTTACCTTAGAAATATAGAGTCTATTTCTGGTGACCTTAGGTGTTTTGGTCCGTTATCTGTTGCTCAGAATGTCGTCCACTAAGCGATTACAGCTATAGTTATGTAGGCTTTCTATCCCAGCAGTGATGCTGTCCTGCTGCCCTCTTCATTCTGTGATGATTTGACCCAGAGCAAGGGGAAGGAGGGGAATGGGGTTCCCTTATATCACTGGCTTTATAGTGAAAAGCAAGGGAATATCTCCACCTGCGTCAGTAATTCTGAGTGGCTGCTTGGATGGTTTTAAAGTGTAAAGCTAATGTTTATCTCATTTATGTGATATTTTTAAAGTGTAGCTCGGTATGAAGCATTTGTATATGTCACGTGTCATACGAGCGTTAATATACAATCCTCGGACACTTTTAAATGAGGATAAAGAGTCTCATTCTCTGGACTATCTTTATTTATTGGCTGTCCTTTAAGGAATTAGTATAATGGGTTATACTGGATGTTAATAGAGATCATAGATGTTATTCGGCTCAATTATTGATTGGTGATGTGTCTTCTTATTTTTAATAAACAAGAAAGACATATGTAAATCCTTTCTCTCCTTTTCTCCTTAAGAAGATTATTCTTTATACATAATTGAGCCTATTGGATTTTCCTTCATGTCCTAGGCCCTCCAGCCTTTTTTTCTATTCAGCTAAGTCTGGCTCATTGGTTACAGTATAAAAATCTGAAAAAATTTAAAGTAATTTATATATTTTTATACTGTACCAATGACCCAGACTTAGCTGGTGCTAACTCTTAAATTCTAGGGCCAAACACAAATTTTGCCCCCAATCCCCCAAATTTGCATCAAAATCCAAAAAATAGATGTCCGATGAGGTCCTCCATACTTTTACTCACTGCGCATGTGCAGTGTCAAGGAAGTACCGAAATTGGCGCAAATCCTCATTCTTTGTTTGGCCCTGAAATCAGTAAGATCTCACTGATATTTGTGCTTGTAAATCTCAGTTAAAATGATGCCAGACACATAATCATGAAAGAAATGGTGGATCTAAGGATCAAATAAAAGGATGAGAGGAAGAAACAATGGAAGGATGTGTTCAGGGCTGTAACTTATAATTTTTGTACGAAATTATTTCATGTTCCCTAATTTCGGGGCATGGGCCTGATGTTTTCATTCTTGCTATGAAAGTTCCATTATTTGTTCAGTGTTTCCTCTTTCCCTTTCCTTGATACCCCCCTTGCAATTCTCCCATGCTTTTGGCATAATTTTTGTAATTTATTTTACTAAAATTTCTTGGGAGTTATGGCTTGGTAACAGAATGTTTATTCTGTTTTTCCCCATGGTTATGTCCTCACCCTAGGGTGGTAAGGTGTTATGGTCATGCATCTACCATCCGATGTACTGCAGTTTCTTCTTGGGAAGCCTCTGTTTTACATCAGATAGTGTTTAAATTGGTGACTGATTTCGGGCCATGTTTACAGTGCCTGGAGTCTTGTTTCCGGTTTTTATACACTTTTGTTTACGTTGACAGCGGATACTTCTGATAGTGATTCCTTGTCTTCTATTTAGTTCTGTTCATAGCCAGATACATTAATATTGTCCGTAAGTGTAACATTAATTTTTAAATATGTTTTAAAATTTTTGTCCACACTTAGGCTTTTTTGGGATCCATTTGGGCTCATCGTTCCCATTGGGAACTTGGGCTCATTTTGAAAAAAATTTTTCTATTGAATTATTTTTTCGAAATGTTTGTAACGGATTATATTATTATCATGTATCTTTGTTCAAGGGTTAGTGCGAGTAATATGACTGTTTATATTTTTTCAATATGAAAGAATATTGTTCAAATTGTAAATCGAGGAAGTCTTTCTCTGATTCTTATGTTCATTGTGTTTCATGTAGTCAGTGTACTTGCACTAATTCTTGCTCTGTGTGTGCCAATTGGGATAGCAAACGTTGGAGATGTGTGTCACTGTATATTCTTAGTGGAGAGAGGCCCATACAGGTCCTCTCGCTACAGGGTCACTCTAGTTTTTCAGTCTCTTTTTCCGAGGAACAAGAACATGGTGATGTTTCCCTGATAATCTTCAAGAAGTGTGCCTCAGTCATTGCAGTCAAATGAGCTAGCTGCCAAAGTGCTCAATGAAATTCGGCAAATGCCTAAGAGGTCCCAAGTAGGATCGACGGCATTGTCGCCTGCTAGCTCGCCCGGTGAAGCAATCATTCATGAAATGGTTGTGACTCCAGGTTCGTCCGTTGTGGTCCAGGAAAGGAGATTGGGTGTTGCGAGCACTATAAACATGGATCGTGCACACCCGGCGACGACGGATCGGAGGATGTAACGGAGGAAGCCAGTCGATCCGGTAGCTAGCTCGTCCAGGTCTACCCAGACCGTGAGCGAGAGCCCAGATGTTGTTGTACATAATGTTCGTCAGTCGGAGCATACGTCCACTCCTCCTGCTCGTGATGCTCCGTCGCATAGACAGTCCGGCGCGACTAGTCTGTTGGCTTCCTCATCCTCACAGCAGCACACACGACTGCAACTTGGCTACGTGACTGCTGATATCCAGCCTGCTTCGCCAACCAGAGATTCCACATCGACCAGGTCACGCCATCCAGTAGCCAGGGACACGAGGCCTTCACAGTCGGGACGTTCGCATAAAAGAAGTATGCAGGAACTATCGTCCCAGGAGCTTCCAGTGGCTAAATCACGTAAGACCGCAGCTCCACAGGCTTCCGTGATGGACTTGCCATGGCAGATAGCTCAGCTCATCGCAGCATCCCAGCAGCCGTTAGAAACTTTTTCGGAACAGAAATTGTCTGAGGAAGCTGGGTCGGTTTGCTCCCCTGCAGAGTCAGAAAGGGACGACCAAGATTATCAAGTGGTCCTGTCGGATGGTGAAAGGGAATCTGCGGAGCTGGAATTTTCCCTTTCCGAACAACATAAGGTAGCTGTTGATTTCATCTGGCAATACCTTCCAGAAGTTGTTCCTCCAAACCAAAATGCTGCGTTACCGGATAAGAGACTGATAGCGTCACTGGACACAGATTTTTTCTTCCGGAATAGGGACATTGCGCCTGAATTTCCGACCCAGTCCAGTAATGTCACGCGGACATTTGAACTTTTAAATGACGATATATTCAAACTAGCCTCTAAGACGGGCAAGTCTGGTTTCTTATCACCTCATGCTCTACAACTTTCATCAATAACAGAAATAAATTTGAAACGGCAGGACAGGGTGTGCCGAGAGTTCCTCTGCATCTAGACGACCAGGCAGAAGACTTGGAATTGTCTTTACCGTCATCTATGTCAATTCAATCCAGTACGCTGGAGACGACAATTTCATCTAACAGAATTAGTTTAGACGCCTTATGGTACGTAGATCACCTTACCAGAGAGTTATCATTACGTCTCAAAGGAAAAGAATTCCAGGATGTTCAAACTTCCTTAAGAGTTCTTTCGAGGGCCTTAGCATACTCTACATGTAACTCCGCCCTTTCAGTGGCCAAGCTAGAGTTAGTTAGATGTGATGCTGCCCTGGCTGCATCCACAAGAGTGGAGAGTAAGGTGAAAAACTCTCTTCGAGTCGCCCCGGTCTCCGGAGAGCTTCTCTTTGACTGTAAGCTTTCTATAATCTACCATCAGATTACAAAGAAAGCTTCGGATTCTCTGCTTTTTAAGTCCGCTTCTAAAAAGTTGGACTCAGCAGAGAGGAGTAAGGCAGGCACTTCTGGGATGAGTACGTCCAGGGGAAGTTCCTATAGAGGATCTAAGAAAGCCCCTAGATCTTACTCCAGAGACCGTCAGGGTAGTGATTCAGGTAGGGGTCGAAATACTGGCCGAGACAACCGGTCAGATGCCCCTAGGTCGACGGGGCGAGTTGTGGGTCGTGGAGGACGTGGTTTCTACTCCCGCGAGCCTCTCAGATCCAGGAAGTGATGGTCTAAACCTCTATTGCGTTCCTGTGGGCGGAAGGCTATCGAGATTCTTAACCAATTGGTTGTCAATTACGGACGACCCATGGGTACAAGGAGTTATTTCTGAAGGTCTAAAACTGTCCTTCAAGGAAAAACCTCTGTTAACTCGAAGTCCACGGTGGCTTAGCTTCCGTCGAATCCTCAGAAGAGAGATTCGCTTCTATCAGAAGTCCAATCTCTTCTGGAGAAGAACACGATAGAGGTCGTAGAAAACCAGGAATCTCCAGGTTTCTACAGTCATCTGTTCCTGGTTCCGAAACCAGATGGCTCGTTTCGTCCAGTCATAGATCTGAGCTGGATAAACAAGCTGATCGTGGCTCCAAAATTCTTTATGGACACCATTTGATCGGTCAGAGCGAGCATTCGGGTGAACGACTATGCTGCAAGCATAGATCTCAATGATGCGTACTTTCACGTCATGGTGCATCCGCCATTCAGAAAGTATCTTCGCTTCGCTGTCCTAGGAGTCGTTTATCAGTTCTGAGCAATGTGCTTCGGTCTGAACCTAGCGCCCTGGGCTTTCACTCGAATAATGAACTCGGTAATGACTCATTTCCGAGCTCATTCGTCTGCGGTAACGTCGGCCTACCTGGATGACATTCTTCAGATGTGCGGCAACGGGTTAACACTTCAGAACGATGTTCAGAGTCTGCTTCAACTGCTCCGACGTCTCGGTTTCATAGTAAATGAAAAGAAGTCGGATCTAGTGCTGTCCAAGTCATTCACCCACCTGGGAATGAGCATCGAGACGCACAACAATCTCGTTCGTCTGCCATTAACCAGAGCGAAGTTAGTCAGTTGTTACGCTCGCTTTTGTCTTCACTCGGATGTAGTAACAGCGAGAGAATTCATGCAACTGATAGATTTGTGCGGAGCCGCCGTGGATCTCATTCCAATGGGGCGACTTCGCACTCGGCCGCTCCAAATATTTCTTACTCAGAATTGGAGTGTGAAGATTCATTCGCTTGAAACGAAGATCGTCTTGTCGAATCAAGTGAAACTAGAGATTTAGACTTGGGCAGATGTTCAGTGGTTCACTCAGGGAGTTCCACTGCAACTGCCGGATCCGAGCTTTACGATTATGATGGATGCCAGTCAAACAGGTTGGGGCGCAACCTTGAGCCCAACAGATTCGAGGTGCCAGGGTCTTTGGGATCCTCAGTTCAAAAACAAGCACATAAACATCAAAGAGATGATGTCAATTTGGCTTGCGCTACGTCACTGGATGAACATTATTCAGAATTTGCATGTTCAAATTCTGTCCCGACAATTCGACAGTAGAAGCATATATTCGGAACCAGGGAGGCACTCATTCCATTCCGTTGTTCAACTTAATGGAAAGAATCCTTCTGTTTGTCCTAGAGCATCAAGTTCTTCTATTGGTCCGTCATATTCCGGGTCATCTGAACGTTCTAGCAGACTCCCTTTCTCGGAAAGGTCGCATGTTGCCGTCAGAATGGACTCTCAACAAACGAGTATTCAATTAAATTTGCTACCAATGGGGTCGTCTATGATAGACTGATTTGCGACGCATCTCAATTAGTTGCAGACGTATGTGTCGCCATGCCCAGATCCTCGAGCGTTTGCAGTAGACGCCCTCTTGATCTCTTGGGACAGAATGATAGGATACGCGTATCCTCCAGCTCCGTTGATTCAACAGATATTGCTAAATCAAGCAATCTCACTGCAAGATTCTGTTGGTAGCATCTCTGTCACCCCAGAAACCATGGATAAATCTACTCAGGTGGCTGTTGTGGGACATTCCGTAGCAGCTTCCTCCACGGGAGGATATTCTTTCGCAGAGAAAATCATGCACACTGTATCACAACCCGCAAGGTCTCAACCTTCACTTATTACCGTTGTGCAGTCCTTGTAGGACGAGCAGTGGATGCGATTTCTAACAGTAGGAGGACCTCCTCTTCGCTAAATTATGCTGCTAAGTGGAAGGTTTTCTCTCGATGGTGTAGGGATCATTCTGTTGATATTTATGATCCTTCCATTCCAGAAATTGCTAATTTTCTGGTCAACTTGTTTGACGAGATCAAACTGCAGCCGATTACCATTAAGGGTTATAGGTCTATGCTATTGGATACCTATGCTCATCATGATCGCTTTCAAATTGGATCTAATGCCTCTTTATCTAAGTTAGTGAAAAACTTTTCGATAAATAGACCTAGAACCCTTAGGTTAATTCCTAAGTGGAATTTAGCTTGGGTTCTTCTGAAGCTAAAAGAAGCGCCATTTGAGCCGCTTGATACAGTGGACTTCAAATTCTTATCTTATAAGACAGGTTTTCTCTTAGCCTTCTCTTGTGTTAGAAGAGTTAGTGAGCTTCATGCACTATCTGCTGATGATTCTCACTACCGTAGTCTTGGTAATACTATTACTTTGACTACTACTGTTGGATTATTGGCTAAGAATCAGGCTCCTAATAAGTATCCTGAACCTATTGTGATTAAGGCTCTTCCATCTTCAGACGGTCATAGGCCTTTACTCTGTCCAGTCAGAGCTATGCGTATTTACAAACGTAGATCTGAGTTTATCAGAAAGAGATGTAAGCGTTTCTTTCTGTCTCTGCTGCCTAATAGAAAGGACATTATGGTCCATTCTGTTTCTAGGTGGATTCAATTAACTATCCATACTGCTTATGAAAAATTATCTTCTACTCAGCAGTCTGTGCTTAAGATTTCGGCGCATGAAGTAAGAGCCCTGTCTACATCTTGGGCTTATGCTAATAGTGTTGCCATTACCGATTTGATGAAGGCTGCATATTGGTCTCAGCCTTCCACATTCACAAATTTTTATCTTCAAAATATTGAGTCCATTTCTGGCGACCTGCATTGTTTAGGTCCATTATCTGTTGCTCAGAATGTCTTCCATTAAACAGTTGCAGCTATAGTTATGCAGGCTTTCTGTTCCGGCAGTGACTCTGTCCTGCTGCCCTCTTCGCTCTGGGGTATTTGACCCAGGGCAAGAGGAAGGGGGAGTGGGAATGGTGTTCCCTTATATCACATGCTTTACAGTGAAAAACAAGGGAATACCTCCACTGGAGCCAGTAATTCCGAGTCGGTGCCAGGATGGTTTTAAAGTGTAAAGCTAATGTTTATCTCATTTATGTAATTGTGTCGCCGCACCATGAAGTGGGGAGCGACATATAGGGATTACTTTTGTCGTCTGCGTCACACTTTCTCTTATCCGCCACTCCTCTTTAACCTATGAATGGATTTTGATGAAACTTTCATTGATTCTTTATCACATCATGGCATTGTGCACCTTCTATTTTATTTTTTGATCCGCTGTATTTTTTCCAGAGTTATGCCCCTTTTCCACTTAGAATTCTATCTGAAACGCCAGGCTTCTCTTATCCGCCACTCCTCTTTAACCTATGAATGGATTTTGATGAAACTTTCAGTGATTCTTTATCACATCATGGCATTGTGCACCTCCTATTTTATTTTCTGATCCGCTGTATTTTTTCCAGAGTTATGCCCCTTTTCCACTTAGAATTCTGTCTGAAACGCCAGGCTTCTCTTATCCGCCACTCCTCTTTAACCTATGAATGGATTTTGATGAAACTTTCAGTGATTCTTTATCACATCATGGCATTGTGCACCTCCTATTTTATTTTTTGATCCGCTGTATTTTTTCCAGAGTTATGCCCCTTTTCCACTTAGAATTCTGTCTGAAATGCCAGGCGACACACATCTTCCATGGAAGACTCACATCTAAGTATTTTTAAAGTGTAGCTCAGTGTAAAGCATTTGTATATGTCACGTGTCATACGAGCGTTAATATACAATCCTCGGACACTTTTAAATGAGGATAAAGGTCCTCTCGCTACAGGGTCACTCTAGTTTTTCAGTCTCTTTTTCCGAGGAACAAGAACATGGTGATGTTTCCCTGATAATCTTCAAGAAGTGTGCCTCAGTCATTGCAGTCAAATGAGCTAGCTGCCAAAGTGCTCAATGAAATTCGGCAAATGCCTAAGAGGTCCCAAGTAGGATCGACGGCATTGTCGCCTGCTAGCTCGCCCGGTGAAGCAATCATTCATGAAATGGTTGTGACTCCAGGTTCGTCCGTTGTGGTCCAGGAAAGGAGATTGGGTGTTGCGAGCACTATAAACATGGATCGTGCACACCCGGCGACGACGGATCGGAGGATGTAACGGAGGAAGCCAGTCGATCCGGTAGCTAGCTCGTCCAGGTCTACCCAGACCGTGAGCGAGAGCCCAGATGTTGTTGTACATAATGTTCGTCAGTCGGAGCATACGTCCACTCCTCCTGCTCGTGATGCTCCGTCGCATAGACAGTCCGGCGTGACTAGTCTGTTGGCTTCCTCATCCTCACAGCAGCACACACGACCGCAACTTGGCTACGTGACTGCTGATATCCAGCCTGCTTCGCCAACCAGAGATTCCACATCGACCAGGTCACGCCATCCAGTAGCCAGGGACACGAGGCCTTCACAGTCGGGACGTTCGCATAAAAGAAGTATGCAGGAACTATCGTCCCAGGAGCTTCCAGTGGCTAAATCACGTAAGACCGCAGCTCCACAGGCTTCCGTGATGGACTTGCCATGGCAGATAGCTCAGCTCATCGCAGCATCCCAGCAGCCGTTAGAAACTTTTTCGGAACAGAAATTGTCTGAGGAAGCTGGGTCGGTTCGCTCCCCTGCAGAGTCAGAAAGGGATGACCAAGATTATCAAGTGGTCCAGTCGGATGGTGAAAGGGAATCTGCGGAGCTGGAATTTTCCCTTTCCGAACAACATAAGGTAGCTGTTGATTTCATCTGGCAATACCTTCCAGAAGTTGTTCCTCCAAACCAAAATGCTGCGTTACCGGATAAGAGACTGATAGCGTCACTGGACACAGATTTTTTCGTCCGGAATAGGGACATTGCGCCTGAATTTCCGACCCAGTCCAGTAATGTCACGCGGACATTTGAACTTTTAAATGACGATATATTCAAACTAGCCTCTAAGACGGGCAAGTCTGGTTTCTTATCACCTCATGCTCTACAACTTTCATCAATAACAGAAATAAATTTGAAACGGCAGGACAGGGTGTGCCGAGAGTTCCTCTGCATCTAGACGACCAGGCAGAAGACTTGGAATTGTCTTTACCGTCATCTATGTCAATTCAATCCAGTACGCTGGAGACGACAATTTCATCTAACAGAATTAGTTTAGACGCCTTATGGTACGTAGATCACCTTACCAGAGAGTTATCATTACGTCTCAAAGGAAAAGAATTCCAGGATGTTCAAACTTCCTTAAGAGTTCTTTCGAGGGCCTTAGCATACTCTACATGTAACTCCGCCCTTTCAGTGGCCAAGCTAGAGTTAGTTAGATGTGATGCTGCCCTGGCTGCATCCACAAGAGTGGAGAGTAAGGTGAAAAACTCTCTTCGAGTCGCTCCGGTCTCCGGAGAGCTTCTCTTTGACTGTAAGCTTTCTATAATCTACCATCAGATTACAAAGAAAGCTTCGGATTCTCTGCTTTTTAAGTCCGCTTCTAAAAAGTTGGACTCACCAGAGAGGAGTAAGGCAGGCACTTCTGGGATGAGTACGTCCAGGGGAAGTTCCTATAGAGGATCTAAGAAAGCCCCTAGATCTTACTCCAGAGACCGTCAGGGTAGTGATTCAGGTAGGGGTCGAAATACTGGCCGAGACAACCGGTCAGATGCCCCTAGGTCGACGGGGCGAGTTGTGGGTCGTGGAGGACGTGGTTTCTCCTCCCGCAAGCCTCTCAGATCCAGGAAGTGATGGTCTAAACCTCTATTGCGTTCCTGTGGGTGGAAGGCTATCGAGATTCTTAACCAATTGGTTGTCAATTACGGACGACCCATGGGTACAAGGAGTTATTTCTGAAGGTCTAAAACTGTCCTTCAAGGAAAAACCTCTGTTAACTCGAAGTCCACGGTGGCTTAGCTTCCGTCGAATCCTCAGAAGAGAGATTCGCTTCTATCAGAAGTCCAATCTCTTCTGGAGAAGAACACGATAGAGGTCGTAGAAAACCAGGAATCTCCAGGTTTCTACAGTCATCTGTTCCTGGTTCCGAAACCAGATGGCTCGTTTCGTCCAGTCATAGATCTGAGCTGGATAAACAAGCTGATCGTGGCTCCAAAATTCTTTATGGACACCATTTGATCGGTCAGAGCGAGCATTCGGGTGAACGACTATGCTGCAAGCATAGATCTCAATGATGCGTACTTTCACGTCATGGTGCATCCGCCATTCAGAAAGTATCTTCGCTTCGCTGTCCTAGGAGTCGTTTATCAGTTCTGAGCAATGTGCTTCGGTCTGAACCTAGCGCCCTGGGCTTTCACTCGAATAATGAACTCGGTAATGACTCATTTCCGAGCTCATTCATCTGCGGTAACGTCGGCCTACCTGGATGACATTCTTCAGATGTGCGGCAACGGGTTAACGCTTCAGAACGATGTTCAGAGTCTGCTTCAACTGCTCCGACGTCTCGGTTTCATAGTAAATGAAAAGAAGTCGGATCTAGTGCCGTCCAAGTCATTCACCCACCTGGGAATGAGCATCGAGACGCACAACAATCTCGTTCGTCTGCCATTAACCAGAGCGAAGTTAGTCAGTTGTTACGCTCGCTTTTGTCTTCACTCGGATGTAGTAACAGTGAGAGAATTCATGCAACTGATAGATTTGTGTGGAGCCGCCGTGGATCTCATTCCAATGGGGCGACTTCGCACTCGGCCGCTCCAAATATTTCTTACTCAGAATTGGAGTGTGAAGATTCATTCGCTTGAAACGAAGATCGTCTTGTCGAATCAAGTGAAACTAGAGATTTAGACTTGGGCAGATGTTCAGTGGTTCACTCAGGGAGTTCCACTGCAACTGCCGGATCCGAGCTTTACGATTATGATGGATGCCAGTCAAACAGGTTGGGGCGCAACCTTGAGCCCAACAGATTCGAGGTGCCAGGGTCTTTGGGATCCTCAGTTCCAAAACAAGCACATAAACATCAAAGAGATGATGTCAATTTGGCTTGCGCTACGTCACTGGATGAACATTATTCAGAATATGCATGTTCAAATTCTGTCCCGACAATTCGACAGTAGAAGCATATATTCGGAACCAGGGAGGCACTCATTCCATTCCGTTGTTCAACTTAATGGAAAGAATCCTTCTGTTTGTCCTAGAGCATCAAGTTCTTCTATTGGTCCGTCATATTCCGGGTCATCTGAACGTTCTAGCAGACTCCCTTTCTCGGAAAGGTCACATGTTGCCGTCAGAATGGACTCTCAACAAACGAGTATTCAATTAAATTTGCTACCAGTGGGGTCGTCTATGATAGACTGATTTGCGACGCATCTCAATCAGTTGCAGACGTATGTGTCGCCATGCCCAGATCCTCGAGCGTTTGCAGTAGACGCCCTCTTGATCTCTTGGGACAGAATGATAGGATACGCGTATCCTCCAGCTCCGTTGATTCAACAGATATTGCTAAATCAAGCAATCTCACTGCAAGATTCTGTTGGTAGCATCTCTGTCACCCCAGAAACCATGGATAAATCTACTCAGGTGGCTGTTGTGGGACATTCCGTAGCAGCTTCCTCCACGGGAGGATATTCTTTCGCAGAGAAAATCATGCACACTGTATCACAACCCGCAAGGTCTCAACCTTCACTTATTACCGTTGTGCAGTCCTTGTAGGACGAGCAGTGGATGCGATTTCTAACAGTAGGAGGACCTCCTCTTCGCTAAATTATGCTGCTAAGTGGAAGGTTTTCTCTCGATGGTGTAGGGATCATTCTGTTGATATTTATGATCCTTCCATTCCAGAAATTGCTAATTTTCTGGTCAACTTGTTTGACGAGATCAAACTGCAGCCGATTACCATTAAGGGTTATAGGTCTATGCTATTGGATACCTATGCTCATCATGATCGCTTTCAAATTGGATCTAATGTCTCTTTATCTAAGTTAGTGAAAAACTTTTCGATAAATAGACCTAGAACCCTTAGGTTAATTCCTAAGTGGAATTTAGCTTGGGTTCTTCTGAAGCTAAAAGAAGCGCCATTTGAGCCGCTTGATACAGTGGACTTCAAATTCTTATCTTATAAGACAGGTTTTCTCTTAGCCTTCTCTTGTGTTAGAAGAGTTAGTGAGCTTCATGCACTATCTGCTGATGATTCTCACTACCGTAGTCTTGGTAATACTATTACTTTGACTACTACTGTTGGATTATTGGCTAAGAATCAGGCTCCTAATAAGTATCCTGAACCTATTGTGATTAAGGCTCTTCCATCTTCAGACGGTCATAGGCCTTTACTCTGTCCAGTCAGAGCTATGCGTATTTACAAACGTAGATCTGAGTTTATCAGAAAGAGATGTAAGCCTTTCTTTCTGTCTCTGCTGCCTAATAGAAAGGACATTATGGTCCATTCTGTTTCTAGGTGGATTCAATTAACTATCCATACTGCTTATGAAAAATTATCTTCTACTCAGCAGCCTGTGCTTAAGATTTCGGCGCATGAAGTAAGAGCCCTGTCTACATCTTGGGCTTATGCTAATAGTGTTGTCATTACCGATTTGATGAAGGCTGCATATTGGTCTCAGCCTTCCACATTCACAAATTTTTATCTTCAAAATATTGAGTCCATTTCTGGCGACCTGCATTGTTTAGGTCCATTATCTGTTGCTCAGAATGTCTTCCATTAAACAGTTGCAGCTATAGTTATGCAGGCTTTCTGTTCCGGCAGTGACTCTGTCCTGCTGCCCTCTTCGCTCTGGGGTATTTGACCCAGGGCAAGAGGAAGGGGGAGTGGGAATGGTGTTCCCTTATATCACATGCTTTACAGTGAAAAACAAGGGAATACCTCCACTGGAGCCAGTAATTCCGAGTCGGTGCCAGGATGGTTTTAAAGTGTAAAGCTAATGTTTATCTCATTTATGTAATTGTGTCGCCGCACCATGAAGTGGGGAGCGACATATAGGGATTACTTTTGTCGTCTGCGTCACACTTTCTCTTATCCGCCACTCCTCTTTAACCTATGAATGGATTTTGATGAAACTTTCATTGATTCTTTATCACATCATGGCATTGTGCACCTTCTATTTTATTTTTTGATCCGCTGTATTTTTTCCAGAGTTATGCCCCTTTTCCACTTAGAATTCTATCTGAAACGCCAGGCTTCTCTTATCCACCACTCCTCTTTAACCTATGAATGGATTTTGATGAAACTTTCAGTGATTCTTTATCACATCATGGCATTGTGCACCTCCTATTTTATTTTCTGATCCGCTGTATTTTTTCCAGAGTTATGCCCCTTTTCCACTTAGAATTCTGTCTGAAACGCCAGGCTTCTCTTATCCGCCACTCCTCTTTAACCTATGAATGGATTTTGATGAAACTTTCAGTGATTCTTTATCACATCATGGCATTGTGCACCTCCTATTTTATTTTTTGATCCGCTGTATTTTTTCCAGAGTTATGCCCCTTTTCCACTTAGAATTCTGTCTGAAACGCCAGGCGACACACATCTTCCATGGAAGACTCACATCTAAGTATTTTTAAAGTGTAGCTCGGTGTAAAGCATTTGTATATGTCACGTGTCATACGAGCGCTAATATACAATCCTCGGACACTTTTAAATGAGTATAAAGAGTCTCATTCTCTGGACTATCTTTATTTATTGGCTTTCCTTTAAAAAATTAGTATAATGGGTTATACTGGATGTTAATAGAGATCATTGATGTTATTGTGCTCAATTACGATATGGTATTGTGCCTTTCTTCTTTGCTAAAAACAAGAAAGATACATTTAAAGCCTGTTTCTCCTTTTCTCCCTGAGGGGATAATTCTGTTTACATGTAATGGAGTCTATTGGATTTTCCTTTATGTCCTAGACCCTCCAGCCTTTTTTCTGTTCAGCTAAGTCTGGGTCATTGGTAGAGTACAAAAATGTTAAAAAATTTATATATTTTTTATACTTAACAATGACCCAGACGGGTATGGCCCTCCCATGAGTTGGGAACTCATACCTCCCCGTTGATTACATAACACTCACCAGGCACTGGTTGTAAGAATGAGGCTTGGCACCAATGGATAAAAGTATGGAGGACCACATAGGACATCTATTTTGGGGATTTTGATGCAAATTTGGGGGATTGGGGGGCAAAATTTGTGTTTGGCCCTATAATTTAAGAGTTAGCACCAGCTAAGTCTGGATCATTGGGAAGTATAAAAAATATATAAATTACTATAAATTTTTTAACATTTTTTATACTTACCAATGACCCAGACGAGGATGGCCCTCCCATGAGTTGGGAACTCATACCTCCCCGCCGATTATATAACATTTAACAGGCACTGGTTGGAAGAATGAGGCTTGGCACCAATTTCGGTACTTCCTTGACACTGCACATGCGCAAAAGTATGGAGGACCATATAGGACAACAGTTTTTATAAGCCTGTTTATAAAACAGTCGTATTATGTTATCAGTCTGTCTGTCTGTCTGTCCGTCTGTCCGTAAACAATTTGATTTCCGTTCATTTAAAGTCGAACGCCTTAACGGATCGACATCAAAATTTCAGAAGTTGTTTTTAGCATTAAAATACAGGTCAAGTTCAATATTGGTGTTTCTCAGTCCATCTGTTGCAGAGTTATGGCCCTTTGAAAACACAATTTTTCTAAAAAAATTGATTTCCATTCATTTAAAGCTGAACGCCTTGACAGATTGACACCAAATTTTTCAGATGTTGTTTTTAGCAATGAAATACAGGTCAAGTTCGATATTAATGTTTCTCAGTCTATCCACTGCAGAGTTATGGCTCTTTGAAAACACAGTCTTTCGAAAAAAATTGGTTTCCCTTCTTTTAAAGTTGAACGCCTTGACGGATCAACATTAAACTTTCAGATGTTGTTTGTAGCAATAAACTTCAGGTCAAGTTCGATATTGGTGTTTCTCAGTCCATCCGCTGCAGAGTTATGGCACTTTGAAAACACAATTTACGCCTTGATGGATTGACACCAAATTTTTCAGATGTTGATTTTATACACCTGTTTGAAAAACGGGACGTATTATGTGAATGGTTTCTCCACCCGTCTGTCTGTCTGTCCATCCATGGACACATTTCATTTCCGGACAATAACTTTAGTGGTAATGGTTTGAGCTGAGTTCAATTTTGCATGTGGATTTAGTATGACAAAATACAGGATGGGTTCGATTTCCGATTCTAGCGACCCATTTGCAGTAGAGTTATGGCCCTTTATGGGAATTTAGCCCAACTTTTCGTTTCCGGACGACAACTTTAGTTTGCCTTGACCGATTTATTTCAAATTTTCATTTTTTTGTTTTTGACCATAAAATACAGCTCAAGTTCACTTTTGATCACAATCGCATATACCTTTCCAGAGTTATTCCCCTTGAATGATTGCAAATTTGTGGATTTTGTGGTTTCCGGATGATAACTTTAGTTTGCCTTCACCGATTTTTTTCAAATTCTCAGATTTTGTTTTTGACCACAAAGCACAGCTCAAGTTCACCTTTGGCCATAATCGCATGTACCGTTCCATAGTTATTCCCCTTGAATGATTGCAAATTTGTGAATTATGTGGTTTCCGCATGATAACTTTAGTTTGCCTTGACTAATTTGTTTCAAATTCTCAGATTTTGTTTATGACCACAAAGCACAGCTCAAGTTCACTTTCGGCCAAAATCGCATGTACCTTTCCAGAGTTATTCCTCTTGAATTTGTGCATTTTGTGTTTTCTGGATTATAACTTTAGTATGGCCTAACTGATATTTTATACGCCTGTTGAAAAAACGTCAAATTATGGAATCAGTGTGTCCATTTGTCCATCCATTTGTTCTAAGGCTTCCACGTTTACACGTGTAAACGTGAACGTTTCGTTTATGGGCATTAAACGTTTACAGTTCTGGTAAACGTGTACACGGAATGAAGTTTTAATAGAGTAATTTCAAAATTGCAGATTAATGCAGAAAGTCAAAGAAACAAAAAAAAAATTTCCAACTTTTCAATGCAAATTTTGATAATGCTTCAGAAAAACTGTGTACTGGTTCCGTCTGGCGCCGCCGCCGGCCCGCCACAGTAACCGAACAAAATCATCTTCAAATCATGTGATATCATATGTGACACAGTCACGTGAGCCGCATGGCACGTGCTTATCTTTGGTGTTTCCTTCGAAACATGTGTGGGATGTTTTAGTTTATTCGGATTTACATGTATATTCCCAAAGTGATACACAATTGTTCTCGATGATTTCGTTCACCTGACATGGATTATTAATTTAGTATTCACACATGGGATGATCTTAGGATCAATTTATGGAGTTTGACAGACAGACTGGCACTTGCGGTGTTTGAAAATTTAGATTCCCCTGCATGGTTTGTAGACTTTGTTTATTTTTGCGACATTGCATTCCACTCTGAAGTCCGGTATTGTCATTATTGTGTGCCATGGCAACATGCTCCAACATTACTGTTTGAAAAAAACACAAGGAATTTCACCCCGAACCCACCAGAATGAGCTCAGTGACCCCCATAAATTTCAAAATTTACCTGGGGGAGAATCCCCCAGACGCCCCCCCCCCCCCTCCCCCCCCCCATAGACTGAGCGACTTTGCCTTCGGCATCTGCATGCTGTGATCGTTCGTCTACGTCGTTTTTGGACGAACTATAAATCGTCTGTCTGAATAACATAAATTGTATGCCCTGTACGCAAAGATATGATGAACTTATTGACATACTGTGTATTATTACACACTTCTATCAAATATTGACTACTTGCATTGTTAGTACGTGTAAACGTTTACGTTTCGTTTACAGACAGTCGTTTAAACGTTTACAATTTTGTCTAAACGTGGAAGCCTTAATTTGTTCATCCGTTGGTCTTTCCGTTCATCAACATTTGGTTTCCAGATGATAACTTTAGTATTTTTTTTTCGATTGACTCCTAAACTTGGTATAATCAAAACAAAAGACAGGTCAAGTTCGAATATGGGGTCAGTTCGAACTTCGAAGTTCCCCTGAATTATTGACCTTGTTGGACATAGAATGCATCAAACATTTGGTTTCCGGATGATAACTTTTATTAATTGTTTTCCGACTGGTTCCAAACTTGGTATGTTGTTTAATCACAACAAAATACAGGTCAAGTTCGAATATGGGGTTGGTCCAAATAATTTTCACCCTCACTCCCATCCTTACCCCAACCCATTAAAAATACAAAACGGTGTAAATTGTCCCGCTATGCGGTGCTCTTGTTTTGATTTGGATACAAATTTTGGGGATTTGGGGGGGAGCAAAACTTGTGTTTGGCCATGAATATTTAAGAGTTAGCACCAGCTAAGTCTGGGTCATTGGTAAGTATAAAAAAAATATAAATTACTCATTTTCTGAACCATTGAGCTGATTTGAACCAAATTTGGTATGTGGTACTATTGAGTCATAAGTACATGATTCATGCAAAAATCCCCATCGGAACCCAAAAGGAGCTAAAAGTAGAAGTATTTTCAAATGCCCATATTTCCCAAACTGCACTGAACAGAGATCTGTTAATTGGTATGAAGCATCCTTAGGACTAGTGGACAGAAGTGGTAAAACAAATTTGCCGTTACCTTTATCATAGTGTACTGAAGAGGGAATCGAAAAAATGCTGAATCAGCATATTTGCAAAGATTTTTAAAATCTTCTCCAGAAACACTCATCAGAATCTTTTGATATTTGGTATACAGCATCCATAGCAGGGTCAGATACCATTTTGTTATAATTAAGTCCCTCTGTTTAGAGCTGTGCTGTTTACCAAAAAATTTGGTTCAGTTTTGGTTTTGTTATCAAAACCAAGGCTGAAACAATTACAGAAAACCGGTCGTTTCAGTTTCCAAATTAAATGTTGAAAATCTCTAATCAGGTTTTCACCTCTCGGAATAATGAGTGAGACAACATAATGTTACCTTTATTTTGAAACTGTAAAGTCACGATACCCCTTTTTCCAAACAGCTCACTAGTAATTTGCATCACGTTCGAGTGCAGCATTCACCAGAATACTGTGAAAATAATTGACAAAATTGATTTCTCATGCATTGGGTTTTTACTTGAGTTGAATAAAGTCATTAACAGTGTTATAGACAATGTTTTACTGTGACACACATATAATTTTACAATGAACTCAAGGCAAGCAACACTACTACATATATGGCCATCAAATGGACCATTAAATTATGCCATTAAAAATACCCCTTAATTTGGTCGTCTTCGTGGGCATTAAATTAAACAATAATAGCCATTAAAATCATATATGATTAATGGTCATTACAGTGGGTGATGGCATTAAACATTTTAATGCCCATGAACATCATTTTCATGGGCATTATTGTCATGGGCAAGGCAAAATGTAATGGCCATGAAAAAGGCCAAATTAAAGGGAAAAATCTTTTTCTACAGAAAACTTACTGGACATTAGATGTTAATGGGTACTGCTGTACCCTATAATGGGCATTAAAATGGGATGAGAACAAATGGCCATTAAATGGGCATTTATTTTAATGGGTACATATCATGGGCATCAAATTAGCAGAAAAATCAGTTCAGTCGCCATTAAAGAATTTAACACCATTCAAAGTTTAATGGCCTTTAATTGGCATTTTTTGGAGGAAAAATACCCCCATTGCCATGTTTTAATGCACATTAAACCTTTTTCATTTAATGGGTTTCAATTCAGTCATCTTGATCGCCATCAGCATTAAATTTCTACATTTTAATGCCCATCAAATTTATTAATGAGCATTAAGTTTCTAATAGAGTTTAATGGCTATCAAATTATATGTATATATAAGACCTGTGGCCAAACTCTACTAGAGGGTAGCCTATTTTTTTGTGGAGGGGGGTGGGGGTGGTGGTAGGTAGTCAAGGAAGAGAACCGAGGAGGGGGTGGGATATCTGTTTTTCTTCAGTGTGCTATTTATTGAAAATTGCATAATTGCAAGTAACATTTTTATTTAACGCCAATGAGAATGCTTCACATAAAATCTGAAATATATAAACAAGAAAAACAGTGACCTAGTACTCCCATCCCACCCCGTTTCAAAATGACTTTTATTTATGATGTTTTCCCCCAGATTTTTGTTTTCACACCAGCTTTGTCAAAAACTCTATCTGCACAACACATCTTCCCTCTGTCCATTTTTCAGATGAACAGAGATATCATAAAAAATAAGATGTCACACAGCGCACATTCACTTTTGCTTTTACCACTTATGTGAACTTTCAAAATGACTCGGCAGTTACAAATTCTGGGTCGATCAGGCCTAGACTCAATACTATAAAACTTTTACACATGTATTTTTTCACAATTGTGAATTTTAATTTGGGGTATAAACAGTCAAATTAGTTTTGCTGGCATTCTGAATGACATGAATGACATGTAATTTGCTATGTCATTTAGAATACAAAGAATAACACCGCCAGATGTGGCATACTACGCCCATTTGCAAATTTGATCATTTGCTTGTTCACAATAGCAACATATGCATGCTTACAGTATCAACACAAGAGGCCCTGTGAGGCACTCACCGGACCAAAGTTATTTAAAGAAGGATTTAATTACCATCTATGGCTAGTTAACACAACAGAGAAATGAGGTTATTTAATTATTTATAACTCTGCCAGCTGATGTTTTCTAGTATTATTATCTAGATTATTCCTCATATTGCACTAAGTTAAAATTTGGGCTGTTAAAATTTGGGCTGCCTTAGAGAGCTCAAATATTAACCCAGGCACTTGCTGTGAACAAACCTGAATCTGACCCTACCCCGCCCCTCTCCCCTCCCAGAGAGATGTCGTATACCAAATATGAAAGGATTCTGTCTTCAATTTGAAGACTTTTTTTTAAAGAAATTCCCTCATATTGCACTAAGTTAAAATTCAGGCCCCATAGGGAGCCCAAATATTAACCCAGGTACTTAATTTGAACAATCTTGAATCTGACACCCCTAGAGATGTTGTATACCAAATATGACAGTCTAACTGGTGAATCTGAAGAAAATTTTTAAACAAATTCCCTCATATTGCTCCAAGTTAATCAATCGGAATCAGCCACCCCAATCGGCCGATTGTGGGCAATCGGATGACAGCTGCAATGGCTTCTGGAAGATTGGTTCAACCGATTGTTGCCAATCATTTTTCAGTCACCAGAAAAAGGGAAGGTTGCACTTCATTGACTCAGGTTGCAGTAAAATGACCATTCACTCGCACTTGGGCGAGACACGTGGCTCTGAGAGCCACGTGTACTGCCCAAGTGTGCGCGTCTGGTCATTTTACTGCGACCTGAGTCAATGATGTTTAACACTGTGAAATAGGTTCAATTTAATGTAGTTCTTTCAATCCTCGACTCGTCTAGTGGTGGACAGTATTACAATCGGAATCAGTTTGGGAATCGGCCGGGTGTGAGCTTAAATAACCAGCAATCGGACAGCGGCCATTTTTTGGTAATCGATTGAATACTAGGTTTGTCTAGAAGGCACCGTCTTGACTAAGCATATTTGGCCAAGTTCTATTCCGAAAAAAGAAACAAAACAACATAGCTTCTGATACAAAATAATTCCCATAAACTGTCAATATAGTACCTAAAATACAACTTATGCTCGAGTTGCGGAAACTGTCTATTTATAGAATGTAAACAGAAATTTCAGAATGTAAATATAGACCTTGGAAAATTGAATGTAATGCGTAATATCAATGTGTGATGTTCAAATGTCACATGATCAACTGGTATTCATGGGATAAATCACTTGATCAACTGGTATTCATGGGTAAATGGCATCACATGAGAATCCACAGTGTTTATTGCAGAAAATTTCAGTTGTGGTGTAAACATAATACGGTGAATCTGTATTTGCCCAAATTAGACTAATCTAATAGCCTTTAAGATCATGCTTAATAATTGTATTGTTCAGGTAGAATTTTAGGATGAGAGGTAGAAAATATTTTTACCTGTCGCAAGTGAAAGACACTTTTATACAAATATTTCAAGACCTGTCTTTACTGTTTTTTTTTCCTAGTTATTATGGGTTATGGATGTGGTTTCCAACACTGTTCACCAAAGTAGAAGAAAATCATGGTTCAATCTGTGACAGTATTCATATAAACAAGACTGTGAATACAACAGACTGGTGTAAATATAAATTTAATCCCAAAGATAACTGGGTTTACTTCGAAGGATTTATGACAGCTTTGTCCAATTTACCAGGGAATTTAGTAGCAGTATTTCTTCTGGATAGAGTGGGCAGAAAAGCACTATTATGTATGTATAGATATCTTATGCGAATATGTCAATAATTTATAATCATAATAATATCTTCAATTTCCACCACCCCCACCCTCATGGATTAACCTTGGTTAACCGATTAATCACTTGTCCAAATAGACATCTGAATAATTGCTATACTGTTGATGATTTACAGTATGAACCCTTTACCCAACATAACAAACAAAACCGACTAGGCCTATATACAAAAATTTACATTTATGTTTTTGAAACAAAAATTGAAAATCTTTAGTAATTCATGAATTTTTGCAAGTATCGTCTTCTACCTGCAATGGGTAAAGGGTTAAGAATGACCATTTCCAGTTACTGATACAGTATGATGATCATGCAAGTAAACAAGTATGTCAGCATGTAACATGCATGCTTTACTCTGTCTCATATAATTGATGTGAGCCAGTGTGACAATGTTTGCCTGTTTTGGAACAAGATTGTTCCTTTGTTTACCCATATGATACAGTAGTTCAAAAGAAACGCTTACCCGATCAATTACTTTTTGGATTGATCAAGATGTTGATCATTGATTAATCACTTAATCGGTTACCTATTTCAGCTCTAGTGAGGAGAAGAACCATATTCATTTTAGCCCTGTGCTTAACTCCATACTAGCTACTGGCTATTGAAAGATATTCATTCCCATGACAGGAAATCACTTACCACTAAAATAAGTAAAAATTGAGCACACCCAATCAAATTTTCACCTACAAATTGCACCGACTTTTTGACCAGTGATTTCTTGAGGTAAACTTTAATGAATTTTGCACCAAATCTAGTCATGGCTGCTCTACAGCCAATCCTGAAAATAAGGCATCTGACATTTGCAGAATGAGCTCCCCAGAGGGTGAATTTGATGATGCTATCCCATACAGTTTGGCAATTTATCCTCTGGGTACCTCTTTCTGTTCTATTTTGAGTCCCCTATTCAGATTGAGGTTCACAGAGGGTAAGTTTAGTGATGCTACCCTGTTGTGCAGGGTAGCATCACTAAATTCACCCTCTGGGGACCTCATTTTGCAGATGGCATCTGCTTATTTTCTGACTGGTACACAGCAGCCATGACTAGAGTGGAAGAGAAATAAAAATACTCGGTGGGTTAAGAGTTAAGGTCAAGTTCACAGTAACCTAGAGTAAAAATCTGTTCCCCTCAGTTTTTTTTATTTTGAGGGGAGCTGCTGCTCTTGCATGCCATTGCGCCCTATTAATTTTAATTTTTTTGCGAGTAGACAACAGTGTGCCTTGGCTCCACCTAACAAGTGATTAACCCTTTACCTAACTAATCGGCTGCATCCACGATCATAATATACAAATTATGCAAGGGAAAAAATTCAACAAAACCATATGTGGCCCCCATCATTGTAATAGTGCATTTTGATATGCGTTTTGTGTAAAGGGTTAAAATCTGTTCATTGGAATTAGTCAAATAATACATTGCATGCACAGAAATGTGAACAATACACAATGAATTATAAAGTGTAGCATTCCAAGGCTTCAAACTAATCAAACTTCACTTTCCAAGAATTAATACTTAAAGCAGTGGGTTGGGGACAGAAATATCCCTAGGAACATATGATTTTTAACTTTTAACATGTTAGACCATCCACCCACCCCTTTCTCCAAATTTTTTTTATTCCCCGCCGACGAAGTCGGGAGGGGGAGTTTGAAATGGTGTTTGTCTGATCATGCATCAGTCTGTCCTTCCATCACAAACTTTGTCCGCTTAAGTCCTCTTACAGCTTTCAGTGGGTTTTTGCAAAACTTGGTCTGAAATATCAGTATCAAGTATAGATGTGCACGTGGTCAAGAATTTTGGATGCAACAAATTTTGTGTGCTTACGGCACTTCACTTTAAATGGTAGTGAGCAGTGTACAGTGTGTTTCTCATTTTCAGAATCCAAAGACTTGGTTCCCTTCAATAACTGACAATATCTTTAACTGGTAGAGAGCTAAATTATTTTTCAAGGATTCTTCTGCCCTCTTTGGGAAAGGGTCTGGGGCCTATGCCATTGGGAAAATTTGCATCATGACGGCTCCAATTGGAAAATTGATTGGGATGGGAAACACATACAGTACTTGGAGAGTGGGTTGTAACTAAATCATCAGTGGAGTGGAGTTATCACTCAAAGTATCACTTTAAAATTCTGTACAAATGGACAAAAAACACAAGCAGTGTTTCAGCCAGTGGACCTCAGGGTTTAACCATCAGTGGGCAGTACTTCCACTGTCAGTTTTATCACCAAAACGAAATAGAAAAAGAAACAGGGCCTTTTAAATTTTAAAAACATAATAATATACTATTTCAAGTTTTGGATGCTTTATTAACATGAGACAATGCATGTTTGTTAATTTTTGGTGTTTTATGGTGTAAATTCATTTAAAAACATAATAAATAATTGCCGCTTTCATTTCACCCTTCCCGAAGCGACGTGCAATAAATTTAGACAAGTTCGCATTCAGGTCGACGTCACCAAAAGTCAACTTGGATGTAGTTCCACTGTAGGTGTAAATTTTAACTATTGAAATCTCATTGCTGGCGTGTTCACCATGGTTGGTGTGTAATGGCTAAAAGTTATGGCATAGGCTTTTTATATATAGTAGAATAGGTAATCGTGGTATAAAAAGATCAGATGTGTGCTACTAATATTGTTCAGTAAAGAGCTAAAAAAATTCAAACTAGTTGAGAAAAATGACTAATGACTCATTGAATTATTGCTGCAAATCTATAAAAATACAAAATCAACATTTGTATGGATATACCTGCCCTAAAAGCCTATAAAATTATTAAAAGAATGAAAGAAAAAACAAATTAGACAATGAATAAAATTGATTTCTGGCCACTCCGACATTCCACTCACCCACCCCATCATATGTTCCTGGAAAAAAAAATTGTCAAGAGACCACACCCCCTCTGACCTCCACCCCCTACTTAAACAACAAAATTTGACAAACTTCACACTGTCTCTTTGTGCATGCATTCCATACAAAATTATGTGATTGACTTGATTGCTCCATTGAAGTTGCAATTCAAAGTATTGTACCAAACTCAAATAAATTTGATCATTGCTGTGGGGGGGGGGGGGGGGGGGGGGGGGGGTGGGGGCTTGATGGCGTTGTGGCAACCGGTTCACGTCAGATCACCGAAGTTAAGCAACGTCGAACCCGGTTAGTCCTTGGATGGGTGACCGTCTGAGCAATCTATTCGAACGTTGTGTCCTTGGGCAGGGTACTTCACCCTGATTGTCCACTTGGGGGCACGATGATGCCATGTACTAAGGCATACTGCACATCGATTGTGCGCATGTCTTCAACCAATCTAACCCTGCCTTTGCTGCCGTGCGGAGTTGAGTTACGATGTTGGGAAACGGGCAGCTGCTCGTTGTTGCTCATTGGTTCTCTCCCAGTACTCCGGCTTCCTCCACCCGTAAAACTGTCACTGACGCGATATGACCTTGGCTGTTAAAGTGTCATTAAACCTTAATAAATAAATAAATAAATCATTGCCGTGAAAAGCTTATTCAAAACACGAGTAGTATTTCTGGAATCCCTATTTTCTGCGCTCCAGTGGAGTGAATGGTGCACAGACGTCAGTTGATGTTTTTCGTTAAAACATTTTCTCAACGCTGGGACTCCATAGAATTGCACTTCACTTTAAATGGTAGTGAGCGGTATACAGTGCCTTTCTCATTTTCAGAATCCAAAGACTTGGTTCTCTTCAATAACTGACAATATCTTTAACTGGTAGAGAGCTAAATTATTTTTCAGGGATTCTTCTGCCCTCTTTGGGAAAGGGTCTGGGGCCTATGCCATTGGGAAAACTTGCATCATGGCAGCTCCAATTGGAAAATTGTTTAGGATGGGAAACACATATGGTACTTGGAGAGTGGATTGTAACTAAATCATCAGTGGAGTGGAGTTATCACCCAAAGTATCACTTTAAAGTTCTGTACAAATGGACAAAAAACACAAGCAATGTTTCAGCCAGTGGACCTCCAGGTTTAACCCAGAGGTCCATTGGCTGAAACTTTGCTTGTGCTTTTTATGCTCTGCAACAAATTTTCAGTCATTGGTTGGGTGGAATCTCCAGTCTGTGGGTGATTTATTGATTATACTCTCTCCACGTACTGTACAAAGACTAAGAAAGTTGACATTCGAATTGAGCAGAGAACATAATGGCCGATCCCTAAACAACTGCTTGTATACTACAAGTTTGTTTTATAACAAACAGTCATGGAATCATGTTCACGCAGTCTTTGCAGTCTTTATTAAACTCTTCTTATACTACTAAAGACCTTGTCATTTGCCTTTGTATTTAGAGACTTCGTAAGGCAAGCAATTTAAATTTAATATACAATTGGTGTCCTGAACTTGGTGGTAATAAGGCCTCGTAAAACATCAGTTTTCTGAGGACTTATGACCACCCAGAACATGGCACTGGTTGTGCATTGAATTTTTGTTTGAGTGGGAACTGAGATTGGGAAATTTGGGGTTAAAAATTGGGGAAAATCATGCCCATGTGTCATTGGGAAAGATGCCCAATAAACTGCCTTTGAGATACCCAAAAGAATCTCTATTGTTGGTCCTTAAAATTTCTTTGTGCATCTATGCCTTGTTAAATTTATGGGAGAGTGCCACTAAGCACTCTCAAATAAATTGTGACAAGGCAAATCCTAAGAGATAAAATAATATCACTTCAAAGATAATACGAAGCAAACCCACAGAATATGAAGCCGTTAAATTGTGGAACTGGCACTAAAGATTAAAACCCAAATATGGGCTCCCAGCACTCTACAAGTTAACTGATTTCAACTACAGTGGATTTGTAAATTGGCCATGTCTTGTTCGTGTTTCCATCCAGTCATCCATTCATCCGTGCAACAGAAGATGCATAGCAAAGAAAATTTAGTTTTCTAATGGAAAAAAAATAAATGAGTATTCTTGTTTTGAAAACTTTAGAAAAATAGTTTTGCACCAGGTTTTACATAAATTTACTTGAACACTGCAGTACCTGGTATGCTGGTTTTTAGCCAAACATTTGAATTCATGTTGTGTTAGTTTTGTGTACCGTAATCAGCCTCCTGGAGAACTAGGGTTGGCCACCAGAGGAGCCAAACTAAGTTCCTCATTCTAAAGAAATTCTGCTTCCAGTGAAACTTCCTATTGAGAGATTTTCTCTGACTACCAAAGAGTTATTGTAACCCCACTTCAAAGAAGTTGTCACCCCATCCATCCATCCATCCATCCATCCATCTGTCTGCCCATCTATCTAGGCACACTAGCAAATCAGGGGTTATGTGCCTAGTTGTCGGTACAAAGCACTGTTATGTGTCTAGTCTAATTTATATTACTAGCCACATAAATTTGAACTAACAAATCAAGGTTTAGACATAAAAAAGTTAAAACTCTGTTTCTCAGGACTGCCCGCATGATCCTTTTGGCTGTCACATGCTCTCTTTTTATAACCAATACAAACTTGAAAAAATAAAAGGTTTATATCTGATATTTTACCCAAGTTAATAAAATTAATACATTTGTCCCTTGAGTGCAACAATGCTTTAACATTACAAAGCCTTCTTGCACTCAAGGGACGGAATACACCACCACCAATGCTATTCTGTACATTACAAGGCCTAAAACATAAAATAAACCAAGAACATGAACTATTGATGGCAAAGAAATAATTACAAAAATAAAGAAATAAAATAAAAAAAACTGTCCGCCCACATGCAATTTTTCAAAAAATGGCCTGAAAAACAGAAGATCTACTTAGCAGTTGTGTGCATATTCAAAAACTGTTTACCTGTGATGATTTTCACTAAGTTTATTTACCCCTTGAAGACAGATTTATCAAAGATTGCAGTGATTCTTGTGTGAGCAACTCCTCATGCATTCATGAATCAATTTCAATGAAAATTTTCAGACGTGACCACTTTCAAGTGAACATGCACATAGTCCCAAATTTGAATCTGCAATGATTTCAACTAGCTTCAGATTATCTATCCTTCAACTTAGAAGATTTAACACAGATTTCTCTGTGAGATTTAATACAGATTTCTATATGAGATTTAATACAGATTTCTATATAAGATTTAATGCAGATTTCACATTTCTATATGAGATTTAATACAGATTTCTATATGAGATTTGATACACATTTCTATATGAGCTTTAATATAGATTTCTATATGAGATCTAATACAGATTTCAGTGAGATTTGATACACATTTCTATGAGATTTAATACACCTTTCTGTATGAGATTTAATACAGATTTCTATATGAGATTTGATACACATTTCGATATGAGATTTAATACAGATTTCTATATGAGATTTGATACACATTTCGATATGAGATTTAATACAGATTTCTATATAAGATTTAATACAGATTTCAATGAGATTTGATACACATTTCTATGAGATTTAATACACCTTTCTGTATGAGATTTAATACAGATTTCTATATGAGATTTGATACACATTTCGATATGAGATTTAATACAGATTTCTATATAAGATTTAATACAGATTTCAATGAGATTTGATACACATTTCTATATGAGATTTAATACAGATTTCTATATGAGATCTAATACAGATTTCAGTGAGATTTGATACACATTTCTATATGAGATTTAATACAGATTTCTATATGATATCTAATACAGATTTCTATGAGACTTAATACAGATTTCTATATGAGATTTAATACAGATTTCTATATAAGATTTAATACAGATTTCAGTGAGATTTAATACACATTTCTATGAGATTTAATACACCTTTCTGTATGAGATTTAATACAGATTTCTATATAAGATTTAATACACATTTCTATATGAGATTTAATACAGATTTCTAAAAAAGATTTAATACAGATTTCTATATAAGATTTAATACAGATTTCAGTGAGATTTAATACACATTTCTATGAGATTTAATATACCTTTCTGTATGAGATTTAATACAGATTTCTATATGAGATTTGATACACATTTCTATATGAGATTTAATACAGATTTCTATATGAGATTTAATACAGATTTCAATGAGGTTTGATACACATTTCTATATGAGATTTAATACAGATTTCTATATGAGATTTAATACAGATTTCTCTGAGACTTAATACAGATTTCTATATGAGATTTCATATAGATTTCTATATGGGATTTCATACAGATACGTTTTGCTGACTCATGTTCTCTTTTTATTACCAATGCAAACTCAAAGTAAAAATTAAATGGTTTACGTCTGTTATATTACTAATGTTAATAAAATTGATAAATTTGTCCCTTGAGTGCAACAAGGCTTTTCAATGCTTCTTGCACTCAAGGGACGAAATACACCACCACCCATGCTATTCTGTAGATTATGAGGTCAAAAACATAAAACAAACCAAGAACATGAACTTTTTGATAGCAAAGAAATAATTACAAAAATAAAATAAAAAAATGCCTGCCCACATGCAATTTTACAAAAAATGTCCTGAGAAACAGAAGATCTACTTTGTGGGGCCTATATGAGAATTAATACAGATCTCTATATGAGATGTAATCCCTATTTCTCTAGGAGGTTTAATACAGACTTCTATATGAGATTCTTGTGTGTTGAGCTCTCCTTTCATCATTGAACAGATTTTGTTGAAGCTTCTCAAACATCACCATTAACAAGTAACCTGCACATATTCCCAAATTTTGAATATGTCTTTACTACAATCGGGTTATCTCCCCTGGACTTAAAAGATTTAATATAGATTTGTTTTCTTGCATGAACATGTGAATATGCGAATATTCCCAAACGGTCATTCTGTAATATTTTCAACCAGATTATCTCCTTTTGAACTTGGAAGATTGATTTTAGTTTTCTGTATGAGATTTTTGTGTATACAGCTCCCCTTATATTTGGACCTAAAAAAGTTAAAAATCCATTTCTCAGGCCCTCCTGCAAGGTCTTTTTGGTCACTGTATGCTCTCTTTTAAAAACCAATGCAAACTTAAAAAAATTAAATTAAACTGGTTTATGTCTGATATTTTACCCAAGTTAATAAAATTGATAAATTTGTCCCTGGAGTGCATCAAGGCTTTGCAATGCTTCAGCATTGCAAAGCCTTCTTGCACTAAAGGGATGAAATACACCACCACCCATGCTGTTCTGTTGATTATGAGGTCTAAAACAAAACAAACCAAGAAAATGAACTTTCGATCGTAAAGATGTAATTACAGAAATAAAATAAAAAATCCTCACCCACCCACATGCAATTTACAAAAAACGTCTTGAGAAAGAGAAGATCTACTTAACTACTCACCCACCCACATGCAATTTTACAAAAAATGTCTTGAGAAAGAGAAGATCTACTTTGTGGAGCCTTATGATCTGATTTTGATGAAGCTTCCCCAAAATGATCACTACCATATGTACATGCACATATTCAAGAATTTGTAATCTTCTTTAATTTAGAGCTGAAATGGTTAGCTGGATAACCGATTTGCACGACCTAACCGTTCACGACCTAACCGATTGAAAAAAACATGAACTGGATAATCGACCTCCCAACAAGACGTGTCACTGAATGGCCATTCACTCTGACTCGATGATACTTCTCTGTGCAACACTCCCAACAGGCCTGAAAATTTGATGCAGGCGATTTTATCAAACGAACAAACCTTTGATCAGACCCAAGTGACATGTTTCGGAATGATCAAATTCACGGAATCAAGATAAATATTAATAATATAAAGTAATGGGGGTGAATGGTTTAATGAACTTTGTGGGCTTTTGTTTTCACCTTGAATAATGTGACATTTTCATCAATGGTGATGCACTCGATATGCAGAACAGAAGCAGCTGAAAAGTAAACGGAATCACTGAAAAATCCTACTCCAGGCATACTACGCCACAAGTTTTCACACACTAGAAGGATACACTTAAGTATGATGGGTGGAGTTAACTCATTTATCATCACCATATTGTCACTCAAAAAGTTTGATGCATTCGAAACAAAATGGACTTGAACAGAATCATTCTTGAGAAACAAACTGAACCAACTGACATGATTTTCTTCAACATGAAACGAATGTATTCAAGTACAAATGGGCGTAACTTGTCACAAATAAGTTACTGTAACGTGTGAGCTGAATACATCCTGTAAGACCGTCTATGTGACATGAACTTTCAAAATTATTTCTGCCTGAAAACTTCACAGTGAATAAAATTATAACGTGTAATTAATGATGACCATTAAAAACAATTTCACACATACACAATGCACACGTTTTAAAGTCGGGAGTGGGAGTTATACTCTATGATTAGTAGAAAAATAAATGAAAAAATGAAGTGACTGGTGTACCTCTCAAGCCCTAACTATTGAAACTGAGCAGAGCAACATTGTAATTTTTAACTGAAAATAATACTGGACAACCACTAATTTCAATCACGAAGTACCGGCATCAGCGGCATAGGTAAATTTTCAAAATAAACCCAGGCCGACGGTACTTGGACTTCACGGTTGAAACTGGCTGTTATTCATCGTGGTTAACCAGTTGGGTAAATGGGCCAACCGTTTCAGCTTTACATTAATTTTAACCAGGTTACCTTTTCTTGAACTTAAATTCAATACAGATTTCCATATAAATTCTTCTATGTGCAACTCTTCGTACATGCTTCCATTTCGCTAAAACTTTTTAACTGAAAATGGGCATGTGCATTTTTCAAAATTTTTGATCTGCGACAACTTTGACTAACTTATCTCCCCTTATCCATAGATTTGATGCAAATTGCTGTATGAAATTTTTGGGTGCCAATCTCCTACATTTCTGAACTGATTTTAATCAAATTTTCAGTTTCCAGAATCTACTGGTTTTAAGGATGGCACAAAATTGCTGTCAGTAAATTTTTGTCTGTGTCATTTACCCTGCAACGATGGCATTTTCTGTTTCGATGAATTATAACCCACCAGCACATTTCAACAAATAAACATTATTTATAGTGATCGACCAATAAGCAAAATGACCCCTCATCCAGAAGGTGGATGGTCCACTTGACAATTGTCCGATACCTGATTCCAATGTCAAATTATTTAATTTTAGTGGACAATGAATATTATCCTTCCTTTCATGGGCCTGGGGGTGGGGGGAGTGTCATAAATAATATATGTTCCTTTCACCATATTAACCTGACATTCAGCACTGATGATCGAGTTCAGTTTTAATTCTTCATAATCAGCATACTGAACTATATTATGAAATTAGATAATATGAAACTCATAACCCCATACATTATCTTATCTTGTTGGATAAACATTGTCATACCTTCAAACCCCTATTGGATCACAGTTACTGGAAGTTTTGGCTACAACCACTTTTCTCACCGATAACAATGAATGCACCCAGTCAGTCCTGACCCTGTGTTACAAATACAGTAGTCTATATAATAATAGACAAAATGAAAGCCTATTTTGCCCTGACCGATACCCCCTTCCCAGTTCATTTGTGAATTCTTTCATTGAAAAAAGATTCATCAACACAGTTTTCTTGTACAGCTATCCACAAGATATTTAACTTCATGTTTATCATATATTAATAATCAAATCATCATACTACGGCTTCTTTATTTGATAAAAAAACTCTCCGTTCGACTTTTTTGCCCGCGACTCGACGCCATTGGAACAACAATGATGACATAACGTTTCTAATGTCTAAAAATACCGTCTAAAAATGATTGCAGAATACTGAAACGGATCAAGTTCTTGTCATCTGCTTTACAGTGATAGTCGGTGAATTTTTAGACTGCAGTCGTATGTTTTATGCTATTTATGATAAGAAAAAGGAAGTACTTAGAAGTTGGACATGTCTGCAGCAGTATTTGCGTGTGCGGAAAATGTGCAGCTAATGTTACGATTAGTTCAAAGGAAAAAATTAAAATAAATAAAGTCTAGGCCTACCCCAATTTATACACCTCATTAGTGTTGCTTATTTTGTTCTCTCAGGTTATTTGACTATCTAGGGGTGGCACCCAACATTCCTCCGATATAGGTGTATGACCCCCAACCGGGGAGGGGGGGGGGGTCTAGACAATTTATTTATTTATTGGTGTTTAAGGTCACATCTTTTTGCACAATGGCTAATCGTGCCCACAACATGAGTGTCAACTCAACACCAGGGGTGAGCGTTAATAAGCCATGTTGCCCATTTTAGAGAGGGTTTACACCTCCCAAGAATTGGTGACTGGATCCTATTTTACCAGTAAAACAGAGCCTGTTTACCGCAGTGAATAGGCACTGCTTTACTTCCCGGGGTTCCCGCGGGCAGTGGTCTGGAAATCCCCGGGCCGATAATGGTATGGCCAGATGTGTATAATTTTCGTTTTAATTGGGAAAAAGTCACAATAGGCTTATCCATGAATCTAGAGGCAAGAAAGCCAGTAACTGCGAGCAGCCAAGTTAACATAAACTACAGATTCTGAAGATATCTTCCAATAATATAACAATACCATGAGTTTGGAGGACCTTGCGATTTATTACCGACCCGAGAGGAATGAAAGTAACAGGTCAATTTTGATGTAGCCAGTTCAAGTTTGGCAATTGAGGAGGAAGAATGTTTCCAGCAACAAGTAGAAGAGGTCAAGGGGAACACCGTTCCCCCAAAAGCATCACTGCCCTTGCCTCCCCACCGACTCCCAAACGCACGCACAAATACTCACAGTGGGTTTTATGGAAAGGTTTTTCTTTTTTTAAAAAAAAAATTTCTCCGGGCGAGACCCCGAGATATCTTAATCGGCCAAGTGCTTCATCTGAATAATATGTGCTTTCAACAAGTCTCGCCAAGTGCTTCATCTGAATAATATGTGCTTTCAACAAGCCTCACTGCTCCCAACCCATTCACCAATCCCCCCCCCACACCTACCCCCCCCCCCCCCCCCCCCCTCTCGCTCCACGTTTCAACCAGCATGTAGGCTAGTGGGCCTAATATATTATGATTAATGTTGTTCAGCATTAAATTTAAATCTTGTCAATGTCATGATTCCTAGCTGGCATTGTAAAAAAGAAATGCAATAGAATTTCCCTTTTTATACAGGCCATGAGATCACTATCACCCCTCCCCTCCCTGTCTGTCATATTGTCATATAGGCCCATTGCCTAGATCTAATACCCTTTCCGCCCCCCAATACATATTCCTTTCAAAGCTTCCTGCATTTTCAACTTCTGACAACAAGGTAGCGCTGTCTTAAATTAACCACCAGTTTTTTTTATTAAAGTACGTACAAGTTGGTTGTGCCTTGACAATAAATAGAACTTGAGGACAGGGCTGCAACAATTGTTTTGCAGGGAAGACTCTTACATTATAGCCCACATCCATTATTCTTCTGTTCTGTCATCTGCAGCACAAGAACAACGCAGTGCGTAGTTTCGCTTCCGGGGTTAACTTTTGTACAGCCTAGCAACGAAATGTCACGCCATCATTGTTGTTTCAATGGCGTCGAGTCACGGGCAAAAAAGTTGAACGGAGAGGGTTTTTTTTATCAAATAAAGAAGCCGTAGTATGATGATTTGATTATTAATTTATGATAAACATGAAGTTAAATACCCTGTGGATAGCTGTACAAGAAAATTGTGTTGATGAATCTTTGTTCAATGAACGAATTCACAAATGATTTGGGAAGGGGGTACCGGTCAGGGCAAAATAGGCTTTCATTACTTGTCTATTATTATAGACTACTGTATGTGTGACACGGGCCGGGGTCAGGACTGACGTGGTGCTTTCATTGTTATCAGTGAAAAAGGTGGTTGTAGCCAAAACTTCCAGTAACTGTGATTGGATCAACTTATTGTTCGTATACATGTATAACTGACAATCCATTTTCACTTGGGCAAGTTCAATTGGCAATTTGCAATATTTTAAATATCAACGTGACATTTATTTAAATTATTACTGGACCAATGTTGACAAATAATTACATTTATTGTTGGTGCCTTGTGACCAAAAAATCATGTCAGTGTCCAATACTGGAGTCCTAATACCATATTATAAGTTACAGGATGTTTAATGGTCAGATATGGTGTCATGTGAGGCGAAATGAGATCAGTATTGGGCTCGGCTGTTAACCGCGGTTGCGGCCCTGGAGCTGAGGGGAAAAACAGTGAACAGTGAAAGGAGTGCCAAATGTGTAATTTAGGCATGGTGGAGACCCTGGAACACTTTTTTCTAGAATGCCCAAAATACCAGTCTAAAAGAATAAGATTCACTGGGAGTATAATGGGGAAGTGGGATGGGATAATGAAGGACACATGGGTAGTGAATGACTCTAAGGAGAGGGTTAATATACTAATCGGAGAGATTGAGAAAATGGGGCAAAGGAAGTCATCAAATAGTTCGTCTCGAGTGTTGGGAGGAGAGAAAAGGTGTCGCAATAGGGAGGCAGTTGGGAGCACAGGGGTAACCATGGCCTCACCTGAGAACCATGACAAATCAGCGGCCGACCAATGTGTTATTATTTGCCTCACATGACACCATATACGACCACAAAACATCCCATAACGTATTTATTATGTCAGCGGACAGAATCTAGTATGTCCCTTTAAGTAATCATACTTGTGAAAATGTAAACAATCAGACAAAAGTTTATAATGTAAGGGGAGCAACTCTATCTAGCTATCGAGTTGTGCTGAAGTAATTATCGATCGGTATGATTAATTTGCTTGTTGGGCATGTTTTGATTTACATTGGGTTATTGGATGTGGTTATCAGTCATATTAAGTTCTATATTTGGGACACATATTATAAACAGATTATTTCTTTTTGTTCAAGTGAGTTTTAATGAAATTTTAATCACATTCAATGGACGATTCGGAACGTTTGCTGCAAGACTGCCATTTTTCAGACGAGGTTGTTGTATTTTATTTCTAAAAACAATATGGTGGATACACACTTGATATTGATTTCATATGTGGTCACTTATGATGTATTCATCAAACTAATATGGTTTCATAGCCCGCCACCATTTATCCACACTGATTGGTTGACCCCAAGAGCTGACATAATAAAGGGAATTACAGGTCACATTCTATTTGATATGTGACTGCAATGTACACTTTGATTAGTAAACTACATTACTACAGCCCATCACAACACTATAGTAATAATAAGGAATAATATATGTAATTCATCAATGAAATATTTACCGGTTGAAATTCTGAATTTGAAGCAGTTTTGGAGACTTCGGACGCTTAACTCTACAGCCTCCACTTACCATTTTTGTAGTCACATAACTCAACAGCATGACTATGGTTTGCACTTCTGCTGATGTTGAATTTCTATTGATAATTTGGTTACAAAGCTGGTCACATGCACATACAAACATACAATTCTTTATTGACAGTTTACATTTGAATGACTGAAATCCACTTTTTCAACAAATACATGTAGTACCCTCAATATATTTTGTAATAGCTTAGTTAGAATTGATATAATGCTGCAGATCTGATCAAAAGGATGACGGATATTAAGTGTGTATTTATGTTGCCAAAACCATGCATTGCTACTCTCTCATCATGATATACAGCCATTAGCATGTACTGAAAGCCAAAATGGATGATCCAAAGCTGTACATTTTTGTGACAACACAAAAATGCCACTGCCTTGGTTATTTATCTATTGTCAGCTGGAAGTGCTCATGATGGCATGTTAAAGGCACCTGCACTGAGGTTTTAAAAGTTGGAAATAGGCCTTTATGGCTTCTGTCTTAATGAATCATTCATTAAATGTTGCATGTTGTAATATTGATTTTTACAACTCTGTGTAATATTGCAATGAGAACATTAACATAATTTTTCGAGCATCTGGGTCATGGAAAAGGTCTGGATAATCCTGGAATTTCCCGTGACCAAGATGCTTGAAAAATTCATTCAGGCACTCTCCAAGAAACTGTAGTAATGCAAATTCATGCAGATTAAATAATTTCACTATAAAAATAATACGAAGCAGGGCTGGAAATGAACTAAATTGAGGGGTGCAGATTTAAGCTCCCGTAAAGTCAGAGATGGGAATAAATTGCACCCATAAAATATTATTACATGAATTTTGAGGGAATACTGTTACCAAACATCAGAAACTTTAAACATTTTACAGCCACTCCCACTTTAGACATATATGGAGGATCTGTATGCGAGGATTTTTAGTAAAATTTATGACCTACTTGAAACTCTATCTTCTGATTAATTGTTGGAAAGGGCTCTCTTGAGCTCTTTCAGACAAGTAATCAGATGGTAGGTTTGATCGGCAAATATCAGAACGCACAGTACAGTCGCCGTGGATTGGTGGTTATCCATGCATGGGCAGTGATGCCCAGGCATGCGTTTATCAGGCAATAAAAATCATCTGCAGCAGAATTTTAATTAATGAAGCACTGGGTTGTACCTGGTGTTTCATTAAATAAATTTTTGGTGATTATTCCCATAATTAGTGTTCGGAATTTAATATTATTATGTCCGTGGTAATATTGCCCACTCATAAAAAGTGACCAATCCACGGCGACCGTACTGTACAGATAATATTAATAAAATAGGTGACAATAGTTGCTTTTGGCAACGTAAGTGTTAAATGTGTAAGGACCTGCTGAACTATAACAGTAACTTGCCACTGGCCACAGAGTGAAGTGTTCTCAAAACAACACACATTTATGTGCCCTCACGGTATATCAGTGCTCCACAATATTTTTCAACAAGTGCATTTTTTAGCTCCTGTAAAATAGAAAACATGGGTGCTGATGGGAGCAATTGCACTCACACCCATCTCATTTCCAGGACTGACGAAGCTCAACTACAGAGTATGAAGCCTTTAAGTTGCAGTACCTGAAATTCTAAATGAAACCCAAATAAGCACTTCCAGCACTCAACCAGTCAAAGCTCCAACAGTTGTATCATTAAATTATCATATGGAATGATACAGATCTTGCATCATTTTGATGTTAAATGATGCTCCTCTGTGAAAGTTATTTTCTTTTTCTCCCACTTTCATTTAATTAAGTTTTACAACAAACTAGAATAAAATTGAAATTGCGTGGCAATTTTGATAACTCTCTGTTTACCAATGTTAGCTTGTGCATCAGGAGAAGCTTCAAAACCAGATGTCTGACCCCTTCAATTTTTTGGATAATATCTATCCCATACACAGACGAATATAATGCAAAAAGTCTGAACACGGTACCTGAAGTCGTTCTGGAGGAATAGCAATAAGAACTAAAGAATTTTTTTATGAAGAGTATCATCAAATTTTTTGCCCGTAATGATCTACTGAATCAAAGGTCTGACCCCTACCATTTTTGCACATTATATAGCACACATGTAGGCACACAAAATGCAAAAAATCTGGACTTAATATCTCAAGCTGTTCAGGAGGAGTAGTGATAACAAGAATTTCATAAAGAGCAGTGTCAAATTTTTTGTCACCACACGTTCTCCTGATCCGGAAGTCTACCCCCCTACCATTTTTGCACATTATATACCACACATACAGGCATACATAATGCAAAAAGTCTGGACTCGATACCTGAAGCCGTTCTGGAGGAGTAGCAATAACAATAATATCAGATGAAGAGTGTTCAAGGTTAGACGAAATTCGCAATAGTCCCAGCCGAACCTATGTCACGAAGGCTATCACTCCTCCACATTTCATAACTCTAGGCCTCTCTATATTTTTATACTGTACCAATGACCCAGACATAGCTGGTGCTAACTCTTAAAATATAGGGCCAAACACAAATTTTGCCCCCCAATCCCCAAAATTTGCATCTAAAACTAAAGAAAACATGTCCTGAAAGGCCCTCCACACTTCGCCCCTACTGCGCATGCGCAGTGTCAAGGACGTTCCGAAATTGGCGCCATTAATCATTCTAAGTTTGGCCCTTCATCAGTTAACATCTGACTGATCTTTGTGCTTTTAAATCTCAGTTTAAATGATGCCAGACACATAAATATTAGTGAAATGGTGATTCTAAGGAGGATAGAGAAGGAGGAGAGGAAAAGAATGTGTGACAGAATATTATCAGGGCTGTAACTTAAAATTTTTTAATGAAATTATGTTAAGTTACCTATTTTCAAGGCAGCAGCCATTTTGTTGTCATTCTGATTATTTAGTTACACTGTTTTTTTAAGTGTTTTCCTCTCTCCCTGTCCTTTAAGTTCCCCCTTGCTATTCTCCCATGCTTTTGGCATAGTTTCTGTAATTATTATTACTAAAATTTCTTGGGAGTTTTAGCTGAATAACAGAATGAATTCTGTTCTTTCCCCATGTTTACGTCTTCACCTACGGGTGGTTAGGCGTTGTGTTCTGCATCTCCCATCTGATGTTCTGCAGTTTCTTCCCTGGAAGTCTCTGTTTTGCATCAGATAGTGTATTTTTGGTAACTGATTTCGGGCCTGGGTGCCTGGAGTCTTATTTTAGTGTTTTTACACTCATTGTTTACATTTACAACAGCCCTCTGTGTGAGGGGGGGATTTCTAAAAAATAATATTTTTATGTTATTTTAATCATAACTAGATACATTATTATTGTTCGTAAGTGTTGAATAAATTGTTTAAAATATTTTTAAAATTTTTGTCCACACTTAGGCTTGGGATCCATTGGGGCTCAACGTTACTTTTCAGAAACTTGGGCTGTTCTGAAAAAATATTTTTTCAAAATATTTTGATTTCAATTATTTTTTCTATATTAATGGATCATATTATTATTATGTATTTTGATTGCCAGGGGTAAGTGCGAGTACCAGGACTTGTTTTCTTTTCACATTGAAAGGATATTGATCAATTGTTTTAAGAGGAAGTCTTCCTCTGACTTTATTATCATTCTATATGTGGTCAGTGTACTCGCATTAACTCCTGTTCTGTATCGTATGATTTCGATGACAATATGGGAAGCGTATGTCACGGTATGTTGTTGGGGATTTGGACACTTCGGTCCTTTCCCCGCAGGGTCACTCTACTTTATCAATTTCTATTTCAGACGATCAAGATTAGGGTGATGTATCTGTGATGTCTTCCAACAGTGTGCCTCCGTCGTCACAATTAATGAAGGGCTAGCGGAAAAGTGCTCATGTAAATACGCCAATTGCCTAAGAGGACCCTAGTAGGTTCGACGGTCTTTGACGTCCACTAGCTCGCCCGGTGTAGCGTCCATTCACCGAATGGTTCGGCAGCCGGGTTCGTCCGTTGCGGTCTAGAAGGAATTTTGGGGTGATGCGAGCACTATAAATTAACTTAATGCACACCCAGTGACGGCGGATCGGAGGGAGAACGCAGGAAGCCTTTTAGTCCGGTTCATAGCTCGTTCCGGTCCATCCGGACGGCAAGCGAGAGAGGCCCCTCTCTCATTCAACAACATCTGGCCCCAGATGTTGTGGTACAAAATGTGTCGCAAGCGGAGCATACGTCCGTCGCTTGGGACGCTCCGTTGTATAGGCAGTCCGCTGAGACTGCTAAGGCTTCCTCTTCTCGTCAGCGCACACGACCGCACCTTGGCTGCGTGACCGCCGATATATTACCAGCTTCGCCGATCAAGGATTCTTCGGCGACCAGGTCACACCATCCGGTAGCCAGGGACACGAGGCCTGCAGACTCCGGACGTTCGCATAGGAAGTGTGCGGGAGTCAACGTACACGGAGCTTCCGGCGACAATGCATCGTAAGACCGCTACTGCACAGGCCTCGGGAACGGACGCGCTTTCCTTAATAGCACAGTTTATCGCAGCATCCCAGCATCAACTGAATCTGTCGCATATATTTTATCCGACGATGCTGGGTCGGGACGCTCCGCGGAAGCGGGTACAGACGTCCGAAAGTTTCATCCGGTCCGACGGGATACCGAAAGGGATTCAGAGGATTTCGAGCTTTCCCTTTCGGAACAACATATGCTGTTGTGTATGTCATCTGACTTGGTCTTCTACAGCTTCTTTCGTCGGACCAGAATGCTGCGATGGCGGATAAGAAACTGATAGCGTCGGTGGACTTAGAAATTTTTGGTTCGGTTCAGGAACATCGTCCCTCAGTTCCGACATAGTCCAATAATGTCACACAAACTTTCGAATTATTGAACGACGCTATATATATTATTATTTTATGCTTGCTATCCAAGCATTTCTGGTTTCTTGTTCGAAGAGTTATGGAGATGTCTTTCAAAAGTGTGCCTCTGTCGTCATAGTTAATGAAGAGTTAGCGGCAATAAGTGCTCGTGGAATATGTCTATCGCCTACGGAGTGACATTCGCTAGCTCACCCGGTGTAGCGTACATTCATCGAATGGTTCGGCTGCCGGGTTCGTCCGTTGCGGTCTAGGAAGGAGATTTGGGTGATGCGAGCACTTTAATTACTTTAGTACTCACCCAGTGACGGCAGATTGAGGACAGATCGGAGGAAGCCTGTTAGTCCGGTTCCTGGCTTGTCCAGGAACATAGGGGACCGCATGTTGTGGTTCAGATATTTTACATTCGGAGCATATGTCCGTTGGTCGGGACGCTCCGTTATATTGACAGTCCGAGAGACTGTCTTTAATGCTTCCTCATCCTCACAGCAGGGCACACGACCGCACATTGGCTACGTGACCTCGAGTATCCGATCAGTTTCGGCATTCAGTGATTCCACGGCGAATAGGTCGCGCCATCCGGTAGCCAAGGGACACGAGGCCTATACACTCCGTTCGCTCGCATATTGGAAGTATGCACGGGGTAACGATCACGGAGCTTCCAGTGGCAATGCATCGTAAGACCGCTTCTCCTCAGGCCTCAGTGACGGACGTGCTATCCGAGTTAGCACAGTTGTTTCGCAGCATCCCAGCAATTGACAGTTTCTCGGTCGAATCAGGAATTATCCGACGGCGCTGGGTCGGTGCGGTCCGCGGTTGCATCAGCTACGGACGACCGAACGCTTTATAGGGTCCGACAGGATGGCGAAAGGGATTCGAAAGATTTCGAGTTTTCCCTTTAGTAGTATCGGAAGATGCCTTTCATATCTTCTGGCATTATCTTCCAGTGATTATTATTTCGGACTTCATTGCTTGGATAAGAGACTTATAGCGTCATTGGACTCGGATTTTTCGATCGGTTCAGGGACATTGTCCCTGACTTACCGACGCAGTCCAATATTGTCATTACAACATGTGTTTTATTTTTCGACGCTATATATTTATATATATACAAGCCTGCTACTAAGCATGATAGTTTAGTTTCTTGTCCGCGTTGCTCATTTCTGCCATTTTATCATTTATACAAATAGTTTATTTTGGCAGAGCAGGGCATACCGAGAGTTCATATGCGTCTAGACGGTGTCTAGACGGTGTGATTAAAGACTGCATATATTCTTTTTCGCCGTTTATGTCTTTTCCAATTTCAATGTTGGGAACGACATTATGTATAGTAGACTTAACTTAGACGCTTTATTATACGTAATCCGCCTTACTGAGGCGTTATCATTACGTCTTCAAGAAAAGATTTACGGGATATTATTCTCAATGTAATTTCTTTTGAGGGCAGTAGTTTGTTCACGTATAACTCCGCCCTTCAGTGGCTGATTGGAGTTAGTTAGACGTGACGCAGCCCTAGCTACATCCACACGCGTGGATAGTAAGGTTAAGAACTCTCTCAGAGTCGCTTCGTTCTCGGAGGAGCTTCTCTTCGACGGCAACTTTTCGGCAATCCATGAATTGCTCGATTTATACGTTCTCTTGTCTATCTAGTGTTACAAGAGATTCAGACTGGGGCAAACATTCGGTGGTTGACTCAGAGAGTGCCGCCGCAGTTGCCGGACCCGAGTGTGGCTGTTATGACGTTTGCCAGTCAAACAGATTGGGATATAATACTGATCCCTACGGATTCGAAGTGCCAGGGTCTTTGGGTTCCGCAGTCTTTTAGCAATCAGTTTAACTTCCGCGGAATAATGTTTTTTAGGCTTGCTTTATGTCATTGCATGAACATTATTCAGAAACGCATGCCCAAATTCCTGTCCTTTAATTCGACAGTAGTGGCGTATCTCCGGAACCAGGGAGGCACTCTTTCGTTTCCGTTATTCAATTTAATGGAAAGAATCCGTCTGTTGGTTATAGTACACCAAGTTCAGTTTTGGTCCGTCATATTCCGGGTCGTCTGATTGTTTTATCGGACTCCCGTTCTCTTACGGGTCGCTTGTTGCTGTCAGAATGGACTCTCAACAAACAAGTATTCAATCAGATTTGCTATCTATGGGAGCGCCCAATGATGATTTATTTATGACACAGCTTGCTAATCAATTGCAGACGTATGTGTTGGCTTGTCCAGATCTCTGAGCTAATGTTGTTAACGCTCTATTATCTATAGGACGGAATGATAGGATACGCGTATCCTCCGGCGCTGTTGTTTTAGCAGGTATTGCTAAGATAAACAACCACAATACATTTCTGTTGATAGCATCTCTATCTTCACAGAGATCATGAGTAATTTACTCTCTTGTCTACTGTGGGTCTTAACGTGAAATCTTCCTCTATGTGAGGATCTTTTTCACTGGGTAAATCGTGTCATCTTTATCACAACCAGCAAGGTCGCAACCTTCATGTATTCCGTTGTGTGGTCCGTATTGCATTGTAAGCACTGTACTGGACGAGCTTTGTACGCGATTTCTTACTATAGGAGATCCTCTTCTTCGCTATTCTATGCGACTAAAGTGGAGGCTCTTCCGTCGTGGTGTAGGGATCATTATGTTCATATTGTTGATCCCTCCATACTACTCATTGCTATTTTTTAGTATACTTGTTTCACAAGATCTACTGCAGCCTGTTATTATTTAGGTTATAGGTTTATGTTACCTCATACCTATGCACTCTACGATAGTTTACAATTGAGTCTTTTGTCTCTTTATCTAAGTCAGTTAGTAACTTTTTGATAAATAGACTTAGAATCTTTAGATTAAATTCCTATACGGATTTTAACTTCGGTTCTTATTTAGCTAAGTAATCATTTGAGCCTCTGGAAACAGTAGTTTTCAAATTCTGACCTTTTAGACAGTAATTCTGTTGGTTTCTCTTTTACTGTAGAGTCAGTGAGTTTCATGCACTATCGATGGATGATTTTCACTTTCATAGTTTCGGAATCAATACTTCCGTTACTATTTAGGTTGGATTGTTGCATAAGAGTTAGGCTCCTATTATCCGGAACCTATTATTTTAAGGTCCTTCCGTCTTCGTATGGGCATAGGCCTTTACTCTTTCCGGGTACAGTTTATGTATTTATAAACAGATATCTGTTTATTACAAAGGGCGTAAGCTTCTTCTGTCTTTGATGTCTAGTAGAAGGACGTTACGTTCCATTTTATTGTTAATGGATTCTATTAACTATCGGTACTGCTTATGGTATATCATTGACTTAGCAGTTGTGCTTAAGATTTCGGCTCATGAAGTAAGAGTTCTTCTACTTCTTGGGCTTACATTAATAGTGTCGCTATTATAGATTTTTGAAGGCCGCTCATTGCGCTCAGCCATCCACATTCATGAATTTTATCTTAGAAATATCGAGTCCATTTCTGGAGGCCTCTATTGTTAGGTCTATTATCTACTGCTCAGAATGTCATTCACTTAACAGTTGCTACTATAGCTAGGTAGGCTGTCTGTTTCGGCAGTGTCTCCGTTCGGCTGCCCTCTTCGCTCTGGGCTATTTGACCCAGGGCAAGAAAAAGGGGGGGGGGGGGGGGGAGGGTGTTCCCTTGGGTCACCTGTTTTACTATGAAAACAAGGGGATACCTCCTCCGGAGTTAGTAATTCTGAGCTGTTATTGGGATGGTTGTTTAGTGAGAAGTTTAGGTTTTTAAAATTCATTCAAGTCTTAGTTTTTAAAGTATAGCTTTTGAATATTGCATATGTCAACGGACATGATTATGCAATCCTCAGACACTTTTAGGAGTATAAGAGTCTCTATTCTCTAGACTTACTTTATTTATTGGCTTACTTTAAAAATTATTAGTATAAGGATTATATTGGATATTAATAGAGTACATGGATGTATGAAGCTCAATTTTGGAAGGTGTTGTATCTTTCTAATTTATCATAAATAAGAAAGATACATGTAAGGCCTATTACTTCTTTTTCCCTACAGGGGATGACTCTATTTTATTTTATTGAGCGTATTCCATTTTGCTCTATGTCCTTGGCCCTCCAGTCTTTTTACTATTCAGCTATGTCTGGGTCATTGGTACAGTATAAAAATGTTAAAAAATTTATAGTAATTTATATATTTTTTATACTTACCAATGACCCAGACGGGGATGGCCCTCCCAGGAGTTGGGAACTCTTGCCTCCCCGCTGAGTACATAGCGCTTACCAGGCACTGGTTATTAGAATGATTAATGGTGCCAATTTCGGAACATCCTTGACACTGCGCATGCGCAGTAGGGGCGAAGTGTGGAGGGCCTTTCAGGACATGTTTTCTTTAGTTTTAGATGCAAATTTTGGGGATTGGGGGGCAAAATTTGTGTTTGGCCCTATATTTTAAGAGTTAGCACCAGCTGTGTCTGGGTCATTGGTAAGTATAAAAAATATATAAATTACTATAAATTTTTTAACTTTCAAGATTTAAGGGGTGTGCTTTTAACTCTAGCCTGCTGAGTATATTCAAGATATTTTTCATCAAATCTAGTCATGGCTGCTTTACAGCAGCCATGACAGATTTGCTGAAAAATTAATCTAAAGGCATCACAATCATTGGTGAAAACTTCCATTCAATTTACAGGGTGAAAATAAGATTACATGTGCCCAAATTATACTTATTTCAGCAACAAGAGAACCCCTGTGCTGGGCAGGAATATTCGCCAGCAGCATGCAAAGTGTTAAATAATAATATAAAAGGGAACAATAAGAATTACAATATACTTCCATGTACAACAGTATAATTATCAGTAATTTATGCCTAAGCATACAATAAACACTGCCATTGGAGAATACAATGAAAAATCCCTTGCAGTTGGAATTTCCCCAAGTATTAATAATATTTTACTTACTCTCTTGCAGCCAGCAGTATGATAGCATCAGGTGTAAGTGTTTTCTTTTTATGGTTTGTCTCAAATAAAACCCAGAACCTTCTCGTTGCTTGCTTGTTTGGTGCTGTTTCAACAATTGGGTTTGCATCACTTGATGTTCTTATGTCAGAACTCTATCCAACTCATGTAAGGTAAGTCTTATGATACCACAAAAGTCTTATGACATCACATAAACCCTCAGGGATATATGCAGGGCAAAGACTGACACAATATTAATTATACAATAACATGATTTTCAAGGGCGTTGGGCTCCATTACTGGACTGCCATCTTTGCTTAGCAGCCCAACAGTCATCAGCAGCCCGAGGCATTAGCCCCAGGCCTCTAATGGATGTGGGCTGCTAATCACAGATGGAGGTCCAGTAATGGAGCCAAATGTCACCTGAGAAAATCATGTTTTTATTATTATTATCAATACTTAGAATTTATACGAACGATTTTCGATCCTTTTTGATTTATATATTTTTATACTGTACCAATGACCCAGACTTAGCTGGTGCTAACTGTTAAATTCTAGGGCCAAACACAAATTTTACCCCCCAATCCCCAAAATTTGCATCTAAAACCGAAAATTACATGCCCTATATGGTCCTCCATACCTTTCCTCCACTGCGCATGCGCAGTGTCAAGGAGGTCTCGAAATTGGCGCCAAAAGTCATTCTTTGTTTGGCCCTTCATCAGTTCACATCTGACTGATATTTGTGCTTGTAAATCTCAGTTTAAATGATGCCAGACACATAAATATGAGAGAAATGGTGGATCTAAAGAGGAAATAGAAGGATGAGAGGAAAATTCAGTGGCACGAAATAATCAGGGCTGTAACTTAAATTTCTTTACGAAATTATGTTATGTTCCCTAATTTCGAGGCATGAGCCTGTTGTTATCATTCTTGCTATGAAAGTTCCACTGCTTGATCAGTGTTGCCCCTCTCCCTTTCCTTTATTCCCCCCTTGCTATTCTCCCATGCTTTTGGCATATTTTCTGTAATAATTATTACTAAAATTTCTTGGGAGTTTTGGCTTCGTAACAGAATGAATTTCTGTTCTTTTCCCCATGTTGATGTCCTCACCCTTAGGTGTTTAGGCGTTGTGATCTGCATCTACCATCTGATGTTCTGCAATTTCTTCTATGGAAATCTCTGTTTTGCATCAGATAGTGTTTAAATTGGTAACTAATTTCGGGCCATGTTTATCAGTGCCTGGAGTCATGTTTCCGTTTTTTGTACAACTTCTTGTTTACATTGACAACGGTTACTGCTGATACGAATTTCTTGTCTTTACATTAGTTCAGACATAGCAAGATACATTAATATTGTATGTAAGTGTTGCATTAATTTTTTGAAATGTTTTAAAAAAATTTGTCCACACTTAGGCTTTTTTGGGATCCATTTGGGCTCGGTGTTCCCATTGGGAACTTGGACTCTTCTGAAAAATTTTTTTTTTTTTTAAATTATTTTCTTTCAAAGATTATAATGGATTATGTTATATTATGTATCTTTATTTCAAGGGATAGTGCGACTAATATGACTGTGTAATTTTTTTTATTGATGAAAAAATATTTTTTATTTATAATGCGAGGATATCTTCCTCTAATTCTCAGGTTCAATGTATTTGCACTAATTCCTGCTCTGTGTGTGTTGATTGAAATGACAACGTTGGAGACGTGTGTCACGATATTGTGTTTGTGGGGAGGGGTCCATACCGGTCCTCTCTCCGTAGGGTCACTCTATATTATCATTTTATTTTTCAGAATTCAGAGTGATGTTTTCGTGATGTCTTCAATAAGTGTGTCTCCGTCGTTGCAGTGTTAGGGCTAGCGGCTAAGTGCTCAGGGTAATACGACAATTGCCGAAGAGGTCCCTAGTAGGATCGAAGGCATTGATCGTCCGCTAGTCCGCCCGGTGTAGCGACCATTCATCGAATGGCTCGGCAGCCGGGTTTGTCCGTTACGGTTCTGGGAAGCAGTGTGGGTGATGCGAGCACTATAAACTTGGAACGTGCACACCCAGCAACGACGGATCCGAGGATAGTACGGAGGAAGCCTGTCAGTCTAGTAGGTAGCTCGTCCAGGTCTATCCAGACCGCGAGCGAGAGAGGCCCCCTCTCTCTTACAACTACATTTGAGACGCAATGTTGTTGTATGTTTGTTTGTTAGTCGGAACGTACGTCCAATACTCCTGTTCGGAATGTTCCGTCGCATACACAGTCCAAACTGGCTGTGTTATGGGCTTCCTCATCCTCATGTCAATACACACCACCGCACCTTGGCTTGTGACCACAGAGTTTCAGGGGACGTTCGCATATTATATAAATGCAGGACTGAACATTCCTAGAGCTCCTGCTTTGCCGACCAGGGAATATTATCGACCAGGTTACTTCATCTGTTAGCCAAGGATATGAGGTCTTTCCTGATGGGACGTTCGCATATTATATAAATGCAGGAATGAACGTCCCTGGAGCTGATAGTGGATATTATGTAAGTCACGGCTCCACAGGCCTCATTCAGGAATAAGAATGCGGTGATTTTCTGTGATGTCTTCAAAAGAGTGCTTCCGTCATCACAGTCAAATGAAGAGCTAGCGGATAATTGCTCTTGATATTACGTCAATTGCCTAAGAGGTCCCTAGTAGGATCGATGGCATTGGCGTCCGCTAGCTCGCCTGGTGTAGCGACCATTCATCGAATGGCTCGGCAGCTGGGTTCGTGCGTTGTGGTCCAGGAAGGAGATTTGGGTGATGCGAGCACTATAATAAGACAAAGTACACACCCAGTGACGACAGATCATAGGAGAGAACAGATGAAGCCTATTAGTCCAGTTCCTAGCTCGTCCAGGTCCATCCGGGCTGCGAGCGAGAGAGGTCTCTCTCTCGTACAACAACATCTGGGACCAGATGTTGTGGTACAAAACGTTTTGCATTCGGAGCATACGTCCGCCGCTTGGGACGCTCCGTTATATAGACAGTCCGGAGAGACTGTCGATATGGCTTCCTCATCCGCACACGACCGCACCTTGGCTACGTGACCACGGATATCCAGCCAGCTTCGCCGATCAGGGATTCAACGGCGACCAGGTCACGCCATCCGGTAGCCAGGGACACGAGGCCTGTTGACTCCGGACGTTCGCATAAAAGAAGTATGCAGGAGTCAACATACACAGAGCTTCCAGTGGCAAAGCAACGTAAGACCGCTACTCCACAGGCCTCAGTGACGGACGTGCTATCCCAAATAGTACAACTTATCGCAGCATCCCAGCAGACGACAGAATCTCTGTCGGATCAGGAATTATCCGACGACGCTGGGTCGGTACGCTCCGCTGAAGCATCAGGTACGGACGACCGAGAACTTCATAGGGTCCGACAGGATGGCGAAAGGGATTCAGAGGATTTGGAGCTTTCCCTTTCGGAACAACATAAAGCTGCCGTAGATTTTATCCGGCATTATCTTTCAGAGGTTGTTCCGTCAGACCAGAATGCTGTGATGCCGGATAAGAGCCTGATAGCGTCATTGGACACAAAATTTTTTGATCGGTTCAGGGACATCGTCCCTGAGTTTCCGACACAGTCCAATAATGTCACAAGAACATTTGAATTATTGAATGACGCTATATATAAGCTTGCTACCAAAATGAGCAAGGCTGGTTTCTTGTCCGCAAATGCTCTAAATCTGCCTTTCATCAATTCAAGGAATAAATTCGAAACGGCAGGACAGGGCATACCGAGAGTTCCTCTGCGTCTAGACGACCAGGCTGAAGACTTAGAATTGTCTATAGCGTCATCTATGTCAATTCCAACCACGACGTTGGAAACGACAATAATGTCTAACAGAGTTAGCTTAGATGCTTTATCATACGCAGATCACCTTACTAAGGCGTTATCATTACGTCTTCAAGGGAAAGAATTCCAGGATATACAATCCTCATTAAGAGTTCTTTCAAGGGCAATAGCTTATTCCACGTATAACTCCACCCTTTCAGTGGCAAACCTGGAGTTGTGTAGATGTGACGCAGCCCTAGCTGCATCCATGCGCGTGGATGGTAAGGTGAAAAACTCTCTCAGAGTCGCTTCGGTCTCCGGAGAGAGCTTCTCTTCGACGGCAAGCTTTCAGCAATCTATGATAAGATAACTAAGAAAGCTTCGGATTCTCTGCTATTCAAATCCGCTTCTAAAAAGTCAGATACAGCAGAAAAGAGTAAGACAGGCACTTCTGGGACAAGGACGCCCAAGAGAAGTTCCTATAGAGGTTCCTATGCGTCCTCTAGGTCTTATTCTAGAGACCATCAAGGTAGCGACTCACGTGGGGGACGTTATTCTGGCCGTAATAACCGGTCAGGTGTCCCTAGGTCGATGGGGCGAGGTGCGGGTCGTGGAGGACGTAGTTTCTCCTTCTGCAGGTCCAGGAGGTGATGGTTTGAACCTCTGTCGTGTTCTGGTAGGCAGAAGATTATCAAGTTTTATAAACGATTGGGCGTCAATTACGGACGACCCTTGGGTTCGAGGGGTAATTTCGGAAGGACTAAGAATATCCTTCAAACGAAAGCCTCCATTAACTCGAAGTCCAAAATGGACTCAGCTTCCGTCAAATCCGCAGAAAAGAGACGCTCTTTTATCTGAAGTACAGTCTCTTCTGAAGAAGAACTCGGTAGAGGTCGTAGAAGACCAGGAATCACCGGGTTTCTACAGCCATCTGTTTCTGGTTCTGAAACCAGACAGCTCGTTCCGTCCAGTCATAGATTTGAGCTGAATAAACAAGCTGATCGTCGCTCCGAAGTTCTATATGGAGACAATTCGATCAGTCAGAGCGAGTATTCGGGTGAACGACTATGCTACAAGCATAGATCTCAAGGATGCGTACTTTCACGTCATGGTACATCCAACATTCAGAAAGTATGTACGCTTTGCAGTCCTAGGAGTTGTATATCAGTTCCGAGCAATGTGCCTCGATTTGAACCTAGCGCCCTGGGCTTTCACTCGAATAATGAACTCGGTAAAGATATATTTCCGAGCTCATTCGTCTGCAGTAACGTCGGCCTACCTGGACGACATTCTTCAGAGATACAGCAACAAGTTAACGCTTCAGAACGATGTGCAGAATCTGCTTCTATTACTCCGACATCTCGGTTTTATAATAAACGAGAAGTCGGTTCTGGTGCCGTCCAAGTCATTCACTCATCTGGGAATGAGCTTCGAGACGCACAACAATCTCGTTCGTCTGCTGTTAACCAGAGCGAAATTAATCAGCTGTTACGCTCACTATTGTCTTCACTCAGACAAAGTTACAGCGAGAGAATTCATCAGACTGATAGGGTTGTGTGGAGCTGCCGCGGATTTTATTCCAATGGGGCGGCTACGCACTTATCTTCTCCAGATCTTTTTGACTCAAAAAGAACAGCGTTGGAGGGTGAAGATTCTTTCGCTCATTACGTACATCCTCTTGTAAGTCAAGTGAAACAGATTCAGACTTGGGCAGATATTCAGTGGTTTATTCAGGGAAATAACTTCCACTGCAATTGCCGGATCCGAGTTTTACAGTTTTGATGGATGCCAGTTAAATAGGTTGGGACCCAACATTGAACCCAATGGTTTTTAAGTGCCAGGGTCCTTGGGATCCGTAGTTCCTAATCAAGCACATAAACATCAGGAATTGATGTTATTTTGGCTTGCGTTACGTCATTGCATGAATGTTATCCAGATTGCCCACAGGCAATTCTGTCCGACAATTCGACGGTATAAGCGTATTTTCAGAACTAGGGAGATACTTGTTCCATTCTGTTATTCACTGTAACGGAATGAATCCTTCTGTTAGTACTAGAACATCAAGTTCTCCTATCGGTCCGTCGTATTCCGGGTCGTCTGAACGTATTAGCGGACTCCCTTTCACGAAAGGGCCGCTTGTTGCAGTCAATGGACTTTTAACAACGAGTATTTATATCAGATTTGCTACCTTTGAGAGTGGCCAATGATGGACTTATTTGCGACGCATCTCGACAGTCAGTTGCAAGTGTATGTGTCAACATGTTTGGATCCTCGAGCGTTTGCAGTTGACGCTCTATCCATTTCGTGAGACGGGATAATAGGATATGGGTATCCTCCAGCGCCGTTGATTCAGCAGATATTGCTTAAGTTAAATAGTCTCAATGCAATTCTGTTGGTAGCACCTCTGTCTCCACAAAGACCGTGCATTAATCTATTCAGGTGTCTGTTGTGGCTTATGCTGTGGAAGCTTCCTCTACATTTCGGTCCATTCTATAGCTAGATGGATTCTATTAGCTTTCAGTACTGCTTATGATAATATCTTCAACACATCAGTCTGCGATTAAGATTTTAGCTCTTGAAGTAAGAGTTCTTTCTACTTCAGAGGCTTATGCTAATAGCGTTGCTATTACAGTTCTAATGACGGCTGCATATTGGTTTTAGCCTTTCACTTGCACGAATTTATACCTCAGAAATATTGAGTCCATTTCTAGAGACCAGCATTGTTTAGTTTCGTTATCTGTTGCTCAGAATGTCGTCCGCTAAACAGTTGCAACTATAGTTGTGTAGGCTTTTGGTTCCGGCAGTGACTCTGTGCTGCCTCCCTGTTTGCTCTGGGGTATTTGACCCAGGGCAAGGGGAAGGGGGGGGGGGGGGGGGGGGTGTTCCCTTAGGTCACCTGCTTTATAGTGAAAAGCAAGGGAATACCTCCCCTAGAGTCAGTAAATCTAGTCGGTACCGGGATGATTTTAAAAGTGTAAAGATAATTTTTTACTCATCCATGTAATATTTTCAAGTGTACCTCGGTGTGTAGTATTTGTATATGTCACATATCATGCAGACGTTAATATACAATTATCGGTCACTTTTAAAAAATTTAAGAGTCTCATTTATCTGGACTACTTTATTTATCAGCTTTCCTTTATAAATAATTACCATAATGGATTATACTGGAGGTTAATAGACATCAGTGATGTTATTATACTCAAGTACAGAATGGTGTTGTGTCTTTCTTGTTTTGATGCAGAATAGAAAGATACATGTAAAGCCTATTTCTCCTTTCTCCTTGAGGGGATAATTCTGTATATATATAGTTGAGTTATTGGATTGCTTTATGTCCTAGGCCCTCCAACCTTTTTACTATTCAGCTAAGTCTGGGCCATTGGTACAGTATAAAAATGTTAAAAAATTTATAGTGATTTATAAATTTTTTCTCTTACCAATGACCCAGACGGGGATGGCCCTCCCATGAGTTGGGAACTCATACCTCCCCGCTGAGTACATAACGCTTTTCAAGGCACTGCTTGTAAGAATGACTTTTGGCGCCAATTTCGATACCTCCTTGACACTGCGCATGCGCAGTGGAGGAAAGGTGTGGAGGACCATATAGGACATGTAATTTTCGGTTTTAGATGCAAATTTTGGGGATTGGGGGGTAAAATTTGTGTTTGGCCCTAGAATTTAAGAGTTAGCACCAACTAAGTCTGGGTCATTTGTAAGTATAAAAAATATATAAATTACTATAAATTTTTTAACTTTTTGGTGAAACACCATTTATTAAGCAATTTAAGGTAGAACACTTTATATTTAGGGAAATGTGAACAGATTTCTAGGAAGACGAAATTACATGGGGCACTTATAACTAAAATAGCCATTTGCGACCAGCTACACTTTACAATCTTTGTTTCAAGTTCCTTTATGCTCCCTTACGGGCTGTGTAACTTAGCATCAACATGAAGGTAGTGCACAATGAATTGACAGTAATATTATATTAACCCTTTACCCAATGCAGACAATATTAGAATCTATTAGTTTAAATATTTTTTTGAAATTTTTCCACAAAATTCAACAAAACCTTATCATGTGACCCCTCATTAGAATGAGTTCATTCCACTGAGTGGTCATATGATATGTTTTTGTTGTTGAAAATTTTCAAGAAAAATAATTTTTTCAGCTACTCGATAAAATTACATGGACTGATGCATATGCTTAGTTAGGTAAAGGAGTGGCCTAATGCCTGGCATGTCTGATATAATTCTGAAATCATAGGTATCAGTGCTGGAAATGAACAAAATTGATGGGTGCAGTTTTAAGCACCCGCGAAATCAGAGACAAGAGTAAATTGCACCTGTAAAATGTTAGTACCGGTATATGAATTTTCGAGGGAATACTGTCACCAAACACCAGAAAACTTAACCATTTGAACCCGAGCAGCTGTTTCTCCAGTCAGGAACATGATATATCATAATAGGATGGCTGTTCAGTAAATGTGTGGGGTAGACCAATCAGTATTTTCAACGTGCAGCCCCGAGGCTGCATGTTGAAAATATTGATGATCTACCCCAAATAATAAATATGGACTTTTCTAATTGCTGCCATTGAACTGGCATGGCAGATACCACTAGTGTTCAAAGGGTTAAATGTATAAGGAATTGCTGAATTATGACAGTAACTTACCACTGGCCACAGAGTGCTGCTTTCTCAAAACGACACACATTTATATGCCCTCACAGCATATTAGTGCTCCACAATATTTTTCAATGAGTGCATTTTTTAGCTCCTGTAAAATAGAAAGCACGGGTGCTTTACCGGAGCAATTGCACTCGCACCCGTCTCATTTCCAGGACTGATGTAGTCCTTCTGTACTCTTATATTTGTGTCAAAAAACAGTAGTTAACTGGTTGAGTGCAAGAAGCCACTATCATGGCTCTATTGAAAAGTGCTGAAAGCCTCTGTAATGGCTTTACACTTTATGCATAAGCTTGCCATTTGCCTAACAGTTGGAAAAAATATTTATGTAAAATAGCTTTATTACAATCTATTGGAGAGTGCCAAGTGGCACTCTCCAATAAATTGTAACAAAACAATTGTTTGTGAACAAAATCTTTCTAAACTAAGTTCTCCTTCGCTAGTATCCTTGGAAAAAATACTCATGTTTCAAAGCACCTTTGTAAAATAATTTAGGACTCAACCAGTTAATTTTCCTAACTACGATTCAAACTATAAATCACACATCACAACCAGCCTTTCATTAACTGGCCCCCCATTGTCAAAATCAACAGTGTTTTACCATATGATATTCACGCCATATGTACAACTCATAACCAGCACACATGGTGTAATTCTTTGAGAAAAATGATTCAAGTATTCCTCTGATAGTGTGACCATACAGCCTGGTTTTCCACTCCAGGCAAGGCTTCAGGTCCCTACATTGTATCCCATGCTGAAACCCTCCATTTCAACTGGTTCATTTCTGGAAGTCCATGTTTGGGCTCCATTTTTTTCAAATGCTGCAATTAAAAGTGTTCATTATTTTGTTGATGTGCTTTATCTTCTCTTGAGAGAGAAACTATTTTGTCTGTATGGCTCTGCCTGGGAGTGCGAGAGGTCCCGAGTTCGATCCCCGTCTGAGTTGACCCGTGTTGTGTCCTTGGGCAAGGCACTTTATCCCAGTTGCCTACATGGGGGAATGATGACACTGTGTACTAAGGCATACTGCACGTCAATAGTGCACATGTCTTCAACTGCTGTAACCCTGCTTGAGCGGAGCTTGAACAGAGGGAGAATGTTGAGCTGACAGTTGCTCATTGATGCTCGGTGGTTCTCTCCGGGTACTCCTGCTTCCTCCACCTGTAAAACTGTCACAATCACGATTAGCCATTGTGCAGAAATATGTGACCTTAAACTCCAGTAAATAATAATAATAATATGGCTCTGTCTTGTGGCACTTTATTGGAGAGTGCCAATAGGCACTCTCCAATGAATTGTCACAGGGCAAACCTGTGTGAACAATTTTGGACAACCATAATTAACTGGTTGAGGGCTAAAAGCCACTATCAGGGTTTTCCAAAAAATGGGAGTACCAGATCAAATACCAACATGTTTCATATTCAGTCAAGTGCAAATAATTTTTTGTTTATATAAATTTGTTTTATTACAAATTACTGGAGAGTGCCTGTGGGCAATCTCCAATAATTTGTGATAAAACAAATTTTAAGGAACAAAATCAAATCATCAAAAATAATCTAGCCTCAATCCGTTAATTTAGCACTCCACAAGTTAAACATGATGAAAGGAGAGAAAGAAAAAAAATACTGAATTCGTTGAATGAAAAAATAAATAAAAATTTCAGTATCCTGTGTGACAACTGACAAGCTGGTGAGAATGGAAAACATTTTCCCAATTCCATAGGCAAAACTTGTGCTCTGTCTGTTATATAAATGAGAAGTCTGCGATTCTGTCCTTCCATCCTAGAAATTCAAGCTTTGATTATCTCCCTTGATATATATTGTACTACAGTTTTCCTATGCGTGGGTGGGGCCCAGCATCCTGGGATGGGAAGGCCCTCTAGTTCATATATAATGGAGGGTGCATTGTTTGTATGTAATCGCAACTCTACTGAGACAGTTTACATTGTTTGGCTAAAATTATCACTTCAGCACTTGCAGAGGATATCGTGACGTACTTCGAGCACAATATATTTTTCATTGAAAAAAGAAATGTCCATACGCTTACTGGGTATTGCATTCTAACTTTGAGGAGGTTGAGAAGAGAAGATGTGCAATGCTGAAGGTGCACTCGAATCTTGAGGTGAAATAGATTTCTCTCTGTATACACAGTGATGAAGGTATGTTCAACTGGACAAACTTGAATCTTGGGGGTCGCAAATAGCACTGGATTTCTCTCTGGATACGAAAAATAGAATGCCTGCAGAGTGGGCAATCCAGCTAGATTGGAATAAAGGGCTAGGATTCTATCCAGAAATAAGTTAATGCCAGACAATAGCAGTTCAAATGTCTCCTGTATGATGTTATATGGGGACTAGATGTGGTGTTAGGGAGGTAGATGGGTAATTAAAAGAGCAGTTTTGTCTGAATTGGAGGTTGGAAATGAAACTGTGCCCGATTACTCCCAACCATCACTCACTACTATGAGCAGAACACTGAAATGCCACAGTTTACCATTTGCTTTAGCAAAAATATATTTTTGAAATGGCATTATCCAGTAGTTTGCAACATCACTTTCAAATGTTATGTAAGTCTTGACACATTTTCACAGTTTTGTCATGTCAATATTCTTTACATATATATAACTTGCGGGCCTACCCCTACCAGGATGGGATGCCTCAACTGCATGACAGAAAATTATATTACATTGCATATGAAGGTAGATAATCTGGACAGAATTATAGAATTTATCTAACAGATAAAATAGTGCAAATACCTAATATTGCTCAGGGATTAGCAGCTCTGAACTGATGGGCATGAACACATAAATAACCTAGTGTTTTTTTCTGGACCACTATATGCCCACAAAATTAATAAAAATTAATAAACTTCTTTAACTGGTAGAGTGCTGGAAGCCCATATTTGGGCTTTATTCTTTAGTGCCGTTACTGCAATTTAAAGGCTTCATATTCTGAGGATGTACTTCATATTATCTTTGAAGTGATATTATTTTATCTGTTAGGATTTGCCTTGTTACAATTTATGGGAGAGTGCCTACTGGCACTCTCCCATAAATTATAACAAGGCAAAAATGCACAAAGAAATTTTAAGGACCAAAAATAATTTAGCACTCTACCAGTTAATAATGTGACATATTGGCTTTGAAAAATTTGCCTATGTTTCTGTTAGGATCCTGCGAATATTCGAGATTCAATTCGATATCGATATCATACATCTGCTTCGAGATCAAGCCCGAATCAGTCTCAAGATCAGATTTTTTTTGAATCTCTTGTGCTTAGTGCAATTTGTTAATTTCTAATAAAAATTGGATAAAATCGGCATAGACAATTCATTCATGCAGACTCAAATCATATTTGAGTAATTGACAATGTTTAATTGTTAGATTAGTAGTATATAGACTATAGATTGTCCATGGGTCGTACATGACATGCAGTTAATTTCTCGGACCTACAAAGAGTCTTGGAATTTAACCTTTTAACATATGGACAATCTACTTTTTGTTTATTTAAATGAATTCTGCCCTCTAGTGATGTGGCCGAGTGGATCCAATTTAGTCTGATGTATATGTGAGTGGAAAAGATTAATGTTTGTTCAAATGGAGCCCATCATGTCACATTTGGACAAGGAAGTTTGTGGACGATGCAGAAATCTGTTTTTTGTACAGAACTTCCATATGAAAGCTATGATTTGAATAATTTTTTGTATGAATGTTTAGTACCATGGGATACATCACATATAATACGGGGTTTTTTTTCGTACGTAAATTATGCAAATTAGACTAACTTTGATGTTTTTTGGCGTTACTTTCAGCACTGTAAGTGCAAATGCCAATACGGCTCGGGCTAGAGGCCGTATTTATGAACCGATCTTTACAAAACTCCTTGGGTACCTTTGTTATCACCGTGGGACGAGAACGAGTGTTTTTGGGTCCGATCCGAAATTCAAGATGGCCGACGGCAGCCATTTTGTACAAAATTTGGTGCAATCACATTTTTGCACAAAACTTTCATATGAAAGCGCTGATTTGAATAATTTTTTTGTGTGAATGTTTAGTACCATGGGATACATCACATATAATACGTTTTTTTTTTCTTGTGCAGAAATTATGCAAATTAGATGAACTTTGATTTTTTCAGTGCTACTTGCACACAGTAAGTACACATGTCAATACGGCTTGGGCTAGAGTCTGTATTTATGAACAGACCTTCATGAAACGTCTTGGGTACCTTTGTTATCACCTTGGGATGAGAACGAGTGTTTCTGGGTGCGGTCCAAAATTCAAGATGGCTGCCAGTAGCCATTTTGTACCGAAATTAGGTCTAATCACTTTTTTGTACACAACTTCACTACGGCTCAGGCTAGAGGCCGTATTTATGAACCGATCTTTATGAAACTTCTTGGTTACCTTTGTTATCTCCGTGGGATGAGAACGAGTGTTTTGGGGTGTGGTCCGAAATTCAAGATGGCCACCAGCAGCCATTTTGTACCAAAATTAGTGCAATCAGTCTTTTGTACAGAACTTCTGTATGAAAGTTCTGATTTGAATAAATTTTTGTATGAATGTTTGATAACATGGAATACATCACATATAGTTCGGGTTTTTTTCTCGTGCAGAAATTATGCAAATTAGATGAACTTTGATTTATTCAGTGCTACTTATATACTGTAAGTGCACATGTCAGTATGGCTCAGGCTAGCGTCTGTATTTATGAACCAATCTTCACAAAACTTCTTGGGTACCTTTGTTATCACCTTGGGACGAGAACGAGTGTTTCTGGGTGCGGTCCAAAATTCAAGATGGCTGCCAGTGGCCATTTTGTACCGAAATTAGGTCCAATCAGTTTTTTGTCACAACTTCTACACAGCTCATATTTGTGAACTGATCTTCACGAAACTTCTTGGGTACCTTTGTTTTCACCTTGGGACAGGAATGAGTGTGTTTTGGGGTGCCTTTGTTATCACTGTGCAATGAGAACAAATATTTTGGGGTTCAGTCAGACCCACTCTGGGACTCAAAGATTTTTTCTAGTTTAGCATCTGACTGTCACCCACCTTTACAATACTTTACCTATACATTTGTTACAGGCAACGGTCAGTATTTATGTACAGACCGTTACAATACTTTATATGTACCTTTGTTATCAGGTCATTACCTAGATGTTTGTCATTGCTGTATCACATACTATACATGTACATGTCTTTGTCTTGACAAGTTGAGCTACAGTGTCATTGACACTTTCATTTGTATTAAAATGAGTTTTGAAGGATATCGAGCGACTTTATGGAAAAAAAATTACTCATGTTTATTCCACAGGGTGGGTGAGTGGTGAGGGAGTTCATTTTTTTCTCCTTTTTAAAATGAGTTTTGAAGGATTTTGAGTGATTAGCCCCCCCCCCTCCTCCCCACCATCCCAGAGGCTTGAGTAGAGACTGTTGTGAATGGGGGGGGGGGGGGGGGGGGGGGGAGAGGGGGGCAGGGAGGGGTATGGGGAGGAGGTCAGTTGGGTGAATTATTTTTTCCTTACACTAAAATCCTTCAAAACTCATATTGAAACAAAAAATAAAATACTTCACCCAGTGGAAATTCCCCACACTCATGTGCTATTAGTTAAAATATGACATTAACCAATGGGAGATGGGATGCAAGGTTTATCACCCATGCTGGGTCTAAAAAAATAGAGAAATAAAGATTTAGAATTCCAGGTCCTGGAAAAAAAAATTGTTTGGGGGTGTTACTGGACATTCTGATATAATACTAGAAAATTCATTACATAATAATTACATGACTTCATTCCTTTGTCATGTTTAACTAGCCACACATGCTGAATTTGATCTTAAATCATTCTTTAAACACCACACAGAAGCATTGGGTTCCCAAAGATCAAACAGACTTTTCTTTTTTTTAAATTATACAAAGAGGGGGTGGGTGGTGAGTACTTTCAAAATGAAAAAAAAACTGTTTTATTAACCCTTTACCTGACATGAACAACAGATGACACTTGCAAAAGAAATTCTTGAATAACTAATTTTTTTCATTTTTTGTCTAAAAAACATAGGTTATGACCCTCATTGGAACGTGCTCAATGAGCTCGTTCCTATGAGGGGTCATAACCTATGTTTTTGAGACAAAAAATGAAAAAAATAATGAAAATTAATTGCCGATTTTTTTAGAATAGCACTGACCGGTTTTGGGCATTATGTTGGGTAAAGGATTAACCCAATGTCTGTAATTCTCCAGCCACTTCCTTCCAGTGACATGGCTAGATGCGTGGGGGGGGGGGGATGTGGATGGAGGGGGGGGGGGAGAATGCCTCTCTGAATTCCAACAGTATTCACGCTCCTCAGCTGCCAAATATCCAACATTTGAGGGAACCATTTGCACACCACCATCATTTTATTACAGTATTTAGGCCACACAAAGTAGATCTTCTGTTTCTCAGGCCATTATTTGTAAAATTGCATGTGGGTGAGCGTTTTTTTATTTTATTTTTTATTTCAGTAATTACTTCTTTGCCATCAAAAGTTCATGTTCTTGGTTCAAGTTTTAGGCCTCATAATCTACAGAATAGCATGGGTGGTGGTGTATTTCATCCCTTGAGTGCAAGAAGGCTTTGCAATGCTAAAGCCAAAAGGACCATGCGGGAGGGCCTGAGAAACAGATTTTTTATTTTTTTAGGCCTTATTTTATTTCTTTTCAGGTCGACTGCTACGGGAGTTATGACAGCTTTAATGAGGATAGCAGCAATTTGTGGAAATGTAATATTTGGGTTACTTGTTGATGTTCATTGTGCCGTACCTATGTTACTTGTTGCAGCATTGCTGTCATTTGGTGGCCTTTGTTCTATCAAACTACCTAATACAACCAAGAAGGACATAAATTAGAAATATTATTATATCTTTGCCTCATATGTTGCACGTCAGCAACATATTGTTCGAGACTCTTCTGTGGATAAATTAAGTCAAATAATTTGAAACAGATTTTGAATATTGAACTGTTTTGGAACAACAAGCGCCATGTGGGAACACCAGAAAGTGAAGCAGTGCCTGATTGCTGCTGTCAGGGTTCTTACGCCATTCTGAAATTCTTGAAAAACATTAGACATTTGCTGCATAAATAGGCCTGCATGGTATATTGTTTATTCAAACCAGTATTGATTGAATACCAGTGTAATTACAAAAATATCAGATTATCATTATTTATTCACCCAGAATTTAATATTCAAGATGTCAATGATGGTCACATGATATGGTTTTGTTGAAATATTTTGAAAAATTGATAAAATAATATTTAATATTATAAATTTTGATATCATCTGCATTGGGTAAATTTTTATTCAAACTGCATCATCAAGGCATGCTGATTTGTTCTGACTGTGATAGTTCAAGTCCCGATTGTGGTACGTATGTTCAGATATTTGAACAGACTTTCGATATACCGGTACACCACAGTATTTTTTGGAATACCGATACCGGTATTCAATTTCAGATACCGTGTAGCCCTATGTATAAGAACTATCAGTCATTCCTATGCAGATGGTCACAAAGTATCAGATCACCTCAATCAGAATACCAAACAAAACTTCTATTTTCACAGCTGATGCCAAAGCTTTGCAACTAGTGCTTGAACACATCAAGCAGGGCTTATATTTCAACAATTTGAGAATTGATTCACACAAAGATTCGCACAACAAAACCAGCGAGAATCCATGTAGATTCACTCTGCACCTCTGCTAGGATTCGCGTGAAGAGAATTGAGTCGATTTAACCCTTTACCTAACATTTCATCAGCATATTAACCAGTACAAGACTAACATGACTTGAGATATCCTGATGCTTTGTCAATAAAATTGTACAAATATTGCTGTCATTGGAATCGGCTCAGTGAGACAGTTCCAGTAACATTCATATTTGTTGGGTTTTATTGGCAAATATTGTTTATTTTTTAAAAAATCAAATTCAGTTTGTTTTAAAAATTAAAAGGCTCTGTTGGGTAAAGGGATAACATGTGTTATCAGTATACAACAGGGGTTCAACCATTGTGGCCTCATTGAATCCTGGGACACTCATGCCAGGTATGGATTCTCGCAACCATTTTTGCGAGAATCCAAATGGATTTTCCCAAATTTAGATGAAATATGAGCCCTGTCAGGCATATACAAGAAAGGAAGTTTTTTTTCTAATCCTCTTTCCTCTTTACTAGCTTTACTCAACCCCAGAGACCTCAGGTCATGGAACTTTGTGAGAAGTTGAATACTCAAACATCTGACCAATATGATATATTGTGTTTTGCTGGTTACCTGGATACGCTGGTATCCCCAGTAACACCAGGGCAGACAGTGCCACAAAACAGGCTTTAAATAAGCCTGTCACTGATTTTGAAATTACATTCAGTGATTTTAAACAAGATATCAGTAACTACATTAATTCTGTGTGGTAGACAGAATGGGACGGGGCGACAAGTAATAATTTCATGGCTTCCAACCAACTATCAATGATTAATATCCCATCTAATAACCTTGGTTGGAAAGATGTAATTTTGACACGATGTCATATTGTTCAATGAAGACTAACACATTCTTTTTTATAAGAGGGCTGCTTGCAACCAGAATGTGTTCCTTGTCAGTATATTTTGACAGTGGAGCACATTCTTCTAAATTGTACAGATTTTAATTAGAGGCAAATATTTTACTGTAAGAACGCCTAGAGATCTTTTTTATCATACAAAACCACACAAAATTCTGTCATTTCTTAAAGAAATACACCTTTTTACTAAATTTTACAATTGGTTTTACTATTTCTTTTCACATCTGAAATCAACAGATTGATTTATAATTATATAGAGGATATCTACGTTGTTTTAGAGAATGTCAGGAATTATCGCATGAGTGTGAACCTGAAAGTATTATTTTTCACAAGCGCTTGCGCGATTGAAAAATAATACTTTCAGGTCCACACGAATGAGATAATTCCCAATATTCACTAAAACAGCGTAGATTTTCTTTTTATTATATGCTACATGACATTTTACTCTGCAATATTCAGCCCAATTCGACTGCAAACAGTTTCAAGACAATAATAACAATATGCTGCTGATCATTCCATCAAGGCGATGTTCAAGGCGACGTCATACGTAACATCACTTAGGAAGCTACTGAAAACATTCATCGTGTGGATCAGAAAAATTCTTGTTAATTTATTAATTTTCTCCAGCAAGCACTCATGAAATATAAAACTTTCAGGTCCGCACTCATGAGTTAATTTCAGATACTGACTAACATTATAGTAGATTTTCTTTTTAGCTCACCGAGGGGAGCTCAACTTATCACTTGTCGTCCGTCGTCGTGAACATTCTTCAAACGACTTCTCCTCTGAAACCACTGGTCCGATTTTCACGAAACTTCATGTGGATGTTCATTACTATATGGCAATTCATGTTTGTTCAAATGAAATGGCCATGTCTCTTGGGGGCTCTGTATGGGGGCATAAATCTGATAGCACCGTATGAATTATAGAAAAATTATTAAAAAATCTTCTTCTCCAGAACCAGCAGGCAGAATCATTTGATATTTGGTATACAGCATTATGGGGTGGATCTGATTCAAGTTTGTTCAAATCAGCCCCTTGGATTCATATTTGGGCTCACTATAGGAGCCCAAATTCGAACTTAGTGCATTTCAGGCAAATTTCTTAAAAAATCTTCTTCTCCAGATCCAGAAGGCAGAATCTTTTGATATTTTGTATGCAACATTGTTGGGTGGATCTGATTTAAGTTTGTTCAAATCGGCTCCTGGATTCATATTTGGGGTCACTATAGAAGCTCGAATTGGAACTTAGTGCATTTCAGGCAAATTTCTTAAAAAATCTTCTTCTCCAGATCCAGCAGGGCAGAATCTTTTGATATTTGGTATGCAACATTGTGGGGTGGATCTGATGTAAGTTTGTTCAAATCAGCCCACTGGGTTCACATTTGGGCTCAGTATAGGAGCCCAAATTTGAACTTAAGGCAAATTTCTTTAAAATTCTTCTTCTCAAGATCCAGCAGGCAGAATCTTTTGATATTGGGTATGCAGCATGCTTATGGGGTGAGATTCAAGTTTGTTCAATCCAAGTCCCTGGGTTCATATTTTGGGCTCGCTGTGGTAGCCCGAATTATAACTTAGTTCAAAATGAGGAATTTTCTTTAAAAATCTTCTTCAGATCCAGCAGTGCATGAAAGTGTTCATGAACAGCACATTGAATCGTTGAAACATGGAAGTGATTTGATTGATACTCGGAACAGATAGCATCTTGCAATCTGATTCAGCTTGCAGGTTTCTAGTACAAACATGGCCTGAAAGTCTGAAATATAAGTTTTTGGTTTGGTACATCCTTTGAAAGGATGTACCAAAGCAAAAACTTATATTACGGACTTTCAGGCCATGTTTGGACTAGCGGGTTTCATGCATCAAATCAAGGTGAATACATGTTGAATTACTGCTGGAAATGATCGGTATGCACTCAAAAACACTAAATTTTCCTTTCATTATACGTTTCTAGAACAAATTGCGCATTTCCACTGATAATTTGGCTTCTATTCACCTTGAAGTGATGTTTTGAAAGCTGCCATTTTGATTGATACTGTGAAAGTGAAAATTTCTATATCTTCACAGTGGGGGATATGATTTCTATCTTTCTGCAATTTCTTCGATAATCTGTTGTTTAGCTTATAATAAATAATCCATCATTCAATCATAAGCTATGTTTTGGATGCAAAATTGAGAAAAATAATAAAATTTGGATGTTGTTTTATAGCGGGTTCTGGCCTTGTGCACAAGCTTGGTTCCATCATGCATTTCCATCTGTATGTAAAACCCCACCTGCATTTCTTCACCATTCTACATATGTTCCTGCACTTAGATGATTGGCTAAGGTGGCACTATGGGTACTTTGTGAGAAAATTACTTGGTATTGACTTTTTATAAATTATGGATATATTTTCTTTTCATATATATTTTTTAAAAATTAAAGAAATAATTATGATTGGCACAAACTAGTAATTCTTTGTTGTACACAGATTTGTCATTACACTTAGTACATTGTCTAGGGTGGTACTGTGGGCATTTTGAGGGTGAGAAAATTACTTGGTATTTTGTTTTTATATATTATATATATATTTGTTTTTTTTATATATTTTTGAAAAATTAAAGAAATAATTATGATTGACACAAGCTAGTAAATCTCTGTTCCACATAGTTTCAATAAATTATTTTGTAGTTTTATATTCCCCATGGGAACCCCGGGAAGTAAGCAGCACTTGTTTACTGTGGTAAACCAGTTCCGCTTTCCTACTAAAATAGGACCCAGTCACCAGTGCTTGGGGTGAAAGTCCTCTAAAATGGGCAACATGTTGATCAACGATTGACTAAACTTGACTTCATCTCCATGTTGTGTCACGATTAGCCATGGTGCATGAATATGTGACGTTAACCACCAACAAACAAACATGTAGTTTTATATAGGAAAAACAATTTTATTTCTGAATTCAACGTAATTTTTACCCAAAATTGGCATTTTTTGCGAAAATATTTTATAGTTGAAAACTACCCACTTCTTCTGACACACGTATAACAAAAAAAAAATCTAGTGCTTTTGGATGGATACTGAAAATTATCTCATTTGTGACCATGGCAAGGCATTTACAAAAAATAAACAATTGTCACTCGTGAGATAATTTTCAGTATTCACTCAAAAACACTAGGCTCTGTTAACCTTCTACACACTGACATCAAAAGTTTTCAGCAGCATATTTTTTCCACAATGCAACTGAGAATTTAAAAAATGATATCTTGTTTGACAGAGCTCATTGAGCTCTGTCAAACAAGATATAATTTGTTAAATTTTTCATGCTGTATGAGCAATATGTTGTCAATGACAAAAATTTTGAAATACTACCTGAGTGCTAAACAAGATATAAAATGCACACTTTATCTCTAGAATACAAAATAGTGATCAAATATCCCTGTTACATGAATATTCTTGTTAATATAATAATTTTTTCCAAAAAAATGGCTATTCAATTAACCCTTTACCCAACCCAGACGAGATCAAAATTTATTATTTTAAATATTATTTTTTCAGATTTTCCAAAAAAATTGTACAAAACCATATTATGTGACCCTCATTGGAACAGACTAATTGAGCTTGTTCCAGTGAGGGGTCACAGGATATGATTTTGTTGAAATGTTTTGAAAAATAAATGTTTTCAAACCGCTAATTTTGTAAATTACATGGGTGGATGTGGCCGATTCGTTACGTAAAGTTTTACCAGGATCCCACTCTATTACAAAATACCTTTACTACTTTACAAGTCATTCATGATTTGCACAGTTTCCCTATATTTATTGTATCAGTATCGGATATTGCAGTGAGAAGTACGAGTTATTGGCTTTTCTGCTAACACCCATATTTGTCCATCATTAGAAGAGGAGCAGTGCTTGTTTACTGTGGTAAACAAATTATGCATTACTATCAATGCCTGGGTGAAATTTCTCTGAAGTGGGCAGCATACATTACTGTCATCACAAATGCAAATAGAGAATTTTTATTAGATCATGACTGCGTTGCAAGCTGGGTGAAATTCTTTGACCAATTAACTCCCTGCAGCACTATATAATCGCACCTGTGAAATAAAAAATACAAGGATACTGAATCCAAGATCCTGTTTGTGTTTGATTTTCAGCTCAACTTTGACGTAAGTCAAATTTGAGGTTATGCCATGGCCAGAATAAGGTGCGCATGCATGAGAAAAATGGACACATTTTTCTCAACTCCTGGAAAATATCCCACCAAATCTTAAATTATCCCTCATATTTTGTGCTGATTGTATCAACTATACCCCCAGGAAGGTAAGATCGTTCCAAAAACAAACTACCATCCGAAATCTGCATAACAACAAAAGTAATTTTCAGAAGAAATAAAAATCTGAGGACGTCTCCAATGTAAACAAAGACAAAGATGGCGGCAGTTTCAAAGAATTTCAAATAAACTGACAATCCACAACAGTGAGAAGGTGTGTGTAGGTGAGTTCATCTTATCACCGCATCTTTCTACTGCTAAACCATGTCAGGCCTGTTTATCATCCTGTCTTTATTACTTGTTGGACACTTCAGCTACTTAACACCAACTGCAGACAAGAGAAATGGAAAGCAAATATTTATACTTGTAAACAACTTGGACTTCTCAGATAATGATGTAATCCTGCACAATATTAGAAAATACATCAAAGAAGTAAATAAAAGAGGGCTCATGGACACAAAACACCATAAAATTATTGGGCACCTCGCATACATCTCCATGTTACTGATAATCATATCAAATGATATAAACCTAAATCCTGGACCAGAAACATCAGGCTTCCTATGTGGAACCTGCGACAAACCGATCACTTAAATGACAAAGGTATTATGTGTGATACCTGCAAAGAATGGTTTCATACCAGCTGCCAATCTGTCACATTTCGAACATACAACATCCTGGCAGAAGATAGTGCTATAGCATGGAATTGCCTAATTTGTGACAACCCGAACTACAACTTTCAGTCCATCAAATCTAAGCAAGGACTTGTGAAAAACCTAATAGAGAGTACCAAACCTGATATCGTCTTAGGTGCAGAGACATGGGTAGACGCATCTGTTACGGACAATCAAATATTTCCTCCAAACTACAAGATCTATCGCAAAGACCACAATATGAATGGAGGTGATGTACTAATAGCAATAAATATTCAGCTACACCATATTTAGTATGGAAATATGTGGAATGTCCAGATATACAGTATTCAGGCCATATTCCGACTCTGAAAAACTAGCTTGTTGCAATAGATATATACGGACACTTTACGGGTATCTATCATATAATATATCCCTCCTAAAAAATTCACTCCCAAAGTAATCACCAAATCGCTTCCAAGGCCAAAGCAGCCTTCCTCTTCTGTATATATTCTGATACTACTTATGTATCTTGTACATATCATTCACCTTTATCTTTTGTTAGTTTATGTTGTATCTTTTTCTTTCACATCTACTTTTTCTACATCCTTCACAGTCCACCATGACTTCTGTTCTAGAGCCATCCTGAATACACCTTCCTTCCTACATACAGCCGCCTTTTTACTTGTAATCATGACTGGTACCTATATACGAGCACAAAGTTTTTATTATCAACCACAGATCACATAATGTGTTGCATTGATCTATGCCGTGCTCGAATTGGTACCTTTAACTTTTTAGTCTATATTCGGAGCTTAAAGCACAGACTTCCGAAAGACGAGTCTATCTGTATTTTAACCTATCTTTTCATGCGTCTCATTGGAATTGCTCTGCATGAAAGTGTTGCTGCTATGGTTGCTCTATCTCTATGGCAATACACCGAGTACTCCTCCACAACCTGTGAGCATTCTCATTGCACAAACCGGTTGATAAGCTGCAATTGCGTTAGTCCGTATCCTTATCAAGATTTGGATGTCTCGAAGTCAACACTGACTCATTCAGTTAGAATTGCAGTTTCCGTGACTGTTTTGGCTTTCTCGTACTTAGCTATACTTATATTATTGTCGGGCGATATCGAAACCAACCCTGGCCCGAACTCTGTCGACTCAGAGCATGATCACAATACCCTGAAAATTCTACATGTTAACATTCAAAGCCTGAAACCCAAACTGGATCTTATCCAATGTGAATCTTCATCATTTGACGCTCTGTCTCTCACTGAGATTTGGTTGCAGAACAGCGAACCAACAACTGATATCCTAATCCATGGATTCCCAGAACCATTGCGATTTAATCGTCCGAATAGAGGTGGAGGGGTTGCTATTTACATTAGAGATGGTATTTCCTTTCGACACAGGCCCGACCTTGAGATCCTGAATACGGAGTGCTTATGGGCTGAGGTATTTACAAAATGACATAGGTCGCTTTTTTATTAGGGGTTTTCTATCGCCCACCCAACAACCCTCGAGACAAGTGGGATGCAATATCAACCTCAGTCGAAAAAGCAAGAGATACGCGAGAAGATGACTTAATTGTTACAGGTGATTTTAATGATAACCAGCTAAACCCCACAGGAAGCAGATTTTCTGAAATAATGAATTATTTTAATTTCAAACAGCTTGTGGGTGAGCCAACGTGTTTTACCGAGTCGTCAGCTTCATTGATAGACCTTTTTGCGGTTAGCGACACAGTGAATGTGAAAACCTGTGAGGTCTTAGAACCGATTATCCCCGACATGACCCGCTATCATTGTCCAATTACCATTGATGTCGAGTTTCCAAAACCAAGACCCCATACTTTCAGAAGACGGATTTGGTTGTACTCCCTTTGCAATTATGGTGCATTAAATGCCGCCCTCTCTCGCGAAGACTGGAATTCTCTATTTGATAATCCATGTTTAGATACCATAGTCTCTAACTTCACTGACAAATTAATCGATACTGCTTCTAAACATATACCAAACAAATACAGTACTTCGAGGTCCAATCAGCCGAATTGGATGCACAACGAAATACGAGTACTAATAAGACAAAGAAAACGCTTGTACCGCATAGCCAAACGAAGTGAGCTTCCGAACGCTTGGGCAAACTATAAACATAAACGGAATGAAGTTGTTTCAGCTATTATGAAGGCAAAAACCTTACACTTATCCAAAGTCCAGTCTACCTTGAGGAGTAACGAAACTCCAATTTCACAGTGGTGGAAAACACTAAAATCCTTCCTTGGTAGTAGACGCCCTGCTGAAATTCCTGTTATCAACCACATGAACAAAATATATTCCTCAAATATTGAGAAAGCGGAAGTACTCAATGAATACTTCTGTCTCTTCCGTCGATGACTCCCGTGCCTCCCTGCCAGATCTTATATACTCTGCCCCCACAAACAATTGATAGTATAACCATTCACTGTAGTGAGGTGTACGAAGCACTGAAATCTTTAAAGGTGTCCATGTCGTCGGGTCCTGATCTTATCAGTCCACGTCTTCTTAAAGAATGTAAAACTTCCTCAAGTGAACCACCTTCGGTTTTATTCAACATACTGCTGAATAACTCATATTTCCCTTCAATGTGGAAAAAGGCAAACGTCTCTCCAATCCTAAAAAAACATAGTAATTATCGCCCCATATCCCTGATTAGCTACGTTGGTAAAGTCTTTGAAAAATGTATTTTAAACAACTATGGCAATTCCTGAACAATACCAACGCTCTTAGTCAATTCTAGTCAGGTTTTAGACCAGGTGATTCGACTATTCTCCAACTAACTGACATATATGACGAATTCTGCAGAGCGTTGGACGAAGGGAAAGAGGTTAGGGTCGTTTTTTGCGACGTCAGTAAGGCCTTCGACAAGGTATGGCATGCTGGTCGCATTCACAAGCTGGAGCGTATTGGTATTTCGGGTGATCTACTGTTATTTATAATATCGTACCTTTCAAATAGAACTCAGTGTGTGGTGGTGGCATCAGAGGCATCTTCATGGCGACCTATAAATGCTGGAGTACCACAAGGATCTGTTCTTGGGCCCTTATTGTTTCTAATCTATATAAACGATATAACTGAAAATTTACTTAGTAGTATACGCCATTTTGCTGATGATACTTCTTAAAATCTAATTGTGGAAAATCCAAACCAAGCCTCGAACCTAATTAACCACGATCTAGCTGCAATTGAACACTGGACTGAAACATGGTTAGTTGAGTTTAAATCTAAACAAAACGAGAGTATTATTATAACACGCAAAACCAACCCCACTGTTCATCCACCCCTATTTCTAGGTGGCACTCAGATATGTGAAGTCAATACTCATAAGCACTTAGGAGTGGTATTAAATACCACATGTACTTGGAACAACCACATTGACCATATCTGTTCCAAAGCCTGGTCTCGTTTAGACTTGCTGAGGAAACACAAGTTTGATCTCGACCGTAATGTCTTGGAGAAGATATACTTTGCCTTTATTAGGCCGCTACTGGAATACGCCGATACTGTTTGGGATAACTGTTCGTTAAGCCAAGTCGCCGATTTAGAAAAAATTCAGATCGCAGCGGCGAGAATAGTTACAGGTGCAACACTCAGTGCTAGCAAATCCTTGCTATACACCGAAACACGATGGGACCCTCTTGAAGAAAGACGTCGTAAACATAAACTGGTTCAGTTCTTCAAAATGTATCACGACTTGTTGCCTCCTTATATTGCTATTAAAATTCCACCTCTCATATCCTCGACAAATCCATCATTCAACCTTCGAACTAGGCAAAACCACAGTTCCATTTTATCGAACAAATCTATATCAGTCCTCGTTCATTGCCAATGTTACTGATCAGTGGAATAACTTGCCGCTACCAGTTCGCGAGAATTCCTCATTAAGTGAATTTAAGACCCTAAAAGCTGGCAACCTACGACCACAGATATTTTATAGCGGGGCCAAATCTTGTGCAGCTCAAATTTACCACTGTAGATTGAGGTTACGTTGTAGCAGTCTTAACGTCCACTTATACGAAAATCACCTAGCACCTAGTCCACATTGTCAGTGTGGCGAGCTCGAGACACCTGAGCACTTTCTCCTCCACTGCCCAATCTTTCTTAACGCACGTAATGAAACGACCAACTTACTCCCCTTTTCTATAGACATTTCCATACTTCTGTTCGGTTCTGAATGTTTTGAACAACAAGGAAAAAAGTAGAATTTTTGATGTAATGCATGACATTATCTTATCGAGTGGCAGGTTTCGGTGACAACAACTCATATTCTCACAAACTTCATCTTCCCTGGGCTTTGCGCTTTAATATTAACATCATCAAGATAAAACTCTTCCTACTTATGCAATTATTAAATCAGCTGCCCAAAGGCAAGGATTTGAATTCATCTGTATCTGTATTATACGTTGCGACGATCCACTTCTGGCGTATTGCAACGGGTGGGAGGACGCTTTACAGTGTTGTTACGTTGCTGCTGAGGTTCTCCTTGAACTCTTCCGGTGTTTCTGCGCAGACAACCGTATTATCCAGGTGGTTCCACTCCACAACTGTTTTTACAAAAAACGAATTTTTGTACTGTTCAGTTTTTGCTGTTTGTACAGTGTAGCCTCTGCTGTTGTTCACTACTGAACGTTCTATTATATTGTCGATGTTGTAATTTGATAGGTTCTTTGTTGTAATACGTCTACCTTGTTTCTTTGCTTCCAGGAATTGATCTGGAGGTAAGGCTGGTATCAGCCCCCCGGCCACTTTGTACATAAAGTGTAGTCAGATTTGCTGTCGTCTAGCTTGTAGTGGTGGTATTTCAAGGTTCTGCAGCATTTTGGTGACACATCCACTATCTCTTGATTTGTAGTCTTTTGTGATGAAGCGAGCAGCACGATTTTGAATACGCTCGAGTTTGTCTATATCTTTCTTGTGGTATGGGTCCCAGATTACTGCCCCATATTCAAGAGTGCTTCTGACGAGAGATAGATAGGCGGTACGTTTGCTTGCCTGTGGACAGTTTTTTAGGTTTTTTCTCAGGAAGCCTAGTGTTGAATTGGCCTTTTTAGTGGTGTTGCTGATGTGTGTAGCCCACTTCATATCCTCAGATAGTTGGATGCCTAGGTATGGGTTGCTGGTAACTTGTTGTAGAATCGTGTCGTTTAGGCTATAGAAGTGGCTTATCTTATTCTTTATGCTGAGAATGTAACATTTTTTGACGTTGAACCTCATACCCCAGTTCGATGCCCATGTTTCCAGGTGTTTGAGATCCTCTTGGAGTGTAATTTGGTCTCTGTTGGAGTTGATTTGTCTATATAGCTGGCAGTCGTCGGCAAAGAGGCGTATTTGCGATGACACGCATTCTGGCAGGTCGTTTATGTGGCATAAGAATAATAATGGTCCCAGGACTGTCCCTTGTGGTACTCCCGAGTCAACCTTTACTTCTTCTGATGCCTCCCCTTCTAAGACCACTTTCATGGTGCGTCTGGTCAAGAAGTTTGTCAGCCAGGTGTGAATTGGGCCTTTTATGCCATATCTGTCGATCTTGTGCAGCAGTTTTGAATGTGGCACGGTGTCAAATGCCTTTGAAAAGTCGAGGATGGCTATGTCGACCTGTTTGTTGTTGTCAAGAGCTTTAAAGAAGTCGTTTGTTGTTATTAAAAGCTGGGTTTCGCACGAGTAGCCGGAACGGAAACCGTGGTTCAGATTTGTAAGGATGTTGTTTTTCTCAAGATGATGTAGTATGTGGCGACATATTATATGCTCCAGTAATTTGCATGCTACAGAGGTTAGGGATATTGGTCTGTAGTTCTCAGCTAGGTGTCTATCTCCTTTTTTATAGGCACACGATATGTTTGCTGTCAGCCAGTCCGTCGGTAGTACTCCTGAGTTAATTGATGTTTGGAATATGCTACAGAGGCCTGGTGCTATGTTGGTTGCGCATTTGTGCAGGATCATATTTGGGATGTTATCTGGTCCGCTAGCTTTCGATGGATTTATTTTTTTTTAATAATTTTTCAACTCCTGGTGTTGTTATTTCTAATGGTCCGATGTTATGTTTAGCCTGTTTGTTGACAGTTGGCATTGTACTGGTGTTCTCTATGGTGAAGACTGATCTAAACTGATTTATTAGTAGTTGGGCCTTGCCTTTGCTGTTGTTTACAAGTTGTCCTTGGTCCTTTAATGGCGAGACGCCTAAATTGTCTTGTTTTTTTGACTTGATATATTTCCAGAATGGTTTTGTTGTGTTTCTGCTGAGACCGTCTTGGATGATGTTATTGACATATTCCCATTCAGCTCTTCGGATGGCTCTTTTGCATTCTTTTTGGAAAACTCTGTAATTCTTCCAATTCTTGGTTTTGGATGCTTGTGTTCGTAGTTTTTGTTTCCGCCGGAGCAACCGTCTGATTTGTTTGTTGATCCAGGGTAGTGTTCTTTTTGCTTTCTGTACTTTTGATGGTATTAAGTCTTCTATATCTTTTAGGAGGTTTGTTTTAAATGTATTCCACATTAGGTTTACCTCTGATCCTCGTTCTTGCATATCAATTAGGTCCTTTGATAGGGTGTCTAGCCTTTCTTGTAGTAGGTCCCAGTTTGCTCTGGAGTACTGGTATGTTTTCCTGGGCTGTTGTTTGGAGCAAGACGGTTTTGTGTCTATGTCTGTGACTATCATATCGTGGTCCGATATTCCAGGTACTGAGGTTGATGTTTTAACGAGGCTTGGATTTGTTGTGAATACCAAGTCAATTATATTTCCTTCTCGTGTTGGTGAGTTGTGGATTTGGATCATTTGCACATCTGCGGTGGTGTCTATCAGTGCTTGTTGTACTGCCTTTTCTGTGGCTTTGGGAATTAAGGTAGTATCTTCCCAGTTTATATGTGGACAGTTGAAGTCGCCTGTAAGTATAATATGCTTTGAGGCTGGTCCAGTGTTTATCAAGTTTAGTGATTTTCTGAGTTCGTTCAAATCTTTGGTATTCCGTTTAGGCATGTAAAAGGCTCCTATCAGAAGATCTTTGTTGTTCTGAAGCTTGATCTTTACCCATTCCAGTTCGCAGTCTGTTACAAGTTGAGTTTGTTCGACGGATACCAGGTCTTGGTTTACCAGTATAAATACACCTCCGTCGAGTGTGCCCCTGTCATTTCTGTGGGCTGTATAGTTTCCAGGGAAGACTTCGCTCGACTTGATATGGTCTTGAGTGAGGTTCCTGCCGGGTTTAATTCCTTTCAACCATGATTCAGTTCCGCATATTATATCTGGCTTTATATAGTGTATGGCTGCTTCTAGTTCAGCTCTTTTCTCAAGCACACTGCGGCAGTTTACTGTGAGGATTCTCAAGTTCTTTTTAGTTGGTAGGTTGTAAACTGATGAGCTACCTGTTTGGTGTTTAGGTGATGTAACTTTGGGTGGAGGCGGGCTTGTTCTTAGGTCCCTTGGGCTGCTGGTTGTCAGTGGACTAAACACTATATTAGAGCTGATGGATTCCATGGTGATGTTCTCGTCTGTGAGTGGTGCGTAGACGTTTGATGAATTTATTTCATAGCTGTGGAATGTGAAGCTGGTGCAATTTATGTTGTCACATTTGCAGCATAACCATTGTACATCTGATCGGTTCAATAGTTCGTAATCGGTAGAGCACAGTTCTATGCAGGACTTGTGATGCCAGATATTGCAGTTATCGCAGGCCACTCCCTCGCAGCTCCAGGTTACAGGGTGGTCGCATAGTCCGCATGGATAAACACTGGATTGTTTGGTCTTTGGTCCAGGGTTGGGCTTTATGTCACCTGCCAGTAGCAGTATAAGCAGTGTGAGTGTTTTTCGCTTTGTGTGCTTGGTTATTGGTAGGCTGATTGGTCTTCTACTTGTCCAAGATAAGAGTGGATTTAGCAGTGAGTGTCTTACTTGCTGTGCCGTCCACCGTTCTTCTATTGTGAAGTTGTAGCAGAATGTTGTCAATAGTGTGAATAGTAGGAATATATTAACCATGTTACAATGTGCCAGTTTAGCGTGGATAAACTCACACTGACTGGTGAATCTTGGTGGTCTGTGTAATCAGTGTAGCTCGGATAAGCCCGTGCTGACTGATTTGGGTGTGTTGTCTGAGCGTATGTTCCAACAGTCTTTAATCATCTGTGTTGTGATTTATTTCAACCAGGTTTTAGCTAACAATGGATCTGGGTGTATTCCATCTTTATATAATTTAAAGTTGTAATATTGTCGTTTAGTTGACTTCCTTTGGTCTGTTTTTTTGTACCTCGAGTTTACTGATAGGTCACATTAGAACTGAGGTGAATGAGCTGTTGGTCTTAGTTCGCTGTTGATATTTCTGATGTGTTTATTTAGGTTGTATATTTGCTGTTCTAATATCTCGTCTTGGTTTTTGAAATCGGTTGATGACTTGTGACCTTTGTGTTCATTCCATTTGGTAATTGAGTAGACTGGAAGTTCTAGTATGGTGATTTTGCAGCGGTGGTGGTTTGCTAGTTGTACAATTTCTTGTATGTCTTCCTTTGCCTTGTCTACACTGTCATTTCCAAAGGAGGAGAGAGATATGTATTTTTTATTTCGTGTTGTTAAATTACAGGTTCCTAGCCAGATGTACAACCAGGCAGGCTTGTATGGTTTAATTTTCTCTTGGATGTTTGATTTCAGCCATTTTAATCTGTCCTCAGCTGTAGCACCGCTCTTACACCACCAGATTATATTGTGTTCAGCTGGGGTATTTACGTGTTGCTGTAGCCAATTTCCTTTGCTGTCAGAAATGAGAATTGGTGTGTAGCATTTCTGTTTCCCTTGGATTGAGATATGAGGTTTCTCGATGAATTTCTTTAATTTATTTTCCGACATGTATTGTTCCGATGTGTCGTTGAAATCTCGACTTCATGATGGCGGTTATGACAAAGTGGCTTGTTGGGGGGTCGAATACACAACACTTACCTGTTTTGTTGTCTACATGTTGATGTTTACTTAGCACAATAGCTTGAATACTTGCGTAAGCATCTTATACATTGGTTCTTGTTATTTATGAACTTATTTATGAACTTTTTTTTATCAAATAGTTGTAATTTCTTTGATATTTTCTTTGCGAGTTGACAACGCATCATATGAATTCTTATTCTAACGGCATCATGTATTCAGGATGGACTACTTCTACTTCTTATTCATTTCTTCCCTCTTCTGTCTAACTTCTTCTACTCTTGACCTTTTATAGTTTAAACAATCTCGCAGATCGCTGCCCGGGGGCTGGTGCCTGTAGGTCAAGTTCTACTGTTTACGAAATACGCAAGTTTCGGTGCTTCTCTGTGTAGATGTGGGCAAATGAATAGCAATTTGGCTACCTTTTCAATTATGGTGTGGTTCATTGCCAGCGGGGATCATACCCCTGGGCAGCGATATGCGAGGTTCACTGCTGATTCATGCCATCATCCTTTGAAAACTGTTCTTGAATAAAGGAGACGACTCATATAAGCCTATGGCTTCCTGTCGAATCCTCGTCTACTTACAATCCCGATTACTTCTGTTTCTGTTATACAGTGTACAACCATGAAAAATGTTGCCGTTCTGTGGTATTATTATTATGTAATGTATACGTGTAACACTGCTTTATGAATAAATATTGTTTAAACTAATAGCAATAAATAATGACCATCTTAGCTCACCAGTACCAGAATTACAAACAGACTGCAAAAGGCTAATACTTTTTGCCGGTAAAAAGTACGGTATCCGATAAAAAGGATGGTAAGTGTATGAAAACGACGTTTTAAAGTACTAAATGTACCTCTGAATGTGTGAAAAGTGATTATTTAAGGAAGCTCAACGCAATAATAAATATATAGAATGAAGATTAAGTATTGTTTTTTTTTTATTGCAGACTATTTTCAAGACAAAATAGATCATTTCACCATCGACACTGATCGACACTGATCGACACGCCATTTTGTGCAAGGAAAACAACGAATTCACTGAGGTGCGCAAAGGGGTGAATATTATCATACTTGCTCGATGGAGGTGTTACGAATTCGTGTGCGTAACATTTGGATGTTTCTGTTCAGTACGAGGGGATTTAACAGAAAGGTTTTGGGAGAGAAGCCATTTATAATTTGAAAATAGTCTACAATAAAACAAACAATACTTAATCTTCGTTATATATATTTATTATTGCGTACGCTTCATTAAACTGTCACTTTTCACACATTCAGCTGCACATTTAGTACTTTAAAACATAGTTTTTATATACTTTCCGTCCTTTTTACCTGCAAAAAGTTGTGTTCAAGCTATTTTTTTAAACAGGTGTTCATAACTTATTTTCAGTGAGCGTTTCGCCAAACGTATGCCAAGGTGATAATAAATATTAAAACCAATCATACCTCAGTGGATACTAGTTCTAGATTCCTGAATGTCCTACCCAAATGATACTCACAGGTGCCTATTAACGGAGCACCTTGTTCTCACTCCACCAATCCCTATGTGTGAGCTCCCAGTGGTAGGCCCGGGGGGGGGGGAGTGGCTGAGGGCCACCAAAACCATATTTAACTGTTTTTAACCCCCATGTTTCCCCAGGAGGCACCAGAATCGATCTCAGAGATTCAGAATTTGAAGAAAAAGGGCTCATAATCGTGGGAGGGAATACGCACAATTCAAATGTTGTATCGATCTAGTTCCCCCCCTCCCCCATTTCGAAAATTTTGGAAGGTCGTTGTGGGGTTTGCCCCCCCCCCCCCCCGAAAAAAAATGCATTTGGGGCCTCCTCCTACACCTAAACTCACCCAAGGGCCACTTGGCCCAATAATGCCTGCAGTATCACTTTTCGAGCAGAATCTTCAGCACCCTCCAAAAAATTTGGCGCGTACACCTATGAAAATATTATTTATTTATTGGTGTTTAACATCATTGTCAGCATGTGGGCTATATCATGACACAACATAAGTATAAATTCAAGTTGTGCCAATCGTTTATGCATATGTTGCCCACTTACTGAGTAATTGCACTCCAGCGGCATTGGTTACTAGGTCCTATTTTACCCGTAGGGTGAAACAAATCTACCTCAGTAGATATGCAGCCCTTCACTTTCCGGGCGTCGCATGGAGAGTCAAAATATTAAAACTTCCGACTGTGAATATTTCCCATAATGCAACTAGAAATTTAACCAATTCAATCTCGTTTGACAGAGCTTGAGGAGCAGTCAAATAAGATTGAATTAGTTCAATTTCTAGTTGCGTTATGGGAAATATATTCGCAGGTGGAAGTTTTAATATTTTGACATTACAGGGGTGGGCGGGGCTTAGAAGCAGTATCCTTCATATTAACTTGCGACTCGAATTTAATCCTTGATGTCGAACAAAGACAGACTGATTAAACCGAGGAAAATATTTAAAATTTACAATCACTGCATTCCTTTTGCACTTGTTTTTTTTTTCATTACTTTGAAATAAACTGATTGTAAGATATCCCAAGCTGAAAAAAGATCATACCATATTTTCCAGCAACTCAACCTTCCACATGTTTATAAGGGAAAGGGTTGGGGGCGGGGTGGATTCATCAAAACCATCAATTCAATGCTGATTTACACTGTTTATTTAACTTTATATGGGCCCTTTTATGATGTGGGGGCCTCCCTAATCTCCGGTTCAGATTAACACTGAATGACACTGACCACTAAACCATGGCATTCTCTAAATACCACGGGGGAGGAACTGTTCCATGAAAGAGATTCCTGTTCCGACTTTTTAAGCAGTTCTTTACCGATTTGTTACAGTTCGCTAGCGAATGAATTTCTGACAGAAAGTTGAAAAATGGAAGATTGCAGGTGCATATTAACATCATTGGGGTCAAATAAGTTTCGTTTCATATAAAACTATATCACCGCTGTCCATTTGAGGGACAAGGTGAAACAAAGGGGACAAATTGTAAAGTTGCCATGCGTTTTAACAGAAGCTATATTTTGTACAGAAATCTCATTGTCTATACAGTAATTTTGTAAGCCTCGTTTTCTTCCATATAAATATTTTCTTTAATGAAATCTGGGGTATCCGGCAAGATATAATCACTCTCAGCATATTTTAAGTTCGACAGAAACCCAAGGGATCCGGGCGACCGAGATTTTGAGCTCTAAACATTCATGCAAAACGCGCCAGTTCACTACTGATCAGATCGGTTCGCTTCGTTTTCAGCTTAACTTGACATAGTCAAGATAAGTTATTGCCTCTACGCGTGCGGAAGTCTGTGAGTCTGTTAGTCTGTGAGAATGTGAGTCTGTTCACATGTTCCTTTAGCACGGGCTATACCCCGCAGTTCTTGTCTGATCGTCACGAATTTTCATATGCAGGTTTGGGATCATGTCTAGATGAGAACGTCCCCTTGTGGTCGCGATCGGTCAACCGGTATGGCTGCCCGAGCCCAAAACCCGAAAACCATTAGCACAGTCTACAGGTCGTATTTATGAAGGGATTTCATTGTAACTTGGTAGGATGCCTCTGTATAATGCCTAGATGGGAACGTCCCCTTTTGGGCATGATCTATCAACCGTGATGGCTGCCCAAGCCCGAAACCCAAAAACTTTTAGCACAGTCTGCAGGTCATATTTATTGAGGAATTTCATTGTAACATGAAGGGTCGACTTCATACAATGTCTAGATGAGAAAGTTCCCTTTTGGTCCTGATTGGGCAACTGTGACGGCTACAGGGGCCCGAAGCCCGAAAACCTTTAGCACAGTCTACAGGTCATAATTATGAAGGGATTTCATTGTAACTTGGTAGGATGACTCCAAATAATGTCTAGATGAAAACGTCCCATTTTGATCGCGATCATTCAGCCTTGATGGGTGCCCGAGCCCAAAAACTTTTAGCATAGGCAAAATGTCATATTTATGGAAGGATTTCATTGTAACCTGTTAGGTTGACTCCATATAATGCCTAGATGATGACATCCCATTTTGATCCTGATTGGTCAACTGTGATGGCTACAGGTGCCCGAAGCCCGAAAACATTGAGCACAGTCTACAGGTCATATTTATAAAGGGATTTCAGTGAAACTTCGTAGGATCACTCCAGATGATGCCCAGATGAGATTGTCCCCTTTGGCGGCGATCATTCAACCATGATGGCTGCCCGAAGCCCGAAAACCTTTAGCACAGTCTACGGGTCATATTTATGAAGGGATTCCATTGTAACTTGGTAGGTTGACTTCATATAATGTATAGATGAGAACGTCCCCTTTTGGACACGATTGGGCAACTGTGACGGCTACAGGGGCCCGAAGCCCGAAAACCTTTAGAACAGTCTACAGGTCATAATTATGAAGGGATTTCATTCTAGCTTGGTAGGATGACTCCAAATAATGTCACTTTTAGCGAACTGGGGCTCATACGAGGTTCAACTTGATAGCATTGTAGAGGATTACATTTCAACTGTTCATTCTAAATTTGCATACAATATTAAAACAATGTACTTGTGTTCTGCTAGGTGAAACTGTTCACCTCTGTAACCTCAAGTGGTCTCTAAAATATCGGCTTATCACCAGTCTTTAATTTTTTTTTTCAGTGAAAATCTAGTAATCGTGAACATTTTTACTGTGTGAACTTAGATAATGATCTATAGCTTATGACAACGTGACATGGCGTACCTTTTGGCCGGAGAAACGACCTTCCATTCAAGGAACATTATATCTATAGAATACTCGCCAAGTTTTCTTCATCTGTCGATGAAAAACGGCCAAAGTCGGTAACGATTTAATCGCAAGCGAACCGTCCGTAAAGTCGGAACATGAGTCTCTTTCATGGAGCAGCCCCCCCCCCCCTCCCCCGTGAATACAATATCAACAGTGGCCCCAGTGACAGAGCGAGGATCTACAATCGAAAGCCTGGGTGAGGGTTAAAAACAGTAAGTGACAGTTTGCATTTGGGAGCCTCGCCCCACCCCGCCCCACCACTGGGAAGAAGGTTAAGTTGCTAGACTGTGGGGGAGATCGATCCTGGTGCCTCCTGAAGAAAGGTAGGGGTTAAAAACAGTGTTACAGTTTGCATTGGGGGGTGGGGGACCCCACAACGACCTTCCAAGTATCATGATTCCCCCCCCCCCAAAAAAAAATCTCCCCCATTATAGAATCCTGGCTACGCCCCTTATAGATAAAATCCATTTCATATTTTCGAAATTGGGGGGGGGGGGGGGGGGGGGTCGATATAACGCTTGAATTATGGAATTGTGCGTATTCCCTCCCACGATTATGAGCCCTTCCCAGGATATTTTTATGCCCCCGACTTAAGTCGGGTGGCATATAGTGATTGAAGTGTGTGTGTCCGAGCCAATAACTCGAAAACTGTTAGGGCCACAGTCATCAAACTTCACTCAATTATAAAGGACCATAGGAGGATGTATCACACACCATAGCCGGGTTCGTACCTTCAAGGTCAAGGTCACATTTCAAGGTCACACTAAAAATCGGTCAATATTCGTGTCTCAGCCATAACTCAGAAACGAATCATAGTACAATTGTTAAACTTTTTACAAATGTTAAGGACAGTCAGAAGGTGTGTCGCATATAATAATTTCCGCCGCATCTGTGAGGTGAAGGTCACAAGGAGGGTGGGGGGGGGGGGGGCATGTGTTACCTTAGTAACATTCTTCTTGTTTTTCTTCAAATTCTGAATCTATGAGATCAATTCTGGTGCCTCCTGGGGAAACGTGAGGGTTAAAACCCCTTTATTATGGTTTGCGTACGGGGGCCCTCAGCCGCCCTCCCTCCTGAACACAACTTTTTGCCGGTAAAAAGGACGGCAAGTGTATAAAAATATGTTCTAAATGTACAGCTGAATGTGTGAAAAGTGACCGTTTAATGAAGCTTACGCAATAATAAATATATATAACGAAGATTTATTGTAGACTATTTTCAAATTATAAATGGTTTCTCTCCCAAGACCTTTCTGTTAAATCCCCTCGTAGTGAACAGAAACATCTAAATGTTACGCACACGAATTAGTTACACCTCCAGCGAGCAAGTATGATAATATTCACCCGTCGTGCACCTCAGCGAATTCGTTGTTTTCACTGCACAAAAAGGCGTGTCGATCAGTGTCGATGGCGAAATGATCTATTTTGTCTGGAAAATAATACTTAATCTTCCTTCTATATATTTATTATTGCGTAAGCTTCCTTAAATAACCACTTTTCACACATTCAGAGGTACATTTAGTACTTTAAAACGTAGTTTTTATACACTTACCGTCCTTTTTACCGGATACCGCCCCTTTTACCGGCAAAAAGTATTACCCCTGTGAAATCGTATGGGCAAAAATCAGTCAAGTCGGCAGTAAAGAACTATATATCGCATCATTCTACAATCCGAAAACATCCAATGAAGAAAGCATAGAAGAAATTGGCCGCAGTGTAGATAGAGCCAGTGCCATCAAAAATGCCTTCATAGTAGTTGGGGGCGACTTCAATCTTCCAGGTTAGAACTGGAAATCAAAAACATTAAAACCGGAATCCACCTGTCAAAAAGAAACACTACAAATTTGGCGATATTTTAGACGACAACGGTCTTGTCCAGTCAGTTACAGAGCCAACAAGAGGTCCCAATACACTTGACTTAGTGATAACAAACAATCCTGGCAACACGCTTTCCACGCACCAAAGTTATTCCTGGTGTCTCAGGCCATAACATCGTTTTCAGCGAAATAGACACTAGGCCAATATCGAGAAAACAGAAACCACGAAAAATTCCTTTCTACAGAAAAGCAAATTGGAACACTTTAAAACAGGAAATCAGTGAGATGCAAAAACCATCAAAGACCTCGCATCAAAAGACAGAAATACAGAAGATCTGTGGACATATTTTAGGACAGAACTAAGCCATGGTGTAATGACACATGTGCCTCATAAACAGCAAAACAAAAGGATAGTCTTGCATGGCTAACACCCGACATCCGCAGGCTAATACATCGCCGTGATAGACTGTATAAATGCAAGAAGAAATCAGCAGATCCCAAACTTTCATCTAATTTCAAAGACTGACGCGAAACGACTGGTACAAAGAGAACTCCGTCGAGCATATTGGAAATACATCGAAAATATTGTAACACCTCAAGAGGGAGACAAGCAACACAGCAGTATGAAACGCTTCTAGACATACATTAAACACAAAAGAACCGAAAGTAGGGGAGTTGCTCCACTGCGCAGTGATGGCATTCTTCATTCAAACCCTGTGGACCAAGCTACCATCCTGAATAAACAGTTTCAGTCTGCTTTCCCTGCCAAAGAGGTCTACTGTGTTGGTTAAAGCACGCTGCAATACGGCCGGGCATTACCCATCTGCCGATGACCTCAACATCACAGAGAATGGCATTTTGAAACTCCTAAAGAACCTCAACCCCAATAAGGCATCCGGACCAGACAATATCAGACCAAAAGTACTCAAAGAACTAGCAGAAGAAATAGCCCCGATACTCACCATCATATTCACAAGATCTCTGGAAACTGGGGAAGTTCCATCAGATTGGAGAAACGCCAATGTAAGCCCAGTCTACAAGAAAGGGGAACGTTACAGAGCAGATAATTAATGACCATTCTCGCTCACATGCATTTGTTGTCAACTCATGGAACATATAATTACAAGCCACATAATGAGTCATGTGGATAACCATAACATCCTCCATTACAGCATGGATTCCGCAGTAAAAGATCTTGCGAATCCCAACTGATTGAATTTGTGGATGATATCACAATGAACATGAGTACAGGCAAACAGACAGACATCCTCGTGATGGATTTCTCCAAAGCCTTTGACAAGGTCAATCACAGCCTACTTATACGCAAATTAGACCACTATGGTACCCACGGTAAAGTAAACAAATGGATAGCCAGCTTTCTTGGACGTCGACTTCAGGCTGTTGTTGTGGACGGGGAACGCTCATCGTACATTGATGTGGAATCTGGAGTATCCCAAGGTTCAGTGCTTGGGCCTTCACTATTCTTATTTTACATCAACGACATGCCCGATGAAATAAAATCTACCGTCCGACTTTTTGCCGACGATACAATTGCATATCTTACCATATCATCAGATGAGGATGCAAATGATCTACCGAAAGACCCAGATAAACTTGCAGCATGCGAATCAAACTGGAATATGTCTTTCCATCCAGACAAATGTAATGTTCTCACTATCAGCAGGAAAACAAAACTAATTGAAACAGCCTACAGTCTACATGCACATATCCTTAAACCAGTGAGCAGTGCTAAATATCTTGGCTGTACTTTACATCTTACCTACGCTGGAATGACCATGTTAATAACATCTGTAAAAAGGCAAATAAAACTATTGGATTCCTGAAGCGCAACCTCAACATCGGTGCAACCGCTTTGAAAGAAAGTGCCTACAAGTCACAAGTTCGTCCACTTGTCGAATATGCTAGTCCAGTCTGGGATCCATACCACCAAACAGAAATCGACAGGCTGGAGATGGTCCAGAGAAGAGCGGCCAGATACGTTACTAACAGACATGGGAACCGCTCAGGCGTAGAGGAAATGCTAACCAACCTACAGTGGAGATCATTGAAACAAAGGAGAAAGGATGTTAGACTGTCACTCTTTTATAAAATAGTGAACAACAAAGTTGCCATCTCAACAAAGGTACGTCTTATACCACCAGGACGTCTATCAGGAAACATGCTCCACAAGAGCTATCAAATACCAGCAGCATCCAATGACTACCGCAGATATTCTTTATTCCCATGTCACTCGGGGGTTTTAAAGCTTCGGTGGCAACGCTAAATTAGCATTTTTTTTTTCTTGTGTGCGCACCAAAATGGCAGAATAATCAATTAGTTGATGGTGGCCATTATGTGGTAGCAGTAGAAGTCGTCTGTCTGTCCGTCTGTTCGTCAACAAATCAATACGGCTCGGGCTAGAGGCCGTATTTATGAACCGATCTTAACGAAACTTCTTGAGTACCTTTGTTATCACCGTGGGACGAGAACGAGTGTTTTTGGGTGCGGTCCGAAATTCAAAATGGCCACCAGACGCCATTTTGTACTTTAGTTAGTGCAATCAGTTTTTTGTATACAGAACTTCTGTATGAGAGTTCTGATTTGAATAAATTTTTGTATGAATGTTTAGAAACATGGAATACATCACATAATAATACAAGTTTTTTTCTCGTGCAGAAATTATACAAATTAGATGAACTTTGATTTATTCAGTGCTATACTTATACACAGTAAGTGCAAATGTCAATACGGCTCGGGCTAGGGGCTGTATTTATGAACCGATCTTCACGAAACTGCTTGGATACCTTTGTTATCACCTTGGGACGAGAACGAGTGTTTCTGGGTGCGATGCAAAATTCAAGATGGCTGCCAGTGGCCATTTTGTACCGAAATTAGGTCCAATCAGTTTTTTGTACACAACGTCTATACGGCTCAGGATAGAGGCCATCTTTATGAACCGATCTTCACAAAACTTCTTGGATACCTTTGTTATCACATTGGGACAGGAACGAGTGTTTTGGGGTGCCTTTGTTATAACTGTGCCATAAGACCAAATATTTTGGGGTTCAGTCAGACCCACTCTGGGACTCAAAGATTTCTTTTCTAGTTTAGCATCTGACTGTCGCCCACCTTTACAGAACTTTATCTATACATTTGTTTCAGGCTACGGTCAGTATTTATGTGCAGACCGTTACAATACTTTATAGGTACCTGTGTTATCAGGTCATTACCTTGATGTTTGTCATTGCTGTGTCACATACTATACATGTACATGTCTTAACAAGTTGAGCTACAGTGTCACTTTCATTGTTGATGCGGTCTTAATTTTATTGTATTTTATTTAAAAAATCTCGATCCCACTGGGGTAGGTGTGTCGCCTTCATATCACGATCTGATTGCAGAAAAGACTGATAGCCCAAGAACATTAGGTTTCACTAGGGAAAAAAATCGGAGAAAGCTGATTTTTTCAGGGAATGTCGAGTACATGTCACTGAACGATTAGACAAAAGTCCCCTAAAATCCCAGTTGAGCTTTTTTTTCTACAGCCTTTTTTCGAAAACGCGTTTGAAAAAAATCAAAAATAATCGCACGAACTTTGTAACCTCGAATTGATCCAACTGTATTTTTTGTTTACGCGTATTTCGAGCTACATAATGTCTAATATACATTTACCTAGAGGAAAATGTGCATTCTGTGACAATTTCTGCGAAAAATTATTGAAAATTCACAAAAAAGTATCGGATTTACGCAAAAAATGACGATTTTCCTAACGGATTTGCCCAAAGGGTCGTAGTACAGAACGGGATGTTAGTTGGACAGACGATAAAAAATCCACCACCATTTGAAGACTTTTATCATTGCTTACAAAATAGACATTATGGAAGACCCCCTCTGCTTCTGGCCGAGTTCCCCTTTTGGCATAAAATTCATCAGCATGAGAACTCAACTATTTTCGGGCTTGGGACCGAACAGACACGTCTGTGTCTGGCAGCATTAGATCAATAAATAATATTTACAGAATGTACAAAAATCAATAAATAATATTTACAGAATGTACAAATCAATCAACATGGATTAAGTTACATTGACTATTATCAACGCTATATACAGAAATGACATGACCTATATACATATTATTCATCGAACTCAGAAATTTCCGACAGGACAGTGTTTCTGTGGTTGTTACAAGAATCCGAACTGCAATTACACAAACCTGAGCAAGAGAGTCCTGCCTTCTTACACCCACACCTTTTTGTACAAGCACTCTTGCAACCACAACTGATCAGATTCAGTAGGTTATCGGGGGCACATGGCTTTGTGGCTGCAGTCGGTACAAGAAGTCCATTGTCTAGCGACCACCCCAATCCGTCGGAGGAAGCGAAGTGCCCAGCCATTGTTGGACCTGGAGATAACATCTGTAGACATGTTGTTGTGCAGCATCGCTGCTTGGTGGGAGTGAGGCTAGGTCGATGGGTTTATTCAGTTTAGATTTTGCTACATAACGCTTGTAAGTGACATATCTATATTGGTCGAGAGAGGAAACAGTTTTACTCCCGTATAAGATCAGGAGAAGTTGTTCCCCGGCAGCGGCTACTGCACTTGGTGTACTGTCATCCGCCAAAATTGTGTTGACATACTGTTGTGAGTCGCTAGTAACATCGGAGACAATTGTACTGAATACCTTCTTCTTACCAACTCGAAAGAGTGCAGAAGTAGTGTCACAACCACTTATAGAATGTGCTACAAGGAGGTTGCTTCTATGGTCACCCATTTTGGTTGCTATTTCACTAACTGAAACTAGTAAGTTTGGGGTAATGGAATACATCATGTGAATATTACATCCCGGTTGAACTCGAGAGGTAAGAATGACTAACAAATCTGTGTCTGTTTCCTCAACGACAACATTGTTGTCATCTTGAGCGATGTCAAGTGCAGTTTCGGCTATCAGCACATCAGCATCAGCCTCGGCCTGCTTGGACTGAATATTGATTGCAGATAGCTCCTGCATTAGAAGATCGATCAGTTGGGTTTTGTTCTTGGCATTTGCAAGGAAATCGGATTGGGGTGTGGTGGCTGGTAACTCGGGTGAGATATTGATATCAATGGAATACCTGTCTTTAGATCTACGGGCTTGTTCCATGCCCTTTGTCGACATTGTACAAGCATAACCATCAAAAACAACCACGACGTTCGCCCCAAAATGTCTCACTAGATAATTGGAATATGATGTACATACGTCCTTATATGACGACTGTTTAGGCCATACAACTGCCCTCAATAAAAATCCACCATCTACAACAAACAGAGAATGTTCTGGGATTTTAGTTTGCTCGGAACCGTATGTTTTGAGGATCTTACCGAGCGTGCTTTTCTGTGTCTTCCTCATTCCAGCAGAATCAAACAATGCTGGTGGTTTCGGGGCGAGTTCATATTTGAGATACTCTTCCATCTCTGCTTGTGACTGAATAACACATGTGATGCGGTTGAACAGAATTGTGGGGTCAATCACTACCTTACTTCCACGGACTTTGATGCTATTTGCCATCGATGCGAAAGACTTCACAGTGTCAACAAGTCGTAGTTTGATGCTGTTGAACGTTTTGCTTACAACATTCGATACGCAACATTCACCAATTTTGCGAACTTGGTCACAGTTCACAGTTTCGTCGGCCACAAGCCCGGTCGCTATAGAGACTAACTGTAGTGGATCTCTATTCTGAAAGGGGGAATGCACTCTGAGCCAGTTCAATAATTTGGTGATAACATTGGCATCAGTCAATTGTGAACATTGACGGAGATCCCGATGTTGTTCGCCATGACCAGTGTGAACATGAACAAAATTTTCGAGAGTATGACATATCGGAAGGCAAAGAGGTAGTCCATGTACCCATTTCGCAACAGTGCTATCGGTTATTCCCCTGCCATGTGTGAGACCACCAGGGAGCTTGAACATTCTCATTAAACACTGCTCTATGGTCTGATCAGAATATATCCCGTCCCAGAATTTATCTGAGCGCCTTATGGTAAAGTAACCTTTCTCAGTGAACAACTTCAAATCATCCTGTTGCATTATATCTGTTAGCTCATTCATCTGCTGCAAATAGAGATGAGAACTTTTTGCGTATGCAAAATGACCACCTGCGTGAAATACTGGAATCATATTGCGAACACAATATGTGTGGAGTTCCCAGTCGCCTGTGCGCTCTGCTCTCAAGAACAACTGGAGAAGACCTATTTGCTCGTAGTATTGTACCCAAAGCTTTCCTGTGCGTCCTACGGACGCATTCTGGAGCAGTTCGTGTAATTTTGACAGTAGATGGTTGACACTTTCTTGATTGACAGCGTCAGCTGTTGTACAGTCACCTCTGGCAAGTCCACAGAATATTTCATTGACTTCTGTGCAGTCTATGTTATCTAGTGTTCGGCTTTCTTCAAACACAATTGAATTTGAGTTTAGGGGGTATCGTTAATATTTCACACGTTTCACCAGTTCATTATGGAATAAATGACTATTGTTATATATCATTATAAAGCCACTGCTTTTCTGCAATTTTTGATATATAATTTAACTCCCAAAGTAGTCGTAGATTTGATTTAATGGACGTTATGTACCGTTGTGTGTATGAAAACAATAAATTTTTTTTCGTAATTTTGTACATTTTCGTGAATATTTCACCATTGAGTGTGAGGATTGGTACAAAGTTGGCATTTTCTGTTGGAGATATGTATTCTCAATATAATTCAGCACGATATTTATGATTATCACCCTACTAAGGCGAATAAGAATGATAAATATGGAGCTGGGTCGAATTTTTTTTTAATTTTTTTTTTTCATCAAAAAAACGCTATAACTAAAAAAGCTCAACTCGGATTCGCGGGGACTTTTCACACTTTATCCGCAATGTGTGTCCCGGAAACATATAAAAAAATCAGCTTTCTCCGATTTTTTTCCTTACTTTCTCATTTTTATGTCTAATGTGCCTGGACTATGAGTTTGTGATACCAATACAGGGGAACCCTGTTAATTGAATAGCCACTTTGCCAATGAAATTATTCAAATATGGTAAATGGTTTTGTGTTGGGAAATTATATTCAAATAACAGGATATACAATTAAGAGATATCCCGTTAAGTGGGCTCCACTGTACCATACATGTAGGTATAAACATATGGCTAAACTTAACGAACGTGACAACCGTTACTTATTCCCGGTTCCTTATTTGACATTCGCCACCAACCGATTTTCGTCAAATAAACTGCATTGTGGGGTGGCACAAATAGATTCATGAAGATTGCTACCAAAATTAGGAACCTCACCCTCCCAAAATTGGGCACCCTAGGAGCCCAAAAGTGCTGAGTTGCTCCAAATCGTATTTATCAACCGATTTTCGCCAAATAAATTGGTTTGTGGGGTGGCACAAATAGATTCATGAAGATTGCTACCAAAATAAGGTACCTGACCCTCCCAAAATTGGGCACCCTAGGAGCCCAAAAGTGCTGAGTTGCTCCAAATCGCATTTATCAACCGATTTTTGCCAAATAAACTGCATTGTGGGGTGGCACAAATAGATTAATGAAGATTGCCACCAAAATTAGGTTCCTCACCCTCCCATAATTGGGCACCCTAGAAGCCCAAAAGTGCTGAATTGCTCCAAATCGTATTTATCAACCGATTTTCGCCAAATAAACTGCATTGTGGGGTGGCACAAATAGCTTCATTAAGATTGCCACCAAAATTAGGTTCCTCACCCTCCCCTCCCAAAATTGGGCACCCTAGGAGCCCAAAAGTGCTGAGTTGCTCCAAATCGTAAATTATCAACCGATTTTCGCCAAATAAACTGCTTTGTGGGATGTCACAAATAGATTCATGAAGATTTCCACCAAAATAAGGTACCTGACCCTCCTAAAATTGGGCACCCTAGGAGCCCAAAAATGCTGAGTTGCTCCAAATCGCATTTCTCAACCGATTTTCGCCAAATAAACTGCATTGTGGGGTGGCACAAATAGATTCATGAAGATTGCCACCAAAATTAGGTACCTAACCCTCCCAAAATTGGGCACCCTAGGAGCCCAAAAGTGCTGAGTTGCTCAAAATCGCATTTATCAACCGATTTTTCGCCAAGTAAACTGCATTATGGGGTGGCACAAATAGATTCATGAAGATTGTCACCAAAATTAGGTACCGCACCCTCCCCAAATTGGGCACCCTAGGAGCCCAAAAGTGCAGAGTTGCTCAAAATCGCTTTTATCAACCGATTTTCGCCAAATAAACTAGATTGTGGGGTGGCACAAATAGATTCATGAAGATTGTCGCCAAAATTAGGTACCTCACCCTCCCAGAATTGGGCACCCTAGGAGCCCAAATGTTCTGAGTTGCTCTAAATTGCATTTATTAACCGATTTTCGCCAAATAAACTGCATTGTGGGGTGGCACGAATAGATTCATGAAGATTGCCACCAAAATTAGGTTCCTCACCCTCACCCTCCCAAAATTGGGTACCCTAGGCGCCCAAATGTGCTGAGTTGCTCCAAATCCTATTTATCAACCGATTTTCGCCAAATAAACTGCATTATGGGGTGGCACAAATAGATTCTTGAAGATTGCCACCAAAATTAGGTACCTGACCCTCCCACAATTGGGCACCATAGGAGCCCAAAAGTACTGAGTTGCTCAAAATCGTATTTATCAACCGATTTTCGCCAAATAAATTGCATTGTGGGGTGGAACAAATAGATTCATTAAGATTGCCACCAAAAATTAGGTTCCTCACCCTCCCAAAATTGGGCACCCTAGGAGCCCAAAAGTGCTGAGTTGCTCCAAATCGTATTTATCAACCGATTTTTTCGCCAAATAAACTGCTTCATGAGGTGGCACAAATAGATTCATGAAGATTGCTACCAAAATTAAGTACCTCACCTTCCCAAAATTGGGCACCCTAGGAGCCCAAAAGTGCGGAGTTGCTCCAAATCGCATTTATCAACCGATTTTCGCCAAATAAACTGCATTGTGGGGTGGCACAAATAGATTCATGAACATTGCCACCAAAATTAGGTACCTCACCTTCCCAAAATTGAGCACCTTAGGAGCCCAAAAGTGCTGAGTTGCTCAAAATCGCATTTATCAACCGATTTTCGCCAAATAAACTGCATTGTGGGGTGGCACAAATAGATTCATGGAGATTGCCACCAAAATTAGGCACCTCACCCTCCCAAAATTGGACACCATAGGAGCCCAAAAGTGATGAGTTGCTCAAAATCGTATTTATCAACCGTTTTTCGCTAAATAAAATGCATTGCGGGGTGGCACAAATAGATTCATTAAGATTGCCACCAAAATTAGGTTCCTCACTCTCCCAAAATAGGACTCCCTAGGAGTCCAAAAGTTGCTCCAAATCGTATTAATCAACCGATTTTCGCCAAATAAACTGCTTTGTAGTGTGGCACAAATAGGTTCATGAAGATTGCCACCAAAATTGGGTTCCTCACCCTCCCAAAATTGGGCACCCTAGGAGCCCAAAAGTGCTGAGTTGCTCCAAATCGCATTTATCAACCGATTTTCGCCAAATAAACTGCTTTGTGGGGTGGCACAAATAGATTCATGAAGATTGCCACCAAAATTAGGTACCTCACCCTCCCAAAATTGGGCACCCTAGGAGCCCAAAGTGCTGAGTCGCTCCAAATCGCATTTATCAACCCACTTTCGCCAACTAAACTGCATTGTGGGGTGGCACAAATAGATTCATGAAGATTGCCACCAAAATTAGGTACGTTACCCTCCCAAAATTGGGCACCCTAGGAGCCCAAATCTGCTGAGTTGCTCCAAATCGCATTTATCAACTGTTTTTTTTGCCAATTAAACTACATTGTGAGGTGGCACAAATAGATTCACAAAGATAGGCGCCAAAATTAGTTACCTGATTCTCCTAAAATTGGGCACCCTAGGACCCCAAAACTGCTGAGTTGCTCCAAATCGCATTTATCATCCGATTTTCCCCAAATAAACTGCATTGTGGGGTGGCACTAATAGATTCATGAAGATTGCTACCAAAATTGGGCACCGAACTCACCCCAAAATTGGCACTAGGGGTGCCAATGGTTCTGGGTTGCTCAAATTCACATTTATTAGCCAACGTTCCCCTTTTCAATGCTCCTTGTAAAGCAGTAACTATTCCAGTGTCATTTGTAGACAGTTTATCCCAGAATAAATTTCGCATTCGCTTTGAGTGGTTTGTGTCACCCTCGATGCATGAGCCAGAGAGAACTGTGGGTTCGGAATAGAGAACACGAGAAAGTTTCTAGGTTGTCCAGAGTTGCTCACATCATTAAAAGCAGTTTTATTCCAACCAGTGGAAGAAGGAAAGTGTCTTTTTGCCATCCGGGTGGCAAATAGCTATTCCTCTTTATTTTAGCTATTTGCCACCCGGGTGGCAAATAGCGATTTCAGTAACGGGCAAGATTTAGTTTCGGGTAGCGTTAAGACAACTCCATGGGACACATTCACCTAGTTTGTACTCTAAAAAAATTGAAAAGGCGGGATAGATCAATAGGGTGGTAAACAGCGATTTTAAAAGATATTGTATAATTTGTCCAAGTCGGGAGAACTGAACGTATCTGCTTGGGCTACCACGTATGTGAAAAAGGGATGGGAAATAATGATCAAAATAAAAAGACAACAATAACCGACAAAAGTGGTGCCAAAAAATGGTAATAATCAAAAGGAGATGACAAATAAAGATTATAGTCAATGGGGATGGCAAATAATAATACTTGTTAAAAGGGGCGCCAAATAAGATAATGCAGAAAAGGGGGTGACAAATAAGACAGTACTGAAAAGGGGGTGGCAAATAAGTATAATCATCAATAGTAGTGCCAAATTATGGTAATAAACAAAAGGAGATTATAAATAAAGATTATAGACAAGGAGGGGGCAAATAATGATACCAATGAAAAGGGGGTGGCAAATAAAGATAATACTGAAAAGGGGGTGGCCCATTACTATAATAATCAAAAGTGGGGCCAAATAATTGTAATGATCAAAAGGAGATGACAAATACAGGTTATATTCAAAGGGGGATGGTAAATAATGATAGCAATGAAAAGGGGGTGGCAAATAAACATAACATTGAAAAGGGGGGTGACAAATTACAATAAAAAAACAAAAGTTGTGCCAAATAATGGTAATAATCAAAAAGGACATGACAAATAAAGATTGTAGTCAAAGGGGGATGGCGAATAATGATAACAATGAAAAGGGGAGACAAGATAAGGTAATACTGAAAAGGGGTTGGCAAATAACTAAAATAATCAAAATGGGAGCCATTATCGTCAAAGAGGGTGGCAAATAATAATAACAGTTAAAAGGGGGTGGCAAATAAAATAATGCAGAAAAGGGGATGGCAAATAAGATAATACCGAAAAGAGGATGGCAAATAACTATAATAATCAAAAGTGGTGCCGGATAATGGAAATAATCAAAAGGAGATGACAAATAAAGATTATAGTCAAAGGGGATGGCAAATAATGATAACAATTAAAAGGGGTCGCAAGTAAAGAGAATACTGAAAGGGGGTTGGGAAATAACTATAATAATCAAAATAGGTGCCAAATGATGGTAATAATCAAAAATGACAAATAAAGATTATAGTCAAAGGGGGTGGCAAATAATGATAACAATGAAAACGGGCTGGAAAGATAAGGTAATACTGAGAAGGGGTTGGCAAATAATGATAATAATCAAAACGGGAGCCATCATAGTTGAAGGGGATGGAAAATGATAGTAACAGTTAAAAGGGATGGCAAATAAGATGATGCAGAAAAGGAAGTGGCAAATAAAATAATACTGAAAAGGGGGTGGCAAATAAGAATAATAATCAAAAGTGGTGCCAAATAATGGTAATAATCAAAAGATGACAAAAAAGATTATAGTCAAAGGGGGGTGGCAAATAATGACAACAATTAAAAGTGGGTGGCAAGAAAAGGTAATACTGAAAAGGGATGGCAAATAAGTATAATAATCAAAAGTGGTGCCAAATAATGGTAATAATCAAAAGGAGATGACAAATAAAGATTATAGACAAAGGTGGTGGCAAATAATGATAGCAATGAAAAGGGGTGGCAAATAAACATAATACTGAAAAGGGAGTGACAAATAACAATAAAAAATGTAAATAATCAAAAGGAGATTATTTGACAAATAAAGATTATAGTAAAATAGGAGCCAAATGATGGTAATAATCAAAAAATGACAAATAAAGATCATAGTCAAAGGGGGGTGGCAAATAATGATAACAATTAAAAGGTGGCAAGAAAAGTTAATACTGAAAGGGGATGACAAATAAGTATAATAATCAGAATGGGTGCCAAATAATGGTATTAATCAAATGATGAAAAATAAAGATTATATTCAAAGGGGGATGGCAAATAATGATAACGATGAAAAGAGGATGGTAAATAATGATTATACTGAAATGGGGGTGGCAAATAGCAATACTAAACAAACGTGATGCCAAATAATGCTAATAATCTAAAGGAGATGATGAAAGCAGATTTTTATCACGGGGGATCGCGAATAATGATAGCAATGAAAAGGGGGGGGGGGGGGGGGTGGCAAACAAACAAAATACTGAAAAGGGGTGACAAATAACAATAATAAACAAAAGTTGTGCCAAATAATGTTAATAATCTAAAGGAGATGATGAAAAGAAATTTTTATCAAAGGGGGATGGCAAATAATGATAGCAATGAAAAGGGGGTGGCAAATAAAAAAAATACTGAAAAGAGGGTGACAAATAACAATAATAAACAAAAGTTGCGCCAAATAATGGTAATAATCAAAAGGAGATGACAAATAAAGATTGTAGTCAACGGGGATGGCAAATAATGATACCAATGAAAAGGGGGTTGCAAATAAAGATAATACTGAAAAGGGGGTGGCCCATTACTATAATAATCAAAAGTGGTGCCAAATAATGGTAATAATCAAAAGGAGATGACAAATAAAAGTTATATTCAAAGGGGGATGGCAAATAATTATAGCAATGAAAAGGGGGTGGCAAATAAACAAAATACTGAAAAGAGGGTGACAAATAACAATAATAAACAAAAGTTGTGCCAAATAATGGTAATAATCAAAAGGAGATGACAAATAAAGATTGTAGTCAACGGGGATGGCTAATAATGATACCAACGAAAAGGGGTGGCAAATAAACATAATACTGAAAAGGGGGCGGCCCATTACTATAATAATCAAAAGTGGTGCCAAATAATGGTAATAGTCAAAAGGAGATGACAAATAAAGGTTATATTCAAAGGGGGATGGCAAATAATGATAGCAATGAAAAGGGGGTGGCAAATAAACATAATACTGAAAAGAGGGTGACAAATAACAATAAAAAATGGAAATAATCAAAAGGAGATTATTTGACAAATAAAGATTATAGTAAAATAGGTGCCAAATGATGGTAATAATCAAAAAATGACAAATAAAGATTATAGTCAAAGGGCGGTGGCAAATAATGATAACAATGAAAATGGGATGGTAAATAAAGATTATACTGAGATAGGGGTGGCAAATAGCAATACTAAACAAACGTGGTGCCAAATAATGCTAATAATCTAAAGGAGATGATGAAAGGAGATTTTTAACAAAGGGGGATGGCAAATAATGATAGCAATGAAAAGAGGTTGGCAAATAAACAAAATACTGAGAAGGGGTGACAAATAACAATAATAAACAAAAGTTGTGCCAGATAATGGTAATAATCTAAAGGAGATGATGAAAAGAGATTTTCTTCAAAGGGGGGTGGCAAATAATGATAGCAATGAAAAGGGGGTGGCAAATAATCAAAATACTGAAAAGAGGGTGACAAATAACAATAATACACAAAAGTTGTGCCAAATAATGGTAATAATCAAAAAATATGACAAAGATTGTAGTCAACGGGGATGACAAATAATGATACCAATGAAAAGGGGGTGGCAAATAAAGATAATACTGGAAAGGGGGTGGCCCATTACTATAATAATCAAAAGTGGTGCCAAATAATGGTAATAATCAAAAGGAGATGACAAATAAAGGTTATATACAAAGGGGGATGGCAAATAATGATAGCAATGAAAAGGGGGTGGCAAATCAACATAATACTGAAAATGGGGGTGACAAATAACAATAAAAAACAAAAGTTGTGCCAAATAATGGTAAGAATCAAAAGGAGATGACAAATAAAGATTGTAGTCAAAGGGGGATGCCAAATAATGAAAACAATGAAAAGGGGTTGCAAGATAAGGTAATACTGAAAGAGAAAGATGGGTTGGCAAATAACTATAATAATCAAAAGGGGAGCCATTACAGTCAAAGAGGGTGGCAAATAATAAAAAGTTAAAAGGGGGTTGCAAATAAGATAATGCAGAAAAGGGGGTGACAAATAAGACAATACTGAAAAGGGGGTGGCAAATAAGTATAATCATCAAAAGTGGTGCCAAATAATGGTAATAATCAAAAGGAGATCACAAATAAAGATTATAGACAAGGGGGGTGGCAAATAATGATACCAATGAAAAGGGGGGTGGCAAATAAAGATAATACTGAAAAGGGGGTGGCCCATTATTATAATAATCAAAAGTGGTGCTAAATTACGGTAATAATCAAAAGGAGATGACAAATAAAGGTTATATTCAAAGGGGGATGGCAAATAATGATAGCAAAGAAAAGGGGGTGGCAAATAAACATAATACTGAAAAGGGGGCGACAAATAACAATAAAAAATGGAAATAATCAAAAGGAGATAATTTGACAAATACAGATTATAGTAAAATAGGTGCCAAATGATGGTAATAATCAAAAAATGACAAATAAACATTATAGTCAAAGGGGGGTGGCAAATAATGATAACAATTAAAAGAGGGTGGCAAGAAAAGTTAATACTGAAAGGAGATGGCAAATAAGTATAATAATCAGAATGGGTGCCAAATAATGGTATTAATCAAACGATGAAAAATAAAGATTATATTCAAAGGGGGGGGGGGGGGGGGGGCAAATAATGATAACGATGAAAAGGGGATGGTAAATAAAGATTATACTGAAATAGGGGTGGTAAATAGCAATACTAAACAAACGTGGTGCCAAATAATGCTAATAATCTAAAGGAGATGATGAAATGAGATTTTTATCAAAGAGGGATGGCAAATAATGATAGCAATGAAAAGGGGGTGGCAAATAAACAAAATACTGAAAAGGGGTGACAAATAACAATAATAAACAAAAGTTGTGCCAAATAATGGTAATAATCTAAAGGAGATGATGAAAAGAGATTTTTATCAAAGGGAGATGGCAAATAATGACAGCAATGAAAAGGGGGTGGCAAATAAACAAAATACTGAAAAGAGGGTGACAAATAACAATAATAAACAAAAGTTGTGCCAAATAATGGTAATAATCAAAAGGAGATGACAAATAAAGATTGTTGTCAACGGGGATGGCAAACAATGATACAAATGAAAAGGGGGTGGCAAATAAAGATAATACTGAAAAGGGGGTGGCCCATTACTATAATAATCAAAAGTGGTGCCAAATAATGGTAATAATCAAAAGGAGATGACAAATAAAGGTTATATTCAAAGGGTGATGGCAAATAATGATAGCAATGAAAAGGGGATGGCAAATAAACATAATACTGAAAAGGGGGTGACAAATAACAATAAAAAACAAAAGTTGTGCCAAATAATGGTAAGAATCAAAAGGAGATGACAAATAAAGATTGTAGTCAAAGGGGGATGGCAAATAATGAAAACAATGAAAAGGGGTTGCAGGATAAGGTAATATTGAAAGGGGGGTTGGCAAATAACTATAATAATCAAAAGGGGAGCCATTACAGTCAAAGAGGGTGGCAAATAATAATAACAGTTAAAAGGAGGTTGCAAATAAGATAATGCAGAAAAGGGGGGTGACAAATAAGACAATACAGAAAAGGGGGTGGCAAATAAGTATAATCATCAAAAGTGGTGCCAAATGATGGCAATAATCAAAAGGAGAACAAAATAAAGATTATAGACAAGGGGGGGTGGCAAATAATGATACCAATGAAAAGGGGGGTGGCAAATAACAATAATAAACAAAAGTTGTGCCAAATAATGGTAATTATCAAAAGCAGATGACAAATAAAGATTGTAGTCAACGGGGATGGCAAATAATGATACCAATGAAAAGGGGATGGCAAATAAAGATAATACTGAAAAGGGTGTGGCCCATTACTATAATAATCAAAAGTGGTGCCAAATAATTGTAATAATCAAACGGAGATGAAAAATGAAGGTTATATTCAAAGGGGGATGGCAAATAATAATAGCAATGAAAAGGGGGGTGGCAAATAAACATAACACTGAAAAGGGGGGTGACAAATAACAATAAAAAACAAAAGTTGTGCCAAATAATGGTAATAATCAAAAAGGACATGACAAAAAAGATTGTAGTCAAAGGGGGATGGCGAATAATGATAACAATGAAAAGGGGAGACAAGATAAGGTAATACTGAAAAGGGGTTGGCAAATAACTAAAATAATCAAAACGGGAGCCATTATCGTCAAAGAGGGTGGCAAATAATAATAACAGCTAAAAGGGTGTGGCAAATAAGATAATGCAGAAAAGGGGATGGCAAATAAGATAATACAGAAAAGAGGGTGGCAAATAACTATAATAATCAAAAGTGGTGCCGGATAATGGAAATAATCAAAAGGAGATGACAAATAAAGATTATAGTCAAAGGGGATGGCAAATAATAACAATTAAATGGGGTGGTAAATAAAAAGAATACTGAAAGGGGATTGGGAAATAACTATAGTAATCAAAATAGGTGCCAAATGATGGTAATAATCAAAAAATGACAAATAAAGACTATAGTCAATGGGGGGGGGGGGGGGGGCAAATAATGATAACAAAGAAAACAGGCTGGCAAGATAAGATAATACTGAGAAGGGGTTGGCAAATAACTACAGTAATCAAAACGGGAGCCATTGTAGTCAAAGGGGATGGCAAATAATAATAACAGTTAAAAGGGGTTGGGAAATAAGATAACACTGAAAAGCGGGTGGCAAATAAGTGTAATAATCAAAAGTGGTGCCAAATAATGGTAAAAATCGAAAGGAGATGACAAAGAAAGATTATAGTCAAAGGGGATGGCAAATAATGAGAATATTTAAAAAGGGGTGGCAAATAAAGACAATGCTGAAAAGGGGTTGGGAAATAACTATAATAATCAGAATGGGTGTCAAATAATTGTAATAATCAAAAGATGACAAAAAAGATTATAATCTATGGGGGATGGCAAATAATGATAACAATTAAAAGAGGGTGGCAAGAAAAGGTAATACTGAAAGGGGGTGGCAAATAACTTTAATAATCAGGATGGGTGCCAAATAATGATAATATTGGAAAGGGGATGGCAAATAAAGATTATATTGAAAAAGGTTGTAGCAAATAACAATACTAAAAAAAGTGTTGCCAAACAATGGTAATAATCAAAAGGAGATGTTGAAAAGAGATTTTTGTCAAAGGCGGATGGCAAATAATGCTAGCAATGAAAAGGGGGTGGCAAATAAACATAATAGTGAAAAGGGGGTGACAAATAACAAAATAAACAAAAGTGGTGCCAAATAATGGTAATAATCAAAAGGAGACGACAAATAAAGATTATATTCAATGGGGGATGGCAAATAATGATAACAATGAAAAGGGGGTGGCAAGATATGGTAATACTGAAAAGGGGTTGGCAAATAACTATAATAATCAAAACGGGAGCCATTTTAGTCAAAGAGGATGGCAAATAATAATAATAGTTAAAATGGGGGTGGCAAATAAGATAATGCAGAAAAGGGGGTGGTAAATAAGATAATACTGAAAACGGGGTGGCAAATAACTATAATAATCAAAAGTGGTGCCAGATAATAGAAATATTCAACAGGAGATGACAAATAAAGATTATAGTCAAAGGGGATGGCAAAAATGATAACAATTAAAAGGGGTGACAAGAAAAGACAATACTGAAAAGGGGTTGGTAAATAACTATAAAAATCAGAATAGGTGCCAAATAATGATAATAATCAAAAGATGACAAATAAAGATTATAGTCAAAGGGGGGTGGCAAATAACTATAATAATCAGAATAGGTTCCAAATAATGGTAATAATAAAATGATAACAAATAACGATTACAGTCAAAGGGGGATGGCATTTAATGATAACAATGTAAAGTGGATGACAAATTAAGATTATACTGAAAAGGGGGTGGAGAATAACAATAATAAACAAAAGTGGTGCCGAATAATGGTAATAATCAAAAGAGATGACAAGTAAAGATTATATTCAAAGGGGGATGGCAAATAATGATAGCAATCAAAAGGGGTTGGCAAATAAACATAATAGTGAAAAGGGGGGTGACAAATAACAATAATATACAAAAGTGGAGTCAAATAATGGTATTAGTCACAAGGAGCTGACAAATAAAGATTATAGTCAAAGGGGGGTGGCAAATAATGATAGCAATGAAAAAGGGGGTGGCAAATAAACATAATTCTGAAAAGGGGGGTGACAAATAACAATAATAAACAAAAGTGGTGCCAAATAATAATAATCAAAAGGAGATGACAAATAAAGATTATAGTCAAAGGGGGATTGCAAATAATGATAGCAATTAAAAGGGGGGTGGCAAATAACATAATACTGAAAAAGGGGGTGACAAATAATAATAAACAAAAGTGGTGCGAAATAATAGTAACAAACAAAAGGAGGTGACAAATAAAGATTACAGATTGCAATGGAAAGAGGTGGAAAATAAGGATAATAATGAAAAGGGGTGGCAAATAAAGATAATATTGAAAATGGGTGGCACATGACTATAATAATCAAAAGGGGTCCTAAATAATGGCAATAGTCAAAGGGAGGTGACAAATAAAGATTATATTCAAAGGGTGATGGCAAATAATGATAACAATGAATTTGGAGTGGCAAATAAAGATAACACTAAAATGGGTGGCAAATAACTAGTATAATCAAAATGGGTGCCAAATAATGAGTGGCTCTTGACTATAATAATCAAAAGGGGTGCCAAATAATGTAATAATCAAAAGGAGGTGACAAATAAAGATTATAGTTTTCATATCCCTGTGGGAACCCCAGGAACTTAAAATATCAATATTTTGAAATGCTAATATTTCCCAGATCAGAAATCTGTTATTTGAAGAACTTTACCAGCTGAGTGCCTCAGGCCCCATGGGGCTCTTGTTGGTTCACCTGACTGAAATTTAGTGGGAGCTAATGCCATCGCTTGGCATCTGTCGTCCATCATGGGGCGTGTGTCATCCTTTGACTTTTGAAATATATTTTTTTTAAAACCACTGGGCCAAATTCAAGCATATATGGCACCGACCATCTTTGGAGTATACCCTTTCTACTTGTTCAAATGAAGCTTCTGCCATGTTCAGGCTGTGGTTTAATGCCCAAAAGCCTAAAAAAACATTAAAAACCTAGTGCAAGCTCATTCCAAACAAATGCGAAGTGGGCAATTGTAATGAAGGGCCTTTCCCAAGGACACAATGCAGATACCCCTGACAGGGATTGAACCATGCACCCTCTCGGTTTGAAGTCCCAATGCCTTAACCACTGAGCCACCGGGCTTCCAGCTCTTGTTAGCATGATCAACATATAAAAGGTTTACTAATTACCTGATTATATACAACAATTACAAGAGGAAAATGTTGAAAAACATGCAAACCTTATCTTACACACATGTATGATGTACCAGACAAATTTGAATTCTAACAGTTGTATCTGGTGAATTGAGTTGAACGAAGTCACATGATGTGTTCTGCCCAGTAGGACATCCTGAATCCACCATAAGTAATGTGGCTTCTGTGATTTCTGCTGCGAGCTCGAACAAGCTTAAACCATGAGCTTGCCCGAAATTACAAGCTCACGCAAGCTTGCAACAAGCTCGCACAAGCTCACTGGTAGAAAATATTTTTTATAAGGGTTCAAGGGAAGGCTGTAGGTCAATACTTGGCTGTCTGTGGGGGTATGCCTATTTTGGGCTCCACCCAAACTGTTCATTTCAAGAACCGATGGGTTGGTTTGAAACCAAATTCGTCATCTAATATAATTAGGTTATGAGTACTTGATTGATTTCCAAAGGTGCTAAAAATAGGAAAAAATCAAACGCCCACATTTCTGAAATGGCACAGACCAGAATAATGTTTTTAGCTCACCTGACTTAGCCATGGGAGCTTAAGTGATCAGTTTTTGTCTGTTGTCCATCTGGCGTGAACTTTACATTATCGACTCCACTCGTAAACCACTGGGCCGAATTGAACCAAATTTCACGTGCGTGTTCCCTATGATATGCCCAATTAAAATGTGTTCAAACACCCTTGCCACGCCCCATAGGGGACATCACAAGGGGCAATATTCTGATAGCACCCATAAATTGTTTTTCAAAATTAAAAAAAGAACCATCAGTTCGAATCTTTTGATATTTGGTACATTACATCCCTGGGTGGGTGGGAGAATGGGAGTGGTGCAGATTCAAGTTTGTTCAAATTTAGTCCTTGGGTTAATAATTGGGGGTCCCTGTAGGAGCCCGAATTTTTAACTTAGTGCAGTATGAAGGCATCTCCTTAAAAATCCTCTTCAGATTTACCAGTCAGAATCCTTTCATATTTAGTGTACAACATCCCTAGGTGGGCCAGACTCTCATTTGCTTAAATCACACGTCATTGGCCTTAATACTTGGGTTCCCTTTGGGATCCCATATTCAGCTTGGTGCAATATGAGAAAATCTTTTTGTTCAAATCCACCAGACAGAATGCTTTCATATTTGGTATAAATCACCTCGGGGGGGGGGGGGGGGGGGGGGGTCAGATTAAATTGTGTTCGAGTTGGGTCCCTGGGTTAGTGTTTGGTCTCTCTATTGGAGCCTAAAGTTTAACTTAGTGCAATATGAGGAAATTTCATTAAACATCTTCTTCAGATCCACCAGTCAGAATCCTTTCATATTTGATATACACCATCTCTAGGAGAGCCAGATTTCAGGGTTTTTTTTTTCAAATAGAGTTCCTGGGTTAATGTTTGGGGTGCTTATGAGAGCCCAGATGTTAAGTTAGTAAGATATGAGGGAATTTCTTTAAAAATCTTCTTTTTCAGAACGATCTATCAGAATCTTTTGATACTGACTACTCAAAAAATACCACAACACTTGGGTAACATGCAAAATGTCTTTTGCTGCTGACAGACCGGCAGTTGATTGAAGCAATCCAAAAAACACAAAAAATAATTATTTGCCACCCCCCTTTGACTGTAATCTTTATTTGTCACCTCCTTTTGATTATTATCATTTTTTTGCTCCCCTTTTGATTATTATAGTCCTATGCCACCCCTTTCAGTAGTATATTCATTTGCCACCTCCTTTTCCTTGTTATCATTATTTGCCAACCCTTTGACTATAGTCTTTATTTGTCATCTCCTTTTTATTATTAACATTATTTGGCACCACTTTTGTTTATTATTGTTATTTGCCACCCCCTTTTCTGTATTATGTTTATTAGCCACCCCCTTTTTATTCCTATCATTATTTGTCACCACCTTTGACTATAATCTTTATTTGTCATCTCTTTTTGATTATTACCATTATTTGGCACCACTTTTGAGTATTATAGTTATTTGCAACCCCTTTTCATTATTATCTTTACTTGTCACCCCCCTTTAATTGTTATCATTATTTGCCAACCCTTTTGACTAAAATCTGTACTCATCATCTCCTTCTGATTATTACCATTATTTGACATCACTTTTGGTTATCATAGTTATTTGCCACCTCAGTTCATTATTATCTTATTTTCCACCTTTTTCCATTGCTATTATTATTTGTCATCCCCTTTGACAAAAATCTTGTTTCCTCTTCTCCTTTTGATTATTATCATTATTTGGCACCACTTTTGATTATTATATTTATTTGCCACCCCCCTTTTCAGTATTATCCTATTTGTCATCCCCTTTTCAGTATTATCTTATTTGCCACCCCCCTTTTAATTCTTTTTCTTACTTGCCATCTCCTTTGACTCTAATGGCTCCTGTTTTGATCATTATAGTTATTTGTCACCCACCTTTCAGTATTACTCTATCTTGCCACACCCTTTTCATTGCTATCTGTATGTGCCATCTCCCCTTTACTACAATCTCGGTTCATCATCTCCTTTTGATTGTTACCATTATTTGGCACCACTATTGTTTAGTATTGTCATTTGCTACCCCCCTTTTCAGTATTATCTTTATTTGCCATCCCCCTTTCAATGTGATCATTATTTGCCTTCCCCTTTTGACTATAATCTTTATTTGTCTTCTTTTCATTATTACCATTATTTGGCACCCATTCTGATTATTACAGTTATTTTCCACCCCTTTTTCAGTATTGTCTTCACTTGCCACCCCTTTCAATTGTTACCATTATTTGCCCCCCCCCCCCCCCCCACACACACTTGACTATAATCGTTATTTGTCATCTCCTTTTGATTATTGCCATTATTTGGCTCCACGTTTGATTATTATACTTTTTGCCACCCCTTTATCCAGTATTATTTAATTTTCCAATCCCTATGAATTGATATTCTTATTTGCCATCCCCTTTGACTATTATGGCTCCCACTTTGATCATTATAGTTATTTGCCCACCCCTTTTCAGTATTACCTTATCTTGCCAGCCCCTTTTCATTGTTATCGTTATTTGCCATCCCCATTTACTATAATCTTTATTTGTCACCTCCTTGTGATTATTCCCATCATTTTGCACCACTTTTGTTTATTATTGTTATTTGTCACCCCCTTTTCCGTATTATGTTTATTTGCCACCCCCCTTTTCATTGCTGTCATTATTTGCCACCCGCCTTTGACAAAAATCTATTTTCTTCATTTCCTTTTAATTATGACCATTATTTGGCACCACTTTTGTTTAGTATTGTTATTTGCCACCCCCTTTTCAGAATTATCTTTATTTGCCATCCATTTTTCATTGTTATCATTATTTGACACCCCCTTTGACTATAATCTTTATTTGTCTTCTTTTGATTTATTACCATTATTTGCCACCCATTCTGATTATTATAGTTATTTCCCACCCGTTTTTCAGTATTGTCTTCACTTGCCACCACTTATAATTGTTATAATTATTTGCCACCCCTTGACTATAATCGTTATTTGTAATCTCCTTTTGATTATTACCATTATTTGGCCCCACTTTTGATTATTATACTTATTTTCCACCCCCTATTCAGTATTATCTTATTTTCCATACCCTTTTGAGTATTATCTTATTTTCCACCCCCTTTTAACTAATATTCTTATTTGTCATCCCCCTTTGACTATAATGGCTCTCACTTTGATTATTATAGTTATTTGCCACACTTTTTTCAGTATTACCTTACTTTGCCAGCCCCTTTTCATTGTTATCATTATTTTCCATCCCCTCCCTTTGACTATAATCTTTATTTGTCATCTCCTTTTCATTATTACCATTATTTGGCAGCACTTTTGTTTATTATTGTTATTTGTCACCACCTTCTCAGTAATATGTTTACCTGCCACTCCCTTTTCATTGCTACCATCATTTGCCATCCCCTTTGACTATAATCTTTATTTGTCATCTCCTTTAGATATTGCCATTATTTGGCATCATGTTTGTTCATTATTGTTATTTGTCACCCCCTGCTCCGTATTAAGTTTATTTGCCACCCCCTTTTCATTGCTATCATTATTTGCCATCCCCCTTTGACAAAAATCTTTTTTCATCTTCTCCTTTTGATTATTACCATTATTTGGCATCGCTTTGGATTATTATACTTATTTGCCACCCCCCTTTCAGTATTATCTTATTTGCCACCCCCTTTTCAGTATTATGTTATTTGCCACCCCCCTTTTAATTGTTATTCTTATTTGCCATCCCCTTTGACTATAATGGTCCCCATTTTGATTATTATAGTTATTTGCCACCCCCTCTTTCGGTATTATCTTATCTTGCCACCCCTTTTCATTATTTGCATTCCTTCTTGACTATAGTCTTTATTTGTCATCTCCTTTTCATTATTGCCATTATTTGGCACCACCTTTGTTTATGAATGTTATTTGTCACCACCTTTTCGGTGTTATGTTTATTTGCCACCCCCTTTTCATTGCTATCATTGTTTGCTGCCCCCCCCCCCCCTTTGACAAAAATCTCTTTTCATCATCTCCTTTTGATTAGTACCATTATTTGGCACCACTTTCATTTAGTATTGTTATTTGCCACCCCTTTTCAGCATTATCTTTATTTGCCATCCCCTTTTCATTGTTTTCATTATTTGCCATTTTCCTTTGTTTGCCATCTTTATCTGTCATGTTTTGATTATTACATTTGTTTGGCACCCATTCTGATTAATAGAGTTATTTGCCACCCCCTTTCAGTATTACCTTTTCTTGCAACCCGCTTTTAATTATTTTATTATTTGCCACCCCCTTTGACTATAATCTTCATTTCTCATCTTTTGATTATTACCATTATCTGGCACCCATTCTGATTATTATAGGTATTTCCCACCCCTTTTTCAGTATTGTGTTTACATACCACCCTGTTTAATTGTTATCATTATTTGCCACCCCCCTTTGACTATAATCTTTATTTGTCATCTCCCTTTGATTATTACAATTATTTGGCATCACTTTTGATTATTATACTTATTTGCCACCCCCCTTTTGAGTATTATCTTATTTCCTACCCCCTTTTGAGTATTACCTTATTTGCCACCCCCCTTTTAATTGTTATTGTTATTTGCGATCCCCTTTCATTATAATGACTCCCATTTTGATTATTGTAGTTATTTGCCACCCCCTTTTCAGTATTACCTTATCTTGCCTGCCCCTTTTCATTGTTATCATTATTTGCCATCCCCCTTTTACTATAATCCTTATTTGTCATCTCATTTTGATTATTACCATTATTTGGCACCACTTTCGTTTGTTATTGTTATTTGTCACCCCCTTTTCAGTATTATGTTTATTTGCCACCCCTTTTCATTGCTATAATTATTTGCCAACCCCCTTTGACTATAATCCTTATTTGTAATCTCCTTTTGATTTCTGCTATTATTTGGCACCACGTTTGTCCATTATTGTTATTTGTCACCCCCTTTTCAGTATTATGTTTATTTGCCACCCCCTTTTCATTGCTTTCATTACTTGCCACCCCCCTTTGACAAAAATTTCTTTTCATCATCTCCTTTTGATTATTACCATTGCACCTCTTTCGATTATTATACTTTTTTGCCACCGCCCTTTTCAGTATTATATTATTTGCCACACCCTTTTCAGTATTATCTTATTTGCCACCCTCTTTTAATTGTTATTCTTATTTGCCATCCCCTTTGACTATAATGGCTACCATTTTGATTATTATAGTTATTTGACACCCCCTTTTTAGTATTACCTTATCTTGTAGCCCCCTTTTCATTGTTATCATTATTTGCCATCCCTCTTTGACTGTAATCTTTGTTTGTCAGCTCCTTCTGATTATTGCCATTATTTGCACAACTTTTGTTTATTATTGTTATTTGTCACCCCCTTCTCAGTATTATGTTTATTTGCCACCCCCTTTTAATTGCTATCATCATTTGCCATCCCCCTTTGACAAAAATCTCTTTTCATCATCTCCTTTTGATTATTACCATTATTTGGCACTGCTTTTGGTTATTATACTTATTTGCCAACCCCTTTTCAGTATTATCTTATTTGCCACCCCCCTTTTCAGTATTATCTTATTTGCCACCCCTTTTAGTTTTTATTCTTATTTGCCATCCCCTTTGAATATAATGGTTCCAATTTTGTTTATTATAGTTATTTGCCACCCCCTTTTCACTATTACCTTATCTTGCCACCCCCCTTTTCATTGCTATCATTATTTGCCATCCCCCTTGACTATATTCTTTATTTGTCATCTCCTTTTGATTATTGCCATTATTTGGCACCACTTTTGTTTATTATTGCTATTTGTCACCCCCCTTTTCGGTGTTATGTTTATTTGCCACCCCCCTTTTCATTGCTATCATTATTTGCCACCCCCCCCCCCCCCCCTCCTTGAACAAAAATCTCTTTTCATCATCTCCTTTTGATTAGTACCATTATTTGGCACCACTTTTGTTTAGTATTGTTTTTGCCACACCTTTTCAGAATTATCTTTATTTGCCATCCCCCTTTTCATTGTTTTCATTATTTGCCATCCTCCTTTGTTTGCCATCTTTACCTGTCATCTTTTGATTATTACATTTGTTTGGAACCCATTCTGATTAATAGAGTTATTTGCCATCCCCTTTCAGTATTACCTTTTCTTGCAACCAGCTTTTAATTGTTTTTATTATTTGCCACCCCCTTTTCACTATAATCTTTATTTCTCATCATTTGATTATTACCATTATTTGGCACCCATTCTGATTATTGTAGTTATTTCCCACCCCTTTTTCAGTATTGTGTTTACTTGCCACCCTGTTTAATTGTTATCATTATTTGCCACCACCCTTTCACTATAATCTTTATTTGTCATCTCCTTTGATTATTACCATTATTTGCACCCCCTTTTGAGTATTATCTTCTTTGCCATCCCCTTTTTGAGTATTATCGTATTCTCCACCCCCTGTTTAGTATTATCTAACTTTTCACCCCCTTTTACATTGTTATTCTTATTTGCAACCCCCTTTCACTATAATGACTCCCGTTTTGATTATTATAGTTATTTGCCACCCCCCCTTTTCAGTATAACCTTATCTTGCCTGCCCCTTTTCATTGTTATCATTATTTGCCATCCCCTTTGACTATAATCCTAAATTATCATCTCATTTTGATTATTACCATTATTTGGCACCACTTTTGTTTGTTATTGTTATTTGTCACCCCTTTTCAGTATTATGTTTATTTGCCACCCCCCCTTTTCATTGCTATAATTATTGTCAACCCTCTTTGACTATAATCTTTATTTGTAATCTCCTTTTGATTTCTGCTATTATTTGGCACCACATTTGTTTATTATTGTTATTTGTCACCCCCCTTTCAGTATTATGTTTATTTACCACCACCTTTTCATTCCTACCCATTACTTGCCATCCCCCTTTGACAAAAATTTCTTTTCATCATCTCCTTTTGATTATTACAATTATTTTGCACCTCTTTTGATTATTATACTTTTTGCCACCCCCCTTTTCAGTACTAAATTATTTGCCACACCCTTTTCCATATTATCTTATTTGCCACCCTCTTTTAATTGTTATGCTTATTTGCCATCCCCTTTGACTATAATGGCTACCATTTTGGTTATTATAGTTATTTGACACCCCCTTTTTAGTATTACCTTATCTTGCAGCCCCCTTTTCATTGTTATCATTATTTGTCATCCCCCTTTGACTGTAATCTTTGTTTGTCACCTCCTTCTGATTATTGCCATTATTTGGGACAACTTTTGTTTATTATTGTTATTTGTCACCCCCTTTTCAGTATTATGTTTATTTGCCACCCCCTTTTCATTGCTATCATTATTTGCCATCCCCCTTTGACAAAATTTCTTTTCATCATCCCCTTTTGATTTGATTATTACCATTATTTGGCACCACTTTTGTTTAGTATTGTTATTTACCACCACTTTTCAGAATCTATCTCTATTTGCCATCCCCTTTTCATTGTTATCACCCCCCCCCCCCCCTTTGACTATAATCTTTATTTGTCTTCTTTTGATTATTACCATTATTTGCCACCCATTATCTGATTATTATAGTTATTTCCCACCCGTTTTTCAGTATTGTCTTCACGTGCCACCACTTATAATTGTTATAATTATTTGCCACCCCTTGACTATAATCATTATTTGTAATCTCCTTTTGATTATTACCATTATTTGGCCCCACTTTTGATTATTATACTTATTTTCCACCCCCTATTCAGTATTATCTTATTTTCCATACCCTTTTGAGTATTATCTTATTTTCCACCCCCTTTTAACTAATATTCCTTATTTGTCATCCCCTTTGACTATAATGGCTCTCACTTTGATTATTATAGTTATTTGCCACACTTTTTTCAGTATTACCTTACTTTGCCAGCCCCTTTTCATTGTTATCATTATTTTGTCCATCCCCTCCCTTTGACTATAATCTTTATTTGTCATCTCCTGTTTCATTATTACCATTATTTGGCAGCAACTTTTGTTTATTATTGTTATTTGTCACCACCTTCTCAGTAATATGTTTACCCTGCCACTCGCCTTTTCATTGCTACCATCATTTGCCATCGCCCTTTGACTATAATCTTTATTTGTCATCTCCTTTAGATATTGCCATTATTTGGCATCATGTTTGTTCATTATTGTTATTTGTCACCCCCTGCTCCGTATTAAGTTTATTTGCCACCCCCCTTTTCATTGCTATCATTATTTGCCATCCCCCTTTGACAAAAATCTTTTTTCATCTTCTCCTTTTGATTATTACCATTATTTGGCATCGCTTTGGATATTATACTTATTTGCCACCCCCCTTTCAGTATTATCTTATTTGCCACCCCCTTTTCAGTATTATGTTATTTGCCCACCCCCTTTTAATTGTTATTCTTATTTGCCATCCCCTTTGACTATAATGGTCCCCATTTTGATTATTATAGTTATTTGCCACCCCCTTTTCGGTATTATCTTATCTTGCCACCCCTTTTCATTATTTGCATTCCTTCTTGACTATAGTCTTTATTTGTCATCTCCTTTTCATTATTGCCATTATTTGGCACCACCTTTGTTTTATGAATGTTATTTGTCACCACCTTTTCGGTGTTATGTTTATTTGCCACCCCCTTTTCATTGCTATCATTGTTTGCTGCCCCCCCCCCCCTTTGACAAAAATCTCTTTTCATCATCTCCTTTTGATTAGTACCATTATTTGGCACCACTTTCATTTAGTATTGTTATTTGCCACCCCTTTTCAGCATTATCTTTATTTGCCATCCCCTTTTCAATTGTTTTCATTATTTGCCATTTTCCTTTGTTTGCCATCTTTATCTGTCATGTTTTGATTATTACATTTGTTTGGCACCCATTCTGATTAATAGAGTTATTTGCCACCCCCTTTCAGTATTACCTTTTTCTTGCAACCCGCTTTTAATTATTTTATTATTTGCCACCCCCCTTTGACTATAATCTTCATTTCTCATCTTTTGATTATTACCATTTATCTGGCACCCCATTCTGATTATTATAGGTATTTCCCACCCCTTTTTCAGTATTGTGTTTACATACCACCCTGTTTAATTGTTAGTCATTATTTTGCCACCCCCCTTTGACTATAATCTTTATTTGTCATCTCCCTTTGATTATTACAATTATTTGGCATCACTTTTGATTATTATACTTATTTGCCACCCCCTTTTGAGTATTATCTTATTTCCTACCCCCTTTTGAGTATTACCTTATTTGCCACCCCCTTTTAATTGTTATTGTTATTTGCGATCCCCTTTCATTATTAATGACTCCCATTTTGATTATTGTAGTTATTTGCCACCCCCTTTTCAGTATTACCTTATCTTGCCTGCCCCTTTTCATTGTTATCATTATTTGCCATCCCCCTTTTACTATAATCCTTATTTGTCCATCTCATTTTGATTATTACCATTATTTGGCACCACTTTCGTTTGTTATTGTTATTTGTCACCCCCTTTTCAGTATTATGTTTATTTGCACCCCCTTTTCATTGCTATAATTATTTGCCAACCCCCTTTGACTATAATCCTTATTTGTAATCTCCTTTTGATTTCTGCTATTATTTGGCCACCACGTTTGTCCATTATTGTTATTTGTCACCCCCCTTTTCAGTATTATGTTTATTTGCCACCCCCTTTTCATTGCTTTCATTACTTGCCACCCCCCTTTGACAAAAATTTCTTTTCATCATCTCCTTTTGATTATTACCATTGCACCTCTTTCGATTATTATACTTTTTTGCCACCCCCCTTTTCAGTATTATATTATTTGCCACACCCTTTTCAGTATTATCTTATTTGCCACCCTCTTTTAATTGTTATTCTTATTTGCCATCCCCTTTGACTATAATGGCTACCATTTTGATTATTATAGTTATTTGACACCCCCTTTTTAGTATTACCCTTATCTTGTAGCCCCCTTTTCATTGTTATCATTATTTGCCATCCCTCTTTGACTGTAATCTTTGTTTGTCAGCTCCTTCTGATTATTGCCATTATTTGCACAACTTTTGTTTATTATTGTTATTTGTCACCCCCTTCTCAGTATTATGTTTATTTGCCACCCCCTTTTAATTGCTATCATCATTTGCCCATCCCCCTTTGACAAAAATCTCTTTTCATCATCTCCTTTTGATTATTACCATTATTTGGCACTGCTTTTGGGTTATTATACTTATTTGCCAACCCCTTTTCAGTATTAATCTTATTTGCCTCCCCCTTTTCAGTATTATCTTATTTGCCACCCCTTTTAGTTTTTATTCTTATTTGCCATCCCCTTTGAATATAATGGTTCCAATTTTGTTTATTATAGTTATTTGCCACCCCCCCTTCTTCACTATTACCTTATCTTGCCACCCCCCTTTTCATTGCTATCATTATTTGCCATCCCCCTTGACTATATTCTTTATTTGTCATCTCCTTTTGATTATTGCCATTATTTGGCACCACTTTTGTTTATTATTGCTATTTGTCACCCCCTTTTCGGTGTTATGTTTATTTGCCACCCCCTTTTCATTGCTATCATTATTTGCCACCCCCCCCCCCCCTTTAACAAAAATCTCTTTTCATCATCTCCTTTTGATTAGTACCATTATTTGGCACCACTTTTGTTTAGTATTGTTTTTGCCACACCTTTTCAGAATTATCTTTATTTGCCATCCCCTTTTCATTGTTTTCATTATTTGCCATCCTCCTTTGTTTGCCATCTTTACCTGTCATCTTTTGATTATTACATTTGTTTGGAACCCATTCTGATTAATAGAGTTATTTGCCACCCCCTTTCAGTATTACCTTTTCTTGCAACCAGCTTTTAATTGTTTTTATTATTTGCCACCCCCTTTCACTATAATCTTTATTTCTCATCATTTGATTATTACCATTATTTGGCACCCATTCTGATTATTGTAGTTATTTCCCACCCCTTTTTCAGTATTGTGTTTACTTGCCACCCTGTTTAATTGTTATCATTATTTGCCACCACCCTTTCACTATAATCTTTATTTGTCATCTCCTTTGATTATTACCATTATTTGCCACCCCCCTTTTGAGTATTATCTTCTTTGCCATCCCTTTTTGAGTATTATCGTATTCTCCACCCCCTGTTTAGTATTATCTAACTTTTCACCCCCTTTTAATTGTTATTCTTATTTGCAACCCCCTTTCACTATAATGACTCCCGTTTTGATTATTATAGTTATTTGCCACCCCCTTTTCAGTATAACCTTATCTTGCCTGCCCTTTTCATTGTTATCATTATTTGCCATCCCCTTTGACTATAATCCTAAATTATCATCTCATTTTGATTATTACCATTATTTGGCACCACTTTTGTTTGTTATTGTTATTTGTCACCCCTTTTCAGTATTATGTTTATTTGCCACCCCCTTTTCATTGCTATAATTATTTGTCAACCCTCTTTGACTATAATCTTTATTTGTAATCTCCTTTTGATTTCTGCTATTATTTGGCACCACATTTGTTTATTATTGTTATTTGTCACCCCCTTTCAGTATTATGTTTATTTACCACCACCTTTTCATTCCTACCATTACTTGCCATCCCCCTTTGACAAAAATTTCTTTTCATCATCTCCTTTTGATTATTACAATTATTTTGCACCTCTTTTGATTATTATACTTTTTGCCACCCCCCTTTTCAGTACTAAATTATTTGCCACACCCTTTTCCATATTATCTTATTTGCCACCCTCTTTTAATTGTTATGCTTATTTGCCATCCCCTTTGACTATAATGGCTACCATTTTGGTTATTATAGTTATTTGACACCCCTTTTTAGTATTACCTTATCTTGCAGCCCCCTTTTCATTGTTATCATTATTTGTCATCCCCCTTTGACTGTAATCTTTGTTTGTCACCTCCTTCTGATTATTGCCATTATTTGGGACAACTTTTGTTTATTATTGTTATTTGTCACCCCCTTTTCAGTATTATGTTTATTTGCCACCCCCTTTTCATTGCTATCATTATTTGCCATCCCCCTTTGACAAAAATTTCTTTTCATCATCCCCTTTTGATTTGATTATTACCATTATTTGGCACCACTTTTGTTTAGTATTGTTATTTACCACCACTTTTCAGAATTATCTCTATTTGCCATCCCCTTTTCATTGTTATCACCCCCCCCCCCCTTTGACTATAATCTTTATTTGTCTTCTTTTGATTATTACCATTATTTGGCACCCATTTTGATTATTATAATTATTTCCCACCCCTTTTTCTGTATTGTCTTTACTTGCCACCCCTTATAATTGTTATCATTATTTGCCACCCCCCCCCTTGACTATAATCATTATTTGTCATTTCCTTTTGATTATTACCATCATTTGGCCCCTCTTTTGATTATTATACTTATTTGCCACTCCCTTTTTAGTATTATCTTATTTTCCACACCCTTTTGAGTATTTTCTTATTTTCCATCCCCTTTTGACTGATATTCTTATTTGCCATCCCCTTTGACTAGTATGGCTCCCACTTTGATTATTATAGTTATTTGCCACCCCTTTTTCAGTATTACCTTATCTTGCCAGCCCCTTTTCATTGTTATCATTATTTGCCACCACCCCCCCCCCCCCCCCCCCACTGACTATAATCTTTATTTATCTCCTTTTCATTATTACCATTATTTGGCACCACTTTTGTTTATTATTGGTATTTGTCACCCCCTTTTAAGTGATATGTTTACCTGCCACTCCCTTTTCATTGCTATCATCATTTGCCCCCCCCCCCCCCCCCCCCCCCCCGCCTATGACTATAATCTTTATTTGTCATCTCTGTTTGTTTATTGCCATTATTTGGCACCATGTTTGTTCATTATTGTTATTTGTCAACCCCTTCTCAGTATTATGTTTATTTGCCCCCCCCCCCCCCCTATCATTGCTATCATTATTTTCCATCCCCCTTTGACAGAAAGCTCTTTTCATCATCTACTTTTGATTATTACCATTATTTGGCATTGCTTTTGGTTATTATACTTATTTGCCAACCCCATTTCAGTATTATCTTATTTGCCACCCCCTTTTGAGTATTATCTTATTTGCCACCCCCCTTTTAATTGTTATTCTTATTTGCCATCCCCTTTGACTATTATGGTTCCAATTTTGATTATTATAGTTATTTGCCACTCCCTTTTCAGTATTACCTTATCTTGCCACCCCCTTTTCATTGCTATCATTATTTGCCATCCCCCTTGACTATATTCTTTATTTGTCATCTCCTTTTGATTATTGCCATTATTTTTCACCACTTTTGTTTATTATTTCTGTTTGTCACCCCCTTTTCAGTGTTATGTTTATTTGCCACCCCCTTTTCATTGCTATCATTATTTGCCACCCTCCTTTAACAAAAATCTCTTTTCATCATCTCCTTTTGATTAGTACCATTATTTGGCACCACTTTTGTTTAGTATTGTTTTTTTGCCACACCTTTTCAGAATTATCTTTATTTGCCATCCCCTTTTCATTGTTTTCATTATTTGCTATCCCCGTTTGTTGCCATCTTTATTTGTCATCTTTTGATTATTACATTTGTTTGGTGCCCATTCTGATTAATAGAGTTATTTGCCATCCCCTTTCAGTATTTTCATTGTTTTCATTATTTGCCATCCTCCTTTGTTTGCCATCTTTATCTGTCATCTTTTGATTATTACATTTGTTTGGCATCCATTCTGATTATTTGCCACCCCCTTTCAGTATTACCTTTTCTTACCACCCGCTTTTAATTGTTTTCATTATTTTCCATCCCCCTTTGACTGTAATCATTATTTCTCATCTTTTGATTATTACCATTATTTGGCACCCATTCTGATTATTATAGTTGTTTCCCACCCCTTTTTCAGTATTGTGTTTACTTGCCACACCATTTAATTGTTATCCTTATTTGCCACCCCCCTTTGACTATAATCTTTATTTGTCATCTCCCTTTGATTATTACCATTATTTGGCATCACTTTTGATTATTATACTTATTTGCCACCCCCTTTTGAGTATTATCTTATTTGCCAGCCTCTTTTTGAGTATTATCTTATTTGCCACCCCCTTTTAATTGTTATTATTATTTGCCATCCCCTTTGACTATAATGGCTCCAGTTTTGATTATTATAGTTATTTGCCACCCCCTTTTCAGTATTACCTTATCTTGCCTGCCCCTTTTCATTGTTATCATTATTTGCCATCCCCCTTTGACTATAATCCTTATTTGTCAACTCCTTTTGATTATTACCATTATTTGGCAAAACCTTTTTTATTATTATTTTTTGCCACCCCCTTTTCAGTATTATGTTTATTTGCCACTCCCGTTTGATTGTTAGTATTATTTGCAGCCCCCTTTGTCTATAATCTTTATTTGCCACCACCTTTTGATTGTTTCCATAATTTGGTACACTTTTTGTTTATTAGAGTTATTTGCCACCCCATTTTCAGTATTATCTTTATTTTCCACTCCCTTTCTGTTGCTATCATTATTTACCACCCACCCCCCTTTGACTATATTCTGTTTTCGTCGTCTCCATTTGAGTATTACCATTATTCGGCACCACTTTTTTTTATAATTGTTATTTGCCACCCCTTTTCAGTATTATCTTTATTTGTCACCCCCATTTCATTTTTATTATCATTATTCGCCATCTCCCTTTGAATATAATCTTTATTTCTCATCTCCTTTTGATTATTACCATTATCTCACACCCCTTTTGATTATTATAGTTATTTTGTGCCCCCTTTTCCGTAGTATCTTTATTTGCCACCCTCTTTCCATTGCTATCATTATTTGCCACTCCCTCTGAATTTAATCTTTGTTTGTCATCTCCTTTTGATTATTACCATTATTTGACACCCCTTTGGATTATTATTATTTGCCACCCCCCTTTTAAGTAGTATCTTTATTTGCCACCCCCCCCCCCTTTCATTGTTATCATTATTTGCAATCTGTCTTTGATTAATTTGTCATCTCCTTTTGATTGTTTCTCATTTTGATTATTACCATTATTTGGCACCCCTTTTGATTATTACAGTTATTTTGTGCCCCCTTTTCCATAGTATCTTTATTTGCCACTCTCTTTACATTGCTATCATTATTTGCCACCCCCCTCTGAATTTAATCTTTGTTTGTCATCTCCTTTTGATTATTACCATTATTTGACACCCCTTAGGATTATTATTATTTGCCACCCTTTTAAGTAGTATCTTTATTTGCCACCCCCCCCCCCCCCTTTCATTGTTATCATTATTTGCAATCTGTCTTTGATTAATTTGTCATCTCCTTTTGATTGTTTCCATTATTTGACACCCATTTTGATTATTGCCACTCCTTTTTCATTATTGATTGCATTTGTTATCCCCTTTCGACTTGCCACCCCCTTTTATTACTACACTTATTTTTTATTTGTCCTCATTGATTGCTTTTATTATTTGCTATCTGTTTTGATTATTATCACTTTGCTATCCCCTTTTCATTTTTAGGTACATTTGCTAACCCCTTTTGATTTTATCATAGTTTACCACCCCTTTCTATTACTATTGTTATTGTGTTCATTATTGTTATTTGCCACCCCCCCTCTGATTGAAATCACTATTTGCCATCGTGGTGGTAATTAGCTTAAATAATGAGAAATAGTTATTTGCCACCCAGGTGCCAAATAGGTTAAATAATGAGAAATGGGTATTTGCCACCAGGGTGGTAAATAGTTTAAATAATAAGATATAGATATATCTATTTGCCACTGGGGTGGTAAATAGTTTAAATAATGAGATATAGATATTTGCCACTGGGGTGGTAAATAGTTTAAATAATGAGAAATAGTTATTTGCCACCCTGGTGGTAAATAGCTTAAATAATGAGAAATAGTTATTTGCCACCCAGGTGGTAAATAGCTTAAATAATGAGAAATAGTTATTTGCCACCCGGGTGGTAAATAGCTTAAATAATGAGAAATAGCTATTTGCCACCCGGGTGGTAAATAGCTCCTGCCGTGGAAGAAGCAGGGAATCGCTAGAGGAAGAGAAATATTTGAGAAATTTTAAAAATTAACACTGGAATCTTGTGATCTCTATTTGAACTATTTTTTGAGTGAACAATATACAATACCTTGTGTATGACGCACGAACGGGATCACAAGTCCTTGAATTAAGCATGACGCTTAAATAATTAGGCATGATGCTAAATAATATAGCATGATGCTAAAATAATATAGCATGTTGTCTGAATAATACAGCATGATGCTTAGTAAATTAAGCATCATGCTTAATTATTTAGGTAACGCGCTTAATTATTTATCCAGCATTCATGAAATCATACCAAACAATATATCATTCAAAAAGAGGCGAAAAATAATATAACATGATGCTTAAATAATTAAGGCTCATGCTGAATTGAAATGCATGATCCTCTTGGAATTCAGCGTGATGCTTAATTATTTCGGCATCATGGTAAATTAATTCAGCATCATGCTCAAATAATTAAGCATCATGTTAAATTAATTCAGCATCATACTAAAATATTTAAGCATCATGCTAAATTAATTCAGCATCCTGCCAATCAGCACATTCCGCTAATCAATCAGTGGCGCCGATACATACACGCTGATTGTCTAGTCGGATCGGAACAATGGAGCATGGCCCAGAAACAAGAAAATGTTGATGCAAACATCAAGCTGCAGAGTTAGAATCTTGCACAAGAAATCTTTTGTATACATATCATGAAATCGGTCTTTGGATTCTCTTTTCATGATACATAATAAATTAAAAATTAAACACCGAGAATTTGAGCAGTGCTTGTTTACGTTTGTAAACAAGTTATGTTTCATTGTTGCATTATGACTCGTTAATTATACTCTGGGGTGTGTGCTCTAAAGTGAGCATGAAAGATAAGAATGGTTTGATAATCTTGACATTGCACTTGTGTGGTGACCATGATATAGCCACAGACTGAAAGCAGCGTTAAAAACCAATGAATAATTGTAAAGCTGAAAATGTACAGGTATCAGAAGGCACGCAGGCCCCGAGTCCCCCAGTATCAATGACTGACTTTTCCATAGCCTCTCACTCACTATTTTAACCAGTTGAGAGTTTGGGTCTCCCGAAAAGGTGAAGGACTATCTTACACAACCGTAGTACAGCACGTATGAATCGGGTCCGGTTAACCGAAACTTTGACAGAGCAACTAGTGTTAAATTCACATAGTAACCGAAGCTTTTGCCGGAGCAACTCTTTTCAGCGCAAAACTTCCGCCTCATACATGTTGTTCGGCCTCATGCATAGCCCTGTGTGTACACACAGGGCTATGGGAAAAAAGTATGAGTATGTCATGGAATATCGATGGCGGAAAGTGAGTTTTCTTGATAGATTCCCCTGCGAAACGGTTGACGTTGCTATTGACGTCGTGACGCCATAGAAGCGTTGACTGCCAATGTTGTCCACTGTACAATCTGACATAACGTTCTTCGAGTCTGGGGCGTGTCGAGCTTCTTGAACTGGCCTGATATGATAATAGCGGTATATACACCTGCAGATCCCCTATTAGTCCTAGGTACTGCTGATCGATCGAAAGCTTTGTACTATCCTGTGGCTGGCATAGGTAGTACGTAATGTTAGTCCAGGCAGTATTATGGGAGGGGTGGGGGGGGGGGGAGATAATTCATGGTCGTCTAGTGCGATATTATGAGGTAGTCCTTGGTTGTTCAAAACGGTAATATAGTATGGGTACTATACACCCCTGTAGGTCCCCTTTCAGTCCTTGGTACTACTAATCGACCTAATGCTTCATATTTTTTCTGTATGTAATGCTAGTCTACATTGTGGCCGAGGGCGGTGAGGGGAGGGGAGGGGAGGGGGTGCATGATAGTCTAGTATGGTAGTATAGGATGTGCGGTTTTTACATATGCTGGTTCAATGTTAGCCCTTGGTTCACTCTCCATCTATGGCGGTGTGCTGGTCCACAGATTGTATAGGTAGTACGTTATGCTAGGTCAAGCAGTATTGTGGCGTGTGGGTGGGGGTAATGCAGGCTTGTCTAGCGTATACGCTATGCACCCTTGTTGGTCTACTGTTATCACTTTAAACCACCATCCTTAGCCTAAAGCTTTATATTATCGTATAACTGGTATATGTAGTACAGAAATCTTGGTGAAGCGGGGCTGGGGGAGGGGGGTGAGGTAATGCATGGTTGTCTAGTGTGGGGGGAGGGGATGTAAGGTATGTACTCGCGCTGGTTCAGTTGTGGTCCATAGCACTATAGATCCACCTAAGCGTTATACTGCCCTTAGTAGGTATGGGTAGTACGTAATGTTAAATCACGTAGTGTTATACTTGGCTGTCTGGTTGTGTAGTATAAGAGAAACTCTGTGTATCTCACATAGGTCTACTGTTATACCTTGGCAATGACTTTTCAGTCACTTCTCGATCACCTATTATATGAAATTGGAATAAGTATGTTTGAGCAAGCAGTAGTGAAATGATAGTGATATCAACTGCGACCCGCATCGACAGCAATGTAATGATATGCACTATAAGCTGTAGTAGTACCATAATTTAGTAATGGTTGAAACACAGGGAAGAATAGTAGCTGTCGATAGTAATAGTACGAGGCAGTAATGATCCACAACTATAAGGGTCATAGAAGACTATAGTATTGGGTGACTACAATAGTGTTGAATCAAAAGACAGATGGTGGCGACTTTGACCAAGTCGTGGCCTTGAAGCTACGAAGATCTCGGTGGGGGGGGGGGGGGGGGGGGGGGCTCGGCTAAGAAGGCTGGACCAAACGGAGTACTAGGAGTCATAACTATCTCAGATATATCAAAAAAGGATATCCTCAAATGGTATCCTGAAAAGGTATCCTCAAATAATACATTACCAGGCCAAACGTGTCCGTCACAAACGATATAATAAACTCTATGTATGTTTCTGAATCGAACTAAAACGATAAACGCGGTTGCCGATCGTTTGTAAACAGAATGGGAAACGCAGATACACGATAGGCCTTCATGTATCTATATCCTTTCATCTTGAAGCTTTGAGAAATCTTTTTTTCATTTGTTTTGTAGGCCTACTCGGTTGTTTGTGGAATTCAATTTCGAAGTTCGACCACAGATTCGTGGTCTCGACACACTACCGCTCCAGATCTTATCAACATTTAATGCAAATGGTCTAAGATTTTTAGAGCGTTATTTTTCCACCTCATACTTGTGCTGAGGATGAGAATGTTCAGAAAGTATTCTCGTATAATTTGTAATTTCACTTTAAATCGAAAATACCGCGACAGACATGTAGAGGTTTGACTTGTATGCCCGCCCGGGCCTGGTGTTCCAAATCATTGACGCAAGTCAATGCTATGATTGTAATATATCCCCCTTTCATTCATAGTAAGTTGTATGCTCTGTTTATGCCCATTGTGATTGATGTACAATTAGAGAAGATTTTACCCTCCCCACGTCACTTATCCAAAAGTACTCCAATATGTTCGTTTTGACAGGAGCTTCAGTTGAAAATAAACATGAGATCCTGCTAGATTCTGAGAAAGATATGGCCTGTGGGAATTTCGCATTTGAAAAGATTCGTTCACACTATTTGGTTTACATCTTCCATAAAAGTAACCGTAGGTGAACAGATACACCTTCAGCCCCACCCCCCACACCCCTATCTTTCCATTTCAGACCTAAAGAAATATGGGCTGCCGCTCCATACTGTAACAAGCTATAGTTCCAAATTCCAAATACGGCACATAAGCTATATGTTTTCGGTGTCCAAAAATGATTTTTTGGGGACGAGAAATATGATCCGAAGACCCCCCCCCCCCCCCCCACCCCTCCCTTCCCCATAAAGTTCCGTCAGTGATTAGTAAAAATGTTTGCTGCTGATCAAGAAGTAATCAATCGAGACTTACGGAGAAAAAAAATATATATACTATTCAAAGTTTGCTGAGCACCAAGTATATCCAACTCCCTGTTTTACGTTTTAGTTGAAATATTATAATGAAAAGTTATATATTTTTTATTTAATTATATCTTTAATGATTTAAGTACAAAAATTAAGATTTTAGTTGTATTTGACATTATTTTTTAACTTTTGAATACGATAACCATGGAAAATGGATATTATTGGCAAAAGAGGAAATTTTTCAATTTGCCAAAAAGTTGACGGGGCGAACTGGTATGGGTTCAATATCGAGTACCAGACCCATTACTGTTAATTACAGCTTGACTACGCCTTCTCATGCTCACATTCAGGTTTCTTGTGGTCCTTTGTGGAATGTTGTTCCACTCTTGGGCCAGTATGGCACCAAGCTCCTGGATACTTTTTTGCTGGACTGGACGGGATGAAATTGCAAGCTGCAACTCATTCCAGACATGTTCGATTGGATTGAGGTCAGGGGATCTTGCTGGCCAGTCCATACTCTCAATCCCCCCCCCCCTGTCGGTACTCTCCGACAGCATGTGCAACATGACGACGAGCATTATCGTCCATCAGAATTAATCTATCACCCACTGCACCTGCATACAATCTGACGTGGACATCCAGAATCTCATGAATATACCGCTTTGCAGTCAATGTGTTGTGGAATTAAGTAAAAAGTCTATCGATCTGTGATCGTAAATTCTGACTACAAGCGTTGTGTTTACTGGCTGTTCTGTGAGGTCCCGCCAGCCCGTGGCGTTTTGTGATTCCTTGCCAGACGATATCAGACACAGGCTCCAGATTTTAGGTTCAGTTCAGTAGGTACGTTCACGAACTTGTCGTGTACATCAGAACGAAGACCAGATTCAAACTAGAATTACTGTGAGCACTGCTCACTAAAGATACCACCCACTCCAACCAAGAAACATTTCACAACAGTAAAAAAGTATTTAATATACACAGCACATCTGTATGTTCTCCGAAAACATGAGAGCAATTTTCAATATGAGAAAGGGTATATATTACAAAGAGCATGCAAGATGAAAAAATAAAAATACCTGAAAGCAGAATAGAAGGTGCACATCTATAATGTATATAAAAGAATGTCTGAGAGTTTCAATGAAATTCGCCCACTGGTATAAGAGGAGTAGCGGATAGCAGGAGTGTACCCCCCTAAAGCATCACAACAATTTGGCTAAGTTCATTTCGCCCTTTGGGAAAGAGTAAAAAATAAAAATACCTGAAAGCAAAATAGGAGGTGCACATCTATAATGTATAGAAAAGAATGCCTGTAAGTTTCAATGAAATCCACCCACTGGTTTAAGAGGAGTAGCGGATAGCAGATGTGTACCCCCAAAGCGTCACGGACGTACGGAAGTACGGAAGTACGTAAGTACGGAAGTACGGACACCATGAATGCTATATACCGCCCACTTTTCAAGTGGGTGGTATAATTATCTACTATTTTAATAAATCAGTCATTTATTCTATTAACAAATTCGCAACTAACCTGTCGTTGTCGCTGGCATAAAAATGTAAATTGTATCAAACAACAAAGTTCATTCCTTCAATAGCAGTGGCGGCATCCAGGGTTCTCCCTGTAGACCGTTTAGTGTTCGTCAGGAGCCCAGAGACAACTTTTCTAAGCAGTCCGAAATTGGTGCTTATCATAGTGTACACAAAATTTCTGATGCAATACCTGGGGTACGTGACGACCGTCAGCAAATTCTCTCTGAGTTTTGGAGAATTTAGGGAAAGTCCCTTGACGTGGCGGTCGCCATTTTGTGGACTCTATTACTGCCATGCAAACTGTCGGTTACTCTGCATGCAGTCCATGGAATATCTGCTATAAAACAGTATCCTGCCGTGCGTCAGTTAACCGGCAGAATGATCTGGTGACTTGTGTGCAATTTTGCAATTCAGCATCCTCAGATATCCGGGGAGCCTCACCAAGTACATGTTATGATTTGTTGGACAGTTCGAACACCAACATCCCAGGAATACTGCTGAATGTTATTGTTCCATCCATCAACAAATCCTACAATTTTACTTGCTTGTTGACAATATTGGCCCGCAAAGATATGCCTAATATTGTCATGTTGCATATAATTGGATATAGGGCAGACCTGAAAATTTATTCCAGTTGTGAGTCTTTGTCCTGATTTTTATTATTGTCAGGTGACATTGAAATAAATCCGGGTCCTAACTCTGTTAATTCCGAGCACGACCAGAACACCTTCAGGTTTCTCCATGTCAATATTCAGAGTTTGAAACCCAAAATAGATCTTGCCCAATGTGAATCTGTATCCTTCGATATTCTTGCTCTCACAGAGACTTGGCTACAAAACAATGACTCTACAACAGATATCATAATTCATGGGTTCCATGAACCACTGCGTTATGGCCGTCCAACAAGAGGTGGTGGGGTGGCCTTGTACATTAGAGAGGGCATTTCATTCCGTCATAAACCAGACCTTGAGACGCCGAATACTGAGCGTTTGTGGGCCGAAGTACTCATAAAACGTAATAAGTCGTTACTGTTCGGGGTATTCTATCGTCCACCCATCAGTCCTCAAAACACTTGGGATGCCATGTCGTCCTCTATTGAAAGAGCAAGGGACACTCGAGTTGAAGACATAATAGTTACCGGCGATTTTAACGATAACCAGCTGGGCCACGCAAGAAGTACCTTTTCTGAAATAATCAGTTATTTTAATCTTAGACAGCTTGTGGGTGAGCCTACATGCTTCACTGAGTCATCTGCCTCGTTGATAGATCTCTTTGCGGTCAGCAGTACAGTCAACGTAAAAACTTGTGAGGTCTCAGAACCGATTATCCCTGACATGATCCGCTACCACTGCCCAATTGCATGGAAGTGGAGCTTATTGTGCCACGATCCCGCACTGTTAAGAGACGGATTTGGCTGTATTCCCAAAGCAATTATGATGCATTAAATGCCGCGCTCTCTCGCGAAGATTGGAATGCACTTTTTGATATTTCATGTCTTGGCACAATAGTTTCAAAATTCACTGATAATTTACTCGATATTGCATCCGAACATATACCAAACAAATATATTACTTCGAGGTCGAATCAGCCGAAATGGATGCATAACCAAATACTACTACTGATAAGACAAAGAAGAAGGCTATATCGCACAGCCAAACGGACTGGCCATCCGAATGCATGGGCAAAGTATAAAACTAAAAGGAATGAAGTTATTTATTTATTTATATTTATTGATGTTTAAGGTCACATATTTACGCACAATGGCTAATCATGACCGTGACAATTTGACGGGTGGAGGAAGCCGGAGTACCCGGAGAGAACCACCGAGCAACGACGAGCAGCTGTCAGCTCCCCAACATCGTAACTCCGCACTGCAGCACAGGCAGGGTTAGATTGGTTGAAGACATGCATACCATCGACGTGCAGTACGCCTTAGTACACGGCGTCATCGTGCCCCCACGCGGGCAATGGAGATGAAGTGTCTTGCCCAAGGACACAACGCGGTTGCCGCAGGTGGGATTCGAACCGAGGACCTCTCGGCTTGCAGCCTGCACCTCTACCAACTGAGCCACCGCGCTCCCAAGGAATGAAGTTGTATCAGCTATCAGGAAGGCAAAAACTTTATACTTATCCAAAGTTCAGTCCATTTAAAAAAAAAAAAAAAAAAAGTAACGAAACCCCAAGCTCACAGTGGTGGAAAACGTTACAAACATTTTTCAGTGGCCGTCGCCAAGCAGAGATTCCTGTTATTAATTACATGAATGAAGTATGCACCTCGAATGTCGAAAACGCCGAAGTGCTTAATGAATACTTTTGTTCAATCTCAACAGTTGACTAGTCGAACGTTTCCTTTCCAGAAGACATAGTCCATCCTACACGAACAATTGATGGTATAACCCTTCACTGCAGCGAGGTGTACGAAGCACTGCAGTCATTGAAGGTGTCCAAAGCATCGGGTCCTGATCTTGTCAGCCCACGTCTTCTTAAAGAATGTAAAGTCTCTTTATGCGAACCACTATCGATTTTATTCAATATATTGCTAAACAATTCGTATTTTCCGTCATTGTGGAAAAGGGCTAATGTTTCACCAGTTTTGAAAAAACAACCCGCGAACGTAGTCAGTAACTATCGTCCCATATCTCTGATTAGTTGCCTTGGTAAAGTCTTTGAAAAATGTATCTTTAAACGATTATGGCAATTCCTGGAAGACTTGAGCGCTCTTAGCCAATTTCAATCAGGTTTTACACCAGGTGATTATACGGTCCTCCAGCTAACTGATAAAAATGATGAATTCTGTAAAGCGCTCGATGAAGGAAAAGAAGTTAGGGTTGTTTTTTGTGATGTCAGTAAGGCCTTTGACAAGGTATGGCATATTGGTCTCGTTCATAAGTTGGAGAGTATTGGTGTCTCGGGTGATTTGTTGCTGTTCTTAAAATCGTACCTCTCAGATAGATCCCAACGCGTAGTTGTGGGATCAGAGGCTTCCCCGTGGCGCCCTATAAATGCAGGAGTCCCTCAAGGTTCTATACTAGGACCCTTACTATTTTTTATCTTCATTAACGACATAACCGAAAATTCACTCAGTTGCATACGCCTTTTTGCAGATGATACTTCGTTATATCTAATTGTAGAAAATCCAAATCAAGCCTCGAATTTAATTAACCATGATCTAGCTTTAATTGACACTGGGCAAAAACGTGGTTAGTCGAATTTAATCCCCCCAAAACTGAGAGTATGGTTATATCGCGCAAAATGAACCCAACTGCCCATCCACCCTTATTTTTAGGTGGTGCTCAAATAAGTGAAGTCAATTCTCATAAGCACCTAGGGGTTGTACTAAATACAACATGTACTTGGACTAATCACATTGAATATATCTGTTCCAAAGTCTGGTCTCGATTAGACTTGTTGCGGAAACACAAATTCGAGCTTGATAGATATGTTTTAGAAAAGATATACTTTGCCTTTGTCAGACCTTTACTGGAATATGGTGATACTGTTTGGGATAATTGCTCGTCAGGACAAGTAGCCGACTTGGAAAAAATCCAGATCGGTGCAGCAAGAATAGTTACAGGAGCAACAATTAGTGCTAGTAAGTCTTCAGTATACTCCGAAACATGTTGGGACACTTTACAAGAAAGACACCGAAAACATAAGCTCGTGCAGTTTTTAAAAATGCATCACCACTTAACACCTCCTCACATTGCCAATAAAGTTCCACCTCTCATATCCTCAATAAACCCATCACTCAATATTCGAACGCGTCATAACCCCAGGGTTCCATTTTGTCGCACACAGTTATACCAATCCTCTTTCATTCCTAATGTAACTGATCAGTGGAATAACCTGCCTTTATCTGTTCGCGGCGATGTTGGGGAGCTGGCAGCTGCTCGTCGTTGCTCGGTGGTTCTCTCCGGGTACTCCGGCTTCCTCCACCCGTAAAACTGTCACGGTCATGATTAGCCATTGTGCATAAATATGTGACCTTAAACGTCAATAAATAAATAAATAAATCTGTTCGCGAGAATTCGTCACTGAGTATTTTTAAGACCTTCTTGAATGGTGGCAAACTCCGACCACCATCATTTTACAACGGCGCGAAATCTCGCACAGCTGAAATTTACCACTGTAGACTGCGGTTACACTGCAGCAGCCTTAATGCTCATTTATACGATAATCATCTCGCACCTAGTCCTTTTTGTCAGTGTGGTGAACTTGAGACTCCAGAACACTTCCTTTTTCATTGTCCATTGTTTCCTAACGCACGCAATAGAACCATCAATTTACTCCCTTTCACTATAGATACTACTACACTTCTTTTTGGCTCAGAATTTTTCAGTAACGAGGAGAATAGGCTAATTTTTGATATAGTGCAAGACTTCATCTTACAGAGTGGCCGGTTCCTCTGACGAGTGATGACACCTGTTTTTTTTTTGTTTGTTTGTTTTTTTTTTTGAAGGTGCTTAACCTTCATTAAGAATTCCTCTGTAGGTGTCCGCGCGATTAAGGCAATGTACCATAATTTTGCTATCTAGTTATTGATAGAGTATCTTAAATTCACGATCTTATTTTCTATTCAACTTTATCTAAAGACAATGCACCATGTATTCGGGATGGCTTCTCTTCTTTATTTTACATCTTCTTCTTGTATCTTTTTACTCTTTGACTTCATCTTTTAATTCATCTATTTTTTTTATCGGTTAGACCACTTCTGATTTCCCGTATGTGTAGTTTAGACAATCGCGTCTATCGCTGCTTAAGGGACTGAGCTTGTTGGTCAACTTATTCTAATCATGAAATTAGTATAAATCGTTTTTTTTAATTTTTTTTTTCTGAAGAGCTGTCGGCACTCCTCAGCTGCACTTGCTGATGTAATGGAAATTGAGCCATTATGTAGTAGCAGTTGACTGTACGTACGCATCTAGAATGCCCACGTAGTATGATGCGGGCCGGTGGTGCGCTTGTTCAAGGTCAGAGAGTCCACCAGATTCATTGGCCCGCTAGCGCTCACCCACCTGGGCTGCGATATACATGTTTCACCTGTTACTACCTATCATTGCCATCATCTTTACGAAAAGTTCCATAAAACGTAGGAGACGACTCACATAAGCCTAAGGCTTCCTGTCGAATCCTAGTTTATCTATAAATCTAATTATCACTGTTACTGTGTTATCTCGTATACTGCTAGTAAAACTTCTTTTTTTCTTTTTGTTTTTTGATAATATATTGTATTGCTATGTAATGTATACATATAACATCATCTTGAATAAATATTGTTTAAACTAATATTGTCAACAGAACATCTGGCCTGTACCCACAAAGTACGTCTGTACTCTGGTCGCCAGTTTAATACAATTCCATGTAATTTATTGTCATGTTCAATTTCTGTTATTATTGTTAGTAAAACTTGAGTCCATGTTACCAAATAAATCCTCATAACACTTTCATGGGCTCGAGTTCTTTACCCGAGCTTTCGAGCTTGATTAACCCCTGTGGGCTCAGTTCGCAACAAATGTACCACGTTCAAGGGTACAGAGGTCTGTACATCCATCCCTGCTGACGCCGCCCCAGACCATGATTGGCCTTCCATCATAGCGGTCATGCTCAGCAATGTTGACTGCAAGGAATCGCTCTCCTGGTCTTCTCCATACCCTAGAACGCCTATCTGTGTAAAAAGGACAGATCGCCAATCTTCTCTGGTCCATCCAACTTGGTCCATGGTCCATTTACATCGTGCCTGGCGGTGGTTCTGGGACAGCGGAATGCGAATACATGGTCTTCTCGATCGGAGACCACATTCGTGCAACCTTGCCCGGATAGTCTGCGTCGAAACATTTACCCCGGATGCATTCTGAAGGTCACTGTGAAGCTGGGTTGCTTTGGCAAAGCGCTTCCTACGGGCCAGAATGATCAAAAACCGGTCTTCAGCTGCAGATGTTGCCCTGTCTCTGCCACCACCATGCTGTCTTACTGGTGTGCCATACTGCTGAAATCTTGCCCAGGCTCCGATGATCACCGTATGGTGCACACCAAGGGCTTCACTAACCTGACGATGGGTATCCCCTTGCTCCACCATCCCTACAGCCCGCCACATTTCTGCTTCAGACAAATGTCTTCTTACATTTGCATTTGCCATATTCAATCACTAAATCACAAGGGTTTGTGTTGAAATGAAGATTGTATACACTAGACATGTAATTTACATGTAGACAGTACACGAAAACATCATGAAAATCAAGGGGTACATGATTTCCTTGACTATCACGAAAAAGTATGCATGACAAAGAGAGCTAATGAAAACACTGTGGACCATCTCAATACATTCCTCAACCATATCCACCAAAAATATCGCAAAAATGTCACAAGCAAATTTCACAATGATGTGTCAAATATTTGGTGCTTAGCAAACTTTGAGTAGTATAGAAATATATAAAGAGCCTTCTCCACCAGTGATGTAGTACTGCTGTTTAAACCTGGCCATACCAAAAATAAGCTGTTTGTCTGTGGAGCAGTCAAAAGGCAATATTGTGGTTTGTGCATCAGCTCACCACTGGAGAAGGGCGTCTGTTTGTGTGATTCGATATTCTGCACTTATTGTGTTAAAATGATAAAGGAAAGCGTACTCAAATAACAGAGAATAGTGAAAATGTGTTTCAACTATTTATTCCACAATAACGTTTGAAACAATACGTCAGGAAGCGTGTGCGTTTTTCACGATGGCAAAGTTTTTTGTTTTTTTTTTTACAAATTTCAGACATGTGCATGGGAAGTCGGATATTAATTTTGATCCAAACTTTCGCTCCTATGCATATCGACCATTATAATAAATTGAGTCAAACATGATCTTACATGCGTGGGCAAATTATATTTTGCTTGAGGTTGTCAAGTAGCCTGGTGCAAAACACAGAAACAGTACATGGATAGCGGACCAATTTGGAAACACCCATCGAGAGTAAATTTCACCCGGATAGAAACTCATGTTAAGTGAAACTGCGCAAAAAACAACAATAAAAAAAATTAGCAAGGCAGGTCCCATATATAACCAGAAGCTGTATGATTAGTGTTTTTTCAGCAATTAAAGCAGTGGCAATGATCTCGCAATGAAAGAGACACCACACTAGCGTATTATTGACATAATCAAACAAATACCAATCATTGTATAAACTTGATGTTTTCAGAAGCCTATTATTGTGGATGTGTTAATTTGAAATTATCGTTCCAGCAGAATAAATTGACAATGTCAATAGCCTAACACCTCACCCATTTAAATTTGGGTTGTTTTTTTTTAAACTACCACTCTCTCTCTCTATCTCTCTATCTCTCTCTCTCTCTCTCTCTCTCTCTCTCTCTCTCTCTCTCTCTCTCTCTCTCTCTCCCTCACACACACACACACACTCTCCCTCTTTCTCTCTATCTGTCTGTCTGTCTGTCTGTCTGTCTGTCTCACCCCTCCCCCCACCCTCACACACACACTTTCATGCTGCTGCCGAAAGGAAGATGAGCCAAGCAATCATGAGGACGTCATCTAAAAAGCTAGATTCCAGCCTTCGTTTTTGACGGTGTGCAATGGTCTAGTGGTTTAGGCGCTGGACTCCTGATTGCCAGGCGGTGTTGCCGAGGGTTCGAATCCCGGCGGGGAATCAGAAACCATCATTCAAAATTCCTCTAACACACACAAGCCCGTGCCAGTCTTCGTCTGAGGCCATCCACAGCACTTTCGTCGTACTGTAGCCAGCGCGTTTCACACTTTCACGCTGCTGCCGAAAGGAAGATGAACCAAGTAATCATGAGGACTTCATCTAAAAAGCTAGATTCCAGCCATCGTTTTTCGACGGTGAGCAATGGTCTAGTGGTCTAGGCGCTGGACTCCTGATTGCCAGGCGGTGTTGCCGAGGGTTCGAATCCCGGCGGAGGATCAGAAACCAACATTCAAAATTCCTCTAAAACATGATTGTGTCATTTGAAAAACACACACAAGCCCGTGCCAGTCTTCGTCTGAGGCCATCCACAACACTTTCGTCGTACTGTAGCCAGCGCGTTCCACACTTCCATGCTGCTGCCGAAAGGAAGATGAACCAAGTAATCATGAGGACTTCATCTGAAAAGCGAGATTCCAGCCATCGCTTTTCGACGGTGTGCAATGGTCTAGTGGTTTAGGCGCTGGACTCCTGATTGCCAGGCGGTGTTGCCGAGGGTTCGAATCCCGGCGGGGGATCAGAAACCAACATTCAAAATTCCTCTAAAACATGATTGTGTCATTTGAAAAACACACACAAGCCCGTGCCAGTCTTCGTCAGAGGCCATCCACAGCACTTTCGTCGTACTGTAGCCAGCGCGTTCCAGACTTTCATGCTGCTGCCGAAAGGAAGATGAACCAAGTAATCATGAGGATTTCATCTAAAAAGCTAGATTCCAGCCATCGTTTTTCGACGGTGTGCAATGGTCCAGTGGTTTAGGCACTGGACTCCTGATTGCCTGGCGGTATTGCCGAGGGTTCGAATCCCGGCGGGGGATCAGAAACCAACATTCAAAATTCCTGTAAAACATGATTGTGTCATTTGAAAAAAACACACACAAGCCCGTGCCAGTCTTCCTCTGAGGCCATCCACAGCACTTTCGTCGTACTGTAGCCAGCGCGTTCCAGACTTTCATGCTGCTGCCAAAAGGAAGATGAAGCAAGTAATCATGAGGACTTCATCTAAAAAGCTAGATTCCAGCCATCGTTTTTCGACGGTGTGCAATGGTCTAGTGGTTTAGGCGCAGGACTCCTGGTTGCCAGGCGGTGATGCCGAGGGTTCGAATCCCGGCGGGGGATCAGAAACCAACATTCAAAATTCCTCTAAAACATGATTGTGTCATTTGAAAAACACACACAAGCCCGTGCCAGTCTTTGTCTGCGGCCATCCACAGCACTTTCGTCGTACTGTAGCCAGCGCGTTCCAGACTTTCATGCTGCTGCCGAAAGGAAGATGAACCAAGTAATCATGAGGACTTCATCTAAAAAGCTAGATTCCAGCCATCGTTTTTCGCCGGTGTGCAATGGTCTAGTGGTTTAGGCGCTGGACTCCTGATTGCCAGGCGGTGTTGCCGAGGGTTCGAATCCCGGCGGGGGATCAGAAACCAACATTCAAAATTCCTCTAAAACATGATTGTGTCATTTGAAGAACACACACAAACCCGTGCCAGTCTTCGTCTGAGGCCATCCACAGCACTTTCGTCGTACTGTAGCCAGCGCGTTCCACACTTTCTTGCTACTGCCGAAAGGGAGATGAACCAAGTAATCATGAGGACTTCATCTAAAAAGCTAGATTCCAGCCATCGTTTTTCGACGGTGTGCAATGGTCTAGTGGTTTAGGCGCTGGACTCCTGATTGCCAGGCGGTGTTGCCGAGGGTTCGAATTCCAGCGGGGGATCAGAAATCAACATTCAAAATTCTTCTAAAACATGATTGTGTCATTTGAAAAACACACACACACACACACACACACACAAACTCTCTCTCTCACTCTCCTCTCTCGGCACTGAAGCTCGTATGTTTTTAAGGCAGGAAGACAAAGGGGCACTGGGTTGGGGGCATCCATGGGGCATCATATGGGTGAGAAGGGGGCTGCGAGTCACAAGATGGTTTGGGAATTTTTCTAAAAAAAATTTGTGTGTGAGGAAGGTTAACCCCCTCATGAAATTTCTACGCCACCGGCTGTTGGGTGCATTTCACAACCAACATACACTTACATTTATAAGTAAAAGTTAAGGCACCGCTGGCAATCTTTTAAATACCGCTTGCGCTTCTACTACTCCATTAAACTTGAAAATAATTGCTCCCTCCCGCAGTGGTTTAGTGGTAATCTACTTCTCCTGTAATTATATGAACCCCAACAGGTGAATTTCAGTAACACGCATCGGCACGAACCAGTGACACGAATGTTCTTCGCGTTAGCACAGCGATTGTCTGGGCCGAACTTAATAGGGGCGGTTTGTCCTCCAATTAAAAGAACATGATGAGCAGCGACCTTGTTACGAATCTAAAAGTCTGTGTTTTGACTTTGAATAAAGTTTAAAACTGTCGTATTTAACAATGTTATAGGGAATAAATGGGACAATTAAAACTCATTCTACCGTGTTTACTGTTGTTTTATCTTGTTATTCAATTCCAGTGAATGAAAGCGAACAGGATATTTAAATACCAAAGACTGAGGTCCTTACAGTAAGGGAGTCTGAAAACCTTGGCTATGAAATTTAGGCCTTTATTCGTAGGTTCTTCAAGCGATAGTCGGTAGTGTGGGGATGGGGAAGTCATAGACCGGGACTCACACCTTTATTCAGTGGTAAATAACACTGCACATAACACATTGTAAAAAAAAGGGGAACTTGCACGTTTTGAGATGATCATATAGCAGGCCAGAGGCGGCGGGGCAGCCACCCCCCCCCCCCCCCAATACACTTTTTTCACCAATTATAGGTACACAAACGGCATTTTCTGACATAATATACATAACCCCTATAGACACAACACATTTCTTTCTCATTCGATTCATATGTATTGTATTTCTTTTCTCGTTCACTTTTACCCTGTGATTTTGCAAAATATAAATTTGCATTCAAAGGCAAAGAAAAGAACTAGTTCAATTCAATTCAATCCAAAGTGTACGAATTGGGTGGACGCCATATAGGTTGTAGTGTGTACCAAAAGGTAGGATATATAAAGGCGAATGCTACTCTTAATTCAAAAACGAAAAAAATAAATCCACTACCACTACTCTAATCTGTGGTAACACCCGAAGACAGCCGATGTAATACGAAGACAGCTGATGCCACATGATTCACTATGGACCGGTCAATATCCAATGCGGCAAAATAATATCAATAAGGTTGAGGTTAGGTTGAGGTCGCTGAGGTTAGTGTCTTAAATAGGGTGTGAATAAGGGTGAGGGGTAACGTATATAAATTTATATATTTTGTAAGCCGCCCCGCAACTATTGACCCCCCCCCCCCTCTCGCCCGAAGAAAAATTATTTTCCAACCTACACCCTTATGGTACTCATAAAAGTGTGTCCCCCCGCTTTGTGGTGTGACTCCCCACTTTTTGGAGCTTCCGTCGCCTCTGTAGCAGGCCTATTTTACAGAGTTCAAAACAAAATGTACTAACACATGAGCACATCTCGATACGATAATCATACAGTTTCTTATATGCAAGGTACCCTAGCCTGCACTAGGCCAAGCCATTGTATAGACTGTGATACAGGCTTGGATGAATGGAGTGATCTGATGGAGTCTAGATTTGGTCAAAGGCAGATGTCAAGACAGAATCGGGGGGGGGGGGGGGGGGTAGCCACTAAACTTGTAGTAGTGCCACAAGTCAATGGCAATTGTAGGATGGAGTAATGGCAAAAGACTACAAGGGTGATAGAAGACTATAGTATTGGGTAAATGCAATAGTATTGGATCACACGACAGAAGTAGGAGATGTGGTTTTCAACCCCTATCACGTAGACCACATCTGATGCGGAAGTGACATCATACCGCAATGTATTATGGCTATACACTTGCACTTGCACTGCACTTGCACACAGACACATATTGGTACATTTTGCAGGTGCTGATGTGGTACATGTGCTATTTGCATATTATGTACAATCACATCTCATAGTAGTAGTGATGGATTTAGCAGAGTGGCGGAATAAGTCAAGACCCTGGTTGCAAACGGTAACGCCGTTGGTAGCAGAAACGTTAGTACTGAGTTAAGACCTTGGTCCCCACTAGTCCCCAAAGCCTGGTCCCCACTAGTCCCAAAGCCTGGTTCTCACTAGTCCCCAAACACTGGTCCCCATTGGTCCTCAAATACCCGTATATGCGCATGTGCTGCATGTCTTGTGCGCATATTGTGCACTTGCACACAGCCAGATATTGGCACATTTTGCATGTGCTGATGTGCTACATGTGCTATTCGCACATTGTGTACGTAGATCATAATCGTTGGAACTAAGAAGATGATGGCCGGGAGCTATGGTTAATAGAGCAATTTGATTGGTTGTTTAATCCTGAGAAGTGATCTGATTGGTTATTTTATCAGAAGTAGTAACAAAACAGAGGGAAGAGAGCAAGTCATACTCCAGAAGAACGGAATAGTACTCTATGGAAGCAGGTCGGAGAAACGAGGATTTTGACCTGGAATAACAAAATTCGAGCCTACATAAAACATCCCTGTCCAAAATGAGGCTTTACCAAGTCGGTTTCGGTAGTTGCGGTGGATTTTGGTGCCTTGGAGGGATTGTCAAATTTATTTAGGAAGTCGTTCCAGATAATTATTAAGGAAGTCGTTCCAAGAACAATACTCTAGTGGAATCAAACACGACCTTTAAAGGGTCTATAGCACTACGTGCTACTCTAAACAGGTGCGTTTCGGTTAAAAAACGTACTTTCCGGTGATTTACGGGCATTCTCGGGCTCATTTTGGGTAATTCTTCGAATCGGGAAATTACTCTTGTGCAATCGAACATACTCTCCGAACATACCCCTATCCTATAAGACGGTTTTGGGTAACATAGCAACCACGTGCCATCGTAGAAACAAAGATGGCGGCCTCCTGCACACAAAATGGTCGACGGAAACAAGTATCACCCCCACAAACACGAGCTGCGCATGCGCACTCACATCACCCATCATCATGACAATGGCGTCAAACATGGCTGCTCACCTGGCTACCATGACAACCACGTGATACCCATAATACATTGCGGTATGACGTCACTTCCGGGGTCCACCTGATAGGGGTCGAAAATCACATCTCCTACTACTCACGACAGATGGTGGTGACCATGAACAACTGGTTGCCTTGGAGCTTGGAAAGGTGTGGGTGGTCTAGAAGGACGGATCAAACAGGTACTAGAAACCATAACTATCATCAGATAGATATCCTGCAAAAGGTATTCTATAAAGGGTATCGTCAACAGGTATCTTCAAGAAGTATCTTCAAAAGTTATCCTCAAATGGTACAATACTATGTGTCCTCAAATACCGAGATGAGTCGTAGAGCAGTACGTAGAGTCACTCGTTCGAGCAATTGCTCTATATTTCATTGGTTCGATGAGATTCGAGTCGCTCGAGCGATCTGATGTAACTATCACGTCTTTCGTATTTTTCAGTAGGCGCGGCAGAAAACTATAGTGTCCGGTAAACAAAGTCGATCATAGGACAGATCACAGTGACTTTTGGTAAGTCAGCAGTAGTGATCTTAGAGATGTAAAGGTCTAGAATCCAAGCTTTACCCATAACCCCAAACAATACCTCTGGGCCTAGCATTGGTAAACTACTTGTACCAACTGTGGGCCAGCACTAGAACATCTAAGATAGATATTTGTACTAAGGGCTAACAATAGGCATATGGGGTACAAAGAGATTCTCCTATACTACTCTGCCAGACAACCAAACAGAACACTGCGTCGCTTAGCATTACGTAGTACCCGTACTTACTTAGGACAGTATAACGAGTAGGTGGATCAATAGTAATATGGGCTACCACTGAACCCGCGGGAATACAGACCTTACATCATATACTACTACTTTATACAACCATGCATTACCTGCCCCCCCCCCCCCACCCACCCTCCCCACAATACTGCTTGACCTTGCATTAGGTACTACCCCTACCAGTTATAGGATAATATAAAGCCTTAGATAGATAGCGGTATTAAGGACTAATAGTAGACCAACAATGATATAGATCGTGCATCCTATACCACCACACTAGACAACCCTGCATTGCCCCCACCTCACGTCACAATATCGCTTGGCCTTGCAAAACGTGCTACCTATACAATCTGTGGGCCAAGAGACCACCCTAGATAAATAATGGAACGAAAGGCTAACATTGGACCAGCAGCGGTGCAAACCGCACAACCTATACTTCCACACTAGACAACCATGCATTACCCCCACCACAATACTGCCTAGGCTCGCATTACGTACTACTAGCTACAGAAATATACGAAGCATTAGGCCGATTAGTTGTACCAAGGATTAACAGGAGTATATGGCATCCAGACTACACTACAGTTCTAAATAACCAAGGACAACCTCGCCATACCACACTAGACGACCATGCATTACCTTCACCCACCCCACGATACCACCTGGACTAGCATAACGTACTACCCATACAAGTCAAAGCATTTGGTCATTTAGTAGTACCAAGGACTAAAAGGGGATCTGCATGGGGCATATACGGCTACTGTCATATCAGGCCAGTTCGAGAAACCTGACACCCCGGACTCGAAGTAAAAAGCGGCCAACGTTTTTATGAAGTCGCGAGCATATCATGGCGTCGCGACGTCAATAGCAACATCAACCGTTTCACGGGGAAAACTTTCAAGAAAACTCACCTTCCCCCATCGATATTCCATCACATAGTCATACTATAAACCCACAGACCTGCGTGTGCATGCACCACTATGCATACCTTAGCATACTATATATGCAGGGCGTACACCAATTGCCGGATAAAGACGGATGGGGCACAGGAAAGAGTTGCTCCGCCAAAAACTCCGGTTCCTATGGTAATTTAACTCTAGCTGTTCCGACAAAGCTCCGGGAGGCCGAGCATGATTCACACGTGCTATACTGCTGGCTGTGTAAGGTGGTCCTTCATCCTTCCGGGTAACAAAACTCATAACTGGCTGAGATAGCGAGTGAGGGGGCTATATAACGATGGTTTCTGATGCCTGTGGATTTTCAGATTTACATTTATCTATTGGTTTATAAAGGTGTTTTCAGCCTCTGTGACTACACCATGGTCACCACACAGGTGCAATGTCAAGTTTATCAGACAATTCTTACCTTTCACTCCCACTTTAGAGCACACACTCCCCAGACTTTAATTAACGAGTCATATTTCAACAGTAAAACAGAACTTGTTTAGAAACGTAAACAAGAACTGCTCAAATTCTCGGCGTTTAATTTCTAATTTATTATGTATCATTAAAAGAGAATCCAGTGAAACGATTCATAACATATAATTGTTTTTTGGTCATGCTCCATTATTCCGATCCGACCAGACACCCAGCCCGTATGTATCGGCGCCACTGATTGGTTAGCGGAATGTGTTGATTGACAGGATTTCAGCATGATGCTGAATTAATTTAGTATGATGCTTAATTATTTTATCTTGATGTTGAATTAATTTAACACGATGATTAATTATTTGAGCATGATGTGAATTAATTAAGCACCATGCCAAATTATTTTGCACGATTTCACGAATGCTGCATAAATAATACACAATGATGCCGGATTAATTAAGCATGATCCTGAATTACGAGAGGTTCGTGCATTTTAATTCGGCACGATGCTTAATTATTTGAGCATGATGCTATATTATTTTTCACTATTTTATGAATACTGCAAAAATAATATAGCATGATGCTGAATTAATTTCACATGGTGCTGAATTACGGGAGGATCGGGCATATTAAGTTAGCATGGTGCTTAATTATTTAAGCATCATGCTATTTTATTTTGCGCGATTTAACGAATGCTGCATAAATAATATAGCATGATGCTGAATTAATTTAGCATGATGCTGAATTACGGGAGGATCATGCACTTTAATTGAGCATGATGCCAAATTATTTAGGTATCATGCTATATTATTTTGCGCAATTCAACGAATGCTGCATAAATAATATAGCATGATGCCGAATTAATTTAGCATGAACTAATAAACCTCAACATGAATAATATCTGGCTTGGAACACCACTTCCCGAATGTGTCGCCAAACTTACTAACATCTTAGATCAGCTCGCCATGAAATTTATTCCAAACAAAATGGTTATCTGTAGAGCTAATCAGCCACCCTGGATGCACAACAACATTAGGAAACTTATCCGACAAAGGAAACGCTTGTACCGCAAGGCAAACAAATTTAACACTCCAATCTCATGGGAAAATTATCGTCTCATACGGAATGAAACTGTCTCGGAAATTCGGAAATCAAAGATAAACTATTATTCCAAAATATACGAAAAGCTCAGCTCACCGTCAATAAATCCTTCCGAATGGTGGAAGACATTCAAACACCTCATCTCCGGCACCAACAAATCTATCCCCGCTTTGGAAATTGACAATAAACCCATAACGTCAGACCTCGAAAAAGCGGAACTCTTCAATAACCACTTCTGTAGCATTGCAACAGTCTACGATATCTCTCGAAACCTCCCACCGAATAGTAAACATTCACAGCAAGACGAACTTAGCAATATTAGTATCACTCCTGAAGACACACTGGAAGCTCTGCAGTCCCTCAAGGTGTCTAAAGATTGTGGTCCAGATAATATTAGCCCATACCTCCTTAAAAGATGTTCCACGAGTATATGTGATCCCCTAGCGTCTCTGTTCAATTTAATGTTGAACGAATCATTTTTCCCTGGCGAATGGAAATGCGGTAATGTTACCCCTGTATACAAAAAACGGTGACATCCATTTGATACAAAACTATCGGCCTATTACTTTGTTGAGCTGCCTTAGTAAAGTTTTCGAGAAATGTATCTTGATACTCACTCCACTTCAATCCGGATTTCTCCCATTTGACTCAACTGTACTGCAACTGACTGATATTTACAACTCGTTTAGCTCGCCGCTTGATGAAGGTAAAGAAATACGGGTGGTATTCTGTGATATCAGCAAAGCCTTCGACAAAGTCTGGCACAGAGGCCTACTTTTCAAACTTGAACAAATTGGCATCACCGGCCTCCTCCTAAAATGGTTTGAATCATATCTAAACGGTAGACATCAGCGTGTCGTTCTTAACTCATCATCATCGTCTTTGGGACAATTTTTTGCTGGAGTGCCCCAAGGATCTATCCTAGGCCCCCTACTATTCTTGATATACATTAACGATATTGTGGAGAACATCACAAGTACCATACGTCTATTTGCTGTCGACACGACACTATACCTAATTGTAGAAGATCCCAACAGAGCATTCGAAACACTGGAAACCGATCTTAAACTATTGGAGGAATGGTCCGACAAATGGTTTGTCAAATTTAATCCCACCAAAACTGAAAGTCTATTAATTACCAGAAAAACCAACCAATCTAACCACCCGCCTCTAAAAATGTTCGATACTCCGATTAAAGAGGTACCCAACCACAAACATCTTGGACTGACATTTGACAGCCGTGGAATATGGGCTGTCCATATCGCTGAGATAACAAAAAAGGCATGGAAGCGTATCGACACTCTGCGTCGTTTCAAGTATAGACTGGACCGAAAAAGCCTAGAACAAATTTATTACGTCTATGTCCGCCCGGTACTCGAATACGCAGATACTGCCTGGGCCAACTGTACTGCAAGCGAGACCGAGGAAATTGAGAAAACCCAAGTGGAAGCAGCACGGTTGATCACATGGCGGCACCAAAAGTACTAGCAAAAGACGTCTATACGTCGAAACTGGATGGGAAACCCTTGAAATTAGACGGCAGAAACATAAGCTTATTCAATATTTAAAAATGTACCATAGACAGCTCCCTGTCTATATCACTAACCTAATCCCCCCCCCCCCCCCCCCCCCATCCACTTCTGACACACACAGTTATAATCTTCGCCACGACAATGTGACAGCTCCCTCGTGTCGAACCAATGTCTACTATACTTCTTTTCTCCCATCTACCACGCGTCTATGGAATAGTATTCCCCCGGAAATAAGATGCAATCCCTCATTTTCCTCCTTTAAGAGTTACTTGAATCGCAACAGCCAACGGGTGCCTATCTTCTATTATCACCACTTCACACGCCTTTCCCAAATACTACACACGCGCATGCGTCTTAATTGTAGCAATTTAAACGATGACTTGTACAACAATCATCTCTCTGACACGCTTCTGTACAGATGTGGTGATCACGAAACATCGGACCATTTTTTCTTCCACTGCCCTATGTATACACAAATTAGACTGCAAACGATATTCTCTATTCCCCACCCTTTAACGGTTGACATTCTGCTATATGGCTGTGAATACTATAGCATAGCAATTAATAAGTTTATTTTCGACAAAGTCCAGCAATTTATAACCCAAAGCAAACGCTTCTCTTAGTCATGTAAATGTGCTATGCAACTGCTATATTGTCTATAATCTAATTGCGCTACCCAACCCTCTAACTGGTCATACTACTTGGTTGATCCGCCTTTCCTCCCCAACTTTTCCACCCCACTTTCTCTGCAAGTTAGTTTACCTCATTACGTTTCCATTTTTCTGAAACAAATATGTGTAAATATTTGAAAGAAAGAACAAATAGTTCACCTGTATCAGCCATCATAACTCGTTTTTACAGTGATGTCCGGAGACAGCCTCGTATAAGCTTTAAGCTTACTGCTGAATCCCTTTCAGTTCTGATTTATTAATGTCTTACTGCTTTGATTGTTCCTTGTAATATTTTTGTAAAATTTGTTCTGAAATAAATACTTTTTAAACTAAACGAATTTAGCATGATGCTGAATTGCGGGAGGATCATGCACTTTAATTGAGCATGGTGACTAATTATTTAAGCATGATGCTGTCCTATTTGGTATGATTTCACGAATGCTGCATAAATAACATGGTATGATGCTGAAATCAAGTCCGCGTACTGGAGGGTTATACATTTTATTTTAGCATGATACTCTAATAATTAAGCATGATGCTATATTGTTTGGCATGATTTCATGAACGCTGCCTAAATAATTAAGCATAATGCCTGAATAATTAAGAACGATGCTTAAATAATTAACCATCATGCTATATAATTTAGGCATCATGCTATATTCTTTGAGCATCATGCTATATTATTTAGCATCATGCCTAATTCATGGATTTATGAGCCTGTCCGTACGTCATACCTGTGTTACAAGAATCACTCCATCAACTAGCATTGATATTGTTTGTTTATTTACGGTATATAAAACATTACAATTGTAATATATTTCTAATCACAGTGATACATGAATATGCACCGCAAGGAAATAACATAGCCAGGTTGGCTGTCTACCTGTTGTCGCCCGTTTCAAAAATATTTCATCGCTGCAGCCGACTGTTCATCTAGAGATTCTAGTGTTTTCACGTGAAGTAACAATGGTGGGGATGGTGGGGAAGGTGGGGTTGGTGGTTAGAAGGTTGATGTATTTGGTGGATATCGGTATTTGGATATCACCAAACTTGGCAGTAAGCCAAACTCATTTGTGGACGAGATAACCAGACAAGATAACGAAAGTAGTCTAAGGTGTTCAAAAGGCCTAAATTTGTTATCTATGCGTATCATATCACAGGTATCGCTATATACATTATTACTTTACATTTGGGACCGTTTCGTGTATCCCCTGGTATTTCACATTAGTAGCACAAGGATAAGGTCAAGTATAGCTAGTTAATTATATATCAAAGCTGGCCACATTTGGCGAACTTTATCCCGTACATTGTTTGTTAAGTCAATTCATAGAGTAGAGTAGTGAACAAAGCAGGTGGCTACTGAGGTGATGCTCTAGTCAACCCACTGATAGACATTAGGTCAACTAGACATTCACCTCAGTAGGTTTTAATCTGACAATATAGGCAATATGGATTGTTACATTGGACCTTAACTAGATATGAAGATAAAAGCTTTGATATTAATTTTTATTCAAAACTGGATCCAATTATTAGTGTTACGTAGTTCAGATTCCAGCTCGTTCCATATTTTGGGGAAGTTTAAGATGGGTAACTTATGCAGTTTCTTTCACGAAAATCGGTTGATAAATGCGATTTGAAGCAACTCAGCACTTTTGGGCTCCTAGGATGCCCAACTTTGGGAGGGTCAGGTACCCAATTTTGGTGGCAATCTTGATGAATCTATTTGTGCCACACCACAATGCAGTTTATTTGGCGAAGATTGGATGACAAAAGCGATTTTGAGCAACTCAGCACTTTTGGGCTCCTAGGGTGCCCAGTTTTGGGAGGGTGAGGTACCTAATTTTGGTGGCAATCTTCATGAATCAATTTGTGCCACACCACAATGCAGTTTATTTGACGAAGATCGAATGATAAAAGCGATTTTGAGCAACTCAGCACTTTTGGGCTCCTATGGTGCCCAATTTTGGGAGGGTGAGGTACCTAATTTTGGTGGCAATCTTCATGAATCCATTTGTGCCACTCCACAATGCAGTTTATTTGGCGAAAATCGGTTGATAAATTCGATTTGGAGCAACTCAGCACTTCTGGGCTCCTAGGATGCCCAATTTTGGGAGGGTCAGGTACCCAATTTTGGTGGCAATCTTCATGAATCTATTTGTGCCACACCACAATGCAGATTATCTGGCGAAGATCGGATGATAAAAGCGATTTTGAGCAACTCAGCACTTTTGGGCTCCTAGGGTGCCCAATTTTGAGAGGGTGAGGTACCTAATTTTGGTGGCAATCTTCATGAATCTATTTGTGCCACTCCACAATGCAGTTTATTTGGCGAAAATCGGTTGATAAATTCGATTTGGAGCAACTCAGCACTTTTGGGCTCCTAGGGTGCCCAATTTTGGGAGGGTGGGGTACCTAATTTTGGTGGCAATCTTAATGAATCTATTTGTGCCACCCCACAATGCAGTTTATTTGGCGAAAATTGGTTGATAAAAGCGATTTTGTGCAACTCAGCACTTTTGGGCTCCTAGTGTGCCAAATTTTGGGAGGGTGAGGTACCTAATTTTGGTGGCAATCTTCATGAATCTATTTGTGCCACCCCACAATGCAACTTATTTGGCGAAAATCGGTTGAAAATACGATTTTGAGCAACACAGCACTTTTCGGCTCCTAGGGTGCCCAATTTTGGGAGGGTGACGTACCTAATTTTGGTGGCAATCTTCATGAATCTATTTGTGCCACACCACAAAGCAGTTTTTTTGGCGAAAATCAGTTGAAAAATACAATTTGGAGCAACTCAGCACATTAGTGCCACCCCACAATGCATTTTATTTGGCGAAAATCGGTTGATAAATGCGATTTGGACCAGCTCAGAACTTTTGGGCTCCTAGGGTGCCCAGTTTTGGGAGGGTGAGGTACCTAATTTTGGCGGCAAACTCCATGAATCTATGTGTGCCACCCCACAATGTAGTTTATTTGGCGAAAATCGGTTGATAAAAGCGATTTTGTGCAACTCAGCACGTTTGGGCTCCTAGGGTGCCAAATTTTGGGAGGCCGAGGTACCTAATTTTGGTGGCAATCATCATGAATCTATTTGTGCCACTTCACAATGCAGTTTATTTGGCGAAAATCGGTTGATAAATACGATTTTGAGCAACACAGCACTTTTGGGCTCCTAGGGTGCCCAATTTTGGGAGGGTGAGGTACCTAATTTTGGTGACAATCTTCATGAATCTATTTGTGCCACACCACAATGCAGTTTATTTGGCGAAGATCGGATGATAAAAGCGATTTTGAGCAACTCAGCACTTTTGGGCTCCTAGGGAGCCCAATTTTGGGAGTGTGAGGTACCTAATTTTGGTGGCAATCTTCATGAATCTATTTGTGCCACTCCACAATGCAGTTTATTTGGCGAAAATCGGTTGATAAATTCGGTTTTGAGCAACTCAGCACTTTTGGGCTCCTAGGATGCCCAATTTTGGGAGGGTAAGGTACCCAATTTTGGTGGCAATCTTCAGGAATCTATTTGTGCCACACCACAATGCAGTTTATTTGGCGAAGATCGGATGATAAAAGCGATTTTGAGCAACTCAGCACTTTTGGGCTCCTAGGGTGCACAATTTTGGGAGGGTGAGGTACCTAATCTTGGTGGCAATCTTCATGAATCTATTTATGCCACTCCACAATTCAGTTTATTTGGCGAAAATCGGTTGATAAATTCGATTTGGAGCAACTCAGCACTTTGGGCTCCTAGGGTGCCCAATTTTGGGAGGGTGGGGTACCTAATTTTGGTGGCAATCTTAATGAATCTATCTGTGCCACCCCACAATGCAGTTTATTTGGCGAAAATTGGTTGATAAATGCGATTTTGTGCAACTCAGCACTTTTGGGCTCCTAGGGAGACAAATTTTGGAAGGGTGAGGTACCTAATTTTGGTGGCAATCTTCATGAATCTATTTGTGCCACCCCACAATGCAACTTATTTGGCGAAAATCGGTTGAAAATACGATTTTGAGCAACACAGCACTTTTCGGCTCCTAGGGTGCCCAAATTTTGGGAGGGTGACGTACCAAATTTTGGTGGCAATCTTCATGAATCTATTTGTGCCACACCACAAAGCAGTTTTTTTGGCGAAAATCAGTTGAAAAATACAATTTGGAGCAACTCAGCACATTAGTGCCACCCCACAATGCATTTTATTTGGCGACAATCGGTTGATAAATGCGATTTGGACCAGCTCAGCACTTTTGGGCTCCTAGGGTCCCCAGTTTTGGGAGGGTGAGGTACCTAATTTTGGCGGCAATCTCCATGAATCTATGTGTGCCACCCCACAATGTAGTTTATTTGGCGAAAATCGGTTGATAAAAGCGATTTTGTGCAACTCAGCACGTTTGGGCTCCTAGGGTGCCAAATTTTGGGAGGCCGAGGTACCTAATTTTGGTGGCAATCATCATGAATCTATTTGTGCCACTTCACAATGCAGTTTATTTGGCGAAAATCGGTTGATAAATACGATTTTGAGCAACACAGCACTTTTGGGCTCCTAGGGTGCCCAATTTTGGGAGGGTGAGGTACCTAATTTTGGTGACAATCTTCATGAATCTATTTGTGCCACACCACAATGCAGTTTATTTGGCGAAGATCGGATGATAAAAGCGATTTTGAGCAACTCAGCACTTTTGGGCTCCTAGGGAGCCCAATTTTGGGAGGGTGAGGTACCTAATTTTGGTGGCAATCTTCATGAATCTATTTGTGCCACTCCACAATGCAGTTTATTTGGCGAAAATCGGTTGATAAATTCGGTTTTGAGCTACTCAGCACTTTTGGGCTCCGAGGATGCCCAATTTTGGGAGGGTAAGGTACCCAATTTTGGTGGCAATCTTCAGGAATCTATTTGTGCCACACCACAATGCAGTTTATTTGGCGAAGATCGGATGATAAAAGCGATTTTGAGCAACTCAGCACTTTTGGGCTCCTAGGGTGCACAATTTTGGGAGGGTGACGTACCTAATCTTGGTGGCAATCTTCATGAATCTATTTATGCCACTCCACAATTCAGTTTATTTGGCGAAAATCGGTTGATAAATTCGATTTGGAGCAACTCAGCACTTTGGGCTCCTAGGGTGCCCAATTTTGGGAGAGTGGGGTACCTAATTTTGGTGGCAATCTTAATGAATCTATCTGTGCCACCCCACAATGAAGTTTATTTGGCGAAAATTGGTTGATAAAAGCGATTTTGTGCAACTCAGCACTTTTGGGCTCCTAGGGTGACAAATTTTGGGAGGGTGAGGTACCTAATTTTGGTGGCAATCTTCATGAATCTATTTGTGCCACCCCACAATGCAACTTATTTGGCGAAAATCGGTTGAAAATACGATTTTGAGCAACACAGCACTTTTCGGCTCCTAGGGTGCCCAATTTTGGGAGGGTGACGTACATAATTTTGGTGGCAATCTTCATGAATCTATTTGTGCCACACCACAAAGCAGTTTATTTGGCGAAAATCAGTTGAAAAATACGAATTGGAGCAAATCAGCACATCAGTGCCACCCCACAATGCATTTTATTTGGCGAAGATCGGATGATAAATGCGATTTGGACCAGCTCAGCACTTTTGGGTTCCTATGGTGCCCAATTTTGGGAGGGTGAGGTACCTAATTTTGGCGGCAATCTTCATGAATCTATTTGTGCCACCCCACAATGTAGGTTATTTGGCGAAAATCGGTTGATAAAAGCGATTTTGTGCAACTCAGCACGTTTGGGCTCCTAGGGTGCCAAATTTTCGGAGGCTGAGGTACCTAATTTTGGTGGCAATCACCATGAATCTATTTGTGCCACTCCACAATGCAGTTTGTTTGGCGAAATTCAGTTGATAAATTCGATTTGGAGCAACTCAGCACTTTTGGGCTCCTAGGGTGCCCAATTTTGGGAGGGTGAGGTACCGAATTTTGGTGGCAATCTTAATGAATCTATTTGTGCCATCCCACAATGCAGTTTATTAGGCGAAAATCGGTTGATAAGAGCGTTTTTGTGCAAGTCAGCACTTTTGGGCTCCTAGGGTGCCAAATTTTGGGAGGGTGAGATACCTAATTTTGGTGGTAATCTTCATGAAGCTATTTGTGCCACCCCACAAAGCAGTTTTTGGGCTCCTAGGGTGCCCAATTTTTGGAGGGTGAGGTACCTAATCTTGGCGGTAATCTTCATGAATCTATTTGTGCCATCCCACAATGTAGTTTATTTGGCAAAAATCGGTTGATAAAAGCGATTTTGTGCAACTCAGCACGTTTGGGCTCCTAGGGTGCCAAATTTTGGGAGGGTGAGGTATCTAATTTTGGTGGCAATCATCATGAATCTATTTGTGCCACCCCACAATGCAGTTTATTTGGCGAAAATCGGTAGATAAATGCGATTTTGAGCAACTCAGCACTTTTGGGCTCCTAGGATGCCCAATTTTGGGAGGGTGACGTACCTTATTTTGGTGGCAGTCTTCATGAATCTATTTGTGCCACCCCGCAATGCAGATTATTTGGCGAAAATCGATTGATAAATGCGATTTTGAGCAACTCAGCACATTTGGGCTCGTAGGGTGCCCAATTTTGGGAGGGTGACATACCTAATTTTGGTGACAATCTTCATGAATGTATTTGTGCCACCCACAATGCAGTTTATTTGGCGAAAATCGGTAGATAAATGCGATTTGGAGCAACTTAGCACTTTTGGGCTCCTATGGTGTCCAATTTTGGGAGGGTGAGGTACCTAATTTTGGTGGCAATCTTAATGGATATATTTATGCCACCCCACAATGCAGTTTATTTGGCGAAAATCGGTTGATAAATGCGATTTCGAGCACCTCAGCACTTTTGGGCTCCTAGGGTGCCCAATTTTGGCAGGGTGAGGTACCTAATTTTGGTGGCAATCTTCATGAATCTATTTGTGCCACCCTACAAAGCAGTTTATTTGGCGAAAATCGGTTGATAAATACGATTTGGAGCAACACAGCACTTTTGGGCTCCTAGTGTGCCCAATTTTGGGAGGGTGAGGAACCTAATTTTGATGGCAATCTTAATGAATCTGTTTGTGCCACCCACAATGCAGCTTATTTGGCGAAAATCGGTCGATAAATGCGCTTTGGAGCAACTCAGCACTTTTGGGCTCCTAGGATGTACAATTTTGGGAGGGTGAGGAACGTAATTTTGGTGGCAATCTTAATGAATCTATTTGTGCCAACCCACAATGCAGTTTATTTGGCGAAAATCGGTTGATAAATACGATTTGGAGCAACTCTGCATTTTTGGGCTCCTAGGATGCCCAATTTGGAGAGGGTGAGGTACCTAATTTTGGTGACAATCTTCATGAATCTATTTGTACCACCCCACAATGTAACTTATTAGGCGAAAATCGGTTGATAAATGCGCTTTGGAGCAACTCATTACTTTTGGGCTCCTAGGGTGCTCAATTTTGGGAGGGTCACGTACCTAATTTTGGTGGCAATCTTCATGAATCTATTTGTGCCACCCCACAAAGCAGTTTATTTGGCGAAAATCGGTTGATAAATACGATTTGGAGCAACTCAGCACTTTTGGGCTCCCGGTGTGCCCAATGTTGGGAGGGTGAGGAACCTAATTTTTGGTGTCAATCTTCATGACTCTATTTGTGCCACTCCACAATGCAGTTTATTTGGCGAAAATCGGTTGATAAATACGATTTGGAGCAACTCAGCACTTTTGGGCTCCCGGTGTGCCCAATGTTGGGAGGGTGAGGAACCTAATTTTTGGTGTCAATCTTCATGAATCTATTTGTGCCACCCCACAATGCAACTTATTTGGCGAAAATCGGTTGAAAATACGATTTTGAGCAACACAGCACTTTTCGGCTCCTAGGGTGCCCAATTTTGGGAGGGTGACGTACATAATTTTGGTGGCAATCTTCATGAATCTATTTGTGCCACACCACAAAGCAGTTTATTTGGCGAAAATCAGTTGAAAAATACGAATTGGAGCAAATCAGCACATCAGTGCCACCCCACAATGCATTTTATTTGGCGAAGATCGGATGATAAATGCGATTTGGACCAGCTCAGCACTTTTGGGTTCCTATGGTGCCCAATTTTGGGAGGGTGAGGTACCTAATTTTGGCGGCAATCTTCATGAATCTATTTGTGCCACCCCACAATGTAGGTTATTTGGCGAAAATCGGTTGATAAAAGCGATTTTGTGCAACTCAGCACGTTTGGGCTCCTAGGGTGCCAAATTTTCGGAGGCTGAGGTACCTAATTTTGGTGGCAATCACCATGAATCTATTTGTGCCACTCCACAATGCAGTTTGTTTGGCGAAATTCAGTTGATAAATTCGATTTGGAGCAACTCAGCACTTTTGGGCTCCTAGGGTGCCCAATTTTGGGAGGGTGAGGTACCGAATTTTGGTGGCAATCTTAATGAATCTATTTGTGCCATCCCACAATGCAGTTTATTAGGCGAAAATCGGTTGATAAGAGCGTTTTTGTGCAAGTCAGCACTTTTGGGCTCCTAGGGTGCCAAATTTTGGGAGGGTGAGATACCTAATTTTGGTGGTAATCTTCATGAAGCTATTTGTGCCACCCCACAAAGCAGTTTTTGGGCTCCTAGGGTGCCCAATTTTTGGAGGGTGAGGTACCTAATCTTGGCGGTAATCTTCATGAATCTATTTGTGCCATCCCACAATGTAGTTTATTTGGCAAAAATCGGTTGATAAAAGCGATTTTGTGCAACTCAGCACGTTTGGGCTCCTAGGGTGCCAAATTTTGGGAGGGTGAGGTATCTAATTTTGGTGGCAATCATCATGAATCTATTTGTGCCACCCCACAATGCAGTTTATTTGGCGAAAATCGGTAGATAAATGCGATTTTGAGCAACTCAGCACTTTTGGGCTCCTAGGATGCCCAATTTTGGGAGGGTGACGTACCTTATTTTGGTGGCAGTCTTCATGAATCTATTTGTGCCACCCCGCAATGCAGATTATTTGGCGAAAATCGATTGATAAATGCGATTTTGAGCAACTCAGCACATTTGGGCTCGTAGGGTGCCCAATTTTGGGAGGGTGACATACCTAATTTTGGTGACAATCTTCATGAATGTATTTGTGCCACCCACAATGCAGTTTATTTGGCGAAAATCGGTAGATAAATGCGATTTGGAGCAACTTAGCACTTTTGGGCTCCTATGGTGTCCAATTTTGGGAGGGTGAGGTACCTAATTTTGGTGGCAATCTTAATGGATATATTTATGCCACCCCACAATGCAGTTTATTTGGCGAAAATCGGTTGATAAATGCGATTTCGAGCACCTCAGCACTTTTGGGCTCCTAGGGTGCCCAATTTTGGCAGGGTGAGGTACCTAATTTTGGTGGCAATCTTCATGAATCTATTTGTGCCACCCTACAAAGCAGTTTATTTGGCGAAAATCGGTTGATAAATACGATTTGGAGCAACACAGCACTTTTGGGCTCCTAGTGTGCCCAATTTTGGGAGGGTGAGGAACCTAATTTTGATGGCAATCTTAATGAATCTGTTTGTGCCACCCACAATGCAGCTTATTTGGCGAAAATCGGTCGATAAATGCGCTTTGGAGCAACTCAGCACTTTTGGGCTCCTAGGATGTACAATTTTGGGAGGGTGAGGAACGTAATTTTGGTGGCAATCTTAATGAATCTATTTGTGCCAACCCACAATGCAGTTTATTTGGCGAAAATCGGTTGATAAATACGATTTGGAGCAACTCTGCATTTTTGGGCTCCTAGGATGCCCAATTTGGAGAGGGTGAGGTACCTAATTTTGGTGACAATCTTCATGAATCTATTTGTACCACCCCACAATGTAACTTATTAGGCGAAAATCGGTTGATAAATGCGCTTTGGAGCAACTCATTACTTTTGGGCTCCTAGGGTGCTCAATTTTGGGAGGGTCACGTACCTAATTTTGGTGGCAATCTTCATGAATCTATTTGTGCCACCCCACAAAGCAGTTTATTTGGCGAAAATCGGTTGATAAATACGATTTGGAGCAACTCAGCACTTTTGGGCTCCCGGTGTGCCCAATGTTGGGAGGGTGAGGAACCTAATTTTTGGTGTCAATCTTCATGACTCTATTTGTGCCACTCCACAATGCAGTTTATTTTGCGAAAATCGGTTGATAAATACCGTTTGGAGCAACTCTGCACTTTTGGGCATATCTGACAATATAGGCAATAAGGATTGTTACATTGGACCTTAACTTGATATGAAGATAAAAGCTTTGATATTAATTTTTATTCAAAACTGGACCCAATTGTTAGTGTTACGTAGTTCAGATTCCAGCTCGTTCCATATTTTGGGGAAGTTTAAGATGGGTAACTTATGCAGTTTATTTCACGAAAATCGGTTGATAAATGCGATTTGAAGCAACTCAGCACTTTTGGGCTCCTAGGATGCCCAATTTTGGGAGGGTCAGGTACCCAATTTTGGTGGCAATCTTGATGAATCTATTTGTGCCACACCACAATGCAGTTTATTTGGCGAAGATTGGATGATAAAAGCGATTTTGAGCAACTCAGCACTTTTGGGCTCCTAGGGTGCCCAGTTTTGGGAGGGTGAGGTACCTAATTTTGGTGGCAATCTTCATGAATCTTTTTGTGCCACACCACAATACAGTTTATTTAACGAAGATCGGATGATAAAAGCGATTTCGAGCAACTCAGCACTTTTGGGCTCCTAGGGTGCCCAATTTTGGGAGGGTGAGGTACCTAATTTTGGTGGCAATCTTCATGAATCTATTTGTGCCACTCCACAATGCAGTTTATTTGGCGAAAATCGGTTGATAAATTCGATTTGGAGCAACTCAGCACTTTTGGGCTCCTAGGATGCCCAATTTTGGGAGGGTCAGGTACCCAATTTTGGTGGCAATCTTAATGAATCTATTTGTGCCACCCCACAATGCAGTTTATTTGGCGAAAATTGGTTGATAAAAGCGATTTTGAGCAACTCAGCACTTTTGGGCTCCTAGGGTGCCAAATTTTGGGAGGGTGAGGTACCTAAATTTGGTGGCAATCTTCATGAATCTATTTGTGCCACCCCACAATGCAGTTTATTTGGCGAAAATCGGTTGATAAAAGCAATTTGGAGCAACTCAGCACTTTTGGGCTCCTAGGGTGCCCAATTTTGGGAGGGTGAGGTATCTAATTTTCGTGGCAGTCTTCATGAATCTATTTGTGCCACCCCACAATGCAGTTTATTTGGCGAAAATCGGTTGATAAATACGATTTGGAGCGACTCCGCACTTTTGGGCTCCTATGGTGCCCAATTTTGGGAGGGTGAGGTACCTAATTTTGGTGGCAATCTTCATGAATCTATTTGTGCCACCCCACAATGCAGTTTATTTGGCGAAAATCGGTTGGTGGCGAATGCCGAATAAGGAACCAGGAATATGTAACGGTTGTCACGTTCCCTGCGTTGCTGTCAACTTTATACCCGCGTTGCTGTCATGATACAGCCATAGATGCTGAAATTGAACTTGAGCACTAATCAATGATAAAAAAAATATCTTGAATGGGTTTGTCATTTGTCAATCAACTTCATTTCTTGTTGGTGCTGCTGATTTCAAAATGTCTGACGTTTAAAATGGTAGAGTGGAAGCCACTAGCGCTGTCCCAAGTCTGCTATCATGGTAGCTTCTCAACTCTCTCTTTCTGTAAGGGAGATACTGTTATCAGCTTGTCGAATCTGTCAATTAGTAATGCAACAATCCCTTATGCACAACTTTGTTTATTCTTCGAAATCTATATCCAATATCCCCAGGCTGTGGAGAGCGACGTCGCCCTCACCGCTCTGCCTTGTTCCAGAGAAAGATCTCACTCACACTGACCAACCTTGCTGTTTACGCCACCTAGAGAGCCAATCCCACTATGCGTCGCTAAATTGCCTTGAAATTAGTCTTAATACCTGAAGCCGTGGGTGTTCTACCTCCTCTTCCCTCAAATGAATGAATGAATGGTTTTGTGTGCAGAAGCCGCACGGGGACAGTTTGGGGCAAGCACCTTTCATCCCTATTTTGATGTTTTGAATTTGAAGTTTTCCATAGATCACAACCATGGCAGGAGACAGCAGAGGGGGAAAAGTTGAGGGAGTAAGCTTTGGTGTTCTTGATGTTTTTTGGTCAGTTGTTATCCCCCCTCAGGTGAGGACCAGTGTGAAAGGGGGTTCTCTCGACAAACGTGCTACCTCTCCCTGAGGGTGATGGGATGGTGTCTTCAGACAACTATCCCTCAACGGTTGGGTATGGTATTTTGGTTTAGGCGCCACAGATGCCTGGGGAAAGATTTGCTGCCGCTAGACGTAGTATTTCTGACGATCCTGGTGATGGCTTGGTGATGGCTTGCAGATGATCTTGAACGTGTGTTATTACACGGAGTCCACTTGGGGGCAGGTTGTCATGAAAGTTAAATAAATAAAAATTGAGATAGGATGTAGAGTTTGTTGTGGCAGGCCCATCTCCTCCAGCCCCGGGGAGATGGTGAAAAAAGAATATGTCGTTATCAGTTAGCTCGTGAGATTTGAAATTTTGAATGACGGTGAGAAATGTTGAAAAATCTATAGAAAGAGAGGTGTGTAGGTGTCGTGTAAGCATGGTGAGTGTGCTTTGTGTGAAAAAAACCCCAACCCACTGGCGTACCTGAGGGTGTTGTTGTCAATGCCGTCGGTGGCATCCAAAGGCAACACACCATCCGTGCTAGTCCTTACTGCCCCTGCCTGTTATGCCTGCTGGTTTTGATACGCGATGGTGTCTGAGCCGGGCATCACCGCTACAATAAAGGCCACCAAGCTGCAATGCCGTGCAATGCCCGCAGTAACTCAGCGAGACATCAAAAGGCTACGAGACATCAAACGGCTTCCGATGTTCAATGCCTTTTGTTTTTAATTGATAGTGGTTAAGCAGGACGTTTGTTTAGGTTTGGATGGAAGCTTGAATGATTAGTGTTATTAGTGTCGAAGACTGGTCTTACAAAAGTCTTATATATTTTAGTTAGTGTTTTTTCTCTCGCTGCTCCCCCCCCCCCCCCCCTTCAGTTCAGTACCCCGACGTTTTCGAAGGAGCCCAATGCATTGTTTTGCTTTGGAGGTTAGTTTTATTGTGTTTTATGTGTATGTCAGCGTTATGTACAGCCAAAGAGCATTTTAATGGAATTTTAGGCGAAGTAAATTATTATTATTAGTAGTAGTTTTTAGACGTAGGTTTTGAGGTTTAGATTTTCGTCCAAGGCCACGCTAAGAAATTTTGTTTCAGGGTATTTAGCGATTGGCAGATCATAGAGTTTAACAATCACATCTTATTGTAGTTTTTGGGTTCTCTGAAAGTTGACTAGTTTTGATTTTTTTGCATTAATTTTAATGCGCGAATTGGGGGCGCAGTGGCATTGCGGTAACCGGTTCTCGTCAGATCACCGAAGTTAAGCAACGCCTAGCCCGGTTAATCATTGGATGGGCGACCGTCTGAGCGATCAATACGGACTCCCTCGTTGTGTCATTGGGCAAGGCACTTAACCCCGATTGTCCACATGGGGGCACGAAGACGCCGTGTACTAAGGCGCACTGCACGTCGATGGTGCGCATGTTGTCAACCAATCTAACCCTGTCTGTGGTACAGTGCGGAGTTACGATGTTGGTGAGCTGGCAGCTGCTCGTCGTTGCTCGGTTGTTCTCTCCGGGTACTCCGGCTTCCTCCACCCGTAAAACTGTCACGGTCATGATTAGCCATTGTGCATAAGTATATGACCTTAAACACCAATAAATAAATAAATATAAATAATGCGCCAATTGTTGCACGAAGACTGTTGACGACCGTGTTTTGAAGTCATTTTTTAGACTCCTGTTCTTTTGTGGGTGGTGAAGAGGGCCATTTCATCTGCGAATTGGGAGAGTTCTGTTTCGTCTATTAGGTTAACCCCGTTTTGTTTTCATTGACATAGATGAGAAATAGTTGGAGGCTGAGGACCGAGCCTTGTGGCGTTCCAGCATAGAGTGGGATCTGCTCGGAGATTTCGTTATTTACATTGACTTTTATGGTACTGTCGGTTAGGAAAGATGACAGGACTCTAATGAGTTTGATTGTTAGCCCCAATTTGTGGAGTTTATACCTAATGTCATTGTGCCACACTGAGTCGATCGCCTTCTTGACATCAAGGAAGATGGCCGCTGATCTTTCTTGCCGCGAGATTGCCGTTTTGATATGTTCTACTAGCATACAGACGTGTTCAGTACCTTGCTTGTTGCTTCGATAGCCTCTTTGCCATTTGTTAAAGAAGTTTTTAGATTCGAGGTAGTTTTTTTATTAGTTATTCAGGGTTCGTTCGTAAATCTTTCCTACGTAACTTAGGCTGATGGGTCGGTAGTTGGAAGGGACTGTTTGGTTTTTTTTCGGGCTGAGGTAATATCATGCCTATGGCCGACTTCCATGTTTTGGGGGAAGTAGCCGATTTTGGTACAGGCATTGAAAATACTCGCAAGTCTAATGAATAAGACTTCCAGAGCTTCCTTTAATAGTTTGTAACTTATTCCGCCTTCACTGGTTGAAGACGTGTTTTTACATTTTCGAAGAGAGTTCCATTTTGCATCTGGCGTGAAGGGACTGACCAGCTCGTGCTCGTCTCCTGTTTCCGCCGTGTTATCTATATTGACTTTAGATTGCCGCATTGTCTTTGATGTGTTTATCAATGGTGTTGTTCCAATTATTGTCATAACTAGAGAATTGTAATTTGTTCGACAAATTAGGTCTTTCCCAACTTTCCAATGTGAAAATGCAGACTACACATAGCAAAGGGTTTGAAATTATCCATTTCCAAAATGATAGACAAAAAGCATCGAAAATTGGCTATTTTTGGGCATTCTATAACGGTACTCTTATTCTCACCCTCATTGTGCTTGGGGGTTAAATCTTGAGATTAAAAAGTAAAGAGTAACTTTCTTCTGCAGTCATTGATGCAAAATAATTGCTACAACAACCTTGCAATTAGTGGAAATGAGTACAGATGTTTGCAAAATTCACTGAAAATCAGTTTTTGACAATACTATTCTTTACGTGGCCAAAGCATATGTTGGGTTAAGCCCCAAAGCATAATTTACAGCAGCGGATTTGTTCATTAAGCATCTCTACCTATAGTAAAACAAAGTGTTTAAAATTAACCCTTTCCCAAATGACAGGAAAATATAACATTTTCGAATGAAACTCTTACCCTCATTGTGCTTGAGGGTTAAAGATGAGATTAAAAACTAAACAGTAACTTTCTTCTGCAAGTATTGTTGCATCTATGCATACAAAAATAATTGTTACAACAACATTGCAATTAGAGAAATTAGCGCTTGAAGTTAGTCAATCTCGAAGATAAAATGCTATATTCATATCATTTGCGGTCAATAGGGGTTAACTTTAAAATATTTGTCTGGTGATTTTAGTGTATCATATTATGCTCCAAGTGTGTGAACATCAATCACAGACTGAGTGTCTGATACGAGACGTAGAGGAATCTTGAATCTTGGTATTTGAATGAACATGTACACGTGGAGGGTACTCCAAGTGAAGGCACGACAACTGGGTGAGGGTTAAAACTTGGAATAAAACATATCACAGCAAAATTGTTCTTGGATGAATGCCCTATCTTCTCTGGGGAAACGTTTTGAGAAAATATGGCTTCAATGTTGAGAAATTGCATGTAAACTTTGGCGAAAATAACAATTATTCCGACTGTACCATTATGGGAAGTCTCAAATCTGCCAATGATTAAACTTTTAATAATAACATGTAGAACAAAATTTGTCGTACTTTGACTACTGCATGCAGCTATAGAAAAGATTGAGAGCTCAATCAATTAAAAATGGAGTACATCGTCACCTAAACTTACCAAATTCTGAAAAAATTGGAGTTTTTTTGGACTGTACCTACTTTTATGCAACCAAAATGGGATAGGGTTAAACTTTACAACCAAACTTACAACAGCAAATATGCTCGGTAGTCAATTGTGAATACTTAAATGAAAAGTGTTTGAAATTAACCCTTTCCAAAATGAAAGAAAAAGCAACCAAAGTTGGCTAATTTTGGCATTTTCAAACGGTACTCTTATTATCGCCCTCATTGTGCTTGAGTGTTAAATCTGAGATTAAAAAGTAAACAGTAACTTTCTTCCACAATCACTGTTGCATCTATCCATACCAAAATAATTATTACAACAACCCTGTAATTAGAGAAATGTGCCCTTGAAGTTGGTCAATTTTGAAAAAAAAAATCTATATTCATGTCATTTTTGGCTAATGGGGTTTAATGTTGAAAGATTTGAGTGTTGATTGTGGTGTATCATATTATGTTCTAAATGTGTGGAAAATTTGAGCTAAAAAACTGTAAACAATTTTGAGATTTCGAAAAATGTTAAAATTTTTAAAGTTTTGGCACAATATTTTGAAAACACGCGTTTTCACAGATATGACGATACCGCATTTCACCAAAATTTTATGACAGTAGTAGAAGTGGAGATCGGGCCAATTCAGTGGGATCTTGTGAGGGATCTCATATGTGACGTCACGTCACGTGACCCAGTGGCGCCATGTTGTATTGTCATGGTAACCCGCGTAAGCGGCCATCTTGTGACGTCATCTCCATAATGATGCGTGGTGTGAGTGCGCATGCGCAGCGCCTGTTAGGGTAATACGTGTTTCCGTCGTCGATTTTGTATACTGGAGGCAACCATCTTGGTTTCTATGGTAGCAAATGGTTTCTATGTGACCCAAAACCTTCTAATAGGACAGGGATATGTTCGGAGGGTATGTTCGATTGAATCGGAGTATCACGAATTACCACAAACAACCCGACAATCCTTCCAAATCACCAAAAACGACTTTATTTACTACGGATTCCCCGTTTTTATCGGCTTAGGACATAGTGCTATAGTACCGAGGGGCACAGGGGGTGAGTTCGATTGAATAGAAGTATACCCCTGTAGAGTAGAAGCCTATCAAGATCAGAGTCAACATAACACAACACAACTAAGATCGAAGTGATCATAACAAATTGAACTATAACCCCTAAATATAACCCAATGGTAACCCTCTTGTACTGAACAATACTCAATGAACCCTTTGAAGCCAAAACAGTTTTTAACTATAATCTCTAATATAACACAGTGTTAACACGTTTGAACTGTTTGAATGGATTTTATATAATTAAAACCCTTGTGAACTATTCTGGACTGAATGAATTTTTGAACTACAACCCATTAAACCGAATTCTTCCAATAGGGAAGGGGAATACCCTCGAGTGTTGATGTCAAATCACGGAATCCAAATTTTACGGAATCGGATAAGAATGTCAATTACGGAATACCTTATATGTATACAGGGGAAATCTGATTGAACATTTTGAAGGCCTGAGCGAAGGTATAGCTAGGAAGTAGTGATACAAGTCAATATTAATGGAGTTTAGTCAATAGTGCTGGTACAAGGCCGCAATGGAACAAGACTGCTGTATAAGCTAATGATAGGACAGATCGACCATAGACAAGTAGTGGCCTTGGAGCTTTGGAGAAAAGATGGAAGCGGTTGGTAAGACTACATTAGACCTCATTGAGGGATTACTCATGGCCTCATACGACAAAAAAGGGATTCCCCAAAAGGTATCCTCGATAGGTATCCTCAAATAATTCAATGCCGGGCCATAGGTATCCTCAGATACCGAAATGAGGCTATGAGGGATAGTAAATGAGGCCTCATTGAGGTTTTTTTCATGGCCCTCATGCCCTCAAAATAAAATGAGGCTATGAGGGATAGTAAATGAGGCCTCATTGAGGGCTTTACATAGCCCTCGTGGCCTCATACGACAAAAGGGGTGCCGAAGGCCATATGTTTTCCAAAAAGGTGTGCCGAAATTGGGGTGCCTGGAGATATGGCTGTTAAATACCGAGATGAGGCTAAGAGGGATAGTAAAGGAGGCCCCATTGAGTGATTTTTTCATTGCCCTCAAAAGAAAATGAGGCTATGAGGGATAGTAAATGAGGCCTCATTTAGGGCTTTTACATAGCCCTCATGGTCACATATGACAAAAAAGGGGTGCCGAAGGCCATATGTTTTCCAAAAAGGGGTGCTTGGGGATATGGCTGTCAAATATCGAGATGAGGCTAAGAGGGATAGTAAAAGAGGCCTCGTAGAGGGATTGTTTCATGGCCCTGATGCCCTCAAAGGAAAATGAGACTATGAGGGATAGTAAATGAGGCCTCATTGAGGGCTTTTTCATGGCCCTCATGCCCTCAAAATAAAATAAGGCTATGAGGGATAGTAAATGAGGCCTCGTTGAGGGTTTTTCTCGAGGCCTCATACGACAAAAAAGGGATTCCATAGCCACAGGTGTTTTCCAAAAATGGGATTCCATGGGATATGGCCATTGGATATAGGGTGATGAGAATCGGATAGGACTTTGTTGTAATAGGGGGAGATAACTCTGCACAGAGATTACGGGAAATCAAGCAATCTGATTGGTTAGTTAGCGTCAGGAGAGTGAACTAATTGAGTGATCTAGATAAATGAAACAACAAGAGTACTCGGAATAGGGTCAGAACTAACAAGAATAGACCAGAGAGTGCTAAATACAGTAACAATAAGCAAAGATGTTCCAGTTGATAGGCTCTTCTACTGTACTGAAGTATACTCCTATTCAATCGAACTCACCCCATGTGCCGGTCGGCACTATAGCACTACGTGCTAAGCCGATAAAATGGGGAAACCGTAGTAAATAAAGTCGTTTTTGGTGATTTGGAAGGATTGTCGGGTTGTTTGTGGTAATTAATGATACTCCGATTCAATCGAACATACCATCCAAACATACCCCTGTCCTATAAGAAGAGTTTGGGTCACATAGCAACCACGTGCTACCATAGAAACCAAGATGGCGGCCTCCGGTATACAAAATGGACGACGGAAACACGTATCACCCTAACAACACGTGCTGCGCATGCGCACTCACACCGCGCATCATTATGGAGATGACGTCACAAGATGGCCGCTCACGCGGGTTACCATGACAACACAACATGGCGTCACTGGGCTACGTGACATGACGTCACATATGAGATCCCCCACGAGATCCCCCTGAATTGGCCCGATCTCCACATCTCATTTAGTCAAAATCGTACAGCTTGTTTTTGAGCAGTGCAGGAGACAAAATTCACGGCGGAAAAAAAAGTAGAAAAAAAATAGAGAAGAAAAATTTTGAAAAAGAAGAATAACAAAAGTCTTTCCCAAACTGGGTTTGGGAAAGCATAATTATCACCTACGTGGGTTTGGTGAGTTCGCGAGTAACATGGAAAAGTATTGGCTTTGTCTTTGTCTTTGTCGTGAAAGTGTCATCTTGTTTGAGCAGTTGTTTGAGGTGTTATTGGTCTTTTGTCCGATCAATCTTTTGAATGTGTCGTGGCATTCTTTTGATTTATTGATAGAATTAAGTTTTTTTGTGGCAGTTTCTCATTGTTTTTTCTTTTCGGTTTTTATACTCTCTTTGACTTCGCGATGGAGTTGATTAAATCTGGCCTTTAGTTCCTTTTTGGTTTCCAGATTTTTTTTTCTTTTTGGTACTGCCTGTGGATTTTTCTATTGAATTTAATTAAGTCTAGGATTCCCCTGCTTATTTTTGTTGGGTAGATTTTAGTGATTTTGAGGGGACGGGTCACATCTAGGGATAAGTTTATTGTGTCAGTTATGTTTTTGCACGCGGTATTGATTTTTTCAACCGAATCGATGGTGGAGTCTGTCAAGTTTCAAGTTGCAGAAATTATTTTCCCGAAAGTGTCAAAGTTTTTTAAAAATTGCGTTTTTGTTTATCTTTGTACTTATCCGGTCCTTTTGAACTTTTAAGAATAACGTGCACTGGGAAATGGTCACTACCTATAGTATCCCCTGTAAAGAAGTTTATATTTTGTTTCTGGAGCGTATTGGTGCAGAAAGCAAGATCGAGAATATCGCTGTAGCCGTTCCTATTACCGGGCAAGAATGTCGGTAGTCATGTTCGTTGATTGGGTGCAAATTTAGGTCTTCGGCTATGTCGAATAGAACAGACATCCCCGCTATTGTTGGTCCCTCGACACCCGAATATTTTGTGCCTGGAATTGAAATCGCCCAATTATAAACATTGCGTGTATTTGTCAGTAAAGTGACTGAATGTGTCTTTATTTGGAGTGACACGGTATCTGGGGGTTGGTACACTCTGACTATCGCAGTCGAAGAGTTGTTTAGAGTTATTTCAATGGCTAGTATTTCTTCCCTGAAGTGGTCTGTGGGGATGTTTTTATATTTTAAATCTTTTCTTATTAGGAGGGCTACCCTTCCTCCTGGTAGATACGGTCTGCCACGCCAGATGGTGTGGTAGTTAGGAACCCAAAAGTACGTTTTTGTTGTTGTGAATTTGGTTTCATTTAGTGCTAAAATTGCAGCTTTGTGTTCATGGAGGTGCAATTGTCGGCTAACTTTCTCGTTTGCGGCACCGTTAATGTTTAACTCTTTACCCTACGTAACGGCCTAAACCGATCAGCTCTATTCTCAAAAATCGTCAATTAATTTTCATTATTTTTTTAATTTTTTGTCTCAGAAACATAGGTTATGACCCCTCGTTGGAACGAGCTCGTCGAGCTTGTTCCAATGAGGGGTCATAACCTATGTCTTTGAGACAGAAAATGAAAAAGAGGAGTTATTCAAGAATTTTTTTTGTAAGTGTCGTCTGCTTTTCATGTTAGGTAAAGGGTTAAGAGGATAGCATGTAGATTATCCAGGTTTATGTTGGTTTCACTGTTAGTCTTCACCAAGAGAAGTAGGTGTTTTAGATCTACTGCCTGTCAGCTGTTTCAAGGAGCAGTTTATCTATGTCTGTATTAGAGAATTTGATCGCGACACAACTGATGACCTCACAGATATGTGGGGACATCAGTTGCTATCTCTTATTTGTAATCATTTAGAGAAGCATTTACACGTTAACGCCGAGATCAATGTGCACATGCTTTTGGGGTTGAATGCATTGGTCACCCTCGCAGATGATAGCTTTTTACTTCGGATTCTGCCCTTTTGGTTTTGTGAGCGGGGCAGGTCCTGTAGTTGTTAAGGTGCGGACCCCTGCAGTTGGGGCAAGATACTTCATCGGTTTTACACTCTTCCAGCTGGTACTCACCCTCTCATTTCATGCAGATTGTATCCAGCGTGCAGGCGCTTGAGGAGTGTCAAAACTTTGCACCTGTTCAAGCACCAGTATTGTTTGTAAGTTCTTCAATGTAACGGTGAGATATTCAAATAGGCTTAGCCTGTTTCCCAAACCATTTTGATTTCGAAATAAAATATGTTTAAAAATACAAAAAAACTTTTGACAGTTCTAATATTGTGGAGGCGGTCGAATTGTTTTATAATCTTCAGTTTTGTGGTGTCTGTATCCCTCAACTACGCTGAAAACGTCTATAAATACACTTGTGTGCAAACGAGAGCGAGGCCGACTAATGAAAACAGGGCTAACAGAACGAGGCTAGCCTCGCCGCTCGTACGAGAACGAACTCGGGTGAAGCGCCATGTACAAACCCTCTTTCGGAGGATCTGCAGGTCGGTCTTGATCTTCGTTACTTCCATTTCTACTTCTTTGACCTGCCTCTCTTTGCCCGTAGTCTGCGTCTACAGGTTCTTCCCGTCTGTCTTCTCGCCTCACCAAAGTCTGTCTGCGTAGAACCGTCAGTCCGTTCCACCCCTCGGGTCTGTCTCTACCGTTGACTTCAGGGATACTTCAGACTCAGTACACTCCCCAATCCAGACTTCTCTTTAGGCATCACGAGATCGTTGTCAGCGGAATGACTGCCATTGTCATCTCCCCCTACTTCCCGCGTCTCCGTTACTGGCAGCTGCTTGCACCCCTGCATCCTGAATTATAACCCTTCTAACCGTGAGTGTCTACATTTCCGGTGCCGAGTCCTGCTGATGAATTCTCCGGTCTGGCTTCTGTAAACACAGGGCTGGGGAAGTACTGGTCATGCTTTTCTCGTTTATGGCACAACAAGTATTTATTGCACACGTACACTCTGGAACATTTGTTACATTTAAACTTTGACCCCACACAATGGGTTTTGTGTCACTGTAATTGCTCGCGTATTGCCTTTCTTTTATTTGGCTTTGTCTCGGGAATCGTGAAGACTTTACACCCACTTAGGTTATGACGTCCCGTGCGCCTAGCGAACTAATTTACAGACGTTTGTACGCAGCCTGCACCTTTGACGTCATTATTTTTCGTTCAATTGACGTCATCTTTGAAATCTGTTACACGTGCATTGGCGGCGCCTTGAACTGAGTTGCACCAACAGTGCTGTTCTCTGTAGCCCTATACAATACGTATTCATTGAGTGCGCGGAGCAGCTGCACCCTTTCCAGCCTTATGACAACACCGTCTCGGTGTGTAGTTATTTCCCTTCAACCGTATGATTCATCCGTCAGTATGTACGGAAACACACGGCTCTACCAGGCTTATTTAAGCAGTTTCTACTGTCGCGCTGCCCCTTTTCTTGGACTTCATCCACACCACGCACGTTCTGAAGGCTTCGCACACCGCTTAAGCCTGTCATGGTGCACTATCTTAGGGCTCTCCTCGCCATCTGGATTCTAAAAGTGACATCACTCACCACGTTAACAATTCTGTATTATTTATTTATTTATTGGTGTTTAAGGTCACATACTTATGCACAATGGCTAATCGTGACCGTGACAGTTTTACGGGTGGAGGAAGCCGGAGTACCCGGGGAGAACCACCGAGCAACGACGAGCAGCTGTCAGCTAACAATTCTGTAGGGGCCGTCCCTGTAAGTTTGCAGCTTTGGCGACTTTCCCATCTTCATTGGAGTAAACAGCCAACAGCACTCTGAATGCGATGTGGATACGTTCTGAGCGGATGATAGAGATACGTTCGGCAAAAGAGATTCGTGAAAAACTAGACAGAGATCCGTCTACCACCACGATATTCGGGAGAGCGAAACATTACAAACTTTCGGCAGGAGATTCATGAACATACTGAGACAGAGATCCGACTACCACACGACAATAGGGAGAGTGAAACAGAACAACCAACAGCACTTCGATCGTGATGTGGACATGTTCAGGGCGGATGATAAGAGATACATACTTTTGGCAAGAGAGATTCGTAAACATACTTAGACAGAGATTCGACTATCACCATCGCCCCGTTCACGGGAGCGGAACACGACAACAAACAGGACTCTGAACACGATGGGTGGCAAAACAAAATGAAACAAATTCATATGAGTACGTGGATAAACTACCGCGGTTTTGCTAATGGATTCAGCGCCCTTCATCTGATACACATGTAAATGCTGCACAGAAGAAAAAATACCCTATAAGAGGTACGTCTCACAACTGTTCTCACAACATATATTTTTCCAGACATGAACTGTGAGGACTAGCATAATTCGTTATCTTTTGATGTACTACTTTTATATTAGTCACAAGAGTGAATTTGTTTTTTTAATTTAGTTTTGCTGTTTTAACTTCTGATGAAGCGTAATGGAAGCACCCTTAAAGTTCGTCTTTACCAACTTAAATTCAACCTTTCTGCGATAGCGAACTGTATCGGACATATACGGTATTGGATCCTAGTTCAATAGGCAGAGCTTCTCCACCATGCACTTCATAAAAAGTCTCGAGAAACCAAGGGCGCAGCGTCCAAATTGACAAATATAAACGATATTTTTAGGATATGTCTGTGATTACAGAATCCCTTTTTCGTTGTATGCGACTATGTGCTAGTACACATTGTGACACACTGTGCATTAGTACATACCGGCACATCAAAGATGTACCTAAATGCTACCTATAATGTGTACACATTGTGACACAATTGTACTAGCAGACAGGCACATTCCATCAATCACCAGACCCACGTTTCGTGAATCCTTTTTTAGGATATGTCTGTGGTTACAGAATCCCTTTTTCATCGTATGTGACTATATACCAGTACACATTACGACACATTGTGCATTAGCGTATAAGCAAATATTGACACAGATGTGCCTATGTGCTACTTGTAATGTGTACACATTGTGACACAATGTGTACTAGCACACTAGCATATTACCCCAAACACATTACTCCTACGTTCCTTGCTACCCCTTTCCAGCTATCCTTCTAGAATTCATTTTCCATCGTGTGTGCATATGTGCTGCATGTGATGTGTGCACATTGCCCATAAACACCCAAGCACATATCGGCACACCCAGTGTATGCCAATATGCTAGATGTAACGTGTACACATTGTGACACAGGGTGTAGTGACATATAAGTACATCTCAGTACGATAAATATAAGGTACATAAGGCAATTGTAAGGTACCAAGCTTGCACTAGGTCTAGGCATTGTATAGACTGATACAGGCTTAGATGAATGAGCGATATCAGTTTGCGCCTATAAACGACCTGATTGACGGCAGAGTCGTGACAGGGTCAGGCATAGCTAGGAAAAATGAAATAGAGCTACACGGCAATAGTAACGATACAAAACTATAAGGGCAGTCGAAGACTATAGTATTGGGTAATTTCAATGAAGGCGGATAACAGGACAGATAGTTGAAGACAACATGATGGAAGCCGATGTTAAGACTGCCAGAAGTTGTACAGAAGCTTGGAATCCTACTTACGGAATCCCAATTATGGAATCCCTTTTAAAAGCATCCCTTTTTACCGAAATGAGTCGAAGAGCAGGATGTGGAGTCCCTCGTTCAAGCAATTGCTCGCTAGCTCATTTGCTCAATGGGATTCGAGTCGTCCAAGCAATGAGTTTTCAGTAACTGCTCTAAAACCTATTTGGAGAACATGGAATAGATATGAAAAAGTTGTTCGAGCAAGCAGTAGTAGAATGAAAGAGAAAATGGCTGGCATTAATGTACTGAGAGCCGTAGTAGTATCACAAGTTAGTAATGGAGCTGCATAGGAGCTAGGGGCTATATCGGAGCTAGGAGCTGCATAGGAGCGATGCTGTAGCTACCCTCAAATACAGAGATGGATCGTTGAGCAGTAGTTACTGCTCAACTGACTCTTGAACTTAGGAACCTTTCTTAGGGAAAGATGCGACAGTCGGTGGGGAGAAGATGAATGGAGTGATCTGATTGCTTAGTTGGTTGCAGTAAAGCGAACTGATTGGTTGATCTGGATAAATGAAAAGCGTTGTTCGAAACAAGAACAAGAGTACCCGGAATAGGGTTAAAACTAGCCTGAAAAGAGCAGCAAAGAAAACCTGTTCCAACTGGTAGGCTCTTCTAATCTGCTAGAGTCTACCTCGGAACAAACGAATAGGGTTGGATAGACAGGAACTATGTCATAGCTTTTAGTTTATTATATATAAAAAGGTGATTGTGAAGGAATCCAAATGACAGGTAGAAGCCGAGGATTCGGGAGGGGGATCCGTGCCAATGAAGTTTTTCTTAAACAATCGGATGCGCCTTATAGCACTACTTGCTACACTTACACCCGTTTTATACGACGTGCCCACAAAGTTGCGACTGTAGCACGACGTATAAAACCACCCGGCTCGTCGAAAAATCTCTGGCAGGACCCGACGCTCTACACGTCTGATGCCGACGCTCTACACGTCCGTGGCTACAGCGTTTTATAAGCCCAAAATGTGAGAATCCAAGACCGTTTCGGTGATTTTAGTCAGCTTTTGGTGTTTTGGGGAAATTTTCGGGCCTATTTGGGTAATTAGATACACCCTCATTTCATCGAACACACCCTCCGAACACACCCTGTCCTACTAGAAGGTTTGGGTTCACATAGCAACCAGGTGCCACCATAGCATTCATTCAAACCAAGATGGTGGCGTCCAGTATACAAAATGGATGACGGAAACACGTATCACCATTATAACACGCTCTGCACATGCGCACTGGCACCACGCCTCACTATGGCAATGACGTCACGATATGGCCACTCACGCGGGTTGCCATGACAACCAAACATAGCGCTACTGGTTCACGGGACATGACGTCCCTTCCGAGGTTATCCAAATATTGGAAGGTTGGCCAGACATACTACGTCCATGTCAATTTCGAATCGATCTTGGCAGAGAGCGAGGGAACCCCACGCTCCACCCCAAAAGTACTGTTGCAGCAATGCGGATTGTGACCTCTCCACTCGGATACTCCTGCTACTTGCGGCACGCGCAAGTCACTAGGATACGCATGGTAATTTGGTAAATTAACAAGCGATTTCACAAATATTGTTTCGTGTTGTTTCCCTTTCGATTCGGATTCGATATCGACATTCCGATTCGATTCGAGGATAGAAATTCTGATTCGAAGTTAGGTAATGAGATGCACTCTATATTGTGCCCTTCCTTAGGACCTGTTTTGCTTCAATGTAGTCTGGTCAAGACAAATCAGCACTACAGAACAGTTTTTCTTGAGAGAGGCTTCCTGCAGAATAGAATGTCAAGGCTCGTATTTAACACATAGACTGCATGAATGATTTACAATGGGGGTGTCTGTGTGTGTGAGGGGGGGGGGGGGGGTAATGCGGGGGGGGGGGGGGGGGGAGGGGGGTAAGGGCACTATGTATATGGGTTATATAACTTTGTTGAATAAGACATTACTTGCATGCGTTGTATAATACATACCTCACTCATTTGCGGAAGTTACAGTAGCGGATCTGGGATTCTGTCTTTTTATTTATTTATTTATTCATTTTTTTTTTGGGGGGGGGTACATTTCAATCATGAATCATGGTTCGAAGCAATATACGACGCTGGTAGGACAGGTTGAGAACGAGGGAGGGCGTTTCACTCTTGCCAGAGGGATCCTCGACTCTTCACGGTGGACAGTTTAGAAAATGAAGGGCCAGTTTTGCCCTCAGATGACGTCTTTGCTCAGAACTCTCAATATTCCAGCCAAAATATTCCCGCTATTTTCTTTTGACTATTGAAATTTTGAAAAAGGGAAACCAATTTCAATTTACACGGCTCATATGGAGAGATGCGCGGGAGCTATCAATTATAGTCCCCCAATGACAGATATTTTAGAGCATTAAGTGAATTTTTTTTTATTGAAACAAGGGTTCAAAAACTCAAAAGCCATATTTTTACTATGATGCGCACAAAAAGTGAACATTTCGCAGATAATACCGTGCCACACACTCTAGCTGACGCAGTACATAACTAATTTGTGGTGTACAAGGTAACAACTCCCACCCCCAAATAGTTTCCCAGTTGAGCAGAGTTGAGATATTTTCGTCTGGATTGAACTCCTAGATATTAATTCGCTCTATATGTACTTTCTTTCTTATTCGATACAGTACAGTCGCAATGGATTGCTCTAAATGTACTTTCTTTCTTACTCGATACAGTACAGTCGTAGTGGATTGGTTGCAATCCACACGTTGGCAGTGATTTCCACAAATGCTTTTACCAGGCAATAAAAATCATCACCAGTAAAACTTTAATTAACGAAGGACCGGGTTGTACCCGTGCTGCGGTGCATCATTAGTTATTTTTTATGATTATTCCTATGATTAGTGTTTTAAGTCGTATATTATTGCGTCGTGGAAATATTGCCCATCCGTGGAAAGTGACCAGTCCACGGCGGCTGTACTGTAACACAGCTGGGTGGCAGGTTAACAAGCAGTCCTTGATACTCTCGTCAGTCCTTTGCATATGTTTAACTGGTAGAGTGCTAAATTATTTTTGGCCATCAAATCTTGTATACATGTCGTTGCCTTGTTACAATTTATGGGAGAGTGCCAATGGGCACTCTCCCATAAATTGTAACAAGGCAAACCCTTACAGACAAAATAATATCACTTTAAAGATCATACAAAGCATATCCACTGAATATGAGCCTTCAAGTTGTGGCACCTGCGCTTCAGAATAAAGCCCAAATATGGGCTTCCAGCACTCTACCAGTTAACAAGAAGGAATGAATTAACTATTTTTTATGAGTACATGACTGTTGAAGTTTTCCAGTCCTTATTCAGCATGTGCTTGTTGATCTTTTTTGTTGATATTTAATATCCGGTGGAGTGTAAAAAGCACATATTAGGGCTTTATTTTAAAGTACATATACCGGTATCACAATTCAAAAGGTTCATATTCTGTGGATGTGCTTCATGCTATCTTTGAAGTGACATGATTGAGTCTCTTTGTAATTGCCTTGTTACAATATCGGAGAGTGGCTGACTCCCATAAATTTTAACAAGGTCAAGAATTTAGCACACCGCCGGTTAATAATCATGTCAGATAATGCCAAATTATGTCGATTTTTTTAACAAAAATGTATAATTGAGTTAACAGATGGGCTGTTAGGTTATATAACTCTTCAACATGAGTTCTGAAAATCTTCACAATGACACATCTATGGTCCTTTTACTACAAATAGGTTATTTTTTAGGTTGAAATACAGTTCATGTTGTTACAGATATATTATGGGCGTTTAAACAATAGTGGTGAAAAAAATGTGTTTTCGCCTTCTCGGACAACCCATCCACCCGGCATACCTTCCTTACATTTTTACGCCCCCCCCCCCCCCCACCCCCACGATATTACTGGTAGATATAAGTATCTGAAATGCATTTCCACCCGTTTTTCCCATAAGAATAACACAAATGAAGCAGTAGTTTCTTAACAGGGCAAGAAATTTACGATGGAAAATCTCTACTTTCAAATGACGCCAATTGGCGCCTTGGCGAGGAATTTATGGTAGAAATCCTCAAAGGGTCAACATGACGCCCAAATGCTTCTAACTAATTGCCTCATTGGAACGAGCTCATTGAGCCCGTGCAAACCAAGCCTGAAAACCAGGATCCCAAAATTTTCCGACATGGTGGGTCGAGTGTTAATAATTTCTGGCAGTATTCCCTGGCCGTCGGTACCAACATAAAACCTAACTCAATATACTTCGTTAACCCTTTACCTAACACAGCGTCTAAAAGCGTCCAGAAAATTAACCAGATTAAGCCTACAACAACCTAAAATATCTGGGAAGTCTCTGAACACAACCACACAAATATGGATATCATTAGAACCAGCTCGTCTAGCTGGTTCTAATGATATCCATATTTGTATGGTTTTATTGAAACATTGTGCAATTTGTTTTCGAAAAATGTGAAATTTCATTTATTTTTTAAAAATACTGTTTCTTAAAGGGTTAACCCTTTAAACCAAGAATGGACAGCATCTCCGAGCGTAATTAACAATTATCGAGAAGTTGAAAAACATATTTTACAAAATATTTCAACAAAACCATATCACGTGATGGCTCATTGGAAAAAACTCGTTAACCTCGTTCCAATGAGGGGTTCACAGGATATTTTATTTCTTAAAGAATTGAAAAAAAAAATTAAAATAAATTTTGATATCGTGTATGTTGAGTAAAGGGTCCAAATGTTCAGCTTTTTTAAAAATTAGCGGCTTTCAGACAAAAAGTTGATATTCGAGAGACCGTAATTTTTCTACAGACATGGTTAAAAGGCGATCCAAACACCGGCACCCCAACAGCTTCTTGTCTGGTACCAGCGATGGGTTTCGACTCGTGAGCTATGTTTGTGACGCCAGGGGCGGCGGAAGCTCGATAAAAGTGGAGGGCACAAATTTACAATGCTACCATGATTCGACCCAGTGTGAGAAAGTTTACAATCATCGTACATCATCGGTAAATGTATCCAGACTCGCCCTCGTCTCTCGTTTAGATGAATATGCCGCTGTGTGTCACTGTCTTGTCCGTTTCTTCTGCTTCAACCAACTTCCAACCCGAAGGGAAGATAGTTGAAGTAGAACTTGGAAGAAACCGACTGAAGCGACCGAAAGTGAGGTTCTTTGGCTAAAAATTGTTTGGAATTTGAAAATAATGTTACAGGAGTGCCTGTATATTGACACGCTTGCATGCGCCCATCTTCACTCATTGTGTGACTGCGAAACATATCTGTGGAAAAAAAGTGGAGGGGCACGTGCCCCCTGTGCCTTCCTGGCTCCGCCACCTCAGTGTGACGCAACAAATTAAATGATGATTTGTGTGAATAGTGCTGGCTGGGTTAACCCTTTACCCAACGTAACGACCAAAACCGGCCAGCGCTATTCACAAAAATCGCTAATTAATTTTCATTTTTTGTCTCAAAAACATAAGTTATGACCCCTCTCTGGAACGAGCTCGTCGAGCTCGTTCCAATGAGGGGTCATAACCTAGGTTTTTGAGACAAAAAATGAAAAAAATAGTTATTCAAGTATTTTTTTCTGCAAGTGTCATCTGCTTTTCATGTTACGTGAAGGGAAGGGTTAATACAAAAAAAGCTTATCCTCTGGAAACATCATAAACTAATATACATTTATTCGGGAAACGGTGAACAATTCTTAAAGAACTACTTTGATTCTTTCATATTTTTCACAAAAAAATCTATTTAATCAACACAATATCAAAAAATACATACCGGTATCTCTCATTGTTATGATTTGCCAATGCTGGTCAAATTAATGCAATACATTACATTTAGAATTTTTTTTTATTAACAATCTACAGTTATTACGTACTAGCTGCCGGGTGAAAACTAATTTGATGATCTTACCCTGAAGGTAGTTACTCTGAATACCCCAAAGCCCCCGATTAATTTTACGATATAAATTACCACCGTATATCCATGTACACAGCTCCATATGACAGTGCTTCTTCATCATTGTTGCTCGATCAGATAATATTAATAAGTCTGATTATAACCACTGTAGTCGGCGTTCTCTAGTATATTAACAAGTTTAGCGGGGTAATTCATGACACCATGCAACCGGAAGCGTGCAGCGAGCGTTAATGAAAACAAAATTCAGTAAGAGCCCACCGCACGCTTCCGGTCATGGTAATAATAGTAATAATATGATTTTGTCGGGCGCCTCGGTTTATTAACGGCCCTTGAGGACTGAATACCAGCCTTCTGGCTTATTATTTATTTTATTTATTTATTGGTGTTTAAGGTCATATACTTATGCACAGTGGCTAATCATGACCGTGACAGTTTTAAGGGCGGAGGAAGCCGGAGTACCCGGAGAGAACCACCGAGGAACGACGAGCAGCTGCCAGCTCTACAACATCGTAACTCCGCACTGCAGCACAGGCAGGGTTAGACTGATTGAATACATGCGTACCATCGACGTGCAGTACGTCTTAGTACACGGCGTCATCGTGTCCCTATGCCGACAATAGGGGTTAAGTGACAATTAAGGACACAACGCGGGAGTCCGAATTGATCGCTCAGACGGTCATCCACCCAATGATTAACCGGGCTCGACGTTGCTTAAGTTCGGTGATCTTACGAGAATCGGTTACCGAAACGCCACCGCCCCCCCCCCCCCTCCCCCCATCTGGCTTATTAACGGCCATCGACTTCGTCTCAAGTCGGTAATAAACAAACTCATGTTATTGTTATATATATATATTGCCAAGGGCACCGGAAGCATTCGAGGGCAAGGCGGGGAGGGGGTGGGGCAGATGTATCAAAAAGGGCACTCGTCTCTGGGTATGATTTAAGACCTTTTTCAACTGGTTCTTGATAATCCGTTTTTTGTTGATGTTTCGTAAGATTGCAGGAAGCACATATTATTTGGATGTGTTGACACGACGGACAACATCGGCTTGCACACTGCACATCACACAAAGCGGCGACCGTTAACAACTTTGTGTAATTTGGCCACACAAAACAAATTAATTAATTGATTTTCGGGAAATTTATTTTTCATATGAGTGAGGCAGGGAGGTTTTATGTTTAATTTCAATTTTTTTCTTGCATATAATGAGCGTGGATTGAGAGGCTTTCCGCTATCGTTTCACACACAGAATATATAGAAAGCGCAAAATGATACAAATTAACCCATGCCATTTTTATTCTCGACGGGATCACTTCCAACTTGGATCAGAACAGGTGCCCCAACATGCTGTGTTTGAGCAAACTTGACAGTTACATTCTAAGTGTCTTGGCAGTTGTTTCTAGACAAAGGCTTGGCTGACTATATAGGCATCCAATACTTGCCAAGAAACAACTGCAAACCGCTGAATGCAGACTGTCTTTAGTTATGCACTTCAAATTTTAGTTACAAACATCAATCTAAAAACGTAAAAAGTTTATAATCTCCCAATTTTGTAGCAATAGAAGAAGACACCAAAGGGTAATTTAAAACAAGAGGCCCCATTGGGCCTGAAGCGCTCATCTTGAACAGAACACAATATAAACAGAGTCCACGAATGAGAACATTAAGCAAGCCATCTCCATAGTCTACACTGTCAATCCCCGAGTCCCTCAGGAGTGACAAAAATAATCCGGACATCACGCCTTTTCTTCAGTTCATAAAGTAAAATGTAGAGCTCCCCTATGAAGCCCCTTGATACAACCTATGTGGATTAATCTTAGTTACACACCTCTAGAGGGTACTGAATACAAAATATTTAATTCTTCAGCAAAATGGCCAATTCCCATAGGGAGCCCAAATGTTAACTCAAGCTCTCGACTTGAACACAGTTGAATCTGACTTCCCTAGAGATGTTGCATACCAAACTGGTGGATCTGAAGAAGATTTTTTTAAAAATTACCCCCATATTGAACAAAATTAAAATTTGGGCTTATGTAGGAAGCCCAAATATTAACCTAGGGACTTGGTTTGAACAATCTTGAATCTGACCCTCATAACAATGATGTATACCAAACATTAAAAGTTTCTGACTAGTGGTTCTGAAGAAGAAGATTTTTAAAGAATATTCCCCATATTACCCTATGTTAAGAATTCGGGCTCCTGTAGTGAGCCCAAATATGAACCAATGAGCTTTATTTCAACAAACTTGTATCTGACCCCCCTATGAATGCTGTATACCAAATATCAAAAGATTCTGATGATTGGTTCTGGAGAAAAGATTTTAAAAAATTTTTGCAAATATGGTGACTCAGCATTTTTTCGATGTCCATTACAGAACACCCTAACATAACCGAAAGCAATTGTTTTGTACCATTCAATTCTACTCGTCCTAAGGATACTTCCTACCAAATAACAGCTCTCTGTGGTTTGGTAAATATGGGCGTTTGAAAATATTTCTATTTTTAGCTCCCAGGGTTCCCATGGGGATGCACGAATTTTTTTCTCCATGAGTCAAGTACTTATGACCCAATAATACCACATACCAAATTTGGTTCATACCGGACCATCGGTTCAGAAAATAGGAATTTTGGGCGGGGCCAAAAATCTTACCCCTCCCATTAAAAAGACAAATTTTGCTTCAAGAACTTCGTTTGAACAAACTTGATTCTACACCTCAAAAGGAAGCTCCTTAACAAATATCAAGTCATTGTACACACTGGTTCTTGAGAAGATTTTAAAATTATTTTGGAGCAGTTTACCCCACACTCTCCTTATGGGGCTGGGCATGTTGAGTTGAACAAAAATGCAATGCCCCTTTAGGACCAACAATCACACACACTTTCACTTGAATTGGCCCAGTGGCTTTGGAGGAGAAGACCAAAACATGGTGTCGACGGACGACGTACGGAGAGCGACGAGATTGGCTCAGTTTGACTTTGTCAAGATGAGCTAAAAAAAGCCCAATGGGAGGGTTCAATTTCTGTGAGAAATTGCCTGAGAGTCAAAACTTTTCTTTTTGGTCTTGTGACAGACAATTTCGCACGTAGCGATGGACTTTTCCATTAGAGTGATCACAGTTTTGACAACACTATTCAATCGAATCACAATGCAAACCAACGCACGCCCCGAAGCGAAGAATTCACATTCCAACCGGAAGTAGCTTAATTCATATTAGTCTCCACAGCGCAGAAGAGTTAGAGGAATCAGGTGGAGATAATCTATTTATTGACTAAACTAATTTAAACAATCTAAGACGACTATTTGACAACACTTGTCAATTTAATTTATTTATCTATTTATTGTTTTTGAATACCTGAAAAATATTGTTTTGCATCAAAATACAGCTTGCGAGGCCTCATTGAACTCAGTTACAAGCTATGTTTTTGGGGCAAAAGTAGAAAAATGTACACTAAAAAATGCATTTGGGTTAAAAATGAAGCCAAGTCAACTCCTTTGAGTGAATATAAACCCAAGTGGGTTCATATTCACTCAACCCAGTTGATTTGGGCTATTTTTAGCCCAACTAATTTTAGAGTGTAATACAATTTGAATGACGACTTTTTAAGCGGTTATGTGTAACAGGAGTTATCCGTCCCTTGCCGGTTTATCAAAACACGTCAAAACACAAGCCGGATAATACCTGGTAGCATTATTTGTGGCCAAAGTGCAAACCTTCATTGATCAGTTGTCGGCGTTCATGTATTCTTTGCCGGGTTTTAAGCTACACGGATAATTATGTCTCGCCTGCAAACTTATCACATCGCATTTCTTCGGTATCTTTTCCTTAGCACACCCCTGAGTTCCTACGTCCAACGAGATTAAAGTTCAAGAAGGATAACAAGTTATTTTAAGCCCACTTGACTTGCGAAACGCTGTTCTGATGTCATCATGTTCGTAACAGTTAAAATTCCGTCTTTGGCCTCTTTTCCAGCCATGCGGCCACTTGTGCTTGTCCTTGAATCCTTTTTGTGTGAGCTGCCAGTTTATTGTATTTACCCAAAGCTGATTTGTCGTGTGCCGTCCACTTCTCCAGACAATCGAATACGCAAAGGTCAGCCCAGGACAACTGCAATGGAAGAAGATGGGATATGAGCATAATGTTATTACAGCAACAATGTAGCCCTCTTCTCGTTGGAGAAACACTCCACCCCCATCATGCTAATAAATCACTTTTCCTCACTTAACCCTTTACCTAACACGAAAGGCAGATGGTTCATTTTTTTGCGTCAAAAACATAGTTTATGACCCCTCAATGGAACGAGCTCGTTCCAACGAGGGGTCACAAGCTATGTTTTTGAGACACAAAATGAAAAAAAAAATTAACTGGTGATTTTTGTGAATAGCGGTGACTGGTTTTGGCCGTTTATTGTCCATCGCTTCATAGACGCGCAGTCGGGCGGTATTGTAGTCACCTTGGGTAGTTTGGAAAGTGTTTCCAACGCTTAGGTTGGATGACCTCTGAAGTGACGTTATACCGCGGTGCATTGTGGTGTCATGCGCAGTGGCACTATACCCCGCGTGACCGACCATGTTGTGACATTACTGTGGTGATACATACTGCTTGTGCGCAGGGGTATCGCCACCCTCTCTGGGAAACTGACTTCTTTATTGTGGATTTGTCGGTGGATACCCTATCCCCTCCCCGTCGGGAGCACAAACTCCCCCGTTTGTAAAATCCTGTCGTCAACAACATGAGTGCTCATGCGCATCGGGTATTGGGATAACACCGGTTTCTATGGTGACACGTGATTGCTATGAGCTATTCACCGTCTCTAATAAAATGGACTGGGATGTTTTGGAGGTATGCTCCCTTGTATGAGAGTACTTCTTATTGCAGAAAGGACCCGACAACTATTGAAAATCACCGAACTTTGCAGCTAGCCATGTTATGTCATACCAGTAGTGATGTCATTTTTCTAGTTTATTCTTCCGCGCTGACACTCGGGCTATATCGATTAACCCATTCACATGCGTGTGTCGTTCTGTGTTTATTACACGTCTTCACGTCTATAAAAATAATTATTAGAAGGACACTCAGCAATTCATTTGACAACTATCAACAAAAACAACACCTTTTATCGCCAACCAAATTAGCGAGGGGAACCCGTGTTACTATCTCGTCTCCTGGGTTTTTTCTACATACGAGTAGAAGCAAAGGAGAGAATCTGGAGGTTATTACCGTTTGGTAGGAAATTCCATTCGATTTACAGACAACAAAAACGACAAAAACGAAATAGTATGAGCTTATATATCAGTCGGTGTGTCTCATTCTTAATACATTAAACTTACCCCGCTTGCCAAGAAATACCCGCTGTTTTTGCCATATGAATCTAACCATCCTTCGAGAGCGGCTAGTATTTTAGGTCCTGTAACCTCAAGTGCGTTCTTTTTATTTTCCGCCTGAAAAAAACGTAAACATTAATATCACCAAACAGATGAATTTTGTCTGTACACAGTGTGATAGACTCAGTCCATAATAAAGTAGAGTGTCTAACAGTTGCTCGCCTTTGATCGGTGGTTATCTCCGGGTACTCCGGCTTCCTCCACCAGTAAATCTGTCCGACACGAGGTGCCCCTGGCTGTCGAAAGTGTCGTTAAACCCAATAAATAAATAAATAAATAAATAAATAAATAAATAAATAAATAAATAAATATTTTATTAGATATGATTCTCTTTCCTAGAATTGCTCATTATCAAGTTCGGCTGATGTGACTTCAACCTCGGCTCATATGACTTCAATTTCGGCTGATATGGCGCAGATATAGTCCAATATGAACCAAGGCAGAGTTATACCCCCCCCCCCCCCCCTTGATGCATTACCAGGTGCCACTAATTTGTTTACAAGGAAACCGTTCACTAGCGTTACTAAGCAAAAGTGAAGAGTGTTTGTATAATGGGGAATTAATAATGGCAATACAGTTAAAACTAGAAGTCCTGTCACGAACCGTGCGCTTATCTAGGCGTAATTGCGCGTAGGAATTGCGCGCAATTGCCATATCGAATGGCATCCAAAGCACGGCAGGTTTTCCTGGTTACTCATAGCAAACACAGGCAATGTTTCTGCCAATGGACCTCCGGGTTACCCGGAGGCCCATAGGCTGAAACATTGCTTGTGCACAGGCCATATGTACAGAATTTGATAGCCTTTCTATGGTCATAACGCGCAGATCGACGTTCTATTTACGCGCATTTCATGACAGGACTTCTAGTTTAACCCTTTACCCAACGTAACGGCCAAAACCGGCCAGCGCTATTCTCAAAAATCGCCAATTAATTTTCAAAATATTTTCATTTTTTGTCTCAAAAACATAGGTTATGACCCCTCGTTGGAACGAGCTCGTTCCAACGAGGGGTCATAACCTATGTTTTTGAGACAAAAAATGAAAAAATTTAGTTATTCAAGAATTTTTTTTGCAAGTGTCGTCTGCTTTTCATGTTAGGTAAAGGGTTAACTGTATGTAAGGATTAGATGGATGAAAAGAAGGAAGAAGATAGTCGTATATAAAATTCAACGCAAACTAAGATTCAGAGTCGTGAGCCGAGTTTCGTCAAAGTGCGAGAAGAGATTATTCAGCTATCCTAGCGTCACGACTTCCCATCCAGGGAAGCCGAGTCGTTCGCATAGCTGATCTAGGAGAAGAGGAAACTTCAGTCTTTAAGAAAAGAATTAGAAACAAAAACACTGCCAGAAAGCTGGAACAGATCTGAGAACATTTTGTAGTTATATGTTTTGGTTTAATAAATAAAGAGGTTATTATACTTGGTTATTTTCATGCCGGCCGATATAATATTATCAGACCCGGTAACTTCACGTCAGCCTTCGACCTTCGGTATCACGCTGATATGAAGTTACCAAGGGCTGATATATCGGCCGATATAAAACTTACCAAGTAATAATCTAATATTATTATATATGTTCCAATAAGAGTAAAATCCTCGCTCTCTGAATGGATGTCGTCGTTTCTTTTGTTTACGGCTCCAGTAGCAAATGTTACCGTGTGACGTCACAACGCGAAATATTTGAAATGACATCGCCCGTTTCGTAATTGTTTCATTAACGGAGTGACTAGCAAGCCGCTTCATTTTCTGGATTTTTCACACATGCAGCAAACGGTGTTCCGGGTGAAGCGTTGTTTAAATTACAAACCGATTTACGATTTGAACAGATGGAATGAGTTTATCTGGTTTATTGATTATTTATCCAGTGCCGTCGTGGGGTACTCGAGAGGCTTATTTACTAAGCCTGTAATCGTTAAAGGTTGTCTTGAACAAGGCAACGTTTAATGATCACAAGTTTACTAAATAAGCCTCTCGTGTTTCACGATGTAGGTTTTGGGCTATGGGAGGTGTCTTATTGGAACATATACGTTATTGTGATGAGTTGACGGTAACATGGTCTGAGGTTTGCAACCGAACATAAGCTCCGAGCCGCAAACATCAGACCATGTTACCGTCATCCATCACAATAACTTATAATATTAACCCTTTACCCAACGAATCGCCCGCATCCACCCGCGTAATATGCAAATCCAGCAGTTGAAAAAATATTATTTTTCAAAAAATTTCAACAAAACCATATCATGTGACCCCTCGTTGGAACGAGCTCGTCGAGCTCGTTCCAACGAGGGGTCACATGATATGGTTTTGTTGAAATTTTTTGAAAAAATTTAAAAAATGATATTTAAAATAATAAATTTTGATATCGTCTGCGTTGGGTAAAGGGTTAATCGATCTGGTAGGGGCAGGTTCCGCTGATTTTGTAAGTCGGTTATCGACGTTCAATGGGAGCTTTAAATTGAGACAAATTATAAAAAAAAAAACTGTCTCTGACTAAAATTACGTCGGATATCCACAAGGAAGACTAGGGCATCAGACAAGTTGATTTAGCAACAGCCTGTATGTTTGAACTACATGTAAGTATCAAATGGTTTTGGGTTGTGTTCAAGGGAAACTCCATACTGGTTTATATTATCATATTTTGAGGTCACGTGTGATTTCTTATTTAGAAAATTCAGGGTGTTGCATGCGGAAAAAACTTTCTAACTGAAAAACAAACGAAACCTGAAATCGTTGCAGAAAGCATCAAGTAAAATGCTAACTAACATCACAAAAATACGTTAAAAATGTTTTCCAAAGAAAAAAATCCGCTTTTTGTTGATATTTTGAGATGATCAAAACTATTTACCATGTGATCATCACTTGACGTGTGTTTGAGATGACTGTCTCGTGTTTTGAAGATGTCATGTTCCAATCATTACTAAAAGCAACTAGAGATGGTCTGTCACCCGCTATACCCCCGCCGTGGCATACCGCCTAGAGTGGGTGACTGAATGAGGCATTCAATATTTGTAAGTAAAACAAATCCAACATGGCGGCCAGTCGGTCATCTTGAATCCGATCAGGAAAAACGTTATGGCATGCACTGCTCCTCATCATGTCGATCATTTATATTGAGTTTCATGAAAATGCAGCAAAAACTGTAGAAGTAGTTCGCTCCACAAATATTTTGCAAAATCCAATATGGCCGCCAGTTGGCCATCTTGAATCCGATCGGGAAAACAATTATGTCACGCATTGCACCTCATCATGTCGATCATTTATATTGCGTATCATGACAATGCAGCAAAAACTGTAGAACTATTTCGCTCCACAGGTATTTTGCAAAATCCAATATGGCCGACAGTCGGCCATCTTGAATCCGATCGGGAAAAAAATTATGTCACGCACTGCTCCTCGTCATGTTGATCAGGTTTGTGAAGTTTCATGAAAATGCGGCTAAAACTGGAAGTTGTTCGCTCCACAAGTTTACATGTGTAACGGGCCGACGACGACAGACCGACGAACAAGTTGACTCCTATATACTCCCCCCCCCCCCCCAAAAAAAAACAAAAAACAAAAACAAAAGAAAACAAAAAAACTTCGCTTTGTGGGGGTATAAGAAAGGTCGGCCTATCGAAGTATCGAGGAGTATGTGTATGCAGTCGTGTTATGTACCAACACATGTATTGAGCAGATAAATAGACGTCACTCCGGTGTGTCAGTCGACCTATTGTTGCGTTCGATAATAGGCGGGAAAGGAAAAAAACATGTTTCTCGAATTCGTGAAAGGTGACTGAATGAAACTGGAAATTCATTTTGGACTCCCAGTTATTTACCTTAACATTTATCTTGATTTTGGAATCCAAATCAAAACTCGAGTCCTTAGGTTCGTCTCTCATAGTCATTAACTTGAAGATTGATTTTCTGTCGTAACCTGGATAAACGTTTATCTTCAATGTATACGAGGTCAAGTAACGAATACCTGGCTATCTGACAATTGTCAGCGTGTCCGCGCTAAAAGCCAAAATGTGGAACAATGCATTTGTTGACTGTTTGTTTTTTAAATGTTGCGTTGTCACATTTATTTAACCCTTTACCCAACGTAACGACCAAAATCGGCCAGCCTTATTCACAAAAGTTGCCATTCAATTTTCATTATTTTTTTCATTCTTTGCCTCCAAAACATTGTTTATGATCCCTCATTGGAACGAGCTCGTTGGTATCGTTCCGATTAGGGGTAATAAGGTATGTTTTTGAGGCACAAAATGAAAAACAATTAGTAATTCAGCAATTTTATTTGTAATCGTCGTCTGCTTTTCATATTTGGTTTAGCACCCATTGGCAGAAACATGAGTGCGGCCTCAAATGAAATCCTCACTATATCGTGTACACGTCAACCCGTGCACTAGAGGCGGGCGTTTTTTTTGTTTTTTTGTTTGGTGAGGGGGGGGGGGGGGGGGTGCGGTTCGGTTCCGGTTTTTGCGCCAAACTGGAAAACCGATCCGCAAAATCCGGCAAAAACCGACCGAACGGTATTATTACTATGTTTGTGCATAAACTGATCAAACTATCTTATTGGGAGGGAACTAAATTAGTGGCTCCTCCCACTCTCCCCTTAGTCTATCCGGCAAAGAGGTGAATTTCGACACAGAGGTGGCCCTGGCCGGAGAAAGTGTCGTTAAACCCCAATAGATAAATAAAGGGTTATCCATAAGGAAGACTAGGACATCAGATGGTCGCGTTCTCATTGTCACATTTTCTCCCTTTTTGCCTCATCCGAAATCAATATGGATTATATGAACGCTGTTTATTTCGTCCCCTGAGTTCCAATGTGTTCTATGTGCCAGTAGGCACATAGAACACATTGGAACTCCGGGGACGATTTGGTACCCTAATTTATGGGTTTTTTTACTCAACAGGCTTAGAAACTGACCGCTCAGAACTCCTAAGAATGAGCAACGGGAAGTTAGGCCGACCTCAGTAGAACTCTTTTCATAAAGGGATTTTTGTGCTACGTGATGTCGTACAAACTATTTGGGGATTTTTTGAAAGTTAAGGAGCCCAATGTCTTATTAACATTGTGTTCTTGACACATAGAAAAACTGAACCGAAACCGATCTTTTTCAGAAGCCGAACCGAAACTGAATCTGAATGAAAGTGCGAATGACACTGCAGCTTAACTTGACCAAAAAGGGACTGAACTAAATAGCAAGTTCCAGTAATTTCTTTCACTCAAGTTTCTACGGAAAAGACATGAGGCAAACGCTGCATATGAAATCAGAAAAAGATCGGGTGAGGGAAGCGACCTGCAGAGTGTACTGATGGAATTGTTTATAACTGATATGCCAAATCCAAGATGGCCACTGGCGGCCATATTTTTCAACGAAATTCGGAACAATTCCATTGTTCCCGTCTTGACATAGCACCAAAGCTACATATGAAATATGAAAAAGATCGGGTGAGCGGAGCGGCCTGTCGTGAAGGGTGTGCTAATGGAATTGTTGACAGTTTATGTGCCAAATCCAAGATGGTCGCTGGCGGTCAGGTTTTTCAAGGAAATTCAGAAAAATTCAGTATATCCCATTTAGACATCACACCGAAGCTACATATGAAATTCGAAAAAGATCGGGCGAAAGATGTGGCCTACATGGCGAGCTAATGGAAATGTTGACAATTTAGATCCCATTCCAAGAAGGCTGCTGGCGGCCATGTTTTTTTCACCAAACTCAGACATATTCGATAGCTCCCATCTAAACATCACACCAAAGCTACATATGACAATTGAAAAAGATCGGATGAGAGCTGCGGTCTGTAGGGTGTGCCAATGGAATTGTTGACAATTTATATGCCAAATCTAAGATGTCCGCTTGCGACATATGTTTTTCAACGACATTATAAATTGGCTTTCCTTTTAAATGAAAGTGTCAATGACATTGTAGCTTAACCTGCCTGTGTGTTGATTTGATGAAAAGGATGATGTTCAATGTTTATGAAAGGAGTATGAAATACGACAAGAATTGTGATAATTAAGCATGTGTTAATTTCTGATCCCTGTATGCTATGGTTTCAATAAAAAAAATTTGAGGTGTAGACTGTACTAAAGAATTGAGGGGTGGGTTAATATGGCCCTCACAGTTAATGTATGTCAACCAAAGTTACCAAGTTACAGTGAAATTATTCCAAAACGAGTCATCCTATCAAGTTGCAATGAAATCCCTTCATAAATATAACTCGTAGACTTTGCTAAAGGAATCTTTGGTCACATGACGGCTCGGCAGTCACAGTTGACCGATCATGACCAATATAGGACAGTCTCATCTAGATATCATACCACGTTATAATACCAAGTTGGTAACGGCTGACTGATCGTGACCAAAATGGGAGTCTCATCAAGACAGCATATCGAATTATCCTTCCAAGTTACAATGAAATCACTTCATAAATATGAACTGAAGACTGTGCTAAACAAATCTTGGTCACAGGCCTGTGCGGAAATCACGGTTGAGCGATCACGGCCGAAATAGGATGTTCTCATCTAGACATTATACTGAGTCATCCTACCAAGTTACAATGAAATCCCTTCATAAAAACGCCCTGTAGACTGTGCTGAAGGTTTTCGGAATCGGTCAGCCATCACGGTTGACAGATTGCGACCAAAAGGGGAAGACCTCATCGACACATTATACGGAGTCATCGTACCAAGTTACAATGAAATCCCTTCATAAATACGACCTGTAGAATGTGCTAAAGGTTTTCGGGCTTCGGGTGCGTGTAGCTATTACGGTTAACCGATCGCAACCAAAGGGGGATATCCTCATCTAGACAATATACTGAGTCATCCTACCAAGTTACAGTGGAATCCCATCATAAATACGACCTATAGACTGTGCTCAAGGTTTTCGGATTTTTGGCTCGGGCAGCCATCATGGTTGACCGATCAAAACCAAAAGAGTATGTTCTCATCTAGACATGACCTCAAACCTGCATACGGAATTTCGTGACGATCGGACAAGAACTACGGGGTGTAGCCTGTGCTAAAAGAAAATGTGAGCAGACTCGCAGACTTTCGAACGCGTGATGGTAACAGCTTATCTCGACTTTGTCAATTTAAGCTAAAAATTGAATGAGCCTTCCGGAGAGCCCTGACCTTCGATGTTTAACCTAACCCTGTCAATGAGAGAAGCATACTCCTTCCATGCTCTTCACAACTCGCCATCACGTGTGTCGGATGATACCTCGCATCATGACACGGTGGCAAATTACACCCCCACCCCGAATTATGATTTCGCCACTGATTTTGAAACTCATTTCCTGATTCAGCATTATGGGGGGGGGGGGGGGGGGGGGGTTCTGTTTATCAGCAGCACAAAGGTGAATGTTTTATCATAAAAAAGCTTTAGGCCATATTAAAGTAACGCGAACGTATATTAGGCATAAGTTCTTGATTCTGAATTTCGACCAATCTTTGAATAACACGGACATGTTATTTTGGAATAGGAAGGTTGTGTTTCCTGGAACTTCTTGTCTGCAACTAAACTGATAGGTGCAGAGATATTCCGTTTTGAATGTTATTGTTTTAAACGATTCATGTTACAATAACTTATGTGAAAATATTTTCCATATGATCATCATAACATGTGCATTTAAAATGGCTGAACCTTTGTTTTGAAGAAACAAGCCATTACCAAAATGCTAAAACGTTGGACCAGACGTATTCGCAGTCGTGTCATGAACCAACACGTGTGAGTCATAGTGGAGGATTCCAAGTCCTGGTCGTCCGTTCGCTAGACAAGAAAATAGACCACACACCGTGACATACAAATAATGAAAGTGTCAATGACACTGTAGCTTAACTTGAATGCTGTGTTTGATGAAAAGGATAATGTTCAATGTTTATGAAAGGATTATGAAATAAGACAAGAATTGCGATAATTGGGAATATGTTCATTTCTGTTCCCTGTATGCTATGTTTTTGATAAAAAATAATATGAGGTGCACACTGTACTAAAGAGCTGAGGGGTGGGTTAATATGACCTCACAGTTAATGTATGTGGCCCTCACAGTTAACGTATATCAACGAAAGTTACAAAGTTGCAGTGAAATTATTCCAAAACGAGTCATCCTATCAAGTTACATTGAAATCCCTTCATAAATATGGCCTGTAGACTGTGCTAAAGGTTTTCGGGCTTCGGGCCCCTGGAGCCGTCAGTTTCCCAATTGCGTCCAAAGGGGACGTTCTCATCTTGACATTATATGTAGTCAACCTACCAAGTTACAATGAAATCCCTTCATAAATATAACCTGTAGACTGTGCTAAAGGTTTTTGGGCTTTGGGCTTGGGCTGCCATCATGGTTGAATGATCGCAACCAAAAGGGGACATTCTCATCTGGGCATCATCTGAAGTGATCCTACGAAGTTACAATGAAATCCGTTCATAATATGACCTGTAGACTGTGCTCAAGGTTTTCTGGCTTCGGGCCCCTGAAGCCGTCACAGTTGACCAATCACGACCAAAAGGGGATGTCATCATCTAGGCATTATATGGAGTCAAACTAACGGCTTACGATGAAATCCTTCCATAAATATGACTTATAGACTATGCTAACGGTTTTGGGGTTTTGGGCTCCGCCAGCCATCAAGGCTGAATGATCGTGACCAAAAGGGGACGTGCTCATCTATACATTATTTGGAGTCATCCTACCAAGATACAATGAACTCCCTTCATAATTATGACCTGTAGACTGTTCTAAAGGTTTTCCGGGTTCGGGCCCCTGTAGCCGTCACAGTTGCAAAATCGTGTCCAAAAGGGGACGTTCTCATCTAGACATTATATGAAGTCAACCTACCAAGTTACAATGAAATCCCTTCATATATATGACCTGTAGACTGTGCTAAAGGTTTTCGGGCTCAGGCAGCCATCATGGTTGAATGATCGCAACCAAAGGGGACAATCTCATCTGGGTATCATCTGGAGTGATCCTACGAAGTTACTCTGAAATCCCTTTATGAATATGACCTGTACACTGTGCTCAAGGTTTTCGGGCTTCGGGCACCTGTAGCCATCACAGTTGACCAATCACGACCAAAAGGGGATGTCATCATTTAGGCATTATATGGAGTCAACACAACAGGTTACAATGAAATCCTTCCATAAATATGACGTTTTGCCTATGCTAAACGTTTTTGGGCTCGGGCACCCATCAAGGCTGAATGGTCGCGATCAAAATGGGACGTTCTCATCTAGACATTATTTGGAGTCATCCTACCAAGTTACAATGATATCCCTTCATAATTATCACCTGTAGACTGTGCTAAAAGTTTTCGGGCTTCGGGCCCCTGTAGCCGTCACAGTTGCCCAATCAGGACCAAAAGGTGACTTTCTCATCTAGACATTGTATGAAGTCAACCCACCAAGTTACAATGAAATTCCTCAATAAATATGACCTGTAGACTGTGATAAAGGTTTTCGGGTTTTGGGCCCGGGCAGTCGTCACGGTTGGCAGATCATGCCCAAATGGGGAAATTCTCATCTAGAGATCATCAGGAGTCATCCTACCAAGTTACAATGAAATCCCTCCATATTAAACATGACCTGCAGACTGTGCTAAAAGTTTTTGGGTTTCGGGCTTGGGCAGCCATCACGGTTGATAGATCATGCCCAAAAGGGGACGTTCTCATCTAGGCATTATAAATCCTACCAAGTTACAATGAAATCCCTTCATAAATACGACTTTGTGTGCTTTTCTTAGTTTTTCAACATCATCAAACTTGAAGGTTCATTTTCCAAAGAATTATTTCAGTACAGCCTGAAAGCGAGACGTTAATTCATTCACACTAAATGGCCAATGACTGGAAATCATACACAAAACGCCAGTCGAAAGCGAAAATATCAAGTTTTTAATGAAAAGCTACAGCCGACATTGGATTGTTGAAGAAAATGTAGAACATAAAAACACTAATGTGTTCCACTGAAGCGAGATGCGAGACGCCAGCGAACACATCACTAATTTGTGCAATGATACGTATCGGTATTTTCAGGTCAAAAATTGTTTGTTTCAGGTTAAGTTCCAGAAAAAAGTGGTGTGGGGGGGGGGGGGGGGGGGGGGGGATTTGGAGGTAATTTTTCTTTTAAATTTTATTCTCGATATTAAGGAGACATTTATGCACCTCGGGGGTCAAATGGGCAGAAATTGAGAATGTTTAACGATGGATAAGCCAACAGCATATAGGCAGTAATACTAGTTTTACAACAGTGCACTAACTTAGTAATTACAAAAATTGTTCCCTTGAACAACACGCTCTGCGGGTATTCAAAAGTATTCATGTCCAAGTACTACATCAGGTTGGACACATATTTCCAACAATAGGTGTGTGTGTGTCGTCAGGAGCTAAATCAGGAGCACAGAAAAATATTTCAGCGTCAGAAATGTGGCAAGATTTACAAATTGCCATCGGGAAATGCATAACGGGAGGATCACTGCTGAAGTATTTTGGAATTCGCATAACAGCTTTGGGATGGGCAAAAAACAATTGGGTATGGTCCGGTAACCACACGCACACCTATATTTTAGCTTTACTTTGGTTGAATCATGAGATTCACGATGTCATTTAGTCATTCATATCTCCATGGACGTGACGCTGGGATGTGAAGGTGCCTCCCACGCTCGCGACGTCAGATTTTTATTATTTGTTTATTTATTCAGGAAGGTGTGACGGGCGAGTGGGTCAGGTTCGGCATCAATTGAGATAGATTTGTATGTGTGTGTTTGGAGAAGGAGCCAACTTTTAGAAAGGCAAACTCTCCATGCGCCCCACCCCCTCTCCAACCATCACTGGTCTCCTCCGAATTCCGTCTCAGTTTTCAAAAGTTGGAAATTTTGTGTCTGCCGGGCTTTAGATTGGTTGAATTTATGCCTTTTCGTTTGGAAAGTAAGTTGGCAATCGGATTTTTCTCAAAGTTGGAATTTATGAGGCCATCAGACGTAAACGTTTCAGTTGATGGGAGTATTTTAGGCGTAGAAAGATGGGTGAAACCAAGGGAAAAGTCCATTGTATAAACATTGTACAAGAGGGATTGAAGGTATTCATACATCTTTCTGATATACACCGTATAAGATGGACTGTGGGTATTTCTAATTAAAATGTTTTGGAGGGACTGGTGATATTCATACATTTTCCTGGAGAGGTTACGAGGAATTGTACATTTTCCCGATACACGGTGACATGTAGCGTGATTGGAAACAAAACCGACAGCTGTTTTGAAGGTCGAGAATACTTTTTACACACCGCCTGTTCTATGAAATCCCCATCTACTGCAATGCTAAACCACGCGGAAAATGAAAATGTGTTCCGCACAAAATGTGCGGAATGGAAATTGTTGACGGACTATTTTTAAATAGAAGCGAAATTTCACTGGAAGTTTCTAAATGAATCGTGCAACGCAATTACAATCTGAATCGCTAGCGATTGCTGACAATCGTCTCCCGAGTTCCAATGTGTTCTATGGGCCAGTAGGGTAACTAGTGGGCAGTTCAACGGGCAACTTATCGTGCTGGTTCTCAGCTTAAGTTCTGACTCCTGTGAGCTTCTCGAACGGGGATCGAGGGCCCAGGATTGACACAGGAATCAGAGCCTTGGGCGCCCCTGGCCTGACCTAAGAATCATGGACCGTGCCCGGGCCCCCAAAGTTCCGGGCCCCCACCCTCTCCCTGACCCTGTCAAGGCATGCCTTCGTTGAAGGTATGCATTGATGTAGTTAGAATATTAGCCAGTCGGGATTCTAATTAAATCTCAAGACTTCTTGGAAATTTATTTCTGGACAAATAAAATATACACAGAGAAGTCTTGACGCAATATCTTATTTAATTAACACATTCCGTACCGGTACTCAAAATTGGTAAGACTAGACTCTCGACAAACCGTCTCTTCTGTGATCAACCATACAAGTATCAAATCTGGTCCCAAACAAAATGATTTATTAACCCTTTACCCAACGTAACGGCAAAACCGGCCAAAACTATTCTCAAAATCGCCAATTAATTTTCATTATTTTTTTTCATTTTTTGTCTCAAAAACATAGGTTATGACACCTCAATGGAACGAGCTCGTTGAGCTCGCTCCAATAAGGGGTCATAACCTATGTTTTTGAGACAAAAAATGAAAAAAAATAGTTATTCAAGAATTGTTTTTACAAGTGTCGTCTGCTTTCCATGTTAGGTAAATGGCTAAATTGATTACAAGCAAGAGCGAATCTATACCTTAGACTCTAATCCAGATTCAAATGACCCGACTTCAGAGGAAGACTGGCCGTATGGTGCCTCGAAAGAATTTCCGGTCGGCCCCCTATTACGGGGCTCCCTGTAGGGTCCTCAAAATGGATGCAGCCCAATACCTGTTGGTGCTTGAAATTTCATAAAAATGACTAAAAAAGCGAAATGGATCTGTGCCAGTATATCGAAAGGCTCTATGTGGACTGCCATTGGCAGACCACATAGAGGACATTTCGATATGCCAACAACCTGGTCTGCCTTTGATCGGTCAGGTGCAAGGAAACGGGGTTCTTTCAGTTTGAAAAATTAAAATTTTCTCTCATTGGGCCGAACTACAATCGGTCCGGAGGGCCCGTGACCTCCCTTCATGCAATCAATTTTTGCCGAATGAGTATTATTTATTTAATGGTGTTTAAGGTCATATACTTATTCACAATGGCTAATCATGACCGTGACAGTTTTACGGGTGGTGGAAGCCGAAGTACCCGGAGAGAACCACTGAGCAATGACGAGCAGCTGCCAGCTCCCCAGCATCGTAACTCCGCACTACAGCACAGGCAGGGTTAGAGTGGTTGAAGACATGCGCACCATCGACGTGCAGTACGCCATGGTACACGGCGTCACCGTGCCCCCATGTGGACAATCGGGGTTAAGTGCCTTGCCCGAGGACACAACGCGGGAGTCTGAATCGATCGCTCAGACGGCCACCCATCCGAGGACTAACCGGGCTCGACGTAGCTTAACTTCGGTGATCTGACGAGAACCGGTTACCGTAACGCCACCGCGTCCTCTGCCGATTGAGTGATGAAGAGGATACAAAAATGCCATCGAAATGACCTGTGTGCGGGCTGCTATTGACCGCTCAGATGTAAGGAAGCAGCGTTCTTTCAGTTCGAAAAATAAGTATTTTCTCCGGGTCCGGGCACCCTTTGCAATTCTCTGTAACTTTTCTCGACCCAGTCCGCCTCTGTTCGACTTGGAAAATTACGGTACCCTCTCACCCCCCCCCCCTCCGTAAAATGCCCCGACCCACAATCACTCACTCTTCTCAACAACGTTGTGTCAAGACCTGAGAATCTAGAGAATAACGTGGACATTGTTTTTTCAGTTTCCACCCGTCCAAACCATGGCCGACCTAGCGCATCTTGAACATTTGTGAACCTCCTACCGCCCACCCCGAACCCCACCCCAATGTATATACACAAATTTCATTCAGATTAAGCCATATTCGTTAAAATGGAATACCAATGATTGTCTAAAGTTAGAAAGTAAGCCAGGTAGGGCCCGGAGAATCACAATGGTAAACTCGAATCGAATCCGCCAGAAGGTTCGAAACCAAATCGAACTTCGAATTGAATGCACGTCCCAGCTGTTACGATACTACAACTGCGGCGGATTATTGCTGTTTTACTGCCTTTTGGACCCAGTGTATTTATTTATTTATTTTATTTATTTATTGTAGTTTAACGGCACTTTTGACAGCCGGGTCACCTCGTGTCGTACATTTTTACGGGTGAAAGAAGCCGGAATACCCGGTTAGAACCAAGAGCAGCCGCAAGTAACTGTCCGACTCCCCAATGTACTAACTCCACACAAGCAGGGTTAGCTTTGATTTGAAAACAATTGCACAATCGACGTGCAGTACGCTTTATTAAACAGCCCTACCGTATCTCCACGTGGGCAATCGGGATTAAGCGCCTTGCCCAAGGACACAAGATAGTTACCCCTTGTGGGGATCGAACATGGACATGACGGTTTGAAGTCGTTGCAATGCCCTGATCACTGAGACACCGCGCCCCAGGACCCAGATCAATAAGCACTAGACTGAAGCAGATGTATCTAATACTTGTTTGAACCTCCAGTGGGAACCCCGGGAAGTGAAGCAGAGCTTGTTTACTGTTGTAAACAAGTTTTGTTTTACTGGTGAAATAGGACCCAGTCACCAATGCTTAGAGTGGAAATCCTTTAAAATGGGGAACCTGGATGTAAACGATCGACTAAACTTGACTATCTCCATGTTGCGATCACGATTAGCCATTGTGCCGAAAAATGTGACCTACGACACAAATAAATAAATAAATAAATAAATAAATAAATAAATAAATAAATAAATAAATAAATAAATAAATAAATATTTATTTGATTAATTTATTTTTATGGCAGTCAATGGTATTCCGTGTCCAAATGTTGGCTTCGACCCAATGTTAAATGAAATTTATTCCCCCCCCCCCCCCCCCCAAACCCCTGCTGTCTAAATACAGAAAGTTCAACAACTATTTTTTGCCTTAAAACAACACTTGAATTTCAATGAGCTCTGTCAAACAAAACTGAATTAGTTAGTTGCAGGGCCGGGGGGAGAGAGGGCCGGGGGAGAGAGTGGCGGGGGGGGGGGGGGGCGGGCAACGATTGTAATTTTGGACTGCATGATTCTTGAAGTGATATCTTTATTAAGAATATAAAAAAATCAAAACACCTTGTGGTTGTTGTGATCGCGCCGCTGGATTGAAAACTTGACGTAATAAAGTTGCAAATTTGAAACATCTGCTAAAAGACGTCATTTTGTCGACCAAAAAATAGCATGTTTAATCCCAAAAGCCGTCAGAACTCTCCATTTAATAACTGATTCCAAAATTTTCTTGGGAGGAGAACAACCCCAAACATCTATTATCGCTTGTGCCTTCGGCATCTGCAAAGGTATCCCGAGAATTTCGAAGGGGACCGTCACAGAATTACCCATGGGGTCTGAATTTTCTGCCGAGTTGCATTATGAGAAAATTTCCTTCTTGAAATTTGCATATTTTGACACCAGTGTACAGAGGATTAATATTATCGCCAAATAGGTTGGGGTTCTCATCCAATTGGCATTCACACTACTCGTAGAGTCTTCTATGCTATCGTTTTGAATGGATCACTACAACTACAAGGTGTTTTAATTATTTCTATTCTTAACCCTTTGAAACTTTAATTATCCCGACGTTCAAACGTCACTGGGAATTCAGTTTCTCCAACGATTTTTTTTCAAAATGCGACGTCAAACGTAAGGAAGTACAAAAATAGAGGATATTCACGAAAATTTGATGAATACCGAAAATATCTCGTGGGTGGCTACAAAGAAATATGAGGATCTTCACGAGCGACGCATATTCATCAAATTTTCGTGAATTTTCTTTTTATTTAATGCTCTACGACTACAAACTCTCCAATTTGTGGCCTTTATTTGCCATTAAGGCGCAAAATTTATGTGCCGAACCGGCGTCCATACAAAAATTACAACAACCAAACTCCAACCATTGGAATGTGTGAATATCCGCACAAAAAGTAGTCCCGTCTTATTTCTCCCCTAACTTTACGATTTACCAAGGCTGGCGAATTGAAATAATCGCAATGTGTTTCGAAGAAATAGAACAATAACAAAAAACACCACTTTCTTATTTTCAATAACAAGACACGTCATTTTATTTTTTTTGAACTCAATGCACTGAAGACGTGTGAAGTTGAACTGAAGAAATTTGAAAGTGATTTCGGCTTTTCGCTGGAAGGTGAATGAGAAAGTCAAACTTTGAAACCGCTGATTTAATGAAATGATTTAGTCACTGTCACTATCAATTATTCGAATTCGTTTGTATTTGGGACTCTGGAATTCATTACTGATGTGCTGACTCGTTTAAAGTACATGTGATTCGTCATCCGAACCTACGATGAAATATCGATTTCTAAATATCATTTTGATATTTCGTTTTGCCGACCGACAGGGGAATATGACTTAATTTTTCAGCGTGAATTGATGCCTGAGCATTAAATAAAACAAGATATTTTTTTCATATTAGTGATCAACTTGTTGAGGGCTAAATTATTTTTGGTGGTCTGATTTTTTTATTAAAAACTTGTTTTATTACAAATTATTGAAGAGTGCCCAGTAGGCTCATAGAACACATTGGAACTTAGGGGATGAGTTGTCATCTTCAATACACAAAGTCATCAATGTCTACATGTACACGAGCACCTGAAAGGGGCGGGGGCAGTAGGACCCAGCGAAGGTTCGAGATTCGATTCGATTTCGAATCTTAAGTTGATATTCGATTCGTTTCGTTTCGAATCTTTGCACGGGAATATAGTTTGGTATCAGTCATTGTCGTCGTCACCCAAAACGTATAGATCAGATGGAATTTGTATATAAATAATGCCGAAAATAAAGAGTGTAATTTCATCTATATTAACAGAAATAACATCTGACCCATGCCACCTCCCATGCTAATTCCAGTCTCACTAGCCTCTACCACAGTAACTGTTGAAAACAAAGTTAAAGTTTCCAAACAACGTTGACGATAAGCTCTTGCTTGCGGCTAGCCCTGTGCTGTGCTTGGCGCTGGTAAGTCTTGCATCCGTTGCTGGGTAATATTCCAACTACATCATCAAGGCATGCAGCCGGAATATTTTATCAGTCGGGACTTGAGCCGTCACAGTCGGGACAGTCAGGTTTACAGTCTCACTAACCTTATCGGTCATCTTTATGACGCCCAGAATTCGATTCGAGATTCGATTCAAATCGAAAATGTGATTCGTAGGGCCCAGGAGGCAGCTGCTAAACTGCCAAGGCTGGTGAAAGCCCGCGAACGATCGTTTAGGTTACGCAGAGGATACGTCACTTGTGAAGTACGCAAACTAACTTCGATGTCTGATGATCCAATGACGCCGCCCCACCCCTTGTGGGGGTGGGGGTGGGGGTGGGGCGTCATTGGATCATCAGACGTCGTGTTAATTCACAAATCATAAATCTCTCTCTCTCTCTCTCTCTCTCTCTCTCTCTCTCTCTCGTCCTATTTATTTCCTTATGCATCATTGAATGCAAGAGGCTAAGGAACTATCAAACACCCATGTTAATATTAATACTGATATTCTTGCCATTCTAATAGGTTATATGTAGTTTTGCTTGTTTTGTGGAGACGACGAGTTATAAGCTTTCAGCTTACAGTCGAATCCACCTGCTTGTTCTAATCACACTATGTTTGCTTGTACATTTGGAAATAAATATTGTTTAAACTAACTACAGGTAACTACAAAATAATAAAACCGACAAGAATAATACAACATAAATTAAATTCCTAATCCTGAACATTCTGCCTTTCAGACATGAACATCTCTCAAGTCTAATTCGATTAACTGGTTGCGCATTGCACCCACATATGATTGAAATGGCATGACATCTAGGGCTGAGAGGAGTTAAAGTTTTCCTTAACACGTTAACGTGTTAAATAATTCTGCGTTAACGAGTTAAATGACGTGAAATGTTAAAATGAACAAAATTTTAATAACTTCGGCCATTTTTAGTGATTTGAATTTGAATATGATTGAACTTACGTACAGTTCGTCTCTTGAGTTCCAATGTGTTCTATGTGCCTACTGGCACATAGAAGACATTGGAACTCAGGGGACGAGTAGTTGATATAGTTCTCTCAGGTTACTGTAAATTTTAACATTTCGCGATGTTTTCATTTAAGAATGCAATCGCTGCGGCCGTATCCTTAGAAAGAGACATCCGCCGTTGTTCGAATACCAGTCCTTACATGGAAAATAGGCGTTCGGATGAAGCTGATATTGCTGTATCGCCAAATATCGGCGGGCCAACTTCGCCAACGTTGGTCTCTCCACCAAATCAATGGGTCGTCTATAATTGACGGGCATCTAAGTTATTCGTGTTCTTCAATTTTGTCAAATGGCGCAAAATTCGACGTCATCGACACGCGCGATCCGGTTTGGATAAACACATAACGGCGCAATGTTACATATTATACAATTATAATCTTCTAAGTTAAACATTATTAACTTAAATAAATTTTTTTAACGTTGTTAAAATAATTTAACACGTTAACGTTTGAAACGTTAACTGCTCCCAGCCCTGATATCATCTCGCCAAAGCGAGATTGCGCGATAGTTGTTGCTGTTTATTGTGGCGGGAATTCTACTAAGACGCAAACAACATGGCTGGCGTACTAAAATAGAGAAGGCGGAAAAACATCACAATGCATTATTCCTATAGGCTACCATTACGCTATTCAGCGTAATCTACTAACGAGTTACGATGTAAGCTCTGTATTTCCTGGCCTTCCTTGCCACGAGGCTAGGGGTCACTGAGTGCACTTTTTCGCCAGAAATGCACTTGTGGGAAAAAATTATTTTTCGAGAACTGTGACTGACGTATTTATATGTGCTAATGCCGGGGGCGGTGTGTCAGGTATAATGACGGAGTTTGGGCGATAATCAACAAACATGAGGCTTTAACATGATAAATGTATAATGTCAATTCTATTGAGTGTCACATTACAATTTGTAATACCTTGTAAACTCCCGGTCAGTAGCGGAGCTGGGGGTGGGGCAAGACCCCCCAAGATCTCAATCGCCTCCCCCCTTCCGCAGTTCAAACCCCATTTCAACCGTTTCACCCATCTATCATATGTTACATCTAGATTGAGGCAAAACACAGTGTTGTTGGGGGAACGTTCACAGATAACTACCTCCATTTGGAAGAACATTTTACCTCAGATTCACTTTTTCAACATTTTCCCGAAGGAGAACCCCGGACCCCTTCGGGTCTTGGGACATGCCAACGGCATGTTATGCAGTGTCCCCTCCCGAATATTGTCAGTCCCCCCCCCCCCCCCCCACCGTTTAAGAATCCTAGCTCCGCCACTGCCGCAGTCTTAATTCATGCCCAAAGCCGAGTTCCCTTTCTGATACCCTTGCCGCCTTGCCGTCGATTGATTCCTGTGTCGCGTACATGGAATCCTAACCTAAAACTCTGGACATAGTGTATAGCAATAGCATAAAAATAGAGTAGTTTGTCAAACATTGAGGAAATGGGTGGTTTGGAGTTTGTACAGTACGTGTAGAGTGTATTATCACTAAATCACTCTCGGAGTGGAGACTCCACAGAAGTAATATTTGGAAATTTGTTGCAAAGCATAACAAGCACAAGCAAAGTTCCAGCCAATGAACCTCCGGTTTAAACATTGCTTCTGTTTTGTCCATCTGTACATAATTTGAAAGTGATACTTTGGGTGATAACTCAACTTCGCGGGTGATTGTGTTACAATCCACTCTCCATGTACGGTACTTCCTTCAAGTAAGAACGTGGGTTCTGAGACTGAATAGTGGTATTCTCGGACTCATTGATTGGTTGACTACGACTTAACGTCGTTTCAACGGCTAGGGTAATATCACGTAATTTCAGTGATGTGGGGAAGAGCGTGCATATAAGTCTTTCTAACACGGCTGGTCGTTCCGAACTTTCCAAACTTGCTTTGGTTCGATATTTGTCGAATAAAGAGATGGTTTCGAGTCAAATCGAATCATTGAAAATATTCGAAACCAACTTGAATCCGGAACGTCCAATCGCCAGGCCCTGCATCCGGGTGCTTCCTTCTGAAGAGTTAATCAAATATACCTTTACTGCGTCGTTGTCCCCAAACATAAACTTGTACATGGCAGTTATTAAATCTCCACATGTTTCAACCACAACATCAGCTTGAAATTGTTCGAGCTCATTCTTTCCAGCGAGACCTGAAAATATAAAACACCACTTATTCTGTTCCATCGTGGTCTCTGGCAGTGGCATAATCACATCACGGGGGAGCTTCGCCCACAACAGTTTCGATGGCATCCACAATACACTGGCCAAATGCAAGTTTCAAATTACAGAGTCCCCAAATGGTCTTCAATATAGGCCTACATTCCATAGAAAGGCCTCATTTTAGAGCATGGAATTTGGCAAAATGTTCTCCAGAACACACAATGGCCTTTCGAATATCATGCCCCCACCCCCGAAAAAGATGAAACAAAAAATAAAAACCAGAGGCTCAAGTAAGCCTAAAACGCTCACCTCGGTCAAGTTGTCAAAAGAGATGAGTGCAATGGCAGCAAGAGCAATATTTTGATTTGCTATGACACAACCAAAGGCAACTTCTTTGCTTGGCCATTCATTTCTGCTGGTCCTATTCCTAGCAAGCCCTGTTCTGTGAAGTATTAAAAAACAACAACCGAAGAAATTGCTGTTTTGTTTTCAACTCCTGTGGTTCTCTCTATCTCCGCCCCCCCCCCCCTCCCCTCCCCAGAAAAAAAGAATTCTGGCACAAATGAAGTACCTTTGACACAGTTATATATATACTACATGGCAAATTTGGTTCACATCTGCCCATTGGTTCCGAAAATAGACATTGTGAGTGGGGTCCTATTTGGGAGCCCAAATTTTGACCTACTGAGTTTCTTTGAAAAAAAAGTGAACCGGCATCACGAAAGTAAGTTCCATACCAGAAATCTAAACATTATTGCAAGTGGCTTATGAGAAGAGAATTTTAAAAGCATTTTAGGCTTATGGAGCATAAAACCCACCTGAAGTGACATAGCAGCTTTTGGGGAAAAACAGAAGAGTAAACTCCACCAGCCTGAAGATGGCAGCAGCCTCAATTGAATAAAGTAGAAAAGGTATACTCCAAAGATGGTCTGTGCCATAAATGAATGAATTTGGCCCAGTGGTTTGAAAGATTAAAAAACAGGCCGATGACATCGTCAGATGTGTACCCATACGCGCAACTAGTAGAAAGCTGTATGACGGAGGGCCACCATGGATGCTGACATTATGTACACCATACAAGGCATGGGTACATATAGAAATGGATTGGAGGAGTGCCTAATTTGATGGATAAAGGGTTAATATCTCCGGATCAAATTATCAAATTTACATAAAAAACTATACAGCACAGCACATCAGTAACCTGAATAAATATATAAAGAAACATGACAATCGGATTGATATTTTTTGAGTTATCTCATGCCTAAGGGATCGGAGGAATTTTCAGTTTGAAGGATAAAGGGTTAATATCTCCGGATCAAATTATCAGATTAACACCAAAAACTATACAGCTCAGCACATCAGCAACCTGAACACAATTATAAAGTAACTTAAAAATCCAACAATATTTTTCAAGTTATCGAATGCCAAAGGGATTGGCGGAATTTTCAATTTGAAGGATAAAGGGTTAATATCTCAGGATCAAAATAACAGATTTACACCAAAAACTATACAGCTAGGCACATCAGTAACCTGAACACAAATATAAAGTAACTTGACAATCCAAGTAATATTTTTCAAGTTATCGAATGCCAAAGGGATTGGAGGAATTTTCAATTTGAAGGATAAAGGGTTAATATCTCGGGATCAAATCATCAGATTTACACCAAAAACTATACAGCTCGGCACATCAGTAACCTGAACACAAATATAAAGTAATAACTAGACAATCCAAGCAATATTTTTCAAGTTATCGAATGCCAAAGGGATTGGAGGAATTTTCAATTTAAAGGATAAAGGGTTAATATCTCGGGATCAAATCATCAGATTTACACCAAAAACTATACAGCTTGGCACATCAGTAACCTGAACACACATATAAAGTAACTTGACAATCCAAGGAATATTTTTCAAGTTATCGAATGCCAAAGGGATTGGAGGAATTTTCAATTTGAAGGATAAAGGGTTAATATCTCAGGATTAAATTATCAGATTTACACCAAAAATTATACAGCTCAGCACATCAGTAACCTGAATACAAATATAAAGTAACTTGACAATCTAAGCAATATTTTTCAAGTTATCGAATGCCAAAGGGATTGGAGGAATTTTCAATTTGAAGAATAAAGGGTTAATATCTCAGGATCAAAATAACAGATTTACACCAAAAACTATACCGCTCAGCACATCAGTAACCTGAACACAAATATAAAGTAACTTGACAATCCAAGTAATATTTTTCAAGTTATCGAATGCCAAAGGGATTGGAGGAATTTTCAATTTGAAGGATAAAGGGTTAATATCTCGGGATCAGATCATCAGATTTACACCAAAAACTATACAGCTCGGCACATCAGTAACCTGAATACAAATATAAAGTAACTAGACAATCCAAGCAATATTTTTCAAGTTATCGAATGCCAAAGGGATTGGAGGAATTTTCAATTTGAAGGATAAAGGGTTAATATCTCAGGATCAAATTATCCGATTTACACCAAAAACTATACAGCTCGGCACATCAGTAACCTGAACATAAATATAAAGTAACTTGACAATCCAAGCAATATTGTTCAAGTTATCGAATGCCAAAGAAATGGATACGGACGCCGGACGGACAGACGGACGGGCGGACGATTGGACGGACGGACGGACGGACGGACAAAGGATGGACGAACGACGGATGGTTACCCCGGATGCCGGCATTATGTGTACCATACATAGTATGGGTACACATAAAAAGTTTCAAACTGCAGAAACAGAATGTTGTGCCAACAGTAAATTCAAGTCTGTGTGAAAATGGCTGAAGCATCAGAAATAAACAAAATAGAAAGAGAATTTATGGAGGCTTACTTTTGGGGATAAAATATTTTTGAAGAAATCAGAAATAGGTTGTCGTTAACAATATTTGAAGTTATTCATACAGGAATCAGATAAAGTTTTTCAAGAAATCAGAAAAAACATATGTGCACAGCATTCAAATGATTCTTTCAAGGAATCAGAAATAGACATTTTTGATTTGGCTCTGCAACTTATTTGAATGATGATTAGAGCAGTAATGTGAGTAAGGAAAGGGTTATCATTATTCGCCATAACATGAAACAAAATCTTTGGAACACACACTGAAGTCTTGAGAGGGTTAAAGGCATTGAACTGAATCGTTTATACATTTCCATGAGAAGCAGAGTATCTCTCACCTTGGTTTGAAAATGAACTCAACATTTGATAACAAAAATAGATAACATTTAAGGTTTGACACAGAACTCCACTTCTGTAATTGATTGTTTACAGAGATAGTACTCTATTGTGAATACAATTAACTGCTACAGTACAAGTCAAAATAAGTTGTAGCATAACCACAATAAACTAAGTATACTGTTGCTTCTGTACCGATAAAAACAGAATCTAACATGCTCTTAGTGAGAGCTTTCCAGAAAATGATGTCAGATTCTGGTCTGATCAGTGTATGAAGAGAAAGATACACAATTTATAACTTATTTTGACTTGTACTGTATTTCTTCAGGATAATTTACTGTTACAAGAAATTAAAAACTGAAAACCCTGTGGCCAACTGGGTCATATTCAAGGGTTCTAGCGACCAGAAAAACAGAAGTGGTAGAACAAACTTGAATCTGCCCTTCCCCCGCCCCCAGAGATGTTGTATACCAAATATGAAACCAAGGGAACCGATCTGAACGAACTTGAATCTGACCCCCCCCCCCCCCCCACCCCCGAAAAAGATGAAACAAAAAATAAAAACCAGAGGCTCAAGTAAGCCTAAAACGCTCACCTCGGTCAAGTTGTCAAAAGAGATGAGTGCAATGGCAGCAAGAGCAATATTTTGATTTGCTATGACACAACCAAAGGCAACTTCTTTGCTTGGCCATTCATTTCTGCTGGTCCTATTCCTAGCAAGCCCTGTTCTGTGAAGTATTAAAAAACAACAACCGAAGAAATTGCTGTTTTGTTTTCAACTCCTGTGGTTCTCTCTATCTCCGCCCCCCCCCCCCTCCCCTCCCCAGAAAAAAAGAATTCTGGCACAAATGAAGTACCTTTGACACAGTTATATATATACTACATGGCAAATTTGGTTCACATCTGCCCATTGGTTCCGAAAATAGACATTGTGAGTGGGGTCCTATTTGGGAGCCCAAATTTTGACCTACTGAGTTTCTTTGAAAAAAAAGTGAACCGGCATCACGAAAGTAAGTTCCATACCAGAAATCTAAACATTATTGCAAGTGGCTTATGAGAAGAGAATTTTAAAAGCATTTTAGGCTTATGGAGCATAAAACCCACCTGAAGTGACATAGCAGCTTTTGGGGAAAAACAGAAGAGTAAACTCCACCAGCCTGAAGATGGCAGCAGCCTCAATTGAATAAAGTAGAAAAGGTATACTCCAAAGATGGTCTGTGCCATAAATGAATGAATTTGGCCCAGTGGTTTGAAAGATTAAAAAACAGGCCGATGACATCGTCAGATGTGTACCCATACGCGCAACTAGTAGAAAGCTGTATGACGGAGGGCCACCATGGATGCTGACATTATGTACACCATACAAGGCATGGGTACATATAGAAATGGATTGGAGGAGTGCCTAATTTGATGGATAAAGGGTTAATATCTCCGGATCAAATTATCAAATTTACATAAAAAACTATACAGCACAGCACATCAGTAACCTGAATAAATATATAAAGAAACATGACAATCGGATTGATATTTTTTGAGTTATCTCATGCCTAAGGGATCGGAGGAATTTTCAGTTTGAAGGATAAAGGGTTAATATCTCCGGATCAAATTATCAGATTAACACCAAAAACTATACAGCTCAGCACATCAGCAACCTGAACACAATTATAAAGTAACTTAAAAATCCAACAATATTTTTCAAGTTATCGAATGCCAAAGGGATTGGCGGAATTTTCAATTTGAAGGATAAAGGGTTAATATCTCAGGATCAAAATAACAGATTTACACCAAAAACTATACAGCTAGGCACATCAGTAACCTGAACACAAATATAAAGTAACTTGACAATCCAAGTAATATTTTTCAAGTTATCGAATGCCAAAGGGATTGGAGGAATTTTCAATTTGAAGGATAAAGGGTTAATATCTCGGGATCAAATCATCAGATTTACACCAAAAACTATACAGCTCGGCACATCAGTAACCTGAACACAAATATAAAGTAATAACTAGACAATCCAAGCAATATTTTTCAAGTTATCGAATGCCAAAGGGATTGGAGGAATTTTCAATTTAAAGGATAAAGGGTTAATATCTCGGGATCAAATCATCAGATTTACACCAAAAACTATACAGCTTGGCACATCAGTAACCTGAACACAAATATAAAGTAACTTGACAATCCAAGGAATATTTTTCAAGTTATCGAATGCCAAAGGGATTGGAGGAATTTTCAATTTGAAGGATAAAGGGTTAATATCTCAGGATTAAATTATCAGATTTACACCAAAAATTATACAGCTCAGCACATCAGTAACCTGAATACAAATATAAAGTAACTTGACAATCTAAGCAATATTTTTCAAGTTATCGAATGCCAAAGGGATTGGAGGAATTTTCAATTTGAAGAATAAAGGGTTAATATCTCAGGATCAAAATAACAGATTTACACCAAAAACTATACCGCTCAGCACATCAGTAACCTGAACACAAATATAAAGTAACTTGACAATCCAAGTAATATTTTTCAAGTTATCGAATGCCAAAGGGATTGGAGGAATTTTCAATTTGAAGGATAAAGGGTTAATATCTCGGGATCAGATCATCAGATTTACACCAAAAACTATACAGCTCGGCACATCAGTAACCTGAATACAAATATAAAGTAACTAGACAATCCAAGCAATATTTTTCAAGTTATCGAATGCCAAAGGGATTGGAGGAATTTTCAATTTGAAGGATAAAGGGTTAATATCTCAGGATCAAATTATCCGATTTACACCAAAAACTATACAGCTCGGCACATCAGTAACCTGAACATAAATATAAAGTAACTTGACAATCCAAGCAATATTGTTCAAGTTATCGAATGCCAAAGAAATGGATACGGACGCCGGACGGACAGACGGACGGGCGGACGATTGGACGGACGGACGGACGGACGGACAAAGGATGGACGAACGACGGATGGTTACCCCGGATGCCGGCATTATGTGTACCATACATAGTATGGGTACACATAAAAAGTTTCAAACTGCAGAAACAGAATGTTGTGCCAACAGTAAATTCAAGTCTGTGTGAAAATGGCTGAAGCATCAGAAATAAACAAAATAGAAAGAGAATTTATGGAGGCTTACTTTTGGGGATAAAATATTTTTGAAGAAATCAGAAATAGGTTGTCGTTAACAATATTTGAAGTTATTCATACAGGAATCAGATAAAGTTTTTCAAGAAATCAGAAAAAACATATGTGCACAGCATTCAAATGATTCTTTCAAGGAATCAGAAATAGACATTTTTGATTTGGCTCTGCAACTTATTTGAATGATGATTAGAGCAGTAATGTGAGTAAGGAAAGGGTTATCATTATTCGCCATAACATGAAACAAAATCTTTGGAACACACACTGAAGTCTTGAGAGGGTTAAAGGCATTGAACTGAATCGTTTATACATTTCCATGAGAAGCAGAGTATCTCTCACCTTGGTTTGAAAATGAACCCAACATTTGATAACAAAAATAGATAACATTTAAGGTTTGACACAGAACTCCACTTCTGTAATTGATTGTTTACAGAGATAGTACTCTATTGTGAATACAATTAACTGCTACAGTACAAGTCAAAATAAGTTGTAGCATAACCACAATAAACTAAGTATACTGTTGCTTCTGTACCGATAAAAACAGAATCTAACATGCTCTTAGTGAGAGCTTTCCAGAAAATGATGTCAGATTCTGGTCTGATCAGTGTATGAAGAGAAAGATACACAATTTATAACTTATTTTGACTTGTACTGTATTTCTTCAGGATAATTTACTGTTACAAGAAATTAAAAACTGAAAACCCTGTGGCCAACTGGGTCATATTCAAGGGTTCTAGCGACCAGAAAAACAGAAGTGGTAGAACAAACTTGAATCTGCCCTTCCCCCGCCCCCAGAGATGTTGTATACCAAATATGAAACCAAGGGAACCGATCTGAACGAACTTGAATCTGACCCCCCCCCCCCCCCTACAGAGATGTTGTATACCAAATATCAAAAGAATCTAACTGGGTGATCTGAAGAAGTAGGTTTTTAAAGATTATTCCCCATATTGCACTAAGTTAATATTTGGGCTCCCCATAGGGAGCTTAAATATTAACCCAGGGACTCAATTTGAACAAACTTGAATCTGACCCCGGTAGAGATGTTATATATCAAATATCAAAAGAATCAGACTGTTGGATCTGAAGTCCAAATATTAACCGAGGGACTTAATTTGAACACACTTGTATCTGACCCCCCCCCCCTCCACCCACCCCCTATGGATGCTGTATACCAATTTCCATGTTCATCGCTTTGAGGTCTGTGTCAGCCAAATCAACTAGTTTTGTGAAGTATCAAGTCTAAATTTGTAGACCCGTTGTCATCATTCAAATTAACTGAAGGGGCAACCCTAGACGACTTTAAACGACGTGATATCGCAGGTTTAAAGGTTTTTTTCACGAAGGCGAGGGCAAGTTTTGAATGGCAATAAGGATACGCTCGTTACACAGCGTTTTTCGGCTTGGGAAATCGCCGAATGTTGTCGAAACAGTGCCCAGGGCCACAGAGTCTAGTGCAAACATGGCCTGAAAGATGGTATTTTAATTTTTGGGTTTGGTACGTCCTTTCAAGGACGTACCAAACAAAACAATTAAAACCATGTCTTTCAGGTCATGCTTGGTCAACCACAGAGTCATGACACAAAGTGCATTCAAATGCCATTTAAGTCGAAAGAACACAACTCGAAATGATGAAAGTTCTCAAACAATATTGTCATTGCCTCAAACAAATGTTAACCTTGGCTAAATGTTTTTTTAATGAACGCAGGCTAATGGGGTCCGAAGCACTTCACCCGCTCTCTTCTCGCATTGCTTGCAACGCGTTTTTTTGAAATGTAAACACATCGCGACCTGCAACCTTGCAAAGATTAAGGGGACAGCCTTGTATAAGCTAAACAAGCTTACTGCTGAATCCACTTCAGTTTATGTACTTTTGTGTTAATATGTAATCTGTTCTTCAACATGTTTTCTGAAATAAATATTGTTTAAACTAGATTAAGGGGACGTCCAACCTAACTTTGGTCAAATTTCATGTAATTTTCTTCTAAGTCTAAAAAAAGACACAAAATGAATAACCCCAATAAATTATATACCAAAAATGCTTGGAATGAAACATAGAACATGTCATTTGGAATGGAACTGCTGCCATGTGGTATATTAAACCGTCTGAAAGTCTGCCATGGCATAAGTAACCGACCAGATTTTAGACAATAAAATACCTTAAATTTGTTGAATAGTTAAATTCTGCAATCCTTCTTGTACAGACTCGGAGAAATCTTTTTATCATTCTTGCAAGGAACAAACCACAAAACAAATTGTAATTTAGGATGCCTACATTTTAAAAGGGCTGCTATTTTTCTTGTGTTTGTTTACCTTTTATGAAGTTCACCAAGGTTCAAATCCACACAGTTCAGAAGAATAGGTATGGAGTCATGAGAGAGTGCATCAATGAGAAATGAAGAATGTCCAATGTGGCTTTTGTTAGTCTGCTGTGAACATACCCCCCACAATCCTGTGCCATTTTGCATGAGATCTGTGTCAAATTGGTAACAAACGATGAGAGTGATACACCAAAAGAAGGACGAACTGTCAAACGTCCTCATTTAGTGTTATATGTGTCCATTTCTGGGGTTGCATGAGCAGTGACAGCTGCCAAGAATGTCATTTCAATGTTCAAGTGTGGCCAAAACAACAAAAAATTACCTGCCCTGCATGCTGAATACTTTCACCAATCGGCCAAACTTAGTTAGACATCCTGGCTTCCAATTCATTTTTGTACATGATTTGGTATGCTTCATTTGTTTTGGAACTATCGGCCTTCCGTAGTTGCTGTTTGGGGAAGCTTGACTGTTGTTTTCTCATGAGATTTAAGAACATGAATAACTGATCTGCTTACCAATACTAATTTTATAGGCGGAGGGTTACCAGCCAGAACAATGTCGGAATTGTGTTGGTTATTAAATTCATTTATCTGAACACTTCCGACACGTTGTGGTCTCATTTCGGTAATCCGTGTGTATTTTTGTCCGCCTAGCGGAGTTTGTGTTTTCTTGTCCACAGAGTATCAACACACATAGATTTTCGCAACCGTTTGGTGCTAACAGCGCTCAAAATCGACGATGATCCGTCTTATACACAATGCGGTTGTGTGAGGGAGATATTTAAATTTACGATGGTACGACATTTCTCAATATTTGCTGAACAGGAAAACACCTTTCTGATAATTCTCCTTGATATTGGTCTTCTGTTTTCGTAGCAGACTTCATCAAGCCTTCTTTACGTCACTAATATAGTTCGGCGACAGTAAATTATTTTTTCGTAAGTATACAATTGTGACGACTGTAATGTATATTAATGTGAATATATTTTTGTTTCCAGATACAATTTTCCACTTTTATTTTCTGATCATCGTCACCAACCAAATAATAGTAGTTCGAATTGGTGGCGTATTAATCCCTTGCTGACACTTGCATCCAATTGTACAGTTTGTGATCTGAACAGCCTTACTATGGGCTGAATCTCGCAATTATCACATTGTCAGTTGAATACTTTCCTGTGAAAGTATCGTGAGTTGTACATTACATCGCCTGCCAGATTCAAAAACAGCACGGTGAAATGTTTGAAGATTTCAGATCGTGGGGAATGAAATCTTTTCACAACTTCACCCAAAAAACCCACGTGATCACAACAACGTGTCGGGCAAACAGAATGAAGCGTTTGTGGTGATCCATTTTCCCCTGAGCATTCTCGCCACGTTGGTGATGAAATGATAAATATGCTTTCTCCGAGTATGGAGTGTGGAGTTTTTTATTCACAACACATATATTCGAATTACCGATCTATTCCTTGTTAACCCTGACGGTTACTTATGCATCTGTCAATTTCTTTGTCATCAAAAGCAAAAACAATTTTAAAAATTTCCAAAAAGTGGGTAAATTCGGGTTTTGTATACTTTTGTCATTATTTTGGTATATAATATGTCGTTATTCACCGCTTTAATTCGTTATTAGGGCATTGTGAAAATTTACACACAAAAAATGCCCAAAGTTACGTTGGACGACCCCTTGAAAGCCAAGATGGCAGTTTCAGAATTGGCTTATTTAACTGATGAATTACAATAATAAATGCTATGTTGTTGTGAAGGTTGGATTGGTTAACTTCCTTTTACATTATGGTGAAAATTTGCAACTTGCAATTTGAATATTTACATCACAGTGGAGGAGGTTAAACAAATTATCAATTAAGCTACGTTCACAGCATAGATTTTTATCAAGTGATGATAAAGTCGAGGTCGTTAACCAAAAGTCCATAGTGAGAACATGCAAGGCATATGGCTTTCTATCGACTTTTGTCTTCAGCAATTTTTGTCGATAAAATCAAACGTGTTTGTTTTGTCCTTTTGTGCCTGCTTCTCGTTGATTATCGAAAGGATAACGGCTGCTGATTGGTTCACGTGTGATGATCAATTGTCGGCAGTTTCCACAAACTTAATGACTAAATCTGTAGATCTTTATCTACAGTGCCACAGTGTGAACAACCCTCATATTTTAGACGTTTAGACAAAAATCTATAGATAAAAGTTCATAGACAAAAATCTACAGACAAAAATTTATCGTGTGAACTTGGCTTCAGTCTCGAGTCTGAAGTTGAGATTTCCCCAAATCAGTAAGAATCTTATGACGACGTTTTATGTCCGTGATAGTTTGGTCTCGCCTTGACATAAAGGTTTTGACAGAATCAGGTATTGTTTTCGACCGATTAAATCCCCCACCCCCCCTAAAAAATCCTGCCTTCGACCATCTGCATGTGCCGTGAACTGATGAAATAACAGATGACAATCATGACATACTATGTTTAGTGCAAATTGACATTCTTACGAGCCTCAAAATGTCTCCAAATAGTACAATATAGCGCATATTTTTCAAAACTTTCTGAAGAATATTTAGCCTCAAAATGGCGAGGGGACACTAATCCAAACGTGGTATGAAAGACCGTATTTTAATTTTTTGGTTTGGTAATCCTGTCAAGGACGTACCAAAACTAAAACTTAAAATACGGTCTTTCAGGCCGTGTTTGCACTAGGGGACCACCACCTCCATACATGTTCCTTTCCCTCAACTCAAGACTCAAATTTCATGAAACACCTACAGCATACAAGCTCCATGTGTGTGAGGGCAAAGCCAGCCTAAAAGGGAGGAGACCCCCCTCCCCCTACTTTCAAGTTCAGATATATGTATATACTTCTTCTCTCTGTGTTGTAAGTACTCATGTTTTAATTAGCATTAGGCGATTCACAGTGGGATACTTCTCTGGCATATTACTAGTTAGAATAAAATGTCTCTATACTATCTTCAGTTTATTAATCTCGCAATGACTATCACTTATAGACTGATTCCAATCGTCACGGCTATCAAGTATATTATTTCTCGAGATACGCTTGATAGCATATGCATTGGCGCGCGCGGTGATTTTATCTTAGAAATGTCGCGTGCTATGTTTAGGCAGCTTGAAATACTGTTATTTGACATCCAAAGACAAGATATAAAGTGTTGAGAACAAGCTAGTTCAATGAGACTTGGGTTCGGTCGTTTAGGAATGAGACTTTGGTTCGGCCATTTAGGAGTGGGACTTTGGTTCGGCCGTTTAGGACATACACAAGTGTTTCGGCCGAATAGGAAACGCCATAATAGGGTATCGTGCGAGTGGAAATGCTGGACAATCCACGAAGCTTCATTGGACGCTGCTATTGTCAGATAAGGTGGCCGTAGGAGGGAACAGGCCGGAATTTATGGAATAGATTACGAACCCAAGTAAAGATTTAGTTTAGATGTCGTTAGCGAGGACCGACTCGCACCTGTATCAAAGTGTAGGCTATTGTATTGTGATATTGACCCTTAGGAACGCAGAGGTTGATCGCATACTAGCCTGTTTTAGTATCGGAGTGTTGTGAATATCGACTCAAAGTCGACCAGTGGCAATTCGCGCAAGCTCAAAAGCTCATTTTGAAGTTGTGAGTTCTGCCATGAACTGTGTGAATTCCAAAAGGACAGGAACATTCGGGGAGAGTTCTACCAAAGGGCACACATATAAGGTATGTCATGTGGACTTGTTAAACTAGCCAACCGAGTGGATGGACCGAATCCAAATCGGAAATATGTTGCCACAAGGTAATTAACATTGCTAGTCGGGACCCCCCCCCCCCCCCCCCCCCCACCCGGCAGTCAGAGCTGCAGACGCACACAGAAGCAAAAGTTAAGACTCAGTGTATGAAGCTCCTGTTGCGATCCCGTGACAATGACATTTTCAAGGTATACTATAGCGCCTGTACAGGGCTATAGATAAACTGAAATTGATAAAAAACTATTTAACCTATGTGATAAATCTTCTGCCATGTTGATGAAATTGCTAAATGTGTTGAATGTGGAAACCACATCCCGCGCGGATAAAGGTATTGACAGTGCGCCCCCCGCCCCTCAATATAAGTAGTATGTAATGTGGTTTTCACCTCCAGGTTGGGGGACCTCGGTGGGGGACCTCGGAAGTGACGTCATGTCACGTGATGTAGTGGCGCCATGTTGTGTTGTCATGGTAACCCGCGTGAGCGGCCATCTTGTGACGTCATCTCCATAGTGATACGTGGTGTTAGTGCGCATGCGCAGCGCGTGTTGTTAGGGTCTTACGTGTTTCCGTCGTCCATTTTGTATACTGGAGGCCGCCATCTTGGTTTCTATGGTAGCACGTGATTGCTATGTTACCCAATTTTTCTGCAATAAGACGGGGTATGTTCGAAGGGTGTGTTCGATTGTAGAAGAGTGAATATAATTACCACAAACAACCCGACAATCTCTCCAAATCACCAATATCTATCCCAACATTTACTCTTTCGAATTCTTACAGAATTCTCTGCTTCTATCTATATATGCAACCGTTTTCGTCTATCGGGCCATGTTCCTTTGTTCTGGAGTATACTCCAGTAGCGTAGAAGAGCATATTAATTGGAACATTTTACCTTATTATTACTATATTTAGCAGTTTCTGGTCTATTCTTGTTAGTTCTAACCCTATTCCAAGTACTCTTGTTGTTTCATTTATATATATCATTTATATAGATTACAACTAACCAATCAGATTGCTTGATTTCCCATAATCTGTATACAGAGTTATCTCCCTTCTGTATAATGAAAGACTATATCCAATGGCCATATCCCATGGAATCCCATTTTTTGCAAAACACCTGTGGCTATGGAATCCCTTTTTGTCGTATGAGGCCACGAGGGCTATGTAAAAGCCCTCAATGAGTCCTCATTTATTATCCCCCATACCCTCATTGAATTTTGAGGTTATGAGGACCTTGAAAAATCCCTCAATGAGGTATAATTTACTACGACTCATAGCCTCATTTCAGTATTTAACAGGTACATCCTATGGAATCCCATTTTGGAAAACGCCTGTGACTGTGGAATCCCTTTTTTGTCGTATGAGGCCATGAGGGCTATGTAAAAGCCCTCAATGAGTCCTCATTTATTATCCCTCATAGCCTCATTGAATTTTGAGGTTATGAGGACCATTAAAAATCCCTCAATGAGGCATAATTTACTACGACTCTTAGCCTCATCTCGGTATTTGAGGATACCTATCGAGGATACCTATCGAGGATACCTTTTATAGGATACTTATCTGAGGATATTATATAGGCTGTACATATCTCTATAGGTCTCTTGCTGACCCTTAGTACTATTAATCCACCTGATGCTTTATGTTATCCTATGACTGGTATAGGTAGTATGCAATGCTAGGCATAGGGGTATTGTGGGTAGGGGTACTGCCTGGTAGTTTAGAACGGTACTATAGTATGGCGGTATATACACCTATAGGCCCCTGTTAGTACTTGGTACTATTAACCAACCGATTGCTTTGTTTTATTATATGGCTGGTATACGTAGTACGTTATGGTAGACCTAGTGATTTTGTGGGGGTGGGGGTAATGCTTGGTAGTTTAGAACGGTTGTATAGCATAGGCTGTACATATCCCTGTAGGTCTCTTGCTGACCCTTGGTACTACTGATCCACCAGGTGCTTCATATTATTGAGTGGTATTCTGGGGTGGGGTCAATGCCTGGTAATACAGAACGGCAGCAGAGTATGGTTGGTATATTCCCCTATAGATCCCATCCTAACCGTTGATAGTATTAACCTACCAAATGCTTTGTATCATCATGTTACTGGTAAGGTGGTACGTAATACCAGTAGATCCTATCTTATTCCGAGTTCTCTTGTTGTTTCATTTATCTAGATCATTTATATCAATTATAATTAACCAATTAGATTGCTTGATTTCCCATAACCTGTACTTAATCGTACAGAGTTATCTCCCTTCTGTATAATAAAAACCTATATCAATGGCCATATTCACAGGCACCCCAATTTCGGCACCCCTTTTTTAAAAATCCCATTTGTGGAATCCCTTTTTCTGAAATGAGGATAAGAGTCGTATTAAAAATCCCTCATTGAGGGATTTTTAATACGACTCTTATCCTCATTTGACAAAAAAGGGATTCCACAGATGGGATTCCTAAAAAGGGGTGCTGAAATTGGGGGTGCCATCTGGAGAATCCCTTTTTTCTGAAATGAGGATAAGAGTCGTAGTAAAAATCCCTCAATGAGGTCTAATTTACTACGACTCTTATCCTCATTTGACAAAAAGGGGATTCTCCAGAAGGCACCCCAATTTCGGCACCCCTTTTTTAGGAATCCCATTTGTGGAATCCCTTTTTTGTCAAATGAGGATAAGAGTCGTATTAAAAATCCCTCAATGAGGGATTTTTAATACGGCTCTTATCCTCATTTCAGAAAAAAGGGGATTCCACAAATGGGATTCTTAAAAAAGGGGTGCCGAAATTGGGGTGCCTGTGAATATGGCCATTGATATAGGTTTTTATTATACAGAAGGGAGGTAACTCTGTACGATTAAGTACAGGTTATGGGAAATCAAGCAATCTAATTGGTTAATTATAATTTATATAAATGATCTAGATAAATGAAACAACAAGAGAACTCGGAATAAGGTAGGATCTACTGGTATTACGTACCACCTTACCAGTAACAGGATGATACAAAGCATTTGGTAGGTTAATACTATCAACGGTTAGGATGGGATCTATAGGGGAATATACCAACCATACTCCGCTGCCGTTCTGTATTACCAGGCATTGACCCCACCCCAGAATACCACTCAATAATATGAAGCACCTGGTGGATCAGTAGTACCAAGGGTCAGCAAGAGACCTACAGGGATATGTACAGCCTATGTTATTCTACCGTTCTAAACTACCAGGCATTACCCCCACCCCCCAAAAATCACTAGGTCTACCATAACGTACTACATATACCAGCCATATAATAAAACAAAGCAATCGGTTGGTTAATAGTATCAAGTACTAACAGGGGCCTATAGGTGTATATACCGCCATACTATAGTACCGTTCTAAACTACCAGGCAGTACCCCTACCCACAATATCCCTATGCCTAGCATTGCCTACTACCTATACCAGTCATAGGATAACATAAAGCATCAGATGGATTAATAGTACTAAGGGTCAGCAAGAGACCTATAGAGATATGTACAGCCTATATAGTATCCTCAGATAAGTATCCTATAAAAGGTATCCTCGATAGGTATCCTCGATAGGTATCCTCAAAAACCGAGATGAGGCTAAGAGTCGTAGTAAATTATGCCTCATTGAGGGATTTTTAATGGTCCTCATAACCTCAAAATTCAATGAGGCTATGAGGGATAATAAATGAGGACTCATTGAGGGCTTTTACATAGCCCCCATGGCCTCATACGACAAAAAAGGGATTCCATAGTCACAGGCGTTTTCCAAAATGGGATTCCATAGGATATACCTGTTAAATACTGAAATGAGGCTAAGAGTCGTAGTAAATTATACCTCATTGAGGGATTTTTCAAGGTCCTCATAACCTCAAAATTCAATGAGGGTATGAGGGATAATAAATGAGGACTCATTGAGGGCTTTTACATAGCCCTCATGGCCTCATACGACAAAAAGGGATTCCATAGCCACAGGTGTTTTGCAAAAAATGGGATTCCATGGGATATGGCCATTGGATATAGTCTTTCATTATACAGAAGGGAGATGACTTTGTATACAGATTATGGGAAATAAAGCAATCTGATTGGTTAGTTATAATCTATATAAATGATCTATATAAATGAAAAAACAAGAGTACTTGGAATAGGGTTAGAACTAACAAGAATAGATCAGAAACTGCTAAATATAGTAACAATAAGGTAAACTGTTCCAGTTAATATGCTCTTCTACGCTACTGGAGTATACTCCAGAACAAAGGAACATGGCCAGATAGACGAAAACTGTTGCATATATAGATAGAAGCAGAGAATTCTGTAAGAATTCGAAAGAGTAAAAGTTGGGATAGATTTGGTGATTTGGAGAGATTGTCGGGTTGTTTGTGGTAATTAGATTTACTCTTCTACAATCGAACACACCCTCCGAACATACCCCGTCTTATTACAGAAAAATTGGGTTACATAGCAATCACGTGCTGCCATAGAAACCAAGATGGCGGCCTCCAGTATACAAAATGGACGACGGAAACACGTATCACCCTAACAACACCCGCTGCGCATGCGCACTAACAGCACGTATCACTATGGAGATGACGTCACAAGATGGTCGTTTACGCGGGTTACCATGACAACACAACATGGCGCCACTACGTCACGTGACATGACGTCACTTCCGAGGACCCCCACCGACGTCCCCCAACCTGGAGGTGAAAACCACATTACATACTACTAATATAGTTGCCTGGCTACGCGCCTGCTGATTACTTCAAACCTTGGTAAAGAAGGCGACTGCCGATTTCATGCTTGTAAAGTCCTGATTTTTATATCCTCGCTGTCCCTCCCCCCAAAAACCCTGGCTTCTACCATCTGCATGGACCGTCAACTGATGAAATTACAGATGACATACTATGCTTAGAGAAAACTGACATTCTTACAAGCCTCAAAATAACTGCAAATAGTGCAATATGGCGCATATTTTACCTGGAAGAGTTGAACGGTCTATTTAACCCCCTTGGGATTTGCAAAAGATATTCCCGAATAACTCCAATTTTTCAGTTTTTTTCCCAGCAAAACATAGTTTATGCCGTCACATTGTAACATTCGACTAACTATGAATGACAATTTTCTGAATAACGCATAGCGCCAATATAAGCCAGTGGCGTAGCCTTTGCAGGGACCAGCCTAGTCTTCCCCGCAATCCTTACCGCCCCCTAAAAATGCTTAATTTTACCATCTGCCTGGGAGAAATGCTTACAGAAGACATACCACGTTTGGTCAAAACTGACATTCTTTCGAGTCTCAAAATAGCTCTAAATAGTGCCATTTGGGCATATTTTCAAAACTTTTTAAAACAAAAATAGACCCGTCAACCGCAGCAACGCGAGAGGAATATCACCCCCATATCTTATCCAACTCACGACTTCATATATCGTGATATGCCTGCAACATAAGAATTCTTGGACCCCTCCTTCCAAAAGCTCCCTGTGCCCCCCCCCCCCCCCCCCCCCCCAGATAACATATTCCTGGCTACGCGCCTGTTATGGGCAAAGGGTTAAACTTACCTGTTTTATTTGCTATGAATCTTGCGAATGCTATGCTCTGTGGAAGTACTTTGTCGTCAATGGTAAATACCGGCAGTTGACCCAAAGGAGTGCCTTCAATGGAAAAAAATGGAGTGTAAACCGAATTATAACACAAAAAGAAAATGATTATAAATCAATAACAATGGCGCCGAGAAAAATAACTTCAAATGACGTATGCCACGCCCACTTTTATCATAACTGAGGAGTTTTGTCATCGCTCTCACTTTTGTAACAAACACAGCCAGGTCTTGTCTTAGCTTACCACTATTGTAATAAAAGCGCCAGGTTTTGAAATAAATTGAGGTTACAGTTTTGTAATATAACATTTTGGGTAAAAATCAATGTTAATGTCGTTATCTATTTACATGAGAACTGATAAGGTAAGTTTAGGGGAGTCACACCCCCAATAATATTTCCAGTCGGGACATATTCATCTGGAATGGAGCCCGAGATATCGATGCAATCATGTATTTCTTACTGGACTAGATTTAATACTTGGATTTATGACACATACACAGTCGGTCATAAGAAATGGTATGTACTACCCGATTTGGGCGGTTGAGGGCTCAGCTTGACCAATTTCGAGTACCAGTACGGTACATATTAATTAAACCCTTTCAACCATGGCGCCCTGGAAGGTATCAGTTCAATCAATACTGTCAACGGTGAAATGAGCGAAACCATCCTGGTTTGTTGGGAGGTTCAGCAATAATTTGATCCAACAGCTCTGGCGAGCTGTTGGATTAAATTATTACCGAGACTCGCTTTCGATCTTTTGCTCTTTATATCGACTGCTCGTCCACTACCAATTTTTTCTTTACGCAAAAATTTATGCACACCGGGTTGAAAGAGTTAATAAGATGTTGCGTCACAACTAGTACATGTATAGTTTAATACTAATTTATAATCCCAAAATACATTTTAAATGCATCTTGCAGGCCCGTCGGAACGAAATTTATATTGGGGGGCTGATATTGCTAATTTGGGTGAACTGGCTGATACTAAATGGGTATGGGGTATCCAGATGCCGAAGGCATCTGGCGGGAGTGCTGAAGGCACGAGCTTTTTTAGGAGGGGGGGGGGGGAGGAGGGGGGGGGGGACTCCCCCAGAAAATTTTTTGAAAAGGGCGATCAAAGGAAGCATTCTGGTAGCTTTTGAAGCAAAAACCTCTTGATTTTTTTAAACGGCAAAAGTTGTTTTTTTAACAAAATGTTTCAAAAATCACAATGGAACCCCATAACATTTGGGGACGGTTCTCACACCGGGCTCACCTGCAGGGCGTGTCCGTATTCCGTTATGCTAAAAAACAGTCAGGCCTTATGATGGATGCATTAGTTTTATCATTACGCCAACGGTTGTCGTGGTCTTCTGAGCTGCCAAAGGAATTGCTCAAAACGTTTGCACATCAACATATGCAGGTGCATGTTATACATTCAGTGATACGTTCATAATTCTAATCCAGGGGCGTAGTAAGCTAATTTTATTGGGGGGGGGGGGGGGTAAGACCTATAGTCCCATGACGCGACGCGTCATCCGAGCGGCGAGTGGGGGTGAACACGAGAGGAGATATCCTCCGTCTCGTTGGTGGAGGGTCCGGGGGCCTCCCCCGGGAAACTTTTCGAACTTAAGATGTAAAAACATGCATTCTGGTTGATTCTGAGCAAATAAATCGTATATTCCTATGACGCGAAGCGTCATCCGAACCGCGAAAAGGCGAGTGGGGGTGAGCACGAGACGGGGTACCTCCCCGTCTCATTGGTGGGTGTCCGGGGGCTTCCCCCGGGAAATTTTTTTAATTTAAGATGTACAAATATGTATTCTGAGTGATTCTGAGCAAATACATCGTCAATATAAGGAAATACGTCAGCTCTCTGATCAATTCAGCGTGATTTCCGAGCAGAATGACAGGAACAGTGAACATGCAATGAATTACCCTGTGGTTGCTTGGGGTTTAACATCACTTTCCACAATTAGGCGAAAACACGACTGTCAGTTTTATTGGTGGAAGAAAGCCCACATGGAACCCACTCAATCCAGTAATCATTAACAGTAATGTCGGAATATGGTAACCAGTGGGCATCCCGTGTGGAGAAACCACCAACCCAGCCCAGTAAAGCCTACTTTTGACAAATTTGTGGGGGTGGGGGAAATATCTCCCTTACCCCCCCCCCCCAACCGGTTCCTACGCCACTGTTCTAATCTGAGTTCAATAATGTAATGTCCAGTTTTATTCAGATTACATCGGTTGCTCCCATCATGGATAAACTAACGACGAAATATGAGCAAATTATTGGGGGGGCTGCAGCCCCCCCCCCCCAGCCCCCCCCCCCCCCCCGGTTCCGACGGGCCTGTCTTGAGTTTTTAAACTGTAATACCGACTGTCTAATATTTCAGCTGCATCATCAAGATATGAATTCAACGAAGGCAAGCCTTCAGGATGCAGCTTCACGTAGAAAATATTAATTGGTTTACCCCTCAATAATGAATATGGACTCTTCCCATTGCTGCCATTGAACTGAATTGGAATATACCACCAGGGTTAAAAGGGTTAAGATTGTTCCCCCGCAATATGTTTTATCAGAACACGATGACTAGGGAATGCAAGCAGACGAAACAGCAGACTTAACCATAATAATAAGTTCATGTTTTATCCCTGGAAGGACTCCATTTTCTCCTGCCTGGACTGGCCCAAAATCTTCCGTTCGGCGTTGCCGTGGGCTCAGCAGGATTAGGATTTGGGGCAAATCTCATAGGCACCATAATAAGAGAGACAACTATTTGTTACTTTCTCAACACTTTTCTATTACTCTTTCATAATTACATCTCTCAGAATTTACACCCTGCAAAATAATAATGCTCCATTCCACCGCGCAAGTCGTGTCACTGGCTCTCTCCAGCAGATGAAGATCACCACACCAACATGTCCAGCTTTGAATCCCAACATTTCACCCATGGGACTTTTGTGTGACATCATTTGTAGGCGAATTGACAAGGCACCCTCTCCTATTAATCATGACGAATTGGTTGCTGTTATGCTGGACGAACAGATTTGGACAATGTTTTCAGGATAAACGTATGTCGGACGAATCATGGATGTTTCTCGCGTTACTGCAGATGGTGCGATAAGCAGCAAAATTAATGCGAAGACGGACGTTACTGACATGAACGACCCGTGTGTCATATGACATTACGGGTGTCCCGAAGATGACAAACAAACCTGATTTGTTCCGATTGTGATGGCCCACATCCGGACGGATCAAATGTTGTAACTACATCATCATGGTACATGTTCGATGAAGGCATGCGTTGATGATGTAGTTGGAATATTAGTCAGTTGGAATTCTTGTTAGAAAACTCAAGACCTCTTGAAAATTTGTATTTGGATACAGAAAATATACATGTTGTACTCGTGACGCAGATTTTTATTCACTTAACAAGTACTATACGGATCAGGGGTGGCGCCAGGATTTCTCCGATGCGGGGGCTATGATCCCCGACAGGGGAATAGGGGCTAGAAAGTCCTCGGACTCATCAGGTCGACCGTGGTTCGGACCGTTGTGAGAAATTTTTGTCGCAATATCCGTGACTCTAGAGGCTTTGACTTTGAGACACTCCAGAATCAGTGGTTTAAAAATCAACCCAAATCAGCTGAGTGCATGAATATGAACCCGATTGGGTTCATAATCACTGAACCCAGATGATTTGAGTTAATTTTTAACGTGCTATATAACTAAGAGAAATTTGTTTACTTTGAAATTCCCACCTCTGATATTCCTTAAATTCAAATTAAACTAGAAAGTGTTTTATATGTCTCCCCTTCTTTTTGAGGTCAGAGGTCAAGGTCATATGCAGTTCATCAAGGTAGCGGACATGCGGTTTCATGGTGACACATCCACATGTCAAAAAAAAAAATTCTGGTCTGGACAATTACTCACTATTTAAAGTACATAAATTTGACTTTGAGGTCAAGGTCACATGAAGGTCATGATGACATGTGGTCTCATTGTGATACATCCACATGTCAATCATCTAAGTCCTAGGTCAAAAACAAAAAAAGTTCTGGTCTGGACAATTATTCCCTATTTGAAGTACATAAATTTGACCTTGAGGTCAGAGGTCAAGATCACATGCAGTTCATCAAGGTAGCGGACACATGGTTTCATGGTAACACATCCACATGTCCAAAAAAAAATCTGGTCTGGACAATTACTCCCTATTTAAAGTACATAAATTTGACCTTGAGGTCAAGGACACATGAAGGTCAAGATTACATGTGACATGCGGTCTAATTGTGATACATCCACATGTCAAATATCTGAGTCCTAGGTCAAAAAACAAAAAGTTCTGGTCTGGATAATTATTCCCTATTTGAAGTACATAAATTTGACCTTAAGGTCAGAGGTCAACGTCACATGTAGGTCATCGAGGTAGACGACATGTGGTCACATGCTGACACATCCACATGTCAAATAACCAAGTCCTAGGTCAAAAAACAAAAAAAACCTGGTCTGGACAATTACTCCCTATTTGAAGTACATAAATTTGACCTTGAGGTTAAGGTCACATGAAGGTCACGACATGCGGTCTCATGGTGCCACATCCACATATCAAATAACCAAGTCCTAGGTCAAAAAACAAAAAAATTCTGGTCTGGACAATTATTCCCTATTTGAAGTACATAAATTTGACCTTGAGGTCAAGGTCACATGAAGGTCACGACATGCTGTCTCATGGTGACACATCCACATGTCAAATAACCAAGTCCTAGGTCAAAAAAACAAAAAAATTCTGGTCAGGACAATTACTCCCTATTTGAAGTCCATAAATTTGACCTTGAGGTCAAGGTCACATGAAGATCACAATGGTATGCGACACACCAGCTCATGGTGATACATCCACGTGCCAAATATCTAAGGCCTGGCTCAAAAGACTAACAAGTTTTGGCCCGGACAAAGTTTCCTTGAAAAAAGCACAAATCTGACCTTCAGATCAAAGGTCAAGGTCACATGAAGGTTACAATGGTATGCTACACACCGGCTCATGGTGATACATCCACATGCCAAATATCTAAAGCCTGACTCAAAATACAAAAAAAGTTCTGGTCCAGACAGTTTCCCTTAAAAAAGCGCATAAATCTGACCTTCAGGTCAAAGGTCAAGGTCACATAAAGGTCACTATGGTACACTGCACACCGGTTCATGGTGATACATCCACATGCCAAGTATCTAAGGTGTAGGTCAAAAGACAAAAAAGTTATGGCCCGGACAAAGTTTCTGTGATGTTTCCCTTAAAAGAATACATAAATCTGACCTTCAGGTCAAAGGTCAAGGTCACATGAAGATCACTATGGTGCACTGCACACCGGCTCATGGTGATACATCCACATGCCAAGTATCTAAGGTGTAGGTCAAAAGACAAAAAAGTTATGGCGCGGACAAAGTTTGTATGAGAAGAAGAAGAAGAAGAGAAGAAGAAGAAGAAGAATGTGCACTAAAACAATATGTCTCCCTTCTGGGAAGGGGAGACATAATATACACAAATTATACTCCCAAAAAAAGGTTGTAATGAATAGAACACGAAATTGACTAAAAACATATGCAGTCAACTCACAGAGTTGACAGCAGGCACCAATTGTTATTTGGAAGTCTGCTACCTTATTCATACCAGAACTGATAATAAAATAATATTTCACGAAAACTCGTGGCCAAGTGTGCTTCAGAAGTTCAGATGTCCAAGAACAACGCTGGGCATTCAAAACAATTTACGATGCAGCCACAGGACTGCATTTGGGGAAAGGACAGCACCGTCTGCTTTTTTTAATGAAGATGGGTCCCATGGCCGACAGGCATGCGCATAGAACGCGATACCACGGATTTTCATCGAAAAAAAAAAAAAAACAATTGCGTAATTCTAAGAAATTCAAACAGAAGTCATGATACCCTAATATGACAACTGTACAGTCTCCATATAATAATAATGTGTAGTGTGAAGGCGATCTGTCTCATTATTTGTGCAGTCTACATATAATAATAGTGTATTGTGTGAAGGCGATCTGTCTCATTATTTGTGCAGTCTACATATAATAATAGTGTATTGTGTGAAGGCGATCTGACTCATTATTTGATTTTAAACGGTATTGTTTATCGATGCTTTTCGGCTCCGATGACCTTTGGCCGAAATGTAAACAAACCGAAAACAAAACAAAACCGAGTTTTGGAATTTACCCCTTGCGCTCGACCAGAAACGGTTAACCGATTAATCGATTAACCAATGATCAACATCTTGATCGATCAAAAAAGTAATTGATCGATTAACCGTTACTTTTGAACTATTGTATTATGTAGGTTAACAAAGGAACAAACTTGCTCCAAAACAGGCCCACATTGTCACACGCCTCACATCAATTATATGAGACAGAGTAAAGCATGCAAGTTACGTGCTGACATACTTGTTCACGTGCATGTATCAGTAGCTGGAAATGGTCATTCTTAACCCTTTACCCAATGCGGTTGAAATACGATACTTGCAAAATAAATTCTTAAATTACTAAAAAATTTCAATTTTTGTCTCAAAAACATAGCTTATCATGACACCTCATTGGGACGAGCTTAACAGCAGGCCGGTTTTTGCCGTTATGTTGGGTAAAGAGTTAATATGCTGTAAATCATAATCAGCTACCTATTATGGTAAGTGATTAATCAGTTAACCAAGGTTAATCCATGTGATTAAGCGATCAAGAAAACCCTTTAACCGTTTCTGCTCTACCTCGCGCAGCTATGTCGCTGCGTTTTGAAGAATTTTGATTTCCTAGCTTTGTTCTTGGAAATCCGAAGCACATTTGGCCACGAGGGGTTCTCGTGAAATATTATTTTATATTTGTATTATCAGTTCTGGTACACTCTAAAATCAGTTGGGTTAAAAATTAACCCAAATCGACTGGGTTGAGTGAATATGAACCCAATTGGGTTCATATTCACTCAACCCAGTCGATTTGGGTTAATTTTTAACCCAACTGATTTTAGAGTGTACAAATACGGCAGTAGACTTCCAGGAACCATCTGTACCTGCTATCAACTCCGAATTGACTGCATATGTTTTTCGTGTTCTATACTGTTACATCACAACCTTCCTTTTGATGTATAATTTGTGTATATTAATTTAAATTTATGGAATATCAGAGGTTGGAATTTCAAAGTAAACAAATTTCCCTAACTTAAATAGCACCTTAACCCAGCTGATTTTAAGAAGAGAGTCAAAACGAAACGCAAAATATCCCGATATTTATATCAGAATGAAAATCTGTCACGAAAGCCGGCAACTACGGGCAGCCAAATTAATATAAACTCAAATATTTGAAGATATCTTCAATATGTATATGTTGTGATTATATGCCCATCGAGTTACTCCTGTTGTGCACGTGCAACTAGTCTTCGGGGGTATTATCTCTATAGTGTTTGCATAATTTTATCTCCTCGCATTTGACAGATTTTCCCGATGGGGGTGGGGGCTAACCCTCTGGACGGTGTGGGGGTGGCCGTCTTAACCCTTTACCCAACATAACGAACAAAACCAGCCAGCGCTATTCACAATTCAATTTTCATTATTTTTTCATTTTTGTCTGAAAAACCTAACTTATGACCCCTGATTGGAACGAGCTCGTTCCATTGAGGGTCATAAGATATGTTTTTGATTAAAAAAATGAAACAAAATAGTTATTCAAGAATTTAGTTTGCAAGTGCCGCCTGCCTTTCATGTTAGGTAAACGGTTAACGCCCCCCCCCCCCGGCGTTACCCTTGTAACGGGTACTTCCTATGTACTTCCTATTGGCCATGCTGGGGCACCAACAGACCTCCATTTGTATGACGGACTGTGTGTGACATAAGTACAAGTATCAAATCTTGCCTTGTAAAAAAAATGCATGACATTAATTAATCGAGAGCGAATGGATATGCAACACACCATTCCTCGTGAAATGGTCAACACGAAAACTTACTGGGGGTATCACACACCCCTAAATCCCACTTTGCAACAACCCCTGTGTGACATTCCAAACATTATCCAATGACTGCATACGCTTGCCTACTATAGAATTGTCAAGTCCTCACATGACTTGTTTACTGTCCTCATCAAAGTTCAACTTTACATATTCGCCTCTAGGGTTATAATATCAAATTCCAATATCATCACCTACTTTTTGAACAGTGTATAGTATTTCTATTTGCTTTGTGTACAGTCAGAGCTAACAATAGTATCTCTACTACTTTGTTCACTAGTGGATGGTTCAGATAAAACACTTGCTTTGTCCCACAAACGGAGATTTGTCATCTGTATCAATAATGGAAATAAAAGACTTAATATTTGCTAACGCTGCGTAAAGTCTTAAAAAATAAATCGAAGCGAACTTCACAAAATGAGTTGAGCACATAGCAGTTCGTGCGAATGCGGTGTGTATGGGTGCGTGTGTATATGTCTATGTGGTGGGAGTTGGCTCACTAAATCGTTCATTGTTCTTTTTTCCGCACTCTACAGACGCGAAGACAGGAATTTTTTTAGGGGGTGGAGCGCATTAAGTGACGATGGGCGATTTTGAGAAATAAGTATCAAATGGAGTTCATTGATACCATCTGGGAAAATATTATGTGGAATTTAGGGTATAAATTATGAACACTTTTGCACTATTTATTGTATGTCAGGCCTGGCATTCTTAAAAATGCTGGTGGGCTAAATATAGCTCCCCTCGCATGGCCTAGGCGAGCGTTTAGCTCTCCTCTAGCTTACAAAAGCTAAAAGTGGCAAAATAATGTTTTACTTTTAATGAATTCTGCCTAGTGGGCTTTGTACATTTTATTTGGTGCTGCTAACAAAGTAGTATCTGTAAGGCGGCTACACTGCCCCTCCCACACCTCCGGGCCTCGGCAAGACCCGGAGGTGTGGGAGGGGCAGTGTGGCCGTCTTATAGAGACCACTAACATAGAAGAGATAAGAAAAGATGTGGGTTTTAAGGACAGGCTTTTATGGTAATCATCAATTGTAAGGCCTGAGTGGCTAGGTTTCTTTCGCCCTTATTTTTTTTGATGCGAGCAGTAGGCGAACTAATAATCACTCTCCTGAAAATGCCAGGCCTGTAGTATGTGAAAAATTACAAACAAAATGATAAAGTTGACATATTTTATTGTGCTGATATAACTGTATTATACCTATATAATTATGTAATTCTGTTAATATGTGATTCTGACAGAAATTAAACAGCGAGAAGCTCTGGCAGCAAGTCACAGCAAGTAAACGTGATCGGAGTAAGTGAGCCTTAGTGAGGTGCCCCTTGTTATCAAAATTTTCAAATCAGAAATACGAGACAATCCCTCACGTGGAACTCCTATATTATGGGGAGAATCGTTCGCATCGAATCTCGAGAACTGAATCAAGCAAGATATTCGAAATCGAACCAAATGTCGAATCGAATCGGACGAAAAAGACAACTCCGTTCATTAGCTACTGAAGGCACGTTAGAAAAAACGAACCGTACACATGTATATTATTTCGCGTTAGGCCTGCGCTCCAACTTATACATCACCCCAGAAATAATGAGCGGAATTGTGGTAAATATTTCCGGGGTGATGCAAAAGTCGGACTGTAGGCCTACAGCGAAATAATAAATGCGGTTCTGTTCCATTCCCCAATCCAGTTATCGGGTAACCCTTCTGAGTTGCTCTCATGCTGTTTCTCGAGTTTCAGATTGGTTCCATTCACCGGTAAAATGTATTAGGCCTACGCGACAACCGTCCTCGAAAAAATAAGCTGAAAAGTAATTTTTGAAACCGCGCGCCACTCCGAGACCGTATGAAGGCGCATGTGAAATGATTCGAACATTCGATATCACGGATTTGAAAATGAAAAGAACCGAATCGCAAAACCCATTCGAGATTTGATTCGTTTTTTTCTTATTATTTGAGCGTCACCAGCATGTTCATTTGTCAACGAAATATAGTTTAAAACTCGAAAGCTCAAATCTGGTTGTCAGCAGAGGCGGCAGAAGCTCGATAAAAGTGGATGGGCAAACATTCTCAAGGATGCCGTAGTTCGGCCCAGTGGGAGAACAGTTACAGACGTATATCGGTGGATGTACCATGACACGCAAAAGTGTCTCGTTTAGTGAGTATGCCGCGGTGTAGTCACTGTCCTGTCCATTTCTTCTTCTTCAATCAACTTCCAACCCAAAGGCTAGCTCGAAAGGTAGTTGAAGTAGAAGAAACGGACCAAAGCGACCGAAGGTGGGATTTTTTTGCCAAATGTTGTTTGGATTTGCCAATAATATATTACAGGGATGCCTGCATATTGACACGTTTGCATGCGCCTATTTTAACTCATTGTGTATTTTGTAACTCATCAATTATGCAGATAAAACACTAGAATTTACCTGGTTTACGTTTCGGCCACTCTTCAAATGTAAGCCTTTCATCCGTGTAGTCTTTCCCACTGACTGCGAAAAGCAGTCTCGATAATTCTGCTCTTCCTCTTCCGTTGAAATACGTGATCTTGTATGAAGGCATCGTTAGCGTATGCGCACACTGAAAATGTGAAGCTGATGTGAACCGCCGAAGTCAAACTGATCAGTGAATGGATAATCTAAACGAGCAAACTTATAAACCACCGAAAAGTGCTGAATCACCAGTTGAACGACGTCGACAACATTACAATTCTCTGCATGAAAAGGCGGCCAATGAAATGTGTACACAGATTGACCCAGAATGGATGATATTCACTCTCTCGTATTTCAGGTCCTGGATTCGCTTGTTAGAGAACGTACGTGGCATGACTGTGCGTATTTTAATCTAAAATGAGTATAAGAAAACGGGCATATACTTATCATAAATACACATAATAAAATCACCAAGGTATTATCGACCCATTTTTCTTGACCAGAGAGATACAGACCTCAGGGACGTAGGAAGTATTTCAGACTGGGGTGTTAGGGTGGGGAACGGTCATAAAACGATAATAAAATTGCATCCGCAAACTCTGAGGCGGCGGAACCCGGGCTCACATGGGACATGTGCCCCTCCACATTTTTTTCCACAGACATGTCGGGCGGTTACACAATGAGTTAAATAGGCACATACAAACGTGTCAATATACAGGCGTTACTGTAATATATTATTTGCAAATCCAAAGAACATTTGGCTAAAGAATCCCACCTTCGGCCCGTTTCCTCTATTTCAACCATCTTCCAGCCCGAAGGCTAGCATGCTCATCTAAACGAGAGACTTTTGAGCGCGGTGGCTCAATGGTAGACTGTTGGACATCTATGCTAGATTTCCCGAGTTCGATCCCCGTCCGGAACGACTCGCGTTGTGTCCTTGGGCAAGGCACTTTATCCCGGATGCCTACACGGGGGCACGTTGACACCATGTACAAAGACGTACTGCACGTCGATGGTGCACTCTTCAACCGCTGTAATCCTGCTTGAGCAGATCTTGAACAGAGATAGAATGTTCAGGAGCAGACAGTTGCTCGTCGATGCTCGGTGGTTCTCTCCGAGTACTCCGGCTTCCTCCACCCGTAAAACTGTCACGGTCACGATTAGCCATTGTGCATAAGTATGTGACTTTAAACACCATAAATAAATAAATAATAAATAAACGAGAGACTATTGTGTATGATGGTACATTTACCGATATACCGTTCTAACTTTTCACCCACTGGGCCGAACCATGGTAGCCTTGAACATTTGTGCCCCTCCACTTTTATCGAGCTTCCGCCGCCTCTGTGCAACCTATTGTATATCAGTGCTGGCCCATGTGCTTTAGTGACATAGCAGGAATTCAATACACAAAGTTATGTTTGCGACTAGCTCCCCTATACACAGAGAACACTGCTAATTTTTGGCTCCCTTTATTGGGAAAATTTGGTGCAAAAAATATACATTTTCCCCACATTAAAGGCCCGAAGAGAAAACTCCAACAAGTGAATCTTCGGTTACATCTTAACCCTTTACCTAATATGAAAAACAGACGACACTTGCAAAAACAATTCTTGAATAACTATTTTTTTTCATTTTTTGTCTCAAAAACATAGGTTATGACCCCTCGTGGAACGAGCTCGACGAGCTCGTTCCAACTAGGGGTCATGACCTAAGACAAAACATAATGAAAATTAATTGGAGATCTTTGAGAATAGCGCTGGCCGGTTTTTGACGTTAAGTTGGGTAAAGGGTTAATAGTAAAGCGTGTTCTGCGCACCGCCTTCGCGCTTTCACCTGCAAAGTGTTACTTGAACTAATCTATCTCTCTCTCTCTCTCTTTCTCTCTCTGTCTCTTTGTTTCTGGAAAAAGGTTGGGGGGGGGGGGAGGGGCCATTGGCGGGATGTGTCGGTCCCAGGTACCTAAGGCTCAGATAGGCCTCAGACTGAATAATATTCTAGAAAAACAACACACGGAAAGGCTCCTCTTCCAAGAAAACAACCGAACGCTGTTAAAAGGCACGAGAGATACAAACAAAACGTTCCGCCATTGGACATCCGGCATGAGCTCGAAAGTCCATTAACTGAAACTATATTTGTGTTACAGGATTTGCGAATGATTGTTAGGTTAAGCAATTTGAAATTATTGCACAGTTGGTGTCCTTAACTGGGTGATCATAAGCCTAAAGAAAGCAAAGGTTTCTGAGGCTTTATCACCATCCAGTTCAGGACACCAGTTGTGCGCTAAATGTTTGTTTGAGTGGAGAGTGCGATTCGGAAATTTGGTGTTGGGAACTGGGATAAATCATGCACAAGGTCATTGGGAAAGGATCCCATATTCGACTCCTGAAGACACCCAAAAGAATCCATGATTTATATCTCGCTACAGCATCATATTTACATAAAAACATGAAATCTTTACGCTGCCCGACAACCCCTTTCCTCAGAGCCTGCACCCTTCCCCGAGCGTCACCGGATATGCACCTGTTTTGTCTTAAAGTAATAAAATAAGCTCACTATTAAGTGCATGACGATGCGTAAACAGTCGACTTTTCCAAGAAAGCGCGTACATTAATCCTGTATGATCTCAACTGATAGCTAAAATAAAGTAGAATTTGTTCCGGAAAAAATATTCGTTGGATGTGTCATGACAAACAAATTGAAAATAAAATTCAACACGTATCGTCCTTCCTGGTCTACGCAACAAGGTAGAAGAAAATAATTGACCTCCGGCTAGTGAGGGCCCGGAAGGAGGAAGTCAGGTTAAGCCGGGAAATTAACCGCTCTATGGGGGATCTCGAGATGGTACCACGCATACTGTTTTTTTTATTTCCCAACAGGCGAAAATTCACGAATGTATGAGAGATCTATGCGAAATTCAACTGATTGGGTGACGGTTTATTTGCAGAGGCGGCGGAAGCTCAAAAAAGTGGGTGGTCACACCTTTCTGTGTACCGCAAGGGTGTAGGATGGAAAATAATTTTTCTGCGGGGTGGGGTGGGGTGGGGTGGGGTGGAGGGATGTGTCAGTGGTGGTTTTGCGGTGTTTTCATGCGAAATATATAAATTTAATACGCTACCCTTCACCCTTGAACCCACTCTATTCAAGACACTAACCTCAGTGTATTTATTTTGTTTTGTTTTGTTTTTACTTAACCCTTAGAACAATGGTGGTAACTTCCATATCAATTCAATGGCAGCAATTGGAAGAGGACATATTCATTATTTGTGGGCAGACCAATTAATATTTTCATCGTGTAGCCTCAGGGCTGCACGTTGAAAATATTGATCCGTCTTCCACACACATTCACTTACCAGCTATCATACTTAATGAATTTATAAAGTATCATGTTCATGGGCCGGAAAAGCGGTCTCTAGGGTTCAAAGGGTTAATCCTAACCTTGAAACCGTCCTTTGAAATATTTCTATTTGTATACAATAGAATCTTGAAAATCAATGTGGTCATATATGTTTAGCTGATGTGCAGTGACCATAGGGGTTGTGTATGTTATGTCGAAAAATGCCGTTCGGATACCTATAATTGGTGCAAAAAGTGTGTGTGTGGGGGAGGGGGGGGGGGGTACGTGACCCGGCTCCATCGCCCCTGTTTATTTGTTTGGCAGAATACACTATAGAAGAAGAACTTATGGTTTTTATCCTTTCTTTGAGGCTCATGGGTAGGGTTGAGTTGGATTGATGCGACGCTGGAGGCCTCACTCATCGTAAACAACTTTACCCCACAGTGAGTGCACCTCAGTCCTGTCGGTTTTTCTATGAATATTCAGCTGATCTGCTTCATCCGTAATTGTGACTCAGCAAAATATGTAATTGTCCCGCTTTGCTGGCAAATTCGAAACGCACTGATGGATAAGGTAACCTGCGTAGTCATCATGAGACATGACATTATCAGTTTAAATCCTGAAATAGCTGAAAATAGCAGGATATCTCCCGAGCAACTTTAAGTACAGCCTATAGGGCTATTTGGTGGAATTCTTTCTCTGTCTGTGTGTGTGCGCGTGTATTTGTTACTCTGTCTCCTTTATACCATCAGCTGCACCAGTCTATAGCATTCGTTTGGCCGTCTGTTCGTCCAACCGTCTATAATTTACTGCACCTGGACACTGTCAAAAAGACACCTCTCCACTCAGGAGTTATCCTGCAAGGGAATCTCGGGGAAGGAGCTAACCACCCCACCCCCTGTCAGGTAGGTCTAACCCCTCTTTCACCCGCCACTGACCCCCCAACTTTATTGTAGACTTGCCGGGGAATACCCTATAGTTCCACCTCCTCCGTCGGGGTGTACAGGTACTGATCGAATACCTTTAACCCTTTACCCAACGAATCGGCCGCATCCGCCCGCGGAATATGCAAATTCAACAATTGAAAAAAAATTATTTTTCAAAACATTTCAACAAAACCATATCATGTGACCCCTCGTTGGAACGAGCTCGTTCCAACGAGTGGTCACATGATATGGTTTTGTTGAAATTTTTGAAAAATTTAAAAAAAATGATATTTAAAATAATATATTTTGATATCATCTGCGTTGGGTAAAGGGTTAAATACAAATTATAAAGTATCTGAGCAGGTGGGGAGAGCGGTGGCTCAGTGGTTACGGCATTGGACTTAATCCCGATTGTCCACGTGGGAGCGCGGTGGTGCTGTGAACTGAGGCGTACTGCACGTCGACGGTGCACTTGTTTCCAGCCAATGCTAACCCTGTATGTGCGGGGTCAGTATGTTGGGGAGTCTGGCAGTTACTCGTCGCTGCTTGGTGGTTCTCTTCTTCCACCCGTAAAACTGTCCGACAGTGTCGTTAAATCCCTAATAAATAAATGAATCTGAGCAGGCTCTTCGATCACCCAGATGAGCTGATAAGGGACGCCACAACTTCATCAATGCTTCGACACATCTTTGAGTATTTCAGGAGAGAATACATATACGCATTAAATCTGGTTTGATCAAATGACTATTGTAAAACACTCGAACGTATGCTTCTTGTTATGCATACATCCGTATTTCTTGGTCTTCTAATTGCTCTGTTTAACATGAGGTACAATGTGCAGGTCAGACACGAAGCTAGTGGGGGTGCCTCCCCCCCCCCCCCCGCCCCATGACCATGTCTTCAGAACAATTTGCAACACGCCGGAGAATCACGGGTCGCTCGAATACCAGCATTTTCTTTGAAAGCCACTAATAGGTAAAAAAGTTGACAATTTTTTGCCTTTATCCAACGCACACGATAACAAAATTCGTTAAACGTATTAAATTTCAATTTTTTCCCCAAACACATCTAAAATTATATCATGCGGCCTATCATTGAACAAGCTCATTCCAGTGAGGTGTCACATATTCTGGCTTGGTGGAATTAAAAAAAAAATTTCCAATGCTTTGTAGCAAATTAAGATGCGGTCATTACGTTAGGTAGAGAGTTAACCCTTTACCGAACGCGAAAAGGAGACGACACTTGCAAACAAAATTATTGAATAACTAGCTTTTTAATTTTTGCGTCGAGAACACAGTTTATAACCCATCTTTGGAACGAGCTCAGTGAGTCATAAACTATGTTTTCGTGTCAAAAAATGAAATAGTATTGAAAATTGAGTTGCTGGCCGGTTTTGGCCGTTATGTTAGGCTAAAGAAGTATATTGACTTGTGTTTCTAATTCGTACCGGCGGTCAACGAACCGGGAACATTGTCGGAAAATGTTTACTTTCGCCCCCATCATGTCGGAAACTTTTAAGATCCTGGCTTCGGGACTGTTGGATGTTTTTTTATGCGTACATCTGTATTTCTTTGTTTTCAAATTGCCCTGCTCAACGTGAGTTTATATGGGCAGGTGTGATGGTTTTTGTTAAGGAGGTTCCTCAACGTGGACAAACATTTAGTTTCAATGAGATTTTTCCACATTGCACGCGCAGGATGATATGAGTTACTCAATGGCTAACAATTTTCTTCACTGGAAGAGATTTACAGGAAAGTTAGTGCCCCTTAATTTCCTAAACTTACCAGTAAATCTAACACTAAGAGTATGAGAATTTCATATAAAAATTGAAATTTCGAAATACTAGCGACTTTGTATCATAGATGTGCGCATCATTTCACAAACTTCAGACATTGCTCTGTACAGTCGTTTAAAATACAGGAGCTGGCTTTTGCAATTTTTTTCCAAAACAGTTTGAACGTTCTGCTCTTATTCTTTGTTGATACCCATTTAAAATATGAAAATGGTGTTTTTAGCATCTTTTGATGTTCTGAAACGCTTTTTCTGTTCATTATATCAATAGTATGCACGGACAGGCAGACATTGTCCTTTCCATTCATATAAAAGTCAAGGAGGTGAGATTTGGTACTATTTTTCCCGGGAAGCATAAAATACTTACAGACTACTCGTTCCCTGAGTTCCAATGTGTTTTATGTGCCGGTAGGCACAGAGAACACATTGGAACTCAAGGGAGGTACTGTAAAAACACATTCCCTAAACAACGAGCCAAAGTGGACGTTTAGTTAGTGTTAATGGGTATGATCCTGATATATATTCTTGCTCACGGATTGTCTGTGAAGTGGTGGCTTCTTGTCAGAAAAGGAAAGTTTCCTTTTGTAACTTTTAATATAACAATAACATGACTTTGGAGGGATTGTGGTTTAATAATGGCCCAACAGGTGTGAATAACAGCCCGACAGCTTATAAAAGGACCGAGACAAAGTCGGGGGCAGTTAATAAGCTGAAGGGCTGTTATTCACACCTGTTGGGTCATTAATAAACCACAAGGCCCGACAAAGTCATATTATTAATATTATTATCACTGCTATTCCGAGAAAGTTTTGACCCTGTACCTTACATGGCAGCTACAAACAGCCAATTGGTCTTCATTCAATTCGTTTGATTGAGACATTATTAACGTTTTTGGAGATGATTATCGTCTGTTCTCAAACAGCTGGTGTCACACGATTATCACGTAACCGGCACCGGTACTCTTTGAATTGCAACGAAGTTATTGAACTTAAAAACAGACCCGATATTTACAGCTTTTAAGTCAGGAATAAAGGCTTAAAATGTCTGCAGAGTTACTTACTATATACAGCTGCTTGTTCTTCTGGGACTAACTTTTCTGGACATTTTACATATTTAATAATTTAAATAAAAATGACATTGTTTACAAGTTGAAACAATTTCTGGAAACTATTTCCATTTTCGAGTGTACGACACCGGTAACAAAAGTCAATTGACGTAATGGGATTTCAAACTCATTAACGGCCCGACACATCACGTGGCTTAAAAAGTTGAGCGTTATGTTCTTGTAATGCCCTGTTAAACTTTGTTAATGAACTAAGGAACGTTCTATAAATAATAAACGAAACAATAAACAGCTCTGGGGTTATTTTCTAGTGATGTCATATGGGTTTTCTCAACAATAACTTGCTTCCCAATTCCATCTTCCTCGTCTTCGCGTCTAATGACGTCAAGGGAGATAACTCTATCGAACTGGATTTTCATAATATCAGTCAGCGACGCACCGAGTGAACATTCACTTCTTACACCCAACTTACTAGATAGAGTAGGAACTTGAGAGCCCAACAATCCAATTTGCAGGTGATGGTTCACTGGGCGACACACGCTTGTCTATGAAGTACACATTTTCTTTTTGGGTTCTCAACAGTGCGCTTGTCTAGAAAGTATGGTAATGGACGGATGTTCATTCACCCTTTCGTGAGGGCCAATCGATCAGCACATACTGTGCATTCCTAAATGCCTTTGATACTTATTTAATTATCTATTTATCGGGGTTTAACTACACTTTCGACAGCCAGAGTCACCTCGTGTCGGACAGTTTTACGGGTGGAGGAAGCCAGAGTACGCGTAGAGAACCACCTAGCAGCGGCGAGTAATGGCAGCCTCCTCAACGTACCACTCCGCACAAGCAGGACAAGTGCACCATCGTCGAGCAGTACGCATTAGTACACAGAACCGCCTTGCCCCCACGCAGACAATCGTGATTAACCCTTTACCTAACGAATCGCACGCATCCGTCCACGTAATATGCAAATTCAGCAGTTGGAAAAATTTAATTTTTCAAAATATTTTAACAAAACCATATCATGTGACCTCTCATTGGAACGAGCTCATTCAGCTCGTTCCAATGAGGGGTCACATGATATGGTTTTGTTGAGATTTTTTGAAAAATGTAAAAAACTTATATTTAAAATAATAAATTTTGATATCGTCTGCGTTGGGTAAAGGGTTAAGTGTCTTGTCTAAAGACACAACGCAGTTACCCTTGGTGGGTTGGAACCGTGAACCATTCGGTTTGAAGTCTAATGCCGCAACCAGTGAGGCCTTTAATACTTGTTTGTTTGTTTGTTTCTATGGATGTAACGGCACTTCCAAATTCGGAGACACATCGTGTCGGACAGTTTTACAGGTGAGGGAAGCTGGTATACCCGAAGAGAACCACCGAACATCAGGGAGCAACTGTTAGACTCTCCAATTTATTGGCTCTACAAAAGCAGAGTTAGCAGCGGGTGAAGAGCAGGGCACCCAGGGTACAGTCAAGGACGTGACTAGACGTTTCGGAATGGTGAGTGCACGCTAAAAACTAAAGTGTTAAAAACTACACTTGAAGTGCTGTATTTAACGTTTACTAAGTGCTGAACTAGCACTTTGTTCAAGTGTAGATATCCCAGAACTTGACAGGTGTTACAATAATACCACTTGGCAAGTGTAATGTCGCGACACTTAAAAGGAAACAACGCAGATGACGTGGATCAGGCTCGAACTCTAGAGCCTGATCCGCGTCATCTGCGTTGTGTCCTTTTAATTATGTACCCACCAAGCGCAAATCAAATTATGGACGATTCTGGAAGAACCACCAATGCTAGACACATGGGAAGTGCCATCGATTCAAGTTTCAGATGTCTGACGATTGTAATGTCCAAGTGCTTAAAGCATTGCACTTTGAGTGTTAAAATCAAACCCTAAGAGTTAGAATGGGTTTAACACCTTGAAAGTGTCAGTTTTAACACTTCAGTTTTTAGTGTGTGTGAGTGTGTGTGTGTGTGGGGGGGGGGGGGGGGGGGGGGGGTGTAGGGTAGAGAATTTCCAACTAGGGAAAGGGACCAGGAGGGTGACCCCCCCGGTCCCTCCCCTTAGTTGGAAATTCACTACCGAGAAAACTTTTGAAAAAGAAGCCAAGAAAGGGGCATAAAAATGATTCTAATAACTGAAATGCCAACACATTTATTATAGAATTATCAGGTTATGATTATTTGGTATTCTGGGAATTGAATATGTGCTACACAAATGCTCAAGTTGAGAACTTTGAGCAATTCACACTCTCCTAACATTAAATCAGATCTTAGGCAGGAATGGTCAATTTTCGATGTTTCATCATTTTGTAACTGTGAATGATGTCAATCAGAATAAGAATTTTACATGATGCGATTTTCTTGAAGTGCATTTCGCGGATTTTTTTTATTACGATACGTAAACGTACGAAAGAAATCTCGTACCGACTGATATCATGCATACTTATGAAGCTCGATATTGCGTACAATGTATTTGTAAATAGTAATAGCTGGAATTTTTGCCGATTTGAAAGCGAGTTGGAATTTTGGGAAGTAAAGGAGACATCATTAGCATCATCAAAGAAGCTCCAAAATCCAGATAGGTGGAATTTCCAACTACTCATGACTTGCCATCCGAATTTGCAACTATAGGAAATTTTGGTCAGGATTGGGGTGCGGGAGGGGGGGGGGGCACCCTCCCCCCTCTCGCCACGTCCCTCGCAACAATAACATATATACTCAGAAATATTAGTGGTACAACCATAATTTTGACACTTTACGTTATTAATGTACCAATTGAAAAATCGAGAGCAAACTAGAGATAAAGAATTTACTGCACCCAGTAAATTCAAGTCTGTGAGAAAAGGGTTAAAGTATCAGGAAAAAACTATATAGAAAGAGAATTTATGGAGGCTTATTATCGGGACTAAAATATTTTTTAAACACGTCGGACATAGATTTTCGTTAACAGTATTTACAGATATTCATACAGGAAACAGAACAATTTTTATAAGAAACAAAAAAAAAAAAAGGAATATATGTGCACCCTTTAAAGGATTCGACCAAAGAATCAGAAATTGACATCACTGGCTCTGCCGATTATTTAAATGATGAGATACATGGATAATCTTCAGAACTGCATTAGTTGTTATAAAATGCAATTCCTAATAGTTCTGAAAAAATATGCCCCTAATGACCTCTGTTGACATTGTGGTGACCACATTTTGAACCTCCAACAGGTTTCAACTCATTCGGTGTAGGTCCCACATGTCTATAGGTCATACCAAACCTGAAGTATGAGCGTAAACCACTTTAAAAATATTGGCTCCATCAACTCAGAATCTGCCATATTTGCAGATGATAGCCAATATTCATATTAGTTAGAAAATGTTAAGGTACATGGTACCCCTGGAAAATATATTGCGAGTAAAAGAATTTAGTAACGTTGGAATATAGAAGTAAAACGGCCTTAAAGGCCACCAAGAGCCTATCTGAAGACTTATTGGCTTTGGCAAAATGTCGAGGTCCCATCGATGCCCATGCGTGTTTAGAGAAACATTGTGAGAACAGAAAGTGTTATCATTATTCCTGCATTGCAAAAATAAAAGTTTGGGGACCCATATTAAGATATTGAGAGGGTTAAAATAATCCCTTTAAATACTCCATGTTAACCATTTAAAAAAACAGCTCATTCCAATCAGAGGTCATAAGCAATGTTTTTCATGCAAGAATGAAAAAATAATGAAAATTGAATGGAAATTTCTGTGAATAACGCTAGCTGTTTTCTCCGGTATGTTGGGTAAAGGGTTAAGAATGCCTTACTTTGGAAGTTACACCTAAAAAGGTGTCACATGCCATATAGAATTAAATGTTACAGAAAGGAAATCGTAAAAACATTCTGTAGCCATGAGTTATATGAAAAGTGTTTGTACTCACATTGAAATACTAAGAGGGTAAAAACAGACCATTCAAATATTCCATTTCATTACTTTATAATTGTAATACGTTTTTTGAGAAAGCCACACACCACTCCCAGTTCTCTCCGGGTACTCCGGCTTCCTCCACCAGTTGAACTGTCACGGTCATGATTAGCCATTGTGCATAAGTATATGACCTTAAACACCAATAAATAAATATGTACATTACGGGGTTCAAAAATGTGATTTCCAGTAATTCTGAAAAATGCACTCAATGACCCCTAGGTAACCACAGTGACCATCACCCATATTTTGGACCTCCATCGAGTGTCGACTTATTTGTGCCAGTCCCAGGTCCTTGGGTCATACCACGCCTAAGATATGGGTGTGACCCACTTTAAAAAAAAAACAAAATCTGTAAAAACATGTTTCTCTATGTCAGTGGGAGCGCGGTGGCTCAGTAGGTAGAGGTGCAGGCTGCAAGCCGAGAGGTCCTCGGTTCGAATCCCGGCAACCGCGTTTTGTCCTTAGGCAAGACACTTCACCCCATTGCCCACGCGAGGTCAGGGTGGCGTTGTGTACTTAGGCGTATTGCAGGCGATGGTGCACTTGTCTGCTAACCCTGCTTGTGTGGAGTTGGTATGTTGCGGAGCTGACAGTTGCTCGGTGGTTCTCTCCGGGTACTTTGGCTTCCCCCACCCGTAAAACTGTCGTGATCAAGATTAGCCATTGTGCAGAAATATGTGACTTTAAACACCAATAAATAAATAAATGAATGAATAAATAAGTAAATAAATAAATAAATACTCTGTCAGTATGCCAAAAATCAACGGGATAGGACAATTCGTTTTCGAGTTATATGGCGGACAAATAAGTTCTTAGAAGACAGAAGACAGGAGAATAAGAAGAAGATTAAAAAAAAAAGAAACCGTACAAAAACAATAGTCTGTGTGTTTTCACCACCGAAAGGGGTTCGAATTTCCCAAGAATCCCCCTTTTTCCAATAATAGCTGCGTTCCTTCGTATAAGAGCGTAAATTTACTAGTTCGCATTCCTGCAGAATACTCATTCTTCTTCCTCTCCCGACCAATTCTGTAGCTTATTCTTCTTACCCCAGACCTCTTTTGCTTTTTACTGACCCTATTCTGACTATCCTAGCAGTCAGTCTAGTCCTAGCTATCTCTGGTTCCGACCTCTGTCATCATCCAAGTCTTATAATCACCAGCCAGATTAGTTGATTTCCCGTATTCTGTACCTACCCGTGCAGTCATCACCTTTGTTTAAAACTATGCTCCATATGATTCTTAAATCCGAAAGACAATCGGGCAGGAACAGGTATTGCTCGAACGACTCTAGTCTTATCGAGCAAATAAACCATCGTAGAATATTTTTATTAATATATTTATTTATTAGGGTTTAACGACACATTAACAGCCAAGGTCATATCGTCTCGGTGACAGTTTTACGGGTGGAGGAAGCTGGAGTATCCGGACAGAACCACCGAGCAACGAAGAGGAGCTGCCAGCTCCCCAACATCGCAACTCCGCACTGCAGCACAGCCAGGGTCAGATTGGTTGAAAACATGCGCACAATCGACGTGCAGTACGCCTCAGTACACGGCGTCATCGTGCCCCTATGTGGACAATTGGGGTGAAGTGCCTTGCCCAAGGACACAACGCGGGAGTCCGAATCGATCACTCAGACGGTCACCCATCCAAAGACTAACCGGGCTCGACGTTGCTTAACTTTGGAGATCTGACGAGAACCGGTTACCGCAACGCCACCGCGCCCCACATCGAACAATTACTCGAACCAGTAATCCTCTTTCGACTGTTATGCTCATCTTGGCATTGGAGGATACCTATGACATTATGATGTAGTCCTGGACGATACCTTTTAGAGGATACGTATCGCAGGATATCTTTCTGAAGATAGTTATGGCTCCTAGTGTCTGTTCAGTTCGGTGCTTCTAGACCACTCCGTGGCCTTCATAGCTCCAAGACCACTTCTGCTGATTTGTCCATTGTCACAATCATGTGTAGAGTTGAAACGGCTAACCGATTTATCGTTTAACCAATGATCAACGTCTTGATCGATCAAAAAAGTAATTGATCGATTAACCACTGCTTTTAAACTATTGTATTTTTCTGGGTTAACAAAGGAACAAACTTGCTCCAAAACAGGCAAACATTGTCACACTGACTCACATTAATTATATGAGACAGAGTAAAGCATACAAGTTACGTGATGACATACCTGTTCACTTGCATGATCATTAAACTGTATATCAGTCGCTGGAACTGGTCATTCTTAAGTTAACCTTTACCCAATGCGGGTAACAGACGACACTTGCAAAATAGATTCTTGAATTACTAAAAATTTTCAATTTTTGTCTCAACAAACATAGCTTATGATCCCTCATTGGAACGAGCTCGTTTCAATGAGGGATCATAAGCTATGTTTTTGAGACAAACATTGAAAACATAATAAAATCTGAATGAAGATTTTTGAATGTAGACCTGGCCGATTTTATCCTTTACGTTGGGTAAAGGGTTAATGCTATAAATCATCAACGGTGCGGCAGTTATTCAGCTGCCTATAAGGGCAAGTGATTAATCGATTAACCAAGGTTTATCCATGTGATTAATCGATCAAGAAAACCCTTTAACCGTTTCAGCTCTGATCGTGTGTCCTGTGCCACGGCTTCATATTCTACATTTTATACAATGTCCAGAGACCTTGACCGTCCAGTTGATGGGAAAGAGTGAAAAACCCAAACCTGTGTATGTTTGATTCCTTGTAAACAAATTTGGTTCCCTTGTCAGGACAAACTGAAGAACCAGTTTTGGTTCCTGGAGAAACCACAATTTCTCTTTGTGAATTCTGTCTTGTTTGACAGAATCCAGTGGGGTGCCTTTTCTATTGTTCCCGGGTTTAGATACGGAGGGGCATTACTCGACATTGACAATTAAGCCCGAGGGTATGTATGATCATGCATCGTGGACGGTGTCCGATGGTGTATTTTGGTGGATTCCCGGAGATAAATGTGTAGGAATCCCCTAGCTTTCCAAAGCTCTTGACGAAATGAAGCCCAATTTACATCAGGTTTTGGTCGCCGATGTATTTTTAAAAACGGTTGTAACAATCACTATTAAAATTAAAAAACATCAATGTTTTGGTGTGTCAGGTAAGAAGATGTCAGTGTACGCGTTGTCTTGATCGCGTGACACCAACATGGTTACGTGTGAACTAACACGGGGTAATTTCATAATTTGTACACTGTAGGGACCAACGACAAACATACGCTGCTGATTAAACAAATGTGTTCGACTATTTTCTTGGACAAAAAGGGTATTGAATCGAACTGTTTTCGAAACAAGTTACAAACAAAGAGTTTCGGCTATGTTTCAACAAATACGCGCGTTCGGACAGACGAGATTCTACAAAAGTTATGTTAACACTTTACCGAACACAACTAGATCACAACACCTGCAAAAACATTTTCAATGACTGAAAAAAAGGATTTTTGCACTAAAACCATAGCTATTTTCCCTCGTTCGAAACAGGGTCAAAACAATGATTTGAAGGCAAAAGATGTAAAAATGATATAATATGAATGTCGGTTAGTAGTAAATAGGGTCAGCAAATGCCTTTGAATGCCCCTTTGGATCCCAGAGGCCTTCTTGGATGACGTCACATGCCACCGTGGCCGGACTTGGTATGTATAATTACTGCCTTCCATCAAATAAGTACTATTCACATAACCTTATACTGACTAATACATGCATTGAATATAGACATAGCATTTTCCCCCCACCACTAAGGTACTGCAACATATATAAAGTCGCGTGAGACAGCTGGGAGAGGTATGCCTGTCTCACCCCACCCTCGTGACAGCTATCTGACCCCACCCACGTGACCAACCTATATTGGCTTATTAGAATATTTAATGAGCCAAGGACTGTTCAATCAGCACACGTTCTTCTGTAAACAAACAACATGATGTCACGTTTCGGAAATATTAGCCGACGAACGTTTGTTGAAGAAAATAGTCATAAAAACACAGACCGCAAAACCAAAGGACACTTGACTCTTTTATATGAATTTTTGGATGAACACCATTATGAGTGGAGAGAGTTGCATAAAATTTATGTCGAAACGTTACGCGAATATATTGTAGAATTCATAATATGACGTCATGGGAATGTGTCTGGGTTCATTTCGCAACAAACCCTTAACCCCTGCCTTGCCGGCGTTGAGATTGAATTTTGTGATATATACCTGTGGTATATTCAGAACTTTTGCACGCTTCATTCAATAAGCAAATCAGTTTTTTAGAAATGGACAACAAAATTGTTCGATATAGCTGCACGTGCCCTTGAATTACTTTTGATGACGTCAGAATGGGCTTTTTTGTGTGGGGGGGGGGGGAGAGAAAAATTATCGCTGATGGGGCGGATGTTAGATGGGGAAATCTCACCCTCGGGACAAGATATTTGGTCCAGACACTCGGCAAGCCTCGTGTCTGGCCCAAATATCTTGCCCTTGGGTGAGATTTCCCCCTCTCACACCCTCACCCACCAGGGATAATAATAATCTCATTAACTATCCTAACCGGCACACACCAACATATGTGGAATTTCGCTGCCTCGATGTGCGAGTTCGACTATTCCTCGCTTCGTGGCAGGGACCTGGCTAGAGGTGTTCGATTGGGGGTGTAGGGTAGTGAATTTCCAACTTGGTAGAGGGACCGGTCCCTCCCCTAGTTGTAAATTCATTTCCGAGAAACATTTTTAAAATGAAGCCATGGAAGGGGGCATAAAATTGATTCTAGTGACTGAAGTGCCAACACCTTTATGATAGAATTATTAGGTTGTTATTCTTATTTGATATTATTCTGGGAATTGAATATGTGCTAAACAGCCGCTCATGCTTAGAACTTTGAGCAATTCACACTGTCCTAACATTAAATCAGATCTTTTGCAGGAATGAGCAATTTTTGATGGTTCATCATTTTGTAACTGTGAATGATGGAATTAACTCAGGATAACGATTTTACATGATGTGATTTTCTTGAAGTGCATTTCGGGCATTTTTTTTGTTACGATAAGTAAACGTACTATAGAAATCTCGTACCGATTGACATCATGCATACTTATGAAGGATATGAAACCGAGTTGGAATTTGGGAAATAAAGGAGAATAGAATCCAGATAGATGGAATTTCCAACTACTCAAAACTTGCCCTCTGTATTTCCAACTATAGGAAATTTTGGACATGATTAGGGGTGGGGGGGGGGGGTGGTGGTGACCCCCTCCCCCTCCCTGTCGCCACGTCCCTGCTTCTTGGCGATTTTATTTGAAAAAATATGATGAAACATTGTGAAGTGGATTTTTCATAGGAATAGATGTCTGGGCGTGACTGAAGATTTTATTTCAAATATTTTTCGCGACGTTTTGTTAACGATTCTTCCATAATACACAGTGACTGTTTTCGTTTCGCTAGTTTGACAGAAGCCGTTTGTCATATGTCCCAAATAATACTAATGCAGCAGAAAGTCCTGACCAGTAAATTGTTTTCGTGATCACCATCAGAACCCCGCCTCGCTTGAAATGAAACAAAAGTGTTTTTAGTATTGAGTAGGCGCTTGCCATTTCAGTTATTATCTGATTCTGTTTCAGTGCTGCCAAAAGAATAGAGTTGAAACGGTTAAGGGGTTTTCTTGTGTGATTAATCACGTGGATTAACCTTGGTTAATCGAATAATCACTTGTCCAAATAGATATCTGAATAATTGCCGTACCGTTGATGATTTACAGCATGAACCCTTTATCCAACGTAACAAACAAAACCGAATAGGCCTATATACAAAAATCTCCATTCAAATTTATTATGTTTTCAATTTTTGTCTAAAAAAACATAGCTTATGACACTCATTGGAACGAGCTCGTTGAGCTCGTTCTAATGAGGGGTCATAAGCTATGTTTTTGAGACAAAAATTTAAATATTTTAGTAATTCAGGAATTTATTTTGCAAGTATCGTCTGCTACCCGCAATGGGTAAAGGGTTAAGAATGACCATTTCTAGCCACTGATACAGTATGATGATCATGCAAGTAAACAAGTATGTCAGCAAGTAACTCGCATGCTTTATTCTGCTTCATATAATTGATGTGAGTCAATGTGACAATGTTTGCGTGTTTTGGAGCAAGTTTGTTCCTTTGCTAACCCATATAATACAGTAGTTCAAAAGTAACGGTCAATCGATCAATTACTTTTTGGATCGACTGAACACAGGAAATGTTTAGTTTGTACTAAATACACAGCGGTTATTTAATAAGAAGCCACTGCCATAAATTTGTTTCTCGTTTCGTGTAATTCAATGAAAGAAGGATTTAAATTTGGTTTTTGTTTTTGGTTTTATTTATTTATTTTTTTGCATCACTAGAAAAATAGTACATTATATAAGATTATGACAAAATGAAATTTTTACAGTATAATGTATATACAGAGCAATTCCTCAATTATTCAAAGAATGCGTCAGTTAGGAAGCTCCAATTTCCCTAATACGCTCAGTCTTGCTCATTGTGTATACGAAAAGAGAATGCATTTCAATATTTCTGTAGGATTTTATAGCTCTTGCTAGATCTGAGAAAGAGGGGGTGGTATTACTTTGGCTGCAGGTGTAAATATACTTTCTGCAGTTGAGGAGACAAGTATTCCAGACATTTGGATAGGCATGCTCGGAAGCTGCGCCTAAAAGTATTTCTCTTTTATTTATGTTTAGTTGAATTTGCGGATTAGTATTAAGGTTAACCTTTTCCACTCATGAAAGTAAAACTGTTTTTGAGAAAGAACAATCGTAAAATAGATGACCGATCGTTTCTTTCGTATTTCCACAGAAAGAGCACAGCTCAGCTTCCGAAAGCCCACATTTAAAGAGTTTAGATTTTGTGAATAGGATTTTGTGGTTAATCATATATAGTAAACTTTGTAGATATCTATCATCTGTTTCCCTAAAAAGTTTGTTTGTAAATGTATTGCCAATCATTATGGTCAACATTTTCGTCCATTGTGGTGTTCCATTTCTCTTGGGTATGTGCAGGTTTTTGTGATACTTTATTAAGAAATATGGGATGGAAATGGTGGTTTACTTTCATGCAAGATATGATGTCATTCACCAAGGGATCTGAAACAAATTCAAGTTTTGTACTGTTGGATATTGTATTGTTCCATGATCTTGGTATTGCATTCACCACACCAAGGTAGCTGTTATGGTATATCAAGGCCATATTTCAACTTAAATTCTTGAAAGTCAATAATCAATCCTCAAGCGCTAAGTATATCGTTTATAAAGAAAATACACTTTGTACTCCAACGTCTGTAAAGAATCCATTCATTATTAATTGTTATATAATTATTACAAAATAGTGGTTGTGGTTGTGAGAGGATCTCCGTCGGGGCTGTGGGATCGCTATCTTTTAAGAGAGCCCATACATTAATCACGTTTTTTCCAGAAAGGGTCCATATAATTTGAAACACTAAGTATACCAATACCACATCCCCCCCCCCCCCAAATATTTCAAAATTATCGACTAAGGGTGTTTTCCATTGGACCATTGTTTCTGAATCGAGTAACTTTTTTTTATCCATATCATTTTTAAAGAGCAACACAGTGTTTTTACGTGGGGTAGTTTGAGCCCGCCATTTTCTATTAAATTGATTATTACGTGACGTTTAATTTTGTCCATTTTGTCCGATCATAGAAATTTAAAAATTATACTTTGAATTTCATCTAATATCCTATCAGTCGAATCAGGGAGAACAGTGTATTAAGATGGGGATCGCTAACGTTTTAATAACTGTAACTTTGCCAACTAGTGTAAGATTTCTGAGGGACCAGTCTGCTAAAAGTTTTTGCATTTTGTTTATTTTTTCAGAGAAGTGTTTTTGAAGTAATTGTCAGAATTTAGTTCAACTTTTATGCCAAGGATGGTAAACGTTCCGTTATGATTCCACTTTATAGGTTTTCTGCTTCCAGATCGATCCCACAACCACACCGAGATCCTATCCAAACGATATGAATGAATTTTATCAAAGTTAACGCTTAAAACGAACATTGCAGCGAAGTTGTAGAGAAAATTTAAGGCCTCGTTTAGGGAATCTTGGTCGTCATCTAAGAATAGAGAACTGTCGTCAGCGTGTTGGTTGATTACATACTCTGAGTCATTAATTTTGATTTCGTTTATTTTGGGGTTGAATTTAAGGAATGCGCTAAGTAGCTCGACACACAGAATAAACAGGTAAGGAGACAATGGGTCCCCTTGACGTACTCCCCTCTGAATATTAAAATAATCTGAACAATTCCCATTGTTTATAATGCAGCTAGCAACCTCGCCGTGGAAAGTGTTGAAACACTCAATTAAGGACTCGTCAAAATTAAAAAAGTAATAGTTTTTCTGATAAAAGACCATTCAAGTGAGTCAAATGCTTTTTCGAAGTCAACTAGAACTAACATTCCAGGAATATCCATTGATTCACATTTTTCAGTTAAGTCAGAGACCAAGCGCGTTGTTTCACCTATGAATCTTCCTTTCATGAATCCCAGCTGACTTTCGGAAATTACTTTATGGAAAACTTTTTAAAGTCTGTTGGCAATTGATGAAGAGCCTATTTTTTGATCAACATTAAGGAGGGGGGTCGGTCGCAAATTTTTTATACATTCTTTCGATTTCACTTCATTTGGTATACATGTAATACGCCCCGTCTTTGAGTGATAGATAATTTTCCTATGTCATAGCCAAGATTTAGGGAATTAACAACGTATTTGCCCAAATCACCCTAGGAATATTTATATAATTCGATTGTAAATCCATCGGAACCGGGCGATTTGTTGTTACCCATGTCTTTTAGAGCCGTAGCACACTCATTTAAATTTAGTTTTCCATCATGTAGTAAACTTTCTTCTGTATCCAGTTTGCAAATATATGAATTTGAGAGTAAAAAAAACAAGTTTTCTAAAAGGTTCATTTTATGATTGCTATTAATTTTTGATTTGTACAGTATTTTGTAAAAGTTACGTTGCTCGGTGAGTATGTTGTTAATTTCTGTTCACTCTGTACCGTCATATCTTATTGATTCGGGTATTGTTTTTTCTGTGTACTGCTTCTTTTCTAAGTTGCAGAAGTATTTTGAGGGCTTCTCGCCTCATCTTCCCATCGGGCCTTTGATCTGATAATCATGCCTTGCACTTTTTCATTTCTTAGATTTTGCAGTTCATTAGTTGGGCAGTGGATATTTTCTAACATATGTTCACAACCGTCTTCGAGTTTTTCAGTAAGAACTTTTATTTGTTTTTCGATAGCTGATTCGGTGCATTGAAGATTTCGTCTCTCTAAGGAGGAAGATGAAATTGGTTTACCTCTGATTATTAGATTTAGTGTTTCCAAAAATAACTGGTCGTTTATTGTGAATCTAGAATTATTTTCATTTCATTATTATTATTATAATTTATTATTATTATTATTAATATTATTATTATTATTATTATTATTATTATTATTATTAATTTTATTATCAATACTACTACTTCTCCTACTGTTATTGTTATAGGAATACTGAAGGACAGTATCTGCAATAGAATCCTTAACTATTTGTATGTATTTGGGGTCGCGTAGCGAACAGTTATTAAATTTCCAAATACCGCATCTTCTAAATTGATTTATAAATTTCAGGGAAATTACAACGGGTGCGTGGTCCGATTTATACATGATACGAATATATCTACTTTATGAACAGCTATGTGTAAGTCAGATGTGATTAAAAAGTAATCTAATCGTGACAGTTTTTTTTATGTGGGCCTCTCCACGTGTACATTTTTTGCCAAGATTTTCTAAACGCCACGCACCGTGTAAGTCCGGTTTTTCCATGTGTTTGTGGATACATTCATTACATTTAACATTATTTTGTTTTTTTATAATTTAGTGTATCTAAACTTTGATCCAATGTCACATTCCAATCCCCAACACTGAGGTGTTACCGATATTTTCAATAGCATTAAACACGTTTTTATAAAAAACTAGGTTCATCATTATTAGGGCCATATACCGCAGCGATGGTTAATCGTTGCGATTGGATCAAAACATCTAACACGACGAAGTTTCCAGCTGTATTCATTGCTTTATTTTTAATTTCGTATCCAAAACTGTTTTTGAACAGAACGCCAGTACGCCTTTTGTTACTTTTGCATGATGAAAATACTACTTCAAACCCCACCCATATTTTCAACTTCATTTGAGGAGCGTGTGCCTATTAGACATGTTATATCGTATGCGTCTCTACATTTTGAGAAGATGTCCTTCTGCTTAATGGGGTCTGAGGATAGATCTCGACAGTTCAAACTTCCGAAAATTATACTATCCATGAGGATTCATTTGGTTTAGTCTGTCATCAAGAAACAGCAAGGTCAATCGTATTACAGTTGATTCATAATTGGAGTTTTAAAATATTTTATTTTAAAAAAAATGCCAATTTCAAAACAATTGTTTGTAACACAAAACAATAACAAGAGGGATATGGTCGACATAGGTCCCCCATAAACTTCTGTCGGGTTATATGATTTAACATCGAGGGGAGCCAGAAGTAATTGTGAATATAGAACCCTATATCACATGTATATGTTTTGAGCTTAAATTTATCAGAACCTGTCAATTGTGAGATGTAAAGCATCATTTGTTTTTTTGGAGAGAAATATATATACAGAGAGAGAGTGTGTGTGTGTGTGTGTGTGTGTGTGTGTGTGTGTGTGTGTGTGTGTGTGTGTGTGTGTGTGTGTGAGGGTGTGTGTGTGTGTGTTTGTGTGTGTGTGTGTGTGTGTGTGTGTGTGTGTTTGTGTGTGTTTGAGGTTAAAAAATCGCACTGGCACAGACATTTCATACTGAAACGTTTTTTTCTTTTAATATGCCGCCGAAAAATTGTTTTCATTTACTGAACCCAGATGGGTTTCAAACATGACAAAAAATTACACCAAATTTGATTTAAACTAAGTGATGAGCTTAGGAACTGGTTAAACTGACTGGCAATAATTGATGTTATTCATTGATGGGCTCTAATTTAGTCCTTACAAGGATGTTACGCAAGCTTTTGTTTTTCTTATAGGCGATGACAGGTCGAAGATTCAAAGGTTCATTTAATTTAGCATTGGTAAAATTGAATTCATCTTTTAACATTTTTGCTATTTCGATATTCATTCTGTTGTACGTTAAAGTGAAAGGAATGATGGACCTCCTTTCGCATTCGCCCTCTGATATGTTCATACCAAATGGCCAGAGGGTTTGAAGCGTATTGATCCAAAAAGCTTCACGTTTTTTTCTAAATTCATCCGTTTCTTCTAATGTGTCTTTAATTGGTGGTTGTTCAATTGGGTGGATTTCGAAATCGTCCAAAGAATGGCCAGGAAGGTTAAAATGTTGTGCTACTGGGGCATCAGCATTATGTTTTATATCCTGTTTGTGTCTAGTAGCACGTTCTCGAAAAGGAATTTGACTTTGACCAACATACTGTTTCCGACATCGCTTACAAGTGATAAGGTAAATAATGTTTGGTGAATCACAATGGAGGGGGTTACGGATCTGATAATGATTTTTCGTTTGTTCGGAGGAAAATTCCTCTTTCTGATCAGGCATAAAAGTATGCAGTCTACAACGAGGCTTTTTGCAATTAAATACCGCGCCACTACTATTTTGCAACAGTCTGTTGTGTTCAATCTTCAGTGGTTCGAAATCGGTAGTTTCAGCTGGACTTTCGAGCTTTTTCAAGGTTTGGGATTTCAGGCTACGCAAAAGGCGCAGCGAGTACCCTCTCGATCTGAGGGCGCCAAATAGAGTAGAACAAGCCTCATTGAAATTTACCTTATCACTTGAATTGCGGTGGAAACGAATGAGCTGTGATTTGATGATACCTTTAAATGTATGTAGAGGATGAAATGATTTAGTGTGCAACAACTGATGTGAATCAGTTGGTTTAAAATATACTTTATAATCTAAATGACCGGACGCCTGAAATTGCTTGCCTTTATACACGGTTACATCGAGAAAATCAACAGAATTTTCACTGATAGTAGCTTTCAATTTAATATTTGGATCGTGATTGTTCAAAATTTCTAAAAATTCATCAAAATCTTCTTTTGAATGTTCCCAAATAATAAAAATGTCATCTAAATATCTGAGATATACGAGAGGATGCTTTGCACATTTGCTTAAGGCATTTTCCTCCCATTCCGCTACATAAATGCTTGCAAAATTAGGACTGAATCTTTTACCCATAGGACAACCCATTATTTGTAGAAAATATTCTCCATTGAATTGAAAGTCATTACCTTTTAAGCTCAGCTCTAAAAGATCCAAAATTTGTTCATCCGGGCGTTTCGCATCCGGATATTTTTCAAATGCATTTTTAACTGATTTAACACCTTTATCAATATCAATGTTCGTATACATACTGTCGATATCCAAAGTAGCCAGAATTGCATTTTTTGATATTTTCAATTTCGAAATTTGTGACAGGAAATCCTGTGTGTTTTTTAGATAGCTCGGATGTCTATTTGCTATAGGTTTAAGATGATAATCAATTAATTCCGAGATCGCATAAGATTCCGAATTACAATCTGATACAATTGGCCTCCCGGGTGGAGTTAAGTCATCCGTCCATGAAGAACGGTCCTTGTGGATCTTTGGTAGGATATAAAATTGTCTTGTTTGAGCACTGAGCTTAGCTGTTAAATATTTCAATTGTTTTTTGGTAACGTGACCTTCGTCGAGGAGAAATTTTAAGATCTTATTGAATTTTTCGATATTACTAGGCCAAATAAGTGAATCTATTTTCTTATAATGTTTAGTATTGCTGAGTTGTCTCATGGCTTCCTTTATATAATTATCCCGAGATAGAACAACTACCGACCCACCTTTGTCGGCTGGTTTAATTACTAATTTCTTATTTTTTCGAAGTTTCGTGAGGGCTCTCCGTTCACCAGCTGTTAAATTGTCTTTATCGGAGAGTATGTTCATGCTGAACACCTTTTTGATGATTCGTTTGCTAGCCTCAATAATTTCGGGATCTACTTCACTATCTGGAGGTGACCAACCAGATGATTCTGTAAAAGGAAGTTTCCGACCGCTGGAGTTTCTAAAGCGGTCGGCTAATTTCATTTGCCTAAGAAAATTACAGTTGTATGATGGTAAATTTGTTTGGTTATCAGTTTTAGGCTTTGGTGCTGGTACAAAAGTTAAACCGCGATCTAAAAGAGATTTCTCTTGGGTTGTTAGGTCATTGGTGCCAGACAGGTTAACCACATTAGTTCCTAATCCCACATCTGTTAGGCGGCTGTTACCTTTGCCTTTACTTAGTTTAAATTTAGGTGGTTCAACCAGTGATCGTACATAATATTGGCGGTTCTCGTGGTCCAATGGATTAAATCCTGAGCAACATCAAACTTCGCGTCATCAATTTTTGGTATCACGTTAACGTCCTTCACTTGACGAGGTAACTAGACAAAAGAGTTTGCGTGTTTCGCCTTACCGAGGTACAAAAGACAAAAGAAACCCTTTACCTCGGTTGTTTTCCCAGAACTGTACCGACAAAACGAGGTAGAAACCGTTAGTCCACACAAAGGACAAACAATGGGGTACCTCGGTATGTAGGGTAGACAGGACTCTCTGTGTGTGTATGTGTGTGTGTGCGTGTGTGTGTGTGTGTGTGTGTGTGTGTGTGTGTGTGTGCGTTTGTCTTACCAACTTGACGAGGTAACTAGACAAAAGAGTTTGCGTGTTTCGCCTTACCGAGGTACAAAAGACAAAAGAAACCCTTTACCTCGGTTGTTTTCCCAGAACTGTACCGGCAAAACGAGGTTGAAACCGTTAGTCCACACAAAGGACAGACAATGGGGTACCTCGGTATGTAGGGAAAACAAGACTGTGTGTGTGTGTGTGTGTGTGTGTGTGTGTGTGTGTGTGTGTGTGTGTGTGTGTGTGTGTGTGTGTGTGTGTGTGTGTGCATGTATGTGTGGGTTTGTCTTACCAACTTGACGAGGTAACTAGACAAAAGAGTTTGCGTGTTTTGCCTTACCGAGGTACAAAAGACAAAAGAAACCCTTTACCTCGCTTGTTTTCCCAGAACTGTACCGGCAAAACGAGGTAGAAACCGTTAGTCCACACAAAGGACAAACAATGGGGTACCTTGGTATGTAGGGTAGACAAGACTGTGTGCGCGTGTGGGGGTGAGAGAGAGAGATAGAGATGGAGAGAGTGTGACAGACGAACGGACGGACGGACGAACGGTCGGACATTCCAACTATTTGGGTTTAAGGGCTACGAAAAAAACATTTTATATGTCCATCACCTTATTTTAGCCAGAACTCCACCCCTTCACCCTAGAACTTATATTTAACCCTAACCCCACCCCATCCACTCAAAAACCACACCCTAACCCTAACCCTACCCTACCCTGACCCTAAACCCTAAAACCCCACCCCTCATCCTAACTCCAACCCCCCTGGACCTAACCCTCCCCAACCTTAAGATCTACTTTGGGGCTACCCCTAACCCTAACCCAACCCCACCCCTGACCCTAACCCCACCCTAGCCAGACCAAAAGGATTAGGGGCTATTTTTTGGTTTAGGGGCTATAAAAACTAAAACCCCACCCCTGACCCCAACCCCCAACCCCCACCCCTGGGTCCTAACCCCCTCCAACCTTTAGCCCTGCCCTGGGGCTACCCCTAACCCTAACCCCCACCCTCTCCTAACCTTAATACTACCCTAATTTCGACTAACCTCCTAAACATAATAGCTCCTAAACAGGTTTAGTTGGCCCGGACGGACGGACAGACGGGCAGAAAAACAGACCAACAGACAAATAAACGTGTGGACGGCAACATAACAATATATATATAGTAGATAATGGAGAGAGAGAGAGAGAGCAAGCGAGGTAAATTGTGGAATCGGACAGGCCATAACATGTTATAGTGTGTTGGTATACGTATATATATACTATTTACATAAAATGATCTTATGTTGTTGGCTAGCCTGGTGTGTAAAATTAAGCAAATAAATTGTTCATAATGTATACTCGAGCTCCCTTACAAACAAACATATAGATCATTATGACAAACCATATACAAATTTGTAACAATAACAAAAATTTGTATGCCAGAACTAGAACAATCACGATCTTGTGAACTGGTCAGTTAAAACACATTAAACGTGGAAATATAAAAACTGAAGCATGCTGTTAATCCATTCATGATTTATTTAATTATTTATTTATTGGTGTTTAAGGTCACATACGTACGCACAATGGCTAATCGTGACCGTGACAGTTTTTTATGGGTGGAGGAAGCCGGAGTATCCGGAGAAACCACCGTGCATCGACGAGCAACTGTCAGTTCCTCAACATTCTAACTTTGTTCAAGCTCCGCTCAAGCAGGGTTTCAGCGGTTGAAGACATATGCACCATCGACGTGCAGTACGCCTTAGTACACGGCGTCATCGTGACCCCCAATCCATTCATGAATAGAAATAAATAGAGAAAAGTAAGGGAAACGAGAGTTGATATAGAGAAATAGCGAGAGGAAAAGCGAGAAAGGGGAGAGCAAGTGGAGAAGAAAAGAGAGAGGAGGGGTAGAGTGAGAGTGAGTGAGTTGAACGAAGGAAAGAGAAGTGGAAGAGCCCAAGTTAAAAGAGGGGAGTGGTCAAGTGCCTGGTAGAGAAAGAGAATAGAGAAAAGGAGATTAGGAGGGAGAGAGAAAGGAGAGAGAAAGGAGAGAGAGAGAGAGAGAGAGAGAGAGAGAGAGAGAGAGAGAGAGAGAGAGAGAGAGAGAGAGAGAGAGAGAGAATGAATACGTAGACGCGTAAAGGGACTAATATACAGGCAAGCAGATTGGAGAAGGAAAAATGATGATGTGGGTGCACACTTGCAGACAGACATAAAGGGACAGACGGATTTCTTAATGTCCACACGCTATTTTGTGTACAAAAACAGCGCACACCCCAGATAATAATCAGTAAATTGTTCATAACGTATCCCCGAGTTCCCTTACATATAGATATATAAATCATTATGACAAGCCATACACAAATATATAACAATATCTGTGTATATACTAGAACTAGACTGATCACGATCTTGTGAACTGGTCAGATGTACAGCTTAGACACGTTAACAGTGGAGATATAAAAATTAAGCGAGTTATTAATCCATTTCATGAATAGAAATAAATAGAGAAAAGTGCAGAGAAGTTGATAGAGACAAATATCGAGAGGGAAAGAGAGAGGGGGAGCAAGCGGAGAAGAAAAGAGAGACGAGGGGCAGAATGAGAGTGAGCTGGTCGAAGGAAAGACAAGTAGTAGAGCCCAAACCAAAAAGGAGAGAGAACAAGTTGTGTGACAGATGGAAAGAGAAGAGAAAGAGAGAGGGAGGGGACAGGATGAGATGACGAGAAGAGAGACAGAGAATATGCAGACGGGTAAAGGGACTGACATTCGGGCAAGTAGATTGGAGAAGGAAAATGATGATGTGGGTACACACAGACAGTCATAGAGGGACGGGCGGATTACCTAATGTACACACACTATTATGTGGACATACAATGGTTACCCCGGAGAATGATCAATAAATTGTTCAACAAAGTGTATTCCCGAGTTTCCTTACATATAAACATACAGATTATTATGGCAGACCATATACAAATATGTAGCAATGTCTGTGTATATACTAGAACTATAATGTTCACAATCTTTGAATTGTTCAGATGAACAGTTAAAAGATATTAAACGTAGGGAAATGGAAACTACATATGATATCAATCCATTTACGAATAGAATCAAGTGGGGAAAAGAAGGGAAACAAGAGAAAAAGATAGTGAGCAACAGTGAGAGCGAAAGAGAGAGAAAGGAGAGCGGTGGGGAGGGGGTCTGCCATCCCTCGCTCTTCCCTCTCTTTCGCCTGGCAGGGTGAGTTGACAGAAAGAAAGAGAAGTGGCGATCAAGTCACAGAAAAGGAGAGGATAGGTATCCGAAAGAGAGACAGAGAGACAAGGAGCGAGGGAGGGAGAGAGAGAAAGAGACAGAGAGAGAGAGACACACAGAGAGAGAGAGAGAGAGAGAGAGAGAGAGAGAGAGAGAGAGAGAGAGAGAGAGAGAGAGAGAGAGAGAGAGAGAGACAGAGAGAGACAGAGAGAGAGAGAGAGAGAGAGAGAGAGAGAGAGGGGGGGGGGGGTGAGAGGGGGATTTATCTTTGGGTGTCGAGACATATATACTGAGTCCAAAAAGAAAGTATAATAAACTTTCAGGAGAATTTTTTTTAGTATTATCGACTTTAAACACCCCAAAATTATTGTAAATTCATATTTCGAGTCTAGCTGCATGAATCTGCATAATTTCATGTTCTTGCCGTTGCCAGCGTTACGTCAGGACGTCTCAATTCAGACAGGGGGTGAAATTAAAAGTTCACGCATGAAGTCAGTAGCGTGTATGTCCGCCGTTTGCTTCTTGGATGGCAAGACAGCGACGACGCATGGACCTGATAAGTCTCTGGATGCCCCCCTTTGGTATTGCCTGCCACTCCTGCCTTAGAACATTACGTAAATCGCTTAACGTCCGAAGATCATGAAGTTGTATCCAACGATCCAATTGATCCCAAAGATGATCGATTGGCGACAAATCTGGCGAAACTGGGGGCCAGGGAAGAAGTTCGATGCAACTGCTTCTCAAGGAAGTCACGACGGATACGCGCCACGTGACATCGGACATTGTCTTGCTGGGATAACTGCAATCCGACATTAGCGTTCAACAACGGGACAACAACAGCGTTAAGAATTTCGTCCCTATATCGCTGTCCATTCAGGTTACCATCGATGAACATCAACTGCGTTCGATGGTGCATGGGAATTCCCGCCCAAATCATTACACTACCACCGCCAAACGGTCGCATTCCCGCATGCAAGCATCAGAAAACTGTTCTCCTCGTCGGCGATACACTCTTGCCCTACCGTCAGCGCGCCGTAGACAAAATCGTGATTCATCACCAAAAAGAACGGTGCTCCAACGCTGCTGAGCCCAGCGAACACGCTGACATACCCATTCCATTCTGACGGTACGATGACGTTGGGTAAGGATTGGTCCGTGGTATGGACGCCTACTTCGGATGCGGTGTTCAGCGAGTCTGTTGCGGACAGTTTGTGTACTGATTCTATTGTTAGTTCTACCAGGAGTAATTGCTGCTGTCCTCGCCGCTGATGTGTCGGTCTTGTGCAGGGGTCGTAACTCTTGGTCAACCTAAACGCGGTCGATCGGCAGTGGATCCAGTGGTTCTATACCTTCCAATGAGACGGTAAATAGTGACTACAGTGACTCCGAACCCAGCCTCATGCATACCAATGGTACGCAACCTCTGATTTTCGGTTAACCTTGGCATTTTTCAGAAAGTCGGAAGACAAAAACTAGCGTGTTTTCTCTATAACCCAGGCTCCCTAACACAACATGACACAATGAAAATCGTCGGGCACCCATTCAATTTGACTTTCTCGGGTAGCACGTGCTATTTTGAAATCCGTAGCAAAATTGTATAGGTTGGGTTGACAACAACAAGTAGTGTGAAAACGGGGTCACGAACCCACTATTTTTTTGTTTCGATCGCCCTCACCAAAAATTTTAGTTTTTTTCGAGCAATCGCGTTCATCGCGATCGAAATGTATGGATTTGTACGATGCGACACGTCCACGTTCACGTCGTCCCTTTTCCCCGATTCTCACAATGGGTGACGGTAGACGAGGTATCGTGGGCTCGACGTTCGATTTCTCTTAGGGTCAACGTTGGGCTGGCGACGGAATTTTAACAAACTCCATAAAATTCCTTCTCTTGAAAATTCACTTTTGGTGGCCAGTAAGAATCTGACACGATCGATCTCAGGAAAACACTCACCTTTCACAGAGGCAACACGAACTCACCGGATTATTCAAGGAGATTACGAAAAATAATATTTTAATCCTCGTCGTGGGGTGAGATCACAACCAGAGCCGAAAAACGTCTTCCGTTTTACAAAGCCAGGCATGTGAGGTACCAATTTGAAGGGCTCGATGAGTACATTACGAAAATGACATTTTTTCATTTTACGTGGGGGTGGGGGTCACACCCATCAGAAAATCGAAAGTTTCGAAAAGGTAGTCATGTGACCTATCAAATTGAAAGTATCGACGAGTGGATTAAGAAGATCATATTTGTAAGGGGTGCAGTCACGACCAGAGCCGAAAAACGTCTTCCTTTTACAAAGCCAGGCATGTGAGGTAACAATTTGAAGGGCTCGATGAGTACATTACGAAAATGACATTTTTTTTTTTCATTTTACGTGGGGGTGGGGGTCACACCCGTCAGAAAATCGAAAGTTTCGAGAAGGTAGTCTTGTGACCTATCAAATTGAAAGTATCGACGAGTGGATTAAGAATTTCATAATTTTAACCCTCGTCGTGGGGTGGGGTCACGACCAGAGACGAAAAATGTCTTCCTTTTTAAAAAGCCAGGCATGTGAGGTACCAATTTGAAGAGCTCGATGAGTACATTACGAAAATGACATTTTCAACCCCTCGCCGTGCGGGGGGGGGGGGGGGGGGGGGGGGGTGTCACGGCCATCAGAAAATCAAAAATTTCGAGAAGATAGTCGTCTGACCTATCAAATTAAAGCTATCGACAAGGATATTATGAAAATCATATTCTTTCCCTTCTTCTAACGGTGGAGTTGTGACCATCTTGAAATCGAAAGTATCAAGAAAGGTAGCTATGGGACATATTAAATTAAAAAAACAACAACTTGAATCTGATGCATCATTCATTTTGATGTCTGTGTTCAAACTCGGAAGTATGTTTTCAATATATGATTCTTATGCTTATTAGAGATACACTCACCTGTTTAACAAGTGACGTTGTAAGGTCACTGAACCATAGATTTGTCAATAAAATTATAAGTTGATCTTCTTACACGGCACGTTTCTACATTTTGAGGAGAGCCTATTTCACCATTTCCGAAAAGTATCAATCCAGACAGACTATTTTTGTAAGGAAAAATGACCACGAGAAGACGTCCCATAACTGAACGAGTATAACCTCGATTATATTAAATTCAAATATAACCTATTGTCTCGTGTTAGAAAAAGATTTGTAAACAGTCTAAACGCATGTGTGGAAAAGTTGTTTGTTTTGTTTTTACCAGAGACAGGAGTTAAAATATTTTAAGATAGGTGGCGTTATATAAATACAGCATCAACAAAAAACAGTGTTTGCCATGTGCCAGCGTATGACTGAATGAAAATGAGAAAACGCTCTTTTTTAACCACCTGCTAGCGAAGCATTACACCGTTTACTACGATATTTATCACAGGTGTTCAACACGTTCAAAGATCATGAAAAATAGTGTTTCAGACGTTTTTTGTTTAGAAATTATGTACTTTTGTCCATGATTATGTATATATGAGAGAAAAGGTACGCAACTTCCTGGCTTGGACGATTTCGACCTGTCTTATTCAAACTCGCAGAAAAAACAAACTCGTGAATTTGTAGTCGCGACATTGATTTCATCCACCAGCCAAGACATTAAGCTTTACGTTGATATAGCACTTGCTCAATTAAATATTTTTTAACGTTAAAACGAGTGAAATATATCTCGGAAACGACTCCCTTTTTTTCTTGGTTGGACACGGTTATTGACAGAAAGTTGACTGAGGGGTCGTTCAAAACAATTGATCAAATATATCGAACGAAAACGACTCATTTTCTAACTACTACGATTTTCGCTATATTCTAAACTTCAACACACTAATCATACAATACGGTATTAGAGCTTCAGGACTTCTTGAATATTATAAATTTACGATTTGTATTACCTTCAACACAAATCGTAAATTCCTCCCCATCACCATACTTGTACTATACCGCATCGAATTTGACCTCACCATCATCCCATTGGTAACCCGAACTCGTCATCCGAATGGTCGATAATTAAAAATGAAGCATCCCCCCCACCGTATTTTGTTCTATCACAAATATGGCAACCGATTGGAAGTCTACTCACTGCCAACAACCATGTCCGACTAAGATAAAAAGGGGGAGTCGTCTCAGAGAGATATAGTTCACCCGTTTCGTGATAATGAGAATTTAAAATCTTGTAAATTTTCACCATTGTTATTGAGACACATCAAACCTTGATCCTTATGAATGTTGCATGTGTTGACGCATGCCAATAATTCGTACTAATCTCGAACACGCGAATTTTAGGGGTTAGAAAATAAGGATTCATCTTGGAATTGCTTTCGATGGGCGGAATGAAGCGTTTTCCCCAGTTAGATTCAAGGGAAGTAACTCTGTAATAACTCATCCGTAGGTTCAAAGGAAGTAACTCTGTAACAACTCATCCGTAGGTAGAGGTTTATTATGAGGTCATCAGGGGTTAGTTTCAAGGGCAGTAACTCTGTCATCCGTCAAATGGTTAGGTCCAACACAACCAAGATCGAAGTGAACAGAACAGATAGAAGAAAATCGAACTGATCAGATCTGTTCAGTCTGTTCAATCAATCCGACTAGTTTGACATTCTTTCACTTTGTTATGTTCACTTCGATCTTGGTTCTGTTGTATCTTCGTTCTGTACCTTTATTGTTTTGTAGTGGTTGGTTGTCAGTTGTATCTGTTCAGAGTCTTGTAGTCACTGTTGAATTGGATATTATCAATCCCTTTTCATACCCCGAGTGTTGATGTTAAAACACGGAATCCCATTTTACAGAGTCGGATAGAAATCCCATTTTGGAGAATCCCTTTTTTAAGAATCTCTTTTTCGAAAACGCCTGTGGCTGTGGAATCCTTTTTTTCTGAAATGAGTCGTCGAGCAGTATGTCGAGTCACTCGAACGAGCAATTGCTCGTTAGCTCATTTGCTCGATGGGACTCGAGTCATTCGAGCAATATGTGCGAGTCACTCGACATAAGACGGAATCCGACTTATGGAATCCCCTTTTTGGAATCCCATTTGTGGAATCCCTTTTTTGAAAACGTCTGTGGCTACGGAATGCTTTTTTCTGAAATGAGTCGTCGAGCAGTATGTCGAGTCACTCAAACAAGCAATTGCTCGTTAGCTCATTTGCTCAATGGGATTTGAGTCGTTCGAGCAATATGTCGAGTCACTCGATCGAGCAATTGCTCTAAGGCTCATTTGCTCGATGAGCTTCGAGTCGTTCGAGCAATTGCTCATGGAGCAATTACTCTCTTGGCTCTGTAGCTTATAAGGGATATTTGGGATAGGTATGTCTTGTGGTACAGGTAATAGTATCCTCAGATAAGTATCCTATAAAAGGTATCCTCGATAGGTATCCTCAAATAATACAATACCGGGCCATAGGTATCCTCAAATACTGAAATGAATCGACGAGAAACATGTGCGAGTCACTCGAACGAGCAATTGCCCGATAGCTCATTTGCTTGATTTTCTTCGAGTCGTTCGAGCAATGACTTTTCAGTAACTGCTGGATAGCTTATTGACTTTGGGAATGCTTTTGATATACAGAAGGGAGATAACACTGCATACAGATTATGGGAAATCAAGCAATCTGATTGGTTAGTTATAATCTATATAAATGATCTAGATATACGAAACAACAAGAGTACTCGGAATAGGATCAGAACTAATAAGAACAGACCAGAACAGCTAAATGTAGTAATAATAAGCAAAGCTGTTCCAGCTGATAGGCTCTTCTACGCTATTGGAGTATACTGCAGGACAAAGGAACATGGTCAGATAGACGAAAACTATTGCATATTCAGATAGAAGCAGAGAATTCTGGGTAATGACCAAAGGAACATGTCTTTTATTGGAAAAAAACGTCATGTGATAGGGATCCAAAAAGGGATTCTGGGAAAATCCGACCCAGAACATTACTCCACTTCAATCGAACGCATCCCCGGTACTATAACACTACGTGCTACACCGATAAATTGGTGAGATAATGTCGTATTGGTGATTTGGAAAGATTGTCGGCTTGTTTGTGGTAATTCTTCAAATCGGGAAATTACTCTTCTAAAATGGAACATACCCTCCGAACATACCCCTGTCCTATAAGAAGTCCTTGGGTCGCATAGCAACCACGTGCTACCATAGAAACCAAGATGGCGGCCTCCAGTATACAAAATGGACGACGGAAACACGTATCACCCTAACAACACAAGTTGCGCATGCGCACTAACACCATGTATCACTATGGCGATGACGTCACAACATGGCCGCTCACGCGGGTTACCATGACAACACAACATGGCGCCACTGGGTCACGTGACATGACGTCACTTCCGAGGTCCTGCACCGGGGTCCTGCCAATAACCCCTGTAGGGGAACATACACTACTACTCGTGACAAATGGTTATATTTGAATTTAATTTAAACAAGGTTATACTCGTTCAGTTACGTGATGCCTTCTCATGGTCATTTTTCCTAAAAAAATAGTTTGTCTGGATTGATACTTTTCGGAAATGGTGAAATAGGCTATCCTCAAAATGTAGAAACGTGCCGTGTTAGAAGATCAACTTATAATTTTATTGACAAATCTATGGTTCAGTGACCTCACAGCGTCACTTGTTAAACAGGTGAGTGTATCTCTAATTAGCATAAGAATCATATATTGAAAACATACTTCCGTGTTTGAACACAGACATAAAAATGAATGATGCATCAGATTCAAGTTGTTTTTGTTTTCAATTTAATATGTCCCATAACTACCTTTCTTGATACTTCATAATATCCTTGTCGATAGCTTTAATTTGATAGGTCAGACGACTATCTTCTCGAAAACTTTTGATTTTGTGATGGGCGTGACCCCCCCCCCCCCCCCACGGCGAGGGTTGGAAATGTCATTTTCGTAATGTACTCATCGAGCCCTTCAAATTGGTACCTCACATGCCTGGCTTTGGAAAAAGGAAGACATTTTTCGGCTCTGGTAGTAACCCCCGCCCCACGACGTGGGTTAAAATATGATCTTCTTAATCCACTCGTCGATACTTTCAATTTGATAGGTCACATGACTACCTTCTCGAAACTTTCGATTTTCTAATGGGTGTGACCCCCACCCCCACGTAAAATGAAAAATGTCATTTTCGTAATGTACTCATCGAGCCCTTCATATTGGTACCTCACATGCCTGGCTTTGTAAAAAGGAAGACGTTCTTCGGCTCTGGTCGTGACCCCAACCCACGACGAGGGTTAAAATTATGATCTTTTTAATCCACTCGACGGTACTTTCAATTTGATAGGTCACATGACTACCTTCTCGAAACTTTCGATTTTCTAATGGGCGTGACCCCCACCTCCAAGTAAGTGAAAAATGTCATTTTCGTAATGTACTCATCGAGCCCTTCATATTGGTACCTCACATGCCTGGCTTTGTAAAAAGGAAGACGTTTTTCTGCTCTGGTCGTGTCCCAACCACACGACGAGGGTTAAAATAATGATCTTCTTAATCCACTCGACGACACTTTCAATTTGATAGGTCACATGACTACCTTCTCGAAACTTTCAATTTTCTGATGGGCGTGACTCCCACGTAAAATGAAAAAAAAATGTCATTTTCGTAATGTACTCATCGAGCCCTTCAAATTGGTACCTCACATGCCTGGCTTTGTAAAAAGGAAGACGTTTTTCGGCTCTGGTCGTGACCCCACCCCACGACAAGGGTTAAAATATTATTTTTCGTAATCTCCTTGAATAATCCGGTGATGAGAATCGAATAGGACTTCTTTGTAATAAGGGGAGATAACTTTGTATGATTAAGTACAGGTTGTGGAAATGAAGCAATCTGATTGGTTAGTTAGCTTCAGGAAAGTGAAGTGATTGGGTGATTACTTATTTCAAGCTCTTCGAGCTTTTGCTTTTTTGGAGTACATTGTTCTAACCATGCTAAAAAATGTTTTATAGTTGTTTTACGGTTAAGTATAGGTTATGGGAATCAAGCAATCTGAATGGTAAGTGAACGTCAGGAAAGTGAAGTCATTGGGTGATTACTTATTTCAAGCTCTTCGAGCTTTCGATGCTGATTGATCGATAATTCTGTTATTCGTTGGCCAAAACAATTTTTTTATCGTCTGTCTTACATACATATGAATTTTCCCCTAGTCAGAAATATCTTGGGTTTTCCCCTTACGTCATCGCCGGTGGGCTCGAGACCCACGGGCCCACCGAAAAGTTCACCTCTCGATTCGAACTCCGTTTTTCCGCGGGAATCTACGTTAGATCGCGGGTCTTCCATCCGCATCGGTGGTGTCTTTTTGACGGTATTCTGTCGAAAGAATTCACCTAAAATGGTGAGTTCGTGTTTCCTCTGCGAAAGGTGAGAGTTTTACCGAGATCGATCGTGTCACATTCATACTGGCCACCAAAAGTGAATTTTTAAGAGAAGGAATTTTATAGAGTTTGTTAAAATTCCGTCGCCAGCCCAACGTTGACCCTTAGAGAAATCGAACGTCGAACCCACGATACCTCGTCTACCGTCACCCATTGTGAGAATCGGGGGAAAGGGACGATGTTAACGTGGACGTGTCGCATCGTACAAATCCATACATTTCGATCTGGATGAACGCGAATGTTCGAAAAAAACTAAGTTTTTTGGCGAGGTGCGATCGAAACAAAACATTCAGTGGGCTCGTAACCCCGTTTTCACACTACTACAACAACATGTCATTAAACTCTTTGCACGACCTCTTGTCCACAAACACGCAACATTAGAACTATTATATTTCATCCCTGTGCTATTTTTTCACGTTTGTTTCTATTGTACTTTCTTTTTTGACTCAGGATATATCACTGTATATGGGGAAGTGGGATGGGAGAATGAAGGACATGTGGTTAGGGGGAGACTCAAAGGAGAGGGTTAATATGCTAATCGGAGAGATTGGGAAGAATGGGACAAGGAATATCATCAAGCAGTTCGTCTCCGAGTGTTGGGAGGAGAGGAGAAGCGTGGGAATAGGGAGGCAGTTGGGAGTACAGGGGTAACCATGGCCTTCTCGTCCGAGAACCGCGACAAATCAGCGGCTGGCCAAAGTGTTATTATATTATATTATTATAAAGAGCATAATGTTTTTAGCACTTTTTACAATACATTTAAATTTTATAACTTTTCTGTTGATGGATTCGGTAAAAGCTGTCAAAATTGGGGTCTCCCTGTCTACCCAGCCGCTATTGTTCTGGCAGAAGTGTGAAACTGTTCTTGATCAAAGACATGCCGACAATAGTTTTCTTCAGATTAGTGGTGTGTTCAGTTGGGAATTTAACTGCAAATTCAGAGAGCTGGTTGAGGAGGAAAATGACAAAATGAAACTAAAATTATTATTAATTATTTATCATATAAATACACTTTATTTCATGATCTCATAATTATTTATAATATAAATCTACATTATTATATTAAAAATAATAATGAATAACATAGGAATAATAATAATAAATAAATGACATTAACCCTTTAAAGACCTAGTTTCCTAGAATGATTTTGCCTTTGTGTACATTTACGGTGAGATGGGTCCGTTACAATATCATTATAGAGGGCGGATAAAATAGTAAGTGCAGTCTGCAGCCTTCTGGCTGCAGACTGTAGTTATGATTTTATCACCAATGCCTCGTGGACAGACCTCTTATAATAACACAAAAATGGGACGAAATTATGCCTCGGACCGAAAAATCGGTCTCACGAGTTCAAAGTTCTCTGTTTTGACATATCAACCCATCAATTAAGTCCGGAGATGAAACATAGCTCTCTGTTTTGATACGGAGGATAACCTTCGCCCAGGTGTTAATTAAAACAAGTGAGCTGGGTGAACAGGAATAACCCGTCAAATTGAGTAAAGTCGCCAGCACTTGGGCGGTACACGTGGCTATGAGAACCACGTATACCGCCCAAGTATGCGCGTCTGGTCATTTTACTGCGACCCGAGTCAACGACGCTTAACACTGTGAAATATGTCCAATTTAATGTAGTTCTTTCGAGTCTCGACTTGTCTACTAGTGCACAGTATTACAATCGGAATCGGCAGAGTGTAAGCTCAAATAACCGGTAGTCAGTCAGCGACCATTTTTGGTAATCGGTTGAACACTACTTCCGGTTTCGGTCTCCGCGAAGTGAATTTCATTATCTTTGTTTGTAATTCTTCTTTAACGTGACATGTGCAATATAATTCAGCATAACAAATGCAAGATTTACAATCAGATGCACCCGGCCAATATGTCACCTATTCCCTGAGATATGGAAAAAAGTGCTGCCCAGAAAAAAAAATACGCGAAGTGAATTTCACTATGATAGACCTTTTATTCCTGCTTCGTCCCACCACACCAGCTGACCACACGCGAATTAACCCTGTGAGCAATCGAACTGTCAGTTTGTGAAATATTTGTGTTCAGTTTACCGTTTGGTGTGTCGATGACGACTTTTGAACACTGTTCAATTGTCTCTTGAGGTGATTCCGCTATACCATAAACCCTGACACTGTCTTTTCGGGTATATTGTTCTCGTTCATTTATTTCTCACTTATGGGTGTCTAGTTGAGACCTGAGGTAGATATTTTCGTCTGCGATATTTTTTTTACTTTTTCTAATTTGTCCTGCCTATTCTCCAGGTCGAACACACGACTCTCTCGAACAGAAATTTGTTTTGTCAGATGTTCTATAATTGCAGTTTTCATTTGATGTATTTCTAGTTTACTAGCCTGTTCTTCGGAAAATTCCTTACAATTTTTAGCCGTCTCGACACTAAAGTTGTCTATACGGTTTTTTACGTTCCAACGAGGGGTCATAACCTATGTTTTTGAGACAAAAAATGAAAAAAAAATAGTTATTCAAGAATTTGTTTGCAAGTGTCGTCTGCTTTCCATGTTAGGTAAAGGGTTAAACAATCGTGGGGTTAACTGTTTTGCTACGATCTTCACTCTCGAGGGTAGAAAGAGAATTATTTGTACTTTAACGGCAACGCTCGGCATTCTTTCTTTTCTTTCCCATATCAATTGTATGGCGACAATACTGTTCATCATTGCTAATTACTGATCACAAGTCACTGTAGTCGCTGGTGAACAAACATTCAAACGTAACAAGAAACGAGATTCTATTGTTCAATTGTTCTCGAATATCAGTATCCATTGAGGAAAATGCAGAAGGTTTTGACAAAAACAGCCCAGAAAAAAACAAAAAACACATTCCTATCTTCCTACAGAAAATCTGGAATTTCCAAAGGGTTCTATGGAAGTTAGTGCTCCCCTCTCACAAAATCCAGGATTTTCATCGCTCTCGTTTAGGTTGAAATTAGTTTTTTTTAACGGAGCGTTAAATCATGCGACTGACACATCCCCCAAGCAATATATGTCATCTGCAGGAACCGATGAATTTCCCCAAATGACCAAAAACAACAGAGTTCCAAAACAAGTAAATTAAACGATTTTCGTACAAGCAATGATACTGCTTTGATCTAAAGAATGTTTTGAGTGCTGAAGTTTTTAACTAAAAAGTAATTTTATTGTTGAAAATCAACTTTTAGGGGGCGCGATGGTTTAGTAGGTAGAGGTGCAGGCTGCAAGCCGAGAGGTCTTCGGTTCGAATCCCACCTGCGGCAATCGCGTTGTGTCCTTGGGCAAGACACTTCACCCCCATTGCCCACGTGGGGGCACGGTGACGCTGTGTACTAAGGCGTACTACACGTCGATGGTGCACCTGTCTTCAACCGATGCTATCCCTGCTTGTGTGGAGTTGGTATGTTGGGGAGCTGACAGTTGCTCGCCGTTGCTCGGTGGTTCTCTCCGTGTACTCCGGCTTCGTCCACCCGTAAAACTGTCACGGTCATGGTTAGCCATTGTGCAGAAATATGTGACCTTAAAACACCAATAAATAAATAAATAAATAAATAAATAAATCAACTTTTAAAATGTAGATCGCACTAACAACAGAACGGAAAATTCACACACGGCACTCTTAAATTATTGAAACCAAAATTAATCCAAAACATATATGTATAGCACTTTACCGAGAAATGAACTCCGAGGTGCTTTTAAAATTAATTAAAATATGTTTTTAATGTCCATTCCAAAATATTTTTTTCAGTAATGACAGAAAGACGTGACACCTAAAGAGAGTATTGCATATGCAAGATGTACACAACACCTTGGCTGATGTATTTAGTACAGAAATGCATGAATGTTTGTTGACACTGATTGCTAAATCCAAACATCTAACATTGACACTGACAGAGTTGTACAGTGTAATCGTTTTTCGCGTTTCGTAGTAAAGCGAAAAACTTTTGTCTACACGGAACGGGTTAACTTAATTGCATGTTTAAGTTGGTCGCCTTTCTGCGTGGTTAGGAACACGTGACCCTAAGGACAAATCAAATGAGTTGATTCGTCTGGGCGGTCACGTGTTCGCTTTTAGTAATTTCACTTCTAGCTCGACTCTCGATCCGTCAAGTTACATAACTTTTCGTCATGCCAGTCACGATGGATAGCACCCATCAGAAATGCAATGTAATTTTGGAAGTGACCTCGCGTTACTTTACAGCGTTTTCTTTCACTGTGCATTTAGTGTTTTTCAATAGTGAAATTCATGCGTAGTCCTTGTTAAATTCTTGTTTATTTTTCAAATTTTCAAAAAACGTATATTCTGCCAATTTTGGTTTAATTTTCATAGATTACAAGTAGCGGCACTGTTTTAATGTTCATCGTGACATCTTTTCATGAATTTAACTCTGAGATGAGGACCAGCATCTCACCCTGTAGGCAGGATCCGCATGGCTCTGGTTACAGATTTCCGCCTTCAGATAAAATATAATAAATCAATAAAAAAAAAAAAGAAATTAAAAAAAAAAAAAAAAAAAGGCGGTTGTTTCTGGCCGGCGAGATCTGTCGTCTCTAGGGTTCATCGTTTATTTAAGGCGTGGTCAGGCCTGTCCAAGTGTTTACAATTTGAAAATTTGTAAAATTTGTGCTCCATTACACGGCTACAGTCGCTCGAGGCTATGTGTTGTTCTTTATACACAGTGAAGGGAAAACTTGAACTTTCATATGAAATGGCAATACCCGATACAACTGACTGGTCGAGGATAAATACACTAATTATTTTGTCTCTAACACAAGTTGGATAACCATTGTTCAGTTGATGGTAAAGAGAACTAATGAAAAGTTTAATGCTCCAGTGACTCCTAAGCATTCATTCTTGAGGTGACACATCTTGATACTGATACTAAAAAATCTTTCAGAGTGGAGATTAAAAATGTGTTTTAAATAATTCAAAAAGCACATCAAAGTTCATTTGTCGGTAAAGTGCTGTAGATACATGGTTCTGATTAATTTTGCTTTCAGTAATTTAAGTGTTCCAAATGTGTATTGTTAGTTTTGCTGTTAGTGCACTTTGCAATTTAGAAGTTGATTTTCAACAATAAAATCACTTTTTAGTTTCAAACTTCAGCACTCAAAATATTCTTTCGATTAAAAAACTACCATTGCCTGTCATTGCTTGCATGAAAATTGTTTAATTATCGTGTTTTGGAACCATTTGATTTTGTCCACTTGGGAAAATTCGCCAGTTCCTGTAGACCTTAAAATTGGCTCCCAGTTAGCGACACATAAATGACATTTTGTAAAAAACAGTCGCTTCTGGGATCCTAACTGGAGCTCAGACCGCAGTTGCCACCATCCAAACAAAATCTGGCCCCTCAACACGGCACTCCCCCAAGCAGCATAATTTATTTTCGAAATACAATTTTTGTTGCTGCACGTAAACACAGCTCGATGGCAACTCCGCCCTACCCTACCCGCTGTGGTCGCCCTTAATTCGGCAATACATACGTTATTTTTGAAATTGCAAAAGAACATGCAAATAGCAGTTTACAAGACGGAGTCATCTCCCTTAGTGTACCCGTATCGTGTATTGCACGGGAGATGGCCATGCATTATTACACAGCTACCATGTATCCTTAGCGTCCAGTGGAATAGATATGGGATGGGGGAGAGGCAACGTCCCTAACGAAAATCTTGTTGGATGGAAAATTTTCTGTTCGTCGAAATGTTTTTTGTGGCTTGTCATTGGTTATGATTTTGCAAAATGCAAGGGAAATAATTGAAATTTCGGCTAGAACATGTGTTTTTTGAGTGCAACTAACCCGTTTTGGGTGACAAAAGGGTAGAAATTTGGTAGCCCATCCCGAATCTGTCGAGGATGGTATTGGTCTGTTGAAAAAAACAGGGACGCTGCAGAGCAGTCTCGGGTGAGGGGGTGGGGTGTGTCCGCCTCCAAATTTAAAATTGCACCCCCTCCTCAGGTAGGCAAAATTTCGACACTCACCACATAATTTCCAATAAGTGGGAAACCCCATTAGCACCCCCACCCCGCCCACGACTCAAATCTTTCCAACTACAGGTTTTAATCCTTTACCCAACGCAGGCGATATCAAATTTTGATATTTTAATTTTTTTAAACAATTTTCAAAAAATGTAAATACAACCATATTATGTTACACCTCATTAAAACGGGCTCGACGACTCGACGAACGCGTTTCAATGATGGGTCACATGACATGGTTTTGTTGAAATTATTTAAGATGCTTTCATTTCACTGCTGAATTTGTAAATTTCGTGGCCGGAGGCGGCCAATTCGTCAGACTAAGCTTTAAGATGAAGAATTTCATTCCTACACCCCCCCCCCCCCCCCCCCCCCCCGTGACTGTAAATTATCTGACTGAGGCTCTTGGTAGTCACGAATTTCAAATACAAATCAATATTTGGGGGTTTGTTACTACTTTTCAATTAATATTTAGGGGATTTTCACTACTTTTCAGTCTAAAAACTCCATAATTTGGTTAAATTCTAGAAATGTTTGGATACATGTAAATTCCACAAGCGCCCTGTCTGAAATTTCCAAATTATGGTCTTGAATTTCGAACTACTGTAAATTTGACGAATGATAGGGCGTGGGGTGAGACGCCCCCTCTCCCTTTGAATCAACATCCCTGAAACACACATTGTGGAAGAAGCTCTACACGATGTTGTGCTTACTCATACTTGATTCACGAGAAAATTGATAAAATTTGCCGTTTTTAGCATAACTTGATAAAGTCAAGATAAGCTATTGCCAACACGCGCGCGGAAGTCTGTGAGTCTGTTCACATTTCTTTAGCACAAGCTACACCCTATAGTTCTTGTCCGATCACTACAAAATTTTATATGCAGGTTCGAGATCATGTTCAGATGAGAACGCCCCCTTTTGGTCGCGGTCGGTCAACCGCGACGGCTGCGCGGGCCCGAAACTCGAAGACCTTTAGCACTGGCTGTCTGCAGACAGATACATTCTTTATTAACGTGATATGTGCTATCTTTACATAAATTTAAAACAAAGATGTAATACAAAAACACCCGGCCAGCTAATGTGATTAACCTTGTCTGGCGCCAATCACCTAACAACCCAAGAGAAGTCTCTTTTAGATCGCTGTTTAACCTTTGTACCAGCACCGAAGCCTAAAACTGGTAATCAGACAAATATACCATCATATAACTGTAACTGTCTTAGGCAAATGAAATTAGCAGACCGCTTTAGAAACTCCAGCGGTCGGAAACTCCCTTTTACAGAATCATCTGCTTGGTCACCTCCAGATAGTGAAGTAAATCCCGAAATTATTGAGGCTATCAAACGAATACTCCAAAAGGTGTTCAGCATGAACATACTCTCTGATAAAGACAATTTAACAGCTGGTGAACGGAGAGCCCTCACGAAATTTCGAAAAAATAAGAAATTAGTAATTAAACCAGCCGACAAAGGTGGGTAGGTGGTCGTTCTATCTCGGGATAATTATGTAAAGGAAGCCATGAGATAACTCGGAAATTGCGATCACAATTGCATTATAAGAAAATAGATTCTCTTATTTGGCCTGGTAATGTCGAAAAATTCAATAAGATCTTAAAAATTCTCCTCGACGAAGGTCACATAACCAAAAAACAATTGAAATATTTAACAGCTAAGCTTAGTGCCCAAACAAGACAGTTTATATCCTACCAAAAATCCACAAGGACCGTTCTTCATGGATAGATGACTTACCTCCACCCGGGGTGCCAATTGTATCAGATTGTAACTCGGAATCATATGCGATCTTTTGCGATCTCAAAACTAATTGATTATCATCTGAAACATATAGGAAATAGACATCCGAGCCATCTAAAACATACGCAGGATTTCCTGTCCGAAATTTTTTAAATTGAAAATATCGAAAAATGCTATTCTGGCGACTTTGGACATCGCCAGCATGTATACGAACATCAATATTGATAAAGGTGTTAAATCCCTTAAAATGCATTTGAAAAATATCCGGATGCAAAACGCAAGGATGAACAAATTTTTGATTTTTTAGAGCTCAGTTTAAAAGGTAATGACTTTCAATTCAATGGAGAATATTTTTTACAAATAATGGGTTGTCCTATGGGCAAAAGATTCAGTCCTAATTTTGCAGGTATTTATCTAGCGGAATGGGAGGAAAATGCTAAAGCAAATGTGAAAAGCACCCTCTTGTATATCTCAGATATTAATATGACATTTTTATTATTTGGTAACATTCAAAAGAAGATTTCGATGAATTTTTAGATATTTTTAACAATCATGAACCAAACATTAAATTAAAAGCTACTCTCAGTGAATATTCCGTTGAGTTTCTCGACGTGACTGTGTATAAAGGTAAGTAATTCAAGGTATCCGGTCGGTTATATTATAAAGTATATTTTAAACCAACTGATTCACATCAACTGTAGCTCACAAAATCATTTCATCCTCAACATACATTTAAAGGTATCATCAAATCACAGCACATTTGTTTCCACCGCAATTCAAATGATAAGGAAAATTTAAACGAGGCTCTTTCTACTCTGCCTGGCGCCCTCAGATCAAGGGGGTACTCACTGCGCTTTTTGCGAAGCCTGAAATCTCAAACTCTGAAAAAGCTCGAAAGTCCAGCAGAAATTACTGATTTTGAACCACTAAAAATTGAACACAACAGACCGTTGCAGAATTATAGTGTTGCGGTATTGAATTGAAAAAAGTCTGTTGTAGATTACATACTTTTATTCCTGATCAGAAAGAGGATTTTTCCCCCAAACAAACCAAAAATCATTATCAGATCCGTAACTCCCTCCATTGTGATTCGCCAAATATTATTTACCTTATCACTTGTAAACTCTGTCTGATGCAGTATGTTGGTCAAAGTCAAAATCCTTCCGAGAACGTGTTGCTAGACACAAGCAGGATATAAAACATAATGCTGATGCCATTTTTATTTGGTCAAAATCAATCAAAATGGATATTTATCCAAACTTATCATTGATTTCTGCAAACATCATATACGTACGAAGGTGAATAATCGCGCCTGCCTCCAAATTGTGTGACGCTGCTTATATAAATATTATCTCGCTATAATGAGATGTTTTCTCGTTATAACGAGATGCTTTCTCGTTATAACAAGATGTTAAGGCGCTATATAAGTAATGGAATTTTGTTTATTTTGAAATTTCCACATCTGATATTCCTTAAATTCAAATTAAATATACACAAATTATACATTAAAATGAAGACTGGAAGATATAGGACACGAAAAATATATGAAAACAATTCATAGAGTTGACAGCAGGCACCTCTGGTTCCTGAAAGTCTGCTACCGTATTCGTACCAGAACTGATAATACAATAATATTTCCCGAGAACAACTTGTGGCCAGATGTTCTTCACGTATCCAAGAACAAAGCTAGGCATTCAAAACACTTGAGGATGCAGCCGCAGGACTGCATGTGAGAAAAGGACAACACTGTTTGCATTTTTATTGAAGATGGTTTCCATGTCCGACGGACATGGGAAAATCAACCGATACCACGAATTTCAATCAAAAAACAAAATCGTAATTCTAAAAAATTTCACCAGGTGTCATGATACCCTGCATAGAATATGGCAACTGTGCAGTCTCAAGATAATAATAGTATGCTGTATTAAGGCGATCTTTCTCATAGTATGCTGTATTAAGGCGATATTTGATTTTAGACGGCGTTGTTTTCCGTCCGATGACCTTGACCGGAAATCGAAAGTAAGAATTTTTGGTACTGGTGAAAATCTGTAAGTCAATTCGGTGAGAGGTAGCAACCCTGTCGCAGTATTTTGAAGGATTGATGCCCTAGCGTTGTTCTTGGATATGTGAAGCATATCTGGCCACAAACTGTTTTCAGGAAATATAATTTCATTATCAGTTCTGGTACGAAGACGGTAGCAGACTTCCAGGAACTAGTGGTGCCTGCTGTCAACTCTATGAGTTGATTGCATGCAATTTTCGTGTTCGATACCTCCCAAACTGGGGAGCGCGGTGGCTCAGTAGGTAGAGGTGCAGGCTGCACGCCGAGAGGTCCTCGGTTCGAACCCCACCTGCGGCAACCGCGTTGTGTCCTTGGGCAAGACACTTCATCTCCATTGCCCGCGTGGGGGCACGGTGGCGTTGTGTACTAAGGCGTACTGCACGTCGATGGTGTACTTGTCTTCAACCAATGCTAACCCTGCTTGTGTAGAGTTAGTATGTTGGGGAGCTGACAGTTGCTCGCCGTTGCTCGGTGGTTCTCTCCGGGTACTCCGGCTTCCTCCACCCATAAAACTGTCACGATCATGATTAGCCATTGTGCATAAATATGTGACCTTAAACACCAATAAATAAATAAATAACCTCCCAAACTGCATTTGGATGTATAAGTTGTGTATATTTAATTTGAATTGAAGGAATATCAGAGTTGGGAATTTCAAAATAAACAAATTCCATTACTTATATAGCACCTGGAGGGGACGTGCAACGTAAATTTGGTCAAATTTCAGGTAATTTTCTCCACAGTCCAGAGAAGGTCAGAAAGGAATAACCTCAATAAATTATATATCAATTTGGAATGAAACATAGATTTCGTGAAAACTAATATTTCCCATGGAACCGTTACCATGTGGCAGAAAGCACTGCCTGAAAGTCTGCTATGGCATAAGAGATCAGATTTTATACAATAAAATACCTTAAATTTAATGAATAGTTAAATTCTGCAATCCTTCTAGTACCGACTCGGAGAAATCTTTTATCATTCTTGCAAGGAACGGACCACGAGACCAATTGTAATTTAGAATGCCAACATTTCAAAATGGCTGCCATTTTTCTTGTTTGGTTACCTTTTATGAAATTCACCATGGGTCAAATCCACACAGTTCAGAAGAATAAGTATGGAGTCATGAGGGAGTGCATCAATGAAAAATGAAGAATGTCCAACGTGGCTCTTGTGAGTCTGATGTGACCATACCCCCCACCCACACACACACAATCCTGTGCCATTTTGCATGAGATCTGTATCAAAGTGGTAAAATACGATGAGACTGATGCACCAAAAAAGGGTAAACTGCCAAACTTTCTCATTTAGTATTATATGTGTCCATTTCTGGGGTTGTATGAGCAATGACAGCTGCCAAGAATATCATTTGAATGTTCACGTTTGGCCAGGACAACAAAAATGACCTGTCCTGCGTACAGAATTCTTTCACCAATCGGCTACACTTAGTTAGAAATCCTGGCTTCCAGTTCATTTATCTACAAGATTTGGTATGCTTCATTTGTTATGGAACTATCGGCCTTCCATAGTTGCTGTTTGGGGAGGCTTGACTGTTGTTTTCTAATTTTGCAGGCGAAGGGTTACCGGCCTAAACAATATCGGAATTGTGTTGGTTATTAAATTCATTTATCTAAACACTTATGAGACGTTATGGTCTCATTTTGGTAATTCGTGTGAATTTTAGTCCGCCTGCGGAATTTTCTATTTCTGTCCACACAGGGCCAATGCACACAGATTTTCGCAACCTTCTGTTGCTAACATCGCTCAAAATCGACGTTGGTCCGTCTTATACAAAATGCGGTTGTGCGGGGGAGATATTTAAATTTACGATGGTACGACATTTCGCTATATTTTGGTGAACAGGAAGAAACTTCTGATAATTCTCCTTGACATTGGTCTTCCTTTTTCGTAGCAGACTTCATCAAGCCTTCTGTACGTCACTAATATAGTTCGGCGACAGTAAAATTATTTTTTCGTAAATATACAATTGTGAGGACTGGAATGTGTGTTGATGTGAATATATTTTTGTTTACAAATATAATTTTCCACTTTTATGTTTTGATCATCGTCACCAACCAAATAATAGTAGTTTGAATCGGTGGCGTATTAATCCCTTGCTGACATCTGCGTCACATTGTACAGCTTTTGATCTCAACAGAGCTACTGTTGACTTTATCTTGCAATTATCACATTGTCAATTGAATATTTTCCTATGAATAAGTCGTGATTTGTACATTACATCGCCTGCCAGATTCAAAAACAGCAGTGAAATGTTTGAAGCTTTCAGATCGTGGGAAATGAAATCATTTCCCAACTTTGCCCCCAAACCCACGTAATCATAACAAACGTGTCGCCCGAACAAAATCAAGCGTTTGTGGTCATCCATTTTCCCCTGAGCGTTCTCACCACGTTGGTGAGGAAATGATAAATATGCTTTCTCCGAGTATGGAGTGTGAAGTCTTTTATTTACAACTCAGGCATTCGAATTACCGATCTATTCCTTGTTAATCCTGACGGTTACTTATGCGGCTGGCAATTTCTTTGTCTTCAAAAGCAAAATAAAAAATAAAAAAAAAAATTTCAAAAGTGGATAAATTCGGGTTTTGTATATTTTTGTCATTATTTTGGTATATAATATGTCGTTATTCACCGATCTAATTCGTATTTAGGGCATTGTGAAATTTTCAAAAGAATGTCCAAAGTTACGTTGGACGACCCCTTAAATCGTCATAACGAAATGTTTTCTCGTTATAACGAGATGTTATAACCGGACCTTCACTCGAAAGTTTCAGTTAAATCAGTATTTACTTTTACACATGCCTCCGTTAACCTATATATGTTTCGTATTGAACGGTACATGTTCCCATCAACTCCGACCAATTTTAGAAGTCTGAACAGCAACAAATTGCGGTCAACACGATCAAATGCCTTCTGAAAACCCATGAATGCCGCAATAATCTCATTCTTGCCCCGAGTCAACGCCCGAAGGAGTAAATATTTTCAACGCACGAGCGCCTTTGTCTGAATCCACACTGTTCCTTCACAATTAAACCATTGTCTTCGGCACACATCATCAGCCTGTTGTTCAACAACGTGTCATACGTAATAGTTACTGATCTGGAGGTATTCATGAATTTGAACAACCTGCCAACGTGCGGTGTGTGGCGCCGAGACGCGAAGCGGCTAGGTGTTACAGCAAGTTGGTAGGTTGTTCAAATTCACGAATACCGACAGCGAGGTTAGTAACTAACTAACACGCCAATTCACAGTAAGTGAGTACAGGTGTTCAAGTGACGTACAAGTGACGTCATTTGAACACAGTCTATTGTTCTATCGGGTATTTCACGACTCTTACCCGGAGAAGACAAAGGAATTGGTGTGTAAAATTTATTACATGTGAAAATTAAGGACATACCACGATAATTAAGCGGGATTCTTGGATCAAAAGATTTATTTTTCGGGATAGAGCAAAAGAAAAAAAAATCCAAAGAGAGGGAATAATGCCGGTGTCAAAAATAACTGAAACAAACGATGTAAGACTTTGATTACATTTGGTGGCTTTAAGGGCCAAAATAAGTAATGGAATTTTGTTTATTTTGAAATTTTCACCTCTCATATTCCTTCAATTCAGATTAAATATACACAAATTATACATCAAAATGAAGGTTGGGATGTATAGAACACGAAACACATATGTAATCAACTCATAGAGTCGACTGTAGGCACCACTGGTTCCTGGAAGTCTGCTACTGTATTCGCACCAGAACAGATAATAAAATAATATTTCATCAGAACAACTTGTGGCCAAATGTGCTTCATATATCCAAGAACAAAGCTAGGCATTCAAAACACTTTCGAATACAGCGATAGGTCTGCATTTTGGAAAAGGACAACACTGTCTGCGTTTTTGTATTGAAGATGGTTTCCATGCTCGACAGACATGCGCAAATCACTCGTTACCACGAATTTCCATCGAAAAACAAAATCGTAATTCTAAGAAATTTCAACAGGTATCATGATACCTTGCATTGAATATGGCAACTGTGCAATCTCTATCTAATAACAGTATACTGTATGAAGGCGATCTTTTTCATTAATTGATTTTAGACGGCGTTGTTTGTACATGCTTTTTCTGTCCGATGACGTCGACAAGAAATCGAAAGTATACTCATACGTAAACAAAAGCAAAGCTTTGGAATTTTCCCCATTGCAGCTCTGTCGCCGTGTTTTGAAGAATTTTTATCCCCTAGCCTTGTTCTTGGATATGTAAAGCACATTTGGCCACAAGTTGTTTTCGTGAACTATTATTAAATTATCAGTTCTGGTGCGACTACGGCAGCAGACTTCCAGGAACCAGTGGTGCCTGCAGTCGACTCTATGAGTTGATTACATATGTGTTTCCTGTTCTATACATCCCAACCTTCATTTTGCTGTACACTTTGTGTATATTTAATTTGAATTGAAGGAATATCAGAGGTGAGAATTTTCAAAATAAACTAAATTTCATTACTTATATAGGCCCTTAAGGCTTCATGTGCGATTTTATAGCAACCTACGGACTTTCTGTTTTTGGCTTTTTTACGACACTTTCTATTTCTCCTATTTCAATAAGTCTGTTTAGCGACAAATTCAGTTCATCAATGGATCCAAATATTTGTGCTTTTCGGCGAAAATATTTCTGAAGAAATCCTTATCAAACTCCAGCCCTTTTTCGGTATCTAGATTAAATAATCCACAATAACGGCAGTCCATTCGTCCAAAACTTCTGATTTGTTCCTTGTCATACCGTTTTCACACACGACTTCGTCTTGAAGTTTAATTTTTTTTTTTGCCCAGGAGCCAAGCTATTAATTTTGTTTCAGAACAACTTTGGGTGTTCGTCGGTCAATACTTCCGTTTGCAACATCAGATTCTTTTTATAATCTTTTTCTAAATTTGCCTAACACAAATTTATAATTTTTATGATTTTTATTTCAAATTTAAAAATTTCTTTGCCTTCTCATTGATGGGTGTCCATAAATTCGTTAGGTCCTGATTCCAGTAGGGTTTTACAAATTGAAATTTTTTGGGAAACGAGAACAATCAAAATTTGGAACGCACAATTTGATTTTGTCTATGACCGTATTAACAAATTTCTCATGCATTGTATCTACTTCATCCTGTGCCTCATGACAGAGCTCATTTGTCTGATAATCTCGTTAACCCTTTACCTAACGTGAAAAGCAGACGACACTTGCAAAAAAAAATTATTGAATAACTAATTTTTTTCATTTTTTGTCTCAAAAACATAGGTTATGACCCCTCGTTGGAACGAGCTCGACGAGCTCGTTCCAACGAGGGGTCATAACCTATGTTTTTGAGACAAAAAATGAAAAAATAATGAAAATTAATTGGCAATTTTTGAGAATAGCGCTGGCCGGTTTTGGCCGTTACGTTGGGTAAAGGGTTAAGGGACCGAAATGCCAGTTCCGAAGTCATGAAATGATCAGGCAGCGGGATTTTCAGTTTAGTATGACTAGCCCGTTCCGATTTTTTAGAAATATTCTTGACCATTTGTTTTCCGGCTTCTTTGGTCGAACTGTTGAACTGACAGTCCACTTCACTATAGCCGTGAACTTATGACTTCGATGAAGCAGACCGTACTTTACTCCACACAAAAATGTTTTACGAACATTCTGTACATATTACTTAATCTATCTTTGTCTTATGCTGTCTGTTTCTTCTGCCCCCTGTCTATTTGCTTTACTCTTATTCCTCTTTGCTGTACTCTTTCTCTCCTTACCAGCTTGAATACAATTTGCTCAAGCAGAGATATTGCCGAGCAGTGAGCTTGTGTTCTACGTATCAGATTATATCATCAGCCACATAACGGGTCACAATGATCTACACCGTGCCCGGATAGGTACCTTCAGCATCGTAGTTCACGTTCGCAGCCTAAGGCACAAGCTATCAAAGCATCAGTCTAATTGTGTTTCCGTGACATAACTGTTCATTGGGTACTATACAAAATCAATCGTCATGCATGTTAAAAAATGAGATGCACAATACAAGTGTCCCCAACATGTTGATCACGCCATAAATAGCTCAACAGCTGTGAGAATATAAAACATAGTTGTCACTATTGTGTCAGCCCTTTATCTGGGGATAATTTTATTACAGTCTGGTGACATTGAACCTAATCCCGGTCCTTGCTCCACCAGGTCGCACATTGATGAAAATAATTTGAAAGTTTTTCACCTTAATATTCAAAGCTTAAAGCCTAAGTTAGATATTAACGAAAGCGATACCTCGTCCAATGGTATCTTGACGTTTACTGAAACATGGCTGCAGAACAACGATCCCAAATACGATATATTAATCCACGGGTTTCACGAACCATTGCGACAAGATCGATCGTCAAGGGGAGGCGGGGTTGCTATCTACCTTCTACCTTAAGAATACTATCTCCTTTCGACGGCGGCCCGATCTCGAGGTACAGAACACCGAGTATCTATGGGCTGAAATATTCAATAAACACAAGAAATCTTTATTGTTGAAGGTTTTCTTCCGCTCACCAAACAGTCCCCCAGAAATATGGGATGCAATATCAGCATCGATCGAAAAAGCACGAGACACGTCAATTTCCGATTTAGTTGTTACTGGCGATTTTAATGATAACCAACTGGTTTTCTCAAAAGGAAGTTTTGCTGACATAAGAAATGTTTTTAATCTGAGACAGCTTGTGAGTGAGCCAACCTGCTTTACGGAGTCGTCAGGGGGCGCGGTGGCGTTGCGGTAACCTGTTATCGTCAGATCACCGAAGTTAAGCAACGTCGAGCCCGGTTAGTCCTCGGATGGGTGACCGTCTGAGCGATCGATTCGGTCTCCCGCGTTGTGTCCTTGGGCAAGGCACTTAACCCCGATTGTCCACATGGGAGCACGATGACGCCGTGTACTGAGGCGCACTGCATGTCGATGGTGCACATGTCTTCAACCAATCTAACCCTGTCTGTGCTGCAGTGCGGAGTTACGATGATGGGGAGCTGGCAGCTGCTCGTCGTCGCTCGGTGGTTCTATGACCAGGCTAAAATCTGGAGTCTGGAAACAAAGGGTTAACCCAGATACTTCGAGAAAAGCAGATTTATAAATTAATGATTTGATGGATAAACACATTAAGATGTTTTCAACTCTTACAGTCCATCACAATGCCTACTTGATTAATACAAGAGTCTACATGTTATTTTAACAGCTACTAAAGTTGATTATTTTATTTTAATAATGCTACTTGGAAATTGTACATATAAAAGCATGTTAACTCTGTAAATTTGGTAATTCGGATATCCGATTGCAAGAAAGTTGGACGGAGAGTTTAGTAACCGCTCCCGTCAACATTTTGTATTACATGTACGCTGCAGTCCAGTTAATAAATTTGTTACATAGTGTAAAAACTTTTAGTCTCAGTAGTTTGTGGAGTGAGATCCCCGGTACGAAATAACTTCGCGACCAGCTCCTCCGGTCATAATTTGATGGAGCAATTCGGGCATACGGTGACTTTTTAGCTCACCTTGAGATATCGGAAGGACATTTCTGAGTCAAAAATGTGCAGTGTGATTCCCCTAAACATTGTGAACCTATTGCAGAGCTTAAACGTGGAGAGATTAGAACTGTCTTGGGAACTTCAAGCAGAAACACACGAGACCAGTCTTATTGTTAAGTGGAAGAAACCAGCGTCATGTGCAAAGAAGCCGAGATCAGCAGCAAAACGTTCTAGAGACCGAAAGTGTCAGGAAAATTTCATTATGAGGAAACAAAGAGACGTCTACGTCCATGAAAGTAGTGGAAATGATCATAAGGATATTTGTGCTTCTGTTCCGAGTACAGGGAAGAAACCTGATATGGGAAAACAAACGTTTTCTTTATCTGCTGTAAACTTGGACAAAAAATCTCAACCAAATGGCATTAGTACACCCACCCAAAATGTGTCTGCTACATCAGACATGCCCGATAAAAGCGTTCGTCACGCGAAAGGCCACCTTGTCGGGTACATCTGAACTTAGCGCGTTCGGCACTATGATGTCAAAAAACATAGCGACGAAAAAGGCCGACGAGAGAGGTGGAATCCCTTCAGAAGCTAAGAACATTTATTCCTTAGGTGACAAAACTGTCGGAAAAAGAAATACGCGGAAGAAATTTAGTGTCTCAACCAGGGGCTCTAAAATAAATTCATCATATAAAGTGGACAGGGTTGATAGCAATTCGGTTTCTATAGATTTACCAAAACGTCGGAAACTCAATTCTCGTTTTGGAAACATAAACTCGAATAAAAGGTTCCGAAATCCGAATGAAATAGTGGACATTTTATGTGGCCATGTTTCACCACAGGGTTCAAAAATCTCTTGTGTAGAGTACTGTGATGGCAACATACAAGAAGTGTCTTTCGAATCGGTACCTATTGTTATAAGAGACCGAATAGATCCAAACTGGTCTACTTGGTTTAGTGGATAAAAATATGTGCACTGATATGTTCATCTATATTACATATAAAATGCAATCAGTTTATTCCTTTCGTATATTACATTTACTAGTGCTAATTGAGAACTTACCCTGACTTCTAAAATATTCAGGAACAATGTACCCAAATGCCAGGAGGCATATTTTTGGGAGGCAGCAAGGTATTATGCCCAGGCTAAAATCTGGAGTCTGGAAACAATGGGTTAACTCTGATACTTCGAGAAAAGCAGATTTATAAATTAATGATTTGATGGATTAACGCATTAAGATGTTTTCAACTCTTACAATCCATCACAATGCCTACTTGATTAATACAAGAGTCTACATGTTATTTTAACAGCTACTAAAGTTGATTGTTTTATTTTAATAATGCTACTTGGAAATTGTACATATAAAAGCGTGTTAACTCTGTAAATCTGGTAATTCGGGTATCCGATTGCAAGAAAGTTGGACGGAGAGTTTGGTAACCGCTCCCGTCAACATTTTGTATTACATGTACGCTGCAGTCCAGTTAATAACTTTGATACACAGTGTAAAGACTTTTAGTCTCAGTAGTTTGTGGAGTGAGATCCCCGGTACGAAATAACTTCGCGACCAGTTCCTCCGGTCATAGTTCTCTCCGGGTGCTCCGGCTTCCTCCACCCGTAAAACTGTGACGGTCATGATTAGCCATTGTGCATAAGTATGTGACCTTAAACACCAATAAATAAATAAATAAATAAATAAATAAATAAATAAATAAATAAAAAAATAAATAAAATAAATAAATAAATAAATAAATAAATACGGAGTCGTCAGCCTCTCTGATAGATCTCTTTGCTGTAAGCGACTCTGTCAGGGTAAAAGATTGTGAGGTCTTAGAACCAATCATCCCGGAAATGATACGCTACCACTGTCCGGTGTCGATTGAGACTGATTTTTCTAAACCTATCTCTTTGTCATTTAGGAGAAGAATATGGCTGTACTCTCGGGGTAGGTATGAAGCACTGAACGCTGCCCTCGTCGTCTGGAATTCTCGTTTTGATAATAGATGCCTTGATACTATCACCTCTTACTTCACCAATAAAATACTCGACGTTGCATCTAAATATATTCCCAACAAAATAATTACTTCGCGACTTGAGCAGACGAAATGGTACCACAACGAAATCAGACTTCTCACTAGATTTTTCGATTTCAAGAAGTCGAGAGATTCACCTATTCCGCTTGTTTTTTTAGGTAGCGGCGAAATAAGATTGCGTATGGAGCTGGTAGGTTTTTTAGGCTATATTAAGTGCATAGCCGATAGAAAACTCTCTATAGTGTCTAACAATTCTTTCGACAATACTATTTTACATTGGCGTGAATGCTGTATGGTTAATGTCCAAGTTAGGGGTAAATAGCAAACCTGTTGAACAGATCGTGTATACTTAGTAATAACAACATTTGCGTATGTGCCATCATAGATTGTGGCGAATGTTTTCGTAGCAGCGATTCCAAACTTTCAGCGTTTGTTTTTGAAGTTCGCCCAAACTCGGTCATTTTATTAGGAAGTCCCAAAACCAAGCATGGACCTCGTTGGAACCGTCACCCACCTCGAACATGCACGTATGCTCTCCTGACATTCAACATGATATAATGCGAAATGAATGAACATTTTATGGAAATCGGACAAGAATTGTCTGAAATATAGCGCTTTGATGAGTAGAGGTAATTGTTTGAATTTGGTCCTTTTCTAGCGGGTGCGTCCTGGCGCTAGGTGTATGCCTGGGATTGTGGCAGTGCCCCCACCCACTCCCCCCTCTAAGGTGGTTCCGTTTTAAACTTTTGATTCACAGTTACTGGTGGAGAGATGCTGGTGACTGAAAGATGCATCTTGTACAATGGAGCCAAATGGGCCCCGACAAGCTGGTAACAGTTAGATAATTGCCAAAAATGAAAGGGGGACGAAAATCGCGCATCGGTTAATAGCGAACAAGCGGTAATTTGGCTAATGTGACATAAAAACAGACAGTAGTATCCCTCATAGGTCCACTGTGTCCAGACCACGACGACAGCTACCCGAAATCTTCAGATGTTGTTCTACTATCCCTGCTCGACAGGTTACTATCTTTGTGGAGTGGCGTGACCGCGTGGGAACAAAGTGGTTCACGTAGAAACTGAGGGTACGATACGTCACTACTCTATTCCCAATGCAGTGGCGTTTCCACTCACAATTTACCTGCCACCGGTCGAGTTTGGCATTATTTCTGTCTATTTAATGAACTCTTCAGCTTTAAATATTCGCACATTTATATGGGACAGAAAGTGTGGATGTAAACTGCTTATTTTCGAGATCCCAGCAGAAACTGGCAACTCGATCCGGTGGCGAAAAAGCCGTCATTTGGCGAATTCGACATTCAAATTGAACAGACACAGTGTCGGATATACGCCATTTGTGTCCAGTCCCTGCAAGGCAGCTACTTGAAATTCTTAGAATGTGTTCTCCTTTACCAGCCCGACAGTTTAGTATCTTTTTCGAGTGCCGAGACCGCGTGGAAACACCATGGGTCAGGTGGAAACCGAGGGGACGATTCGTCCCTACTTTATTATCAATTCAACGACTTTTCCATTCATTATTTCCCTGTCACCTGCTGAGTTTGGCATTATATCTGGCTATTTGATGAACTGTCCAACCATAACTATTTGTAGCTTTATGTGGCATCGAAAGGTCACTGGACGGTTACCAATATATTCAGGGATTGATTTTACGAAAATAACAATATTCCGACTGTACCCACTTGGGAACTCCCAAATCTGCCAAGGGTTAAACTTCTAATAATAACGTATAAAACAGAAGTTGTCATGCTATGGTTGCTGCATGCAGGCATAGAAAACATTCGGCACTCAATGAATTGGGAATGGAGTAAAATGTCCCTTAAACCAACGAAATTCTGAAAAATGAGAGTTTTTTTCTACGGCACCTATCTTTATGTAACCGAGACAGGGATTGCGTTAAACTTTACAGCAACCTTATAAAAGAAAATATTCTTGGAATTGAACTGTCAATCCGAATTATGAAAGCATTTTCAGATATTCTATTCCAAACTACCACTGCGCGCTTACCTATAATATGTAATTTTATGAAAATAACAATTATTCCGACTGCACCCATATAGGCAGTCTCCAATCTGCCAAGGGTTCAATTTTTAATAATAACATATAAAACGAGTGCCGAGACGGCGTGGAAATACAGTGGATCAGGTGGAAACCGGGGGCGGGGGGACGATTCCTACGTACTTTATTCTCAGTTGAACGACTTTTCCATTCATTATTTACCTTTCACCGGCCGAATTTGGCATTATATCTGCCTATACAACAGCACATATGCTCGGTAATCAATTGTGAAAGAGGACATGCAAATAATTTTTCGATATTCCATTTCAAAGTGGAAGAAAAGTGAAGTCAAAATGAGCGAATTTTAGGTAGACTTTTAAGGTACTCTGATTCAAGGCCCGAAAACTGGGTGAAAGTTAAAACTTTGAATAAAACATATCACAGCAAAATTGATTTTGGATGAACGCCCTATCTTCTCATGGGAAATGCTTTGAGAAAATATGTCTCCAGTGTTGAGAAATAGCCTGTGAAAGTTGGCGAAAACAACAATTATTCCGACAACACCCTTATGGGAACTCTCAAATCTGCAAGGGTTAAACTCAGGGTTAAATTCTATTGCAATAAAAATCAGTAAAAGAGGGTTAACCAACTGTGCTCTTTCACACTGGCATGAATGTGGTATGGTTAATGTCGAAGTCAGGGCAGACAGTAGAGGCTTTTTTCGGGCAAGCAGGCAGGTATTTTTAACAACTCTTCCAACTGTACTCTCACGCAGGCATGACAGGTGAATGGTTAAACTCGAAGTTAGGGACGGCTTGCTGTCAGACACCTAGTAGGCAGACAGACTGATAAACTGTATTTCATTATTCCATCCATAATTGCTGGAAATCCATATCTACTTCTCTGAAACCACACGCACAGGGTTAAATTAGAAATCAACAGCATCACAGCAATATTGCTTGGGAAATAGTGCGAGCACACATTTATCAATTCTGTTGCACACTGGCATGAATGTTGTATGGTTAATGTCGAAGTCAGCGCAGGCAGGTAGGCTGGTGGGCGGTTTAACAGGCTTTTTCGGGCTGGCAGGCAAGCAGGCAGGCAGGCAGGCAGGCAGGCAGGCAGGCAGACATTTCTAACAACTCTTCCGATTGTACTCTTTCACACAGGCATGACAGGTGAATGGTTAAAATCGAAGTTAGGGCGGGCTTGCTGCCAGGCAGGTAGGTAGGCAGATAGACTGACAGACTGCATTTCATAATATTCTAGCCATAATTGCTGAAAATCCATATCTACTTCTCTGAAACCACGTGCACAGGGTTAAGTTAGAAATCAACAACATCATAGCAATACTGCTTAGGAAATAGTGTCACCACACATTTATCAATTCTGTTGCAATACAAATCAGCAGAGGAGGGTTAACAGACTGTTCTCTTTCACACTGGCATGGCTGTTGTATGGTTAATGTTGAAGTCAGGGCAGGCGGGCATTTCTGATAACTCTTCCGTCTCTACTCTTTAACACAGAAATGACTGGTGAATGGTTAAAATCGAATTCAGGGCGTGCTTGCTGTCAGGCAGGTAGGTAGGCATACACACTGACAGACCGTATTTCATATTACTCTAGCCATATTTGCTGGAAATCCATATCTACTTCTCTGTAACTACGCGTGCAGGGTTAAGTTAGAAATCAACAGCATTGTTGCAATACTGCTTTGTTGCAATAAAAATCAGTAAAAGAGGGTTAATGAATATTTTGAAAAGTGAAGTTTTTCAGGCAGTGCTCTCTATCAAATAGGAAAAACAGTATCTGGAGAATGCTGGTCGCCTAAAATCAAATAACACAAATAAATAAAACCAAACACCTGTTGTCAATCACAGCTTAACACTTACTAATAAGAAGCTTGATAATGTTAACATAATTATAGCAGCAAACGGAAACGCTCTTATAAAGAATTTGATGGTACTCCAATTCAAGGCCCGAAAACTGGATGAAGAGTAAAATTTTGAATAAAACATATAACAGCAAAATTGTTCTAGGATGTACTTTGAGAAAATATGTCTCCAGTGTTGGATAAAACAACAATTATTCCGACAGTACCCTTATGGGAGCTCTCCCAAATCTGCCAGGAGTTAAACTTGTTATAATAACATATAGAACAAAAGTTGTCATACTTTGACTGCCTCATGCAACCAGAGAAAACATTCAGCGGTCAATCAGTTAGAAATGGAGTAAACTGACACTTAAAATTACCAAATTCTAAAAAAATTGGAGTTTTCTTGGACGGCACCTACTTTTAGGAAACCAGAATGGTCATAGGGTTAAACTTTACAACCAAAGTTACAACATCAGATATGTTTGGTAATCGATTGTGAATACGGACATGCAAATCATCTTTCGATATTCCATTCCAAAGTGGAAGAAAAGGGAACTCAAAATGAGCGAATTTTTGGTAGACCTTTAGGGTACTCTGATTTTAGGCCCGCAAACTAAGTGAAGGTTAAAACTTTTGATAAAACACAAAACAGCAAAATTGTTCCTGGATAAATCACCTATTCCGCTTGTGTTTTAGGCAGCGGCGAAATAAGATTGCATATAGAGCTGGTAGGTCTATTTAGGCTATTCTGAGTGCATAACCAATAGAAAACTGTATCTTACAATCTTCCGACTGTTCTCTTTCACACTGGCATGAATGTTGCATGGTTAATGTCGAAGTCAGGACAGGCAGGCACGCAGGCGGGCAGGCAGGCAGGCAGTCTGGCGGGCGGGTGGGCAGAGGCGGGCACGGACGGTTTGGGCGTAGGCGGGCGGAGGCGGACAAGCGCATGCGGGCCGGCGCGGGCGGGCAGGCGCAGGCAGGCACAGACAGGCATTCAAGCAGGCGCAGGCAGACGCGCATGCAGAGACGCAGGCATGTAGACACAGGCAGGCATTCAGACAGGTGCAGGCAGGAACGCATGCAGGCGCGCAGGCAGACACAGGCAGGCGCGCAAGCAGGCAGGCACATAGGCAGGTGCGCAGGCGGGCCGGCCGGCAGGAAAGACGGCAGGAAGGACGGCAGGCCGGCCGGCAGGCAGGCAGGAAGGCACGAAGGCATTTCTAATAACTCGACCAACTGTACTCTTTCACACAGGCATGACTGTTGAATGTTTAAAATCGAAGTCAGAGCGAGCTTGGTGCTAGGCAGGTAGATAAACAGACAGACTGCGGGCAGGCTCAGGCAGGCAGACCGCGGGCAGGCGGGAGCGGGCAGGCACACAGGCAGGCAGGCACAGGCAGGTGGGCAGACAGGCTCGGGCAGGCGCACAGGTAGGCGCACAGGCAGGCGCAGGCAAGCGCTCAGGAGGGCTGGCGCGCAGGCATTTCTAACAACTCTTCCAACTGTTCTCTTTCACACAGGCATGACAGTTGAATGGTTAAACTCGAAGTCAGGGCAGGCAGGCAGGCAGGCAGGCAGGCAGGCAGGTAGACAGGCAGGCGCGCAGGCATTTTTAACAACTCTTCCAACTGTAGCCTTTCACACAGGCATGACTGTTGAGTGGTTAAAATATACTCGCCCAAAAAAGAAAATGTGCACTGCAGAAATTGATCAAACTCCCCAAAAATTTCGTAGGTGTAAAGAGTGTTAACCTGTTCATGAATAAGTTATTTTGAACACAAAAACAGCTTTCCCCGTTAAAATTGCATTAACGTTAAATGACGTGCTGCACGTTTGTGAAAAGGCATGTTTTGCACGTGGAGAGTCTGAAAATTCATGCAGCAGTGTGAATCCTTGGGTATTTAAACACTAAAGTAAGGCCTTCCTATCGTTTACATTCAAACTTGCGCTGCTGTTAAAACGACTCCACATTAGCATGCCAAGACTGACAATGAATCAACGTCTCCTTGTCCTGGGTATGATTAGAGCTGGTAGAACACACAGAGAGGTTACCCAGCATTTGAACTGCCACCGTAACATTGTAGACAGGCTAGTCCATCGACATGCACAACATGATGACGTTCGAGGCCGACCCCGCTCCGGGAGACCTCGAGTTACCACCCCTGCACAAGATCGGTATATCCGTGTCGTCCATCTCCAGAACCGGCAACAAACGGCAACGACGACAGCCAGGAACATCCCTAACCTGAGATGGATACAACCTCAAACAGTAATCAACCGGCTGAGAGAAGACCTGCAATTCGTCCGATTTTGACGTTACGTCATCGTCGTGCTCGACTGCAGTGGTGTAGAGTAGCGGTAGGGTTAGGGTTAGCCTAACCTAACCCTAACCCTACCCTAACCTAAACCTAACCTAACCCTAACACTAACCCTAACACTAACCCTACCTAACCTAACCCTAACCCTAACCCTACCTAACCCTAACTTAACCCTACCCTAACCCACTTCCATGCGAACTTGTTCGCTTCCATGAGGCGTAGATGCACAGCAGTAGTCGATGCAGACGGAGGTCATACCAGATATTGAGTGTGAGACTTTTGTGTTTAACCCTTAGTGTCTTTGACTCTCCATGGCACCAAGAGTATTCATCGTAGCGAAATGAAATTTCTCGTGTTGATCACAAATTGATTCATCTGTGAATGAATAAAATTTCCATGAATGAAAATGATATACATCTTTTTTTGGTGTTATTTTTTAGAATGCACACTTTCTTTTTTGGGAGAGTATAGAAATGAAAGTGGGCAGACAGGCAGGCAGGCATAACTACTCTTCCAACTATACTCTTTCACACAGGCATGACTGTTGATTGGTTAAAATGGAAGTCAGGGCAGGCAACTCTTCTGACTGTACTCTTTCACACAGGCGTGACTGGTGATTAGTTAAAATCGAAGTCAGGGCTGGATTGATGTCAGGCAGATAGATAGGCAGACAGACTACGCGCAAGTGCAGACAGACAGGCAGGCGCAGGCAACCGCAGACAGGCACGCAGGCAGGCTCAAGCAGGCACGCATGCAGGCAGAAAGAAAATTAACAAAGTTTGTTATTCATTCATAGTGATATGAAGTATCATTTGTAGCTGCACTGTGTTGCAGGAAGCTGCCGTCTGAGTTTTGGTAGGTGATCGAGATAGTGCATGCATATCAATTTACGCACATTTCTCCATGCCCCAGACAACGCATCGACCCACTCATAAGTCAATTACAACAACGCAGAACTAGGTTACCTGGCGATACAACAACTTTTAATATACACCTCTTAATACACCATACACAGTGAACACCACACATGTACGTATTCTCAAGGCTCGTCAGCCTGAAAACTGTTCATTCAGTTTCCTTCAAGTGCACCTCCAACGTCGAAGATGTCAGCCGAGACCTGTTCTTCCAGAGACCATTGCTACTGTGTCGCCATGCAGACTGCAAGAAAAAATAAAACGAATCTCAAAAAAAAAAAAAAAAAAAATGGCAAAAACGTGCGTTGCAAAGGTGTAGAATGAAATTAAATAAAAATTGCCAACGTCGTCTTGCTGTTGTCGAATCGCCCCAAGATGACCACACGTCACCAAAGTACCCGTATATTCACTCACTTATCTCCCTTGATACCCTTGATGGACAACGGTCGATGTTCTGACCACACCATGGAGAAAATAGTTTCCGTTTAATTCGTCCCTCAAACAACAGAAACAATTTGTATAAAGATGTGACTACGTCGGTACTTGATTGTCATTCTACATAAAATCCGGTGCCACAGCCTCCCCACTCTCGCAAATATTGTAAGAGTGGCTGAGTTGCTGTCGTTTACTGACCTCTGTAATGACCCCTGCAGGTTGATAGCCCGTTCTATGGGGTCTCGAGCGAGACACCTTTTAACACGAACCAAAACATGCACAGACTGAACCATTCTATACAACAACTAGTGGATTTCACGCATTTACTGTTCACCTTACTGTTTAACTGAAAGGCGTGAAATTATCAGAAATACGTTTGACCTTTACCCAACATAATGGTTGAAACCGACCAACACCATATGCAAAAGACAATCTGCAGTTTCATTATTTTTTCAAATATTTCCCCTGCAAAACACAGCCCAAAACCCATCACTGGGGCGAGCTCATCGCGTTCGCTCCACCGTCAAGACAGAGGCTGTGTCCAGAAGGAAAAATCTGAAAAATTTGTCGTTTTCTGCAGCCAACAACTTATTATTAAAACGTTGTGTTAGGTAAATGGTCCATGCGACTCAACCTAAGCAACGCACAGTGCTCATCCAGACTGTGTAACGTCGCTACAAGTAACATATAAACATTTCATGGTGTTATAAACGCCGATCGCAATCTGCGTTGTCACTACATTATCGTGACAAAACAGTATATACAAAATGAAGAAGTGGTTAACCAGTTAGTAGTGAACTGATTGTATCCCACCTTAAATTTATTTCCTTTGAACGTTTATTCGAGTATGTATATTTGGACATGAGGTCTAGATTTCTGTAGTGTCTTAGTTGTTCAATAAATCTTGTATAGGTTGGTAAGTTATTTTTCACTTTGCAGGAATAAATAAACTTCCTGTAGATCAACATATAGAAGTCTGTTGTGTTATTGGGAGTGGTGTGGGTATTTCTGTAGCCTAAAATAATATATTCCGGGGTGAAGGGAAACTCAACATCACACTTGTCCTTCAAATGTACCCAAAAATTCAGAAGAACTGTTTTCGCCACAGAACATTCAAAGAACAAGTGAAGTATTGACTCCTTTGTATTGCAACAGAAAGTACATAGTTCCGTTTCAGAGAGTCTGCATTTGTAAAGTTTTGAATTCGTATACAAAATCTGGTGGACAATTTTGAAATGCAAACTTTGTAAATATGTATCATCCGTGATTGTAAATGGGATTTTATATATAAACTTCCAGTCATCTGAGTGCAGATTTATATCCACAACCTCAGTCCATTTATTCTGCATATGAATGGAGGGTGTTGTGTGCAGTTCTAGAAATTTAAAATAAAAGGTTCGGGAGACTTTATTAGTGAATATTTTTCAGAGGTTTATTGGATTTGGTCGCTGTTTTCCAAGCTTTGGGTAATGCATTTATAATACCCTGAAAAACTGTAAATGGGGTATTGATGTTATACTTGTTGGAGAAGTCAGAGAAGGTTAGGAGGCTGTTGTTGTCAGATACCAGGTCATCTACAAAGTAAATGCCTTTATTACACCAAGTTTTATTGAAAAAAAGTTGTCCGTTAATTTTTATTTCATTATTTAAGAAAATAGTTTCGCCTAATATGTCTGCGGGGGTTGTGTTGCTGTTATTGTCCAAAAGAGCCCAGGACAAAAGAACATCCTTCCAGAAAGTGTTCACATGTTTTCCAACTACTTTTAAACCTTCTTTGTGTAAGTGCCAAAGTTTGTAAGTTCCGAACAATTCTAATTCGTCAGTTGCAAGGGTTTTCCATGCAGCCAACGAGGTGGGGTCCATTAGTTTCTTAATCCAAATCATTTTTAAAGCATGACTAAAAGTTTCAAACGTGGGGAAATTTAATTCCACCATTTTCAAAAAGGTCAAAAATTGTTGTACATTTTTCAACTTTTCCGGACCATAAAAAATTATAAAAAATTGTTTGAATTTTATTAAATAACTCCTTTGGTGGGTCTGGTAAAACCATAAAACAATGTGTCAGAATTGGTAAAGCCAAAGTTTTTATAATGGTATTTTTCCGATTATTGTTAAGTTACGAAATGACCAATCACTTAACAATTTTTCAATTTTCTGCATTTTGTTAGTGTAATTATTTAGTATTTAATTGTCGCTAGATAGATTAAATTCAATCCCCAAAATTTTGAATGATCTGGAATGATTCTAAACGACTTGTTCGTTTATTGATAGTGTTTCACCACAACCCCGCTTGGAACTTATCCATACAACTTCCGTTTTATCAAAATTAACATTTAAGCCAGAAATGGGTGAGAATTGTTTAACCATATTCAGGCCATTGTCTAAAGAGTATCCACCATCACTTAAAAACAGGGTGGAGTCATCAGCGTATTGACTTATTAGGTGTTCAGAATTTTTTATCTTTATTCCATTTATATTGGGGTTAAATTTTAGAGACGCGCTAAGAATTTCCACACTAAGAATAAAAAGATACAGCGATAAAGGATCACCTTGCCTTACGTCTCGTTCTATATTAAATCTTTCAGAACAATGACCATTATTAAGTATGCATGCAACTGGAAATGTTGCTATAGAAGGTTTGAAACCACCTTATCATAGAGGGTCCAAAATTAAAAAAATCCATCGTCTTTTGGATAAAGATCCATTCCAGGGAATCGAAGGCCTTTTCGAAATCTATCTGAACTAGGATGCCTGGAATGTTTAGTTTCTCACATTTAGCAATTAAGTCGAAAGTTAATCTAATACACTCCCCAATATAACGACCTTTCATAAAACCGAGCTGGGTGTCTGAAATTAAATTGGGAAGAACTGTTTTTACTCGGTTTCCAATTGCTGCGGATCCTATTTTTGTATCTATGTTAATTAGGGATATTGGGCGCCAATTTTTTTTATGTATTCCTTAGGTTTGTTTTGTTTTGGTATACATGTAATAATTCCGAGTCTCTGTGTAGTTGAAAGTTGTTCCAATTCATAGCCACAATTCAACGAGTTTATTACTTAATTGCCGATGTCTTTCCAAAAAAATTTATAGAACTCGGCGGTGAAGCCGTCAGAACCAGGTGTTTTATTGTTTTGCATTGCTTTAAGGGCATTCAAGCCTTCCGAAGGTGATAATGGCCCTTCGAGAGAAATTTTTTCGTCACTGCTTAAAAAGTTAAAAAGAGGGTACTTTTGTCAAAAAAGTATCATCTCTATCAAGAGGTTGATTATTAGATAGTTTTGATGAATATAAATTTTCGTAAAAAGATTTTTGTTCGGTTAGAATCTCATGTATATTAGTAATTTCCGATCCATCATCCTTTACTAACTTGAGGATAGTTTTTTCCGTATAATGTCTTTTTTCCAAGTTGCTGAAGTACTTAGTAGGTTTTTCCCCCTCCATTTTCCATTTTAATTTGTTCTCATTATTATTCCCTGAAGCTTTTTATCCCTAATGGTTTTAAGTTCATTTTCAAGTGATCTCATTTCTTCTGACACTGCCTCATCCCACCTGTCGAGCTCAGTATTCAGAACTTTTAAGTGATCTTCTATTTCTTGTTGCCTTTTGTCCGTCTTACGTTTTTCAGAAGAGGCGTATGCTATACCTTTCCCTCTTATCATAATTTTTAGTGTTTCCCAAAGTAGCTGATTATTTATAGTATAACTTCCTGTGTTATCATTTGTATATTGGTCTATTGTTTCAGCTATAACTTATTTAATAGCAGTTACATAGTCTAGATCACTGAGTAGGCTGTTATTAAACTTCCAAATGCCTTTCCCCCGGGGCTGGTTATCAAAAGATAGTTTTATGCTTATTGGGTTATGGTCGGAGCGGAATCTCGTGTGAATTTCTGCCTTTTGAAAAAAGAGTTGCAAGTCTGATGATAAAAGAAAGTAGTCTAATCTCGCCATTTTACTTTCAGGTCCTCTCCAAGTATAACGTTTTTCCTCTGTATTTTCTAAACGCCAGACATCGAATAAGTCAAATTTTTCCATTAAATTCTTTATTTTTGTATTTGCTTTTGGGGTGTTTTTTAGCTTGTATTTAATTGTGTCTTTTTGTAATCTTGTGGAACGTTCCAATCCCCTCCTATTATGCTTGAATCATTACCCATGCTTTCGGTTTTAGAGAATAATTCATCATAGAATTGTGGTCTATCATCATTGGGACCACAGACAACTGAAAGGGTTAATCTTTGATCCTTGATGGTAGCATCCAGAATAATATAATTCCCAGTCTCATCTGAAACACTTTTGTGTATGGTGAACCCAAAAGTATTTTTGAAAAGTATAGCCACGCCTCTGCTTGAACTTGAGTGAGAAAAGAATACAGCCTCATAACCCCATTCACTCCTCCAACAGTTTTCCACTTTCTTGCTCGAATGCGCATCTACCAGAAAAGTTATATCAAATTTGTCCCTGCATCGAGAAAACATGTCTCGTCGTTTATAAGAATCGGAAGATAAGCCACGGCAGTTCATGCTTCCTATTATTATGCTAGCCATTTTGGATGAAGTTATGTGTAGAACTAAAAGTATGTTTACAGCTACTACGTTGTGAATTATTCATTTTTCCATTTTTAAACTTGCATTTATGTACAGAACAGTACATGGAAAGACCTATGAATCTGCAAGGTTTGTTTCCAACACAAACATTGCTTTTCTGTGCAAAGTTGTCAAAAGAAAATCGATTAGATCTGAAATTTAAAGTTTTATCAGTAACAAAAAAGATAATAACAAACAGTAACAAAAGTAAACTCATGTTACTTCCGGTTTTCTTAACAAAACTCCCACCCGTGATTGATATTTACTGAAGGTAGAAATATTTGCTCCTTTCCGCAGAACAGTCATCTCAGGAACGATCCATCACGCGGTCCAGCCAGCATGGGACAACAGCGAAACCGATATACAACACGTGGAGAGCGGACCGCAACCAAATCACCGGCAGAGCGGAGTCATCACCCAAAGTATGACTTTAAAGTTCTGTACATATCGACAAAAGTGTTAAGCAATGTTTCAGCCGATGGATCTCCGTGTTAAACTCGGAGGTCCATCGGCTGCAACTTTACTTGTGCTTGCTATGCTTCACAAACAAATTTGCAGTTTTTGTTCGGGTGGAATTCCCACTCCGCGGGCGATCCAGCAACAACTCACCCTCCACGTACTGTATGCGTCTTCACTGTTGCTTCAAATATTTTTTATTTTTTGGGGGGTGGGGGGGGGGGGTGCAAAAATTCCTGGAGAGTGTTACAGGCTCAACAATGAGCTCAACGATGGCATTCTTTTACAGCTGCCAGTCATATCTACAGTGATTTTGTGACTTGTTCTGAACGCACCTTTATGTTTATAGATCTATTTCAGGTTTTTGCGTTCTCCGAGTTTGTGCCCTTGTAATGCCATCTTTTGGAGGCCTTGTTGACAATAGATCAAGGCAACTGGGCAGTGATTTCTAGTCAGGTCCTGGCTGCCTTAACTGACAGCCAAGACCCGACTAGAAGTCACTTCTAAGCACTTGGACACATGTATTTATTTTAGTCTGGTGCCAATTCATGACAACTGCCCAGTCCGCCGAGGGTTTAACATTACTGAAAAGCGAGTCAGTCGCTTCTTTCCTGAATGTGGATCTTTGCATTATACCTCAACAGGGACTTGAAATAATTCATAATTCATACGGGCTCGATATTCAGCGATTGGTACAATTTGGTTTGTCGGTAATAATAATAGTAACACATATAGGCCACCGATGTGTCGCGGTTTTCAGGTGGAGAAGGCCTTGGTAACCACTGAGCTCCCAGTTCCCTTCTTGTTCCCAAGATTCGTATCTCCTCCCAACACTCGGAGTCAAAGTGCTTGATGACATCCCTTGCCCCCCATTTCTCCTAATCTGTCCAGTAAGCATATTAACCCTACCATTTGTATCAACCAGTAACTACATGCCCTTCATTCCTGCATCCCACATCCCCATTATAATCAAAATAACTCTAATTCCAATAGACTGGTATTTTGGGCATTTTAGTAGAACGTGTTCAAGGGTATACACCACACCTAATTTCACATCTGGCACTCCTGTTCAACGGTTTCCTAATTCCCTCTCAATTCTAGTTACCGCGGCCTCAGCTTGGACAAACAGTGACCCCACCCCACAAGTTATTGATAGTATCACTTTACAATGCAGTGAGATGTACGAAGCCATGAAATCATTAAGAGTATCTAAGGCGTCCGGTCCTGATCTTTTCAATCCGAGTCTTCTCAAAGAGTGTAAATCATCCTTATGTGAGCTTCTCACAGTCTTGTTCAATGTGCTATTAAAGAACTCGTACTTTCCTTAACTGTTGTGAAATGGCAAATGTATCCCCAGTCTTATAAAAACTCAATTACTAATTATCGTCAGATATCAATTGCTTACCTTCGTGGGTAAAATATTTGAAAATGTGTTTTCAAACGGTTGTGGCAGTTTTTGGTCGATAATAATGTACTTAGTCAATTCCAATCAGGTTTTACTCCGAGTGACTCGACAGTCCTCTGACTTCTACGACGAATTCTGTCGAGCTCTTGATGACGACTAGGAGGTTAGGGTAGTTTTTTTGCGACGTTAGTAAGGCTTTCGACAAGGTATGGCACGTTGGTCTTATTCGGTGTCGCGGGAGAACTACTGTCGTTCCTAAAATCATATCTTTCGGATAGGCCACAGCGGGTAGTAATAGGACCCGATGCCCCAGCATGGATACCCATTAACGCTGGTGTTCCGCAGGGCTCGATACTCGGTCCTATACTGTTTTTAATCTATATCAACGACATTGCCGGAAACTTATTGAGTAACATACGCCTATTTGCTGACGATACTTCCCTAAATTTAACAGTAGAGAATCCTGAGCAAGCCTCGACTTTAATCAACCAAGACCTGGCCACAATCAAACATGGGCCAAGACATAGCTGGTAGAGTTTAATCCCCATAAAAAAGAGAGAGCATGTTGATACCGCGCAAAAACATCCCTGTTGCCCACCCACCACTATTCATTAATAAAATGCCGATGTCTGAAGTAAAAATAAACACTTAGGAGTCATATTAAACAGTTCTTGTTCGTGGGACATTGACCACATCTGCTCGAAAGCTTGGATTCGTTTAGACTTATTAAGAAAGCGGAAGATCAACCTTTATCGTGGCGTCCTAGAAAAAAATTACTTTGCCTTCGTCAGGCCATTACTTGAATATGCGGATGTTGCCTGGGACAACTGTTCTGCATTCAAAGAGGAAGAATTTGAGAAAAAACAGATTGAAGCCGCGAGAATCATAAGCGGGGCAACAGTTAATTGCAGGAAGCGTCTACTTAATACTGAAACACGCTGGGACTCCATACAAGAAAGACGTCGCAAACACAAAATGTTACAATATTTCAAAATGTACCACCGTATGTCTCCCCCGTATATTGCCAGTGAGATCCCACGAATCTTCTCATCATCAAATTTATCGCAAAATCTCCGGTCATGTAACAACCACAGAATTCCTTTCTGTCAGACAATTATATCAGTCGTCCTTCATCCCCAGCGTTACGAAGCAACGGAACAGCCTGTCCATTTCTTATCAACCTATCCACAATTGTTTACTACAGGCTTGCACTACAGTGGAAGTCCCTAACTCGGATAATATACTCTCTATTTTTGTCTTTCCCAAGCAATTTGGGAAAGTACAGTGGTGCAAAAGCACCAAGAAAAAATAAGCCAAAACTGGGAAGAGTGCAACCGGCGCAGACCCAGTACGGGACGCTCTCTTCCAAGTACAAATCCACGACTTCCATTGCCAGTGCGCATATGCGTCGCTAATGACTCATTCTTTTTGATCCGAGACACGTGAAGGATGTGACTCCGCCATATGCATTATGAAACAGTGATAATTCAACTCGTCGATAATGGTTTTCCTGTGACTGGAATTATGGATCTGAATATATCGTATAATAACAGGACTGTGTTTTATATATTCTCGTTAATATTTTCAACCACATTCTCATTGTATATTATTTACTATTCCGTTTTCGCGAATGTTTTTTCGACATCGTGTCAACGTGGTTCGACAAAGAAATTTTTTCCGTTGATAAATTTAATTGTTATTGGAGTTAGGTGTCAACCAGGGACTGTCTGGACAGGATTTCTTCACTCTGTTGAGGGCTGAATATCTGTTTTTTCGGTCCCTGTCGGCCGTCTGGGTTCTGTCGTGTACCCACCGGTTTTTTTTCTGTCACCTTCTCTCGTAGTTGAGGGTGTTCTTCTACTTTCTGTATCTGTTGAGTTCACCTTTTTCTTCTACTGCTCTCACCTCTGTTTTCTCCGGTTCGGTTCCTTTAGGGCAATTCCTTTTGCCTTCGCCTTGATGCGTTCTCGTGGTTGTTTCTTCCGCACCCGCTGGTGGTGTGGAACGCTGTCGTTTCGGGCTCTCCCGACTCGACCACGTCTGGTGTGAGTTATACCCCCTCCGTGGGGGATGTGCAACTCCTCCCGCACCCGCGGGGGGGGGGGGGGGTGGTGGGGCGCTATCGTTTCGGGGCCTACCGACTCGACCACGTCTGGTGTGAGTTATATCCCCTCCGTGGGGGATGTGCAGCTCCTCCCGCATCCGCGGGAATGGGGAATGCTGTCGTTTCGGGACCTCCCGACTCAACCACGTCTGGTGAGAATTACTCCCCCTCCGTGGGGGATGTGCAGCTCCTCCCGAACCAGCGGGGGGGGGGGGGGAACGCTGTTGTTTCGAGGCCTCCCGACTCGACCACGTCTGGTGAGAGTTATTCCCCTTCCGTGGGGGATGTGCAGTCTTTTTTACCGTGGTGGATAGTGCGGGAGCTGTTGGATTTCAGGTGAAGAGATGCCTGATTCCGGGACTATGCGCACTCTCCAGTCGACATCTGAGGCTGTCACTAGGGTTGTGACTCCTCCTTTGGAGGCCGAGCTAGGTGGCTCTCTCCCCTTTTCCGCCAGTTCCAACAGCTGCCGTCGTATCTGCTGCTACTGCTGTTCCGTCTACAACGTCATCGGGCACCGTTTTTAGCCGGCCTCGGCATATCCCTGCAAGGGTCTGCAGGGATGTCTGTAGTGTGGTTGTGGGGTATCGGCCTCAGCCTTCCCCGACTTCAACTCGGCGAAGTCGGAAGTGGCTTCCGACTGAACCCCCTGCTGTGTCCTCTCAGCCGTTGAGCACAGTAGTTTTATACCTGCAGTGATCTGCAGCGGTGTCTGGTAGTGTAGACGTGGGGGTATCGGCCTCAGCCTTCCCTGACTTCAACTCGGCGAAGTTGGAAGTGGCTGCCGGCCGGACCGTCTACTGTAGTCTCTGCGCCGTCGAGTACCACAGTTTTGTCATTGGCGTTTTCTGTCCACTCATTCTGGTCACACGGCCAGTTTTGCGGGACCAACGCCTTCTGTGCACCTGGACCTTCTGCCTCACAGAGGTCCGCGGCAACTCTCCCGACTTCCCGCTATGTTGATCCTAGGGGTGTGTCGTACCCCTATACACGTCTGCCCTCAGATGTTTCGGCTGCCGCCCGTCGCCCCGCTTCGGGTGTATTGGAGGATCGTGACCCTTCGCTGGTTAAGAGGGTCAGGTGTGAAGCCACTTGCTGGTTCGTTCCCATGTCGAACCGGCTGGTACGGGCAGTGAGCTTAGGGAGGCCCTCTCCTTACTCACTCGGGTTCTGTCCATGAGCCTTCCCGTTGCCTCCAGCGAGGCAGCGAGTGGTTTCCAGGCGCCCCTATGGCGCCGCCTCCCGGGATTGGAAACAGACCGTTTTCTGATCCCCCTGGTGCCTACACCATGGGAGGCGTCGGCTGGTTTGCCCACGATGGGCTATGTGTCTTCCGACTCCGGGGAGGAGTCAGACATCCTTGATGTCGAGAGCCAGAAGTCTTCTGACTTGGGGGCAGCTCTTGACTTTGTGTTTGGTTTCCTTCCGGATCTCAAACCATCAAACCTGCCGACAGTGTCAGCCAGGCCGCGATCATCGGTCGCGCGCCTACAGCCGGTGGAGCATAGTGCCTCTGGGCGTCTTCGACCGTGCCAGTCAGTACAGGTGGTTGAAGCATTTTTTTTTCAGCATTGGACTCTAAACTGAGTTCCAAGGCTATGAAGGTTCCGTTCTTCACCAGGGTTGACACCATTTTGCCTCCGGTGCGTTATCGTTACTACGCTTTCGCCAATCCGTCAGTCTGCCAGACTTTGACGGTTTTGGATCAGGACTCCAATTCCCTCGGGCTTTCCAAGCCCAAGTCGGCCGTCATTCCTATGACGACTCTGGAGTCCATGTTGGGCTTATCCAGAGAAATGCTGGGTATGCTTTCTCCCTCCGATCACGTCGTATCTGCCTCTAGATAGGTTTGACGGTGTACAGGCTCCTTTGCGTGTGCTGTCCAAGGCGCTCATGCATCTTACTCACACGCATGTCTGTGACACGGCTATTTTGGAACTAGTTCGAAGGGACTCTGTGTTGGACACAGGCCGATCTCTTCCTGGGGCAGCGCGCTGCTCTTCGATCTGCTTCTTTGGCAGGTCCGCTACTGTTCCATGGGTTCCGTGTCGATGGTCCGGGATGACATCCTACGTCATTCCAAAGATCAGCTGCTGCTTCGTCAGCTTGATCAGACTTCTAGGGGAGGCAGGGACCGTTCAAAGCCTAACAAGTACCCTTCTGCTTCCTCTGCGAAGCAAAGGGCTGATCCTTCTACCACCGCTTCTACTTCTTACTCACGGGGTAAGGGTAAGCGCCGGCAGGCTAGAGGGAAGTCTCAGGATTCTTCATTCAGTAGAGGAGGTGGTTTCTCCTCTCGCGGGTCTCTTCGGGGCTCGAACTGAAGGTCCTCACCTCTCGATTCGTCCAGGTTGGAGGAAGGATAGTAGAGTTCGCAGACCGTTGGGCCACCATCACATCCGATCCTTGGGTGTTAGATGTTGTTCGGTCCGGGCTGCGAATATCCTTCCGAAGGCACCCCACTCTGTCCAGAGTGCCTCTTCCAACCACAGTTCCTTCAGACGTTTCACGTCGGGAGCTTTTGTCCACGGAGATAGACAATCTCCTGGCAAAGGGGGCGATCGAGGTCGTCACGAACATTCAGTCAGTGGGGTTTTATTTCCACCTGTTCTTGGTGCCGAAGAAGGGCGGCACACTCCGACCGGTTATCGATCTGAGTATCCTGAACCAGTCTATCATTGCTCCCAAGTTCAGCATGGAGACTTTCAGGTCGGTCCGCCGTTCCATTCACCAGGGAGATTTCGCTTCCAGCATCGACCTGCGAGACGCTTACTTTCACGTTCCGATTCATTGAACATCGCGGGTTCGCTTTTCTGGGGCGAGTTTACCAGTTGAAGGCCATGCCTTTCGGCCTCAACCTGGCTCCTTGGGCCCTCACCCGACTGATGTCGCATGTGATAGCCTTCCCTCGCACACAGTCCAGGGTGATTACTTCGGCATATCTAGACGATATCCTCCAGAGGCATTCCAATGCTGCCTTACTGGAGTTGGATGTCGACACTCTGTTGAGCTTGCTCACGTCGCTAGGATTCAGAGTCAACGATGAGAAGTCGGATCTGGTCCCTTAGTCGTTTTGTCATCTGGGGATGGCCTTCCGCACTCAATTCAATACGGTGGCGGTTCCCCAGGCCAGGGCTGTGATTCTCTCAGCTTTTGCTCTGACTCTGTTCCCAGTCCACATCCGCGACAGCACGGGGTATTCTCCGGCTGCTCGGTCTCTGCGGTTCGGTGACGGATCTCATTCCTCTAGGTCGGCTGCATGTCAGACCTCTTCAACACTTTCTGCTCAGTCGTTGGAGGCCGAATGTCGATTCTCTGGGTCTGGTGCTTCAGTTACCAGAATCTCTTATCCTCAACTTCTCCACTGGACGAATGTTCAGTGGATCACGCAGGGTGTCCCGTAGGACGTACCCACGTCCGATCGCGTTCTGACGGCAAATGTCAGCGATCTTGGATGGGGTGCGTCGTTGGACCCTCTAGGTCTTTCCCTTCACGGGATGTGGGACCAGCATCGGGCATCTCTACACATCAACCAGAAGGAGATTCTTGCTTCTTCTGAGTTTCCGGCAGTGGATCCCTCACCTGTCGAATCGTCAGGTCCTTCTGTTGTTCGACAATTCGACAGTGGTTGCTTACATTCGGAACCAGGGCGATACGCACTCGGTCCCAATGTACGAATTGGCTCGGGATCTTCTTCTGCTCGCTCAGGATGTCAACGACGGGGTGGTTGTTCGTCACATTTCCGGTCGTCTGAACGTCCTAGCCGACTCACTGTCCCGACGGGGCAGGTTCTTTTCCACCGAGTGGATGCTCCACCTGGCGGTGTTCCATCGATCTCTTTGCGACTCGTTGGAACCATCAGGTGGACACTTTCGTGTCCCCGTGTCCAGATGTTCTGGCTTTCGCCGTGGACGCTCTGGCCCTCCTTTGGGACGGTCTTGTCGGCTACGCCTTCCTGCCGGTTCTGATTCCGCCTCAGGTTCTCGCCCAGATATGAACCTGCAGTCGTCGAATCCTTTCGATCACACCCCTGTCGCCTCGGTGGGTGTGGATCAATCTGCTCCGCTCTCTGTTAGCAGCGGTTCCGGCATGTCTCCGTCTACGTCGCGACTTTTTTTGCCAAAGTCGCCCGAGGAGGTTTCAATTTGACCCGACTTCATTGTGCCTTCACACATGTCTTTTATCGGGTCCTGTCTCCTCCGTAGTGGGTTTTCGAGACAAGCAGTGGAGTTGCTTTTCTTCTTCAAGGAAGCACTCACTCCACTGGTTTAGCCTCTGTGGCTAAGTAGAAGGTTCTTCTGTCGATGGTGTGCGATCATTCTGTTGCTACTGTCACTCCTTCGATCACACCGCTTGCGGAATTTCTGGTATATGTTTGTTTCTAGGGGTCTCCAGCAATGGATACCAGTCCATGCTTCGAAACCTTTTTCATATGTGGTACCGCATTGTTTCGACACTCATCCGTGCCTCTCAAAGCTTGTTCAGCTCTTTTCCTTGAAAAGGCCTAGGTATTTGCAGTTTACTCCAAGATGGACACTTTCTTGGGCGCTGCTCTGCTTGGGGGTGGGGGCGTTCGCGCCTTTATCCTGGATGGATATGCGTTTTCTCACATGCCGGATCTCTCCTGCATCCATTCTCGATGGATTTGTCTTGCTATTCGTGCAGCTTCCGGTCGTCTAGCTACTGGTGATTGTATTACCAATTGTTTTTTCTGCCACGAGGTGCGTGCAATGTCTTCCTCTCGGGGCTTTTACTGACTTCGTCATGTTGTCGGATGTTATACTGGCAGCCTATTGGAGAAATGCTACGTTCTCCATTTATCTGCGACAGTTGCAAGAGCCGACAGAGGACCTTTGTCCTACGGGCCCTCTTTCTTCGGTTCAGGCTGTTGTCTATCCCAGCCATTCAGCTTTTTACAGGGTCAGTTCCAGCTCCGTGCTGTTACTGCCCTTTCTGTCTGTGCGTTGCTCAGAACCATACGCCTCATCTTTCATTGTCTTTTACTAATGTTTGTGATGCTATGGTTGATAAGCCTCGCGACCTCTTCCGTCTGTTCACGGTCCAGTGCACTTTGGATATGTGTAGGGTTGGTTATGCGATTCCCTCCAGCCTATTGTCTATTCAGCCTGTAGTAAACAATTGTGTGTAGGTTGATAAGAAATTTAAATTTTATAGTAAATTTCCTTTCTTATTATACCTACCACAATTGTTTACATGGAGGCCCTCCCATCTTCTTATACGGGTAAGAATCCTTCCTCCCCGCTGATCACATAACTCTAACGTTGGCAGGTTCAAAAAGAATGAGTCATTAGCGACGCATATGCGCACTGGCAATGGAAGTCATGGAGTTGTACTTGGCAGAGAGCGTCTCGTACTGGGTCTGCGCCGGTTGCACTCGACCCAGTTTTGGCTTATTTTTTCTTGGTGCTTTTGCACCACTTTTCTTTCCCAAATTGCTTGGGAAAGACAAAAATAGAGAGTATATTATCCGAGTTAGGGACTTCCACTGTAGTGCAAGCCTGTAGTAAACAATTGTGGTAGGTATAATAAGAAAGGAAATGTACTATAAAATTTAAATTTTTGTGCGTGGAAACTCTTCACTGCCCAACGTCAAGACATTTTTAAGAGCCGGTAACCAAAGGCCTCCTAAGTTTTATAGTGGTGCAAAGCCCCGTAAAGCTCAGATTTACCACACCAGGTTACATCTAGATTGCAGTGGCCTCAATTCGCACCTGTATTCAAATCACCTGTCGCCTACCTCTTTATGCCAGTGTGGGCTGTGTGAGACCGTCTAACACTATCTTCTCCACTGCCCAGTCTTCACAAATGCTCGTGATAATTCCATTAAGCAACTACCATTCCCAATTGACGTACCAACGCTTCTTTTTGGATCTGAATGTTTGAATAACTAGGAGAACCAGCTTGTTTTCGAAGTGGTTTGTGACTTTATTTTATCAAGTGGACGTTTTCACTAACTGTGAAAACTGCATTTCTTTAAAGATGAATCTACCTCTGCTCTCTATTACAGTCGTTCTTGTGTAGATCACACTGTAAAACACACCTCTACCCCCGCCCCATCTCCAAGTAAGGTACATAGGCTGCATATATATATAGAATATACCCATAGTAGCTCGGTGTACCAAATGATCATCGCGAGTGGTGAAGTTGTGTTAACCGCGAGCCTTCGGCGCCTGGTTAACACCACTTCACCACGAGTGGTGAACGTTTGGTACACCAAGCTACTTTGGGTATATTTTATTTATACCATGATCGTCAGATTATTAAGAGTCGCTATTATTTTTTCTCGATTTTACTGAGCACCAGACGTACTTACGTGCGAATCTGTTTTTGTTTACACGAGCATCGGTTGGCGGTGCTTCCGCTGTAAATTTTATCGCCGAAACGAAATGAAAAAAGGAAATTGAGCCTTTTACGTTTTAATAACATAATAACATACTATTTCGAGTCATGCATGCTTTATTGACATGAGACAATGCATGTTTGTTAATTGTTGGCATCTTTTGAGGTAAACCCATTTACAAACGTAATAAATAATTGCCACTTCCATTTCACTCTTCGCGAGGCGGCGTGCGATAAATTTATGTATTCAGGTCGACGTCACCAAAGGTCAACGTGGATGTAGTTCTACTGTAGGTGTAAATTTTTACTATTGAAATCCCATTGCTGGCGTGTTCACCACGGTTGGTGTGTAAAGCTAAAATTTATGTCATAGGCTTTTCATATATAGTGGAATAGGTTATCATGGTATCAATCATTATATATCAACCACTGTCACGAATATAAAGGCAATAGACATCATGTTCAAGCTGGCTTCTCTGTCCTTTCTTGACTCACTCCCCTTTACTCTTTTTCCATCTTTCTTATTTTTCTCACATTCATGGGTTAAGCAATATCAGGTATAGTCGCCATATGTTCTGACAACTCACCTTTAATCTCCTATGCTTCAAACTACCTTTGCGTAAATTATTAGCCTTGCACTGGCCGGGACGTTGCGCGCATACACTGTTGTGTTCATGGGTGCGATGCCCCATCCAATTAGCTGGACACCTGGCCAGACAATATTATAATTTTGAATATGGGTTATGACCTTAGGTAACTTTGGACTAGTTTAAGTAGTGTCTCCAACCACCTCAGATAATTGACATATTTCATGGTTCAGGGAGATGACGCACATAAGCTTTCAGCTTTTTGTCAAATCCCTCTATTATTCTGATACTCCGCATCGTTGAACAAATGTTATATTGTAAGATATCTCATCCTACTTCGTTACCTTTTGTAAACATTTTTGTTACACATGATATACTTAAGGAATAAAATATTGTTAAACTAAATGTCCTCAACATGTGAACCGTTAAAGTTAAGAACAAACGTTAAAAAGGTATAGTCTGCTTTCTTCTATTAAGGAGCATAAATTATATAGGATGAACCTCAAATAATAGGAACCCCAAGCGGGCCGTAGGCCCGCAAAGGGTTCCACATACCCAGTCAGATAAATGTGTTCCAGAACAGAATTCTCTATAGCCGTCAATGTGATTTTTGAAGTGGACAGTAAATTTCAGTGAAAAAATCACGTAACTTCCGGTATCGAATTGCCCATTCAATTGCAATTGGCCTATCCCTCTGCATGGAAATTCCTTGGCTGAATATTCGATCTTTTTTGCTGCACTTTCAACCTAATTCGCCTCAAAGCTTTGCGTGATTTTTACATATCCACACTTCAGGTGTAACCAAGGCCTTCTCATCTGAGAACCACGACAAACAGCGGCCAGTCAGAGTGTTGTTATTATTACTCGAATTCTGCCCTTCCGGAGGTTTATCAATATGCTCAGCTGATGATCTCGTTATTTTAGATCGAACTCTCCTGATTTCGTTGCAACTTGTCTGCCGGTGATCGCCTTGATCGACAAAACGCACATATAACCGATAAAATAATGATAATTGTTGTTATATTTGTGCGATTGTATACAGATATGTATTGACACGTATCTCATGAAGTATCAAGATGAATAGAAACGCAGTTTTTGAATTATCCGAATGTTAAGATGTTGTAGAGTAAAAGTAAGGAAAAGTTTGCTTTAAAAAAGGGTATACGGACGTTTCGTCCGCAAGCCGAGTCGTCCGCTTACAATTTTACCCATTGAGTTCGCCAGCGCACCGAATTTTTCCCAATTCGTCAGCTTGCAATTTTACGAAATTTGTCTGCAAAGGGTTTGAATATCATTAAAACATGGAATATAAAATTAATGATACATGTATGTACTCAGATTCAAACGAAATAATGATATTTATTTAGTACACACGATTCACAAGATAATAACAGCATAGCATAGGAAATATTTTTCAATGAATAATTGCGAAATTAAAGATTATGTTACGGAACTTAATATAAGATGTTTTGATGCATTGCTTAATATAATTATAACAAGTTTTGATGCGTTTCTCAATATAATTAATTCCTGTAATACATTTGCTAATAATTTCGCGATTATTCATTGTAAAGCACCAGTGACACTCTTCCAAGAATAACTGCAAAATTATAAGAGTATGTTCTGGAACTTGATATAACATAAATTTTGATGTGTTTCTTAATATAATTAATTCTTATACATTTGCTAATAATTTTGCAATTATTCACTGTAAAGCGCCAGTGCGCGCTTCAATGAATAATTGCAAAATTATAAGATTAAGTTGTGGAACTTAATGTAACATACATATACTTTAAGAACTTTTGCTGTAATAATATAATTATTTTTGGTAATCCATTGAATAAACAATCTTCAGAGCCGCGTTAAACAGTATCAAAATTAATTAGATGGTTGAATAGTTTATTTTGTTCTGATATTTCTGCTTTCAGAATTTCGTATAAGTATATGGAATTTTAATGCAAGGAGGTACATTAAGATATATTACAATAGATAATATACAATAAAGTATACAATAAAATTCTTATATATATAAATAAATAAAAAATGATTCAAAACACAATACTTTCCCCTAGCGGGTGAGTTTCGGACGAGTGGGGTAAAATTGCAGCGGACGATTTGGTTAGCGGACGAAATGGGAGTAATTCAAAAAAGTGATACTGACAGGTTGCTTTCAGTCCCGTTAGAAATTAAAACAAAGTAATAATGTGTTACTTTTTGGTGCCATCTGTGTTTCTGAACAGTGCTTCGTAGTTTTGAACACTAAAAAAATGGAAAATAATAACCTTTTTGGATATTTAACCTCCATTGAAAATGGCATGTCATCTTTATTCGTGAACTGGTGAAAGATTCGGCCCGGGGGAAACTCGACCCAGGGAAGATTCGTCCAAAAGAAAAGCAGTACACATCTGTTAGGATATTTTAGATACGCTACGATATTCGTTTCAACTTCTAAAAAATAATTCTTAAGAAAAGTATTAATATATTGATCGATATTTATTGAAAAAAAGTATTAATATACATGTATATCATCGAGCAATTATCTCTGCAGTAAATTCACATTCGATGTGTTCTATAATAATTAACGTCTCTCATCTGTGAGAATGGTATCCAGTCACTTTGGCCCCAAGTCATTTTGGCCACTGGTCACATCGACCAGTCATTTCAGCCCTAGTCACTTCGGCCCCAGTCACTTCGGCCCCAGTCACTTCGGCCCCTTGGTCATTTCGGCACCATTTTGAGTGTAGAGATCTACAAAGATCAGTGCATCGTTTATATTTAGAAGTGATGGGTAATTACCTTTACTAAGCAATGTTCAGATATTTGTATTTACACAGTGTGCAGAAAAGTTTTACGTGACATTAAAAATTATCCATGTGTTCAATTTTACATACATTTAAGATGCTATCTATATAACTTAAGTAAGAGAAATTTGTTTACTTTGAAATTTCACAAAGTATATGCAGTCATTTCATTCATTCATATTGTTATGAACAATTCTTAGTCACCTTCCAGTTCGAGGTTCACAGGGTTTCTTTTTCCTTTCTTTTTTCTAAAACAACCACCAAACTGCGATTTCGATACTACCATAAATATGTTCACATTTTCTAAAACACAGATCAGAATTCTTGTAGTTATGCGCAATTCCTAGTCACCTTCCAGTTCGTGGTCCACGGGAGTCTGACCCCAGTACCCCACTTCCAATGTGCACTCTCAATCCAAATAACATTACTGACCCTCACTTCTGACTCGCGTGGATTCATAAGCAAATAAAATTATTCAGGTCGCCAGGGATTTCAAATCCCACATCGTCCATGCGCACTTTCGTCGTGCGGAAACTTTTCATTTATTTATTCATCATGAAAGAAAATCTACTAGGCATGAAGGAATACCATATATCATATGTATACCTGGATATCTATTTGAGGTATAAATGCTGAAAAACAGTTAAATAGAAAAGTGTTTAAATTCAGACGATATTTAAAAATATAGAGGCCGAAATAACCTGGTGTATTGGGGCTGGAGCTGATATGACTTGGGGCCAAAGTGACTGGAATTCATGAGAATTGCATCCAAACTGTCCTCCATCAATTTGACCCAAACTGGCTACTAATATAACCAGTGGCGTAGATAGCTTTTCGCTGGCGGAGGGGCAAGCCCAAAATTTTCCGACAGACCGAAAAGTTTCCGACAGTGTAACAACAACAAACACCCAAACAAACAGAAAAAATCTGTTGTTTACAGCAAATGTACTGAAAATTGGTCTTTTTTACCCAAAATGGCATGTTTTTATCCCCAAAGCCAGCATTTTAATGTTATTAGGCATAAATTCGCCTAAAAATGGTCCCAAAAAATTTCCGACAAAACTTCTGGTGGGGGGCCTGCCCTGCCCCCTCCCCCCTTTATCTACGCCACTGAATCTAACCCAAACCATCCTCTGGAAATTTGCCCCAAACTGTCCTCCAGAATAGGAGTGCATGATTCTTAATGATTTATTTATTGAGGTTTAATGACACTTCGACAATCGACAGCCAGGGTCCCTTCAGGTTGGACAGTTTTACAGGTTGGAAAAGCCAGAGAGAACCACTGAGCAATGACAAACAACTAACATACAAACAGCACACAAACTGGGTTAGCATTTGTTGAAGACAAGTGTACGATTGACATGCAGTATGCATTGGTACACAATGCCACCACGTGGGAAATGGGAATGAAGTGTATTGCCCAAGGAAACAAAGTGGTTGCCAGAGGTGGGATTCAATCAAGGACCTTTTGGCTTGCAGCCTGCACCTCTAACAACTGAGCCCTTTAACCTTCAAAACTCTGTAGTAACAGCTAAATAAAACATGTTGTAGAATGACCACTTGAAAATTTCTCAAGTTCATAGTTTTATTATTAGTTTGTGATATTTGTTTTTGCTGTACAGTGGAACCCTGTTAATTGAAAAGCCACTTTGCCAATGGAAATTATTCAATTAACAGGAGTATTCAATTAACAGGGATTGTATCACTTTGCTGTATTCCAGAGATAAACTTAGCATTTATTCTATTATATTTTGCTTGACGGAGTTTCATGATCTCTGTCAAACAAGATATAATAGGAACCCCAAGCGGGCCGTAGGCCCGCAAAGGGTTCCACATACCCAACCAGATAAGTGTGTTCCAGAACAGAATTCTCTATTCCGTCAATGTGATTTTTTGAAGTGGACAGTCAATTTCACTGAAAAAATCATGTAACTTCCGGTGTCGAATTGGCCATTCAATTGCAATTGGCCTATCCCTCTGAGAATCCTTTGGCTGAATAAACTTGCAACCTCATTCGCCTCAAAGTTTAAATTGCGTGATATATACAGTACGTGGAGAGTGAATTATCACTATATCACCCATGGAATGGTGATTCCACCAAAGCAATAATTGCAGATTTGTAGCAAACCAAAACATGCACAAGCAAAGTTCCAGCCAATGGACCTGCGGGTTAAACCTGGAGGTCCATTGGCTGAAACATTGTTTGTGTTTTTTGTCCATATGTGCAGAATTTGAAAGTGATACTTTGGGCGATAGCCCCACTCTACGGGTGATTTTGTTACAATCCACTCTCCATGTACTGTACATATCTACACTTCAGTGGTAAACAAGGCCTTCTCATGTGAGAACCCCGACAGATCAGCGGCCGGCCAAAGTGTTATTATTATTATTACTCAAATTCTGTCCTTCTGAAGGTTTGTCAATATGCTCAGCTGATGATCTCATAATTTCAGATCGAACTCTCCTGATTTTGTTGCAGCTTGTCTGCCGGTAATAACCTTAATCGAAAAAAACGCACATATAACCAATAATATAATTGATAATTGTTATTATATTGGTGCGATTGTATACAGATATGCATTGACATGTAACTCGTGAAATGCAGTTTTTGAATTATCCGAATGTTAAGGTGTTGTAAAAGTAAGGAAAAGTTTGGTTCAAAAAAGGGTATACGGACATTTGTCCACAAACCGAGACGTCCGTTTACAATTTTACCCATTTTGTCTGCCAGCGCACCGAATCGTCCGCTAGCAATTTTGCCCAAATTTGTCGCCTTGCCATTTTACAAAATTCGTCCGCCAAGGGTATGAATATCATAAAACATGGAATATAAAATTAATGATATTTATTCAGTATCAAACGAAATAATGATATTTATTCAGTACACAATTAAGATTCACAAAATAACAGCATGGCATAGGAAATATTTTTCAATGAATAATTGTAAAATTATAAGATTATGTTATGGATCTTAATATAACAAGTTTTGATGCATTTCTTAATATAATTATAAGAAGTTTTGATGTGTTTCTCAATATTATTAATTCCTGTAATATATTTTCTAATAATTTTGTGATTATTCATTGTAAAGCGACGGTGACATTCTTCCATGAATAATTGCAAAATTATAAGATTATGTTGCGGAACTTAATATAACATAAATTTTGATGCGTTTCTTAATATAATTAATTCTTATAATACATTTGAATAATTTTGCAATTATTCACTGTAAAGCGCCAATGGCGCCCTTCAATGAATAATTGCAAAATTATAAGATTACAGTTAAAACTAGAAGTCCTGTCATGAAATGCGCACAAATAGCACGTTGGTATGCGCGTTAATCTACGCGTTATGGCCCAAGTAAAGCTATCGAATTTTGTACATATGGCCTGTGCACAAGCAATGTTTCAGCCAATGGACCTCCGGGTAACCTGGAGGTCCATTGGCAGAAACATTTCATGTGTTTGCTATGAGTGACCAAGAGAACCTGCCGTGCTTTGGATGCCATTCGATATGGCAATTGCGCGCAATTCCAATGTGCAATTAAGCCTAGATAAGCCCACTATTCGTGACAGAACTTCTAGTTTTAACTGTATGTTGTGGAACTTAATATAACGTACACATACTTTAAGAACTTTTGCTGTAATTATATAATTATTATAGGTAATCCATTAAATAAACAGCATTCAGAGCCGCGTTAAACAGTGTCGAAATTAATTAGAAGGCTGAGTAGTATATTTTGTTCTGACATTTCTGTTTTCAGAATTTCGTATAAGTATATGAACTTTGAATGCAAGCAGGTACATTAAGATATATTACAATAGATAATATAACAATAACATGAGTTTGGAGGGCGTTACAGTTTATTAATGGCCCGAGAGGAATAAATAACAGCCCAAGGGTTTATTACCGGCCCGAGACTAAGTCAAAGGATGTTAATAAGCCAGAGGGCTGTTATTCATTCCTCGAGGGCCGTTAATAAACTGGGACGCCTGACAAAATCGTGTTATTTCTATTATTACCATGACGACGTGCTGTTAATGAATTTTGTTTTCATGAATGGCCCGTCGCTCGCTTCCGGTTACATGACACCGGGAATTACGGAGTTTTAGAGCCCTACTAAACTCTGTTAATATACTAGAGAACGCCTGCTAAACTGGTAATAATATACAATAAAGTATACAATAAAATTATTATATAAATAAATATATAAAAAATGATTCAAAATACAATACTTAAATACTTTCCCCCAGCGGACGAGTTCGGTTGAGTTAGGTAAAATTGCAATGGACGACTTGGGTAAAATTGCAGCGGTTGATTTGGTTAGCGACCGAAATGGGTGTAATTTGAAAAAAACGTGATACTGACAGGTTGCTTTCAGTGCCATTAGAAATCAAAACAAAGTAATAATGTGTTAATTTTTGGTGTCATCTGTATTTCTGAACAGTGCTTCGTAGTTTTGAACACTAAAAATGGAAAATAATAACCTTTTTGGATATTTACCGCCATTGAAAATGGCAGGTCATCTTTATTTGGGAACTGGAGGAAGATTTGGTCCGGGGAAAACTCGGTCCAGAAAAGATTTGTCCAAAAGAAAAGCAGTACACATCTGTTCGGATATTTAGATAAGCTACGATATTCGTTTTAACTCCTAACAATAATTCTTGAAAAAAATATTGATATATTGCTCGATATTTATTTAAAAAAATATTAATATACATGTATATCGTCGAGCAATTATCTCTGGAGTAAATTCACATTCGATGTGTTCTGTAATAATTTACGTCTCTCATCTGTGAGAATGGTTCCAGTCACTTCGACCCCAAGTCATTTTGGCCTCTGGTCACTTTGGCCTAAAGTCATTTCGGCCCTAGTCACTTTGGCCTAACATTTGACCCAAACTGGATACTGATCTAACCCAAACCACCCTCTGACAATTTGCCCCAAACCGTCCTCCAGGATAGGAGTGCATGATTCTTATTGATTTATTTATTAGGGTTTAATGACACTTCGACAGCCGGGGTCACTTCATGTTGGATAATTTTACAGGTGGGAAAAGGCAGAGAGAACCACTGAGCAATGACCAACAACTAACGTAGAAACCGCACACAAGCTGGGTTAGCACTGGTTGAAGACAAGTATACGATTGACATCCAGCATGACTTGGTACATAATGCCACCACATGGGCAATGGGAATGAAGTGTATTGCCCAAGGAAACAAAGTGGTTGCCGCAGGTGGGATTTGATCGAGGAACTTTTGGCTCCATCTCTTACTACTGAGCCCTTTAACTTTCAAAACTGTATAGTACCAGCTAAAACATGTAGAATGACCAATCAAAAATTTCTCAAGTTCATAGTTTCATTATTAGTTTGTGATATTTGTTTTTGCTGTACAGTGGAACCCTGTTAATTGAAAAGCCACTTTGCCAATGGAAATTATTCAATTAACAGGAGTATTCAATTAACAGGGATTGTATCACTTTCCTGTATTCCAGAGATAAACTTAGCATTTATTCTATTATATTTTGTTTGACAGAGCTTCATGATTTCTGTCAAACAAGATATAACAGATTAAATGCTTGTATTGGATGTACTGAGGCCAAATTGGTATATAACCAAAGGAAAACTGGGAAGAGTCAGGGTAATTTCTTGACATGTTACAAGATTTTTTATTCAATTAACAGGAGATTAGTGTATGACCTATATTCAATTAACAGATCAAATTTGTACTTGAGGCATGGTAAATGGTTTTGTGTTGGGGAATTATATTCAATTAACAAGGATATACAATTAAGAGATATCCAACTAAGTGGGCTCCACTGTATAACCAAAACCATCCCCTCCCCCATCCCAATCAAAACCATCATTCAATAGTCTTGGATTCAGCAAATTTGATTTCTTTATTTATTTGGGTTTAACAACACTTTTTACAGCCAGCGCCACCTCATGTTGGACAGTTTTATTTGGGGAGGAACCCAGAGTACCCGGAGAGAACCACCAAGCAATGGCAAGCAACTGTCAGGCTCCTTAACATAGTAACTCCAAACAAGCATGCAGGGTTAGCATTGGATGGAGACAAGTGCATCATTGATGTGCAGTATGCCTTAGTACAGTTGCCACAGGTGGGATTCAAACTGAAACCTCTCAGCTTGTTTTGAGAAGTTTTTTCTGTGCCAGCTTCTTTAGGTTTGTCTGCTATTGCACAATTTTGTCATGATTAGTAATCATAAATCCTTAAAGAAAGCTATAGGAAAAATGCATAGAACATTTAAAGAAAAACATTTTCTGTGAAGATTTGACCTCTGAGGAGATAAGATTCGACCACGACTGAGACCAAATATTCCCGGAAAAAGTATGAGGGCTGAATCTTCCTGTGGCTGAATCTTCATGAACCCCTTTTTTCAAACTAAATTGTCCATTACTTATTAAGCTCCATAACTAAGGCACAACAATACTATGAAATTTATATGTCTGAAATTCTATAAATTCCAAATAAATTTACACAAATTATATAGCAAAATGAAGGATGTGGTGTATATAACCCAAAAGTATGTGTGCATCTCACACACTGACACAAAGTCGACATCAGACATCAGCGGTTCCTGAAAGTTTGCTATCGGTAGCATATTTGTACCATAACTGATAATAATAAAATAATATTTCATAAGAACAACAAACACAGACATTCAAAATGCAGCCTCAAAGCTGCATGGTGGTGAATGCCAACGCTGTCCGATTGTCCTTGAAAGTTGGAGTCCTTTACAAATAGTTTCTTGTCCTGTGATACTCTGGATACTCCCCATTTTTAGCTCAACTTTGTTTGACATAGTCAAATTTGAGGTTATGCCATGGCCCGTCATCTGTCTGGACGTCTGTCCAGCATCAACAATTCAATACGACTCGGGCTAGAGGCCCGATTTTATGAACCGATCTTTACGAAACTTCTTGGGTACCTTTGTTATCACCGTGGAATGTGAACCAGTTTTTGTGGGTACGGCCCAAAATTCAAGATGGCCACCAGCAGCCATTTTGTACTGAAATTAATGCATTCAGTCTTTTGTACGGAACTTCTGTGTGAAAGTTCTGATTTGAATAAATTTTTATTTGAATGTTTAGTAACATGGAATACATCACATATAATACAGGTTTTCTTCTCGTGCAGAAATTATGCAAATTAGATGAACTTTGATTTATTCAGCACTACTTGTACACAGTAAGTGAACATGTCAATGGCTCGGGCTAGAGGCTGTATTTATGAACCGATCTTCACAAATCTTCTTGGGCACTTTTGTTATCACCTTGGGATGAAAACAAGTCTTTTGTGGTGCAGTCTGAAATTCAAGATGGCTACCAGCTATTTTATACCGAAATTAGATGCAATCAGTTTTTTGTACAGAACTTCAAGGACTACGTTTGCTATCATCATAGAATGGTAACAAGTGCTTTTGGGCTCTGCTGTTTTAATATTTAGTGTTGTTTGCGGAAGGTAAACATTATTACAGTTAAAACTAGAAGTCCTGTCACAAATAGTGCGCTTATCTAGGCTTAATTGCGCGTTGTAATTGCGCGCAATTGCCATATCGAATGGCATCCAAAGCACGGCTAGGTCTCCTGGATACTCATAGCAAACACATGCAATGTTTCTGCCAATGGACCTCCGGGTTATCATGTACAGAATTTGATAGCTTTACTTGAGCTATAACGCGTACATTAACGCGCATATCAACGTGCTATTTGTGCGCATTTCATGACAGGACTTCTAGTTTTAACTGTAGCACAACCCAGTTTTCTGTTTCCAATGAGAAAACTAAAACCTCCTCACCTGTAGGAACCCTTAGTATGAGCTAAAGATAAAAAAATTCAAATAACTATATTAAATATTTACTAATTAGGAGGAATCTTCAATCAACCGTAGAAGGGTTTGAATCAAACAGGCCAAGACAATTGCTAAGATTTGGCTTATGATGCACCATACAAGGACCCCCATTGTAACATTAACTCCATGGAGACATCTTTTCTAGTTTAACATTTAACTGTCACCCACCTTTACAATACTTTACCTGTACATTTGTTTCAAAAAGTGGGGTATACTGGATTGCACCTATCCGTGAGTCGGTGTGTCTGTCCATGCATCTGTGTATACATCTGTCCATCCTCACTCAGATGTCGGCCCACATTATAACTTGAAATTTCATACACATGTTCACTATTATACATGTAAGATCTTTATGGAGTAACAGCTGTTTTGCTGTTGAAAATATTTTTTCTGTGCAGTATGGCCCTTTGAATATACAAAAATAGCCTATTTGTTGTCGGTTCGCCTCGTATATCGGGTTTGGATTATCGGATCTCAATCATATTTAATAATTTTCACTTTTCAGACTTATCCCACTTTTTAACTTTGAAACTTTGCTATTTGTCTCATAAAATACCCATTTTTTCTCTGTCTGCCTCATATTTCAGGTTTGGGTTATCAGATTTCAATAAAATTTGGAATGAAAATTGTTTATGGGACAGGCTTTCAAATGAGTCACGTCCCTGCAGTAAAACCAAAACAATTCATTCAAATCACCTCCCCACATGTGGCATTATGTCTTTGTTCTCTTTGATGGTCCAATCATTGTTTCTGATCTTTACAGTTACTTCTGTGTTGGGAGGGAGAAGGGGATTAATGTTGCTGGAAAACAAAACAATAATTTTACATCTCACATGTAGATGATCTGAATGACACAAACTATTGTTAACATGTGTACGTTGATCTCACAATTTTTGCTGGGTTGGGTTTCCCTCCACTGCAAAACAAAGATGATAAACCCCTTGTGTGTATGCCTTGTGTTGAAAATATGTCCATCTTAACATTTTCAGAGGGGGGTAAGTGGGGTGCATATGTCATGCTTAGCATGCTGTTCTTAATATTACATGACCCTGTAGAGCTACTCTGGTGTTTTGAGTTCTAAAATGGGTTTGTGAACACTTCAAAGATTTTACACAAAAAACGTTTTTGCCCTGAGATTTGTTGCAGGGTCCATTAGGTGAGAGATTCTGTCTTTCATCTGACACAGCTTGATCCTTGACACTGGTATGTCAGCACCTCTGGTTCAATCACTGGCATTTGAAGTCTATCCATATGTCCGTCTGTATATATCTCCATCTGCACTCTGATGTCTGTTTGCATTATAACTTCAAAATTACTTCTCAGATTTCAGAGAAATTTGGGTTAAAAGTTGTGTATGGGAAAGGCTTTCAAATGAGTCATGGCCCAGCAGTAAAACAAAGAAAATACCTGCAAACCACCTTCCCACTTGTGGCATTATAGGAACCCCAGTGGGCCGTAGGCCCGCAAGGGGCTGCATATACCCAACCTAATAAATGTGTTCCAGAACAGAATTCTTTAATACCCTCAAGGAATATTTTGAATTGGACAGTAAATTTCAGGGAAAAAATCACATGACTTCCAGTTCACAATTGCCGATACAATTACAATCGGCTTATCCCCCTCAAGGAAACTTTGGGCCGATATCAACAATCTAACAAAATGTCAAATGCGTTCGTTTTCTGTTGCAACCCAACTGGCATCTCAGCTTTGCGTGATATTTACATGTCTACACATCACTCGTATTCTGTCATTTTAGAGGTTTTTCAATACGGTCAGCAAATAATCTTGTTATTTCAGATCGAACTCTCCTGATTTCGTTGTAATTTGTCCTATTCAGCGATTACATGATGTACATGTACCGTCATCAAAACAATGCAGATATAACCGGCAATCTTGTTGATTATATTGGTGCGATTTCATAAAGATATGTATAGACACATACCTACTGATGTTCAAGAAGAATCAAAACAAAACACAGTTTTTGAATTATCCTTATTTAAAGGTGTAATAAATAGTAATGAAAAGTTTGCTTGAAAATAGGTGATACCTTGCTGATAAGTTGCTCCCGGGTCATTTCGCCCCAATTCCCATTCGCCCCTCGAGTCGTTTCACCCCACAGACGACAGTGGGTGGTTTCGTCCCTAAATTTAAATTTTATTTTGGTAATGCAATGTAATTGTTTCCTTTAGTACTTTAGTATTTTTTTCCCCAAAGAATTTACCGAAGTAAACAATTTCCATTACAAAATTGAAAAATTTTGCCGTATTTGCATTGACCGATTTGGGCAAGATACTGCTCCCCCATTGTCCATGTGCGGGCACATGGCATTGTGTGCTAAGGTGTATAGTACGTTTATGGTGTACTTGTCTTCAACCATTGCTATTATTATTATTCATTATTATTTATTGGTGTTTAAGGTCACATACTTATGCACAAGGAATAATCATGACCGTGACAGTTTTACGGGTGGAGGAGGCCAGAGTACCCAGAGAGAACCACTGAGCAACGACGAGCAGCTATCAGCTCTCCAACATCGAAACTCTGAACTCTGCACCGCGGCACAGGCAGGGTTAGATTGGTTGAAGACATGTGCACCATCGATATGCAGTACGCCTCAGTACACAGCGTCACCTTGCCCCCATGTAGGCAATCGGGGTCAAGTGCCTTGCCCAAGGACACAACGTGGGAGCACAAATCAGTCGCTGAAATGGTCACACATCCAACCACTAACCGTGCACGATGTTGCTTAACTTCGGTGATCTGACGAGAATCAGTTACCACGATGCCACCGTGCCCTCAACCATTGCTAACCCTGCTCATGTGGAGTTAGTATGCTGGAACCCTGGCATTTGTTCGGTGGTTCTCTCCTGGGATTCCAACTTCCTCCACCCATAAAACTGTATGACACGAGGTGACCCTAACTGTCAAAAGTGCTGTTAAACCCCAATAAATAAATAAATAAATCCACGTTCCATGTGTTCTATAATATACTGTCATCAGTGAGAATTGCATCCAAACTGACCTTCAGCAATTTGACCCAAACAGCTGCTAATCTAAACCAAATCATCATATGGCAATTTGATCCAAACCAAACCACCCCACAGAAAAGGGTCCTACTAAACACCAAGGTATACCGAGAGATACCGAGGTGAAAAGAAAAAACATAAGTCAGGACTGTTTAAAAAGGTTTAAATCTAATTGCAGATATTTAATTGATTCCTTCGAAAAACAATATACATGATATTACTTGATTTATTCGAGTAAATGCAAGATATATACATGTAGACCAAGTTGTTACCGAAAACTAACCCTTGGTATATAATAGGTAGCTTGGTTATTAATGTGCTATGTCTGTGCGTGGACAAAACACTTTAGTGGTAACTGGGTATCTTGAAAACAGATCACTGTAATACTTGATAAAAATAAACCTCCCATCAGATTTTATATGGGCCTTGGGCTGGCCAAACTTTTTGGCCTAACTGAAAAGTTTGCTTGAAAATAGGTGATACCTTGCTGATAAGTTGCTCCCGGGTCATTTCGCCCCAATTCCCATTCGCCCCTTAAGTCGTTTCACCCCACAGGCGGCGGTGGGTGGTTTCGTCCCTAAATTTAAATTTTATTTTGGTAATGCAATGTAATTGTTTCCTTTAGTACTTTAATATTTTTTTCCCCAAAGAATTTACCGAAGTAAACAATTTCCATTAAAATTTTCATAATTTTTACAAAATTGAAAAAATTTACCGATTTGTATTGACCGATTTGGGCAAGATACTGCACTCCCATTGCCCAGGTGCGGGCACAGTGGCATTGTGTGCTAAGGTGTATTGTACGTTTATGGTGCACTTGTCTCCAACCATTGCTATTATTATTATTCATTATTTATTGGTGTTTAAGGTCACATACTTATGCACAACGGCTAATCATGACCGTGACTGTTTTACGGGTGGAGGAGGATAGAGTACCCGGCAGCGTTTTTTTTTAATTTTCATTTATTTATTTATTTATTTTTTTTTTGTTTATTGTTTTGCCATTGTTGGCTTTATGTTATTAGGATTTTGTGGCGTACTGTGATAAGTATCGCTTGGCTGGACACCCAAAGCTACAGCTTGTATTTGGTCTATGTACAGTGCATGGGGAGAGGATTCAACAAAATCACCTGTGGAGTGGAATTATCACCCAAAGTATCACTTTCAAATTCTGTACATATGGACAAAAAAACACAAGCAATGTTTCAGCCAGTGGAGTCAATGGACCTCCAGGTTTAACCCAGAGTTCCATTGGCTGTCCAGAGCTTAACTTGTGCTTGTTTTGCTCTGCAACAAATTTGGAATTGTTGTTTGGGTGAAATCTCCACTTTGTGATAATACACTATTCACCTACTGTATATATACTTTTTAGCCCTTTCGCCTGTGATAACAGCACTAATTTATGGTGATTTGTTGACACTTTTTTGTTTTCAAGTTTCACCTTCTTTATGTGACCAGTGCTTTTTTTGTACAATTGCCGCCATTTTATAGAATTGTAGAAATTTCAAGTCACTATTCTTTTCATCTTCGATCCCATTGGTCAGCCATGAGTGCTGACCATGTCTCATGTCTTACGGCAATTTTCTTTTATTGTTGGCAACTGAAAAATTACCACCTCCAAAAAATACTGTTTCCCGTGTCGTGATATTGGTCCATAACAATTTTTTTGTCATAACAAAGACAATTGCCAACAGCCACAAAGAAAACTAATTATGAAGTTACTATATTGTTAACAATTCACTGTGCATTAAAACCATGCACATACTGCTTAAATCTATTTACATAATCAGAATACAACACCGGGGGTGCAGTGGCTCAGTAGGTAGTGGTGCAGGCTGCAAGCCGCGAGGTCCTCGGTTCGAATCCCACCTGCAGCAACAGCTTTGTGTCCTAGGGCAAGACACTTCACCCCCATTGCGCATGTGGAGGCACGGTATGCTGTGTACCAAGGCATACTGCATGTTCTTGGTGCACCTGTCTTCAAACAAGGCTAACCCTGCTTGTGTAGTATGTTGGATAGCTGACAGTTGCTTGCCATTGCTCAGTGGTTCTCTCTGGGTACTCTGGCTTCCTCCACCCATAAAACTGTTGTGGTCATGATCAGCTGTTGTGCAGAAATATGTGACCTTAAACACCAATAAATAATAAGAACACGCCACCCCATACCCGTTTCACTCCTGTCTTCATTCACCTTGGTATCTCTCGGTTTGCCTCGTGTTTAGTATGCCTGCCAGAAAAGGAGTGATTTCTTTTTCTAAAATAGCAAAACAAGAAACAGTAATTTTTAACAGGTAGTAACAAAATAATTTTCATGAAGCACACGATTTTATATTAGTTAATAGCTGAAAAAACGCTGGGTGATATTTGCAAATCTTTTTTTGATTACTGGTACCCGGTACTGGTAATGAAAATTGTCATTTGTCATCAATACTTGATCAAGTTTCTGACAAAGCACATTATACTATTCCAATTTTAGCTACTGCTCATAAGCAAACAATTTGATGTTAGTTTACCATGATACAGGTGCTTAGCCAGGATATCAAAGTTAGGGGCAAGAGTAATATCTAGTGGGGGTGGGGCCAGGGCATGAAGAATATGATGCACAACGTCACCTTAACCACACAGCAGTGAGATAGGGGTGAGGACAAGAGGGAGTGTGCCCCTGTCATCAGTGGAGGGGGGGGGGGGGGGTCAGGTGCCCCCCCCCCGCCCCCAAAGAAACAAAATTTGAAATTCAAGACAGAAAAACACAATTACCTTGACTCTGTGTCCATTTGTGTCCATAATATATAATTTGCGAACAAGCATAAATATCTAGATATTAAAATGTCTTGTCGGATGTTCATTATATGGGTTAACAGGGGAGGGGGGGGGGGGAGGCCTGAATGAAATTGTGGAGGGCATGTGCCCCCTCTCCAGCCCCCAGGCCTACAGTGCGGCCGCCATGGACTGGTCACTTTCCACGGGTGGGCAATATTTCCGTGGATGCAATGACATTAGATTTCAAACACTGTTTACAGCAATAATCATCAAAAATTTAATTAATGAAGCACAGGGTAGAATCCGGTGCTTCATTAATTAAAATTTTATTGATGATGATTTTCTATTATCTGGAAAAAGCATGCAGGACCATCACTGCCCATGCATGGATTATGACCAGTCCACGTCAACAGTACTGTATGTCTGCGCCACTGCTATGAGCAGGGACTAATCTAAATGGGTGGGTGTGTTTACAAATATTTTTATTTCTAGCTCAACTTTGGCGAAGCCAAATTTGAGTTTATGCCATGGCCATCGTCCGTCCGTCCGTCCGTCTGTTCGTCAACAATTCAATACGGCTCGGGCTAGAGGCCGTATTTATGAACCGAGCTTTACGAAACTTCTTAGGTACCTTTGTTATGACCGTGGGATGAGAAGGAGTGTTTTGGGGTCTGGTCCGAAATTCAAGATGGCTGCCAGCCTCCATTTTGTACCGATGATGCAGAAATCTGTTTTTTGCACAGAACTTCCATATGAAAGCGCTGATTTTAATAATTTTTTGTATGAATGTTTAGTACCATGGAATACATCACATATAATACAGGTTTTTTTCTCGTACGTAAATTATGCAATCTAGACTAACTTTGATGTATTTAGTGTTACTTTCAGCACTGTCAGTGCAAATGCCAATACGACTCGGGCTAGAGGCCGCATTTATGAACCGATCTTTACGAAACTTCTTGGGTACCTTTGGTATCACCGTGGGACGAGAACGAATGTTTTTGGGTGCTGTCCGAAATTCAAGATGGCCACTGGCAGCCATTTTGTCCAAAATTAGGGGCAATCAGATTTTTGTGCAGAACTTCCACATGAAAGCTCTGATTTGAAAATTTTTTGTGTGTGAATGTTTAGTACCATGGGATACATCACATATAATACGGGTTTTTTTCTCGTGCAGAAATTATGCAAATTAGATGAACTTTGATTTTTTCAGTGCTACTAACACACAGTAAGTACACATGTCAATACGGCTCGGACTAGAGGCTGTATTTATCAACCGATCTTCACGAAACTTCTTGGGTACCTCTGCTATCACCTTGGGATGAGAACGAGTGTTTCTGAGTGCGGTCCGAAATTCAAGATGGCTGCCAGTGGCCATTTTGTACCGAAATTAGGTCTAATCAGTTTTATGTACACAACTTCTATACGTCTCAGGCTAGAGGCCGTATTTATGAACCGATCTTTACGAAACGTCTTGGGTACCTTTCTTATAACTGTGGGATGAGAACGGGTGTTTTGGGGTGTGGACCGAAATTCAACATGGCCACCAGCAGTCATTTTGTACCAAAATTAGTGCAATCAGTCTTTTGTACAGTACAGAACTTCTGTATGAAAGTTCTGATTTGAATAAATTTTTGTATGAATGTTTAGTAAAATGGAATACATCACATACAGTACGGGTTTTTTTCTCGTGCAGAAATTATGCAAATTAGATGAATTTTGATTTATTTATTGCTACTTATACACTGTAAGTGCACATGTCAATACGGCTTGGGCTAGAGGCTGTATTTATCAACCAATCTTCATGAAACTTCTTGGGTATATTTGTTATCATCTTGGGACGAGAACGAGTGTTTCTGAGTGTGGTCCAAAATTCAAGATGGCTGCCAGTGGCCATTTTGTACCGAAATTAGGTCCAATCAGTTTTTTGTCACAACTTCTATACAGCTCGTATTTATGAACTGATCTTCACGAAACTTCTTGGGTACCTTTGTTTTCACCTTGGGACAGGAATGAGTGTGTTTTGGGGTGCCTTTGTTATCACTGTGCTATGAGAACAAATATTTTGGGGTTCAGTCAGACCCACTCTGGGACTCAAAGATTTCTTTTCTAGTTTAGCATCTGACTGTCACCCACCTTTACAATACTTTACCTATACATTTGTTACAGGCTACGGTCAGTATTTATGTACAGGCCGTTACAATACTTTATATGTACCTTTGTTATCAGGTCATTACCTAGATGTTTGTCATTGCTGTGTCACATACTATACATGTACATGTCTTGACAAGTTGAGCTACAGTGTCATTGACACTTTCATTTAACACCTGATAACAAAGTAATATATACCGGTAAGTTTATGAACAACCACACGATTGACTTTTAATTACAATACTCCTAGTTCCTATTAAACATACATGAATGTTTATTATTTTTGTGGAATTTTTACACTGTGTATGAAGCTTATTTGGGCCTGTATGTTTGTTAAAATTGCCCTTCCACTAGGGAGGACTTCTTGAAAACCATCTACACTGGATTGTGTGGTATTCCTTTGTGTAAGACAATGTTTTCATTGTAATAATCTTCATGTATAAGGCTCCACAAAGTTGATCTGTTTCTCAGGCCATTTTTGTAAAATTGCATGCAGGCGGGTGATATTTTATTTTTGTAATTATTTCTTTGCCATTAAAAGTTCATGTTCTTGGTTTGTTTTAGGCCTCATAATCTACAGAATAGCATGGGTGGTGGTGTTTTCCATCCCTTGAGTGCAAGAAGGCTTTGCAATGCTACAGCATAAGCCTTGTTGCACTCCAGAGACAAATTTATAAATTTTATTAACATGGGTAAAATATCGGTCATGAACCATTTAATTTTTTTTTTTTTAGCTCACCATGACAAAGTCAAGCTGGGCTTATCTAATCTCTCTCCATCCATTGCCCATCCATCTGTCGTCCGTCAACACCATGTTTTGGTCTTCTCATCCAAAACCACTGGGCCAATTCAAGTGAAAGTTTGTGTGAGTTATGGTCCCAAAGGGGTATTTCATTTTTGTTGAACTCAACATGCCCAGCCCCATACCAGTGGGTACAGTGACTTGATATTTGTTATGGAGCTTCCTTTTGAGGTGTAGAATCACGTTTGTTCAAACGTAGTTCGTTAAGCAATATTTGGCTTTGTAATGGGAGGGGTTAGATTTTTGGTACCACCCAAAATTTCTATTTTCTGAACCGATGGTCTGATTTGAACGAAATTCAGTAGCTGGTATTATTGGGTCATAAGTACTTGACTCATGCAAAAAACCCTGCATCCCCATGGGAACCCCAGAAGCTAAAAATAGAAATATTTTCCAGTGCCCATGTTTCCCAAACCACTTGGAACAGAGAACTGTTATATAGTATGAAGCATCCTTGGGACCAGTAGAATTGAATGGTTAAAAAAAAATGCCATCTGTTTTTGTTAGGAGAGTTCTGCAGAGGGCATCAAAATAATGCTGACTCAGTATATTTGCAAACATTTTAGGAAATCTTTTCTCAAGAACTAATGTTCAGAATGTTTTGATATTTGGTATACAGCATCCATAGAGGGGTCAGATACAAGTTTGATAAAATGAAGCCCATTGGTTCATATTTGGACTCAATGCAGGAGCCCAATTTTTTTTAACTTAGGGCAATATGGGGAATTTTCTTTAAAAATCTTCTTCAGAACCACCGGTCAGAATCTTTTAATGTTTGGTATACATTATTATTATGGGGGTCAGATTCAAGATTGTTCAAACCAAGTCCCTAGGTTAATGTTTGGGCCTCCTTTGGTAGCCCAAATTTTAACTTAGGGCGATATGAGGAAGTTTCTTTAAAAATCTTCTTCAGATTCACCAGTCAGAATGCTTTCATATTTGGTATACAACATCTCTAGGGGGGTGAGATTCAAGTTTGTTCAAATCGGGTCCATAGGTTAAAATATGGGCTCGCTATTGTAGCTCAAATTTTTACTTAGTGCAATATGAGGAAATTTCTTTAAAAAGGTTCTTCTTCAGATCCACCAGTCAGAATGCTTTCATATTTGGTATACGACATCTTTAGGGGGGTGAGATTCAAGTTTGTTCAAATCGAGTCTGCAGGTTAAATTTTGGGCTCGCTATGGTAGCCCAAATTTTAACTTAGTTCAATATAAGGAAATTTCTTTAAAAAGTTTCTTCTTCAGATCCACCAGTCAGAATGCTTTCATATTTGGATTACAACATCTCTAAGGAGAGCAGATTCAACTTTGTTCAAATCGAGTGCCTGGGTTAATATTTGGGCTCCCTATGGGAGATGGAATTGGCCGTGTAGCTGAAGAATTAGAAATTTCTTACTCATTACCCTCTAGATGTATGCAACTAAGAGTAATCTACATACATGTAGGTTGTATCAAGGGGCTTCAGAGGGGAGCTCCACATTTTACATTATGATCAACTGAAGAAAAGGCATGATGCTTGGACTGTTTTTGTCACTTCTGAAGGGCGCAAAGATTGACCGTGTATCCTATCGAGATGGATTCCTTAATGTAGATTCATTCTTGTTTATATCGTGTTCTTTTAAAGGTGAATGCTTCAGGCCCCGTGGGGCCTCTTGTTTATTTATTTATTCGGTTTTAACAACACTTTCGACAGCCAACAGCTACATGTACAAGTTTCTTCTCTCCTTGAACCAAGTCTCTCGCGGCCTCGCCCAACTGCATCACTCATGGTCCACTGAGTTTTTAGCTCACCTGACTTTCAGTCGAGTGAGCTATAGTGATCACTCACTGTCAGTTGTCCGTGAACATGGTGTTTGCGTCTTCTACTCCAAAACTGCTGAACCGATTTAAGTGAAATGTGAGATGCTTGTTTGTTATGACATCACATTTTGATTTTGTACAAACCAAGCTGCCCTGCCCCTCAGTAGGGTCACGCCCAAAATTTATGCCTATATCTTAAAAAATCTTCTCACGAACCAGGAGTAGTGGAGGCTTGATATTTGGTGTGCAGCTTCATTTTGAGGTGAAGACTCAGATTTCTCCAAGAGAAGCTTATGGGGCTATATTTGCCTTCGTTATGGGAGGGGCAGAAATTTTCTCCCCACAAAAAAATTCTATTTTTCAAACCAAGAGGCTGATTTGTACCAAATTTAATATGTGAGCTTATTGGGTCATTAGTACTTAATTTATGCCCAAAAATATTTTCCCGTCACCCCATGGGAACCGCAGGAGCTAAAAATATGACAAAATTTAAAACGCCCACATCTCCAAAACAACACATATTGATTCCCCTAACAACTGTATATATCTATTTTATTAATAATGTGATTCAAATCCCAATTGTAACATAGAAAAGGCAAACCATAGGACGACGAATCTTTTTTTTCCACACAAGTACCTGTAATGGGTAAAACCCAACACGGAAAACTGGCCCAACAACATGTGGGTCAACTCAAGATCCAGATGATAAATTTCACCTAATTTGAGCACAATGCTGTGTGGACCTAACTATGTGTTCAGACAGCGTAAAGCCTATCAAACGGGTTGTCCTGCGATGTAATCACTATGCGAGTCAGATCTCCAAGTCTCGCCTGAGTTGCCCTAATTATGTATTAAGACACCGTAAAATCAAGTCCATTGATATCATATAATGTGGTCAACATGTGATTCACACCTTTTAATTTAGCTTGTCTTGTGTTGACATACAAACCAATCTGGGTATGGATTGCTTGTGGGACCGCTGGAAATATTCATGTGTTTCACAAAGCTTAACACACAACTTGATACGATTTCAGGACTTTTGTGTACCTCCATATCATCGTTGGAAGACCGTGGTGTTCTGTCTTCCACAAGAAGACAGAACACCACGGTCTTCACGCGATTGAATGTGAACACTGCACTAAAATGAACCGTCTACATATCCCCGAGCACCCTGAATCTATTAATACGTCACCGTCCAACATGTTTATCTAATAACAAGGCCGCCGACTCGGTGTTTTGTTTAACAAAGTTATTATTATTATTTTGGAAGCAATGACCCCTTGAATCTCGAGTCATGTTTGATGGGTATAGCTCCACCCCGATCCAACACCGTCTACATTTAACCATCCAAAAATAAAGCATTTTGTGCCTTCATGATACATTTTATGCTGTTTTCACAGTTTTAATTAATTAAATTGTGTTCATTGCATGCTGGCACCCCTGGTGTCTTTGGTCACTGAACATTGATATCCGCGATCTGTTTGTTGGATAAAGTTCAAGAATAGGTGACGCAACAAATCACAAGATTCCGACATTCTCCCACCTTTCAAGAATGTTCTCGCCCCGCCGTAAGATAACGATCGGTCGGGGTCGGGTAAGGGTTGGTTAACCCTAACCCGACCCATACTGACCATAATTCAAACTAACTTCTTTCTGAAGAGCAGTTGGTGTCTATGATCACTAATATTGGTATCCTCTTTTTGTATGTTGGATAAAGTTGAAGAATAGGTGACGCAACAAATCACTAGAATACCAACATTCTCCATTCTCCCACCTTTCAAGAATGTTCTACCCCACCGTAGGATTACGGTCAGTAGTGGTCGGGCAGGGGCTAACTAACCCTAACCCGACCTATACTGACCGTAATCCTTTCCGAAGAGCAGTTGGTTACATGGGCGAAATTTAGTGAGTACTCCCTCCGTGAATCTCATCGTTTATTGTGTTATTATTTGGAACTTATCAGGTTCATTCTTACATCACTTCGATCTCACCACTCACTTGTTGATCACCCAGTGTTGTGAATCACTGTTCGACCCGATAAAGGAAACATCAGACATTAATGAGATCAACCTCCACTTCCAAAATCCCCCTCCCATCGCCATTCTTTTCTAATTTCTTTCTCATGATCTATGGTCTTACTCGAAGACAAAATAGAGGGAGGGAGTTGCGACATGTTGTTATGGTTCGACTCGGAGACAAAACAGGGGGTGGGAGGTGCGACAACGGCTCACATTCCCATATAGTTACGTCCCTATATGCTGTTCTGATATGGTCTGCCTTTATAGATGTGTGACACAGATCAATATCATTACGATGCCAATTTGGAGTTCACCCAATCAAACCTTCGTTCTTGTAGGTGAGGTTACATGGGCGAAAATTAGTGAGAACCCTCTCTTTGAATTTCACCGTTTATTGTGTTATTATTTGATACTTATCTGGGTCATCCCCACGTCACTTCGATCTCATCACACAATTGCAGATCACCCACTGTCACGAATCACTGTTCGACCTGTTAAAGGAAAATCTAGACTTTAATGAGTTCAATCTCCACCTCCAAACCCCCACCCCGCCACTTTTTTCTAATGTTTAATTTTTAAAAAAATTTTTTTCTTCTTTTCTTTCTCTTCTTATGTTCTATGGTCCTACCCGGAGACAAAATTGGGGGAGGGAGGGGCGACATCTTGTTATGGTATCGTTCGGAGACAAAAAAGGGAGAGAGAGGTGAGACAACGCCTCACAGCCCCATATAGTTACGCCCCAACATGCTGTTCTGATATGGTCTGCCTTTATAGATGTGTGACATCGATCAATATCATTACGATGCCAATTTGGAGTTCACCCAACCAAACCTTCGTTCTTGTAGGTGAGGTTACGTGGGCGAAAATGAGTGAGAACCCTCTTTTTGAATTTCACCGTTTATTGTGTTATTATTTGAAACTTATCTGGGTCATCCTCATGTCACTTGATCTCATCACGCACTGTCTGATCACCCACTGTCGCGAATCACTGTTCGACCTATTAAAGGAAAATCTAGACTTTAATGAGTTCAATCTCCACCTACAAAACAATACCTCGCCACTTTTTTCTAATGTTTCATTTTTTTCTTCCTATGTACTATGGTCTTACCCGGAGACAAAATTGGGGAGGGAGGGGCGACATGTTGTTATGGTATCATTCGGAGACAAAATGGAAGAGAGAGGTGTGACAACGCCTCACATCCCCATATAGTTACGCGCCTACGTGTTGTTTTGATATGGTCTGCCTTTATAGATGAGTGACATGGATCAATATCATTACGATGCCAATTTGGAGTTCACCCAACTATACCTTCGTTCTTATAGGGAGGTATTTGTTGAATAAACAAACCTACTTTTTGGTGACTAATTTGTCGACCCCGCAAAGCTCTCGCTGGCTAAGAGGGGTGGCGATAGCTGACATATTTGTCAATCTTATGACTGAAACAAGTCTGGACTGTACCTCTGGAGCTGGTCGACATTGGAAGCATGCCATATGCCTACAGTGTCGACAAACCCCAGTAAGCGCATCGACTTGATGCCCAAACTCAAGCGGCGTTCAGGTATTTCCCGTGAAAGACCTTTCCAAGTGTAGGAACATGTTAATGCGGTACCTTTATGTAGTTTCTTCCGGGTCCGGTCGCATACCTAAAACAGATTATCATTTTATTGTCGAAATGGTTAGGCCGTTTTAGACAGACAAGTGGGCTCGTTGTTAATGATTCACAATCCGAGTTCCGAATTGTAGTGGGCGACATCCCTTGGGGAGTTGCTCAGGACAGTATGGTGCTTGGCTGGTGGTACTATAGCACTTCTCTGAAAAACCAATAGTTCCTCACGTATACGCTCAACCAAAACGGGGCAACCAATGACTCTTCGGTGTTTGAATTGAATTTGAGACTTTTGTCGCCCCTACTCAAGCTGCGTTCAGGTATTTCCCGTGAAAGAATGGTGATGTGATGTCATTGACTAATTGCCTATTAAACTATGGGGCTTATGAAAAATAATGGAATCTCAACTAACTGTTGCGTTTATGTCAATTAATCGACAATTCTTATCCAAAGCTTGTTCAGTGTTATGAAACCAATGGATTATATAGCCCCCACAACGACTGACTTCCATTATTTAAAAGTCTAGGAACCCATGGACAGCTGTTATCAGCTGAATTTGTCCTTGTTTTATATGTTCTTTATTAGTTTTTTTATAGCTATCTTACCACTGTCTACGGCTCGCACGTTCTTCTATTTAATGCTTACAAATGGCGAATAGCACATTAGGATTGGATGAGATACAGAATGATGATAACTATAATTTCGCTTCCAAGTACAACCACACAATTAATAATTTGCAAGAAGAAGATCAAGGGTCGCCCTTCTCTTTGCACGGCCATTCTTGCGATTACCTTTCCCCCGCCAACTTTAAGCATAATTTCCATAAACGAGGGAAAAATACAACTCTTCTCAGCCTCAACTGTAGAAGCCTCAACGCCAACTGGGATTCTTTCACAAGTTTTTTATCCGATATTCAGGAAGGTGAGAATATTTTTGACGTTATAGGACTCTGTGAAATATTTAAAATTCATAAACATCTGAATTACAAATTAGAAGGCTATCACCCACTGCTGTTCAAAACCCGCCCAAGCCCCCACGACAGCAGGGGAGGGGGTGTCGGTATTTTTGTTTCGGAGAAAGTAACCTTCAAACCGAGACCCGACATATCAATCTTCATTCCTCATGTCATTGAAACCATCTTTGTCGAGATCAACCCTGGGAAAAAAAATTCATATATTGTAGGATGCATTTACAGACCCAACTCCCAGCCACTAGCGGACATTGACGTATTTCTTTCATCTATAAACGAGATTCTTGAAAAAGTGAATCTGAAACACAGCAAAGTTTTCCTAGTTGGCGATTTCAATATTGATTTGCTCAACTTTAACAGTCACAGCAAAACAAACTCATTTATAGATTCAATGTTCAGTAACGGACTTATGCCAGTCATTACTAAACCTACAAGAATAACTGAGCATTCGGCAACCTTGATTGACCACATCTATTCTAATATTCTCGCAGCTGTTTACCATGCTGGTATTATTATTACCGATGTATCTGACCACTTTGCCACATTTCTTATTCAAGAAGATGAAAACAGGGTCAACAAACCATTACCACCGCTTAGACGATCTTTTAACAGAGAAAATATGAATTTATTTGAAACACTGTTAAGAAACGCTAACTTTGACTCAGTCTACAGCTGCAGCAATGCAAATGCTGCATACGAATCCTTCATTAATATTTACAATGGCGCATTCGAATCGGCATTTCCACTAAGACGCATGGAACAAATTAAAAAGTTCATAAAATGTAAGCCATGGATGACATCGGGTCTCTTAAAATCATCTTTGACTAAAAACAAACTTTATCTTCTAAAACTGATAAAAACAACAGAAATTAATATTAATAAGTATAAATAGTTCTCCGCTGTATTCAACCAAGTGAAAAGGCGGAGTAAAGCAGCGCATTTTAATGAAGTAATCGAATCCAACAAACATGACGTGAAAAAAACCTGGCAAATACTTCGTAGTATAATTAACAAATCTAAATCTACGGCTACACTTCCTCCTAGCATATCACACCACAATGTTGAAATCACAGACCCGGACGAAATCGCCACGTGTTGTAACGACTATTTCTCAGAAATAGGACACACTATCAATAACCAAGTTCCTACTTCAGACAAAGCATTTGGCGACTTCTTGAATGGGAACCACTCGGAATCTTTTTTCTTATCTCCAACAACTGAGCAGGAAATAATTTTAACGGCCGAAAAACTAAAAGGAAAAGTGAGTACCGATTACTGTAACCTGTCCACTAAAATTATGAAATGGTCTATTTCCGAAGTTGCCAAACCATTGGTCCATATTTTCAATTTATCATTCCTTCAAGGCCAGGTCCCCGATAAACTAAAAATAGCAAGAGTAATACCTATCTTTAAAGGCGGTAATTTATGTGAAGTTGGAAACTACAGACCGATAAGCATATTACACGCCTTCTCGAAAATCATGGAAAAATTAATGTATAAGAGACTTTCAGACTTTTTAAGTGACTTCGATATTCTATACGAACACCAATACGGCTTCCGCGAAAAACACTCTTCATATCAGCCCATAATGCATCTTTTGAAGTTTGTTGCCGAAAGCAACGATAAGCCCTCCAAAGATTCAACTTTAGCAGTTTTCATAGATCTATCTAAGGCATTCGATTCAGTAAGCCATGAAATTTTATTGAGCAAACTAGACTTCTACGGTATAAGAGGAATAGGTCAATTATGGTTTCATAGTTATCTTTCAAATAGACTACAATATGTAGACTATAAGTCGCATTGCTCCCCGACCCGAAAAGTAACATGTGGCGTACCCCAGGGGTCTGTATTGGGTCCGCTCTTATTTTTACTTTATGTAAATGATATGCGATGTTGTACGAAGCTCAACTTGCTATCTTTTGCTGACGACACAACCCCGTTTACTGCTGGTCATGATATGAAAATTATGGAAAAAAACGTAAACACTGAATTACATAAAATCTTTAACTGGTGCTGTTGCAACAAGCTCCAGGTTAACGCTAGCAAGTGTAAATATATTCTATTGCACCCACCAAATAGCCCCCACAAAGCTAATAGGCTTAAAATTCTCCTCAACAATAACAGACTTCACGCCGTAGATAACTCTCTGCAGGATAATGCAGTTAAGTTCCTTGGGATATACCTTGATGAAAATCTAAATTTTAAATACCACATATCATCGATATGTACTAAGATGTCGAGTGCCATTTACTGTTTGAATAAGGTTTAAAACGTTCTCCCAAAAAGAGCTTTGAAATCTTTGTACTACTCTTTGGTCCACAGTCATTTGTTATATGCAGTCCAAATCTGGGGTCATGCGGCATCTAATAGCAAAATCATTTTTCTTCAAAAACGTGCAATGCGAATAATCAGCCGTAAAAAGTTCAACAGTCACACAGACCCCTTATTTAAAGAAAACAACATAATGAAATTCAACGACCTTTATAAATTAAGTGCTTCCCTTTTCGTGTATGACTGGAAAAATGAAAACTTACCCGAATCGTTCAAAAACTTTTTCAGCATTCATTCAATACTCGGTCGTCAAACGAGACAAGCTGGACAATTGCAGATATTGAAGGCCCGTACCCAATTTTCTGATAAACTACCAAAACATAATTTTCCTAAAATCTGGAAAGAAATTGATCCGAGCCTCCAAACCTTACCTTCTAGATATATCTTTAAGAAACGGTTTGTCAATAACTGCCTACAGCGTTATAGTTCTTCCGTTTCCTGCACGTATCAGATGTGTCCAGACTGCAGACCAAACGCCAATAGATGAATAACAGTTCTTTGGCAATTGACCATCCCACTTAGACCCTACCCCGTAGGAGGTTAAGCAGTTAATGTTTTCCTGCGTTAAACACGCCCCGCTTCGCTGGTACAATGGGAATCGGTCCCAACGTTCGGGGTACAAACTCCCTAAATTGAACATTATGTGTATGAACGATTGGCAAACTTGACTTCATACCCATGTAGCGGTCAAAATTAGCCATAAAGGTAGAATAGTGACCTTAAACACCAATAAAATAATATAAAATAAATACCCGGACTTACATAGTGATTCTATCTGTTATCTCGTCCAAACCGACCTCGAATTGATCAACTACAACCATCAACCCCACATTATAGGGTTGAATGGGATTCAACGCCTGAGGTGCAAATCCGTTGTCACAAGCAGCATGGACATGAGTGATTAGACTCAGTCTTACCCACCTGGACAAATCGCGTTATAGCATCTATTATCGATTCGGGGTCTCCTTTTCGTAGACCAGACCGATGAGCCAAAGACAGTGGTAGCCATATACCATTTCTGTAAATCTATACTCCATTCGAATGTTATTATTTCGTTAATTTTTACGGGGACAACAGGAAGACAGCCAACATGGCTATGTTCTCCCCGAACAATATTCCATTTTGACGTTCAATAACCCTTGTAAAATGTTTTCTTGTAAAATTGATGGTGTATTGTTAAATAAAGTTATTACTTACACAGCACTGAGAATTCTTATTTGATGTGAACCTCCCTTGGGACCAACAGAATGGAATGGTCCAAACAAATTGCTGTCGGGTCTATCATGGCATACTTTTTCGGGACTTTGAAAAAATGCTTATTCAGCATTTTTTAACACTGTGGGTAATGGGGAAAGCATTTAAGACTCTTCTTCACCCAATCCATTGCTCAAAAAGCTTTCAAATTTCACATATCCATGTTTGGAAGATTTTTTCACACGTTTATTGAAAGCAAATCCCTGGGTCCATATTTGGGCTCTCTAGGGGAGTCCAAATGTTGAAACTAGTGCAGTATGAGGAATCTTCTGTAAAAATCTTCTTCTTCAGACCCACCAATCAGAATCTTTTGATATTTGGTATGCAGCATCATTAGACAGGTGAGATTCAAGTTTTTTCAAGCCAAGTCCATATTTGGGCTCACCAGGGTTTCGCAAATTGCGAGAACGATCGCTTCGTTCCTGTGACGTTATCTCAAATGCTTGTTAAGAAGATCCATTTACAGTTCCCGCAAAAATATAAGCATTTATTCATCGGATAAAATTTAATAAAATTAGATTAAATTTAGAGCTGAAACGATTAAAGGGTTTTCTTGATTGATTAATCCAATGGATTAACCTTGGTTAACTGATTAATCACTCGCCCTAATAGGTAGCTGAATAACTGCCGTACCGTTGATGATTTATATAATTAAAACTTTACTCAGCATAATGGACAAAACCGGCCAGCGCCATATACGAAAATGTCCATTCAAATTTTATTATATTTTCAATTTTTGTCTCAAAACATATGCTTATGACCCCTCTTTCGAACAAGCTCATTGAGCTTGTTCCAATGAGGGGGGGGGGGGGGGCATCACAAGCTATGTTTTTGATACGAACATTGAAAATCTTTAGTAATTCAAGAATTTCTTGATTTCTTGTGCAAGTATCGTCCGCTACCCGCATTTGGTGAAGGGTTGAGAATGACCATTTCCAGCTACTGATACAGTATAATGATCATGCAAGTGGACAAGTATGTCAGCATGCAACTGGCATGCGTTACTCTGTCTCTTATAATTGATGTGAGCCAGTGTGACAATGTTTGCCTGTTTTGGAGCAAGTTTGTTCCTGAGTTAACCCATATAATACCGTACTTCGAAAGTAACGGGTAGCCGATCAATAACTTTTTTTTATCGATCAAGATGTTAATCATTGGTTAGTCAATCGGTTAACCATATCAGCTCTTATTAATTTCTACAAACACGATTACTGCAAAAGCCTTTGATGTGGTGGTTGAACAATCTAGCAATCGATGTATTTGAAGATAAATTAGCATAATTCATTTGATTAAGAAACGTTGGAAATAGGTCACGCAAAAAATAAACGGTTCCCGCAAAAAATATATTTGCGAAACTCTGGCTCACTGTGGGAGCCCAAATTATAACTTAGTTCAAAATGAGGAAGTTTCTTTAAAAATCTTCTTCAGATCCAGCAATCGGAATGTATTTATATTTGGTATGCAGCATACTTAGTGAGGTGAGATTCAAGTTTGTTTACGCCAAATCCCTGGGTTCATTTTCGGGCTCACTGTGGGAGCCTGGATTATAACTTGAGTTTTCAAAATGTGGAATTTTCTTTAAAAATCTTCCTTTTCAAATCCACCAGTCGGAATGTTTTGATATCTCGTACCATATGCAGCATCCTTAGGGGGTGAGATTCAAGTTTATTCAAGCTGAGTCCATATTTGGGCTCACCAGGGTTTCGCAAATTGCAAGAACAATCGTTTCGTTCCTGTGACATTCTCACAAATGCTTGTTAAGAAGATTCATTTACTGTTCCTGCAAAAATATAAGCATTTTTTCATCAGATAAAATTTAATAAAATTAGATTAATTTTAGGGCTGAAACGATTAAAGGGTTTTCTTGATTGATTAATTGCATGGCTTAGCCTTGGTTAACCGAATAATCACCTGCCCTAATAGGTAGCTGAATATTTGCCCTACTGTTGATGATCTATATAATTAAAACTTTACTCAGCATAATGGACAAAACCGGCCAGCGCCATATACAAAAATGTCCATCCAAATTTTATTAGTTCACCTCACTGCAAGTCAGCGTGAGGTATTGCCATCACCTGGCGTCCGCCGTCCGTCGTCCGTCGTCTGTCATCCGTTAACTTTTGCAAACCTAGATTCTTCTCCACAGCCATTCAGCCAAGTTCAAACATATATTGCACAAATTATCCCTGGGGTATACCCTTCCTATTTTGTTGAAACAGAATGGCTGCCTTCTTCGGGCTCTGGGCAATGATGCTAAAGCCTAAAAATCTTTAAAAATCTTCTCATGAACCACCAGAGAGATTGCCTTGATATATGGTATGTAACACTCTTCGGTGTTGAAGATTAAAGTTTGTTCAAGAGAAGTTGGTAGATCAATATTTGGGCTCTCTGTGGGCACATATCCATTTATGGCTGCGCCCAAAATTTCTGTTTCAAGAACTGATGGGCTGATTTGAACCAAATTTTGCATGTAGCATAAGTGGGTCCGAAGTACTTGATTGATGCCCCAATTTTTTTTTCGTTTTCCCATGGGTACCCCAGGGCTAAAAATAGAAAAAAATTCAAATGCCCATATTTTCCAAACTACACAGAACAGAGAACTGTTATTTGGTATGAAGCATCATTTTGACCGGTAGAATGTATTAAACAAAATAAATGGCCATCGCTTGTGCTAGGGTGTTCTGTAGGGGCGTTTGAAAAAATGCTGAGTCAGCATGTTTGTAAAAAGTGAAAAAAAATTTTTCTTCAGAACCGCTGATCATAATCTTTTGATATTTGGTATACAGCATCCATAGGATATAAGATATTGTGAATGTCGGCGATCAGTGCTTTAAAATCTTTTTTGTTTAGTATGTGTTGCTATATAAAAAGGGTCACTTTCATCACTGTAACCAGAGGGCCTTAAAAGAGAGTACTTTTTGTAAATATTCACAAGACACCTTTCTGGTAAATCAAAGTTACACCACATTCTGGGTGGCACACTTCGAACATCTCTCACATTGTCACCAGGGCGAGTTTTTGTTTGTCTTTCTATAAACTGTAAATATTTCTGGCCATTTGGGTCCTTGTGCAAACTAACATCCCCCAACACATTTTACGGTGCTCATCTGAGCCCCGTAAACCAAAGTGAATAGTGTTTAAAAACCCCAAGGAGTTTATTATAGATTCGGGTGTCGAAGAACCCAGATGACCGCTTTGCCACAAAATGTCAATTTCATTGTCACTTATTGGCTCCGCCTTCATTGTCCGATTGCCCAAGCCACTTCGTTTCAGTTGTCGTTGTTTGGCCTTCAATATGTCTCTCACATTCACAAATTCTACACTGCTAACTATTGTGTGGCCATAATTAAAACGTTTTAAATTTCTGTCAATACTGGAAATAAATCCACGCAACGAGCTTGGTTCATACTCAGAGCCGTCAGATTTTCTGACTGACAGGATAAATTTGCATAAAATAACACACAGTTCACTGGGCGGTATGTTGTGAATTTCACGATGCTCATTTATATCATTGCTGTGAAGAAAATTTCTTACTAACTTCATATCATAAAAGGTCTTGCTTAAAGTCTTTTTATTTGTTTCTGTTTCAACAAATCCATCTATATCTGCACCGCTGACATTAACAAAACGACGCTGTTGAGTAGCGTCCGTTTGCTCAGCAACGCCAACAGTTTCTTGGCAATCCAACGTCTGGTAGCGTTCATCGTGTAATGGGTTCAAACGTTGTGCCGAGAGAGTCACTTCAAAGTCGATACCTATTATTTTCACAGTGTATAACAAGCCTTTTGTGGAATCAATGATCTTAACAATTTCCCCTTCTCCTTTTCCATCTATTTTCACTATTTCGTTCACTCGATAGTTAAGTACACGCAACATGTTTTGTTTGTAAACAATGGAGTGGTACAATATGAATATTAATTAGGTGATGAGGCTTAAAATTCAGCCAATGAAAATCCTTGCAGGTCATATTACACGTGTTCTCATATAGAAGAATATCAGATGGACTTTTTCATTGCACTTTACAATAGACATGTGATAAAAAAGGTTATTAAACTGTAAACACTAACCCAGGTCTCAGTGTTTTAGTACAGTGTACACCTCAAATTATTCTTATTGAAAACAGAGCATGTAGGGAACAGAAATTAATATATTCTCAACTACCACAGTTCTTGTCTTATTTCATAATCCTTTCATAAACATTGAACATCATCCTTTTCATCAAACACTGCACACAGTCAAGTTAAGCTACAATTTCATTGACACTTTCATTGCTATATTGGGCTCGAGGGAAGTGAGGTGGTGCCTCATGAGAATTTATTAATAGCTCTTCCATGCTGATAATTAAGGGAGTCTGTGAGCCTGCCTGCTTGTAGGTAATGAGACTTCAGTGAACATTTGGGTACGGTTACCGTAACTCTTATCCACGGGAAGTGTTAGGCTGCTTATGGTATGTGTGTGGTGGCTGGGGGTGGCAGGGGAGGAGGGAGGGGGGGGGGGGTCGACGAAGATTGGCTGAAACATTTCGTGGTATCAGCAGCCCACCTAGATTCACAAATCGGTCAAATGATTCAAAACGGCTTCCCTCTTCCATGCTTTGTCAAAATATGAGTATCTCTGCTGTAAGAACGAGTATACATTTTGAGAAGCCAAATAACGGCACCAGGGGAGTATTGCGGATTGGGACATGGGCACTTTTTCCGTGCCCCCTCTTTTTGATTTAGTGTACAACCAAACATACAGGCAAGAAATCGTCGAATACCAGTTTTGCCTATTTTAGCGGCGGACCTAATTAGACGGTACCTGTCGACCAAATCGATAAGTACCGAACGATCGAATGGCGATAAACACAGCGTTAAGACAAACAAAAACCCGATTGTTTGAAGTAAAAGCAGCAAATGTATGCATGCGTCTGCATCTCTGCATGATGATCGATAACACAACATGATAGACCAAAAGTTTCTTTTTTAGAAGTGAAAAGATCGAGTATTTTTAATTCGACCAGAACCCACGGCATTTTGTTGCACGAAATTTGGAGGTTAAGGGGAGAGCTATTGAAACTCGTGCATTTTTTGTTGGCGAGTATAACAAAACAATGTGCTTAACTAGTGAAAGTTCGAGATCTCTTACAAAATAAAACAAAGAAAAAAAAACACCCCAGCAACTGGGCTTACCGTTGTTGAGCATACTACTAAAACAACATCAGTCTGCACGCAATGGTAACATAAAAACAAATCGAAGAATCCTGCAATCTTTATTTATTTATTTATTTTTTTCATTTTTTTTATTCACATAATCAAACAATGTACAAAAAGTATAAAAATTAAGTACAATATATAATAAATACATTTCTAGTTTAGTTACCACATTTAATCCTTATTTTTTATAATTTTTTTTAACAAGGGCAGGTACAGGACAATTTGTGAGAGTGGAGTGGGATGGTGGTGGGTGTGATTTTAGGTGCAGTAGCCAACGAAAGGTTTCACAGAATGCATTAAAAAAAATGTTTGGGCAGTAAACAACAGTCTTAATAATAATAATAATAATAATAATAATAATAATAATAATAATAATAACTGAATATGGTTGCATATTGAGTTTTACTCTTCTATCAACTTTATTACACTTTCCCACCGTTTTTCAAATTGTTTGTACTGACACAAAAGATAATATGCTGATCTCTCTACTTTGTAATAATTCAGTATTTCCCTTTTTAGTTAACTAATATCTCACTTTTCATTTTTCATTTTAATTCTGTAAATAAAATGTTTTAGAAAAATGAGTAAAAGGTGAAAAACGGGCGGTACCATGTCGGAATTTGGGTTTCTAAACAGAATAACGTGTTTTGATAAATTTCTAGATCCTGTATTTGTGAAAATTCAGTCAACGAAATCATTTCAAAAGGATGAAACAAGTGGACATTCACAAAACGGGTGAATCCAGGTTTCCTTTTCCTTTTTGCAAAAGGAACAAGGGTCATCTTCAGTTATTCTCATTCTCTTTAAAAAGAGTGTTGAATCCTACAATGCGTGCATAAGTATTTATACGATAATGAAACCATTTATATTTGACGTCGACGGTAAATTTGAAGGGGATTTGTAACGTTTTTGTCCACCATTTTTTACTGAGTTCGATGCCTAACTTAGATTCTCATTCGGATAACAGATTTTTTTTTATTTTTGTGCCCATAATAAGTGTCTTTTCAGCTAGCTTATTCCCGAGGAAGATTAATGTTTCTATACTGTAACGGTAACGCTGTAGTCCGGACCCAGAGGATCATGACAGCTGACCCCTGAATGCCTCCTCAGTGACCAGCCCACAGATAGACCAACTTTTAGGAGCCATTACACATCAACCCCAAACCCAGTGTAACAGTATACCCATGGTTCAGACCCAGAGAATGATAACAGCTAACCCCTGTCATCATCCTCAGTGATTGTTCCACCGATACACTAGTTACCAACCACCTTCTTGAATAAGGCCAAGTTAAATCTGCGAACGGTTACACTGGTAGGGGCAGGGATTAGGACAATGGCAGTGAGAAGGCTGCATGTGCAAGGATATTAAGGGAGATAACTAGGGCTGTGAATGGATTTGATTTGGGAGTGGAAATATTGGGAAGAAAAGAAGTAGCTTTGGGACAAGCCACCCCTTTTATCTATGACTACTAAAAAAATTGTATTAATGTTTTGATACTTCAGTGTAGGATAGCATTCACTCTTGAACAATTGGACACAGGCGCCTTGTATTCCACACTCCAAGAGTGACGGTCAAGCTAAAGGAGGGAAAATTATCCCACAGGCCGAATGTCCAAATACATCGATAATAACTCCTGTCAGGATTCCGACACCAGTAGACTAGGTCTACAGTTAAATTAAATGATAAAAGAGTCCGTCGAACTTATAATTTATTATTTTAAAGAACTAAGAATATATTATTTATTTACATTATATACAATTTAGGGATCCCACTCACTCATTTATACCAGACAAAACGCCACAGGACAAATGCAGACATCACATAACATCAACACACAATGACAACATGAAAGTGAACATTTTGATGAAGGGCAAGTGAATATTGCACAAAGGATGGAGTTTGATTGATGATGATTGGTAGTTATTAACCCAAGGATGAGCCAATTAGAGAGGTCTCATCATCAGGATAATCTCTACCAATCTCTGTAGTCCCAGACTACGTGCAGTCCAACTGCACATCTGGTGTAATCTCGGATTACACCAGATAATTTGCCTAAAGTTGGCCACTGCATCATCTACGCATAGCGTACATATTCTTAACTATGGCAGATGTGCTTAAAATGATTATACAATTGTTAAACAAGATACAACGGAGCAAAAAACACTACAGTTTATCTCCACACTATACTCCCTTTTGAGTATACAGCATACTAGCTTGTTGAACAACATGTTCCAACAATAATACCACTTTACCATCACCCTGTACAGTACTGGGAAGAGCCCTTTTCATACTCTCACCACAACTGCACAGGACGACAAAAGGAGGTGTACAAAAGGACACCAGATTAAAATAATTACTCTACCATTTACAGTTATTTAATTTGAATAGGGTATGATTAGACTGCTGGACTATGGATGGAAAGGATATATGGGGTTCCGGTGTACGCAACAGGAAATAATTGATTTACACGAATAGTAAAACATGGTTTAATTATAGGTATGTGTTTTACAAACACATGGGCTAAATGTCGCTTGAGTTGCTGTATGCAGCTGGAAAGAGCCATAGCATAAGGTCTCTCCAACAACACCCAGCACATCAAACCAGGGCATATACAATTTACAGGTGCATGTTTTACAAACATACGGGTGAAGTGGAGTTTGAGGTGTTGTATGCAGGTGAAAGGAGACAAAGCATGAGATCCCTCCAGCAACATCCAACACATCAAACTAGGATAAATACTAAAACTTATTATTTAATAGCGTTTATGTGGTCGGGGAGATTTCTAAATATGGACAATGATCCCAGGTGCCCTTTCATGAGGGACAAAGTACGGTACTCAGGAACGGCACACATTACAAAAAACACTGTTTACTATGCTTCCCAAGCACTTACTAATTGACAGTTGTTTTATTTTAGGGGGAATTCCATACATATCTATATAAGGGGATATAATAAATGTTAAGCCACCTTGGCTCAAGAGGCAATTACACACATTTTATACCGATACTTTTCATTACCCAAGTGTGAGAACCATTTGTGTTTTAACACAATAAGACATTCTGGCCCCATCAGGCCTTGATGTCACAATAACATTCTAGCCCTTTCAGGCTCTGATGTTCAAAGAGTATCTGACACATTCTAGCCCTTTCAGGCTTTGATGTTATTCAGATATATCATTAAACCTTTGGAATAAAGAAAGGGGCACAGGGGTGTTTATTTAGTAGTGCCCAGGGATGGGTTTATGACAGAGTATTGAGCAACTGAGTTATTTACCAGAGATGGGCTTTAGGCTAGAAGGGGTCTACGGGAAATTTAACACTTAACTTATGAGGGTGATTCCATATTTTTTTTACAGGATAACCTATATTGCAAAAGCACAATTTGGAATATTACCCCATTGGCCATTCATGGTGGAGCCAGTCGGAAAGAGCTAGATATGCGAGCTCTTTCCTATCGCCCTTACCATGAATAATACTTGAAGGTATTATTCTTTACTAACACCAGAAAGGTTACGGTACAATAATTTTATGGGCAATGGTTATAACTGGTTATAGGTTGCTCTATCTTTATGACAGACTTATTTACAAAGACATTTGTGAATGCTCAATCATTCAAAATCTGCAACACTGTAATTCTCTGAAATGAGCCATGTTAGAATCATTCCAAAAAGCCCTGTGTGGCAAATCATGATCTGTTGAAGGCATCTCAATTTTTGTAGGTTTAGCAAAAGTACACTTTTAGGGTAACTTATGTAAACTTTAAGATTTTCGTCTGAAATAAAAGAGAGGCTTGTGGGTGGAAGGGTCATGAGAAGTGGAGATTGACATAATTTACTTTCCTGTAGATGGAATACAGCACCATTTCACTAAATAAAACTCTGTCCACTTTAGGCTCTATAGTCTTATCATGAAGATGGATCATAATCCAAATGACTTAAACAATCCTTTGCTTGCTCAATAAACTGACATTTGGGTGGGGTGTGGTAGATTCTGCAAAATACAGCTATTTCAAGCTTTAGTGTATACAAGTTTATAAATAAAAAATAATGTATATAGCCTTAACTGGGATAGGGTCTATTACAAATTCACACTGGCTCTTTCAAGCCTTCTGTGTGATACTGAGAGATAAAATAAATAATAAAATGGGAAGACCTGGGGGGGGGGGGGGGTAAATAGTGTCAATTATTCTTATATAGGGCTAGTGCCTTTTAAAACTTCACACTGGCTCTTTCAAGCCTTCTGTGCGATACTGAGAGATTAAATAAATAATAAAATGGGAAGACCTGGGGGGGGGGGGGGGGGGTAAATAGTGTCAATTATTCTTATATAGGGCTAGTGCCTTTTAAAACTTCACATTGGCTCTTTCAAGCCTTCTGTGTGAAACAACGAAAACATTTTAGAAAAATAAATATAATCGGTGGCCTTTTCAGGCCTAAACTAAAGAAAATGCTGCCAAAAGCTTCAACTAAAATAAAACTTTTGAGCCTTTTTCCCTTTCAGGCACTGACTCTAAATCCTATCCTAACTGGGTCAAATAAAAATAAAGTGTTATTATTTCTGCCACTTCAGGCTTCATAATATAGAAACAAAAGAAAAATACACAAAATAAATGGACCAAGGCTTAAGAAAAATGAATTTCCTACTCCTCTTAAGGCACGGCTTGTTTCCCTTCGGATTTCAGCAAACCGGCAACGGGAGTCGGCTGCGTTTATATTGTTAAAATTCTGCCAAGTCACACCCCTGACAGAACGTTAACACAAAAACTATGCTTGGATGAGGCAAACACAGGTGCTGGCATAATCCAGAAGCCGTATTTTCCCCAAATCAAACATATTACCCATAATTAAAACTTTAATTAACCCATAGATGAGAAAATTACATTATGGCATACTCAGGTGAACTCGGAAATTCCAAGTCAGCTTTTATAGGTCAAGATATCCCAGTAGGCATTTCGACAGTGACGTCCTTGACTTCTTGTAGTACAAAATTTACGCTCACATGTTAAAATAAGGATGAGTGAATTTGAGCCAATCAAGGCACGAAACCAACATTATATAATGTCTTGGATAATTTTACTGGCAGAAGGAGTTGTGGCAAAACATTTATACTGCTTAATATCCAACAGATAACAATTTGTAACCTACGGTATGCATTGATTACCACAATGACGTTTCCCAACTTACACCAGGTTAAAGAATATACCGATACCCCTAAGTTAAACACTGGAATCCACTGAAAAGTTTTATAGGACGTTGTAAACATTTTTTAAAAAAAATCTATGGGGCGGGAATACATTTTAAAAAAAGTGTGTATTTAAGGTATGGATCTTTTAAAAGTGGCATTTGTTACAATACGGTGCGGGAGTATGGGGTTTTGTAATCTGTTCAGCTCAGTTGCATTGCCTGGTGGTCTTATAAAAGAATTTTAGTGCATTTTGTATTCCACTGTATGTCAAGAAGTCTATTTGTATATTGTGATAAAATCACATCATACTTTTAGGAAAGTAATAATTACCTTCAAGGTGATTTGAATTATAGCTGTCGAAGCACTAATAAATAAGATTGACATTCATGCAGGCCTATCAGATCACAACATCATCATTGCTACTGCAAATCTCAAACCACAGGTCAACAGACAAAAATCCCGTTCCATCTCTCTGTATCAGAAAGCTGATTGGAAAGGTTTTACAAAATTCATTCAGGAATCGGAGAGTACAATTCTAGAAAATTGTGACACCACCTCTGTCGATGATATTTGGGTAAGGTTCAAAAACACCATTCATAAAGGCATCAACAAATTCATACCCTCAAAAAAACTGAACTGCAAACCAACACTACCATGGGTTACTCAGGACATAAAAAGGTTAATTCGGAAGCGAGACCATCTCTTCCAAAAACTGAAAAAAAAAACAAACAAAAGAGATAAAATTAAGTCACATTTTAAAGAACTGAAGAAATTAATTAAAAGTAAAATTAAAACGGCATATGCAGATTATATTGAGAATATCTTAGATATTTCACAGGACAACAATCACTCAAAATTCAAGACCAAAAAATTATTTAACCTAATAAAGAACTCAAGACAGGACTCATAGGGCATTGCGCCACTCGAAGACGTAATTAGTCAAACACTCAAGTCGTGTAATGTAGATAAGGCAAATATTTTAAACAGAAAATTTCAATCAGTATTTTCACAAATGTCACCTCTCAGACTCGACCAATCATGTAGGAATAAACTTAACATCAGTAAATTCCCACAGATGCCAGACATAGAGGTCAGTAGAAATGGTGTCCATAAATTACTCTCAAACTTAAAGCCAGACAAAGCACCATGCCCTGATAACATCAGACCTATCATCCTGAAAGAACTTTCAAATGAAATAACCAACATTGTGCAAATTATTTTTAAACGGTCCTTAGAGAGTGGCAAACTACCATCTGATTGGACAAATGCAAATGTTGCTCCCCCATTCAAGAAGGGTGACAATAGCAATCCAGCTAACTATAGACCCATCTCTCTAACATGTATTTTATGCAAACTCTTAGAACATTTTATTGCATCAAATCTTGTTTCACACTTCAACTAGCACAAAATTCTTTATAATCTCCAACATGGGTTCCGGGAAAAACGATCATGTGAAACCCAACTAATCGAACTGATTGATGACCTGGCACGTAGCCTCATGTATGGAAAACAAACGGATATGATACTACTAGATTTTAGTAAGGCTTTTGATAAGGTAAACCATCTTAAACTTCTCTACAAACTGCGGGAACATGGTGCATCACCATGTATAACTAACTGGATAAAATCCTTTCTCATAGGCAGAACCCAAACTGTTGTTCTTGATGGTGAGGCCTCCTCTGTTGTGCCTGTGACGTCCGGTGTCCCACAGGGGTCGGTTCTCGGTCCTCTGCTCTTTCTGCTCTACATAAATGATCTTCCTGACTCGCTGACCTCACAGACTATTTGCAGACGACACAGCGTTTACCTTACTGTACAATATCCCACTGACGGCCAAGCCTTACAAGCCGACTTGCTCCGACTCGAGGCTTGGGAATCAAAGTGGGATATGGAATTTAATCCAAGTAAATGTCAAGTGATACATATATCGAGAAGTAAAAACATCTTAAAACACAACTACATACTTCATAACCACATATTAGATTCTGTCCCGGATGCAAAGTATCTTGGAGTTGACATCTCGCATGATCTCTCCTGGAACAAACATATCAGCAGAATCAGTAACACCGCTAACAAAACTTTAGGCTTTATTAAACGCAACATTCCTTCCAAAAACAAAAAGGTACGCGAATTAGCATATAAGACACTTGTTCGGCCCCAGCTAGAGTACGCCTCAGCCATATGGTCCCCATACACACAATCAAACATACTTAAATTGGAAATGGTGAAAAGGCGAGCTGCCAGATGGATCATGAATAATTTTTCTCCATATGAAAGGGTAAGTAAAATGCAGTCTGACCTTGGGTGGAGAAGCCTTGAAGAGAGACGTATGTGCTCCAGGCTTGTTATGTTCTATAAAATAATTCACGAACAAGTAGCCATACCAATCCCACCCTACGTTCAACAACCCTCAAGACTTACCAGACACATGCACCCTTTCCACTTCAGACAGATCCACACAGGAGCAATTTTTTACAAATTTTCATTCTTTCCACATGCTGTTGTTTTATGGAATGATCTTCCATCAAACTCTGTAACACTGCCTGACAAAGAATCCTTTGGTAAGGCGGTAAGAGATTTAACCTATCCCTGAAGCCAGAATCGATTGTTTTTAACCTGATCTTTTTAAACACTGTTAATAAAATACTAGTCTATCATCTTTTTTTCAGACCTTACTATTCTTATTTTCATCTCTTTTCACACTAACCCCCCGACGTTGCACCTTTTCCTGCTCATAATACCCGCAAGGGGTGTGCAGCAGTATTTAACGTCAGTTTGAAGTCAAGACTGTCTTGAGAAGCAAGGGAGATCACTCGTTGTGGGTTCGCTCGATGTCATTCTGGAGCGTGCCCCAGAATGTATGGACACCAGACACTTCTACCACACTCCTCCCATGCCTATAAAAGTCATGCATGTGGTGATTAAATTTAAAATTTGAGAAGATCTTTTGTAAAAAGTGAAATTGAGTATCTATTTACAAGAAAGCGGATTACCTTTGTGCAGTAAGATCGACAAGAAAGCGGATTACCTTCCTGTAGATATATATATGACTGAGAAAGCTGAATACCTTCCCATTATTTTAAAAGCCCATCACAATATATTTGATGATAATTTATGCAAACATGTGAAAATATATACAGAAATATATATATGTAAGTGGGAATATTTTATAGTTTGTTTTATAAACTATACAACTTGCTGGCATTTTGGCAGGATACTCCCAGCAAATGAACTAATGATAACTTTCTTATATTTGCTATATGTTTTGCGATTTCAATTACACTCCATGGTGTACTAAATTTTCTATCTGTTTCATTTAGAAGATAGGATGCATCTGACTCTAAGAGAAGACGATCTAATTTTACTTTTAACAATGCCTCTTGAGTTAAAGGATTCTGAAAGGCTTTACATGTGAAACCAAAGTACACATTAGGGAGGATGGTTTGCCAGCTAACTAATCCTTCAACTGCTCCCATAAAACAATGCCGATGAACAGGCAAAGAAGTAAGATGCAATTCAACTAGAATTTGCAATAAATCACTTGCGGCATTCCCAGTGGTATGGTCACGGCAGTGAATAATTAGGGTTTTTGGTACTTCTCTGCAAATGGCAGAACATGTTTCAGAAATAATTTTTGAGACTCAATTTTCCTATGCCTACAATGCACCATATCCTCACATGCTGGCCTGCAGTGCCAAACTGTGGTGTAGTCAAGACCTATTTCACCCAACGCAATAATGTTTCTATCAGTTAACATTGTCTCCAACTTTGTGGCATAAGATTTGACCAGTTTAGGTTCCAATAGATGAGGGTGAATTCCTAGTGTTATATGTATTCTTGGATCACCAGAAATGAGAGAGTTAATAGCTGACCATGACTGGGGGAAGACAAAGTTAGAAATTACATGTTTCAGTGTAAAGTTTGTACAAGAGGATTTTTTTTGTAAATCATTCAAGTTTCTACAATTTGATTTTTTCAGCAATTGATCAAGATAAAAATGTGAATCAGTAAAATTTGTATTTTGAATCTCCGTTCTAGGAGCTTGTATAATGTATTTGCCAGTGTACGATAACTGATTAGATGAATTTTTGAATCTTACCAGTAAATGTTCATCTAAATTTAGGCTCTCCAACAGGTTGCATAAAATTCTCCAGTGCATTAGGCTGATAACAAAGTTTGGAGGAGACAATGAAAATTAATACTCCTGCACGGACTGTCCAGCAGAAAACTCAACATATTTTGCCATCAAATATCTCTCCTCTCTGCTAAATTCAACATTCGAACTATCATATAGAGAAAAGAGTTTGTTATCCAAAACATACCGGAGAAGGCATGACAAACTATTCAGGACTAAGTTTTCACAAAGGAAGAAAAACATTCCATTCATCAAGTGACACCATTTTTCAAAACAATCTGTATCAGGGCATTCAATTGGGGCTTGATGCCAGCAGGTGGTGTGAAAAGCTAAAAACCATGGCAAATGATCTTTTAACACATGGCGTTTTAGGTGGGCTGATTTAGCTGGGCACAATGGACAACACTTTTGTTTAGTTTTTCGTTGGTCAGATGATTTGTGCATTTCAACAGCTACATGTGTGTTTTCAACTGATGCTGGCATACTTTCCTTATTATTCACCCCACAATGTTCACTAGCACTGTCCTGTTTTGAGCAGCTCGCATCAGGAGAATGCTCTTCTCCAATTTCACATTCATCCATGTTTTCATTATAATCCGGAATGAAGTTGGCTTCATCTAGATCCATCTTTCTAAAACATAAGTGAATGTGATAGGTCCTATTTACAGTAAAAATAGCTTAAAACCAGTGCCGTGTGCTCATGCCAGTGACTGAACATAACTGATTAGTCATCTAAAAATCGTGTAAGTTTTCGGATCGGCCGCCCAGAAGAACTGACTGGAATTTCTTTGAAAAGTGTAGGGAGAGTATCGGCATCAAGAAAAGCAAATGAATCTGGCTTGCTGCTAATACATGGGCAACTTGGATCACAAGACACGCTTTTCTGAGGACCATCATGATCATTTGCAACATTTGTCAGTGATTTCTCATTGCAGGCAGGCAATTGTTTGGAAGAAAGATTTTGACCCATTGACGTACTGACCACTGTTTCATCCACATTTTGACCATGCACCGTATCCCCATCGAAGTCAGCAAATTGTTCCGACCCTGATGGCGTAGGCACAACAGTACTTCCAGATGAACCAGTGGCAAGATTTGCATGCTCAAAGAATTTATGTTGTAACTGACATAACCATAGGGGTAGTACTCAGTCATGACAATACTTCAAACGATCATGATGGAGGTGATAATTTCCCTTACGTCCTTGTACTTTATACAAAGGGGCTTTTTCTTCTACTACCAAATAAGAGCCAGCCCAAGGAGATCTTAATTTAGAACTAACTCCAATTTTGGTAGAAGAATCCCTTTTATAAACAATGTCACCAGGTTCATAGTGCCCTTCATTGATTCGAAGATCATAATTTCTTTTTTGTCGTCTTTGAAACTGGCCCATATTGGAATGGGCAAATTTATGAGCTTCTCCTAGTGTTGTTTCAATATGTTGTACCCACTCTGCAGGTGTTGATCTTTTAGGAGAATTTAGACCAAACATCAAATCAACCGGTTGGATTAGTTCTCAACCAAACATCAAACGATTTGGTGTGAATCCTGTGCTACGGTTTACAGTAGCATGTAAAGCCATAGCTAGCAAAGGCAGATCCCTATCCCAGTTTCTATTTTTGTTCTCAATGTAACAGCGGATCATTTGTAAAAGGGTCCTGTTGTGGCATTCAACTTGTCCATTTGCTGATGGGTGATAAGGGGTAGTCCTTTTTTTGCAATTTCTAAAATATTACAAAGTGAGTCGAATAAATGACTTTGAAAATTACTACCTTGATCAGTTTGTATTTCAAGGGGGCAACCAAATGTGACTATTACATGGACAAGAAATTTTTGTGCTACACTGAGGGCAGTCTGATCTGGAAGTGCTGCAACCTCAACCCATTTTGTGAACTGATCCACCATAAGCAGGTCATATCTATTTCCACTGATGCTCTCATTGAAATGACCAAGAATATTCAAATGCACCCTTTCCATTGGAAAACCTGCATGAAAAGATTTGAGGGGAGCTCTGCGATTGACACATGCCTTCTTATTAATATTACACACTGGGAAGGTTTTGATGTAATCTTTACACTGCTCAGTCATATTGAACCAATAAAAAGATCATTTGAGTCGGGCTAGTGTTTTGTTCTGACCAAGATGACCACTACTTTTCAAAGCATGGCACATATACACAACCTTATCCCTTAAAGATGCAGGAACAACAAGAACCAAACAATCTTTTTCATTCTGAAGCCAGGTATAAAATAAAACACCTTTTACCAATTTTAACTGAAATGTGCAAAGCCATAATGATCGTACAGTTGGACTACACAATCAAAGTTCTGCTTCAGATGGCTGGATATTCTCTTCTAACCAGAAAATAACCAGATTCGAGTCAGAATCCTGTAACTGAAAATCATGAAGCTAAGAAGACGTATATGACTCAAACCATGTGTCACTGTTTGAGTTTAAATCCAACACAGACTCAGGATTTATAACATCCTGAACAGGAGCAACCTGGGAGGTAATCAGACGAACAGCAAGTGGAATTACATCGTCAACATCATCTTCAAACCGAGACCACTGAGAGTGAGCACGATGACAGTAATGACAACCTTTGCAAGGAAGACATTCCAATTTAGATCCAGCATTGAAACAATCACAGTCGACATGCTTTGATGGAATTTGAGACAGTGCGTCAGCGTTAATATGCTTTTTACCATCCCAGTGTACTATCTACATGTCAAACTGAGACAACTCTTCCATCCACCTAGCTAATTGGCCTTCAATATGTTCAAATCGCATGAGCCAAACAAGACTATTGTGATCTGTCCTCAGAATGAAGGATCGGCCTAATAGATAATGCCTAAAATGGCGACAGAATTTTACCACAGCCAACAATTCTTTCCTGGTGGTACAATACTTTCTTTGGGGCTTCAACAATACATGACTAGCATAGGCAATCACTTTAACTTTGCCATTTTGAATTTGTGACAACTCAGCCCCAATTGCACAGTCAGAAGCATCAGTGTCTAAAATGAATAAACCATTAGGAGAAGGATATGACAGAATTGGTGGATTTGTCAAAATTTCTTTAAATTTTTCAAAAGCTATTTGATGTTTCTCCTCCCAAATAAATCGTTTCTCATGAGCCAATTCATACAAAACAGCTGATAATTCTGCAAAATTTTGAATGTGATATCAATGGTAGTTAACAAAACCTAAAAACGATTGCAATTCATTTGCATTCTTAGGAATTGGCCACTTTAATACTTCAATTTTACTTTGTGACACTGAGACTCCTTGACTATTTACGTTTTTTCCAAGAAACTCAACCTCCCTCTGAAATAATTCACACTTCCGGGGCTTCAGTTTTAGACCATATTCCTGAAACCTTGTAAATACTTTTTCCAAGTTCAAAAATGCATCATCAAAATTTTTTCCCAAGATAATTATATCAGCAAGATAGACCAGGAGATCCTGCCATGTAAGCCCTCGAAGCACGAGCTCCATAGCTCTTTGAAATGTGGTGGAAGCATTACACAAGCCAAACCCCATTCTGGTGTGTTCAAAGAGGCCTTGACGTGTTATAAAAGCAGTTTTTTTTATTGCGTCGTCTGACAAGGGAATTTGGTAATAACCTGAAGCCATATCCAACATTGAAAAATACTCTGTACCATGTAATGTGTCGATACAATCTTCAATGTTGGGTAACGGAAAACAATCCTTGACAGTATGCTCATTCAAACCCTGTAATCCACGCACCAGCGTACAGAACCATCTTTTTTCCGTACAAGGACTGGAGCCGAAACCCAACAGGAAACAGATGGCCTTATAACCCCAGCATCTAACATTTTTTGAAGATGTTCTTTTTCTTGATCTTGGAAGCCTAATGCGGTTCATCTCATTTTGTGTTTTACAGGAGGAGCTAAACCTGTGTCAATGTCATGAACAATGCCAGCCATACACCCAATATCAAGATCATGTTTGGCAAAAACTTGTGAATAATCAATTAAAAGTCTACCCAATCTAATTGCTTGTTTGGTTTCAAGATTAACCATACTTTTTAAAAACAACTCCTGCAAATGACTTGGAACCTCAAGTTTAACTAACTCTAACTCATCGTTCAATGATAAATTTTCATCCTGGACATAGACAATATTAATAAGAAGTTTATCTGAACTATTAGAACCAAGTGTGTCATTTTCTTCAGCATTCCCTAAATGTAACCTTTTTTTAAAATGAACAAAGTGAGTACTATCATTGAGCACACTGACCAACAATTTTGTACTATTCCCCACAGTGGAAGATATGAGAGTGCCTTTATACTGAATTTTTGGCTGAATTATAAAATCACCATGCAATGGACAATTAATTTTAACTCCAACAGTCCCTATTGAATTTGGTGGAACAGTAACACCCTTGTAAACAGTGACCCTGGACACTTTGATCTCAAAATCCTCACTTCTTTTATAGGAAGCATTTAAAACCTCCCCTAAAATGGTAACAGTGTTATTTCTCAAATTAACCACACACTGATTTTGCATGAGAAAATCGAGACCAAGAATGACTGGGTCTGAAATTGGTGCCACACAAACATCCCATTCAAAAACCTTAGAACCAACTAAAATTTTAACAGCCTTGTAAACTTTACCAAGAACAGGGTGCCTTGATATACCATGTAGTTTGACAGTTTTTGCAGGAAGTAAATTTGGACAATATTTCCGAAAGAAACTTTCACTCACTAAAGTCAGCATAGCTGCAGTATCGACTACAGCCAAAGTTGACTGGTTAAAAATAGAAGCATCTACCACTAGACTGAATCCATCAGTTTTATGTACAAAAATCTCTTCCACAAAATCATCAGTTTCATCCATTTTTTCTAAGTGAACTTGACCCCGATTTACCTGGACCAAGTTTGGGGCCTGCTGCTTAGTCCATTTCCATTTAAATTTTGTTTTTGAGAATTTTGAATTCCAGTTTCTGATGATTTAGAATCATTTACATTTTTGGGTGGAGTACCAGGATTGTTGTTTGGTGATTTGTACCTAGGAGGAGATCTGAAGGATGCACCTTGTTGAGGAGAAATGGAGCGAGGTCTACCAAAGTTACTGTAAGATGGCAATAACCTAGCATCTTGACTGTTCTGCCTAAAATTTCTAAATGGCTTACCCTGATTTGTTTGTGAATCTCTATTAGAGGTAAATCTGTCCTGTGGTTGCTCTTGGTTTTTATCAAACACGGCAGAAGTGAGGACCCATAACATATTTTTGACTTCTTTCATTTCTTCTCTTAAATCAGTGTTACCAGTATTTTGGGCATTTTTATCATCACAGTCTTCTGCATTTGAATCACTGCAGGCAAAGGACACTTGTCTGTGAGCAACATTTGTGCTTTTGTAGCCAAATATTGTACGTTGGTTCGCAAGAGATGCCTTAACGTACTTCAATGCCTTGTGAATACTTTTAGGATTTGTTTCCATTGCGATTTTAGCAGCATCTTTGTCCCTGCACCCTCTCGAAAAGGATTCGGTTGAAATCTGATCAATGGTTCTCCTACTGGCATGCTTGTAACCATCGATCGTCATAAAATGCACTCTTTGTGAAAACCCTTCTAAATTTTCACCCTCCCTTTGTTGCATAAACTGAACCTGTCACCTAGCAGCAACAGACTCATCTTTGTGACTAAACCCCTCTTTTAACTCTTTCTTTGTTTTTCTGTAACTTTTACCTAGATGCAATGCCTTAGCATATTCTAGGGCTGTTCCAGAAAGACAATCAATTAGTCGTTCAATTTTTTTCCCTTTACCCCAATTTTTTCTTTTGGCAGTCCGCTCAAACTGGAATATAAAAGGTTCCCATTTAAGAGTACTGTCCCCTGTGAAAACAGCCATTTTAGGACGAGTGGGACCTCTGCTATGACCATAGCCTTTACGGGTTCTCCTACGACTGGTGTCAAAACCTGCATCAGAAGAACTGCTAGAATCATATGACTCACTTGATGAAGAGTCATATTCTGTGCAAGTGTCCAATGAACTGTATGAGCGAGAACGTCTTCGTCCTCTATGTGATCTGGATGAGTGTTTTGTAGGTGTATGGTCATGATGTGAATCATCACTGTCCCTAAATAACTTGGGAGATGTATATTCATCGCCATATTTATTGTTTTTTGCTGATTTAGGGGTACTAGTATCGGTATCATGTTTTCTGTAACGGCAGTCACGAGGAATAACATCAATGATTTTTGATAGTTGTGGGTCAGAATGTGAATCGGTAAAACTGAATTTGGATGCCAATTTATTTTGTTGTTGAGACAGGTTCAGATTTTCTAACTTTTCTTTTTTAAGCTCAGTAGATATCCTATCATATTCCTGATTGAACTCTTTGAGTTTACTTCATACCTCTAAAGAGGAATCATGCTTTATCTTTTCAATTTCTGTGTCTTTTATTTTTAATCTAGTTTGTAGTATTTCATTTTCTGAAACAGCTGTATTGAATTTATGTGACTAGGGCGATTCATTTTCAACAAACTTCCTCTCTATTTGCTCCAAACGAACCATAAGGTCATCAACAACTGTACCTTTAGGGTCTTCGTTTAAAACAAATTATACCTTTAGCCAACCACTCAGCCCAAGTTTCCAAAGGAATATCTATCTCTTTAGTTAGATCTTTTATTTCTAAATGCTATTTTTGTTCCCTACATTTAAAAATTTTTTCAGCTCTGGCTTGCCCTATACCATGTAATTTTTTAAGATCGTCCGCAGTGGCTGTTTGTAAGTTAATTGATGCCATTTTGTAATGATAATTTGGTAAGTGTGAAACAATTGTGAAATAAATTGAACCTTTCATCTCAAAAATGAATAAGTTTAAGTTCAAAAAATTAATTAAAAATCTGGAAAAACTTTTGATGACAAACTAGACATAATTTGAAGGTAATGTTAGTCAATTGTGACAGTGAAACTGAAGAAAAAAAACAAAAAAAAAACAAACAAACATATATTTGGAAATTAAAGAATTCAAAGTAACAAAGGAAAAACAATCAAAAAGTTTATTTCTGTTCTCAGCTGCCATACTTTTCCGTGCATAACATGACGTCCGTTTGTATTGTTTGTACTAGCAACGCGGGAAAAGCAGTTCAAATTCCAACAAATAAATGGAAAAAAACAGAAATAAAGGAGAAAAAAAACAAAACAAACGTATAAATGATTATAAACGAAGAAGCAATTGTAGATCCTCCCCGTTTATTGAACTTTGGAAAAAAAAAAAATTCAATGACAATCTCTCGTACTGAAAAGTACAAGACTCAAGAAAGTTGTGAAATGTTACTCACAAATGAGGGTTCCTACGCACGGGAAACGAACATCTCGTCGCCATATGTGATAAAATCACATCATACTTTTAGGAAAGTAATAACTACCTTCAAGGTGACTTGAATTATAGCTGTCGAAGCTCGATGTTGTTGGTTTCAGACGTCAGTTTCAAGTCAAGACTGTCTTGAGAAGCAAGGGAGATCACTCGTTGTTGGTTCACTCGATGTCATTCTGGAGCGTGCCCCAGAATGTATGGATACCAGACACTTCTACCACAATATGTCAAGGTGATTTTGTTCTTTAAAAGTGTATTTTTAGGGATTTTAGTCACGTGACTTTTTCTGTTGTCAGAACGTAAACAATTAAATTTTTTGCATTCAAAGTGCTATAAAACTGAAAATAAAAAACATCCACCAACCCTATAGACGTGTGTTTGTTCATTAGATATTTTTTAATAATGTGTGTAAGTGTCATTGGTGACAAAGTTATCTTCATCGAGATATTATCGCTGAAAGACGTCGAGTTGACGTTTGCTGTAAAAATGGCGATCTGTGCCCGTGTTTTTCAAGTCTGCTGATTTCGGGGTGCTTCACTTAGGCAAATTTCCGCGCGAGATGACATCATGTACCATCAAAATCGTTTTATAGTTGACCTCTCCAATCACTGGGCAAGACAACGGTGAATGTTGCATATTTCTGCGAGCAGAATATCCATGTTTACGAAAGTTTCAATGAATTTTTTTACCCTTAAAATGAATTTTAAAAAATATGCAACATCCGGAATAATGAACATGGATATCCCCTCTAACCCTCCAAATAATAATTTTATCATTTGTTTCGGCCACTTCGCTCGGAAATTCAGTTGAAAATGGTAGGGCCATGAATTTTGAGCGCGCAATTTCCAAGTTTGCCAATCCAGGCATGATGACGTCGTGACAACACTGGGATTCTCCCTCACAATGATGCGTAAAGTGGGTCAAGTTTCACTTGCATTTATTTCAGTTTTCGTCGGTTAAAAGCGTGATTATTTCACAAAAAGACATTTAAAGGATTTATGCCATTGCTACAAAAATAAACAGCTTTCAAATCGAAGTTGACAAAACTGATAATTCATTTTAGATTTTGACTTTGGTGCATTGTGTACTGGAAGCTGAACTTGATTTGAATCGAGGATTGGCTGGCGTTGCGGATGCAATTGCAAATGCAAATTCTCTGCTTTTTTAACTGATATTTTTTGCCCTTTCAACAAATATGCCCTCCTAATTTGCGCACTGTGCATCCCATATTTCAAGGGAGTGCTGTTTGTTGGGCAAAGACAATACCAATGCAATCGTATTTTCTTCAGATGAGGTGTTTGTAAAAAAAAAACCTCAAAAGGTGTTCTGCTACTTCTGGCAAATTGTTCTCAGGTGAGATTTTTGGAGGCTGTTTCTTGTACATATCTCAGGTTCCCAGTGAGCTTTTTTTGGGGGGGGGGGGGTGGGGGGGGCATTGGGTGTTTCCTGACAAGGGAGGTTATGTTCACCATAGGGGTAGGGTGTGGGGTATTCCCCCTGAGCTATCCACAATAAAGGACTAGGAGGCAATTTTTTCTGGTGAAGGAATAGTATCCCCCCTCAAACTGCAATACATGTGGGTAAAAAGATCTCTAAGCCCATCCCCTTGGGCACCACCCGTGAACATGCCCTCTTTCAATTTCCCCTACCTTTTGTGAAGTGGGCATCAGCCAGTCATATAATAACATCCTCCTTTCTGTGTCAGGTCTAACTGGCTGTGTGTCTGAACTGCTTCCAAGTTCCAACACTGCACATTGTTGCCATTGTGGTCATTCAAGAAAATAAAACTTACCGTATTGACAAATATTTTTCTTAAAAAATGAAACAAAATATAAGAAATGAGTTGAACAATAAAAAAAAAACAATTTAAAAGAAGCTTGTAGTAACATTAACAAATTAAATTTAATTCTCAGTTAAATTTTGTGCCCCTTCCTTGGCTCACCCGCATGCATCTGAGGTACTAGTTGGCGTGAAGAAACAGAAATGCTATGGCGTTAGGGAATGCTATCGGTGCGTCTTTTAAAAAACAAATATCTGTGCCCAGGCACAACCAGTCAGTAATCTCATAATCATTGGGCCAAGCGATCTCAGTGTCTCTTCCTTTTTCAAAAACTACGTTCTCAAATAAGGTGCTGTTCTTTTCTCAGGAGTTTTATGCCTTATGACCCCTTATTGGCATTTGCTCATGTTAGATGCATTCGATTAAGTATTTTGGATGTTGCTATATTTCTTTCTGTGCAAAGAAAGCTGAAATACTTATAAATACCAAAATATATGCACTTTGTTGTTTTGAATGATGTAGAGAAAAGCGCTAAAAAATGACAGTATTTTTTAAATATGTAAAGTTGATATGCAAATTAATTTGGAACTGTTATTAAATTTTACTTTTTCCTATTTATTTTACTTGAAGAACTTGTTATATGAGAACATAATGCCAGGTTGACTAATATTTCAAATGAAAATTCCATTCAAATGTTGGAAATAGTGTTTATATAAAAAAATTGAAATATGCAAATTAGCTGTGAACAATATGCAAATTAGTTTGTTGCTATTGTTCCAGGAGGTGGCAATACACTTTTAGAGGTTGTAACATCAAATTACATGTCTACAGAAGTGAAATAAACAGGAGCAAAGTAAAGGTTAATCAGTGGAAATTTGACATTTAAAATATGTAAATTATATGCAAATTAATGGTCTATTTTTAATGTTACTCACATTTTTTTTCATTTCCCAGATAGAATAACAGATTTTCCATCACAGACAATCGCAGATAATGAATGTTGTGCAAAATACACCACTTTCAAGTGTTTAAATTACAAAAATGAAAAATAGTTAAATATTTTATGCAAATTATATGCAAATTAGATTGAAAAGTCTCATTGAAAGTTTCTTTTAAAATGCGTGGAAGAATTGGTCTCCTCGATTCCAAAATATAACCGAAGATTTTATGAACCTATCTTGTGTACTTTTTATTTTATGACTGTTTTTGTCTTCATTATTTGCATTTTTCAGCATTAAAATTGTCAGTTTTGGCCACATTTTAGTTCTGGGAAAATAGTAGTAAAGCACTAAGCTCCAGTGACAAAAAAATCGGTCAATCACCAACTTTTAAATGGCCATATCTCGAAAAGTATTGAGAATTTTTAAATTCTGTAAAAGGTTTATTGTTTCTTAAGCATTGTAGAAAGATTTAGCATCAAAATTAAAGTGGTCTGTGCACATTAAAAAAATCATATAAAATCCCTAGTATTTTTTATAATCTTGGTGAGGCATACATACGTTCATGGACGGATTCAGGCGGCACTCCTTGAGTTTGGGCTGAATACGCGGCGTAAATCTATTTCCCCAGCAGCGACAAAGCCCGGTTTCTGACAGTATAATTCAAGGCGCATTTTAATTGCTCATTGGACAACAGTTTTCCGTTTAACCCTAAAATGTCATCTACAAAAAAAAGATATCTTCCATTTTAAGAGAGTGCTTCTCAATGGTCAGTTTCCTGCTTTAATATGTTCGTTATTAAACATTTATGTACTTAAAAATCCTTAGGCTTCCGTGGAGGAGTTTTTTTGCTGAAAGGCGACCAAGCATCAATTACATCTTTCGAGAAATACGCAGAACGACACACGTGTGTGAATGGGTTAATCGATATGGCACGATTGCCAGCGCGGAAGGATGGAACGAGAGGTTACAGGCCTCGAATTTTATCCTTCCGCGATTGCACAAGTGCCATGTCGATTAACCCATTCACACACCACGTGTGTCGTTCTGTTTTTGTTACACTCCTTCACGTCTATAAAACCAGTTATTAGAAGGACGCTCAACAATTCATTTGACAGTTATCATAAGAACACATTTTGTCGCCAACCAAACTTGCGAGGAAATCCGTTTTACTCTTTCGTCCCCCGAGTTTCAATGTGTTCTATGTTCCTACAGGGGACGATTTTCAGCTATCGCTAGTGATTCAAATTGTAATTATGGTACACGATGTGCAGAAAATTCCAGTTAAATTTCGCTTCTTTATAAAAATAGTCCGTCAACAATTTCCATTCCACATGTGGGGAACAGATTTTCAGTTTCCGCTATGGCGTACGAACAGGTTCGAAAATAATTATTGAGGTACATACTATATTATTTGAGGTTCATCCTATATTATTTCAGGTTCATCCTATATTATTTGAGGTTCATCCTATATTATTTCAGGTTCATCCTATATTATTTCAGGTTCATCCAAAAATAATATTTATGACCCTCTCGTACGCGATCAATAATTTGGTCCGACCCTGGATGGACTATAGTTTTTGTTTCATGTTGAACCAGGTTCGGCATAAATATTTCAGGTTCATCCTATATTAATTGAGGATGAACCTAAAATAATTTGTCCGACCCTGGATCGACCATACTTATTGTTTCATGTTGAACCAGGTTCGACATCAATATTTGAGGTTCATCCTATATTAATTGAGGATGAACCTGAAATAATTTGTCCGACCCTGGATCGACCATAATTATTGTTTCATGTTGAACCAGGTTCGACATCAATATTTCAGGTTCATCCTGTATTAATTGAGGATGAACTTGAAATAATTTGTCCGACCCTGGATGGACCATAATTATTGTTTCATGTTGAACCAGGTTCGACAAAAATATTTCAGGTTCATCCTATATTAATTGAGGATGAACCTGAAATAATTTGTCCGACCCTGGATGGACCATAATTATTGTTTCATGTTGAACCAGCTTCGACATCAATATTTGAGGTTCATCCTGTATTAATTGAGAATGAACCTGAAATAATTTGTCCGACCCTGGATGGACCATAACTATTGCTTCATGTTGAACCAGGTTCGACATAAATATTTGAGGTTCATCCTATATTAATTGAGGATGAACCTAAAATAATTTGTCCGACCCTGGATCGACCATAATTATTCAGGATGATGCTAAAATCCCACGATGCAATACGCTCCACGAGCCAATCAGTTGAGTCGATACAAACGCGATGTGTGCGTGCTTTCCGAACGATGGGACATAACTGGGGGAAAAAGCAAGATAAACTTGATGCAGGCACACAGCTTCAGACAAAGAATCCCGCTGAGAGATTGTTGTGTATGCGGTTCACACGATTTTGTTTTCGACCCTTTGTAATCAGGCAAAATAGAAAAGATTTTTTCCCATGAAAATGCCAAATGGGCAGTGTGGATTGTTTACTGTACTGTTACAAACAAGTTGTGTTTTAATATTGAAATATGACGCGCTAACCAATAGTGTTGAGGACCGGACCGCAAACAAACGGTCCGGTACCGGTCCAGACGTGGTCCGCGGTACGGTCCGATGAAGGCCGGGCCGCCCCTGCTGTACCGGGACACAGACACGCTGGACCGGTCCGGGACGGTCCAAGGGACCGGTCCAGGGAGACGCAAAGGGAAGTTTTGCACTCTCCCAATTGATACACAAACTGATAATTTCATCTTGATAGACGGTAAAAACATCGAAGTCGAGTAAGTTTGAAGTAACTGTCAACTATATTGAGCCAATCTGTCACCAATCAACCACCTGCATCCTGTGATTCCTGTCACCGGTGTCGGGTGAAGATATCAGCGATGAGCGGTTCTACAAAAAAGTTCCCAAAATAGCGAACGCTCAAATTCGGTGACAAGAAGCTGTCATTCTATTCCTTTGTCGGCAAAGAATTTCAATGTGTATTGTCTATCTATTTCTGTAAACCCCGATCTGGATTATGTGCTGATGGAAACTATTTAGTTGGTAGTAACTTGGTCCCTGTATTTCATCTGGTAGGTTTGGTGTGGTGACCCTATTAAATTGGACCATGGGCGCAGATCATAGGGGGGGGGGGGGGGAGGGGGCGTGTGAACTACAAAGTTTTTCGGAGGGGGGGGGGGCATTACATGTTATGTCCCCCGCGCTCCTCCCACATATATAGGTCCGATAGCAGCTGATATTGTTCGAGCAATGCTGCAATAGGCGAAAATCGCGTATTTTCAGCTTGCATTTTCAAAATTTCCTCCCGCGGGGCCAAACCATGCTTGGTCCTGCGCGTTGTGTGTCCGAGCAATGCTGCAATAGGCGGAAATCGTGTATTTTCAGCTTACATTTTCAAATTTTCTGCCTGCAGGACCAAAACATGGTTGGTCCTGCGCATTGTGTAGATACCCCCCCCCCCCCCCCCCACACACACACACACACACACTCTAAAGAGAGAGACCTGTGCCCCTGAATTGGACCGCCTTGGACCGGTTCATCGAGAAAAAAACGGACCGCCTGCCCGAATATCGGACTGCTATTTCTTGGACTGGACCGGACCGGACCGGACCGGAACACAATTGGCGGTCCGGTTCGGTCCGCATCACTGCTAACCAACATATCGGGAAAACGTCTCGTGAAGTTTAAAAATTTAATGGAGCAGTTCAAAAAAGTGCCTCTGTGGGGTAGGGCAAAAATGATGGATTTCGTATGTATGTTTGTTTGTCTGTGTGTTTGTTATAGAAATAAATATGGGGCCATCCATAGTGCCCAAAATTGGCCTACTTTATTGCGGAGGTCATTGTCAGGGTTAAAAAAATGCAGGGGTGGGATTGCAGAGGGGCACCAAAAGCTATGACCAATTTATTTTTTACTGATATAGGTCCTCAAAGGGGTCTACTAGTGGTGACTTCTTCTTATCAGGAATCTTAAAGGTTTCAAAAAATTGCCGGTGGTGGTGTTGGGAGGTGCAAAACTTGTGGATTTTGTGTGTATGTCTGTATGACCACTATAAAAAGGCATACGGAGCCACCCACAGTGCACAAGCTGGTTCTGCTAGGGTTTTTTTTCTACACCGGGAGTCATGGATTGAAAAAGTCAGGATTGAAAAAGTGCCGGGGTGGGGAGAGTCACCCAATGTCATGACAATTTTTCTTTTCACCTCTATAGATCTTCAAAGGGGTCTACCTGAGGTAACTTTTTACCGGAAATATTATGGTGCTGTTAGGGCCGCAGGCCTGCCCAAGTTACTTTTTTGAAGTCAGGGCTGTGGTTTTATGAACTGTTTTTTCTTAGAAATTTACCGTACAGCATCGCGTAACCCTGCTAGTATTTGTTAAAACCTGTTTTGACTCATCATTTTCACACAGGTAAAAATGTTGGGAAGCGGTTTAGTATGCCAGAATGCTCGAAATGCATCCCCACCCCCTCTTCCCCCAACAGAATTTCAAATTGCTCTGTGGCTCCTGGGTCAGCATGTTTTCAGTGTCACTGTGGGGCATGTCACGGTGTTATGTTCATGGAAGCAGGTGACTGTTTTGAACAAATCACGCGATAATGCCTCAGCTGTAGGGCCGTCGCTAGTGCCTTTTAATGGGGGGGGGGGGGGGGGGGGGTGGGGGGGTGGGGGGGGGGAGGGGTGAGAGCCCTCGAAATTCCAACTGGGTAGTGGGCGCGTTCTTGACAAACTATTAGAACTATAGATCTTCCTAATTCGGCGAGCACGAAGATTGTTAAATTTGGCATTCAAAGGAGCAATTTCCTTTCTTCTGGAAGATCAATTCCCACTTCAACATACCCCGAAAAGTTTGTATTTTTCTGATCAAATAACAAAATTCATCTTTTGAAAATTTCGATTTCTGTCCAATAACCTTTGAAAAACTATACAGAATTATTATATGTTCTGCAAGTTTTAGCCAATCGTTTATACCAAAGCTGCACAATTTAGAGAATTCCATCCATTCCAAGGCATTGATTACTGGGTCCCATTTTACCATTAATATAGAACTTGTTCAGCACAGTACAGAAACACTGCTTCATTTCTTGTAAAAAATAATAGTCAGCCTTTTCAACTTCTAATTTAAAAACAAAAACATTGCAGGAAACATTTTGCCCCATTGACAGTTTTTGTTCCAGAGCGCATCAATTTTCGGTATCCTGAAAATTGGATGAAAACAAAAATGAATAATAATTTACCTGGTAGTTGGGGTATTCCATACATCGACCCATATGCAGTAAAATATATATATATTTTTTTCGTACGTCCGGGTTGACAATGGAGTGGGAGGCAGTTGTCCTGACTGACAATTGGAGTGGGGGCAGTTGTCCTGTCCACCAACTGGATTGGAGGGCAGTCGTCCTAGCTACCAAATACACTTGGGGGAGTCATACTAGCTGCCAAATACACTGGGGCAAATTGTCCGACTGAGCATTTTTGGATGGGGATATGGGGGGGGGGGGGGGTGGTGGTGGGGGGCACTTGTCCTACAACTTCAATTTTCTCCTATGTTCAATTACCACTCATCAAATATAACCTGATATTGAACATAATATCTTTTGTTAATTAGTTAATGTGCTCCCATTGTCATAGCTGTGTGTAATCTGTGTGTTGAATAAACATCGCAGTGATAACAATATAGACTCACATATAGGATTACAACTAGTTTAATGACAGACATGAATTAGTTGCTCATTGGTGGAGAAAAATGGATCAAAATGATGCGAAATTAAAAAAAAAAACAGTGTCTGAAATTTTTGGGGGGACGGCAAACATTTTTCTAGGGAGTGGGCGCCCACCCCCTCCACGACCCCTCCCACCCCACCCCTCCCCACCCCCACCCCTGTTGCAGGCCTGCGATATCTCTTGCAACGTTTGCTACTTTGTAGAGTATTCATCACTGACAGCTGAGCAGGGACGTCGCGACAGGAGGGGCGGTGTGTGTGTAGGTGGGGGGGGATCTTATTTGTGTCAATATTTGTCAAAATATCAGTAGTTGGAAAATCGGAGGGCAGAAATATCAACAGTTGGACATTTAAAACTACTGAATGTATAATACAATTAACTAACAAACATATATTCCGACTGGAGGACCACAATGAGGACAAATTCCGACTACCGAGACCTTCGGGTGAAAATCGGGTCGAAGGATTCCAACTGAACATATAACTACACATGCAGTCTCCACGTTACACGTTTTTCATTAGCCGCTGAGAGTCTAGGGGAGATAATTTGGGCCTGTGAACTGCTAAAAAAAACCTTTTCCTAAAAACGATTTTCCAAGCCTTTAAATTAAACCAAATTCAAGCCGATAAACGGGGTGCCCAAGTTACAAAAATAAAAGACGAAAAATATTCGCTAGCCTACGAAACTGTCGGGATAATAGTCAAAAAGTTCGACATTTTCCCGCCCTAAATCGGCCCAAATGAAACTTTCTGAGGTATTCTGAAGTGGGGATTGACACTCCAGAAGCCAGGAAATTGCTCCTTTTAATGCCAAATTTAACAATTTTCCCACCGTGCTCGCCGAATTAGGAAGATCTACAGTTCTAATAGTTTGTCAAGAACGCACCCACTACCCAGTTGGAATTTCGAAGGCTCTCACCCTCCCCCACCCCCACCCACCATTAAAAGGCTCTAGCGACGGCCCTACAGCGGAGGCATTATCGCGTGATTTGTTCAAAACAGTCACCTGCTTCCATGAACATAACACCGTGACATGCCCCACAATGACACCGAAAACATGCTGACTCAGGAGTCGCAGAGCAATTTGAAATTCTGTGGGGGGAAGAGGGGGTGGGGATGCATTTCGAGCATTCTGGCATACTAAACCGCTTCCCAACATTGTTATCTGTGTGAAAATGATGAGTCAAAACAGGTTTTAACAAATACTAGCAGGGTTACCCGATGAAGTACGGTAAATTTCTAAGAAAAAACAGTTCATAAAACCACAGAACCTGACTTCAAAAGAGTAACTTGGGCAGGCCTGCGGCCCTAACCGCACCATAATATTCCCGGTAAAAAGTTACCTCAGGTACACCCCTTTGAAGATCTATAGAGGTGAAAAGAAAAATTGTCATGACATTGGGTGACTCTTCCCATCCCGGCACTTTTTCAATCCTGATTTTTTCAATCCATGACTCCCGGTGCAGAAAAAAACCCTAGCAGAACCAGCTTGTGCGCTGTGGGTGGCTCCGTATGCCTTTTTATTGTGGTCATACAGACATACACACAAAATCCACAAGTTTTGCTCCTCCCCAACACCACCACCGGCAATTTTTTGAAACCTTTAAGATTCCTGATAAGAAGTCACCACTAGTAGACCCTTTTGAGGACCTATATCAGTAAAAAACAAATTGGCCATAGCTTTTGGTGCTCCTCTCCAATCCCACCCCTGCACTTTTTTAAACCTGACAATGACCTCCTCCATAAAGTAGGCCAATTTTGGGCACTATGGATGGCCCCATATTTATTTCTATAGCAGACACACAGACAAACAAACATACATACGAAATCCATCATTTTTGCCCTTCCCCACATTAACCCACAGGGGCACTTTTTTGAACTTCACGAGACGTTTTCCCGATATGTTGGTTAGCAGCGATGCGGACCGTACCGGACCGCCAATGGTGTTCCGGCCCGGTCCGGTCCAAGAAATAGCGGTCCGATATTCGGGCAGGCGGTCCGTTTTTTTCTAGATGGACTGGTCCAAGGCGGTCCAATTCAGGGGCACAGGTCTCTCTCTTTAGAGTGTGTGTGTGGGGGAGGGGGGGGGGGGGGGCTACACAATGCGTAGGGCCAACCATGTTTAAAAATAGGAAGATGTAAGCTGAAAATACACGATTTCCGTCTATTGCATCATTGCTCGGACACACAACGCGCAGGGCCAAGCATGGTTTGGCCCTGCGGGAGAATATTTTGAAAAAGCAAGCTGAAAATACGCGATTTTCGCCTATTGCAGCATTGCTCGAACAATATCAGCTGCTATCGGACCTATATATGTGGGAGGAGCGCGGGGGACATAACATGTAATGCCCCCCCCCCCCCCCGAAAAACTTTGTGGGACACACGCCCCCTCGCCCCCCCCCCCCCCCCCATGATCTGCGCCCATGGTTCAATTTAATAGGGTCACCACACCAAACCTACCAGATGAAATACAGGGACCAAGTTACTACCAACTAAATAGTTTCCATGTGCACATAATCCAGATCGGGGTTTATAGAAATAGATAGACAATACACATTGAAATTCTTTGCCGACAAAGTAATTGAATGACAGCTTCTTGTCACCGAATTTGTGCGTTCGCTATTTTGGGAACTTTTTTGTAGAACCACTCATCGCTGAAACCTTCACCCGACACCCGTGACAGGAATCACAGTATGCAGGTGGTTGATTGGTGACAGATTGGCTCAATATAGTTGACAGTTACTTCAAACTTACTCGACTTCAATGTATTCACCGTCTATCAAGATGAAATTATCAGTTTGTGTATCAATTGGGAGAGTGCAAAACTTCCCTTTGCGTCTCCCTGGACCGGTCCTTTGGACCGCCCCGGACCGGTCCAGCGTGTCTGTGTACCGGTATAGCAGGGGCGGCCCGGTCCTCATCGGACCATACCGCGGACCACGCCTGGACCGGTACCGGACCGTTTGTTTGCGGTCCGGTCCTCAACACTATTGGTTAGCGAGTCATGTTTCAATATTAAAACACAACTTGTTTGTAACAGTACAGTAAACAATCAACACTGTCCATTTGACATTTTCATGGGAAAAAATCTTATTCATTTGCGTGATTACAAAGGGTCGAAAAAAGAATCGTGTGAAGCGCATACAAAACAATCTCTCAGCGGGATTCTTTGTCTGAAGCTGTGTGCCTGCATCAAGTTTATCTTGCTTTTTTCCCCCAGTTATGTCCCATTGTTCGGAAAGCACGCACACATCGCGTTTGTATCGACTCAACTGATTGGCTCGTGGAGCGTATTGCATCGTGGGATTTTAGCATCATCCTGAATAATTATGGTCGATCCAGGGTCGGACAAATTATTTTAGGTTCATCCTCAATTAATATAGGATGAACCTCAAATATTTATGTCGAACCTGGTTCAACATGAAGCAATAATTATGGTCCATCCAGGGCCGGACAAATTATTTCAGGTTCATCCTCAATTAATATAGGATGAACCTGAAATATTGATGTCGAACCTGGTTCAACATGAAACAATAATTATGGTCCATCCAGGGTCGGACAAATTATTTCAGGTTCATCCTCAATTAATATAGGATGAACCTGAAATATTGATGTCGAACCTGGTTCAACACGAAACAATAATTATGGTCCATCCAGGGTCGGACAAATTATTTCAGGTTCATCCTCAATTAACATAGAATGAACCTGAAATATTGATGTCGAACCTGGTTCAACATGAAACAATAATTATGGTCCATCCAGGGTCGGACAAATTATTTCAGGTTCATCCTCAATTAATATAGGATGAACCTGAAATATTTTTGTCGAACCTGGTTCAACATGAAACAATAATTATGGTCCTTCCAGGGTCGGACAAATTATTTCAGGTTCATCCTCAATTAATATAGGATGAACCTCAAATATTGATGTCGAACCTGGTTCAACATGAAACAATAATTATGGCCCATCCAGGGTCGGACAAATTATTTCAGGTTCATCCTCAATTAATATAGGATGAACCTGAAATATTTATGTCGAACCTGGTTCAACATGAAACAATAATTATAGTCCATCCAGGGTCGGACCAAATTATTGATCGCGTACGAGAGGGTCATAAATATTATTTTTGGATGAACCTGAAATAATATAGGATGAACCTGAAATAATATAGGATGAACCTCAAATAATATAGGATGAACCTGAAATAATATAGGATGAACCTCAAATAATATAGTATGTACCTCAATAATTATTTTCGAACCTGTTCGTACGCCATATTCCGCACCGTTTAGTGTTGCTGCAGATGGGGGTTTCAAAGAACAGGCGATTAATGAAGGATTGTTAACAGTTATAGAGTAATTATCCAATACGTTCGTGCTAGCTATATATCAATCACTGTTTAAAAGGGAGAAGAGTTTACGAAAAATTTTTTCAAACATTAATGATTTTTTTTATAAAGCGACTAACCCATAATATCTTTAAAGAATTAATAAAAGCGTTCAACTGAATCATTTTACACACACCCTGATCGTAATCTTGGATAAAATGAATTCGCATTATCAGGTCCATTTCCCCAAACGAATGTGAAAAGTTCACTATTTAGTTTGTCTACGATTTCTTTGGGAGGGTTTGGAAAAGCAATAAAAAGATAAACCAGTTTTGTGGCGAACAAAGATTTTACTACCGTTATTTTTCCAAGCACAGAGAGATTACGTTTTGACCATTGCAGTAGAGTTTTTCTTACCTCCGTTAGCTTTTTATTATAATTTTTGTGGACAGTTTTATCAAAACGTTTAGTGAACTCGATACCTAATACGCTAAATGTTTCCTCGTTCCAGTTAATCTTCCACCTGCCGCAAATTTTTCTGTACAGTCCTTTTTACTGCCGATCCAAACTGCCTGGGTTTTATTATAATTTATTTTTAAGTCCGAAGTATGGTTGAAAGCATCCAGTGTGTTCATCGCTGCCTCCAGTGACTGGGATGATCCATTCAAGAAAAGCGATGTATCGTCAGCATATTGCGATATCTTAACATGGATATTTCCCACTCTTATAAACCATTGTTACTTTGGATAACATAATCATGATTGCTAACATTTCTGCACATATTAAGAATATCTACGGTGACAATGGGTGCCCCTGCCTGCAGATCTGCCTAATGGAAAAAACTGTGAAATCTGAGAATTTACATTGATGCAGGATGAGATATCATTATAGAGTGTATGTATTTAAGATTTAAAGGGGAGCGCGGTAGCTCAGTAGGTAGAGGTGCAGGCTGCAAGCCGAGAGGTCCTCGGTTCGAATCCCACCTGCGGCAACCGCGTTGTGTCCTTGGGCAAGACACTTCATCTCCATTGCCCGCTTGGGGGCACGATGACGCCGTGTACTAAGGCGTACTGCACGTCGATGGTACGCATGTCTTCAACCAATCTAACCCTGCCTGTGCTGCAGTGCGGAGTTACGATGTTGGGGAGCTGGCAGCTGCTCGTCGTTGCTCGGTGGTTCTCTCCGGGTACTCCGGCTTCCTGCACCCGTAAAACTGTCACGGTCATGAGTAACCATTGTGCATAAATATGTGACCTTAAACACCAATAAATAAATAAATAAATTTAAGATTTAAAGCATTGACCAAAATTAAAAAATTCCAAGGCCTTATCAATAAATGACCATGATGTGGAATCAAAAGCCTTTTCGAAATCAGTCAGCAGGAGAAGCCCTGCAATATTGTCTTTTTCTGTCTGAAAAAGAACAACAGAACCAGAGGAGGGGTAGTATACACAGATAAAAATCGAATTATGGATGAAATATGTTCTTTTTATAAAAATCTCTATAAATCTAACGACTCATAAAATAAAACGATAGATATTGATTCTCTAATATACAAAAATGACAATTTAAATAGAAGTAGTGACGTTCCTAAACAAAATTCAGAACAATCGGAAACAACTTGAAAAGCCAATAACATACTCGGAAGCACTTTATTTTCTCAAAAATATGAAACATAACAAAAGTCCGGGATCTGACGGTTTTGCGGCAGAATTCTTTAAATCCTTCTGGCTTGATATAGGAAGATTCCTAATCAGATCCTTAAATTTTGGTCTTTCGCAAGGAAAGTTGTCGATTACCCAACGCCAAGGCATAATAATTTTGTTTCCAAAACCAAACAAACCACTTTATCTAATTAAAAATTGGAGGCCAATATCGCTCTTGAATACATCTTATAAAATTTTGTCAGGTATTTTAGCAAATAGGCTAAAAGATTTGCTTCCACTAATAATACATAATGATCAAACCGTTTTTTTAAAAGGGCGCTACATAGAGGAAAATATTAGTTTAATTTTGCAATCTTTAGACAGATTGTACTAGCAGAGCCACCGAGAGCGAGGACGGGCCCCCGGGCACTGTGTAGATCGAGTGTTCCCGGCCCTATGAGTGCCGAAATTGGTGCTAGAAGAAGCATTCTGCATTTTCTTGACAATATCTTCTCAATTATTCCCTTACAATTTGGGTAATTTATTACCTGTATTTCTGGGTGTAAGGTGCATTTTTCCCCAAAGATAATCGTGACCACCACGATGCAGGAAAGACCTGTGGAAAACCAACAAACTGGAACAAGCAGGTTTTTTTGTATGAATGGAACTTGATCAGTAATGCAACTACGTACTCTTGCCACCTCCACCAGCGTCGGGGCCTCGGACCACCAACAGCCTACCCACGACTTTCAGCTCAGACGTATCGATAGGTCAACCTACACTTTTTTAAAATACCAAAAATTCGGGACAGTTGCCCCTTACCCCTACCACCTCCTTTGGCGCTAGTGTGTACTGGGAAATACGACAATTCGAAATTCGATTCCATTCGAAATCACTCCGATGATTCAATCCGATTCGATCAGCGTCGCGCTGATTTTCGAGTAGACAGCGTAGAATACGAACAATAACTGGTATAAGAGACTTTCCCACAGAAGAGATCAAAAGGGCAACGGAAGTAGTATGTCAGGAATGACTCGATCCCCATCCGGGGGACTCCGCGGGAGCATATGTACCGATGTTAAATTATTTCAAGATATCCACATGAAAGTATTTTTTCAGGCCCTTTCCTTTGTGCACTTGTGCTTTACACAACATTTTCGTGTACAGTACTGTAAAGACCATTTCTCGGAGAGATATTCCAGAGCAATGTGTGTATGCCTTACCCCACCCTTCGGCTGCCGAAAATCCAACTTTTGAGAAAATTATTTGCACCATTCCCACGTTGAGTGAAAATTTCCCTACTGCTACCTGTGAATTTCTGAAGAAATGCGAATGCACTCCCACTCTTGTGTTCGAAATATATGTCCTTTGGGTTATAGGCTTGGAAATGTTCTCTTGAATTCAACAAGGCACCATCTGGGATGCTTTAGCATTGCAGATGACGCCTTGTTCCACTCAAGGGACGAGATATTGCCCCAGTTGGTAAATGTTATGACATGTCACATTTGGTTAAAAAACCACCAAATGTCTGGTAGAAACGCCCAATAATGTTTGAAGTTGAATTAACTAAAACTAAAAAAGTGTAGGGGTGTGATTTTAGAGTAGCCGGGATGAATAGGGACACAAGGGTGAAAGGGACAAAGGGGCCGACAAAATAAACAAGTGTTTCTAGGTTTAAATGTAAGTCTTAAAATCGTTTGATTGTTTTTGCTTATTTCTTTTCAATGTGAACCGAAATAGTATGTCAGGGATGACTCGATTCCCATCAGGGGGACTCCGTGGGTGGCTGGGGTGCTGGACGTTGCGTCATTTTACCTGATCCAGTTACGTCATTTGCGGTTGTCACTGTAGACCACATGGGCGGCCAGGTTGTGACGTTACTACGTGGTGTCAGTGTCCATGCGCAGCACGAGTTGTTAGGGTGACATGTGTTTCGCCATATATTTTATTAATTGGAGGTCGCCATCTTTGTTCTTATGGTGGAACGTTGTTGCTATGCGACCCAAAACCTCTAATAGGAAGTAGATGTGTTCAGAGAGTGCGTTCGAGTGAATGGGGGTATATTTAATTACCCAAATGGAGCCGACAGCTACCTAAAATCACCAAAAAGGAACTAAAATCACCGAAACGGAGAGGCGAAACCCCCTTCTGGACCCGGCAGTTGCCTAAAATTACCAGAACAAAAAACAACAAAAAATCACCAAAAAGAACTTTATTTGGCACGGATTCCCCCAAAATCCCCTTTATAACAGCAGCACGTAATGGTATAGTGATTTCGCAATCCTATCCTTTCACATCTGCTTTCCCTGCATGTGTACACGAATGCCATGAAGATATTTCTCAGCGAGTAACCTTAAGTCCTCATCCAGGTATCTGGGAATACGAGGCCATGAGGGCAATGAGAAATCCCCCAATGAGGTATAATCTATCATCCCTCATATACTCATCTGGGTATTGAACGACCACGTAACGCGAAATCCCACTTTGGAATCCCTTCTAGAAATACCCTTTTTGTCGTACGAGGCCCTGAGGAGATCCCTCATTGAGGTATTGTATATCACCCCTTGTGACGGTGACGCAGAACCCCGCTTTGGAATTCCTTCTACGGTCTGTTTATGGTTCCGGAATCGTCTTTTTTGTTTTATGAGATCACGAGGGCCACGAGGAAATCCCTCAGTGAGGTATAATCTATCACCTCTCATATCCTTATCTCGGTATTTGGGGATACCCATGACACGGTGGTGTATTATTTGAGGATATCTTTTGGAGGATACCTTTTGGAGATAAGCTCTCTGAGGACAGTTATGGCCCCTGCCCAATGATGCCTTCTACCGCTGCGTCTACTTTCACTACCCTACTACATGCTTTCTACTTAACACCTCTTCTTCTACTTTTTACCCCACTATTATCCTACTATTTGCTTAGTTAATAAGTACTATCTGTAATCCTTCCTGTTATTAGGACCTATCCACCCTATGCTTGTTGACCATTAGTGCCACTTCTAATATCACCAGTCTCTTCTATTGATGCCATACCGTAGATTTTAATTGTAGCACGCAGTCCTACAGTACTGCGGGGCCCCTGTAGGTAAGTTCGATTGAATTAGAGTAGTTTTTTCTTGTTTGGATTTTCCCCAAATCCTTTTTGGATCGCTATCACAATGACTTTTTTCATCATTCCTAAAGCCAAGAATCTTTCGAGTAGTTACTGACAAGTAATTGCTCGAATGACTCAAATCACATCGAGCAAATAAGCCATAGAGTATTTACTCGAACGAGTGACTCGCATATACGACTCTTAGCCTCATTTCGGTATTTGAGGATACCTAAGACCAGGTATTGTATTATTTGAGGATACCTATCGATGATACTTTCTGGAGAATCCCTTTTTTGTCGTATGAGGCCATGAGGGCCATGAGAAAATCCCTCAGTGAGGTCTAATTTAATATCCCTCTTAACCTCATTTCGTTTGAGGCCATGAGGGCCTTGAAAAAATCCCTCAATGAGGCCTAATTTACTCTCCCTTTTATCCTCATTTCGGTAATTGAGAATACCTATGGCCTGGTTTTGTATTGTCTGAGGATACCCATCGAGGATACTTTCTGGAGAATCCCTTTTTGTCGTATGAGGCCACGAAGGCCATGAGAAAATCCCTCAGTGAGGTCTAATTTACTATCCCTCTTAACCTCATTTCGTTTGAGGCCATGAGGGCCATGAAAACTCCCTCAATGAGGCCTAATTTACTATCCCTCTTAGCCTCATTTCGGTATTTGAGGATACCTATGGCCTGGTATTGTATTATTTGAGGATACCTATCGAGGATACTTTCTGGATAATCATTTTTTTGTCGTATGAGGCCATGAGGGCCATGAAAAAAACCCTCAGTGAGGTCTAATTTACTATCCCTCTTAACCTCATTTCGTTTGAGGCCATAAGGGCCACGAAAAATCCCCCAATGAGGCCTAATTTACTATCCCTCTTAGCCTCATTTCGGTATTTGAGGATACCTATGCCCTGGTATTGTATTATATGGGGATACCTATCGAGGATACCTTTTGGATAATCACTTTTTTGTCGTATGCGGCCATGGGGGTCATGAGAAATCCCTCAATGAGGTCTATTCTACTATCCCTCTTAGCCTTATTATCCCCGCTTTCGTCGGGGATATTGTCGTTATCTCTGTCCGTACGTACGTACGTACGTACGTCCGTCCGTCCGTCCGTCCGTCCGTCCGGTGTTACATTCACTTGCATTAATGTTTAAACTATGCTAATGTGTTCAGGTATCACCAGTACATGTGCATGAAGGTTTCGGGATTTTGATTTGGTTCCAAGTGGTTCCAGTGGAACCATTTTCATCCTTAGAAAATCTTTGTCCGCTCAAAGGTTCTTAGGGTATTGAATTCGATACGTTTAAACCATGTTAACATGTTCAGATAGCATCTGTAGATGTGCATGAAGGTTTCGGAATTTTGATTTGGGTCCAAGCGGTTCCAGTGGAACCACTTTTATCCTTAGAAAATCTTTGTCCGCTCAAAGGCTCTTAGGGTATTGAATTCGAAACTTTTAAACCATGTTAACATGTTCAGATAGCATCTGTAGATGTGCATGAAGGTTTCGGAATTTTGATTTGGGTCCAAGTGGTTCCAGTGGAACCACTTTTACCCTCAGAAAATCTTTGTCCACTCAAAGGCTCTTAGGGTATTGAATTCGAAACATTTAAACCATGTTAACATGTTCAGATAGCATCTGTAGATGTGCATGAAGGTTTCGGAATTTTGATTTTGTTCCAGGTGGTTCCAGTGGAACCACTTTTATCCTTAGAAAATCTTTGTCCGCTCGAAGGTTCTTAGGGTATTGAATTCGAAACGTTGAAACCATGTTAACATGTTCAGATAGCATCTGTAGATGTGCATGAAGGTTTCGGAATTTTGATTTGGGTCCAAGTGGTTCCAGTGGAACCACTTTTATCCTTACAAAATCTTTGTCCGCTCAAAGGCTCTTAGGGTATTGAATTCGAAATGTTTAAACCATGTTAACATGTTCAGATAGCATCTGTAGATGTGTATGAAGGTTTTGGAATTTTCATTTGGGTCCAAGTGGTTCCAGTGGAACCACTTTTACCCTCAGAAAATCTTTGTCCGCTCAAAGGCTCTTAGGGTATTGAATTCGAAACGTTTAAACCATGTTAACATGTTCAGATAGCATCTGTAGATGTGCATGAAGGTTTCGGAATTTTTATTTGGTTTCAGGTGGTTCCAGTGGAACCACTTTTATCCTTAGAAAATCTTTGTCCACACAAAGGCTCGTAGGGTATTGAATTTGAAACGTTTAAACCATGTTAACATGTTCAGATAGCATCTGTAGATGTGCATGAAGGTTTTGGAATTTTGATTTGGGTCCAAGTGGTTCCAGTGGAACCACTTTTATTCTTAGAAAGTGTTTGTCCGCTCAAAGGCTCTTAGGGTATTGAATTCGAAACGTTTAAACCATGTTAACATGTTCAGAGAGCATCTGTAGATGTGCATGAAGGTTTCGGAATTTTGATTTGGTTCCAGGTGGTTCCAGTGGAACCACTTTTATCCTTAGAAAATCTTTGTCCGCTCAAAGTTTCTTAGGGTATTGAATTCGAAACGTTTAAACCATGTTAACATGTTCATATAGCATCTGTGGATGTGCATGAAGGTTTCGGAATTTTGATTTGGGTCCAAGTGGTTCCAGTGGAACCACTTTTATCCCTAGAAAATCTTTGTCCGCTCAAAGGCTCTTAGGGTATTAAATTCGAAACATTTAAACCATGTTAACATGTTCAGATAGCATCTGTAGATGTGCATGAGGGTTTCACAATTTTGATTTGGTTCCAAGTGGTTCCAGTGGAACCACTTTTACCCTCAGAAAATCTTTGTCTGCTCAAAGGCTCATAGGGTATTGAATTCGAAACGTTTAAACCATGTTAACATGTTCAGATAGCATCTGTAGATGTGCATGAAGGTTTCAGAATTTTGATGTGGTTCCAGTGGAACCACTTTTATCCTTAGAAAATCTTTGTCGACTCAAAGGCTCGTAGGGTATTGAATTTGAAACATTTAAACCATGTTAACATGTTCAGATAGCATCTGTAGATGTGCATGAAGGTTTTGGAATTTTGATTTGGGTCCAAGTGGTTCCAGTGGAAACACTTTTACCCTCAGAAAATCTTTGTCCACTAAAAGGCTCGTAGAGTATTCAATTTGAAACATTTAAACCATGTTAACATGTTCAGATAGCATCTTAGGGTATTGTCGGGGATATTGTCGTTATCTCCGTCCGTACGTACGTACGTCCGTCCATCCGTCCGTCCGTCTGTCCGTCCGTACGTCCGTCCGGTGTTACATTCACTTGCATTAATGTTTAAACTATGCTAATCTGTTCAGGTATCACCAGTACATGTGCATGAAGGTTTCGGGATTTTGATTTGGTTCCAAGTGGTTCCAGTGGAACCATTTTTATCCTTAGAAAATCTTTGTCCGCTCAAAGGTTCTTAGGGTATTGAATTCGATACGTTTAAACCATGTTAACATGTTCAGATAGCATCTGTAGATGTGCATGAAGGTTTCGGAATTTTGATTTGGGTCCAAGTGGTTCCAGTGGACCAACTTTTATCCTTAGAAAATCTTTGTCCGCTCAAAGGCTCTTAGGGTATTGAATTCGAAACTTTTAAACCATGTTAACATGTTCAGATAGCATCTGTAGATGTGCATGAAGGTTTCGGAATTTTGATTTGGGTCCAAGTGGTTCCAGTGGAACCACTTTTACCCTCAGAAAATTTTTGTCCGCTCAAAGGCTCTTAGGGTATTGAATTCGAAACATTTAAACCATGTTAACATGTTCACATAGCATCTGTAGATGTGCATGAAGGTTTCGGAATTTTGATTTTGTTCCAGGTGGTTCCAGTGGAACCACTTTTATCCTTAGAAAATCTTTGTCCGCTCAAAGGTTCTTAGGGTATTGAATTCGAAATGTTTAAACCATGTTAACATGTTCAGATAGCATCTGTAGATGTGCATGAAGGTTTCGGAATTTTGATTTGGGTCCAAGTGGTTCCTGTGGATCCACTTTTATCCTTACAAAATCTTTGTCCGCTCAAAGGCTCTTAGGGTATTGAATTCGAAATGTTTAAACCATGTTAACATGTTCAGATAGCATCTGTAGATGTGCATGAAGGTTTTGGAATTTTCATTTGGGTCCAAGTGGTTCCAGTGGAACCACTTTTACCCTCAGAAAATCTTTGTCCGCTCAAAGGCTCTTAGGGTATTGAATTCGAAACGTTTAAACCATGTTAACATGTTCAGATAGCATCTGTAGATGTGCATGAAGGTTTCGGAATTTTTATTTGGTTTCAGGTGGTTCCAGTGGAACCACTTTTATCCTTAGAAAATCTTTGTCCACACAAAGGCTCGTAGGGTATTGAATTTGAAACGTTTAAACCATGTTAACATGTTCAGATAGCATCTGTAGATGTGCATGAAGGTTTTGGAATTTTGATTTGGGTCCAAGTGGTTCCAGTGGAACCACTTTTATTCTTAGAAAGTCTTTGTCCGCTCAAAGGCTCTTAGGGTATTGAATTCGAAACGTTTAAACCATGTTAACATGTTCAGAGAGCATCTGTAGATGTGCATGAAGGTTTCGGAATTTTGATTTGGTTCCAGGTGGTTCCAGTGGAACCACTTTTATCCTTAGAAAATCTTTGTCCGCTCAAAGGTTCTTAGGGTATTGAATTCGAAACGTTTAAACCATGTTAACATGTTCAGATAGCATCTGTGGATGTGCATGAAGGTTTCGGAATTTTGATTTGGTTCCAAGTGGTTCCAGTGGAACCACTTTTATCCTTAGAAAATCTTTGTCCGCTCAAAGGCTCTTAGGGTATTAAATTCGAAACGTTTAAACCATGTTAACATGTTCAGATAGCATCTGTAGATGTGCATGAGGGTTTCACAATTTTGATTTGGTTCCAAGTGGTTCCAGTGGAACCACTTTTACCCTCAGAAAATCTTTGTCCGCTCAAAGGCTCTTAGGGTATTGAATTCGAAACGTTTAAACCATGTTAACATGTTCAGATAGCATCTGTAGATGTGCATGAAGGTTTCAGAATTTTGATGTGGTTCCAGTGGAACCACTTTTATCCTTAGAAAATCTTTGTCGACTCAAAGGCTCGTAGGGTATTGAATTTGAAACATTTAAACCATGTTAACATGTTCAGATAGCATCTGTAGATGTGCATGAATGTTTTGGAATTTTGATTTGGGTCCAAGTGGTTCCAGTGGAAACACTTTTACCCTCTGAAAATCTTTGTCCACTAAAAGGCTCGTAGAGTATTCAATTTGAAACATTTAAACCATGTTAACATGTTCAGATAGCATCTTAGGGTATTGTCGGGGATATTGTCGTTATCTCCGTCCGTACGTCCGTCCGTCCGTCCGTCCGTCCGTTCGTCCGTCCGTCCGTCTGTCCGTCCGTACGTCCGTCCGGTGTTACATTCACTTGCATTAATGTTTAAACTATGCTAATCTGTTCAGGTATCACCAGTACATGTGCATGAAGGTTTCGGGATTTTGATTTGGTTCCAAGTGGTTCCAGTGGAACCATTTTTATCCTTAGAAAATCTTTGTCTGCTCAAAGGTTCTTAGGGTATTGAATTCGATACGTTTAAACCATGTTAACATGTTCAGATAGCATCTGTAGATGTGCATGAAGGTTTCGGAATTTTGATTTGGGTCCAAGTGGTTCCAGTGGACCAACTTTTATCCTTAGAAAATCTTTGTCCGCTCAAAGGCTCTTAGGGTATTGAATTCGAAACTTTTAAACCATGTTAACATGTTCAGATAGCATCTGTAGATGTGCATGAAGGTTTCGGAATTTTGATTTGGGTCCAAGTGGTTCCAGTGGAACCACTTTTACCCTCAGAAAATCTTTGTCCGCTCAAAGGCTCTTAGGGTATTGAATTCGAAACATTTAAACCATGTTAACATGTTCACATAGCATCTGTAGATGTGCATGAAGGTTTCGGAATTTTGATTTTGTTCCAGGTGGTTCCAGTGGAACCACTTTTATCCTTAGAAAATCTTTGTCCGCTCAAAGGTTCTTAGGGTATTGAATTCAAAACGTTTAAACCATGTTAACATGTTCAGATAGCATCTGTAGATGTGCATGAAGGTTTCGGAATTTTGATTTGGGTCCAAGTGGTTCCAGTGGAACCACTTTTATCCTTACAAAATCTTTGTCCGCTCAAAGGCTCTTAGGGTATTGAATTCGAAATGTTTAAACCATGTTAACATGTTCAGATAGCATCTGTAGATGTGCATGAAGGTTTTGGAATTTTCATTTGGGTCCAAGTGGTTCCAGTGGAACCACTTTTACCCTCAGAAAATTTTTGTCCGCTCAAAGACTCTTAGGGTATTGAATTCGAAACGTTTAAACCATGTTAACATGTTCAGATAGCATCTGTAGATGTGCATGAAGGTTTCAGAATTTTTATTTGGTTTCAGGTGGTTCCAGTGGAACCACTTTTATCCTTAGAAAATCTTTGTCCACACAAAGGCTCGTAGGGTATTGAATTTGAAACGTTTAAACCATGTTAACATGTTCAGATAGCATCTGTAGATGTGCATGAAAGTTTTGGAATTTTGATTTGGGTCCAAGTGGTTCCAGTGGAACCACTTTTATCCTTAGAAAGTCTTTGTCCGCTCAAAGGCTCTTATGGTATTGAATTTGAAACGTTTAAACCATGTTAACATGTTCAGAGAGCATCTGTAGATGTGCATGAAGGTTTCGGAATTTTGATTTGGTTCCAGGTGGTTCCAGTGGAACCACTTTTATCCTTAGAAAATCTTTGTCCGCTCAAAGGTTCTTAGGGTATTGAATTCGAAACGTTTAAACCATGTTAACATGTTCAGATAGCATCTATAGATGTGCACGAAGGTTTCGGAATTTTGATTTGGGTCCAAGTGGTTCCAGTGGAACCACTTTTATCCTTAGAAAATCTTTGTCCGCTCAAAGGCTCTTAGGGTATTAAATTCGAAACGTTTAAACCATGTTAACATGTTCAGATAGCATCTGTAGATGTGCATGAGGGTTTCACAATTTTGATTTGGGTCCAAGTGGTTCCAGTGGAACCACTTTTACCCTCAGAAAATCTTTGTCCGCTCAAAGGCTCTTAGGGTATTGAATTCGAAACGTTTAAACCATGTTAACATGTTCAGATAGCATCTGTAGATGTGCATGAACGTTTCGGAATTTTGATTTGGGTCCAAGTGGTTCCAGTGGAACAACTTTTATCCTTAGAAAATCTTTGTCTGCTCAAAGGCTCTTAGGGTATTAAATTCGAAACGTTTAAACCATGTTAACATGTTCAGATAGCATCTGTAGATGTGCATGAAGGTTTCGGAATTTTGATTTGGGTCCAAGTGGTTCCAGTGGAACCACTTTTACCCTCAGAAAATCTTTGTCCGCTCAAAGGTTCTTAGGGTATTGAATTTGAAACGTTTAAACCATATTAACATGTTCATATAGCGTCTGTAGATGTGCATGAAGGTTTTGGAATTTTCATTTGGGTCCAAGTGGTTCCAGTGGAACCACTTTTACCCTCAGAAAATCTTTGTCCGCTCAAAGGCTCTTAGGGTATTGAATTCGAAACGTTTAAACCATGTTAACATGTTCAGATAGCATCTGTAGATGTGCATGAAGGTTTCAGAATTTTTATTTGGTTCCAGGTGGTTCCAGTGGAACCACTTTTATCCTTAGAAAATCTTTGTCCACTCAAAGGCTCTTAGGGTAATGAATTTGAAACGTTTAAACCATGTTATCATGTTCAGATAGCATCTGTAGATGTTCATTAAGGTTTCGGAATTTCAATTTGGTTCCATGTGGTTCCAGTGGAACAACTTTTATCCACAAAAAATCTTTGTCCGCTCAAAGGCTCTTAGGGTATTGCATTCGAAATGTTTAAACCATGTTAACATGTTCAGATAGCATCTGTAGATGTGCATAAAGGTTTCGGAATTTTGATTTGGTTCCAGGTAGTTCCAGTGGAACCACTTTTATCCTTAGAAAAATCTTTGTCCGCTCAAAGGCTCGTAGGGTATTGAATTTGAAACGTTTAAACCATGTTAACATGTTCAGATAGCATCTGTAGATGTGCATGAGGGTTTTGGAATTTTGATTTGGGTCCAAGTGGTTCCAGTGGAACCACTTTTGTCCTTAAAAAATCTTTGTGCACTCAAAGGCTCTTGGGGTATTGAATTCGAAACGTTGAAACCATGTTAACATGTTCAGATGGCATCTGTAGATGTGCATGAAGGTTTCGGAATTTCGATCTGGTTCCAAGTGATTCCACTGAAATTTTCCTTAGAAAATGTTTGTCTGATCAAAGGCTGTTAGGGTATTCGATAACCGATACCTTTTAATGATCTGAACAGCTCAATTACTGTCACTTGATAATGTTGCTGATAATTCAGGGAATACCATGTACCAAGAATCACGTCCACAATGTGCTTTGAGTGATTGTGTTATTATTGTGATTCGTTAGTAACACAAGTACACTGCGGTGGTAGCTGATCATACAACTATTTTGTCATGTGCGAGTGGACACAACAAGCTACAATCAACTGAAAACTATTGACGTCACAGTACTACAGACTGTTTCGTCTGGAGTGTATGGAGCGCATCGAAAACAACAGGTACAGGTTCATCTAGAGACTGTCTTGACTGTCGTATGCAAACACCTGACGTTACGGGAAACGCACATGTTTATTGCCATATGCCCGCGAATACAATTGGTATGAGCTGATGAACCCTTTTCCAACTTGCTTAGAAGGAACCATTTGGAAAGATATACATCAGTTGATGATTACGCTAAAATTTTGTGGATAACCATTTATTTTCAAACAATTGATAATTATGCTGATAACCCTTTACCATAACATGTGAAATATGCTTCAATGTACTTCTTACTTGATTGGTTCAGTAACCCCTTTCCAGGCATGGATCATTGAACCAACCACATGCTAATTGATAATTGTGCTGATAGCCCTTTACCACACAATGTGTAAGGGATGTGTTGATACAATTATTAATTGATTAGTTCAATTATATGTTAATTGATAAATATGCTGATATCCCTTTAACACACAACGTGGAATATGCTTCAATATTTCAATATACTTATTGCTGGATTTATTCGATGACCCCTTTCCAGGCATGGATCATTGAACCAACCACATGCTAATTGATAGTAATTATGCTGACAATAATAATAATAATTAAGCCTTTACCACACAACGTTTCAAAGATATGTTGATACACTTATTACGTGACTAATTCAATGACCCTTTCCAGGCATCGATAATTTACCAATTATATGTTATTCGACAATAATGCTAATAATCCTTTAACACACAACATGTGATACATCTATTGTTTGTTTTGTAGCATGACCTCTTTGAAGGCATGGATCATTGAACCACTTCTATGTTATTGATTTTGTAAATTTACTTAAAAGTTGTCAACTTATAACCATTTATTCAACATTTTACATTTTCAGACACTTCATTATGTTTATCAATCAACATGTGACATGTCAGAAATATTGAATAAGGATTTTTCCTTATTACAGGTTGAATATCCTGTGATTTATATATGTGATAATGATAACTACATAAAGTGTTCCAATGAGTCAGACATTTCTGACATGGAATCTACTTTTTTTCAGGCACTAACGATACAAGCACTTTTTTCACCATTTCAGGAAATGCCGCAATATAGTTCTGTTGCCATTTTCAGTAAAGCACATTTATTGATTATTAATCTGTTATTTAAAGGTGCAATCCCTTGAACATGCACAAACAAATACCTCCTTATTCCTAATTCCTAACAATTAATGCTTGGATGTTCTATGATAAAAAAAACATAGCAAAGGCTTCACATATTTAATTTTAAAATTGAAAGTATACTTTTATTTTAACTAAAAAACAATACAAATTAACTGTTAAAATTCATAGTATATTATATAGGTAATTTTAAATGAATAATACTGTGCTTCTACATTTCTTTATTATTATTTATATGTCCTCGATAGGGAGGCATATTAAATTTTGATTGTCCATCCGTACCTCCATCCATCCATCCATTCATTTATCAGTCATTCCGTCCTTCTGTCACTAAATTTTCCATCCGCATTGATAACTCTATAGTGCTCACACAGGTTTTTGTGAAATTTTACACAGCGCTTGAGACCAATGAAAGGTATATAACACAACAAGAGCTGTTGCATGCAATAAAGGTCAAGGTCACAGGGGCACGAAAACTTAGATTTTTAACACTTTTTTTAATCTGGAGTCATAACTCTTTAACACTTTCACAGATTTTTACGAAACTTCACACAGTGGTAGAGACTAATGAAAATTATATGACACAGCAAGAGTAGCCTCAAGGAACAAAGGTCAAGGTCACAGAGGCATGAAAACTTAGTTTTTGTAACACTTTTTACAATCTGGTTTGTAACACTTTTTACAATCTGGAGTCATAACACTCTAATGCTTAGGTAGATTTTCGAGAAACTTTAGTCAGTGGAAGAGACCAACGAAATGTATATGACATAGCAAGAGCAGCGGTTTGCAACAAAGGTCACAGAGGCAAAAAAACTTTTTTCAATTAGGAGTCTTAACTCCATAATGCTTACACAGATTTTTTTTATGAAACTTCACACCGTTGTAGAGACCAATGAAAGGTACATGACACATACCGGACGGTCACTGTGTGTCTTGGTTTTAATTGTTTTTTTATTATTATTTTTTTAAAATAATATTAGTAACACCACTTTAAGAATTGATTTTGCCCATATTATATGTAATCTTAGTTGTCTGTTTCTTCAATAAGCAGGTATAATATTTTTAGAAAACAACTTATTCTTGAGGGATTTATAGGGATTGCACCTTTTGCACCTTTAACTTTTCAAAGCGCCTATTGAGGCATATTAATTGTTAGTTCCTGGGTTCATATTTGAACTCCATATGGGAACATAACATATAATATTGAGTATTCAAATATGACTTCTTTGAGACAATGTTATGAACATTGTGTAAGAATGAAATTCATTTTACGGTTAGACATTAAATTGTGAATTTGTAAATTAACCCTCATTATCAGGTAAATGTTTATGGCCCTTGGTACTTCCTATTAATGCAGAATTTGTTTATTGCACTTACATGTTACATGTTTTTTGGGAGGAGAAAATTTTGCACAAGTTTTGGACAAAGAAATAAAGAAAGTATCATGGCATAATGGAAGATTATTGCACATGCTGCTTTACATGGACACTTATCTTACAAGTGAGTAATTATATGAACTATATTTTATGTGTTCACATGTTAAAAAACACTGCTTAACTCTTTGACTGCTGGAACTTTATTGAACTATTGCTTTTAAGGTATATTTTAAAAAAAGATTAAACACTTAAAATTTCAGTTTGGTTTCCATCTTGAAGCAGGCTTGAAACATTAAAGTGTTCTTTTTATTTAGGCTAAACTTCTTCATCCAGTTTGTAACTTAAGGTTTAGTTAAAGGTATGTCAATATAGTTGTTACTGGTAAGCAAATAGTTAAAGTGTTTGTTACTGTGCAGTCTGCCACAGTCATCTTGTGCTTAATTTCATAATAAAGGTGCTCTAATTTTTTGGAACCAACACTACTAACGCCAACCAACTACCCACTCATATTTATAAGATGGGCACATAAGATGGGCTTATAAATATTTATAAGATGGGCTAATTATTATGGGAAGCGCATCTCCATCCGATTATTCAGTCCTTAGTAAAAAAATTATTCCATCTCAGTCATAATGCTACAATGCCCCAGTCAATTTTGATGAAACAAGTGTAAACACTAGTGGAAGAAATGGTCAAGCTCTCAAGATTTTGAAAACTTTTTTTTTTTCTCACATACATTCTGTTACGAATTCATAACTTAATGATTGAGAGGATTTTTATTAAACTTCATACAAGGGTAAAGACTAATCGTAGGACTGTTGCACAGCACTGTCATGCATGAGCGGTTGAGGTAAAGGGCACACAAATGTGAACAATTTATTTTCTCTCGGACTGATTCTGTCAACCAGAGTGTTCAATTTGCATTGACTTAACCTGCTAGACTTTTTTATGAGTAGGGAAATTTTAAAGGTGATCTCTTTGGGGTTTATGTAGGATGAATCTGTATGAGAAATTTCAGTGTTGTATGCAACAAATAGCAAAATGAAACATGTCAAATGGCTGCCATTTTGACATTAGGGCCTTTATCAAAAAAAAAATGAGAAAAACCTCCTTAGCTGCCAATAAGCCACATATTGTGGGAAAATTTCACATATCTAGCACTTCGGGATAAACCCGATAGTGCTCTTGAAGGGAAATTTTTTTTTTAAAAATAGGGACTTCAATATCAATATGTCATCAACATCGTTGAATGACATGAATATACTGAGTATTTACTGGAAGATGGAATGGATCTATATGTTAGTGGTAACTGCTAGTGTTGTTTTGGATATACATTTGTGGCACATGGTTTTGAGAGAAAATAAATAATGCTTTTGGTGATGGGAATAACAAAGTTATGTGTGATGGTTGTGCATTAAAGATGTGCATTCAGTTTGTGTTTCATTTATTTATAAGATGTTGAGAGTATGTTTTGTGAATTTAGTTCATTCTATTTGGAAATTATCTCTTTCACATTCACATATGTATTCATCTGTTTTTTCTAGCTATTATATATAAGTCATATAAGTAAAGGCGGACCAGTTTAAATATTCAATTTGTAACTTAATATTGCTCAACTAATTACTTTCATAATAGATGTGTTGTTCAATGCAAGACACAAGATAATTATTTCAATTCATTCAAATTATCAGATGTCAGTTAGATTAATTACATGATATTGTTTTTTAATCTTATTGCAATGATGAATGCGAAACACTTGTAAACCCTAATTTCTAAAATGTATGATATAATATAGGTGTGGTTATCACTCACTTGTGGAATAATCAATTTGATTGAAGTTATCTGTAAATGTATGTCAGAGAGAAAGTATGTGAGAAATTTTTTTTCATTTTTATAATAAAAGTGGTATTTATTAAAAAATCAGAAACCTGATCAAATATAATTGATTCAATCTGACTGCATTTTGTTATGACTTTTTATATGGAAAGATCCAAATTCCAAAATAAAATTGCCTTTAATATGAGATCCTGATCATTTTTAACTTTTAACTCTTCACAAAAAATTCCAAAACAAAAAATACTGTAACATTGCTGCAACATTTAAAATGATCAGAAAATTTCAATGAAATATTGTCATCATTGGAAATGGCACAATGCGCCAGTTCTAATTGTGGTCTTACTTACATGATGTTGTTGAAAGACTTTTTTCAAATTAGATACACAGTAAGAGACAGACATACATACAGACACAGATACACAGGGTACCCAAAATAAATCACACATTTTGAAGACTGTAGAAGTTCTTATATTCGTTGCACTTTATCAAAACATACAGCCTCATGACTCTTGGTATCATGGTAAATTTACCCACTCCGTATATGGTCTTCAGGCCATTCAGTGTATACATTTATCAACCATTATTCAAGAAGCTTGCGAAGTCAAAAGCTTTCACAGAGCAACATGTATAAGAACTTTAACAAGACTGTTTGTATACAACGAACAGGTAAATTGATGATTACTTTAAGACACGTAATTTCTATTGTAGAAAATGGTGACTTACAGAAAACTTTACTTGAAATCCTACAGACTGTATAAATGGTATGTACTTCTGCTGCTCATGATACTGCTTATTGGAAATGTGGAAAGTAATCCAGGGCCAAGAAAGAGCCAAAAACTGGTTACATGTCGACAAAAACAAACTAAAGAAAAATGGAGAAAAAGGTCTGAAAGAGAGAAGGCAGCAAACAGTGATAATACAGAATTGGATAGTAAATCTCAAACAAACAAAGGAAATGGTGACAAACAGAATTTTTTGAACAGAAAAAATGAAAACATATCAAAGGTAGAAGGTATTTGTGTAAAAGACACAGAGGGCCGTGATAAGCAGCATGGTTCTGGAAGCCAGAGTTTAAAAAACCCCAAAAAACCACGGAAGACAGAAGTTGATAAGCTGTTGGAGAATATCAAAAATTTACCGTTCAGAGAAATATTGTGGTAGAAATCTGAAGAGAAAATCTTTTGATGAGGAAGAAAGAATAGGTTTAGTGGATCAAACAAGAACTAATGAGGTTTATGAAAGTAAAGAATCTTGTGATCTACCTGTTGAAGATATAAAAAACCAGAGGCAGAATATTTTATGTACAAGAGACAATTCCCCAGCCATAAAACGTCATAAAAATGATAAAAGGATGATGAATCTTCCAATTTTACACCTCCAGGATTTCAAAAGCTTTTCTGATAAATTTGAAGATAATATTAAAACAAAAAATGGAATATGTGATGATACAATAGTATTGGGTTCAGTTGGTAAAGAGAATGACATTTCAGTAACATCCTTCCATCAATATACACAGTCAAATGAGACTGAAAACAACAGTTTTGTAGTTAGTGATTTATCAACAGATGAATCTAATATAGAAATGAGACATGGATGTAAAGAAGGAATGAAAAGAGAAACTGTCAGCAGGTCATTTGTAGAGAAGACACTGCCACAGCCCACAGTATCTGAGACACAAAAACTGTCTACAAGAATAAACAGTGCAGAATATTTAAAGAAAAAAGAATCAGATGAAGAAGAAAGTCAATTGAAGCAGCAGTTGCCTATATTTGATGATAAAATGAACAAGTGTGAAAAAACAATTAATTCAAGGAGTCATATGTCTGCTAACAAGACAGACTGTTTGAGAAGGAATGCATTAAGGAAAAAAACAATTTCATTTAAAGAAACAAGCAGATATGTCAGATTATGAAAGTGAACAGCTGCGTCTCAAAGAGCAGGAACAAATAAAAGAATATAGAATGAGATGTTTAAAGAAGGATGAACTTACAAGAAAAGATGCTATAAGAAAGAAAGAAGCTCACTTAAGGCAATGGGTGGACATGTCTACTGATAAAAAGAATGAATGTTTGAGACAAGATGCTTTAAGGAAGAAGCAAACCAGATTGAGGAAACTGACTGACATGTCAGCTGATGAACAAGAACAGATACATCTAAAAGAGTGTGAAAGAATAAAAATGCTGAGAAAGAGTAAACAGGTGGCCATGTCAGCTGATGAACAAGAACAGATACATCTAAAAGAACGTGAAAGAAAACAAAGAGCAAGAAAGAGTAAACAGGTGGCCATGTCAACTGATGAACAAGAAGAGATGCATCTAAAAGAACGTGAAAGAAAACAAAGAGCAAGAAAGAGTAAACAGGCGGCCATGTCAACTGATGAACAAGAAGAGATGCATCTAAAAGAACGTGAAAGAAAACAAAGAGCAAGAAAGAGTAAACAGGCGGCCACGTCAACTGATGAACAAGAAGAGATGCATCTAAAAGAACGTGAAAGAAAACAAAGAGCAAGAAAGAGTAAACAGGCGGCCACGTCAACTGATGAACAAGAACAGATACATCTAAAAGAGTGTGAAAGAAAACAAAGGGCAAGAAAGAGTAAACAGGCGGCCCTTTCAACTGATGAACAAGAACAGATACATCTAAAAGAGTGTGAAAGAATAAAAATGCTAAGAAAGAGTAAACAGGCGGCCACGTCAACTGATGAACAAGAACAGATGCATCTAAAAGAGTGTGAAAGAAAACAAAGGGCAAGAAAGAGTAAACAGGCGGCCCTTTCAACTGATGAACAAGAACAGATACATCTAAAAGAGTGTGAAAGAATAAAAATGCTAAGAAAGAGTAAACAGGCGGCCACGTCAACTGATGAACAAGAACAGATACATCTAAAAGAGTGTGAAAGAATAAAAATGCTAAGAAAGAGTAAACAGGTGGCCACGTCAACTGATGAACAAGAACAGATGCATCTAAAAGAGTGCGAAAGAAAACAAAGGGCAAGAAAGAGTAAACAGGCGGCCCTTTCAACTGATGAACAAGAACAGATACATCTAAAAGAGTGTGAAAGAATAAAAATGCTAAGAAAGAGTAAACAGGCGGCCACGTCAACTGATGAACAAGAACAGATACATCTAAAAGAGTGTGAAAGAATAAAAATGCTAAGAAAGAGTAAACAGGTGGCCATGTCAACTGATGAACAAGAACAGATACATCTAAAAGAGTGTGAAAGAATAAAAATGCTAAGAAAGAGTAAACAGGTGGCCATGTCAGCTGATGAACAAGAACAGATACATCTAAAAGAGTGTGAAAGAATAAAAATGCTAAGAAAGAGTAAACAGGTGGCCATGTCAGCTGATGAACAAGAACAGTTACACCTCAAAGAGCGTCAAAGAATCAAAACATGTAGAAAAGATGTTAAAGGCAGAAAATCATCAGAGGAAAACAAAACGATTTTGGAAAAAGATGCTGTTCATAAGAAAATGTAACGTGCGAAAACTAAATTAACAGATGTGAATAAACTTCAAGAAATGTTTAAAGTGAAAGTTAGTGAAGGACCAGTATATGTCTGCACATGTTGTAAAAGAATGCTTTACAGACATGCTGTTGTTTGTTGTTCCAATGGACGATATAAAGACTTGGATAGTGAGTTAGTTAGAAGCTGCATAACTGGTTACAAGAGTGTGAAAGGTGAAGAATGGATATGCCATACCTGTGATAGATCTCTAAAGCAAAGAAAAATGCCATGCCAAGCTGAAGCAAACGTGCTCTATCTTGACCAGATTCCACCAGAATTAGACCATTTATGTTCCCTTGAGGCAAGACTGATATCGCTGCGATTACCATTTATGCAGATTGTCAATTTACCCAGGGGCAGCCAAAAAGGTATCCGAGGATCAGTTGTGAATGTGCCATCAAATATTTCATCTGTTATTAACACCTTACCTAGATTACCCGATATGACTGGTCTTATTCCTATAAAGCTCAAAAGGAAACTCTCTTACAAAGGACATGTTATGCATCAGTCTGTCAGACCATCACACATTATGGAGGCTTTAACACATTTAAAAAAGAACAACCATTTTTATGATGACATAAACATTGATAATGACTGGATGTTATCAGCCTCTTTAAATAACATTGAGTTAACAAATGCTCTAGTGGAAACAACTGACATCGATGGATTAAGCACAGAATCTGAAGAAACTGATGATGAAAATGAAGATTTTGAAGAAAATTCTTTAAGCAGAATTTCTAAACCAAAGCATGATGAAGACCATGATTTGAACAAGTTGAGAGGCATTGCTTATGACACTTGTATGCAGCCAACAGATCTTGCTGAGAACAGTGATGCATTTAGCATTGCTCCAGGCGAAGGCCAGAAACCATTAAGCATGCTGATAGATGTAGACTGTGAATGTTTAGCATTTCCCAAAGAATTTCCAACAGGACAATTTGGTATATCATCTCCAGATCGACTTGTCAAACTTAATCACAAAAGATACTTCAACCAACGAATATTAAATGTTGATACAAGATTTGCTAAGAACATTGAATACCTTTTTTTCGCTCACTACCACACTGAAGTCACCCGGATATGTGGGAATATATCTATAGCTGTTCGACAAAAGAGCAAAGGGAAACAAAATTACAAGGCTGGGCAGTTGAACAGTGATTCTGTTAATAACATTCTTCAAGAAAACCATGGGTATAGATTCTTACAAACTGTTCGTGGCAGCTATCCTTACTGGTCAAAAACTCTGTTAGATCTGTTTGCAATGGTGAGGCAGTTGGGAATCCCTACCTGGTTCCTAACTTTAAGTGCTGCTGATCTGAAGTGGACAGAAACTATTCAAATTATTGCACAACAGTATGGTCACACATTAACAGAAGCTGACATTCTCAGAATGGATTGGCAAGAAAAATGCTTTTGGTTGAGAAACAATCCAGTAACGGCAGCTAGACATTTTGATTTTCGTGCTCAAAAGTTTCTTCATGACATTTTGTTATCAGATATTGCTCCAATAGGAAAAGTTGAAGATTATTTTTTACGAGTTGAGTTTCAACAGAGAGGATCTCCACATTTGCATTGCCTATTTTGGGTACAAAATGCTCCACAAATAGACACTGATAGTGATGAGAATATCTGTGCATTTGTTGATAAGTATGTCTCATGTAGCCTTCCTGACAATGATGTAGAACTTTTTGAACTTGTGAACAGTGTGCAAAGACATTCCCATTCTGGAACATGTCATAAATCAGGTAATGTGTGTCGATTCGGGTATCCTAGACCACCTAGTAAGTCAACAATGATTACAGAGAAAGACATATCAGAAGATAAAGTGACCTCCACCAAACATGTTACTGATATTTTGACAGCTGTCCAAGAGCAAGTATTGAAGGAAAGTGGTTTCAGTTTAGAAGATTTGTTAAAAAATATTTGTGTGGATGAGAAAGCATATCATCAAGCACTCAAAGCATCTACCAATAAAATATCTATATTGCTGAAGAGAGAGCCAGCCGAGTGTTTTATCAATAACTATAACCCTGATTTGTTGAGAATATGGAGAGCCAATATGGACATTCAGTATGTTGTGGATCCATGGGCCTGTGCAATGTATATTTTATCTTACATAAGTAAAGGTGAAAGGCAAATGGGACAACTTTTGAAGCAAGCTTCAAAAGAATGTGAAGTGAATGACAGCCTTCGAACGCAAATGAAGAAAATAGGGAATGTCTTTCTAACCCACAGGGAAGTTGGCGCACAGGAGGCAGTTTATAGAATCCTGTCAATTCCACTGAAAAGAAGCTCACGTGAGGTATTGTTTCTTAATAGTAGTATGCCAGAAGATAGGGTGAGAATATTAAAACCAGTCAGAAAGTTGCAGGAAATGGATCCTGACTCAGAGGATATATTTGAAAGCAACATCGTTGACAGATATTCTTCCCGACCAGAGTGCTGTGAAGACCTATGTCTTGCTGATTTTGCATCACTGTACCAAACTAGATCACAGAGTACTAAAACAGATACTGACACTGCAGAACTGGAAAACTTTTCAGATGATGAGCCAACAAAAACGGAAAATCTAGAAAAGCAACCAAAGAAGTTAAAACTGCAAAATAATATGGGAACCATAACAAAACGAAGAAGACGAATAATTCTCAGAACACCAAAATTTTCCAAATTTAAAAATGCTGAAAAATACTTCTATTCTCAGTTGTTTTTGTATCACCCATGGAGGAATGAGAAAGATGTATTTGGAGAGTCAGAGACATATGAAGAGAAGTATTATTTATTTGAGGATGAAATTGAGCAGAACAGACAACCATTTGAAAAATCACATGTAGACATTGAAGATGCTGCTAAATCACTAGAGAAAGACCTAGACATCTGGGACAATTTAGAAAATCCACCAAACAAAGAAGATGAAGACATGGAGGAAATTCCTGAACTTGACACAAATACTGGCCAGCACAGTAAAAACAATACAGATATGGTTGGCTTTTCCTGTGAGTTTCAAAAGCGAGTAATATCAGAACATGACCAGTCACTTCTAATTCGACAACTTAACAAAGAACAAAGAAGTGTGTTTGATTTTATCCTGTCCTGGTGTAGATATAAAGTACAGGCCAGAAAAATACTTTTAGATCCAGAACCATTTCACATATTCTTAACAGGTGGTGCTGGGACAGGAAAAAGCCACCTTATTAGAGTGATAGTTAATTGTGCCAGGAAAGAGCTACAATGTCTTTGTGAATCAGCAGAAGAAATAACAACTCTTCTCACAGCTCCAACTGGGTGTGCTGCTGCCAACATTGATGGCTGTACAATTCACAGTGCATTTTGTATACCAGTTAAACAATATAAATTTGACTATCAACCACTGTCACAGGACAGATTATCAACACTACGGTTGTTATTCAAGAACTTGAAGATAGTAATAATTGATGAAATTTCAATGGTTGGTTATCCATTGTTATACATTATTCACAGAAGACTTAATCAAATCATGGGAACAACTGGAAATGATGTTTATTTTGGAGGTGTGAGTATTTTGAGTGTAGGTGATTTTTACCAGCTTTTTCCTGTTAAACAGCCTCCAGTGTTTGCTGTCCCTCCCGAGGGATACCTTAGATTGAACCCTGTTCATTTATGGAAAGACATGTTCAAGATTGTAGAACTAGAAAGAATAATGAGACAAAAAGATGAAGAATTTGCTCTTCTTCTCAACAGAATTCGTGTTGGGAAATTTAGTGAAAATGATGTATCTATTTTAAAGTCACGTTCCATTCATCAAAATGACAAAGCATATCCTCACCAGGCTCTTCATGTTTTCCCATTTAACAAAGAAGTTGACAATCACAATATAAAAATGTTGTCATGCTTGAAAGATCCAATAAGGTACCTTTATGCCAAGGACCATAGTAAAGGGAAACAGATTGTTGTTAATACATCAGACTTGCTTCCAGACAATCCTAATAAGACAGGAGGGCTGAGAAAATTATTGCCTTTGACATATGGGACTCGAGTGATGCTGATAAGGAATATATGCACTGATGATGGTTTGGTAAATGGTGCTCAAGGTGTCGTTCATGGTTTTCTTGGGACAACTGCCAATCAGACATCGGCAGTTTTGGTTAAATTCTCAAACTGTAAAGTCGGAAAGAACCTGCGAAAAAAAGCTCATCTTAAAGATCCAAATCTAACGCCAATTGAACGAATTGATATAACTTTTGCTGCAAAGAAATATAAGAGTGGAGAGGTTACCAGATCGCAGTTTCCACTTGCACTGGCTTTTGCATGTACTATCCATAAGGTTCAAGGTTTGACTCTGGAGCAAATAGTTGTCTCTTTTGGAAGAACATTCAGGGCAGGCCAGGCTTATGTAGCATTAAGTAGACCAACAAGTCCACATGGATTATTTCTTACCAACTTTGACGCTAAGAAAATTTTGTGCAGCTTACCTGTTCAAGAAGAGATGTGCAGATTAAAAGCTAGTCATGAATTGCCAAAATTACCATCAGTGGTCATCTTTACTGGGCCTGAAGTATTGAAAGTTATCCATCTTAATATAAGATCATTGCCAAGCCATTTTGATGATTTGAAACATCATTATGAAATACTAGACTGTGATGTCATTTGTGTATCCGAAACATGGTTACATGAGCAGCATAAAGAAAACCACTTCCAATTACCTGGTTATACACAGTACAGGCTTGACAGATCAAAGGCTTTTCAGAACCACATTTGTAAAGAAGTGTGTGAAAAGTGTAACAATTGTGGTGGCGTTGATATATACATCAAGAACAATTTCAAGTGTATAAATGTTATGTTTGCGGATGTTGAAATGATGGCTGTAACAATAAACCACTCAATTCTAGGTGATATACAAGTGATAGTAGCATACAGGCCAAATCATGTTTCTGTGGATAACTTTATTGCCGCCATGATAACCTTAACTGGGAAATGCCTTGGTGGAAAAACATTATTAACTGGAGATTTTAATATGAATTCATTGACACAGGAAGATGTAACTATTTTAACCAATGCTCTGGACAATGCAGGATTTAAAAACATAACAGGTTTTGCCACACATGTTAGTGGATCATCTTTAGATCACATTTATACCAAAGGACTATTACCAAGTATTACATCTGGAATAATCCCAGTGTACTACTCTGACCATGATGGATTATTTGTGGTAATATCATCAACTGAGAATAAGAATGTTCTGTCAAAATCTAAATTTACACCATCCTTACTGAAAGAAGAAACAAAGAAAACTCCAAAGAAAGTAAAAAAATACACTTCAACCAATAATCAGAAAATAAGACAAGTTCAGGCTTCCACAAGTTCTCCTAAGAAGATAAAAAAATACACTTTGACCATTAATCAGAGAACAACAAGACAAGTTCAGGCTTCCACAAGTTCTGGAGTGAAAGTAACAGGATATACACCACCATCTCTTATAGTGAATCATCTAGCAACCACAAGTCATGAGGAGAAACTCCAGGTTGCATCTTTCTTCAATGTGCCTTTGAAAAAAGATTCGTTTGTGAATGCTGAACTTTATGATGCTAGGTACACTACCATCCTTCGTCACCTCCAGCAAATTACACCAAATTTGAAAATTGACATGATAGATGGCAATGGTAACTGTTTTTTCCGAGCAATAACAAAAGAGTTACTTGGATCTGAAAAATACCACCATAAGTTCAGAATGATGCTGTGCAATTTCATCAAGCAACATCCGTTAACATTTGCAAGTTGGATAATGGATGATGTCGACATTTACGATCATGTTAAAGAAATGAAGAAAAATAGAATGTGGGCAACCGAAGTTGAAATTATAGCTACCAGTACCTTCTTCAGAACTACTATCTATCAGTTTACTAACCAGTACACTGAACAGAACCAAACTGGATGGAAATGGATTAAAGTACCACCTGTTGACATTCATCCTGGTGATGCTGCCTACACTGGAATACCAATTAGTGGCAATATATACCTCCATCACACCTGGGGAAAACACTTCGACAGAATATGTAGTGTGCTATAAAGATCCTTTATGGACTTAAGATGTACCTTTGTGAATATGTGTAAGTAGATTTAAGTCTATACCTTCATTGTTACAACCCCAGATATTTAGACAGTGTTTGCATACAATTGTAGGGTAGGTCTACTGTTCTGATAGAATTGTGTATAATTAATTGAAGGTCACGTTTTATCACAATGGTAGAGTGAGCTATAGGTAACAGTCTCCCCACATGGACGAGAAGTTAAGAAATGGACAAATCTGATTTATTTTCTTGTAGTTGTAAAATATAGCAATAGCTGCTGAAAGTTGTATCAAAACCATAATTAAAATTTTACCCAACGTGACAACCAAAACAACCATGTGATAGACATACAAAAATCTCCATTCAGATTTTATTATATTTTCATTTGTTTCTTTCAAATACATACATTGGTACCCCCTCGAACTGGAAATAATTAGTTCTTCTAGAATAGATTTTGAAAGTGTTGTCTGCTTCCCATGTTGGGTAAAGGGTGAAATGCTTGAATACCAGAACCCCTATTGGATCTTTGTCTTGATATGCAGTTATAGATGTGATAATTGATTCTAAGATAATTGATTCTAAGAATACAATAAAGTGAATAACTATTTCAGTTTACTTATGATTGTCAGATAACCAAAATAAACCTCCCATGGCTCAGAATACCTTATTTCTCAATAAAAGCATATAAATATGTATATTGTTAGAAACAGCTTATTAAACCAGTTTTAATTATGTCTTTTTGTGAATGTTTTGGTTTTTTTTTTTTAAAAAAAAACAGTATTTCTTTAACAATATGCGATATAATGTAAAAACATGAAATGTATTGGGTACAGGGTTAACAAGTGATTTAATGGGGCTTGGGTTTGAAAATGAGTAATGCTTCATCTGTTAAATGTCTGGAATTTTTCAATATATTGTGAAGTGAATGGTTAAAATAAATGAATATTATTTTCAGGATGTGCTATAAAAACGTTTTGATTTTTATAATTGCTTTTTTTTAAAAACTGGACTTTGAAGTTTCTACAATAATACAATTATTCGTTGTTGCTACATGTAGTTTTTAAGAACAGAGCCAAATCTTCCACTATTCTATACTAGAAATTTTGAATCTATTGCTTAGAAAAGTTCATCGGCAGAAAAAGTGGTAGGCACTGAAGAATGTTTCCTGCTGGCATCAGTCTTCAAATTTACACACTTTGGAGCAGCTTGTGTTATTGGTGTATGTGTACCAAGTTGGAGTTTAAGGCATGAATTCTATAGTGAATAGTTCAGGGCAATGATTAATATAACACTATTCTTGTTATAGTGTTATGTCATATATTTTAAATGCTTATCCAAAACATTATTGTCAGATTTGAGAAATATGGTACATAATTCTACTAACCAGTGTTTATTATGTGTAGTGTTTTGTGTTTAAAGGTTAACATTAAATTATTACTTGTGACATATCTCCTTATGTTTGTCAAAAGGTCAACAATTTATATTTTGATAGACAGACTCCTAAAGCTCTGTCAATCAAAATATATCTTGTCAAAACTTTGACAACTCCATCTGAGTTGACTATGGATTATTTTTTTTATCAAGTGAGTAAATTCTATATCAGTGTGAAAAGGGTTTTAATTGGTGGCTATAGTAGTTTTGAAAAAAGCATTATATGATACTATGAGCCCTTGTTCATCTCTTTTATGCAACTTCCTAACAGATTAATACCTGAAATATACATGCATGTAGCATGAAGGTTTTTCAATATAACTGCATTATTAATTTTTAATCAAAGTGTGTTTTATTGAAAAAGATGGGGTAATTTAGATAAATTGAAGTGTTATAGTGAACAAGTTTAATTATAACTATATAATTGAAATAAATGTAGTTGTATGCTAGAATGATTATTTTTTAAACTTATATTTTAGAAAATTCACTTTCCAATCTTTGTTTTTGTTTTCAGTAAACAATAGACTTCACTTATTTGTTAAAGTAAATTTGTTGAATGAGGCATAATTAACCATAACTGAGTGCAATTATTATTGGATCACAACTAAATTGTCTAATTAAGTAGTATACTTTTAAGTAATAATATATTTTGGTAGAAAGTGCTAAAACAAATGTCCTAGCATAACAGCTGTCATATGTTGGAAGGCATATATGTATATATAAAATTATATATATAAAATTATATATATATATTCTAAGTTAGATAGCATCACACTGGTACAATAATAAAACAAATAAAAAATCCAGTGATAAGTTTTAAATTTTAATTTTCGGGTGACACAGCACCCTTCTATGGAAACTTATAACTAGTGATTATAGTTATAAGTTTCCGTAGAAGGGTGCTGTGTCATCCGAAAATTATAATTTAAATCTTATCACTGGATTTTTTATTTGTTTTATATATATATATATATATATCAACTAGAACACTGGGGCCCAGTCATCCTTTTTGGGGTGTGCATGGTCCAGTGGTTTAGGTGGTGGACTCCTGATTGCCAGGCGCTGCCGTCGAGGGTTTGATTCCCAGTCAAGGAAACCATATCGACATTAATTTTCTCATATGCATGGTTGTGTTCTCTCAAATATATATATATATATATATGTTTTTTACAATTCATTTAAATAGCTTGACATAAAAAAGTTCCATTCAAAGTAAGAGAAGTCTACTCCATAAACAGATATCTGCATGCTCCTCATTATTTCAGTACCAAGACAACCACACAAGACTCGTCAACCTTAATCAATGATATTTATTGTTATATTATTTCCACTTTTTAAAAGCATTTTCTATTGTCATATGGAAAATCATCCAGACTCACAACCACAGTATGTTACTGCATATGAACACCTTGTTTCAACTGTAAGGAAAAAAAAGTACACATGTAGTCTTATGTTAAAATCTCTTATTTGTGAATACATTAAAATTTCTCATGTTGAGGTGTGAGGATTTTTTAATTTGTAAAATGTTGCTTGAATTGAACGTATTTGAAGTTTGATACTGCTCAGATTTTTTTCGCAACTGACATTTTCTCAACATCATGTATGTACTTGATTGGATCTAACAACTAAAAACATTAGAATAAGTTAAAGTGAGACATAAAACATTACATCTTTGAACGTACTTTTCATTCATCAACAAAACATTGAAGCAATGAAAATGCAAGAAGAAAGTTTGATTTTCCATGTGAGAAGTCTTAAGAAAATGTTAAGTATGTTTAAAAAATTATTAATACACAATTTCTTTCAGTGAAAATGAGTGACAAAACATTAAAAATGAGGCTATCCCAGCTAGAAACAACAGCCAACATAGTAACCAATTCAACTGACGATGTGTCCTCAACAAGAAAGTCAAACCCACGCCTGACTGCTGATAAGATTACATTGTTGGAGCGCCACTTAAAAAAGCACAGAGCGCATTTAAAATCCTTTGCTAGCTATTTCACACACCTGTTGACACATGAAGTTGAATCGTCAACTCATAATTATGAGACACTTTTATGTGAGTTAAAAGATGCCCATAAGAACATGGACATAGGATGCGTGGAGGAGAAGCTGCAGCAAATAGACAAAGATAAGCTCGCTTTTGCAACATCTCTAACATCATTGAAGGAAAAAGTGGAAGCTGTGATTAAGTTACATGTCAATGAGGATCAGTCAATGGTGCTTAAAGACAAGAATTTATCTCGGGAGACTAGTGAGGCACGTTTCTTATGACTAATAACGTTTTTGTTAATTACAATCATTTTAAGAGTTTACATACAGATTCGGTAAATGGTAGTATCATGGAACAGGCAGTGAAACTAAAAAAATACATATGCTTTGAAACGGCTTCATGAATGTGTTAAGATGCCTTTTATCCATATTTGTATAGTTTTATTGAAATATTTTGTGGAGTAAGTTTATAATATAAAATTAAGTTATATGTACCTAATTGTTTAGCGCTTTGTTTTCAACATTTATTTTGACAGCTGTTATTATAATGTTCAAAACAAACAGAAGAGTTACCATGTGCATTGTGAATGACCAGATTGGGGCTTGTCTACAGTGAAATTATGGATGGTACAAAATGTATAAATCAGGTTGTTGACTTTGTGGAAGGGGGTGGAGGGGGTTGGGTTAATTTGGGCTTTTGAAGTTAATGTTTTGTACTTTTTATTTGGCATTTTGGGTATTGTCACAGTCCCATAAAATTTCATATGGCAAATTGTCAATGAACAAACAGAAAAAATGCATCAATTTCATTTCTCGGTAATTATTGAAGACATATTGTTGGATGGGAATTTGATGTAACCAACTTGAAACATGTTTTTGAAAACAAAACTTTATATTGTAGGAATTAATTTTTATTTTGTGTACAAGATTAACTAATGCTTATTTGAAGAACGTTTGTGATTGGATCCTCAAAAGATGTATGTAAGATTAAAGAGTAGAAAAAATTGTTTCCGGGGCTTTGAATTTGGTATTTGCTTTAGTATATAAACAAATTTTTAGTGTTCTTAGGAGCAATCATTGGTCATTATATCTTAGTACTGAAAAAGTTAACAGCTTTCTACAAGTTAACAATTTGAATTTAATTAAGGTACGGAATATACACAATTTCTGGTAATAATTTCTTACAAACTGATCAATACTTTCTTCCAGGTTATCACATTAACACCAAGTACTTCAGCCACACAGGATGATTTATTTGATTCAGATAATGAGTTGTTACTTTCAGCATCCATAAATAATACTAGTGCCAATGATTTCACTGAATCTAGTGGTATAAAGGATGAGCAATCAGATGAGTCTACAGATCAACATTAAACAACATTAAATAGACTTTATCATTTTTTTGTAATTTTCATTATCATAATATGTTGTCAATGTGTAATAAATTTATTTCAGAAATCTGGTGTAAATTGCAATTCCTATTTCCTATTTGAAACATTGATGTCCATGGTTTTACTACTAAAGACAGCATATATGCTCATGGTATGCTGCTTTGTGTTACTAGTATATTCGTTAATAAGTTATTGATTTTAATTAGTTTACAGTCAATGATGGTGGTGGCAGCATTTCTTGGTGGATTTTGGCACACTTTTTCATACATTGTGCATGTGTGTAAATACAAATGTACTTTTCAATACACTGATTTTATTTATATTTGTTTTTTGTGTTAGCCTTTAAAGTGATGAAAGAAAAAATTAGCCTCGAAAAAAATTTCTGTACTTATATATAATAATATAATTATATTAAATATTATAGCTTAAGAAAATTATCTCATTTTATCTGACAAACTTGAAGCATTCATATAATAACAGCCACACTATTTTTGACTATTACAAGGAATTGTGACTGCTGTCTTAAAGTGAAGCAAACATTGAGAAGACTTAAAAGGTTAACACAATGTTCACAGCACACATCTGGATGCATACTGATATTATGTTTGATGTTTGAGATTATTACAAATATTTAAACTGTTGTATATTTTGTTTCAGGAATTTCCTTTTACTGAACAGCATGTCTGTTATACAGTTGAATTATGTATGATTTATGTGTAAATTATCAAATTGATAAACTAAAGGGAAATATATAAATATTTGTTGTTCAGAACCACAGATATTCATTATTGTTTCACAATTTTGAAAAAAATTTTCTGGCAAAATGACTGGTCCCTCAAGACATATTCTGGTGTATCACAATACCTAATACAAAATGTGTGTTGATAAAATTGATAAATCCAGTGGAACCACTTTTATCCTTAGAAAATCTTTGTCTGCTCAAAGGTTCTTAGGGTATTGAATTCGAAACGTTTAAACCATGTTAACATATTCAGATGTGCATGAAGGTTTTGGAATTTTGATTTGGGTCCAAGTGGTTTTTCAATCATGTGACAATGATGTGATCAGAACACTACCCTTTATACATCATGTTGGGTGAAGTATCTTGTTTGAAATATTGAAGTAGTTTCACATGTGAGTCTTCAGAAGGAAATTAAATACTGTTTTATCATTTTAAATCACACACATGCGTGAAGCCTTTTTATCCAAGTCTGTATCCTGCACTAACCAAAAAGGAAAGTGCAAATGCGGGGATATACTATAGTGTGCTTCGCACACAAATGGCACCATCTAATTTCTGTTGCGGCCATGCGGGCCATGAACGAATTCCTCAAAGAGGTCTAATTTACCAGCCCTCTTAGCCTCATTTCGGTATTGAAGGATACCTATGATCCAGCTCCTATACAGCTCCTATATGGCTCCTAACCCCTATATGGCTCCTATACAGTTCCTATACAGGTAGTTTTACCAACGGCTTCCATCTTATCTGCAAAGCTCCAAGGCCACTGCTTGTCTATGGTCTATCTGTCCTATCCTTCATTAGCTTCTACATCAGTCTTGTACCATTGCGGCCTTGTACCATTACTATTGGCTACTGTTATTCTGCCCCATATCTCAACCATTAATATTGACTTGTAACACTCATTCCTAGCTATACCTATCTGAGTCTCGACTATATCATCGATCAAGGTTGAATCTGATTGCTTCATTTCCCCTGTATACATATAGATATACTATATAAGAGATACCGTAAGTGGGATTCCCAGCGATTCCGTAAAGTTGGATTCCGTATGGATAGTAATTTAGGCCTCATTGAGGGATTTTTTCATGGCCTTCATGGCCTCAAACAAAATGAGGTTAAGAGGGATAGTAAATTAGAGTTCATTGAGGGATTTTTTCATGGCCCTCATGGCCTCACACGACAAGAAAGTGATTCTCCAGAAAGTATCCTCGATAGGTGTCCTCAAATAATACAATACCAGGTCATAGGTATCCTCAAATACCGAAATGATGCTGAGTCGTATGTGCGAGTCACTCGTTCGAGTAAATACTATATGGCTTATATGCTCGATGGAATTCGAGTCGTTCGAGCAATGACTTGTCAGTAACTAATCGATAGATTCTTGGTTTTAGGAATGATGAAAAAGTCATGGGATAGCGATCCAAAAAGGATTTGGGGAAAATCCGAACAAGAAAAAAAAATACTCTAATTCAATCGAGCTTACCCCCAGGGGCACCGCAGTACTATAGCACTGCATGCTACTATTAACATCTACGGTATGGCGGTCCTAGAAAGGATTCTGGGGGAAATCCGAAGTAAATAAAGTCAATTTTGGTGATTTGGAGGGTTTATCGGGTTGTTTGTGGTAATTAAATTTACTCCTGTTTAATCGAAAACACCCTCCGAACATACTCCTATCCCATAAGAAGCATTTGGGTAACATAGCAACCACGTGCTACCATTGAAACCAAGATGGCGGCCTCCAGTATACAAAATGGACGACGGAAACACGTATCACACTTACAACACGTGTTGCGCATGCGCACTAACACCACGTATCACTATGGGAATGACGTCACAACATGGCCGCTCACGCGGATTACAATGACAACACAACCTGGCGCCAATGAATCACGTGACATAACGTCACTTCCGGGGTCCGGCACCGGGGTCTTCAACCAGGAGGTGAAAAGCCGAAGACATACTACTAACCCCCATTGGTCAAATTCAGAAACGTGTCTTACCTACCGCCATGTAACGGGAGTACTCTTTGCCATAAATAAGCAATGCTCCACTAAAACAAAATGTCTTGGGGAATGTATTTATATGTAAATATATTGATATTTATTGATGTTTAAGGTCATATATTACTGCACAATGGATAATCATGACCACTACACTTTTACGAGCAGAGGAAGCCGGAGTACCCGGAGAGAACTACCGACCAACGGCCAGCAACTGTCAGCTCCCCAACATACTAACTCCACACAGGCAGGGTTAGCATTAGTTGAAGACAGGTGCACCACCGACGTGCAATGCGCCTTAGTACACAACGCCACCGTGCCCCGAAGTGGGCAATGGGGGTGAAGTGTCTGTCCCAAGGACACCACTCGGTTGCCGTAGGTTGGATTCGAACCGAGAACCTCTCGGCTTGCAGCCTGCACCTCTACCTACTAAGCCACCGCGCTCCCTGATATTTATTGTATAATTGAACAAAATACAAACAGTTTTCTGTATTTTCATCCTACAATGAAATATACTACTCAAAGTTTGCTAAGCACCAAGTATATCTAACTACCTGTTTTACGTTTTAGTTGAAATATTGTGATGAAAAGCGTTTAAATTTGTTATTTAATTACATCTTTAATGATTTAAGTACAGAAATTAACCATGGGAAATGGATATTATTGGTAAAAGAGGAAATTTTTCAAATGTACCAAAAAGTTGACGGTGCGAAGTGGTATGGGTTCAGTATCGAGTATGAGACCTATTACGGTTAAATACAGCTTGACAACGCCTTCTCATGCTCCCAATCAGGTTCCGGATGGTTCTATGCGGGATGTTGTTCCATTCTTGGACCAGCATAGCACCAAGCTCCTGGACACTTCTTGGCTGGACTGGACGGGCTGTAATTGCAAGCTACAACTCATTCCAGACATGTTCGATTGCATTGAGGTCATGGGATCTTGCTGGCCAGTCCATACGCTCAATCCCCTCCCTCTGTCGGTACTCCCGGACCGCATGGGCAACATGAGGACGGGCATTATCGTCCATCCGAATGAACCTATCACCCACTGCACCTGCATACAATCTGACGTGGGCATCCAGGATCTCATCAGTATACCACTGTGCATTCAATGTACCACGGTCAAGGACATAGAGCTATATACGTCCATCCCAGCTAATGCCGCACCAGACCACTATTGACCTTTCACCATTGCGGTGATGTTCAGCAATGTTGGCTCATGGAATCGCTCTCCTGTTCTTCTCCATACCCTAGAACACCCATCTGTGTAGGCAGTACCTTGACTCATCTGTAAAAGGGCAGGTCGCCAATCATCTCTGGTCCATACAACATGGTCCATGGCCCATTCATATCGTGCCTAGCGGTGGTTCTGGGACACCGGATTGAAAATACATAATGTTCTCGATCGGAGACCACCTTCGTGCAAGCTTGACCGGATAGTCTGCGTCGACACATGTACCCAGAATGCATTCTGAAGGTCACTGCGAAGCTGGGTTGCTGTGGCAAAGCGGTTCCTACCGGCCTAATTGATCAAAAACCGGTGTTCAACTGCAGATGTTGCCCTGTCTCTGCCACCACCATGCCATATTACTGGTGTGCCATACTGCTGAAATCTTGCTCAGGCTCTGGTGATCACCATATGGTGCACACCAAGGGCTTCACCAATCTGACGACGGGTGGCACCTTGCCCCACCATCCCTACAGCCAGCCACATTTCTGCTTCAGACAAATGTCTTCTTACATTTGCAATCGCCATATTCAATCATTAAATCACAAGGCTTTGTGTTGAAATGAAGACTGAATACCCCACACATTTCATGTACATGTAGACGGTACACGAAAGCATCATGGAAATCAAGGAGTACATGCCTTCCATGACTGCCACGAAAAGTCTGCCTGTCAGGAGAGCTAATGTAAACACTGGGGACCATCTCAATACATCCCTCAATCATATCCTCCAAAAATATCGCAAATACATCAGAAGCAAATGTCACAATGATGTGTCAAATATGTGGTGCTTAGCAAACTTTAAGTAGTATATATTACACACATTTTATGTAAAAAAAACCTTATACCCGTCTATCACCGAAATAACAATTTTCTTCCGAATTAGAGGGCATAAAGCCAAATAAATCAATACATTTTGTTCTCAAGCAATTAATTATTCAAATCAGTTAGAAAGGGGACGCTTTTATTTTGATTTTTTGATTTTTTGTTTGATAACCGATAGAGTGGTAAATTATTTTTGGTCAGAAAAATTTGTTCATATTTTCTGGATTTGTTCAAATTTTGGGGAGAGTCCTTTTTGTCACTCTCTCATAAATTGTAACAAGGCATGTTCACACAGTCTAATTTATTTAACCATTTGAACCCTAGTGGCCGTTTTTCCAGCCAGGAACACGATACGTCATAACGTCATTATATTGGATGGCTGTTCAGTAAATGTGTGGGGTAGACCAATTAATATTTTCAACGTGCAGCCTCGGTGCTGCACGCTGAAAATATTGATTGGTCTACCCCAAATAACGAATATTGACTCTTCTAACTGCTGCCATTGAACTGGCATGGAAGATGCCACTAGAATTCAAAGAGTTTTAATTTTACAAATAATATGAAACACGCCCACCGAATTGTGTTCAGTTATATTTATGCACGCTTTTTTCGAAAAATAAATGCTGCTCTCTTAATATTTGAATTGTTTTCTACAGAACAGACCAAACTGGATATTTACAAAACAAATTTTATAAACTGACGCTGTATTTTATGCTTTGCAGAAAACATGTTAAAATTAATATACACTGATCAAAAAAAAGGTTGCCTAATATTTTAAAGTATAATGATTTCAAATTTTGGAACGCAAACTAAAACACAGCACTGTTGAGACAAGTGCTTTGACTATTCGCCGAAAAACACCACGTGGTTTAAAACATTGTCACTATCGGCGGAGTTTCCGTTTCGACTGAGTGTAAACCAGTTATTTATTTTTTGGTGTTTAAGGTCACATACTTATGCACGATGGCTTATCGTGACCGTGACAGTTTTAAGGGTGGAGGAAGCCGGAGTAACCGGAGAGAACCACAGAGCATCGACGAGCTACTGTCGGCTCCTCAACATTCTAAATCTGTTCAAGCTCCGCTCAAGCAGGATTACAGCGGTTGAAGACATGTGCATCATCGACGTGCAGTTGGCTTTAGAACACGGCGTTATCGTGCCCCCATGTAGGCAGTCGGGATAAAGTTCTTTGCCCAAGGACACAACGGGGTTCTTCCCGGACGGGACTCGAAACCGGGACCTCCAGCATAGAAGTCCAACAGTCTATCACTCAGCCACCGCGCCCCCTGTGTAAACCAGTTGCAATCCCACTTGACGCGTTATACATAAAAAATCAGTTGGTGATATTGACTTAATTTGGTATTACTGAAAACAATAACCTAAACGTGTGTTCAGACTGAACAATTTCATCACTTTTGTAGTAGAGTGCATGCATCTTCGAAAACCTTCCTTCCTTTGTCTGCAGGTGCCTGGAGTGTTGCTTTCCTCAATACAGACTTGCATTTTATCTTGATGTTTTTTACTCGTATTGGAAAAAAATAAATGCTTGTTGAAATATATATATTATTTCATCTACTCTAAAAATATCTCTGTTTAAGTTTACTGGACATATCAGTGATACATTTAGCAGAGGTAGTAAAAGACTCGTTCACGGGAATTTAGGCAAACTTCAGTGGGCGCGAGCACATAGCCAATAACCTCTCTCACCACGTCATGATGAATATCGTTGTGAAGGCGAATCGTTTAAAGAAGCGCTTTCACATTTCGTAATCTCCTGAGAAGCGGTCTCCTGCTTTCGAGCTAGGACCAATACTATAAAACTTTTACAATTGTATTTTCTAGAATTGTATTTCGCTACTTATTAATACAACTGCCACATATTAATAAACAGACTAAAATGAATCATTAGCATTTTAAAAGATATGGCAATTTGCCAACTGGCAAATTGCCATATATGTGAAAATGCTAATGGTTCATTTCAATCCATTTAAAGTCATAAGTAGAAAATACAATTTTACAAAATACAATTATAAAAGTTTTATAGTACTGGACCCAGATCTACATATAGAACAGAGCTTTTGGGATGCAATGTGTTTTCTGCTCGCCCATTTTCAGAACAACAACAACGATTCATGCCTCAGTCGTGGGCCCTATCTTTTTGTCGTCTCCAATCTTTGTCTCTGAACTGGGCCCAGTTCTATAGCACTTTTACAATTGTATTTTCTAGAATTGTATTTTCTAGTTATGACTTTAAATGGGTTGAAATGAATAATTAGCATTTTCAAAGATGTGGCAATTTACCAGTTGGCAAATTGCCTTATCTTTTTAAAATGCCAGTGATTCGTTTTATTCAGTTAAATTTAATAAGTAGAAAATACAATTCTAGAAAATACAATTGTCAAAGTTTTATAGTATTGGTCCCAGCTGTTTGCATTCCGGTGCGCACTCTGTATCAGCTGCAATTGTCACAAGGTTTCGATTATGTCTCTCATTTGTAAATTACCAACTCTCACATGAAATTTAAATTAATTAATTTCATGAGATTAATGTTCCCGAAAAGCCCCCAAAACAACCGAATCTAGCTAACTTTATTTGCGACAGGCATACTATGAGGAAAAATATATATATATATTCTCGATGCGAGATAGTGTCTCTTTAAATATGATCCCATCTGGGCAAGTTATGTAATTTATGAAACCACTCCTACTCCTCTGTTTCTTATAGATCACCTGTTCTTATATTTTAACAGAATTACATGATTAATGATATTGGGACGAATGTGTTTGATCGTTTTTCCAGGCTATGTGAACTGAAAGTGAAGGTAGAATGTCACTGGACGTTATTCTGAAAACGAATGATAAATCACTACATTTTTGTCACAATCATTTAGTTAAAACAACATTTATTAGAAAAATAATTTTAACATACATACACACGCCATAATATACAACAAAACGAAGGCATTCAATTAAGTAAATGTCAATAACATATCGTATGTCGTATAGCGAAATCTTGATAGGGACGGGATTCGACAGTAAGCATTATGCTTATTAAGGTCGTCTCCCGCATTTCCTAAAGTTACAAGCTGAATGGCGGGATCTAGTTGTCATTTGGAAAGGTAAGAGCTACTAAACAGGTGGAAAATAAGAGAGGACTGGAAGGTAGAAAAAATGAGATAAAGGAAAAAAGAAGCCAACCTGAGAACAAATCAGTCCAATATCGCTTCTGCTAACATAAACCATGCACTTGTGTTATAGATGCCACAGCAGGTATACTTATTACTTGGAGGGTTATCAAAATTGCGACCAATAGCTTCTACTAACATAAACCATATACTTGTGTTATAGATGTCACAGCAGGTATATTTGTTACTTAGAGGGTTATCTAAATTGCGACCAATAGCGTGTATACATATACACATCAACATGCAAACGTACACGTGTGCGCATGCACGCATGCGTGCGCGCAAGCATGTGTGTGTATGCACACACACATACACACGCACACACAAACACCCCCACGCACACACGCACGCACCGCACGCACGCACCACATGCACGCACGCACGCACGCACGCACGCACGCACGCACGCACATGCATGCACATACATACATATATACATATCCTTATAATTTATTTATTTGTCTATTAATTGGTGTTTAAGGTGATATACTTCCACCCAATTGCTAACATCCTTATAATATATTGCTAGAAACGCTTAGTTGCCAGAATATATCCCTGAACTGCTAAAAAGTCGGAAAGATTTTCCTCATTACTTAGCAGTTCAGATCCATTTAGTAGAGTGGATACGTTAACACCAAGTGGCAATAAGCTAATTGTGCGGTTACGAACGTTGAGGTGAAGGGAACAGAAAAGCAGAAAATGCTCTGTCGACGGTGACAGCGATATATGGTTGGCATACAAGTGGGGGTTGAGGTTGCTACATTTTAACCTTAATCTACAGTGATATATTTGTGCCACACGGCAGTTAACACCATTGAAAAAGGATGGAGGATGGCGCCTATTGTGGTTTAAGAAATTTATGAAATTACTATATGATTCGTTCTCTCTTACTTGTAATGGAAATTCGTTCCACAGTTTGGTGACCTCAGGAATGAAGGACAATTGGTATGACTGTGTTTGTTAGAAAGGGATTCTGTGATTGCCAGTAGAGCGGAGATTGTGCGGCGAATTAATCTCGAAGGTTTTTGGTGGCGGCGACTTAATCTCTGAGGTTTTTGTTGGTACCTTATTAGCAATGTTAGGAGGAGTTAGATGGTGGTACATCTTACAAAACTGCATCAGCTTATGGTGACGACGCCTACGCTGCAGGGTATCCCAAACAGGTCTCGGCCTATAATAATTCTTTACTACCACTAATAGTTGCTCCAGTAACAATCCTGGCTGCAGCTACTTGTATTTTCTCTATATTTGTAATATCATTTTCATTACAAGTATCCCAAACCGAATCCGCGTATTCCAATAAGGGTCTGACAAAAGCAAAATAAATCTTTTCCAACACGCTTCGATCAAGTTCATATATATGGATTCTCATCAGGTCTATACGGGCCCAAGCTTTGGAGCAAATTTGTTCAATATGATTTGTCCATGTACAGTTGGTGTTAAGAACAACACCCAAGTGTTTGTGACTGCTGACTTCAGATATTTGCGTATTTGAAAAAAATAATGGAGGATGTGTTGTTTTCCAGGATATAAGCATACATTCTGTTTTTTTGTGGATTAAATTCGACCAACCACAGCCTAGCCCAGTTTTCTATTGTAGCCAAGTCATGGTTGATTAAATTAACCGCTTGTGTATGGTTATCCACTATCAAATATAGAGATGTGTCGTCTGCAAACAGACATATATGATGATCAAATTTTCCGTTTTTTTCATTAATATAAACGAGAAATAGAAGCGGACCAAGGACCGAGCCTTGTGGAACTCAAGAGCGGACAGTTCTCCAAGACGAGGCTTCGTTTCCTATGACAACACGTTGAGATCTATTTGAAATATATGATTTCAAAAGAGCAAGTAATTCACCTTGAATTCCGATTTTCTCCAGTTTATGAATCAAGCCGACATGCCATACGTTATCAAACGCTTAGCTGGCGTCACAGAAAACCACCCTAATCTTTTTGCCTTCATCAAGAGCATGACAAAATTCGTCATATATATCAGTTAACTGGGGGACAGTTGAGTCACCTGGTGTAAAACCTGATTGGAATGGGCTTAGGATGTTATTATCACCTAGAAACTTCCATAGACACCACAATCATTTACATTTTGATGAATATCTCTTGGTACAATATGAATGAAAATAGGTATTTGGGGTTATATTGTAGTATTTTATAGTTACAGTATCTACTTGTGTACCCAAGGATAAGTGAACTTCACTTGCCCGATTAATAAATTGTACTGGTTAAATTGTAAATGGTACAAACTTAAGTACGACAAAAACTCCTGATGGGGAGCCTGGCGTATTTTACCTCTTCCGATAGGTTTGTTGGTTGTTGTATTTATTGGGGCTTAACGACATTTTGAACAGCCAGGGTCACATCGTGTGAGATCGCTGTATGGGTGCACGAGGCCAGAGCACCCGGAGAGAACCACCGAGCAGCGGTGACCAACTTCCAGACTCTCCAACTTGCTGACTCTGTACAAGCACCAGACAGTGCATTCGCGATTAGGTGTCTTGCCCAAGGGCACGATTTATTTATCGCTGGGCAGGATCAAACCGTCAATCTTTCAGTTTAAAGACCAATGCTCTAACCACTGAACCCTCGCGCTCTCTAGTTTTGATTAGTGAATCTAAGGGCCTGGGTGGTGGTGTTGGCCCGGGGCAGTAATCTCGGTGCCCGGGTTTGGCCCACGAGTCCAGGAATCTTGAGTTAGGCCTGCCCCACACCCCAGTGTGTTGCCTGAAAGACTATTTTTTTAATTTTGTGGTTTGGTACGTCCTCCCAAAGGACGTACGAAACCCAAAAAATTAAAATACGGGCTTTATGGCCATGTTTGGACCAGCCCTCCCCCTTCCAGGTTCTGACACCTGTGCCAGCATTTAAGAAGGCAGCTGTATAGTAAATGGGGCCCTGCACTTGACCAACGGTCAAAAGTTTGGACTGCATGACCCTTGAAGTAATAACTTTTTTTAAATCAGCTTGACGCGATAGAGTTATCACTTCAATAAATATGCAGTCAAAAGCTATAAATCTTGATCACTGGAAACTCATTGATTAACTTGGAAATTTGAAACGTGCTGCTTAAAAAGGCAAAAAATAACGTTTTTCATCAAAAAAGCCGCCAGTCTCCATTTAACATCTGATTTCAAAGTTTTCTGCCCCCCCCCCCCCCCCACCAACCCCTCAATCATCGCTCGTGCGTTCAGCAGTCGCGACAGATGCCTTCTGCATCAGTATCCCGACACTTTTGAAAGGAGGACCGTCACGGAAGTAAACCCTAGGCCTGAATTTCCTCTCCCCAGCCCTTGACAGGGCTAGTGAATTTAACATGAATCCCATTGTTTAAATAGACAGCAAAATTTACAAATATGTGTAGTGTACATTACGTGGAGAGTAGAATGTCTCCAAAGTATTCGCAGAGTGAGGCTTCCACCATGACAATAACTTTCTGTGGATAAAAATTTAAAGAAAAGCAAAGTTTTATTCAGTGGACCTCCAGGATCACCCATTGGCTGAAATCTTACTTGTACTTCATTTGCTTTTCTATCGATTTTTAGACTCATCCCCACTTGCAATATCTACCCTGTGGGTGTTTAAATGATAATGCGTTCTCCACTATTATATATTATATTCAGTGTGTATAATCTTCAATCTGACTGCAAACTCAGCATATGTATGAATCTTATAACTTCTTACATGTAACCCCCACCCTCCCCTCCCCCAACCCAGCAAATACACCTTCAGTGATCATTAATTTATGTCAGTGCACCCTCTATCTTTAACCTTAGTATTTTACGAAGATAGAAATCTCACCAACAACACTGTTACGATAATGTAATAATGTAACATAAAGTTTCTGATCCCGTTAGCATCACTGGTATCACACATATTGCCCTTGCAGGAACATTGAACACCGTCGAACTCCAGCACATTCATTTTTTTCAAGGCATAAAGTATTGACTCAAGGGCTAAATTAAACTTGTCTCCTTGATGCCGAACACATCCTGTAGGTTCATATTCCTTGACGTTTAGACATCCTCTTGTATAGACTTTCATCGGAATTTCTGAAAAAAAACATGAATGCAAACTTAAAAGATAGTCTGACCCATCTACAGTAAATGGAGCGTGGATTGTTACTAAATCACTCGTGGGGTGGTGTCTCCACTCAGACAAAAAACCCTTGTCTTGAAAAAAGCATTAGAACGACGAGCAAAGTTTCAGCCAAGGGACCTCCGGGTAGAACCCGGAGGTCCCTTGGCTAAAACAGTGCTTGTCCCTTTCATGCATTATCACAGGAATCGGCTGTTATTCTCTGGGTGGAGACACCATCCCACGAGTGATTTACTAACAATTCACTCTCCACGTACTGATACTAGAATGAACTGCGGTTCCGATGGTAATTCAGTGCACGAAACAGAGCTAAAATTTATATTAATCTAGTTTGAGCTTAACATATTTTATTTGCCAATACAACTTAGCCTATACAAATTTCTCTTCTGGAAATTATTACAGGAATAAAAAATATATTAACGCTTTCACTGCCACACCCACTTTATCCATATATGGAGGACCTCTATGTACGCCTGCATACAAGGAAGTTTATTCAAATTTATGATATACTTGAAACTCTATCATCTGATTAATTGTTGGAAAGGGCTCTCCGAGCCCTTTCCAATAATGAAAGTGTCAATGACACTGTAGCTTAACTTGTCTGTGTGTTGTGTTTGATGAAAAGGATAATGTTCAATGTTTATGAAAGGATTATGAAATAAGACAAGAATTGTGATAATTGGGAATATGTTAATTTCTGTTCCCTGTATGCTATGTTTTTAATAAAAATAATATGAGGTGTACACTGTACTAAAGTTCAAAGGGGTGGGTTAATATGACCTCACAGTTAATGAATGTGGCCCTCACAGTTAACGTATGTCAACAAAAGTTACCAAGTTACAGTGAAATTATTCCAAAACGAGTCATCCTATCAAATTGCATTGAAATCCCTTCATCCATGACTGTTGACCGATTACTACTAAAAGGGGACGTCCTCATCTCGACATCATACTGAGTCATTCTACTAAGCTACAATGAAATTCCTTAACAAATACGACCTGTCGTCTGTACTAAAGTTTTTCGGATTTTGGGCTCGGTAAGTCATCATGGTTGAATGATTGCGACCAAAAGGAGACGTTGTCATCTGGGAATCATATGGAGTGATCTTACGAAGTTACAATGAAATCCCTTCATAAATGTGACCTGTAGACTACGCTCAAGGTTTTCGGGCTTCGGGCCCCTGTAGCCATCACAGTTGCCCAATCATGTCCCAAAGGGGACGTTCTCATCTAGACATTATATGAAGTCAACTTACCAAGTTACAATGAAATCCTGTCATAAATATGTCCTGTGGACTGTGCTAAATGTTTTCGGGCTTTGGGCTCGGACAGCCATCATGGTTGAATGATCGCAACCAAAAGGGGAATTCTAATCTGGGCATCATCTGGAGTGATTCTACGAAGTTACAATGAACTCCCTTCATAAATGTGACCTGTAGACTATGCTCAAGGTTTTCGGGCTTTGGGCCCCTGAAGACGTCGCCGTTGACCAATCACGACCAAAAGGGGATGTCATCATCTGGGCATTATATGGAGTCAACCTAACAAGTTACAATGAAATCCTTACATAAATGCGACCTATAGACTATGCTAAAGGTTTTTGGGTTTTGGGCTCGGGCAGCCATCAAGGCTGAATGATTGAGACCAAAAGGGGACGTTCTCATCTAGGCATTATTTGGAGTCGTCCTAACAAGCTACAATGAAATCCCTTCATAAATATGACCTGTAGACTGTGCGAAAGGATTTTGGGCTCGGGCAGCCATAAAGGCTGAATGATCGCGACCAAAAGGGGACGTTCTCATCTAGACATTATTTGGGGTCGTCCTAACAAGCTACAATGAAATTCCTTCATAAATATGACCTGTAGACTGTGCTAAAGGTTTTCGGGCTTCGGGCCCCTGTAGTCATCACAGTTGCCCAATCGCATCCAAAAGGGGAAGTTCTCATCTAGACATTTTTTGAAGTCAACATACCAAGTTACAATGAAATCCCTTCACAAATATGACCTGTAGACTGTGCTAAATTTTTTTCAGGCTTTGGGCTCCGGCAGCTATCATGGTTGAATGATCGCAATCAAAAGGGAAATTCTCATCTGGGCATCATCTGGAGTGATCCTATGAAGTTACAATGAAATCCCTTCATAAATATGTCCTGTAGATTGTGCTCAAGGTTTTCGGGCTTCGGGCCCCTGTAGCCGTCACAGTTGACCAATCACGACTAAAAAGGGATGTCATCATCTAGGCAGTATATGGAGTCAACCTAACAAGTTACAATGAAATCCTTCCATAAATACGACCTATAGACTATGCTAAAGGTTTTTGGGCTCGAGCAGCCATCAAGGCTGAATGACCGCAACCATTATTTGGAGTCATCCTACCAAGTTACAATGAAAACCCTACATAAATATGACCTGTAGACTGTGCTAAAGGTTTTTGGGCTTCGGGCCCCTGTAGCCGTCACAGTCGTCCAATCACATCCAAACGGGGACGTTTTCATCTAGACATTATATGAAGTCAACCAACCAGGTTACAATGAAGTCCCTTCATAAATATGACCTGTAGACTGTGCTAAAGGTTTTCGGGCTGGGGCCGCCATCATAGTTGAATGGTCGCAACCAAAAGGGGACATTCTCATCTGGAGTGATCCTACGAAGTTACAATGAAATCCCTTCATAAATATGACCTGTAGACTGTGCTCAAGGTTTTGGGGCTTCGGGCCCCTGTAGCCGTCACAGTTGACCAATCACGACCAAAAGGTAATGTCATCGTCTAGGTAGTATATGGATTCAACCTAACAAGTTACAATGAAATCCTTCCATAAATACGACCTATATTCTATGCTAAAGGTTTTTGGGCTCGAGCAGCCTCAAAGCTGAATGACCGCGATCAAAAGGGGACGTTCTCATCTAGACATTATTTGGAGTCATCCTACCAAGTTACAATGAAATCCCTTCGGGCCCCTGTAGCCGTCACAGTTGCCAATCACGTCCAAACGGGGACGTTTTTATCTAGACATATGAAGTCAACCTACCAGATTACAATGAAATCCCTTCATAAATATGACCTGTAGACTGTGCTAAAGGTTTTCGGGCTTCGGGCTCGGGCAGCCATCATAGTTGAATGGTCGCAACCAAAAGGGGACATTCTCATCTGGGCGTCATCAGTTATCCAATCACGTCCAAAAGGGGACTTTCTCAATTTAGACATTATATAAAGTAAACCTACCAAGTTACAATGAAATCCCTCCATAAATCTGATCTGTAGACTGTGCTAAAGGTTTTCGGGTGTTGGGTTCGGGCAGTCGTCACGGTTGACAGATCGTGACCAAAGGGTACGTTCTCATCTAGACATCATCTGGAGTCATCCTTCCAAGTTACAATGAAATCCCTCCATATTAAATATGACCTGCAGACTGTGCTAAAAGTTTTTGGGTTTCGGGCTTGGGCAGCCATCAGGGTTGACAGATCAGGACCAAAAGGGGACATTCTTATCTAGACATTATACAGAGGCATCCTACCAAGTTACAATGAAATCCCTTCAAAAATACGACCTACAGGCTGTGCTAATGGTTTTCGGGTTTTGGGCTCGGGCGGCCATACCGGTTGACCGATCGCAACCAAAAGGGGACGTTCTCATCTACACATGACCCCAAACCAGCATTTGAAATTTCGTGACGATCAGACAAGAACTACGGGGTGTAGCCTGTGCTAAAGGAAAATGTGAACAGACTCACAGACTCACAGACTTTGTCAAGTTAAGCTAATAATTAATGAGATGGTAGGTTTGGTCTGCGAACACAAGAACGTGTTGATAATTATTTTAAAATAGGCGACAATAGTCACTTTCGGCAGCGAAAGTGTTCAAGGCGGAAGAAAATTGCAAAAACAGGAAATGTTGGCATATTAAAACCATCGCTGGCTAACATCGTCATGAAAATCGATTTTCGATAAAGTTATCTCTCTTGAAATTATTGGAGGATCGAGGAAGCTCCAATTGAGAAGCCAGCAATTGTTGAGAAACCCCATTTGACACCAGTATAGTATCAAGTCATGTTTCATTTTTGTTAATTTTAACTCTTTACCTAACATGAAAAGCAGACGACACTTGCAAAAATAATTCTTGAGTAACTAATTTTTTTCATTTTTTGTCTCAAAAACATAGGTTATGACCCCTCGTTGGAACGAGCTCGTTCCAACGAGGGGTCATAACCTATGTTTTTGAGACAAAAAATGAAAAAAATAATGAAAATTAATAGGCGATTTTTGAGAATAGCGCTGGCCGGTTTTGGCCGTTACGTTAGGTAAAGGGTTAATAAAGGAAAACAACAAACAGCTCCAGAGCAGTCTGTTGTTTTCGTTCATTAAAAGTAACAAAATGCAACTTGGCTATTTGTAGTAAACTAAATTGGAAGGAAATTTTTCACATATAACCCGCCATTAACCCTTTACCCAACGTAACGGCCAAAACCGGCCAGCGCTATTCTCAAAAATTGCCAATTAATTTTCATTATTTTTTTCATTTTTTGTCTCAAAAACATAGGTTATGACCCCTCATTGGAACGAGCTCGTTGAGCTCGTTCCAATGAGGGGTCATAACCTATGTTTTTGAGACAAAAAATGAGTTATTCGAGAATTTTTTTTGCATGTGTCGTCTGCTTTTCATGTTAGGTAAAGGGGAATATCTATCAATATTACTTTCACCAGCGCTAATGTGTCTTCTTTAGCTCTTTGTTTCGCGAATGTTTTAGTTTGCAAGTTTTCATTCTTTCTTGGCAAGAAATTAGCAAATCTCACCTCAATGGCTTTTATATTAATGGAAAGTACAGTGTCTGTATTATGTGTCAAGATGCGTACACTGTTGAAATAATGCACAGTAAAACAACCCATTAGAGAACATCAAAAGATGGTGAAAAACGCATTTCTGATTTTTAAATGGGCTTCAACAGGGAATAATAAATAGTGAAATGTTTTCCCATACAAATAAAAGCACCCCCCCCCCCCCCCTCATTCGGGACTATTAACATCATGCTATCATCCCATGGCTGACAATTTTCGTCATTGGAAGAGATTTACAAGAACAGTTAGCTCCCCTTAATTTCCCAAAGCTGTCAGTACGTTTAACACAAAGAGCATGGGAGTTTCATATAAATATTGAAATTTCGAACTTTTAACGAATTTGTTTCATCGATATGCGCATCATTTCGCAAACGTTTCCTGTAGAGCAGTATAAAAATACAGAAGCTGGCTTTTTACATTTTTTTCCCAATCAGAACATTTGACTATTGTTCTCTGCTGAGATCCATTTAAAAATACGAAAACAGCATTTTCACCATCTTTTGATGTTGTGTAACGTTTTTTCTGTTCCATATACCAAGAGTGTGTGCATCGTGACATATAATACAGCACTGTCCTTTTCATTTATACAAAAGTTTAGGACGTGACATTTGTTAATTTCTTTTCCTGGGGAGAATAAAAAACTCACAGATTACTGTAAAAGCATTTTCCCTGAACAAAGATCATTTAGTGTTGGTAGGTGTGATATTGATAGATATTCTTAAAAGACGGATTACCTGTGAAATAGTTGTTTCTAATTGGCTTGCCACAAAAGGCCAAGTTTAGTGTCGTTTTTTTTAATAAACGAAAACAACAGACAGCTCTAAGAGTTGTCTGTTGTTTTCATTTATTAAAAGCAACAAAAGGAAACTTGCGTTTATTGCCTTCTGATGTCATTTGTTCTTCCTCAGCCATCACTCGCTTCTAAATTGGACCTTCCTCGCTCACCTAATATTTTCAAGGGAGATAACTTTATCGAAAGTCGATTTTCGTGACGATAAAAGTCAGGGATGCAATTGAGAAAACCTTTAGAATGCACGAATAGTTTCATACCACAGTTCAGCTCTGCTGGTTCTGCCATTAGCCACGCGATAGACCACATTTCTGGATGGTGATTTGCAAATTGTTGTGTTTGTTGTTAGGGATTAACAACACTTTCAACAGCCAGTGTGATATCGTACCGCGGACTATTTTGGAGTGGCAACATGGCCGTTCGTAATGGCAGTGTAATGGCTATGTGGGCCATGTCAGATGCAGAACGTTTATTATATGTTCAGTTAGCCACATTGTCTCCCTCACCCAACACACCCAAAGATAAGGGACGCACTCCCACCCCTAAAAACAACCAAAATAAACCTTGAAAAGCCCCAAAAAACGAACGAAAACAAGACAAGAGAAATAATAATAATAAAAAAATAACAAAATAAAAAAACAAACAAAAAACCCAGAAAGAACATGAGCTCCTCCCTAGCGGAGCATCATACGCCCATTTTATATCATTTGGTTGGACCGTGGATGTGTTGAAGTGCATGTTGATTGCATGTGATGATGTCCCTCGTGGGAACCCCGGGATGTGGTGCGAGCCGCGATTGTTTACTGTGGTACACAAGTGATGCTTTCCTGGTAAAATAGGACCGGGACCAACAGTAATTTGCAAGTTTCCGTTCTTTCCGGGAAATAAATTCGAAATATGATGGAATGTACAGTGTCTGTATTTATGTGTCACGATGCGCACACTGTTGAATTAAGGACAAAAAACCTCATTAGAGAACATCAAAAGATCGTGAAAACGCCGTCTTATTTTTAAATAGGTTTCAACAGAGAACAATAAATAGTGAAATGTTTTTCCCTTTCAATTAAAAGGACCTTCCAATTCGGGATTATTGAGGTCATGCTACTATCCCATGGCTGACAGTTTTCGTCACTGGAAGAGATTTACAGGAACGTTAGCTCTCCTTCATTTCCCAAAGCTGTCACTACGTATAACCTTTTACCTAACCTGAAAAGCAGACGACTCTTGCAAAAAAACATTCTTGAATAACTAACTTTTTTCATTTTTTGTCTCAAAGACATGGGTTATGACCCCTCTTTGAAACGAGCTCGACGAGGCGATTTTTGTGAATAGCGCTGGCCGGTTTTGGCCGTTACGTTGGGTAAAGGGTTAACACAAAGAGCTTGGCGTGGAAGTCTTCAATAGTGGGCACCCTAGGTATAAACGATTGGCTAAACTTAACTTCATACCTATGTTGCGGTCGCGATATAGCTATAGATGCTGCAAATGTCTTTAAATACCAATAAATAAATCAATAAATAAATTGTTGATCTCTTTCTGTGACCATGACCTTGGTGAGATGTCGTAAATTTTGTACGAGACATAACATCTAGTCGTCTGGAGGTGGTACATATGTCGTGTAAGTTTCATTTTGATATCTCTTTCCATTAAGAAGTAAGGCTCTGACACGAAAAAGTTAATGTGTTGCCTTGTCTGCCATTGGGCACAAACGTACTGGTCAGACATAAACAGGGCCGGAGAGAGGAAATTCGGGGCCCAGGATTAATTCTGTGACGGGCCCCCTTTCGAAAGTGAAACTTATGCAGATATCGATGTTTTTGAAGTGTAGAATTTTTGAAGTGATAACACCGGGTCTTGTGCATATATATACAGATAACAGTCTATTAACCCTTTAACCAACCTAACCTCCAAAACTAGCCAGCGCTATTCGCAAAAATGCCTTTCGATTTTCATTATTTTTTCATTCTTTTGCCTCAAAAACATAGATATATGTCATAAGCTATGTGTTTGACGCAAAAAATAAAAAAAAATAGATACTCAATAATTTTGTTTGCAAGTGTCGTCTGTTTTTCATGTTTATAAAATGGTTAATAGATTAAGCATCTCCACGGGACAATCACATTCCTTCTTTACATGAGTGACAACTAGTTTTCCAATACGACGGGCAACTTTTGCTGATTCTCGCTCAGAGATCGGAGGGGGGGGGGGGGGATTCTTGGCACTGGAGTCGAACTTTGGGGGACCCAGGCCTGCCCAAAGAATTCTGGACACCTGGGCCCCCCGAGGTTCCGGGCCCCGATGTTACTACCCCGGCCCTGGCCATAAAGGCACACGATTCAACGCCAATATAACATTAACATGATTTTGGAGGGCATTATGGTTCATTAGCGGCCCTGCAGCTATGATGAACAGCCCGAGGGTTTATTAAAGGCCCGAGACGAAGTCGAGGGCCGTTAATAAGCCCAAGGGCTGTTCATCATTGCTGCAGGGCCGCTTATGAATCATGATGCCTGACAACAATCATGCTATTACTATGATTACCAGGCCGTTGTAACGAACGAACGATGATTTTATCAGTATACTTACAGTGCGACCGATTCACAGTGCAATGAAACTTGTTTCCATCTGATAGTGCTTCATTTCAGCACAGAAATAATCACTAAAGTCAGTTCGATATTTCTGTTTCGATCGTGCGTTCGACTTCAGTTCAGAAATACAAAGGGACGTCATCCGAATAGGAGTAATTCATTAGACCATGGAATCTAAAAATAGCCGGGCCTCGGACCGCTAATGGCTATTTATACCATTATTGCCCGCGGCCCGGCTCCGTCGAATGACGTCATTGAAATTATGGCGTTTTAACGGGCCTCCAAACTTATGTTAATCGACTACTAACTTATAGATTGAGTGGTAATAATGACAGTTTATTAATGTGACTTGCACAGGGGCGTTGCAGGGGGGAGGGGGGGGGGGGGTACGGAAAAATGTTTTAATAATTAAGCTGGAATATTTGGCAAGTCCCGATTTGAACCACCACAATTGGGACAAATCAGATTAACTCTGAACAGCAATCGATCGTCTTCCCGAGAACTTGACTTGACTACTCACCAAATGAAGGGACCAATGGAATGCCGATATCTAATTTTGCTTTAATTGATCCCTTTATATACGTGCATCTCGCCTCTTCTCCCGCATTGCTTGTTGCAGCACACGTTGTTTTGTCTACGCCTGACATGGAAGCGTCAGCATGATCTAGTTTACAATTGTTAGCTTGAAAACCACTGAGGAATGAATTGATATAAGGCGTAATGTCAATTCCAAGTATCGTCTTCGGTTCAACCTCTAGATCTGTGCAAGATAAACATTCCAAGGCTGAAATATAGAAAATGTAAACGCTTGTACTGGGATGTGATTGCAGTCTTAAGGTGCTATATAAGTAATGAAATTTTGTTTATTTTGAAATTCCCATCTCTAATATTCCTTAAATACAAATTAAATATACACAAATTATACATCAAAATGAAGGTTGAGATGTACAGAACACGAAACACATATGCAATCAACTCATAGAGTCGACATCAGGCACCACTGGTTCCTGGAAATCTGAACTGATAATAATATAATATTTCCGGAGAACAATTTGTGGCCAGATGTGCTTCACATATCCAAGAACAAAGCTTGGCATTCAAAACACTTTAGGGTGCAGCGATACGACTGCATTTGGGAAAATGTCCTCGCATGCGTTTACCAGGTAATAAAAATCATTCTCAGAAAAATTTTAATTAATGAAGCACCGGGTTGTACCGCATGTGGAAAGTCACCAGTCCACGGCGGCTGTTCTTTTGGAACCGAGGGAGGGTATTAGTGTAATTATTACAGTAATTTCATGAAAAGAGAGGTACAATCGGGACGTGAAGGGTTATTACCCTTGGATACTTCTATCGCCCTTGGATGTGCAGTATGCACTAATAGACAGCGCCACCGTGCCCCACACGTGGGACGTTGGGATTAAGTGCCTTGCCCAAGGATGCAACGCATTTACCGCTGGTCGTAATCGAACTGCAGACCTTTCTGTTTGAAGTCCAGTGCTATAACCATAGAGCCACCACGCTACCCAACGTAACGGCCAAAACCGGCCAGTGCTATTCTCAAAAATCGCCAATTAATTTTCATTATTTTTTCATTTTTTGTCTCAAAAACATAGGTTATGACCCCTCGTTGGAACGAGCTCATAACCTATGTTTTTGAGACAAAAAATTAAAAAAATTAGTTATTCAAGAATTTTTTTGGCAAGTGTCGTCTGTTTTTCATGTTAGGTAAAGGGTTAACCCTCTACCCAACGTAACGGCTAAACACCGCCCAGAGATGTTCACAAAATTCGAGATTAAATTTTCATTATCTTTTTTCATTTTTTGTCTCAGAAACATGGTCTATTGTACCTCATTGGAACGAGTTCGTTGAGCTCGTTCCAACGAGGAATCATAAGCTGTGTTTTTGACACAGAAATTTAAAAAACGTTTTGAATTCAAGTGTCGTCTGCTTTTTGTGTTGCGTAAAGGGTTAATGTGAACTCAACACTTTGCACACTGCTGTCAAATTATCGAAATTTCACGTCACAAATTTTTCCCATAATTCGACTAGGACTTTAGCCAATTCATTCTTGTTTGGCAGAGCTCAATTTAATTTTTTGTTAAATCTCTAACTGCATTGTGGGAGCGCGGTGGCTCAGAAAGTCGAGATCCAGGCTGCACGCCGAAAAATCTCCCGTTCGAATCCCATCTGCGGCAACCGCGTTGTGACCTTCAGCAAGGCACGTAATCCCAATTGCCCACGTGGGGGCGCGGTGGCGTTGTGTACTTAGGCGTACTGCACGTCGATGATTCACTTGTGTGGAGTGGGTACGTTGGGGACGTTGGGGACGTTGGGGAGTCTGATAGTTGTTCGCCGTTGTTCAGTGGGTCTCTCCAGGTAGTGCGGCTTCCTCCGCCCGTACAACTGTGAAACACGAGATAACTCTTGACTGTCGAAAGTGTCGTTAAAATAAATAAAATAAATAAATAAATTGTGAGTAAAGTTTGCAGTTTGAAATTATGACATATCTGTGTATGAGGGATTAAAAATGGCGTGTATACATAAAACACTTTATAACTTGGTTATTCATGCAAATATCCTCAAATCTTTACAAAATGACAACGAGTACTTGATGGCACTTAGCGACGAGTAATGGAGTGGGAACGAGGAGCAGCTTGTTTTGTATCAGTCCCCAACCACCGGTCTCCCACTGGCTTTTGTGCTGAAAAGAATCTTGGTCCCGAGCAATGAAGTAACTCGAGTATCTGTCCCAATTTAGCGTCACAAACATCTAAATCCGAACCATTTGGTCACAGTCTGTTTACAACTGCACATCCTTCCAGGGGGTGACAGGTAGTCGGCCAATCTGGCTATGCCACCTCCTACAGTATACTATTTACAGTAGTATGTCAGGTTGAGATCTGCCCTCTTTACCAGGATCCCGCGGGGTCTGGCCCCGACTCCGGGGTAATTGACCCCGACGCCCAAATCCGTTAGGCCTCCCCGCCCCCGCTCCCCTCCTCTCTCCACACTAGGCCTAGGTTATTTTTAGGCGCTCCCTCACCCTACCCGCCCTGTACATACCCTATTTTTTAGGCTATCCCTCCCCAAAGCCCATTTTAGGACCCGAGCTATGTATAACCTATTTAGGCTTTCCCCACATTGTTTTGGCCTTTCCTGTATGTGGGCTCCCCCTTCCAAAAGCCCAGTCCCTCCCCACCAAAGCCCTGGACTGTTCCTCCCTCCTTCCAAAAATTAGCCCAAAGCTGGGGGGACATTCAAACTGAGATGTCCTTTTGCGTACTAACAAAAGAGTTCCCCCTCCCCTGCCCCACGTAAATTTCGAGCTTTGTTGGTGTGTCTGAGGTAAATGTTGTCAAGGACATGTTCATGTAACGGAATGCAAAATGCTTTAGACATAAAGACTACCTGGTCTTGTTTAGACATGTCAAAAAGGTGATTAAGATAGAGAGAATCTTTGTTTATAAGAAGATATGATAGTGTCACGTTAGTAGGTAGAAAAGGCCGATTCGGTATCACTTGTACACGATTTGTACATGTACACGTACATGTACAAAAATCGCCATAGGATTCAGTGTTAAAATCGTGTACAAGTGCAAAAAATGTCGTTTTTTATGGTGATACAGAATCGGCCATTGTTTTAGATCGCACTTTTAACGTTCAAATACCCGTTGGCGAACGCGTACATTCGACACGTCGCTCAAGAGTGAAAAAATGTACGAAATTTTAAGAAAATATAATTAAAAATTTGTTCTCTACGTTCCCATCGCGGATTAGACCATCGATCCATCGTTGGTGAACGCGAGCAAAAAACGTTTTGCCGATTCTGTATCAGCATCAAAAAGCGGTTTGCCGATTCTGTATCACCTAAGTAGGTATACGTTCACCAACGAATGTTCGAACGGTTAAAGTGCGATCCGATCGGGGAAACCCATTTGCCGATCTAGATCAGGAAAATCCACCTCAAAAACGTTTTTTCGACGTTCACCAACGGTGAAAAGTGGTGTAAAGTGTAGTTACTCATCGAGGATTTTTTTAAAAATCGATTTGGGCCTACGGTACATGGAAAAAAGGTGATCCCGAACCGGCAAACCACTGCCACGTTCCCGATCGTGTTTGGGACGGTATAGGGTGCGATTTGATCGGTGAAAAAACGATTTGCCGATTCATCTCTTGAGTTTTGTGAGACGAAATCGTGATAGAATCGGTTTTGAGGAGAGGAAATAAAAAAGTGATTGATATATATATAGGAGAGAAAAAAAATAAATAAATAGTTATTTAAAAAAAATAAATATATAAAATCGAATAGATAATAAACAATACGTAAATCATGAACGCTTCCCAGACTATTAGAGCAAGGTTTCTTTTTAAAATGCTGATGAGAGCCTACACATTCTGCGTGAACGAACAACTATGTCGCCTCTTGTTAGAACGATGCGTCGGATGTCGGGATCACCTAGACTTCGATCATGAGGATCATTCGTGTTTGACGATGGAAAGGGAAGATATGTCGTCAAGTATTTCGAACCGGCGTTCGAACGCGTTCAAATCGACGAAGTGATCACGTTTTGGAAGAGATTACTCTTCTGTAAGGATCGAGACAAGCCCACAGTTTCGGAAGAACTGAAATTGGTGCGTAGAAGTCTGACTTTAGAAGACAAGGGATGCATCATGAAATTATTGTTCAATGAAGCATACGTCTAAGTTTTCTCGTTGATATAAATAAGGGAGGATAGAAAATAAAAATAAATACACACATAAATTTTTTATCTAATATTAGAAAGAAAGAAAAAACACAAAAAATGAGAACTAGAAATAAACTGTATCCGACGTTAGATGACGACGAGGATGAGAAGCCGAACGGTGTTTTGCCGACGGCACCGTCGCTAGAAGAAAAAGAAAGAGGAGAGAGGTATCGCATCGATCAAATCAGTAGAATCCAAGCGTATCTAACTCAAGAGAGAGATTCTCGTCGTTCTCTCAAGAAGAAGTATTCGCGTTTCGTGAAATTCGTCAACGCGATCGACACGACACTCATCACGATTTCCATGGGTTTACACGCGGCCGGCATCGGATTGTTGTCGACTGCGGTCGGTATTCCGATCGTGTTAACCGTAGAAGGAGTGGCTCTCGCCGCTGGATTGTTTAGCACGCTCGGAAACTTTTTGAGTAGGAAATTATATCTGAAGGCGAGGAAACATGACAAGATTCGCGTCTTGGCCGACTCCAAGATCGACACGATATCCAAAATGATCTCGATGGCATTGAAAGACGGTAGGATATCGGACGGAGAATACTTTACGATATTGGGTGAGAAAACGAAATATGAAGCCATGAAAGAAGCTGTGAGAATCAAGACTCGTCAGATCATCAAGGAAGAGATGAAGGATTCTCTTGTGGAAAAAGGGAAGAATGATGCTAGGGAGGAATTCAGTAAGATGATAGAACTCAAGAGCAGCGATTGAAAAAAAAAAATATATAATAAGAACAGAATTTTTAAAAAAGAAATATTAAATTTATATATAAAATAAAAACGAAATTAATTTAAATAACTCTCAAAAAAATGTATTGCGTAAAGTGTAAGAGAGTTACCGAGACGAGTAATTCTCAAGAAGTACGAACTAAAAACGACAGACAGATGCTTCGCGGAATTTGCGACGTGTGTGGTTCTATCAAGACTCGATTCGTCAAAAAGAAGAACGCGAGCAAAGGTAAAGGCATCGTGAATAAAATGATCAATAATCTACCTTTCGAAATGCATCTGCCTGGTCACAGTTTCACGGGACCTGGAACGAAATTGAACAAGAGACTCAACGCCAATCTGACTCCTAAATCTTGGAGCAAACCTGTGAATAGGGTGGACGCGGCCGCGTATGATCACGATCTATGCTACGCCGGACATCCCGACACCAAGACTCGCAACGCTGTCTGCGATAAAAACATGTTGGCGAAATTGAGAGGTATATCGAATCCGACCAGGAGAGAGAAGATAGAACGTTCGCTGTTCGGTAATCTGATCAGTGTGAAACGTTGATTCGGATGGGCCGTTCAAAACAAAAAGCACATCTGAAAAGAAGAAGAAACGATTATTGACGAGCGAATTGGCCGAGGAGTTACACAAACCCATCGTGCGTAAATTTCGAAAGAGAAGGGTGTTCGTGAAGGGTTTGGATGATATTTGGTCCGCCGACTTGGTCGACATGAGATCGTTTTCGAGGTGGAACGAGGGTGTCAAATATCTATTGACGGTCATCGACGTGTTTTCCAAATACGGTTGGATCAGAGCTTTGAAGAATAAATCAGGACCTTGAGTCGCCGAGGCTCTGAAGAGCGTGTTCGACTCGTCTTCTCGAAAACCAAATAAATTGTGGGTGTATAAGGGAAAGGAATTCTACAACAAGCACGTTCATCGATTGGTCGACCTCTACTCGATCGAAAACGAAGAGAAAGCCAGCGTGGTGGAACGTTGGAATCGAATGATGAAGAAAAAGATGCATAGATACTTCACGGCGAATTCGACCAAGAAATACATATACGCTCTGAACGGTCTGGTCAAAGATTACAACAACACGCGACACATATCGATCAAGATGACTCCCACGGAAGCTAGCGATCCTCGAAACGAAAAACGGGTCTACGCGAATCTATATCCTGAGAGATCTAAGATCAGGAAGAAGTCTAGAACGCCGAAATTTGCGGTCGGTGATCGAGTGAGAATCTACGCTTATAAGAAGCACTTCGAAAAGGGTTATACTCCTCGATCGACCTCAGAAATCTTCGTGATAATCAAAATATTTCACACCGATCCGGTGACTTACGAAATCAAAGCTTTGGATGGAGAAGAGATCATTGGAAAGTTTTACGAACAACAATTACAGAAGACAAAGTTTTGATAAAGAAAACAATTTTTTTTTTATTTACTCTCTTTAACATGTTCTTGTTTACACATATATATATAGGAGAGAAAAATAATAATAAAAAAAAATTAAAACTATTTTTAGATAAAAAAAAGCAAGCTAATTAATAAACAAAAAACAAAAATCCTTTAAAAAATGGCAAATATACTAGATATAGCACAAAGCACAGTGAAAGATGAAAGTATTCAAGAATATGAGGTTCACGAATACGAACCGGTAACCGGAACGAGTTTGAACAATGCGGGAGAGATAAGAATCAACATCAAAACTCAAGATCTATTCGTCCAATCTAGCGAGAGTTACATTGTGGTGCAGGGACGTCTCACCAAGGAAGATGGGAGCGACTACGCCGACGACGACACGGTTACTCTAGCCAATAATGGCATCATGCATCTATTCAGTAATATAAAATACATGCTATCCGGACAAGAGATAGAATCTGTGTTTCATCCCGGTCAGGCCACCACGATGTTCGGACTCTTGACGTATCCGGATGATTTTTCGAAATCCAGACGACTTAATCAGTTGTGGGTGAAAGACACCGTCGGCCCTGCTAACGCGGGCACCGCAGCGATATTCGACTACGTTGTCAAGACATCCAGACCTAAAGGAACGTTTTCATTCAGGATACCTTTGAAACACATCTTCGGATTCGCGGACGATTACAACAAGATCATGTATGGATTCAAACACAATCTGACGTTGATTCGAAAAGGAAACGATGACGCAATAGTGAGACTCCCTGTGACCGATGCGGGTAAGTTAACTCTACACAAGATATCGTGGTTCGTTCCGCATGTGGAGCCTTCGATTCTGGAAAAAGTGCGTCTCTACAAGATCATAGAATCCAAGAGTAAATTACCTGTGGGATTTAGAATGAGACAGTGCGACACGGCTAGCATTCCACTCTCCACGAATCACTTAGATTGGAGATTGACAGTGAAATCCGCTTCTGAGCGACCGTGTTTCAGACCGATAGGGACAGGTCTCAGGAAAAGTATGCGTCGCTTTTTCGATCACTGTCATTTGAGAAACATGCAAGTGTTTCTGAATGCTACGAGATATCCAGCAATCGATTACAATGCATCATTCGACAAGAACGATTTCTGCAGACTGTACGGCGATGCCGCTGATTTTAGAAAGAAGTATCATGGTCTAGATGAATTGATGAGCAACCCTAACATATCTCCTGGCGAATACAAGTCGATGTATCCCATGTTCGTATTCGACGTCAGTAAACAGAGTGAACGACTCAAGAGTAGTTTCTTAGACATTCAGATCAAGATGCAATTCGATAGGAGCGTGCCGAGAAAAAACGAAGCCTTCGCTCTGGTCCTGCCAGACAGAGAATTACAATTCGAATCGGATGGAAATAAGATGTCGATCATTCGATGAGAGACGTGTGTAAAAAAAAAAAAAAACGAAATAAAAAAAGTAATGAGTAATTATTAAAAACAAAAAAAAAAACAAAAAAAAAAATAAATAAAGTAATGAGATCTAGCGAGATTGAACATCTTTCTAAATCTCATTACTTTTTTTTTTGTTTTTAATAATCACACATTATTTTTTTTAATTAATTATTTCCACGCGTTCACTGTTTGTTCAAAGGATCTAGTTCGATCAGTAGAGTCACCACGGAAGTGACAGCTTCGGGATTATTGGTTTTCGTAACAAAATTAATCCTGTCTCTGGCGATCACTTTGAGAGGCGTGCTGAATGTGCTAACATTCGTGTGTTGATTCTCACTCTTTTCAACGCTGTATCTCTTATTGCTCTCTACTCCATTCACCACGAGATTGACGACCACTCTGTTATTCAAATCCGAGGAAGCCAGACTCATTCGAATGATTTCACCTCCTAACGGTATGGGATATCCCACCTGACCATGTTTCGATCCGATACCTCCATTTCCAAAAGACCACTCGGTTTTTCCCTCCTCTAACGTGCCGGCCTCCTCAGCCCACACGGTGATCAATTGTCTAGCATATTTGACTTTCTCCACCACCGAAATCAGGGTGCAGGCATCCGTCATGTTCACAGGATCCGGTAGATTCGTGAGCGCGTGTCCACCCATGTCTAGTTTACCTTCCATGATGTCGCCCTTTCTCCAGACCGAGTTGTCATCTACGTACTTCCTGCTGACTGCTCTGGAATCGAATTCGGGATCGTGATTGAGACCGAATATATTCTCACTGTTCATGTTGATACCACCCTCCATGGTTCTGCCAGATTGTTTGTTCAGGTGGAGATCGTCCACTTGTGATTCTATGTATTCTTGTGATCATATCATGGCAGAATCTACGTAGCCCTTGTTGACCGCGGTTGAGTCCGCATCCATGTTGTCGACCTTTGACAGATTCAATATCTTGTTGAATCCCGCATTCAGATCCGATTTCATTTCTCGTTTGTCAGACTTTCTCTGTTCCAGATCTACATAGTGTTTGGTCGCCACGTCCTTGGGATTCATGGGAGTTGCCACATTCGTTATCTTGTTAGAATTGGCGTTCAATTCCGAGTGCATCGTTTTCTGAACGTATCTATTTCTCAGATGTTTGCTGAATCTCGTGTGAGAGTCGTCCGCGTATTTCTTGGTTGCGGCATCGGTGGAATCTATGGGATTCACGACGTTCACCAAACGTTTAGATTTCAGATCGAGATCGTCGGTCATGGCTTTATCCACGTAATTATCTAGCATGATTCGTTCGAAATCCGCGTTCCCCCTTGTCAACAAATTTTTTAGTCACAGCATCTGTGAGATCTATCGGCTCGGGAAGATTATAGAGCTTCTTATCGTTCATGTTCAAAGGTTCCTCTCGAGGTTCGTATCTCCGAACGTAACGTTCGTCCAAGTTGGTAATGTCGTAACCATCGCCGACTTCGACCGTCTTCCTCTTCTTTTTAGGTTGACTTTTGTCGTCACTTCTACCAAATTTATGGACTGGCATGTTGTTTTGAGATTTTTGTTTTAAAAATATATTTCAAACGCAGTTTATTAAAAATGAATTATTTTACTTATTTTATTTTTCGTTTTTATTCGATTAAAATTTTTTTAATAATTTTTTTACCTTTATATACTATAAAAAAAAAATCTCTCTCTAATGTAAATCATTGAGAATGTCTTGAAACCGATCTCCTTCAGACCATCTCTTGAGAATGTAAAGACACAGGTGACCGCAAAACATTTGATCTGGCGATTGCACTCGTTCCGTGTTGTAATGAACCATCGATTTGTTGAAATAGTTCTTTATTTCTTTTGGCGGCGAGATTCCGTAGCTGTCGAAATAATAATTCTTCTTCTCCCCGTTCTTGAACCACGCCACCCAGTGAGTGCCTTCACCCGATAAATCGTCTAGATTTAAAATTCTGCATTCCGATTGTCGAGGTCTTCTCTTCGGCAAGGCATCTCTGGAAAACACGCCTAGAAAATCTTTGATTTTGAAATCCTTCGACGCATTCGACAGATCGATGTTGGATAGGGGTTTGTTAGGTAAGATGACACCTTCTACGGATATCTATATTTTCTTATTCATAAATGCGTATATTTTTTTTTTTTAATTTATTTATTTATTGTATTATAATTCACTAAAATGATGTTTTTTTTATTTTTTTCTTTTTCTTTTTAAACTAACTCTATCGACTTCCATAATCTTGAATCCATCTAATTCCTCGACTTTCATAATCTTGAATCCATCTAATTCCTCTTGATTTTCTGGAATCCTATCATCCAAAATCATATCTGAAATCCCATCATCTAAAATTAGATCCAAAGTCCAATGTCCGAGTGCTAAAGTGCTTATTTTATCATCTAACACGAATCTCTTATCGTCGTCGGCCATCAGCGAAATCTTGTTGACTATTTCGGTATACAAGTCATGATTTTCGATTCGAATCAATTTCATAGTCTTACACACCGGACCACTTCCTAACAGACAATCTTTATACTCTCAGAAAGAGATGTTTTTCTTCACCACGCATGCTTTAACTCCTTTGCACTTCTTGATCTCTTCATCTTCTAGACGATAAGCATACAGTTCAGGTCTCAAGCCCACGAATTCGAGGATTTGTTTACCGCTGCTCTCGTCCTTAAATTTACCCAACACCTTCTTGTTGTCGTTCGATTGAATGTTGGACAGGTGATCAACGGGATAATTGCTCGTGTCGAACCACGCGGCCACGTCCAGAGATATATCTTCGTAGACATCTTTCGTCTCTATCTCATAAACTAAACTGTCCGTGTCGGTGAACAGTAGTTTGGCTTTATCACCAAATTTTCGTTTGACGTAATCATAGTGAAACTCGTACATCAATTGCTTGCTGATATCTAAGATGATCGGTCCGAGATAATACGGTTTGTCGAACTTCAGGTGCGTCTTTTGCATGTGAATGGCCACTAGATTTTCGTTGAATATGGTTCGGTGTTTGTAATTGGGTTTCGCCACTAATTTTTTAGCTCTTTTCTCAGACGTGACGAGTTGAACGTCGGTTCTCTTCCTGATGTTTTCCATCGATTTACCGTACAAACAGTTGTTCATGAGTTTGAAGAAATCTTTTTCAAAATCGTTCTTGGCTCAAATTCTGAGATTCATGTTGAGATCGATGTATTTTTTCGAATCGAATGACGTGATGTATGTCGACTAATTTCATCCCGTAATCGACGTATTGTTTCAAATTCTCACTGTAGATGACGTAGTTACGTTTGTTAAATAAATTGGGAATGAGTTTTTCCTCATCTCATTCGTTCAGTTCCATTCGTTCAGGAGTCAGCGGATAATCGTTGTGTAGATCGTGTAATTCTTCCGGATAGTTCAAATCGACTTCTAAAATGCAAGGATAGTCTCTCCATTTTTGCATCTCTTTCTGTTCCGTTACCCATTCGAAATTTTCAAACGGTAAAGGATGACTCATAGCCCAACCATACAAATTATTAGCGTCCCAATACTGTATGTATTTATTCAACCGTTTCGAATTGAAACCTTCTTTCATGTAGGGATTGTTAGCTTCAGAATATCTGTGGGAGATCATCGAGATGCCACCTCTCGTAGCTCTTTCGAACATGAGCAACATGTCCATGTCAGATAATAATTCCAATTGGACTTCGGTGGTCTTCAACAGAGCATCCCACGCCAGACCGGGTGCGGTGAAATACCAAGCGGGATCCAGATCGTAATTTCGATGACAGACATCTCGAAAAATTTTTAACACGTCTGCCAAGAGCAGAACGGCAGTCTTCGGATAGAGATCATGATAATCTCTCATGGTTTTCATATTGAATGATTTCCACACGTTTTTAGCGTGTTCGTAATTCTCATCGGAAATGTCGGATTCGAATAATTTTGAATAAAAATCTTCTTTTGAAGGTAGTGCGGTGTTGTCGAATCTCTTGAGATCGTTCATGTAATCATAAGGATAGACTCCTTTCCTCAACATAACGTCTACTCGTTCTCTGAAATGTTCGCTCATGATTTTAAATTTATCCTTGCTCATGTTATCGACTAATTTTTCCCGAGCGGTTGACATGAATTTAAAACTGTTGATGAAACGTATGCCTCTACGAATGAATTTCGTTTTTTCTTTCAACGTCTCTCCATCGATTACTCTTTTCTTCTCCATGAGCTTCCATTTCATGAAGGAAATGTATCTTTCTTTGCTGTTTGCGATGCAATTTAATTCTTCGTGGGAGGTGCCAAGATTTTTCACGAACAGATGACTGTCGTAACCCAAGAGATTGTGAAATATCACTGGATAGAAAACGGCGTCTCAATATTTTAAATTACACTTGCTGTGAGCCGGACTGCGATACAGACCCGTGTAATGATCGTGGTCTCTGACCTTATTTTCCTCCGAATTCTCGTCGAACGATTGTCTGCATATATGACATTCGGTGGCTCTGTTATTTTCGTCCTGCTGCTCTCGCGTGATGATCATTTTTGCCGGAGTTTTGAATTTATCGTATAACATTTGAATATTTGATACTAACTCTTCCACGAACCTTTGAGCCACGTCGTCGTCTTCGCACTGTTTCGTGTAGGTGAAGGGACCCATGTCGTGTTGCAAGTCGAAAGCGCATTTCACATAAATGCAATAACCCGAAGGCATGTGTTTTTGATATCTTTCGACGTAACTTCGAAGAGCGTCAGGTTGGCAGGACCTCATTTTCACGGTGAAGCATTCGAAATCGGCGTACACGATGAATGGTACTTTTAACCTTCTATTGCGATTTTCAAACTTCACAATGGTGTTGGGTTTGGGCATTTCGATGGCGACACCTTGATTTTCGTTGCAATATTCCTGATGTTTCGCTAACGATTTTTCGCTCTGAAACATGTTCATGCAGTTGCAACATAAACATATCTTATGTTCATGTTTATTATTTTGTCTTGACAGTAATCGGCTCGGATGTTTAACCCAACAATAATGACGATTGTCACCATTCAAAATCAATAATAAAATAATCGTCTTTTCTCTTCCAAGATACGAAGTCTGTCTGAGAGGATAGATCGTTCGTTTTTCATCGTCGTATCCCAAGACTTTCACCGCTACGGTGGGATTTTGAGCCTCGAAACGTTCGATGTGTTTTAACTGCATTGGAAAAGTCACTCCAGTCCAATCGAGATTTTTAGAAGTCTCCTCGTAATGAGAAACTCTATCGGAGTTCATTTTGACAGGGTATAAAGTGGAGGTGACTGCCCATTTGAAACACTGATCATCTTTATTTCTCACGTTGATCACAGCATTTTTTTTTAGCTAAGAAATATGGTAATTCCACGTAGGAAGACCCTTTCAACGAATCGTTTTCAGTTATATGAATTTCGAACGTCCAGTTACTACCTTCATGTTGATAATTCGCGAGAGACGTCAACATCTTGTCTTTCATCTTTTCAAAAACGTTCGATAAATCTGAACCTTGAAATACGGGTTCGACATTAGATCTGAAAAATGCATTTGTCACGATTCTCTCGCCAGACTTCACGTTGATTTTATTCATCATGCAATGGAGTATCATCTTAATTTTTAGTCCACGTTCATGTGTTTGCGAAACAAATCCAATACTTTTTTCTTCCCCCGATCCATGAACAATTTTGGATCAATTTCCTTGAATGAGGGAACCACATCAAAAGTTTTTAAAATGCCTTTGATTGCACTCTCCCATTCTACAGGATTCGATTGGAATATTTCTGTGACGAGTCATGCTACATATTCTTCTCCTTTCCCTTCGTTGATTGCTTGTTGAATTTTGCTCGATATATCTCGTTTGTCTAGAATCTGAAGTACATCACTCATTTTAGTTTTTTTTTCTTTTCTTTTGAAACTTGAAGTTCTTCAACGGCTTTTCGTTTAGTCGTCTTCTTATTTTTCACAATCGAAAGTTTTTGTTTTTTTCGACGTCGGCATTTCGATTCCTTTTACTATCTTTTTCTTCTTCTCATTTTTCACAACCGATGCATTTTTTGACGTCGTTGCTATCGATATTTCGTTCGCCTTTCCATCGTTTTGCAAATAATATTCCTGTATGACTTCAGTTTTTTTTGATTTAGTTCTATGATTTCTGAAATGTGGAATTTTTAATAGTTTACAAATCTCGTTTAACTGAGGTACGGTTTTCTCATTTAAATTTTCCATTATTTCATTTGTTTGCTCCATTTGTAAGAATATTTTTTTTTGTTTTCGAATTTTGTATTTAATAATAATTTGTTAAAAGTTTTAAAATTGTTTATATATATATGCTTTAATTAATTCAAAAAAAAAAAATTTTTTTTTGATGAAATTAATCAATTTTTTTTATGTTCCATAACGTGAAAAATTGAATTAATATGAGAAAAAAGGATGTTAAATTTAAACTTTTATTTATATAAAGAGAAAAACACTTTTACAAAAAAAAAAATTTTTCACATCAAAGAAAATTAAAATTAAAAAAACTTTTTTTTTTTTTTATATATATATAAAGAGTAAAAAAAAACCAAACTTTTTTAATAAATTATTATTTAAATACAAAATTTAAAATATATATTATTTGCAAGAATTCATAAAACAAAAAAACAAATAATCGATCATGACAATAACACCTAAAAGATGCGAATTGAAATTGAACCGAGTCGAAATATGTAAGAAATTCGGTTTTAAAATCTATAGATTACAATGACACGATTCCATCGAATTGAACGAGGTCGAGACGAAGGGCTTAGAGTGCAAATACGACAAATATAACATGCCTTTGAAATTGGACGAAGCCATGCTCGATTTGTTTTACGACTACCAAAGCAATCTACAGAAAATCGTCATCACCAAAGATAGAGAATTCGACAAGGACAATTTGTCATTGTCCTATGGAAGTTACATATATCCAAAAATCTCACTCGAACTCATGGACAAATCAGGTGGTGAGAGCACATTCACCGATGTAAAAAAACTTTAAAAAGTAAAGATAAACATTCAACACATTTTCGAAAAAGGAGAATACACGAGTGTCAACGTGCTAATAATGGACTTGGAAATATAAACAACAGAGAGATTGATTTTTTAGCGAAGAAGAAGGAAAAAAAAAAGTAATGAGATCTAGAGAGGTTGATCATCTCTAGATCTCATTACTTCTTTTTTTGGTTTTTTTTGTTTGTTTTTTTTTGTTTTCCTTCTTCACTATTGCCCATATATTATAATAACATTTCCTTTTTTCTCAAATTTCAGCGTTGATTCTTCTTTTCTTTTTCTTTTGTGATATGTTACGTTTTTTTTTATAGGAACACATTTGTTTATCCGAATCATAATTATGAACGAATGTTGTGCATCTCTCGGTAACACTCGCATCATTACCATTCTCTTCAGAAGGTAGTGGTGACGGTGGAAAACGTCTCATTCTTTTAAATTTCAACCATCTATCCCAATCTTTATTTAACTCTTTTATCAGTTCTTTCCTAAGATATCCATCATTAGCGTCTAATCATTTTTCCACATCTTTTTCGCACTCTATCTCTCAATATTCATCATTATCGTCTAATTGTTTTTCCACCTTTTTATCCATTTTATATTATTTTATACTTTCTATGATTTATATTTTATATAATTATATAATTTTACATTATAATAGCATACTCAAAATCGGTATATTCTTAAATGGTGAATTCTCACCAAACAACAAACCCTTGCCGAGTCACTCAAGAGACCATTTCCACTCAAAGAGTTGTCACCTCTAACGGGTTCTAGATACAATCCTTTACCACTGTCATCTACGTGGACGCGACACACGACTCCTCCCTTCTTCAAAAACAGTCCGCTGCCACCCATTAATTTCTCAACTGCCGAACTCGCGAGTCCCGAGAGAGCTCCCATGCCGAGAGTCTTTCCGAGAAAGGGTAATGCTTTTGCGGCAAAGGGTAATGCTTTTGCGGCGATTCCTGCCAATAGCGGTAGGAAACCACCTTTCATTCTCAAATTGTATCTCAATTGAGCGGGACTCAATCTCACCGTCAACCCTCTTCCATCACGAATCGCTTTCTCCATTCTTTTGATTTGACTTCTGGTCCAGGCGATCGAATCCTGACCGCCACTCGTCAGATCTTCGTGAGTGAATTTGAATCTCACCGCCTCGCCTCGAGTTGTTAATGCTCTCTTAAGTTCCTTCCTCTGTCCTGCGGATATGTTCACATTTTTAACCACGTATTGTGTCATAATTCTTTTTTTAAAATATATTTTGTTCAATTGTTTTTTTGTTTTAATGATACTTATATATATTAAATAATTTTTGTAAATTAATATTGCGTTATTTTATTTTGTTATTTATATATACACAATATTTTTTTCTTTTGTTTTTTATATTTCTCTTATGTGAAATCGTATCGTCACCCTTTCTCCACGAAGATCTAACAGTTCACCATTTTGATCCGTCAACGTGGTTTTGAGACTATACAATGTGTCTAAAATCACTGGTAGATAAACTAAATTTCGAGGTCGTTCCACGATCTTATAACCCGGCGACACATTTGGAAAGAAGGAATAGATCGTCGGTTGAGTGCTACCATTCACCTAGCTTCCAGCAATCACATCCACGTTCACCAGAATGCTATTGACTGCGAGAATGTCAACCGTATTTTCAGATGCCGCGTGGCCTCGATACATCTTTCGATCGAATCCCAGCATCTTGCCTATAGAATCGTCCGTGTTGAAATCCACTCGAAAATTATCTTCCAAATCCAACATCGTCTGTAAGGTATTCGGGTTGGGAGCAAGTCTGATCTTGTTGCTTCCCTTTCCATCCGTCTTCATTCGCGTTTGAATGTAATTGTTCAAATCGTCTATGTCGTAACTTCCTTTGGGAATTCGAATCTCCAACCAATCGACTCCGTCGGAATACTTGAACGAGTTATTCTTTTCAGTGATGTTGGGAAAGGAATAATAAGTCTCCAGATTCACCAACGCCATCTCATATCTTTTCTCTCTATTCAATTCGATGGAAGGTTCGAATTTCGTCGCGAATCCAGTCAAATCGCCACTCACCACGATTTGAATGGATTGTTTTGCAGCCGTATTCTCGGCTATCCGTTCTAACAATTCTCCTTGTTCGAACATTATATTTAATTTTATTTTTATTTTTTCAAAACTAATTATTTGAAGATTTATTATTTTCTAATTTTTATTTTCACGCTCTATCTTATTATCATCAGAAACATAAAACTTGTCGAATCCGCACCAATATTTTCCACGATTAAATTCGCTTGTCAAATCGATCAAGACGAAATTGTAAAGTCCTCCATCCCAAACCCTCTTGCAGAATCTCCTGAATTCCACCGGGCTCATATCGTTTGCGACGTGATCGCTATAGATGTGATTGAGATTCTTGAGATCTTGGCGAAAGAGACATAGAAAATTAGCGTTCTCCCTTATCGTCTGTCTGGGCAATTGAAAAAAATTCTGCGACAGGTAGAAACAGTCCATGTTGCTGTGATGACCCCTAACGCAATACGACACGCATCAGTTCTGTCTCTCCAAAAGCAGATCGTAGAAAATCATGAGATTCTTATCTTCTGATTTCAATTCTCTTGGATCCGGAACGTCGCTAGCATTCTCATAAAATCGACACTCGACGTTCGAAGATGCATTTCTCTTCATCAATTCCATCGCCGCACCGTCCAAAATGGTTGAAAGAGAAGCTTCACTTTTGTCGAATTCATCCCCACTGTCAAAGATTCTGGCTATGACGTCCTCAGGCAATCTACGATCCATGCATTCTCGAAGCAATCTGTATTCGGGTTGAAACAAGCTTTTGCCAAACACAAACAATCTGTCGTAATCCAACCAGTCGGGTCGGGACAACAGATTCATCAACAGATTGGTCTTTCCACAATTCGATTTTCCCACTATCAAGCCTCTTATGCTTTTGGGAAAGAACTCATTATTCGACCTCTTAGTCGCGGCGTCGTTCCAAGACATATCTTTAATGTTCATCTTTGTTTATTTTTGTTGTTGTTATTTTAGATTTTTTCAAACACAATTTTATGTTTTATCAAACTCAGTTTTAATATTATTATTTATTTATATTATACCATCGCGAGTTCTCTTCAATCCAGATCCACTCGTCATTTTGGCTAAATCTTGTATGGGTACCACAGCATCCTTAAAATCTTTCCAACTTTTTGGCGTTCGCTCTAACGTAGCTCGCTTCGCCGGTGGACTGATCAACTTGTCGATCAATGCGTCGGCTGCCCTCTTGCCAGCCACAGAAGCTATCCTACCACTGGCTTCAGAAGCGGATTTCTTGCCAGCATCCAAAGCCGTCTTCTTACCAACCTCAAACGCGGTCGATGCGAGTTTTCTACCTGCATCACTCGTGAACGCTCGCATTATAGAATCGACGATGCCAGAACTGCCTTGAACGTAAGTTCTAACGTATCCCCTGTTCTTTATCACCAACATATTTTTATTTTATAATATATATTTTGTTTTCACTGGTAAAGCGTTTGTTGTTTAAATACTTTTATTATTCTACTGTAAAATTTACTATTTTTATTTTATATTTTGTTTGTTTGTTTCTCTCTACTTTTTATATACATCAATCCTTCATTTCGTCCATCAGCCTTTTATAATGGTTTTTATTCAAAACCTTCTGCTTAACAATTCGTCACATATAGTAACTATTTCATTATCTAATCCTGTGTTACCAGCCTGTCTACTTGCCATCAACAAACTCAATCTCTGAGACAGAGCGTCAGAATCGCTCTGAAGAAAAGTGGTTTTCACCCCTTTACCAGTAACCGATTCGACGAACTTCTTATTCATATCCCATATGGGTTTCACCACTTTCGTCCACTTGTAACCTCTGTTGGCTTTGTCTCTCTGGCATCGTTATTTCTCGTCATGGAGTGGGTCTGAACCAGAATGTCGCCATAATTGTCGAAATCCTGTTCCGTGTAATCTCCAGGCTTGTCGAAAAGGAGCCATTTGCGCAGTCCATCAGTTATTTTATACTTATTCGAACCAACGATTAAATCTTCATCATCCATTTCCACTTCTGTGTCGCTCACAAAAGTTCTACCGTCCGAATCCTTATAAATTCCATACAACAGATCTCTCTTACCACCATCCTCGGACGACGCGACGCTATCAGTGGTGATAGTCGAAGCTGTATCGTCGCTCTCGCTCACATCGGTTTCGATTCTCATGGGAACGTAATCCGGTGTAGATTGAAAGGAATACTGTTTTGTAAAACTACCGGGTAACGAACCCATTCTCAATGAACTCTCTTTTATGGGTCTCAATTCTTCAACTATCTCCTTCTTGCTTCGCTCTTGAACCTCCGTCACAGGTTTAAATATTTTTGTGGCTTCACGTCTGAGTTCCGTCTCTCCAAGACGTCTGCTTCTGTCAGCCGATTGAATGCTCTTCTTGGCACGTTCATATTCGTTTAAAAGCTGACCTCGACGTTTGGCATCCATCTGTAAAAACATTTTTTTTCGTTTTTAAATTATTAATATTTCCTTTGAGTATGCTAATGTGAGTTATTTATTATTTTCAAAATTAAATGTATAATTATTTTTATGTTTTAAGTAAATAAAAATCTTCTGTCTTTAATATAATAACTAAAAAACCAGTTGAGGAAAAACATTTTACATGATAAAACCTCTATAAATGTGTTTTGCCTCTGAACGCGTTAAAAATCGCATCACAGATTATTCACTCAGTGACGAAGTGGAGAACTTTGAAAAAGTTTGAAAGTTTTAGTGCATAAGAAACCGGTTTCTGATTTAATGCGTTTGAGAATAATTACATCCGTTAAAAGGGTTCATTCATATCTCAGATTATTCACTCAGTGACGAACTGGAGAACTTTGAAAAAGTTTGAAAGTTTTAGTGTATAAGAAACTGGTTTCTGATTTAATGCGTTTGAGAATAATTACATCCGTTAAAAGGGTTCATTCATATCTCCGAACATTATCATGAATATATTAAAAATTATTTACCACTTAAACCTAATTAAGTGGAAAATGCGCTTTTATTATCTATTATTAAAATGACCCATTAAACGAAAACCTTCATTCACACCAGAATAAAAATATGAGTGTCAGTTTTACCTCTTAAAAATTCACCCAAGTGAAAAAAAGGTTTTATAATAGAATTTTTATTTGAATGAAACAATTCTACGAACTATTTTTATTTGAATGAAACAATTCTATAAAGTGTTTTATTAAAATTTATTTCACAAAATTCGCAGTGACAAAACGTAAACAAACTATTTTTCCCATCGATTTTTCTAATTTTCTAAACTCAATTTTTTTTTCAATGTAAACGAAAAACCCTCATTCATACCGAAACAAAACATGAATGTCTATTTTTACAGATTCAATTTTATAGTCGACTCTTTTGAACGAAAACCTCCATTCACAACAAAACAAAACATGAATGTCTATTTTTACAGATTCAATTTTATAATCGACTCTTTTGAACGAAAACCTTTCATTCACAAGACTCAAGAGATGGATCGGCAAATCGTTTTTCACCGATCAAATCGCACCCTATACCGTCCCAAACACGATCGGGAACGTGGCAGTGGTTTGCCGGTTCGGTATCACCTTTTTTCCATGTACCGTAGGCCCAAATCGATTTTTAAAAAAATCCTCGATGAGTAACTACACTTTACACCACTTTTCACCGTTGGTGAACGTCGAAAAAACGTTTTTGAGGTCGATTTTCCTGATCTAGAATCGGCAAATGGGTTTCCCCGATCGGATCGCACTTTAACCGTTCGAACATTCGTTGGTGAACGTATACCTACTTAGGTGATACAGAATCGGCAAACCGCTTTTTGATGCTGATACAGAATCAGGCAAAACGTTTTTCACCAACGATGGATCGATGGTCTAATCCGCGATGGGAACGTAGAGAACAAATTTTTAATTATGAGCGACGTGTCGAATGTACGCGTCCGCCAACGGGTATTTGAACGTTAAAAGTGCGATCTAAAACAATGGCCGATTCTGTATCACCATAAAAAACGACATTTTTTGCACTTGTACACGATTTTAACACTGAATCCTATGGCGATTTTTGTACATGTACGTGTACATGTACAAATCGTGTACAAGTGATACCGAATCGGCCTTTTCTACCTACTCACGTTGTATAGTTATGCAAATAGATAAGGGACAACTGGTATGTTTGATTATGTCATATATAAAGGTATTATGATAAAGGGCTCCTTTGTTTATAAGAAGCTTAACATGATAAAGGCCATGTACACTGTTTGATTATGTCATAGATAAGATGGCGTCACGTCGCAGGTGTTTGATAACCCATTAAGATCGCGGCGGTGTCTGATTGGTCAAACATTTGTCCAATCAGATCATTCCACACGGCGGTATGTTCCATGGGACCAATAGATAAACAACAAAAACTACCCCTTTTCATGGACAAAAGACAGTTTCTGAACATTTAATTATGTTTATTGTATGCTTACCTGTAAAAGAAGTATTGTAAAACTACTTATTGTAGAAATTACTTATGGTGAAATTGTAAAATTACTTGTAAAAACTTATTGGAAATCCATTTTGACTGATTGTAAATCCATTTTAATTGATTGTAAAACTATTTTCGCTTTGAAAAAATTACTTGTAAATTTGTAAGTCTGATTACAAATCCATTTTGACTATTGTAAAACCAACTAATTACTTGTAAAACCGATTTTATGTGAAAATAAAATTTAACAGAGAGAAAATTTAGAGTTGTTCATTCCTATTCAGCTTACCTATGAGTTGAGCATGCTATAGTAGTTTACTGCAACACTCCGGATCACTCATCTGCTCACCACGCAGAAAATACTGCATGGCACGATCTGATTGGCCAGTTGTTTGACCAATCAGAGAGCGCCTGCGTGGGATAATTTTACAACACGCTTATCTATTGGTCCCATGGAACATACCGCCGTGTGGAATGATCTGATTGGACAAATGTTTGACCAATCAGACACCGCCGCGATCTTACTGGGTTATCAAACACCTGCGACGTGACACCATCTTATCTATGACATAATCAAACAGTGTATCATGTTAAGCTTCTTATAAACAAAGATGCCCTTTATCATCATACCTTTGTATATGACATAATCAAACATACCAGTTGTCCCTTATCTATTTGCATAACTATACAACGTGACACAATCGTATCTTCTTATAAACAAAGATTCTCTCTATCTTAATCACCTTTATGACATGTCTAAACAAAACCAGGTAGTCTTTATGTCTAAAGCATTTTGTATGCCGTTACATGTACATGTCCTTGACAACATTTACCTTAGATACACAAACAGAGCTCGAAATTTACGTGGGGTAGGGGAGGGGGGACTCTTTTGTTAGTACGCAAAAGGACATCTCAGTTTGAATGTCCCCCAGCTTTGGGCTAGTCTTTGGAAGGAGGGAGGAACAGTCCAGGGCTTTGGTGGGGAGGGATTGGGCTTTTGGAAGGGGGAGCCCACATACAGGAAAGGCCAAAACAATGTGGGGAAAGCCTAAATAGGTATACATAGCTCGGGTCCTAAAATGGGCTTTGGGGAGGGATAGCCTAAAAAAATAGGGTATGTACAGGGCGGGTAGGGTGAGGGAGCGCCTAAAAATAACCTAGGCCTAGTGTGGAGAGGGGAGGGGAGCGGGGGCGGGGAGGCCTAACGGATTTGGGCGTCGGGGTCAATGACCCCGGGGTCGGGGTCAGACCCCGGGGTCCTGGTAAAGAGGGCAGATCTCAACCTGACATACTACTATTTACTTAACTTGTGAAATATATGTATTTGGAACCGTTATTGTATTTGTAACCGTTTATGTATACAGTGAATAAATCATCTGAATCTGAAACGTAACGGGGAGGGGAGGGGAGGGTGTGGCTCCATGGTTAGATCATTGGTTTTTATATCGGTGAAAGGTCGACGGTCAGATCCTGACCAGCGGTAACTGCGTCGTGTCCATGGGTAAAAGAGGGGGACTGGACCAACAAAAGTTACCGGGAAATGCACGAAAGGGCCCCCAGACCCGGAGAAAATTTTGATTTTTGCGAACTGAATGAACGCGGCTTCCTTGCATCTAAGCCATCAATGGCAGTCCACAAAAAGGAAATCTCGATGGATTTTTTGTATCATCGTCATCGATCATTCAACAAAAATCGTTCTATCGGCGGCGGGGTGATTTTTGAAATTGAAGGAACGCTGTCCCTTTCATATGAGCAGACTAAACTGCTGGTTTCTCGAAATGTTATCTTAGAGGACTGCCAATGGCAGTCCACAAAGAGAAGAGTTTGATATATACCGCCGATCTATGCAATCACATCCATTTCGCCCTTTGGTCATTTTCACAAAATTCACGTACCAACAGGAGTTGGGCTGCGTCAATTTTGGGAGCCCCAGGGGAAACCCAATAAGGGGCGCACCGAGAATTTTCCCGGTGCACCATACGGTCATTCCGCCTCTGCTGGGTAAGACACATAATCCCGATTGCCCATACGGAGGAACTGAAGCGCTGTGTTTTAAGGTGTACTACATGTCAATGGTGCACCATTGCCTTCAAACACTCCAAATGCTGCTTATGCAGGGTTAGTCGTTGGGAAGTCTGACTGCTGCTTGGTGGTTCTCTCCGGGTACTCCGACTTCCTCCCCCCGTAAATCTGTTCGTCACAGTGTTAGACCTGAAACGGTTCACCGATTAATCGATTAACCAATGATCAACGTCTTGATCGATCAAAAAAGTAATTGATCGATTAACCGTTACTTTTGAACTAGTGTATTATATAGGTTTACAAAGGAACAAACTTGCTCCAAAACAGGCCCACGTTGTCACATTGACTCACATCAATTATATGAGACGGAGTAAAGCAGGCAAATTACGTGCTGACATACTTGTTCACGTGCCTGTATCGGTAGCTGGAAACGGTCATACTTAACCCTTTACGCAATGCGGTTGAAAGACCATACTTGCAAAATAAATTCTTGAATTACTAAAAATTTTCAATTTTTGTCCTAGAACATAGCTCATGACCCCTCAATGGGACGAGCTCAACGAGTTCGTCTCAGTGCGAGGTCATAAGATATGATTTTGAGACAAAAATTGAAAACATAATAAAATGTGAATGGAGATTTTTGTATGTATCGCTAGTCGTGTTTATACTTTATGTTGGGTAAAGAGTTAATATGCTGTAAATCATCAACGGTACGGCAGTTATTCAGCTACGAAAGAGCATTAGGGCCAGTCGTGGAAAACAATTTTTAAATCTACAACTCGTTATAACGACTTCCCAACTCGATATAACGACATTACAACTCGTTATAACGACTTCACAACTCGTTATAACGACTTCAACAACTCGTTATAACGACTTTTCATCTCGTTATAACGACTTCACAACTCGTTATAACGACTTGTCATCTCGTTATAACGACTTCACAGCTCGTTATAACGACTTCACAACTCGTTATAACGACTTCAACAACTCGTTATAACGACTTGCCATCACGTTATAACAACTTCACAACTCGTTATAATGACATGCCATCTCGTTATACTTCCCAACTCGTTATATCGACTTCCCAACTCGTCATAACGACTTCCCAACTCGTTATAACGGCATTACAATTCGATATAACGACTTCACAACTCATTATAACGACTTCAACAACCGTTATAACGACTTGCCATCTCGTTATAACGACTTCACAACTCGTTATAACGACTTGTCATCTCGTTATAACGATTTCACAACTCGTTATAACGACTTGCCATCTCGTTATAACGACTTCACAACACGTTATAACGACTTCACAACTCGTTATAACGACATTACAACTCGTTATATCGCGTTATAACGACTTCACAACTCGTTATGACATTACAATTCGTTATAACGACATCACAAATCGTTATAACGACTTCAACAACTCGTTATAACGACTTGCCATCTCGTTATAACGACTTCACAACTCGTTATAACGACTTGTCATCTCGTTATAACGACTTCCCAAATCGTTATAGCGACATTACAACTCGTTATAACAACTTCCCAACTCGTTATAACGACATTACAGTTCGTTATAACGCGTTATAACGACTTCACAACTCATTATAACGACTTCAAGAACTCGTTATAACGATTTGCCATCTCGTTATAACAACTTGTCATCTCATTATAACGACTTCACAACTCGTTATAACGACTTGTCATCTCGTTATAACGACTTCACAACTTCTTATAACGACTTCACAACCCATTATAACGACTTCACAACTCGTTATAACGACTTCAACAACTCGTTATAACGACTTGTCATCTCGTTATAACGACTTCACAACTCATTATAACGACTTCACAACTCGTTATAACGACTTCACAACTCGTTATAACGACTTGAACAACGCGTTATAACAACTTGTCATCTCGTTATAACGACTTCACAACTCGTTTTAACGCTCTTTCGTAGTATAGCCACCAAATGGTTACACGTGAATGGGTGCCCATTCACGCCTAACCATTTGGTGGCTATTACTGTTAGTAAAAATATAAGAACAATTATGTGCAGGTTTGCAAAACAGCTGGGAGAAACGTTTTTAAAAGAAGTTCGAAGCATGTCAAGATGTACGAAGATTTACCGAAATAAAGTTGACCAATTTAGATAAAATGGGATCCACAAAACGAGACGGCAAGGGGACTGGGTTAATGTTATGGTTGGAAAAGATTGGGTTTTTTAAAAATATTATCTCATTTTTGGCTAATTTTTTGTGAACGGACATTATTCTGCTTTGGACGTTTTCATTTTCACACTATGCGACAGACGGTCGATGATTGTATATCGAAATTTGGAAAATTTTCGAAGCGTAAGTAAACGGTGCGGTAAAAAAGTTCCGGCTTGTATATCACCCGTTGAATACAGAATCATTTATATCATTGCAGCGATTCCGCTGAATTCAAGGGTTCAAAATTTAATGGATGTATAATAAATGACAGTCTTCTACAAGTGTCGGTGGTCAGACATTAACCCTTCAGCGGTAGGTAAACCAGGATGATAACTGACTGTCTACTGCAAGGGTTGGCGGTCAAACATTAACCCTTCAATGATTTATTTATTTATTTATTTATTGGTGTTTAAGGTCACATACTTATGCACAATGGCTAATCGTGACCGTGACAGTTTTACGGGTGGAGGAAGCCGGAGTACCCGGAGAGAACCACCGAGCAACGACGAGCAGCTGTGAGCTCCCCAACATCGTAACTCTGAACTCTGCACCGCAGCACAGACAGGGTTAGATTGGTTGAAGACATGCGCACCATCGACGTGCAGTACGCCTCAGTACACAGCGTCATCGTGCCCCCATGTAGGCAATCGGGGTGAAGTGTCTTGCCCAAGGACACAACGCGGTTGCCGCAGGTGGGATTCGAACCGAGGACCTCTCGGCTTGCAGCCTGCACCTCTACCAACTGAGCCACCGCGCCCCCAACCCTTCAATGATCGGTAACTCAGGATAAATGACAGTCTCCTACAAGTGTCGGCGGTCAGACAACGGTAGGTTAGACAAGATGATAACTGACAGCATGCTTCAAGCACCAGCATCCAGATTTTAATCCTATTAGATAGGTAAACCAGGCGGGCTTCAGCAGACAGACACTAACTCTTCAATGATAGGTCAGACAAGATGATAACCAATAGCCTTCTACGGGCGTCAGCTGTCAGACATTTACTCTTCAATGATAAGTCAGACAGGATGATAAATGATAGCCTTCTATAGACTTCATCAGTCAGACATTAACTTGTCAGTGATAGGTCAGACATAATGATAACTGACAGCCTTCTGCGGGCGTCAACAATCAGACACTAACCCTTAAGAAAAGGGAGACAGGTTGATAACTGACAGCCTACTACATGCGCAAACTGTCAAATATTAACCCTTCGAAGACAAGATAACTAGTTGTCTACTGCAAGCGCCAGCAGTCAGACATTATTCTTCAATCAAAGGCAAGAGGGGATGATACCCGAGAGCCTATTACAAGAGTCAACCGTAGGATATTAACTCTTGAATGAATGATAAGACATGATGATAACTGATAGCCTACTACAAGCCTCATGCGTCGGATATTAACCCTTCAATGAATGGTAAGAAGGATGATAACTGTTTTTACTACTAGCCTCGTCCATCAGATATTAACCCTTCAATGAATGGTAAGACAGGTTGAAAACTGACAGCCTACTACAACCCTCATCCGTCAGATATTAACCCACCAATGAATGGAAAGTGAGGATGATAACTGATAGAGCCTACTATAAGCCTCAGTCGTCAGATATTAACCCCACAATGAATGATATGGCAGGATGATAACTGATAGCCTACTACAAGCCTCAGCCGTCAGATATTAACCCATCAATGAATGGTAAGCCAGCATGATAACTGATAGCCTCACTAGTCAGACATTAACCCTTCATTGATCGATAAATGAGGGGGATAACTGACTGTGTTCTACAAGCGTCAACAGTCTCTCATTAACCCTTCAGTGATTGGAAAAGCAGACTGACAGCCTACTACAAGAATCATTATTCACGCATGAGCCCTTAGATAATAGATAAGCGAGGATAATAACTGACAGCCTTCCGCAAGCGTCAACAGTCGGATATCCTACAAGTGTTAACAAGCAGGCATTGACCATTCAATGATAGACACTCCTGGATGATAACTGACAGCTCTCTACAAGCGTTGACTGTCAGACATTAACCCTTCAATAAAAGATGATGCAGGATTATGACCGAAGCCTCCTACAAGCGTCAAAAGACATTAACCATTCAATGATAGATAAGCCTGGATGATATCTGACAGCCTTCTTTCTCTTTCTCTGTGCGCTAGCAGTCAGAAATTAACCATTCAATGATAGGTAAGGCAGGATTATAACTGACAACCCACTACTAGTGTCAACAGTCAGACATTAACACTTTAATGACCGACATACCCGAATTATAACGGACAACCAACTACAAACGCCAGCGTGAAATCGCCGGAGTGTAATTAAGTGTTTGCTTGTGTCTGTGAGGTGTGTGTGCACTCTAAAATGAGTTGGGCTAAAAACAATCGAAATGAACACAGCTGATTTGGATTGCTTTTTAACCCAACATATTTTGAAATGTGTTAGAAAGGGGAGGATGAGGGTATGTGTGGAGGGGCGGAGTCTGCTGGTGGTGAGTGTGGGCGGAATTTATAACATTTCCCATCAATTTCTTCAGTCGGGACATTTTTGTATGGATTGTCGCCCTTTGATTTCGATTCACTCTCACTTGTTATCATGTATTTTCGTTTGAGACAAGATCTGATATCACCAACGCAGTCGGCCATACACATGGAGGGCATTGGGGGCACATGGTACCCCATTTGGGCTGTTGGGTGCCCATGATGTCCAATTTACGTGGTAATTATAGGATAGAAGAATAGAGTTTTATATACGAGGACGAAAGAATGATAGATGATAGGCTGAATACAGACACTTGAAGGTTATTATTTGGTCAGTTTCATATCGGCCAGGATATCAGCCCGAGATTCCTTCACATTAGCCTGAAATCGCAGGTTTACTAACCAAATGAGGTTATTACTTGGTTATTTTCATATCGACCGAGATATCAGCCCGAGATTACTTCATAACAGCCTGAGACCGAATGCCTACTAACCAAGTGCGGTTATTACTCGGTTAGTTTCATATCGGCCGAGATATCAGCCGGAGATTACTTCATAACAGCCTGAGATCGAAGATCGAAGGCTGAAGTGAAGTTAGCCAGCGTTGATATCTTGGCCGTTATGAAACTAACCAAGTGAGGTCATTATTTGGTTAGTTTCATCTCCTGCTGAGATATCACAGCCCGAGATTCCTTCACATTAGCCTGAAATCGCAGGTTTACTAACCAAGTGAGGTTATTACTTGGTTATTTTCATATCGACCGAGATATCAGCCCGAGATTACTTCATAACAGCCTTAGATAGAATGCCTACTAACCAAGTGCGGTTATTACTCGGTTAGTTTCATATCGGCCGAGATATCAGCCCGAAATTACTTCATAACAGCCTGAGATCGAAGCTCGAAGGCTGAAGTGAATTTAGCCAGCGCTGATATCTTGGCCGTTATGAAACTAACCAAGTGAGATCATTATTTGGTTAGTTTCATCTCCTGCTGAGATATCACAGCCCGAGATTACTTCATATCGACCTGAGACCGAAGATCAAAAGCAGATGAGAAAATAGCGAACGCTGATATCTCGGCCGATATGAAACGAACCCAGTGAGGTTATTATTTGGTTAGTTTCATCTCGGCTGAGATATAAGCCCGAGATTACTTCATATCGGTCTGTTATTATTTATTATTGATTTATTAACGACACATTAACAGCCAAGGTCATATCGTGTCGGTGACAGTTTTACGGGTGTAGGAAGCGGGAGTACCCGGAGAGAACCACCGAGCAACGACGAGCAGCTGCCAGCTCCCCAACATCGTACCTCCACACTTCAGCACAGGCAGGGTTAGATTGGTTAAAGACATGCGCACCATCGACGTGCAGTACGCCTTAGTACACGGCATCATCGTGCCCCCATGTGGACAATCGGGGTGAAGTGCCTTGCCCAAAGACACAGCGCGAGCATATCGGCGTGAGACCGAAGATCAAAAGCTGATGTGAAATTAGCGAGCACTGATATCTCGGCCGATATGAAATTAACCAAATGAGGATATTACTTGGTAAGTTTCATATCGTCCGAGATATCAGCCCGAGATTAAGCCTACTTCATATCAGCCGGAGAACGAAGTTACCAAGGGTTGATAATAACTATATTTATTTATTTATTGGTGTTTAAGGTCACATACTTATGCACAATGGCTAATCGTGACCGTGACAGTTTTACGGGTGGAGGAAGCCGGAGTACCCGGAGAGAACCACCGAGCAACGACGAGCAGCTGTCAGCTCTCCAACATCGTAACTCTGAACTCTGCACCGCAGCACAGGCAGGGTTAGATTGGTTGAAGACATGTTCACCAGCGACGTGCAGTACGCCTCGGTACACAGCGTCATCGTGCCCCCATGTAGGCAATCGGGGTGAATTGTCTTGCCCAAGGACACAACGCGGTTGCCGCAGGTGGGATTCGAACCGAGGACCTCTCGGCTTGCAGCCTGCACCTCTACCAACTGAGCCACCGCGCCCCCCCCCCCCCCCCCCCCGTTGATAATAACAATCAGCGATCAATGTTCAGATGCGCCAGTTGACACGCGCTGATATCTCGGCCGATATGAAACTAACCAGATAATGCCATCTTTATTTATTGCACAATATCAAATAATTACAAAAGATCTGTTACAGTTTTCAAACAGTTTTATGGTTTCATTCTTTCCACAAAGACAGAAGTTTCCTCTTCCCCCAATTCAACTATTACGATGTTGGGGAGCTGGCAGCTGCTCGTCGTTGCTCGGTGGTTCTCTCTGGGTACTCCCTCATCCTACACCTGTAAAACTGTCACCGACACTATATGACCTTGGCTGTTAATGTGTCGTTAATAAATCAATAATAAATACTAACAGGCCGATATGAAGTAATCTCGGGCTGATATCTCAGCCGAGATGAAACTAACCAAATAATAACCTCACTTGGTTAGTTTCATATCGGCCGAGATATCAGCGTCCGCTAATTTCTCATTTGCTTTTGATCTTCGGTCTCAGGCCGATATGAAGTAATTCTCAGGCTGGTGATATCTCAGCAGGAGATGAAACTAACCAAATAATGACCTCACTTGGTTAGTTTCATAACGGCCAAGATATCAGCGCTGGCTAACTTCACTTCAGCCTTCGATCTTCGATCTCAGGCTGTTATGGAGTAATCTCGGGCTGATATCTCGGCCGATATGAAACTAACCGAGTAATAACCGCACTTGGTTAATAGGCATTCGGTCTCAGGCTGTTATGAAGTAATCTCGGGCTGATATCTCGGCCGATATGAAAATAACCAATTAATAACCTCACTTGGTTAGTAAACATGCGGTTTCAGGCTAATGTGAAGGAATCTCGGGCTGATATCTCGGCCGATATGAAACTGAAATAATAACCTTCAAGTGTCTGTTTTCAGCCTATCATCTATCATTCTTCCGTCCTCGTTTATAAAACTCTATTCTTCTGTCCTATAATTACCACGTAAATTGGACATCATGGGCACCCAACAGCCCAAATGGGGTACCACGTGCTCCCAATGCCCTCCATTTGTATGGACGACTGTGTTGGTGATATCAAATCTTGTCTCAAACGAAAATACATGATAACAAGTGAGAGTGAATCGAAATCAAAGGGCGACAATCCATACAAAAATGTCCCGACTGAAGAAATTTATGGCAAATGTCATAAATTCCGCCCACACTCACCACCAGCACATTCCGCTCCTCCACAAATACCCTCACCCTCCCCTTTCTAACACATTTTAAAATATGTTGGGTTAAAAAGCAATCCAAATCAGCTGTGTTCATTTCGATTGATTTTTAGCCCAACTCATTTTAGAGTGCACACACACCTCACAGACACACGCAAACACTTAATTACACTCCGGCGATTTAACGCTGGCGCTTGAGTTGGTTGTCCGTTATAATTCTGGTATATCGGTCATTAAAGTATTAATGTCTGACTGTTGACACTAGTAGTGGGTTGTCAGTTATAATCCTGCCTTACCTATCATTGAATGGTTAATTTCTGACTGTTGGCGCACAGAGAAAGAGAAAGAAGGCTGTCAGATATCATCCAGGCTTATCTGTCATTAAATGGTTAATGTCTGTTGACGCTTGTAGGAGGCTTCGGTCATAATCCTGGATTATCTTTTTTGAAGGGTTAATGTCTGACAGTCAACGCTTGTAGAGAGATGTCAGTTAATATCCAGGAGTGTCTATCATTGAATGGTTAATGCCTGCTTGTTAACACTTGTAGGATATCCGACTCCTGAAGCTTGCGGAAGGCTGTCAGTTATTATCCTCGCTTATCTATCATCTAAGGGCTCATGCGTGAATAATGATTCTTTTAGTAGGCTGTCAGTCTGCTTTTCCAATCATTGAAGGGTTAATGAGAGACGCTTGTAGAACACAGTCAGTTATCCCCCTCATTTATCGATCAATGAAGGGTTAATGTCTGACTAGTGGGGCTATCAGTTATCATGCTGGCTTACCATTCATTGATGGGTTAATATCTGACGGCTGAGGCTTGTAGTAGGCTATCAGTTATCATCCTGTCATATCATTCATTGTGGGGTTAATATCTGACGGCTGAGGCCTGTAGTAGGCTATCAGTTATCATCCTGTCTTATCATTCATTGTGGGGTTAATATCTGATGGCTGAGGCTTGTAGTAGGCTATCACTTATCATCCTGTCTGACCATTCATTGAAGAGTTAATATCTGACGGGTGAGGCTTGTAGTAGGCGATCAGTTATCAGCCTGGTTTACCATTCGTTGAAGGGTTAATATCTGACGAATGAGGCTTGTAGTAGGATTTTATTTATCATCCTGTCTTACCATTCATTGATGGGTTATTATCTGACGCATGGGGCTTGTAGTTGGCTATCAGTTATCATCCTATCTTACCATTCACTGAAGGATTAATATCTGACAGATGAGACTTGTAGTAGGCTATCTGTTATCATCCTGTCTTACCATTCATTGAAGTGTTAATATCGGACGGCTGAGGCTACTAGTAGGCTATCAGTTATCATCCTGGCTTACCACTCCTTGTAGGGTTAATATCTGCCGGATGAGGCTTGTAGTAGGCTATCAGTTATCATCCTGTCTTACCATTCATTGAAGGGTTAATATCTGACGGATGAGGATTGTAGTGGGCTATCACTTATCGTCCTGACTGACCATTCATTGAAGAGTTAATATCTGACGGATGAGGATTTTAGTAGGCTATCAGTTATCATCCTGTTTTACCATTCATTGAAGGGTTAATATCTGACGGATGAGGCTTGTAGTAGGCTTTTACTAATCATCCTGCCTTACCATTCGTTGAAGGGTTAATATCTGACGGATGAGGCTTGTAGTAGGCTATCAGTTATCACCCTGTCTTACTATTCATTGAAGGGTTAATATCTGACGGATGAGGATTGTAGTGGGCTGTCACTTATCATCCTGTCTGACCATTCATAGAAGAGTTAATATCTGACAGATGAGGCTTGTAGTAGGCTTTTACTTATCATCCTGTCTTACCATTCATTGATGGGTTAATATCTGACGGATGAGGCTTGTAGTATGCTCTATCGGTTATCATCCTCACTTTCCATTCATTGGTGGGTTAATATCTGATGGATGAGGGTTGTAGTAGGCTATCAGTTTTCACCCTGTCTTACCATTCATTGAAGGGTTAATATCTGATGGATGAGGCTAGTAGTAAAAACAGTTATCATCCTTCTTACCATTCATTGAAGGGTTAATATCCGACGCATGAGGCTTGTGGTAGGCTATCAGTTATCTTCATGTCTTATCATTCATTCAAGAGTTAACATCATGTGGTTGACTCTTGTAATAGGCTCACAGGTATCATCCCCTCTTACCTTTGATTGAAGAATAATGTCTGACTGCTGGTGCTTGCAGTAGACAACCAGTTATCATCCTGTCTTCGAAGGGTTAATATTTGACAGTTTGCGCATGTAGTAGGCTGTCAGTTATCAACCTGTCTCCCTTTTCTTAGGGGTTAGTGTCTGATTGTTGACGCCCTTTGAAAGCTGTCAGTTATCATCATGTCTGACCTATCACTGACGAGTTAATGTCTGACTGCTGAAGTCTGTAGAAGGCTATCTTTTATCATCCTGTCTGACTTATCATTGAAGAGTTAATGTCCGACTGCTGACGCCCGTAGAAGGCTATCGGTTATCATCTTGTCTGACCTATCATTGAAGAGTTAGTGTCTGTCTGCTGAAGCCCGTCTGGTTTACCTATCTAATAGGGTTAAAATCTGGATGCTGGTGCTTGAAGCATGCTGTCAGTTATCATCTTGTCTAACCTACCGTTGTCTGACCGCCGACGCTTGTAGGAGACTGTCATTTATCCTGAGTTACCGATCATTGAAGGGTTAATGTCTGACCGCCAACACTTGCAGTAGACAGTCATTTATCATCCTGGTTTACCTACCGCTGAAAGGCTAATGTCTGACCGCCGACACTTGTAGAAGACTGTCATTTATTACATATTAAACTTTGAACCCTTGTATTCAGCGGAATCGCTGCTATGATATAAACCCGTTGAAAATATATATGCCCAACCCGTTGAAAATATAAAGGAGGCATTCAAGTCACTAATCCGGGAGTGTATAGTAACATTCCCTCGTGCCATTGTAACGTTTTGTAGTATTCTACCCCGCCTCGACTCGCCAAATAAGAACAAAAAAGTAGAACAAGTTAATTCAGTAGTGGAGATCTTGTGCCAAGACGACGAGAAATTAGTATTTTCTGATATTTCAAAAGTTGTGCTAGATAATGATGGGATTGTAGACAAATCTCTTTTTCATGACAATCTACACCTCAATAATAGGGGAATAGGGAAGCTAGCATCGCATATAAAGTGTGTTCTCAAACTTCCACGTGCATTAAGGAGTAGAAACGAACCCGAACTCGGCCGGCCTTATGCCCCGAAGCGAGAATATAATCCTCGGGATTATAAACAAAGACGGAACAACCAACGCACACACACAATGAAGTCTCCTAAAACAAACAGTGGATATCATCCGTCACAGCAGGAAGGTAATGTGCTAAAGACACTTTTACCTTTCTTTGAAATGTTTCAAATGCTACAGGACAAACGTCAGATCTCAAATCCATAAAATCCATTCTCATTCAAAATATGACCACAAAGACTAAAACATTTGGTAATCTCAAGTTATGTTCTTGGAATATCCAGGGATATAAAACTTCAGGAGGTGATTACAAACTAAACAATTCCGAATTTCTCAACCTTGTGAATAAATTGACGTTATAGGGCTAGTGGAGACGTGGACCACAAAGGACAGTCCAATATCAATCGAGGGCTACAAATGCTATTCCAGCCACAGGGTTAGTAATCGCAGGGGAGGGGTGCTCGTGTACGTTCGTAATCGATTGACACCGGGGATAATGGCTATTCAGTCAGAAAGCGAAGACGCCCTATGGTTAAAGCTCGACAAATCTTTTTTCCATATGGAGAAGGATATCTATTTGTGTCAGGCGTATTGCCTCCCTGTGTCATCATCTCTCTTCCAGCCTGGATCTAAATTTGACACCCTTGAAATAATTGGAAGGGAGTTGCTTTATCACAGCACTCTCGGCCACATTATCCTCCAGGGAGACTTTAACTGCAGAACCGGTAATGATTTGGATTTCACACTCCATGATAGCGATACAAATATGTTGCCCCTGTATCCAAATTACCAAGCTGATAGCTGCATAAAAAGACAAAGTAAGGATATCAGAAGAGTAGATGTACAGGGGAGGAAAATGTTGGATATGTGTATCCAGGCTGGTGTTAGAATACTCAATGGGAGGAGAGTTGGTGATGCTCGGGGGGAGTACACCTCATACCAGTACAACGGAAAATCTGTCGTTGACTACGTTATTGCCAGTGAGTCGCTTGTTGAGCGTGTGCCCATCTTCAAGGTGAATTCGTTAACAATTTATTCCGATCACTGTCAGCTCTGGTACACCATTAACCTCTCTTATCAAGTCACTGTAGAAACGGAAAATGATATGCCCCTTCCACCACAATTCATATGGGACGCGCTTGCAAAGGAAAGGTACATTGACACATTCAGGTGCCCTGAAACACTTGCGCGACTGGATAGATTCCTTCGAACTGAGTTCCAAGACTGTGATGCAGAATTGGCTGAATTTGAAGAAATCATCCAAACGGTCTCCAAAAAATGTTTGAAGACGAAAAATAGGAAGTGTGGGAAGTCTAGGAAAAGAAAGCCCCCCAAACCATGGTATGATCACAGCTGTTACGAAATGAAACAGCATGTAGTCCACCAAAGATTTTTATTTCAGAAATACCACAGTGATCCAATCGTGCGTGGAAGATACTATGTCTGTAAACGCAAATATGAAAAACTTCTAAAGCTCCGGAAAAAGCAGTATAAAGAAGAAATTATTAAGAAACTGGATACCCTACATAATGTTAACCCCAAATGCTTCTGGGAAACTGTTAACAAGCTACAGGAGGACTTACACGAAATAAGCGACTCCTCTCACAACATTCCGATGCATTCTTGGAAGAGCCATTATTCCTCGCTGGGCAATCCGAAGACCAGTGGCAAATTTGATGAGGGTTTTCGGGAAGAGGTGATGCGAGAACTTTCATACTTTGAATCGGCTGCCGCCTCGTCTAAGCCATTGGATTTTCCGATTTCGGATGACGAAACGTACTCAGCCATTTCGAGACTGAAAACCGGAAAATCTGAAGGCCTAGATGGGATTAAAAACGAAATGATTAAGTCGGTCAAGTCGAATATAACTCAGGCCTTAACTAAGCTCTTTAATGCGGTCTTGACGAAAGGCGGTTTTCCAGAAAAGTGGTCAGAGGGGTATATCGTCTCTCTCCCGAAGGTCACTAATGCAGAACATCCCGACCAGTTTAGGGGTATAACTGTTACCAGTAGCGTGGGCAAACTGTATATAAGTATCTTAACTGAACGTTTGACGTCATTCCTAGCACAGAAGGGAACACCAAATGAGTTTCAAGCTGGGTTTAGGAAAGGCTACAAAACGTCTGACCACATTCTGGTAATAAAAACACTGATTAATAAGGCTTTTCGTTCTAATAAAAAAATCTATGCATGTTTTATAGACTTTAATAAAGCCTTCGATAGGGTATGGCGAGAAGGACTATTTCTAAAACTTATACAAAAGGGGGTTGGGGGTAGCTTTTATTGCTCTCTCAAACACATGTTCACATCCAGTACTCTGCAGGTGAAGACGGGCAGAAAATTGTCCTCTAAATTCTCCAATACGGTGGGCGTGATGCAGGGGAATAACTTAAGTCCTTTGTTATTTAACCTGTTCATAGACGGACTCCCAGACTATATCAAAAACCACAGCATGGATTTTCCTGACCTCCAAGGCACTACGGTACCTTGTCTTTTTTATGCCGATGACCTGGTCTTGCTATCTACTTCCGAAACGGGGCTCCAGAAATCGATTGACTTGCTGGCCAATTTTTGCAAAAAATGGAGGCTCACTGTAAACAAACAGAAGACCAAAGTCCTAATTTTTAACAAATCTGGTAAAAAAGTATCCGGTACTTTTAGGTGTGGCGGTGAACAACTTCAGACGGTTACCTCTTACACCTATTTGGGAATTATTATATCCGCTTCGGGTAGTTTTGCTGGGGCCGTACAAAATCTTAGGTCAAGGGCCTTAAAGGCGTATTTCAAGCTGGAACGTATTCTCTCATCGGTCTCAAAGGACAACCTTCGGGTGCGCGAGAAACTTTTTGACACGCTAGTTACACCCATATTACTATATTGTTGTGAGGCTTGGGGCGATCAGTCACCACATACAAACCATAAAAGAGTAGAATCCGTTCACGTGAAGTTCTGCAAGAATATCTTGCAGGTCCATTCCAAATCATGCAATGTTGCGGTTTTAGCAGAGCTGGGTAGATACCCATTATCTCTTAAAATTAAATGTAAACTCGTCAGCAACTGGTTAAATGCTGTTGTGAAGAATGTGAACCCACTACTAACGGTAGCATACCAGGAGATGACAGAGTGCGGACACAGCAACACTTGCGAGATTCAGACCATTCTCCAAGAGTGCGGCTTTTCGCATGTGTGGCTGAATCCCAGAAGTGCGCCTTCAAATTTTGACAAAAAGCTGGCAGAACGGCTCTGCGATATGTACAGTCATACATGGAAAGCTAGTAGTGAGAAAGATGGACTTAATCCCTCAAGTGGGAAATTAGATTTTTACCACCTGATCAAAAATTGCTACCGACGCGAACGATACATTGACGAGTTACCATCAGAGCAGAGAAAAGCGGTGACCAAACTCCGGATCTCTGCACATGATCTTGAAATAGAACGCGGTCGTTATCGGAGGCCTACTCCGGTGCCGCGTAGCCAGAGATTTTGCAGACAATGTGATCTTGGGCTCATTGAAGATGAAATACATGTTCTCTTCATATGCCCACGCTACGCAACGAAGCGTGCGGACTTCATTCGATCAGTAAGCGGACATATCCCCCACTTTGAACACATCCAGACGGCTGATAAAGCGAAGTTACTCTTTGATAGTAAGGACAGTAATGTTATCTCGGACGCTGGAGACTACATAAACGACATACTATTGACTCGAAGCGTGTAATTGTTACTAATGGTGGAAACTTTGTACTACCTCTTTTAGGCGAATATAAGGTACTGTCGCTGTCCTGTCATTAAAGCTCGGATTAGCTGTTGCGAACGAATTGCTCGCCCCTGACTGTCCTTATTGCAATTTTCCGGAGGGTAAAACAAAACGGTACTCTTCAGAAAATTATAGCAAGGACAAATCAGTATACATGCTTGAAGTATATAGTTTTGATCACACTAGCTAAATACTTAATTGATGTGCAAACCAGCACGCGTCTCTAGCACTCCAGCTGCTAACTGCGGAGCGCCGCGGGCCATTTATCGTACTCTGTGTCTGAGTAAATTTTGACAGCTCCCATTTGATGTTCGTTGCCTGTAATCTGTTTAATTACCGATTGGACGCAACCAGCATCACAGAGAGGAAATTTAAAACGACCCACTCAAAACTTATAAATGTCATTTATAAGGCTAGTCTCAGAATCTCACAACAGGTGCATGTTAAGATGTAGTTAGTGTTAACTGGAAACGAATCCGGCCTGGTCCACGTCTCAGGGATAGTTATGTAAATATGACAGTAGACAGGTTGTAAGTGAGTGTGATTCAGTGCATGTGTGATATTGTGTGTGAGGTAATCGAAATAAGAGAATGTCTAGAACTGTTGAAATACCTTCCATTATTGTTGTCTTATATGTTATTTTTTAAACCTACCCGTTTGTAAATTTTTTGTCAAGCCATACCATTTATTTAATATGGTCGTGCAATAAAGTATATATATATATATATAAATGATTCTGTATTCAACGGGTGATACACAAGCCGGAACTTTTTTACCGCACCGTTTACTTACGCTTCGAAAATTTTCCAAATTTCGTTATACAATCATCAACCGTCTGTCGCATAGAGTGAAAATGAAAACGTCCAAAGCAAAATAAAGTCGGTTTACAAAAAAATTAGCCAAAAATGAGATAATATTTTTAAAAACCCCAATCTTTTCCAACCAGAACATTAACCCTGTCCCCTTGCCGTCTCGTTTTGTGGATCCCATTATATCTAAATTGGTCAACTTTATTTCGGTAAATCTTCGTACATCTTGACATGCTTCGAACTTCTTTTAAAAACGTTTCTTCCAACTGTTTTGCAAATCTGCACATATTTGTACTTATATTTTTACTAATAGTAATATCCACAAAATGGGTAGGCGCGAATGGGCACCCATTCACGTCTATGGGCACCCATTCACGTCTAACCATTTGGTGGCTATTACTACGAAAGAGCGTTAAAACGAGTTGTGAAGACGTTATAACGAGATGACAAGTCGTTACAACGAGTTGTTGAAGTCGTTATAACGAGTTGTGAAGTCGTTATAACAAGTTGTGAAGTCGTTATAACGAGATGACAAGTCGTTATAAGGAGTTGTGAAGTCATTATAACGATATGACAAGTCGTTATAACGAGTTGTGAAGTCGTTATAACGAGATGACAAGTCGTTATAACGAGTTGTTGATGTCGTTATAATGAGTTGTGAAGTCGTTATAACGAGTTGTAATGTCGTTATAACGAGTTATGAAGTCGTTATAACGAGATGGCAAGTCGTTATAACGAGATGGCAAGTCGTTATGACGAGTTATGAAGTCGTTATAACGAGTTATGAAGTCGTTATAACGAGTTGTGAGGTCGTTATAACGAGTTGTGAAGTCGTTATAACGAGTTGTGAAGTCGTTATAACGAGTTGTAATGTCGTAATAACGAGTTGTAATGTCGTTATAACGAGTTGGGAAGTCGTAACGAGTTGTGAAGTCGTTATAACGAGTTGTGAAGTCGTTATAACGAGATGACAAGTCGTTATAACGAGTTGTGAAGTCGTTATAACGAGTTGTGAAGTCGTTATAACGAGATGACAAGTCATTTTAACGAGATGACAAATCGTTAAAACGAGTTGTGAAGTCGTTATAACGAGATGACAAGTCGTTATAACGAGTTGTTGAAGTCGTTATAACGAGTTGTGAAGTCGTTATAAGGAGTAGTAACGTCGTTATAACGAGTTGGGAAGTCGTTATAACGAGTTGTAGATTTAAAAATTGTTTTCCACAACTGGCCCTAATGCTCTTTCGTAATTCAGCTACCTATTAGGGTAAGTGTTTAATCGGTTAACCAAGGTTAATCCATGTGATTGATCGATCAAGGAAACCCTTTAACCGTTTCATCTCTACACAATGTGACCCTGTGCAGTTAATCCACAATTAACAAATAAAACGTTACGGTTAAATGGCGTCAACAGTATTCACAAAAATACCATTCAAATTTTATTATTGTAGTTCAGCTGTTGGCTCAAAAGCATATTTTTCAACCTTTCACTGAAATGAGGACATCGTTCCAATAATGGGTAATAAGCTATTTTTCAGGTATGCTGCTAGGGGGTCTCGAATGGAGATGTTCACCACTAGATTTCCAATAGCAAGCCCACCTTGGTAGGCAAAATTCCGACTACCCAGGCCTGGCATTCTTAAAAATGCAGGAGGGCTAAAAATCCCTCTCCTCACATAGCCTAGGGGAGCGATTAGCTCTTCTCAAGCCCACAAAAGCTAAAAGTGGGAAAATGAAGTTGTACTATTAATGAATTCTCCTAGTGGGCTTTGTACAATTTATTTGGTGTTGCTAACAAGGTAGTATCTGTGAGACGGCTGCACCGTCCCACCCACACCTCCGGGCCTTGAAGGCCCGGAGGTGTGGGTGGGGCAGTGTGGCCATCTTCTAGAGACCACTAACATAGCAGAGATCTGAAAACCTGTGGGTTTTAGGAACAAGCTGTTGTGGTAATCATTATTTTCTAAGTCTAGAATGGCTATTTTTCGCTCTCCTCAATTTTTTAAGGCGAGCAGTAGGCGAGCAAATAAATCGCTGTCCTGAAAATGCCAGGCCTGAATGCCATTACATAACGGCCAACAAGAGGGAAATTCCTCTTGTACACTTCGCCCTTAAATCAAAATTTTGCAACTACAGGTTTTAAGTTGTTGTCAGGGAAAAGCCAGTCTAAAAGGGAGGAGGCTCCCTCCCATACTTTCAAGTTCAAATATATGTATATATATTTCTTCTCTCTGTGTAGTAAGCACACATGTTTTAATTAGATAATTAGCCTTAGGCGATTCACAGTGGGATACTTCTCTGGCATATTACTAGTCAGCACGAAATGTTTCCATGCTATCTAAAGTCAATTAATATTGTAGTGACCGACACTTTTAATCGTTTCTCGGGATACGCTTGATAGCATATGCGTTGGCGTGAGTGATATCATTTTCAGATATGTCGTGTGCCAGGTTTAAGCATCTTGACATATTGCTGTCTGACCATCACCAGACGAGATATAAAGTGTGGGGAACAAGCCATTTTCGGAGAGACTTGGGTTCCGAACGTTTAGGAGTGAGACGCCACATTGGGTCTCGTGCGAGTGGAATTGCTGGGCAATCCACGATGCTCCGTTGTACGCCGCTATTTTCAGATTAGGTTAACGAGGGATACAAGCCCGAATTCAGAGAGCAGATTACGAACCCAAGTAACGGCTAACTTTAGATGTCATTAGCGAGGATCGACTCGCACCTGTCTCAAAGTGTAAGCTTTTGTATTGTGCTATTAACCCATGGAAACGCAGATGTTGATCGCGTAGTAGCCTGTTTAGTATCAGAGTGCTGAGAGTATCGACTCAGGGTCGACAGTGACAATTCGCGCAAGCTCGAAGCGCTTATTGAATTTGTGAGTTCCGCATGAACTGTGTGCATTTCAAAGGACAGGAACGTCCACGGAGAGTTCCATCAAAGGACCCATGAATAAGGTATGTGACGTAGACTTGATAAACTAGCCGACAAAGTGGATAAACTGAATCCAAATCAGAACTGTGTTGCCACAAGTAACTGACATTTGCTAGTCGGGATCCCCCGGCATCAGAGCTGCAAACGCGCACAGGCGCAACAGATTAAGACTCGGTGTTTTAAGCTCCTGTTGTGAGCCCGTGACAGAGACATTTTGAGAGTGTACTATAGTGCCAGTACAGGGCTATAGATAAACTGAATTTGATCAAAAACTATCAACCCCTGTGATAAATCTTCTACCATGTTGATGAAATTGTTAAATGTATGGAATACGGAAATTAGTTTATTTTGAATGTAAATAAAAGAATCGTTGTTACTTTAATCATTGTTCCTTTCCGCAGCCTGAAGTGATTGGGAATCACACCTAACAAAGAACGAACCTATATTTCGAGATCACTCGGCAGGGAAGAAAATCATAGTGCGGTCCCAACTCAGCTCTGTGGGCTGGGTTTGTCCCGTGCCCAGATTCCGACCCTCCTAGTTAGCTCGTCCCTCAATATTTCCAATGGCGAGGCTAAACGACCCCATGTCACCCCTTCCACGTGGATAGAGGTGCCCTGACAGTCGTAAAATTCTACTTGACTGTAAATTATTCGACTGAGACTCTTAATTGTTACAAATGCCAGCTACAAATAAATATTTGCGGGATTTTTATACTTTTCAATCAATATTTGGATGACTTACTACTTTTCAGTAAAAAAAAATCCATATTTCGGACTAATTGTAGACATGTACATGTCTGGAAATATTTCAACAACGCTCTGCCTGAAATTTCCAACTTTTTTCCAATTCAGGTCTTTGAGTTTCCATTTATTGTAAATTTTACGAATAGTGGTGATAGGGGTTGAGGAGGCACACACACATCCTGGTGCAACGTCTCTGTTATTTTTGAAGCAAAAAGGAGAGCGTTATACCAGGACTTTTTACAAGTGTCATAATTGAGTCTTGTTAGGTTTAAGTTAACTTTTTAAACATATAATACTTTTCACTCCTTTTCATTTCCTTTAGTCTCAGTCGCGGCGCCAGGATTTAATTTTTTTTTTTGGGGGGGGGGGGGGGGGAGCTAAGTAAGATATGGGGGCCGATCCAATGTCGAGATGCCGAAGGCATCTCCCGAGCGCCCCAGGCCTGAGCTAGAGGAGGATGGGGAGGATGAAGTTCAGCGATCTGAACGTAGTGGCTACCACCATGTAAGGGGTCAGATCGCTGAACTAGGGTGGAGGATGTCCTCCTGCGAGGGGGGGGGGGGGCATATTTGGACGCCCTGGAAGCGATATCTGAGCGTTTCTGCGACACCTGACATGATGTGCATTGTTATGTGCCATTTGCGGGTTGATATTGGGTGTGAAAACCACAGTCAGATAGTAATCTGAAGTTTAATTTTAGGGGTCCAGACGGAATATTGCCCCCCCCCCTCTCGAGGCCCCCCTGTGGCGCCGCCCCTGTTTAGTCTCCACGCAAGCAATTTAGACGTTATATTTACGAATATCCGAAACGAACCAAATCCAACGTCAAATTTCCACCACAAGGAAAGATTTAAAAAAATAAAATAATTTCTTTTATTAAAACATTCATTTTAAATTATTTCGTCCGTCTTTGTTTTCGTACATTGGTTTGGAGAAGCAAATTTATTAATAATAACATAAAACAAACACGAAATAAACGTTGCAAAAACCAGCAGTTGACAGTAATTATATCTTAATATCAGCATGGGGGCGGGGGTTATCAAAATATTCCTTAGGGGTGATAAAACTTTTTTTCCACCTCGACACCACTGGCTTAAACCTGCTGAAAACAGGTTATGGGTGGCCGATATTGACCACCAACTGTAAAAGAAGAGCATAAGCAGGTTGCGAACGAAGCGGCAGGTAAAGCGCGAGGAGGCTGCCTTACGGGCGGTCGAACGTGAGAAAGAGGTTCAGAGAGCTGAGAGAGAGACCGAGAGAAAGAAATTAGGGTTGGGCGCGAAAGAACTGAAAGAGAAGCTGCATTAGATCGAGAAAGAGCTGAAAGAGAAGTCGCGTTAGAGTGTGAAAGGGCTGAAAGGGCACGGGAGGAAGCTCAAAGGCAACACGAGAGGGAAATGGACATTTTGAGGGCTAGAGCGCAGTTACCCGAAGTTAATGGTAGACAGGTTGGAGAAAGTCCCACGAGAAACGCGAAGGCACCTTATCCCCAGTTACCTAAGTTCAATGAACACATGACGTCATTGACGCCTACTTACAGAGGTTCGAAAGGTTCGCTTCGAGCCAGGTTTGGCCCGATGACGCATGGGGGGTGGGGGGGAGGAGGGGGTCTGTCTTAGCTCGCTGATGACGCGAATGTCTCTAGAAGTGTACGTGAGCATGCTCCTGACGAGATCAATTATTACGGGTAGTGAAATTGTGTACCAGTCTTTGCCAAGAGCCACAAGATATTTCGACATGTGGATCGAACTATCAGGAATTGAAGAGTCATTTCCTTCCGTGACGGACCTACTTATCAGGGAGCAATATATGTCGTCGTGTGCGCTCGAGATGGCATTGTTCGTGAAGGAGAGGAAGCAGGGTAGTGTGGTGGAAATGACTATGTTGGCCGAGCAGTATTTGGAGGCTCATGGGGAAGGTTTGACCCAAGGTAGGCCGAGCGGGAATGGGGTAACGCGGTCGCAAAGGTCCCCATAAGAACCTAACTCTCAGGCTCGGGCAATGACCGGGTCCGGGTCAACCCCACCGGCTTGGCAGTAAAGGAGTTAACTTGTTACATTTGTGACAGGTAGGGCACCTGGCTCGGGACTGTTTTTCAATTATTGTGATTATGTTCAAAGAAGCCACCTGAAGGCCACACTGACCTTCCAATTTGAAAAATTTTCCCCGGGGAGGATGCCGACACCACCGACGGAAGTAGAATCCTGAACTCCCGCACCCAATGCGCCGTTACGAGCATCGGAGGACTCTTTGCTTCATGGCCCATCCAAGATTGAAATGTGACGCCAACCACCCAAAACACAGAACTCTGGATCCGCCACTGTCACGAGCAAACCTCAGCTTAAGGATCATCGTATTTCAGTGATCCTCTTCCATTCCGAGCTTCGCTAAGGTTGGGGTGAGACGCAGTATGGGTGTGTGAACCTCACCCTAATAAATTTTCCAGTCAGGTCATTTTTATCTGAATAGGAGTCTCAGTTATCGATACACTCTTGCCAGTAATTGTGTATTATTGTACAGTAAAGCCGCCGTGGAGTGGTCACTTTCCACGGGTGGATAATGTTTCCACGGATGTAATAACATTAGACTCCAAACAGTAATTATAGGAATAATCATTAAAAATTTAATTAATGAAGAGCCGCGTGGATTACGACCAGTCCACGGCGACTGGACTGTAGGAGAATCATTTGACATTTCGACTTACGTCACACACAAAATCGGTTATACATATATGGATCTATGGCACCCTATTCGGTTATCGGGGGCCTAGCATGACACATTTGGAGTACTGGTACGGCACGTGTTAATTAAATATGTTGCGTAACAACTACTACAGTACAGTCGCCGTGGTCGTAATTCACGCGCGGGCAGTGATGTTCACGCATGCGTTTACCAGGTAATAAAAATCACCAGTAGCAAAATTTCATCCTGTCTGACCATTCATAGAAGAGTTAATATCTGACGGATGAGGCTTGTAGTAGGCTTTTACTTATCATCCTGTCTTACCATTCATTGATGGGTTAATATCTGACGGATGAGGCTTGTAGTAGGCTCTATCGGTTATCATCCTCACTTTCCATTCATTGGTGGGTTAATATCTGACGGATGAGGGTTGTAGTAGGCTATCAGTTTTCACCCTGTCTTACCATTCCTTGAAGGGTTAATATCTGATGGATGAGGATAGTAGTAAAAACAGTTATCATCCTTCTTACCATTCATTGAAGGGTTAATATCCGACGCATGAGGCTTGTAGTAGGCTATCGGTTATCTTCATGTCTTATCATTCATTCAAGAGTTAATATCATATGTTTAACTCTTGTAATAGGCTCACAGGTATCATCCCCTCTTACCTTTGATTGAAGAATAATGTCTGACTGCTGGTGCTTGCAGTAGACAACCAGTTATCATCCTGTCTTCGAAGGGTTAATATTTGACAGTTTGCGCATGTAGTAGGCTGTCAGTTATCAACCTGTCTCCCTTTTCTTAGGGGTTAGTGTCTGATTGTTGACGCCCTTTGAAGGCTGTCAGTTATCATCATGTCTGACCTATCACTGACGAGTTAATGTCTGACTGCTGAAGTCTGTAGAAGGCTATCATTTATCATCCTGTCTGACTTATCATTGAAGAGTTAATGTCCGACTGCTGACGCCCGTAGAAGGCTATCGGTTATCATCTTGTCTGACCTATCATTGAAGAGTTAGTGTCTGTCTGCTGAAGCCCGTCTTGTTTACCTATCTAATAGGGTTAAAATCTGGATGCTGGTGCTTGAAGCATGCTGTCAGTTATCATCTTGTCTAACCTACCGTTGTCTCACCGCCGACGCTTGTAGGAGACTGTCATTTATCCTGAGTTACCGATCATTGAAGGGTTAATGTCTGACCGCCAACACTTGCAGTAGACAGTCATTTATCATCCTGGTTTACCTACCGCTGAAAGGCTAATGTCTGACCGCCGACACTTGTAGAAGACTGTCATTTATTACATATTAAACTTTGAACCCTTGTATTCAGCGGAATCGCTGCTATGATATAAACCCGTTGAAAATATATATGCCCAACCCGTTGAAAATATAAAGGAGGCATTCAAGTCACTAATCCGGGAGTGTATAGTAACATTCCCTCGTGCCATTGTAACGTTTTGTAGTATTCTACCCCGCCTCGACTCGCCAAATAAGAACAAAAAAGTAGAACAAGTTAATTCAGTAGTGGAGATCTTGTGCCAAGACGACGAGAAATTAGTATTTTCTGATATTTCAAAAGTTGTGCTAGATAATGATGGGATTGTAGACAAATCTCTTTTTCATGACAATCTACACCTCAATAATAGGGGAATAGGGAAGCTAGCATCGCATATAAAGTGTGTTCTCAAACTTCCACGTGCATTAAGGAGTAGAAACGAACCCGAACTCGGCCGGCCTTATGCCCCGAAGCGAGAATATAATCCTCGGGATTATAAACAAAGGCGGAACAACCAACGCACACACACAATGAAGTCTCCTAAAACAAACAGTGGATATCATCCGTCACAGCAGGAAGGTAATGTGCTAAAGACACTTTTACCTTTCTTTGAAATGTTTCAAATGCTACAGGACAAACGTCAGATCTCAAATCCATAAAATCCATTCTCATTCAAAATATGACCACAAAGACTAAAACATTTGGTAATCTCAAGTTATGTTCTTGGAATATCCAGGGATATAAAACTTCAGGAGGTGATTACAAACTAAACAATTCCGAATTTCTCAACCTTGTGAATAAATTTGATGTTATAGGGCTAGTGGAGACGTGGACCACAAAGGACAGTCCAATATCAATCGAGGGCTACAAATGCTATTCCAGCCACAGGGTTAGTAATCGCAGGGGAGGGGTGCTCGTGTACGTTCGTAATCGATTGACACCGGGGATAATGGCTATTCAGTCAGAAAGCGAAGACGCCCTATGGTTAAAGCTCGACAAATCTTTTTTCCATATGGAGAAGGATATCTATTTGTGTCAGGCGTATTGCCTCCCTGTGTCATCATCTCTCTTCCAGCCTGGATCTAAATTTGACACCCTTGAAATAATTGGAAGGGAGTTGCTTTATCACAGCACTCTCGGCCACATTATCCTCCAGGGAGACTTTAACTGCAGAACCGGTAATGATTTGGATTTCACACTCCATGATAGCGATACAAATATGTTGCCCCTGTATCCAAATTACCAAGCTGATAGCTGCATAAAAAGACAAAGTAAGGATATCAGAAGAGTAGATGTACAGGGGAGGAAAATGTTGGATATGTGTATCCAGGCTGGTATTAGAATACTCAATGGGAGGAGAGTTGGTGATGCTCGGGGGGAGTACACCTCATACCAGTACAACGGAAAATCTGTCGTTGACAACGTTATTGCCAGCGAGTCGCTTGTTGAGCGTGTGCCCATCTTCAAGGTGAATTCGTTAACAATTTATTCCGATCACTGTCAGCTCTGGTACACCATTAACCTCTCTTATCAAGTCACTGTAGAAACGGAAAATGATATGCCCCTTCCACCACAATTCATATGGGACGCGCTTGCAAAGGAAAGGTACATTGACACATTCAGGTGCCCTGAAACACTTGCGCGACTGGATAGATTCCTTCGAACTGAGTTTCAAGACTGTGATGCAGAATTGGCTGAATTTGAAGAAATCATCCAAACGGTCTCCAAAAAATGTTTGAAGACGAAAAATAGGAAGTGTGGGAAGTCTAGGAAAAGAAAGCCCCCCAAACCATGGTATGATCACAGCTGTTACGAAATGAAACAGCATATAGTCCACCAAAGATTTTTATTTCAGAAATACCACAGTGATCCAATCGTGCGTGGAAGATACTATGTCTGTAAACGCAAATATGAAAAACTTCTAAAGCTCCGGAAAAAGCAGTATAAAGAAGAAATTATTAAGAAACTGGATACCCTACATAATGTTAACCCCAAATGCTTCTGGGAAACTGTTAACAAGCTACAGGAGGACTTACACGAAATAAGCGACTCCTCTCACAACATTCCGATGCATTCTTGGAAGAGCCATTATTTCTCGCTGGGCAATCCGAAGACCAGTGGCAAATTTGATGAGGGTTTTCGGGAAGAGGTGATGCGAGAACTTTCATACTTTGAATCGGCTGCCGCCTCGTCTAAGCCATTGGATTTTCCGATTTCGGATGACGAAACGTACTCAGCCATTTCGAGACTGAAAACCGGAAAATCTGAAGGCCTAGATGGGATTAAAAACGAAATGATTAAGTCGGTCAAGTCGAATATAACTCAGGCCTTAACTAAGCTCTTTAATGCGGTCTTGACGAAAGGCGGTTTTCCAGAAAAGTGGTCAGAGGGGTATATCGTCTCTCTCCCGAAGGTCACTAATGCAGAACATCCCGACCAGTTTAGGGGTATAACTGTTACCAGTAGCGTGGGCAAACTGTATATAAGTATCTTAACTGAACGTTTGACGTCATTCCTAGCACAGAAGGGAACACCAAATGAGTTTCAAGCTGGGTTTAGGAAAGGCTACAAAACGTCTGACCACATTCTGGTAATAAAAACACTGATTAATAAGGCTTTTCGTTCTAATAAAAAAATCTATGCATGTTTTATAGACTTTAATAAAGCCTTCGATAGGGTATGGCGAGAAGGACTATTTCTAAAACTTATACAAAAGGGGGTTGGGGGTAGCTTTTATTGCTCTCTCAAACACATGTTCACATCCAGTACTCTGCAGGTGAAGACGGGCAGAAAATTGTCCTCTAAATTCTCCAATACGGTGGGCGTGATGCAGGGGAATAACTTAAGTCCTTTGTTATTTAACCTGTTCATAGACGGACTCCCAGACTATATCAAAAACCACAGCATGGATTTTCCTGACCTCCAAGGCACTATGGTACCTTGTCTTTTTTATGCCGATGACCTGGTCTTGCTATCTACTTCCGAAACGGGGCTCCAGAAATCGATTGACTTGCTGGCCAATTTTTGCAAAAAATGGAGGCTCACTGTAAACAAACAGAAGACCAAAGTCCTAATTTTTAACAAATCTGGTAAAAAAGTATCCGGTACTTTTAGGTGTGGCGGTGAACAACTTCAGACGGTTACCTCTTACACCTATTTGGGAATTATTATATCCGCTTCGGGTAGTTTTGCTGGGGCCGTACAAAATCTTAGGTCAAGGGCCTTAAAGGCGTATTTCAAGCTGGAACGTATTCTCTCATCGGTCTCAAAGGACAACCTTCGGGTGCGCGAGAAACTTTTTGACACGCTAGTTACACCCATATTACTATATTGTTGTGAGGCTTGGGGCGATCAGTCACCACATACAAACCATAAAAGAGTAGAATCCGTTCACGTGAAGTTCTGCAAGAATATCTTGCAGGTCCATTCCAAATCATGCAATGTTGCGGTTTTAGCAGAGCTGGGTAGATACCCATTATCTCTTAAAATTAAATGTAAACTCGTCAGCAACTGGTTAAATGCTGTTGTGAAGAATGTGAACCCACTACTAACGGTAGCATACCAGGAGATGACAGAGTGCGGACACAGCAACACTTGCGAGATTCAGACCATTCTCCAAGAGTGCGGCTTTTCGCATGTGTGGCTGAATCCCAGAAGTGCGCCTTCAAATTTTGACAAAAAGCTGGCAGAACGGCTCTGCGATATGTACAGTCATACATGGAAAGCTAGTAGTGAGAAAGATGGACTTAATCCCTCAAGTGGGAAATTAGATTTTTACCACCTGATCAAAAATTGCTACCGACGCGAACGATACATTGACGAGTTACCATCAGAGCAGAGAAAAGCGGTGACCAAACTCCGGATCTCTGCACATGATCTTGAAATAGAACGCGGTCGTTATCGGAGGCCTACTCCGGTGCCGCGTAGCCAGAGATTTTGCAGACAATGTGATCTTGGGCTCATTGAAGATGAAATACATGTTCTCTTCATATGCCCACGCTACGCAACGAAGCGTGCGGACTTCATTCGATCAGTAAGCGGACATATCCCCCACTTTGAACACATCCAGACGGCTGATAAAGCGAAGTTACTCTTTGATAGTAAGGACAGTAATGTTATCTCGGACGCTGGAGACTACATAAACGACATACTATTGACTCGAAGCGTGTAATTGTTACTAATGGTGGAAACTTTGTACTACCTCTTTTTGGCGAATATAAGGTACTGTCGCTGTCCTGTCATTAAAGCTCGGATTAGCTGTTGCGAACGAATTGCTCGCCCCTGACTGTCCTTATTGCAATTTTCCGGAGGGTAAAACAAAACGGTACTCTTCAGAAAATTATAGCAAGGACAAATCAGTATACATGCTTGAAGTATATAGTTTTGATCACACTAGCTAAATACTTAATTGATGTGCAAACCAGCACGCGTCTCTAGCACTCCAGCTGCTAACTGCGGAGCGCCGCGGGCCATTTATCGTACTCTGTGTCTGAGTAAATTTTGACAGCTCCCATTTGATGTTCGTTGCCTGTAATCTGTTTAATTACCGATTGGACGCAACCAGCATCACAGAGAGGAAATTTAAAACGACCCACTCAAAACTTATAAATGTCATTTATAAGGCTAGTCTCAGAATCTCACAACAGGTGCATGTTAAGATGTAGTTAGTGTTAACTGGAAACGAATCCGGCCTGGTCCACGTCTCAGGGATAGTTATGTAAATATGACAGTAGACAGGTTGTAAGTGAGTGTGATTCAGTGCATGTGTGATATTGTGTGTGAGGTAATCGAAATAAGAGAATGTCTAGAACTGTTGAAATACCTTCCATTATTGTTGTCTTATATGTTATTTTTTAAACCTACCCGTTTGTAAATTTTTTGTCAAGCCATACCATTTATTTAATATGGTCGTGCAATAAAGTATATATATATATATATAAATGATTCTGTATTCAACGGGTGATACACAAGCCGGAACTTTTTTACCGCACCGTTTACTTACGCTTCGAAAATTTTCCAAATTTCGTTATACAATCATCAACCGTCTGTCGCATAGAGTGAAAATGAAAACGTCCAAAGCAAAATAAAGTCGGTTTACAAAAAAATTAGCCAAAAATGAGATAATATTTTTAAAAACCCCAATCTTTTCCAACCAGAACATTAACCCTGTCCCCTTGCCGTCTCGTTTTGTGGATCCCATTATATCTAAATTGGTCAACTTTATTTCGGTAAATCTTCGTACATCTTGACATGCTTCGAACTTCTTTTAAAAACGTTTCTTCCAACTGTTTTGCAAATCTGCACATATTTGTACTTATATTTTTACTAATAGTAATATCCACAAAATGGGTAGGCGCGAATGGGCACCCATTCACGTCTATGGGCACCCATTCACGTCTAACCATTTGGTGGCTATTACTACGAAAGAGCGTTAAAACGAGTTGTGAAGACGTTATAACGAGATGACAAGTCGTTACAACGAGTTGTTGAAGTCGTTATAACGAGTTGTGAAGTCGTTATAACAAGTTGTGAAGTCGTTATAACGAGCTGTGAAGTTGTTATAACGAGATGGCAAGTCGTTATAACGAGTTGTTGAAGTCGTTATAACGAGTTGTGAAGTCGTTATAACGAGATGACAAGTCACTATAACGAGTTGTGAAGTCGTTATAACGAGATGACAAGTCCTTATAACGAGTTGTGAAGTCGTTATAACGAGATGACAAGTCTTTATAACGAGTCGTTGATGTCGTTATAACGAGTTGTGAAGTCGTTATAATGCGTTGTAATGTCGTTATAACGAGTTGTGAAGTCGGTATAACGAGATGACAAGTCGTTATATCGAGTTGTTAAGCCGTTATAACGAGTTGGGAAGTCGTTATAACGAGTTGTTAAGTCGTTATAACGAGATGACAAGTCGTTATAACGAGTTGTGAAGTCATTATAACGATATGACAAGTCGTTATAACGAGTTGTGAAGTCGTTATAACGAGATGACAAGTCGTTATAACGAGTTGTTGATGTCGTTATAATGAGTTGTGAAGTCGTTATAACGAGTTGTAATGTCGTTATAACGAGTTATGAAGTCGTTATAACGAGATGGCAAGTCGTTATGACGAGTTGTGAAATCGTTATAACGAGTTATGAAGTCGTTATAACGAGTTGTGAGGTCGTTATAACGAGTTGTGAAAACGTTATAACGAGTTGTGAAGTCGTTATAACGAGTTGTAATGTCGTAATAACGAGTTGTAATGTCGTTATAACGAGTTGGGAAGTCGTAACGAGTTGTGAAGTCGTTATAACGAGTTGTGAAGTCGTTATAACGAGATGACAAGTCGTTATAACGAGTTGTGAAGTCGTTATAACGAGTTGTGAAGTCGTTATAACGAGATGACTAGTCATTTTAACGAGATGACAAATCGTTAAAACGAGTTGTGAAGTCGTTATAACGAGATGACAAGTCGTTATAACGAGTTGTTGAAGTCGTTATAACGAGTTGTGAAGTCGTTATAAGGAGTTGTAACGTCGTTATAACGAGTTGGGAAGTCGTTATAACGAGTTGTAGAATTAAAAATTGTTTTCCACAACTGGCCCTAATGCTCTTTCGTAATTCAGCTACCTATTAGGGCAAGTGTTTAATCGGTTAACCAAGGTTAATCCATGTGATTGATCGATCAAGGAAACCCTTTAACCGTTTCATCTCTACACAATGTGACCCTGTGCAGTTAATCCACAATTAACAAATAAAACGTTACGGTTAAATGGCGTCAACAGTATTCACAAAAATACCATTCAAATTTTATTATTGTAGTTCAGCTGTTGGCTCAAAAGCATATTTTTCAACCTTTCACTGAAATGAGGACATCGTTCCAATAATGGGTAATAAGCTATTTTTCAGGTATGCTGCTAGGGGGTCTCGAATGGAGATGTTCACCACTAGATTTCCAATAGGAAGCCCACCTTGGTAGGCAAAATTCCGACTACCCAGGCCTGGCATTCTTAAAAATGCAGGAGGGCTAAAAATCCCTCTCCTCACATAGCCTAGGGGAGCGATTAGCTCTTCTCAAGCCTACAAAAGCTAAAAGTGGGAAAATGAAGTTGTACTATTAATGAATTCTCCTAGTGGGCTTTGTACAATTTATTTGGTGTTGCTAACAAGGTAGTATCTGTGAGACGGCTACACCGTCCCACCCACACCTCCGGGCCTTGAAGGCCCGGAGGTGTGGGTGGGGCAGTGTGGCCATCTTCTAGAGACCACTAACATAGCAGAGATCTGAAAACCTGTGGGTTTTAGGAACAAGCTGTTGTGGTAATCATTATTTTCTAAGTCTAGAATGGCTATTTTTCTCTCTCCTCAATTTTTTAAGGCGAGCAGTAGGCGAGCAAATAAATCGCTGTCCTGAAAATGCCAGGCCTGAATGCCGTTACATAACGGCCAACAAGAGGGAAATTCCTCTTGTACACTTCGCCCTTAAATCAAAATTTTGCAACTACAGGTTTTAAGTTGTTGTCAGGGAAAAGCCAGTCTAAAAGGGAGGAGGCTCCCTCCCATACTTTCAAGTTCAAATATATGTATATATATTTCTTCTCTCTGTGTAGTAAGCACACATGTTTTAATTAGATAATTAGCCTTAGGCGATTCACAGTGGGATACTTCTCTGGCATATTACTAGTCAGCACGAAATGTTTCCATGCTATCTAAAGTCAATTAATATTGTAGTGACCGACACTTTTAATCGTTTCTCGGGATACGCTTGATAGCATATGCGTTGGCGTGAGTGATATCATTTTCAGATATGTCGTGTGCCAGGTTTAAGCATCTTGACATATTGCTGTCTGACCATCACCAGACGAGATATAAAGTGTGGGGAACAAGCCATTTTCGGAGAGACTTGGGTTCCGAACGTTTAGGAGTGAGACGCCACATTGGGTCTCGTGCGAGTGGAATTGCTGGGCAATCCACGATGCTCCGTTGTACGCCGCTATTTTCAGATTAGGTTAACGAGGGATACAAGCCCGAATTCAGAGAGCAGATTGCGAACCCAAGTAACGGCTAACTTTAGATGTCATTAGCGAGGATCGACTCGCACCTGTCTCAAAGTGTAAGCTTTTGTATTGTGCTATTAACCCATGGAAACGCAGATGTTGATCGCGTAGTAGCCTGTTTAGTATCAGAGTGCTGAGAGTATCGACTCAGGGTCGACAGTGACAATTCGCGCAAGCTCGAAGCGCTTATTGAATTTGTGAGTTCCGCATGAACTGTGTGCATTTCAAAGGACAGGAACGTCCACGGAGAGTTCCATCAAAGGACCCATGAATAAGGTATGTGACGTAGACTTGATAAACTAGCCGACAAAGTGGATAAACTGAATCCAAATCAGAACTGTGTTGCCACAAGTAACTGACATTTGCTAGTCGGGATCCCCCGGCATCAGAGCTGCAAACGCGCACAGGCGCAACAGATTAAGACTCGGTGTTTTAAGCTCCTGTTGTGAGCCCGTGACAGAGACATTTTGAGAGTGTACTATAGTGCCAGTACAGGGCTATAGATAAACTGAATTTGATCAAAAACTATCAACCCCTGTGATAAATCTTCTACCATGTTGATGAAATTGTTAAATGTATGGAATACGGAAATTAGTTTATTTTGAATGTAAATAAAAGAATCGTTGTTACTTTAATCATTGTTCCTTTCCGCAGCCTGAAGTGATTGGGAATCACACCTAACAAAGAACGAACCTATATTTCGAGTTCACTCGGCAGGGAAGAAAATCATAGTGCGGTCCCAACTCAGCTCTGTGGGCTGGGTTTGTCCCGTGCCCAGATTCCGACCCTCCTAGTTAGCTCGTCCCTCAATATTTCCAATGGCGAGGCTAAACGACCCCATGTCACCCCTTCCACGTGGATAGAGGTGCCCTGACAGTCGTAAAATTCTACTTGACTGTAAATTATTCGACTGAGACTCTTAATTGTTACAAATGCCAGCTACAAATAAATATTTGCGGGATTTTTATACTTTTCAATCTATATTTGGATGACTTACTACTTTTCAGTAAAAAAAACTCCATATTTCGGACTAATTGTAGACATGTACATGTCTGGAAATATTTCAACAACGCTCTGCCTGAAATTTCCAACTTTTTTCCAATTCAGGTCTTTGAGTTTCCATTTATTGTAAATTTTACGAATAGTGGTGATAGGGGTTGAGGAGGCACACACACATCCTGGTGCAACGTCTCTGTTATTTTTGAAGCAAAAAGGAGAGCGTTATACCAGGACTTTTTACAAGTGTCATAATTGAGTCTTGTTAGGTTTAAGTTAACTTTTTAAACATATAATACTTTTCACTCCTTTTCATTTCCTTTAGTCTCAGTCGCGGCGCCAGGATTTAATTTTTTTTTTTGAGGGGGGGGGGGGGGGGGGGGAGCTAAGTAAGATATGGGGGCCGATCCAATGTCGAGATGCCGAAGGCATCTCCCGAGCGCCCCAGGCCTGAGCTAGAGGAGGATGGGGAGGATGAAGTTCAGCGATCTGAACGTAGTGGCTACCACCATGCAAGGGGTCAGATCGCTGAACTAGGGAGGAGGATGTCCTCCTGCGAGGGGGGGGGGGGCATATTTGGACGCCCTGGAAGCGATATCTGAGCGTTTCTGCGACACCTGACATGATGTGCATTGTTATGAGCCATTTGCGGGTTGATATTGGGTGTGAAAACCACAGTCAGATAGTAAGCTGGAGTTTGATTTTAGGGGTCCAGACGGAATATTGCCCCCCCCCCCCCCGAGGCCCCCCACGTGGCGCCGCCCCTGTTTAGTCTCCACGCAAGCAATTTAGACGTTATATTTACGAATATCCGAAACGAACCAAATCCAACGGCAAATTTCCACCACAAGGAAAGATTTAAAAAAATAAAATAATTTCTTTTATTAAAACATTCATTTTAAATTATTTCGTCCGTCTTTGTTTTCGTACATTGGTTTGGAGAAGCAAATTTATTAATAATAACATAAAACAAACACGAAATAAACGTTGCAAAAACCAGCAGTTTACAGTAATTGTATCTTAATATCAGCATGGGGGCGGGGGTCATCAAAATATTCCTTAGGGGTGATAAAACTTTTTTTCCACCTCGACACCACTGGCTTAAACCTGCTGAAAACAGGTTATGGGTGGCCGATATTGACCACCAACTGTAAAAGAAGAGCATAAGCAGGTTGCGAACGAAGCGGCAGGTAAAGCTCGAGGAGGCTGCCTTACGGGCGGTCGAACGTGAGAAAGAGGTTCAGAGAGCTGAGAGAGAGAAATGGACATTTTGAGGGCTAGAGCGCAGTTACCCGAAGTTATTGGTAGACAGGTTGGAGAAAGTCCCACGAGAAACGCGAAGGCACCTTATCCCCAGTTACCTAAGTTCAATGAACACATGACGTCACTGACGCCTACTTACAGAGGTTCGAAAGGTTCGCTTCGAGCCAGGATTGGCCCGATGACGTATGGGGGTGGGGGGGGGGGGAGGAGGGGGTCTGTCTTAGCTCGCTGCTGACGCGAAGGTCTCTAGAAGTGTACGTGAGCATGCTCCTGACGAGATCAATGATTACGGGGAGTGAAATTGTTTACCAGTCTTTGCCAAGAGCCACAAGATATTTCGACATGTGGATCGAACTATCAGGAATTAAAGAGTCATTTCCTTCCGTGACGGACCTACTTATCAGGGAGCAATATATGTCGTCGTGTGCGCTCGAGATGGCATTGTTCGTGAAGGAGAGGAAGCAGGGTAGTGTGGTGGAAATGACTATGTTGGCCGAGCAGTATTTGGAGGCTCATTTGTACTTATATTTTTACTAATAGTAATATCCACCAAATGGTTAGGCGTGAATGGGCACCCATTCACGTCTATGGGCACCCATTCACGTCTAACCATTTGGTGGCTATTACTACGAAAGAGCGTTAAAACGAGTTGTGAAGTCGTTATAACGAGATGACAAGTCGTTATAACGAGTTGTTGAAGTCGTTATAACGAGTTGTGAAGTCGTTATAACGAGTTGTGAAGTCGTTATAACGAGCTGTGAAGTTGTTATAACGAGATGGCAAGTCGTTATAACGAGTTGTTGAAGTCGTTATAACGAGTTGTGAAGTCGTTATAACGAGATGACAAGTCGTTATAACGAGTTGTGAAGTCGATATAACGAGATGGCAAGTCGTTATAACGAGTTGTGAAGTCGTTATAACGAGATGACAAGTCTTTATAACGAGTTGTTGATGTCGTTATAACGAGTTGTGAAGTCGTTATAATGAGTTGTAATGTCGTTATAACGAGTTGTGAAGTCGTTATAACGAGATGACAAGTCGTTATAAGGAGTTGTAACGTCGTTATAACGAGTTGGGAAGTCGTTATAACGAGTTGTAGATTTAAAAATTGTTTTCCACGACTGGCCCTAATGCTCTTTCGTAATTCAGCTACCTATTAGGGTAAGTGTTTAATCGGTTAACCAAGGTTAATTCATGTGATTGATCGATCAAGGAAACCCTTTAACCGTTTCATCTCCACACAATGTGACCCTGTGCAGTTAATCCACAATTAACAAATAAAACGTAACGGTTAAATGCCGTCAACAGTATTCACAAAAATACCATTCAAATTTTATTATTGTAGTTCAGCTGTTGGCTCAAAAGCATATTTTTCAACCTTTCACTGAAATGAGGACATCGTTCCAATAATGGGTAATAAGCTATTTTTCAGGTATGCTGCTAGGGGGTCTCGAATGGAGATGTTCACCACTAGATTTCCAATAGCAAGCCCACCTTGGTAGGCAAAATTCCGACTACCCAGGCCTGGCATTCTTAAAAATGCAGGAGGGCTAAAAATCCCTCTCCTCACATAGCCTAGGGGAGCGATTAGCTCTTCTCAAGCCTACAAAAGCTAAAAGTGGGAAAATGAAGTTGTACTATTAATGGATTCTCCTAGTGGGCTTTGTACAATTTATTTGGTGCTGCTAACAAGATAGTATCTGTGAGACGGCTACACCGTCCCTCCCACACCTCCGGGCCTTGAAGGCCCGGAGGTGTGGGTGGGGCAGTGTGGCCATCTTCTAGAGACCACTAACATAGCAGAGATCTGAAAACCTGTGGGTTTTAGGAACAAGCTGTTGTGGTAATCATTATTTTCTAAGTCTAGAATGGCTATTTTTCGTTCTCCTCAATTTTTTAAGGCGAGCAGCAGGCGAGCAAATAAATCGCTATCCTGAAATGCCAGGCCTGACTGCCATTACATAACTGCCAACAAGAGGGAAATTCCTCTTGTACACTTCGCCCTTAAATCAAAATTTTGCAACTACAGGTTTTAAGTTGTTGTCAGGGAAAAGCCAGTCTAAAATGGAGGAGACTCCCTCCCATACTTTCAAGTTCAAATATATGTATATATATTTCTTCTCTCTGTGTAGTAAGCACACATGTTTTAATTAGATAATTAGCCTTAGGCGATTCACAGTGGGATACTTCTCTGGCATATTACTAGTCAGCATGAAATGTTTCCATGATATCTAAAGTCAATTAATATTGTAGTGACCGACACTTTTAATCGTTTCTCGGGATACGCTTGATAGCATATGCATTGGCGTGAGATGATATCATTTTCAGATATGTCGTGTGCCAGGTTTAAGCATCTTGACATATTGCTGTCTGACCATCACCAGACGAGATATAAAGTGTGGGGAACAAGCCATTTTCGGAGAGACTTGGGTTCCGAACGTTTAGGAGTGAGACGCCACATTGGGTCTCGTGCGAGTGGAATTGCTGGGCAATCCACGAAGCTCCGTTGTACGCCGCTATTTTCAGATTAGGTTAACGAGGGATACAAGCCCGAATTCAGAGAGCAGATTACGAACCCATGTAACGGCTAACTTTAGATGTCATTAGCGAGGATCGACTCGCACCTGCCTCAAAGTGTAAGCTTTTGTATTGTGCTATTAACCCTTGTAAACGCAGATGTTGATCGCGTAGTAGCCTGTTTAGTATCAGAGTGCTGAGAGTATCGACTCGAGGTCGACAGTGACAATTCGCGCAAGCTCGAAGCGCTTATTGAATTTGTGAGTTCCGCATGAACTGTGTGCATTTCAAAGGACAGGAACGTCCACGGAGAGTTCCATCAAAGGACCCATGAATAAGGTATGTGACGTAGACTTGATAAACTAGCCGACAAAGTGGATAAACGGAATCCAAATCAGAACTGTGTTGCCACAAGTAACTGACATTTGCTTGTCGGGATCCCCCGGCATCAGAGCTGCAAACGCGCACAGGCGCAACAGATTAAGACTCGGTGTTTTAAGCTCCTGTTGTGAGCCCGTGACAGAGACATTTTGAGAGTGTACTATAGTGCCAGTACAGGGCTATAGATAAACTGAATTTGATCAAAAACTATCAACCCCTGTGATAAATCTTCTACCATGTTGATGACATTGTTAAATGTATGGAATACGGAAATTAGTTTATTTTGAATGTAAATAAAAGAATCGTTGTTACTTTAATCATTGTTCCTTTCCGCAGCCTGAAGTGATTAGGAATCACTCCTAATAAAGAACGAACCTATATTTCGAGTTCACTCGGCAGGGAAGAAAATCATAGTGCGGTCCCAACTCAGCTCTGTGGGCCGGGTTTGGCCCGTGCCCAGATTCCGACCCTCCTAGTTTGCTCGTCCCTCAATATTTTCAATGGCGAGGCTAAACGACCCCATGTCACCCCTTCCAAGTGGATAGAGGTGCCCTGACAGTCGTAAAATTCTACTTGACTGTAAATTTTTCGACTGAGTCTCTTGATTGTTACAAATGCCAGCTACAAATAAATATTTGCGGGGTTTTTATACTTTTCAATCAATATTTGGATGACCTACTACTTTTGAGTAAAAAAAACTCCATATTTCGGACTAATTGTAGACATGTACATGTCTAGAAATATTTCAACAACGCTCTGCCTGAAATTTCCAACTTTTTTCCAATTCAGGGCTTTGAGTTTCCATTTATTGTAAATTTTACGAATAGTGGTGATAGGGGTTGAGGAGGCACACACACATCCTGGTGCAACGTCTCTGTTATTTTTGAAGCAAAAAGGAGAGCGTTATACCAGGACTTTTTACAAGTGTGATAATTGAGTCTTGTTAGGTTTGAGTTAACTTTTTAAACATATAATACTTTTCACTCCTTTTCATTTCCTTTAGTCTCAGTGGCGGCGCCAGGATTTAATTTTTTTTTTTGGGGGGGGGGGGGGGAGCTAAGTAAGATATGGGGGCCGATCAAATGTCGAGATGCCGAAGGCATCTCCCGAGCGCCCCAGGCCTGAGCTAGAGGAGGATGGGGAGGATGAAGTTCAGCGATCTGAACGTAGTGGCTACCACCATGTAAGGGGTCAGATCGCTGGACTAGGGAGGAGGATGTCCCCCTGCGAGGGGGGTGGGGGGGGGGGTGGGTGGGGGTGGTGGCATATTTGGACGCCCTGGAAGCGATATCTGAGCGTTTCTGCGACACCTGACATGATGTGCATTGTTATGTGCCATTTGCGGGTTGATATTGGGTGTGAAAACCACAGTCAGATAGTAATCTGAAGTTTGATTTTAGGGGTCCAGACGGAATATTGCCCCCCCCCCCGAGGCCCCCCTGTGGCGCCGCCCCTGTTTAGTCTCCACGCAAGCAATTTAGACGTTATATTTACGAATATCCGAAACGAACCAAATCCAACGGCAAATTTCCACCACAAGGAAAGATTTAAAAAAATAAAATAATTTCTTTTATTAAAACATTCATTTTAAATTATTTCGTCCGTCTTTGTTTTCGTACATTGGTTTGGAGAAGCAAATTTATTAATAATAACATAAAACAAACACGAAATAAACGTTGCAAAAACCAGCAGTTGACAGTAATTGTATCTTAATATCAGCATGGGGGCGGGGGTCATCAAAATATTCCTTAGTGGTGATAAAACTTTTTTTCCATCTCGACACCACTGGCTTAAACCTGGTGAAAACAGGTTATGGGTGGCCGATATTGACCACCAACTGTAAAAGAAGTGCATAAGCAGGTTGCGAACGAAGCGGCAGGTAAAGCGCGAGGAGGCTGCCTTACGGGCGGTCGAACGTGAGAAAGAGGTTCAGAGAGCTGAGAGAGAGACCGAGAGAAAGAAATTAGGGTTGGGCGCGAAAGAACTGAAAGAGAAGCTGCATCAGATCGAGAAAGAGCTGAAAGAGAAGTCGCGTTAGAGTGTGAAAGGGCTGAAAGGGCACGGGAGGAAGCTCAAAGTCAACACGAGAGGGAAATGGAAATTTTGAGGGCTAGAGCGCAGTTACCCTAAGTTAATGGTAGACAGGTTGGAGAAAGTCCCACGAGAAACGCGAAGGCACCTTATCCCCAGTTACCTAAGTTCAATGAACACATGACGTCATTGACGCCTACTTACAGAGGTTCGAAAGGTTCGCTTCGAGCAAGGATTGGCCCGATGACGCATGGGGGGTGGGGGGGGAGGAGGGGGTCAGTCTTAGCTCGCTGCTGACGCGAAGGTCTCTAGAAGTGTACGTGAGCATGCTCCTGACGAGATCAATGATCACGGGGAGTGAAATTGTGTACCAGTCTTTGCCAAGAGCCACAAGATATTTCGACATGTGGATCGAACTCTCAGGAATTGAAGAGTCATTTCCTTCCGTGACGGACCTACTTATCAGGGAGCAGTATATGTCGTCGTGTGCGCTCGAGATGGCATTGTTCGTGAAGGAGAGGAAGCAGGGTAGTGTGGTGGAAATGACTATGTTGGCCGAGCAGTATTTGGAGGCTCATGGGGAAGGTTTGACCCAAGGTAGGCCGAGCGGGAATGGGATAACGCGGTCGCAAAGGTCCCCATAAGAACCTAACTCTCAGGCTCGGGTAATGACCGGGTCCGGGTCAACCCCACCGGGTTGGGAGTAAAGGGGTTAACTTGTTACATTTGTGACAGGTAGGGCACCTGGCTCGGGACTGTTCGCGGAAGGCAATTATTGTGATTATGTTCAAAGAAGCCACCTGAAGGCCACACTGACCTTCCAATTTCAAAAATTTTCCCCGGGGAGGATCCGACACCACCGACGAAAGTAGAATCCTGAACTCCCGCACCCAATACGCCGTTACGAGCATCGGAGGACTCTTTGCTTCATGGCCCATCCAAGATTGAAATGTGACGCCACCCACCCAAAACACAGAACTCTGGATCCGCCACTGTCACGAGCAAACCTCAGCTTAAGGATCATCGTATTTCAGTGATCCTCTTCCATTCCGAGCTTCGCTAAGGTTGGGGTGAGACGGAATATGGGTGTGTGAACCTCACCCTAATAAATTTTCCAGTCAGGTCATTTTCATCTGAATAGGAGTCTCGGTTATCGATACACTCTTGCTAGTAATTGTGTATTATTGTACAGTAAAGCCGCCGTGGAGTAGTCACTTTCCACGGGTGGATAATGTTTCCACGGATGTAATAACATTAGACTCCAAACAGTAATTATAGGAATAATCATTAAAAATTTAATTAATGAAGAGCCGCGTGGATTACGACCAGTCCACGGCGACTGGACTGTAGGAGAATCATTTGACATTTCGACTTACGTTACACACAAAATCGGTTATACATATCCGGATCTATGGCACCCTATTCGGTTATCGGGGGGGGGGGGGGGTGGGGGCAGTATGACACATTTGGAGTACTGGCACGTGTTAATTAAATATGTTGCGTAACAACTACTACAGTACAGTCGCCGTGGTCGTAATTCACGCGCGGGCAGTGATGTTCACGCATGCGTTTACCAGGTAATAAAAATCACCAGTAGCAAAATTTTAATTAATGAAGCACCGGGTTTCACCCGGTGCTTCATTAATTAAAGTTTTGATGGTTATTCCTGTAAATAGTGTTTGAGAGTCTAATATTATTGCGTCCGTGGAAAGATTTCCCACCCATGGGAAATGACCGGTCCACGGCGGCCATACTGTACATTGTATATTTTATACATCAAAAAATAAAATTCAAAGAAGTCTTGAATTTATTGAACTCCGACTGATATACATTCCAGTTTCACCATCAAAGCATGCCTTCAACGAAGACATGCCTTGGTGATGCAGTTGGGCCATTTGATCAGTCCGGACTTGGGGCATGACAGTCGGGTCAAACCAGGTTAACATCCTCACTCGGCCATTTTCGCGACACCCCTGATTTCATTAGCTCGAAATTAAAATACTCACCAGCCGCAGTCTTTACGAGAACTAAAACAAACACTATTAACAAAGATTTGAACTCCATCTCGACAAGGAAATTATTACAAAATAACGATAATCTTCCCAAAAATTGTAGAGCGAGAATGTATTACTCAGAGTCATGCGGAAACACTGAGGTACACTTGCTCTCTCTCCAGGTCACTGAAAGTGCATATTTATAAAATTGTACCCCTATTGGCTGGTGTGTGTCGAAAATGGGGATAAATGTGGCGGTGACATGTTGCCCCCGGCTTTGTGATACTTTGAAATCTGAGTGATAAATAGAGGGAGAAAAGTGAGGCAGATATCAGCAAATTTTCGAAAGTTGGCCTGATTGACGAGAAGAAGGAACTAAATGTAACTGAACGAGCGTTTGTGGTTATTCCGGTTGAAAAGATACAAAATAAGTGTGTATGTATTATCGTTGTGCAATGACCTAGAAAATAAATGGCTGTAAATATATTCCTTTGTGGGGTGTGAATTAAAGAAATACGTCATCAGCATGGTCAAATGATGTGAACCAATTTTAGTAACAGCTCCGACCGAAAGTAGTTGAAATTGAGGACTTTTAAATTAAGTTTTATATCACCAGGCACGGGTGGCGTAGCCGGCTACCACCCACAAAATACTATCTGCCCGTCGCAGCAGCTTATGCAGTTACAGATAACACAAAATTTGGTGTAAATTATCATTCTATTGAGCTCCAGAATGTCCGAAGATGGAGGGAGCTTTGGGTATTTTTTTACAAGATTTTCTCTGGGGGAAGCCACTCGTATTGCCACCCGTGTGAGGGGTGGGGTAACCCACTCCACACCCTCCCCCATACTCAGGCCGTCGAGAATTTTAAGCAGGGATACTTGTGCCCCTCCCCTTTCCCACACACTGCGATATAGTTTCCGGGCTATGTGCCAGATTGGAACGCCAAAGGCTCATTTCGATCGAAAAATTGGGGGACGTGTGTTTGAATAATTTTTTTTTCTTATTGGGGGCGGGCTAAACACGATATTGATTGTGGGGGGCACGGTGCCTCCCCTAGTCCTAACTTGAACCACCGAGTTGTTACACAGTCGTTCCATTTCCCGAAGAGAAATGGGGAAGGGGTAAGAACTGGACGGTCCTAGCTATGGTAAGGACAGGCACCACGAAAAAGCAAAATTCAGTGCTTTTAGCGCGAATCTGAGGCATGCGATGTGTTTGTAGCCCTTTATTGAAGACCATTTCAGGGCTCTATTTTATGTAAAACGTGCATTGGGCAACGCCATTGGCTGCTCGAGAAGAGTAACCCTCGCTCGCGTTAGAAAACTCTTGAAAAATACATGCATGAATACTTCCTTGATTCTAGACCTCAAATGTACCAGAAAGAGATAAGAAGGAGAAGTTGAGCATTACTATCGATAAAATCTGGTAGGTCGCAAATGTTGAACAGTCTATCGACTAAAGTTTGAGAACCAGCCTCACAATATTACAGAATAGTACTCACAAGATGATGATGGGGAAGGTGCAGTATCCACAGCCATAGATAATGGTAAAACGGGAAAGATGTGACCTAAAACATGTACAGAAATTCGATGGGTGGGGGGGGGGGGGGGGGGGGGGGGGCTTTCTAGGATACGCAATTATTATTCCAGAACACTATATAGCCTTGTTACAATTAAACGAATGTGCAAGATCATTCGAAAACGCTACAGCCTTGACGTCGGAAGCTCAATGAAATTGGGTGTGGTGGTGTACAATTGATGAAAACTCATCAGGGCCGACCAATGATCGGCTCGATGTGAGAAATGTGCTATACTGTGGAGGAAGCACTGATTTATATTGATTGATAATTCTTGCATAAGGCTTTATCTCCACTTTGGAGTAAGCTCCAAACGCTTTACACATGCGCTATACTCAGGAACGTGGCGACAGGGGGGAGGGGGGAGGGGTCGCGTTCCCCTCCCCCAATCCTGGTCAGAATTTTCCATAGTTGGAAATTTGTAGGGCAAGTCATGAGTGGTTGGAAATTCCATCTATCTGGATTTTAGAGCTTCTTTGGTGATGCTGATGTCTCCTTTACCTCCCAAAATTCCATCTCGATTTCAAATCGGCAAAAATTCGAACTGTAACCATTTTTCAATTACAGTGGACGCAATATCGAGCTTCACAAGTATGCACGATGTCAATCGGAACGAGATTTCTATAGTACGTTTACTTATCGTAATAAAGCAAATCCTCGAAATACACTTCAAGAAAATCACATCATGATTGAGCTGAGCATTTGTTCAGCACATATTCAATTCCCAGCATAATACCAAACAGTAATAACCTGATAATTCTGTCATAAATGTGTTGGCATTTCAGTTATTAGAATCAATTTTATGCCCCCTTTCATGGCTTCATTTCCAAAAGTTTTCTCGGTAGTGAATTTCCAACTAGGGGGAGGGACCCGGGAGGGGGTTCCCCCTCCCAGTCCCTCCCTCTAGTTGGAAATTTACTGCCCTACACCCCCCCCCCCCCCCTACAATCGTCAACCTCTAGCCACGTCCATGGCTATACTCCCCTTTCTGGTATTACAGACACATACTTAGCACACATCGATTATTGTGGGATGATATCCGTAGCGGTATAATAAGATCATGCCCTCAAGCTTTTCGAATACTGCGAGTTGATCGGGGACGTGACAACCGTTACTTATTCCCAGTTTTTTATTCGAAATTCGTTATCAACCTATAAAATCAGTTGATAAAGAATGTCGAATAAGGAACTGGGATTAAGTAACTCTTGTCACGTCCGTGAGTTGATCCTTGCCTGTAGTATGGAGTGAGTCTCCCTCCGCAAAGTGAGACGCTATTTTACGTCCCCAAACGACAGAACGGCGCGGATAATATATTGCACTTTCAAAATAATGGGTATCTTTTTATGTCATGCCCTGTATCTCAATCACAAAACAGCAAGGCACCAATACCCACTAGCATCCTTTTAGTGTCCAATGGTACGGTTTTTCAAACAGCAAATTTTTCCAACTTGGAATTTAACCAATTCAGCCTTGTTTGACAGTGCTGAGAGAGAGCTGTCGAACAAGACTGAATTTAGTGAATTCCAAGTTGCACTAAGGGAAAATGTTGCTTGAACATTTTGGTATTTTGACGTTAGAGTGCAGGTGGTTAAATCATCTCACACCGGAAGATATCACGTTGGAAGATGGCTAAAATGCCCCCCCCCCCCCCTCACGGCCCACCCCACCCTAAAAAACCCAAACAAAAGCAAAATACACACACCAGTATTAGAGCTTGTACGTTTCAACCCCATTTGGCCGGAGCAAGTGCCGATTAAAATTTTGATCTGGACTGAATTATCTTGTAGATTACATTTGATTTAGGGGGTTAAATTTCAATAAGAGTTTACATTTTAATTAAAGATTAAATTTTAATTGATTTAAAATTAATTTTGTGATCTATTTTCATTTTTTTCTAATTTTTTATTCTAATTGTTTTTACTGTTTTTTTTAAACTGTTTCTATGTTTCCCTCCGATAAACCCGTTTTTCGAACCACATACACGAACTCACTTCAACACGTCAGTGTTAAAACGGAACTCACACAGGTGCTAGTTTAACAAACACCAATAACCATGCATCTCATTCCATTTGATAGGATTAAACTTTTCCTTGTTTATGAAGTCAGGGTTAATCGCAATCGCCTATGTAAACAGTGACCCTTTGTAAAAGTTACACCCAGCTAGGGTTTAATCCTGGGAACTGGAATTTCCCGGATTTCCGGTTCCGAAAGCCAGTCACGATACACGGGAAATTCATAGCATGGATCCGGGAATTGCTTGTGTTGAACTGAAGTTTTCAAAAATTGAAAAACTGCCCAACGTAATAAAGATTTCGTCAGCCCTTCCACGCATGAACTTTTTACAAACCTGCTTCCCGAAGAACCTTTTTAACCAAATCACTGTATCTCTCAATCAGTTCCGGGGGACTCCTCTCTTCAACAGCAAGATCTTCACTCGCTTCAAAAGTTCAAATTCGTCTTTGTTTTCAGAATCACTAGGTGTCACACACTATTCACTACCTCATTCAAAATCAACTCCTTCTTCAAGCAGAGGAGACTGGTGACGGCAGTGAGGGGGGAGTTGAAGCTTGGAGTGGAGGAAGTGGTGATAAAACTAGCGATTTGAAAATGAAAGGCTAGTTCGAAGCGGGTTTGGGTTTTCACACTTCTCTTTGGAAAAGAACTTTCCGTATGGAGATTACCTTTAAAATAATGTTCATTTTCACGAAAATAAATGTTTTGTTGCTCTCGTAAACTTACTTGATATTATGCGGGACATTTCCCGGTTCTGGGTGTAATTACATTACCGTTCCCGTTACTGTAGAAAACTGGGAATATATTAAACCCTACACCCAGCCCCGACCGACGCAACAAATTACAAAAAAACTACACTAACAAACTGAGGAACCATTCATCCACAAATATGCTGATTATTATAACTCTTTTTTTCCAATCCTATTTTTTGTAACCTTTATGGACTATTATGCCGGGGCCACCCTATGGCTTGCGGTGCAGCTGGGGTTTCTTTTTCTCTCCGGTCTGGCCAGGGTCCACAATTTGGCTTATCTCGTCCTGGCGTTGTCAAAATTACCCTCCGACGCTCGGTCTAAACCAACGGAATCTCCATCAAGTCATATTGGAACATAGACAGATTTAGGAAGCGTCAAACCTTCGACATGTATGACCCTCTCGTAAGTTGAATGTGTGCTCCGGGGGCAGTTGGCCCGATGGAGCAGGAGAAGACTATACTTGTCTATGAAGGCTCGACGGGGAGACAATCCACATCTATAGGTAGCAGACTATATTTGCCATTAAAAACAACAAGGACAACTCCTAGATTCATGACCATCTTTAACTTCCAGAGGGGGCGCGATGGCGTTGCGGTAACCGGTTCTCGTCAGATCAGCGAAGTTAAGCAACGTCGAGCCCGGTTAGTCCTTGGATGGGTGACCGTCTGAGCGATCGATTCGCACTCTCCGCGTTGTGTACTTGGGAAAGGCACTTAACCCCGATTGTCCACATGGGGCACGATGACGCCGCCATCTAAGGCGTACTATACGTCGATGCACATGACTTCAACAAGGTCTAACACTGCCTGTGCTGCAGAGTGGAGTTACGGTGTTGGGGAGCTGGCAGCTGCTCGTCGTTGCTCGGTGGTTCTCTCCGAGTACTCCGGCTTCCTCCACCCGTAAAACTGTCACCGACACGATATGACCTTAGCTGCTAAAGTGTTGACTAAACCATAATAAATAACGTCCAGAGACAGACTAATCTTCTCAATGAGGGATGTTTAGTCTCCACAAGCTATATCACATAAGTAGCAGGTTTCACATGCCCGAAGAACAAACCAAGAACCACCTCCTACAGTCAACAGGTGGGGGTGGTTAGTGTTCAACCGCTTACTAAAATGGCCGCTGACCGATTACTGGTTATTGGAGCTCACCGTCCGTCGATTCCGATTATAATACCGTGCACTACTTGACATGTCGAGGCTAGCACAGAACTACATTAAAGTTAACATATTTTACAGTGTTAACAGTCCGTTCACATACCAGATAAGCCGAAAATCGAAAGAACTACATTAAATTGAACATATTTCGCAATGTTAAACTCCGCTGTCTCAGGTCCAGTAAAATCACCGGTCGCGCACACTTGGGCGGTAAAACGTGGCTCTCAGAGCCACGTTTACCACACAAGTACCCGCAACTGGTAATTTTTACTGCGACCTGAGTCAATGGAGTGCAACCTTCTCTTTTCCAGTATGAACTGGCGATTGCCGCAAGTACACACAATTGTATGTAAATTTTTACATGTCGTTTAACTTGTATATTCTGTAAAGGGGCGTCTAGTTAGATTAAGGATACACTTTGTGAAGGTTTTTCAGCTTTATTGAATGGTATCTTTGACATCATTTGACATTAACAAATGAACATTTGCAGAAGATTATAAAATGCGGTTTATGAAAACATCACAAAATGCTTGGCAACAATCCGGTTTAACCGATATTCCAGGAGCCGTTGCCGTTGTCATCTGGTTGCCCCACAATCGGCCGATTGTCGTGGCCGGTTCCAATTATCGGTTGAGCACTAGGGGCGGTAGGTGGGTCTTGGTGGCTTTCCTGACTCCGTTGCTTCTCCTCCTGGCAGCTGCTGGACGTGGAAGAGTACCATTGTACTGCTAAAGTGGTGGTAATGATTTTGATTACCCCCACACAGACCTGCGCTCCTTCGGTTTGCTTTGTTTGAGTTACCCCCCGACTCTGTTGTGATTTGGAATTTGCAAAACAATTTGAAATACCCGATAGAACAACACACAAGGTGTTCAAGTGACGTCTCTTCAATAGCTCTGGTCCAATGCGTTTTTCATGAGTTCAGTGCGTTTAATTCATTGAACTGATAACAGGGTGCAAGTGAGATACCAACCTCGCTGTCAGTAACATGTTCCATGGTAACACCACATAGGAAAAGTTTTTCAACTTCATGAAATACCTCCAGCTCAAATGGTAACCATAACATATCATAAGTCGATCTCAAAATGTTATCGAAGACACAGCTAAGGGGAGATGAAGTGAGATGGGAAAATTACAGCTTCGATACAAATAAACATGCATGACTGTCTCGCCTTTTAACGACCAAGTAAAAATCCACAGCCAGAAGTTTAAAAGAGAGGTCCGATGGCCCCAGACAAGGAAATAAATCCTACGCCCGAATGGAGAAGCAGACGCATCTTTCATTAAGTACATGGGACCATTCACCACACCCATGGAAAAAGCATCTCAATAGTGTAGCACCCAACTTGTGTTTTGGCTGTAACGTGGACAACTGCTATAAATTTCCGCAATTTTAGAACGAAAAGCACCAGAAATCAACTGAAGTGACAGCCGTTACTTATTCCCGGTTCCTTATTAGATTTTATTGGTTGATAACGATGTCAAATATGGAACTGGGAATAAGTAACGGTTGTCACCCCCCCCCCCCCCCCCCACCCCAGAAATCAGTCTATGTTCGTGCTCATGACGATGAAGGGGTAATTTTTCCGTGAAGGTCCCTTGGAAAATTAGGTATCTTTGAATTAATGTTCAGCACCATGGCACTGTTTTCTTCTCAGTTCCTTCGTTTATTTTTTCGCGGCACCACTCTCTCTATATATGTGTCCTAATATTCATAAAATGCATATTACTATAACGTCCATGTAAAAACAGCGTGGGTGTTATTATCGAGGAAGATGCGATTTTAACTATAATTTGAATAATTTTAACTTTATTTTAGATTCTACTGAGCCCCTTTTTAGGTTAGACACTGGGGTGGTTAAAACGGAGATTGCTTTTCTGTTTGTCGTGATTGGCATTCAGGGTTTTCGCGGGTATTGAGGTCATGTGATCTGAGATTGTTAGATGTGGCTTGTTTTGACATCTCTCGTAAAATGTTTTGAATTTGTACATAATTTTCATTATTTCATGGTTTTCTATCACATCTTTTATCTTCATTTGGTTAGTATTGAATCTACTTTATTAATTTATTTCGAATTTAATCCGGTCGTTTATTTATTGTTGATTCAGTTCACTTCATTCTCATGTCCTATTTTCGACCTGCAGACTTAGCGGTTCTGACTGAATTTAGCAGACAATATGCACTTGACAATTTGCATGAATGGTGGATTGTTATTTTCAGTTAATCTGCACAGCACAGCAAGAATGGTAGGAATCGGTATGAAGTAGTGATTTGGAAAGTGGCTTGGTGGAGATGGTGTACGGCTTGAGTGGGGTTTAGATCCATAATCTGGTAAGAATCCACATTATTTTAGTAAGTGTTATGTGTTTGTGTGTGTTTAGTGGGGCTGTCACGATTAATCGATTGTCGATCGGTCACGCCGAAATCGATTAGTATTTTTTGTTGTCGAAGAATCGGTAAATTTTACCCCCGTTCTAGACGTTTAATAATTAAAAAAACATTGGATGAAAAAACTATTGTTTCTAAAGGTAAAGGGTCGAGGACGTCGATCTTAAACCTCAGAAGCTGTAAGAAAAAATTGTCTTTTAGGTACATTTAAAGCTTGATGTCCTGAAACTTTTGAACTATTAGTGTAATAATCAAGACCGGTCGGCACTTGTGAATTGCGAAGTTCGCAACTGACGACCGGTTTTGATTATTACACTCACGCTTCAAAAGTTCGGAACATCAAGCTTTGAATATACCTAAAGAGGGTCGTCTTCTTTGTTTACCTGAGGTAGATCAACTGACTTGAACTTAATTTTTAACGACTTCAAAGAGAGAGAGGGGGGGGGGGGTGTCTAGTACGATTAATCGATTATCGATTATTTCCGACGATTAATCGATTCCTAACTTAAAAAAATCGTCACGGCCCAAGTGTTTAGAGGGGCTATGGCAACACTGTATTTATACTGCTTTGTTTTTATCTTGAAGGAATATTTTTAAACAAAATAAGAAAGGTATACTGACAGTTGCAATTGATATTTATTAGTGAGTGCATTCTAATATAGTTCTGGCCTTGCTTGCATTTGGTGCCAAACCAGGCGCGAGCAAAGCCAGCACTTGGTCAGGTGCACACAGATTCTGCAAAATGTGCCCCATTATTTGATGTTTTTTAGGTAATTATATAGTTTGTCTGTTTAGTGTATGCAGGAAATTTATCATTCTGTCAATTAGTTTGTTGTATGATTTAGATAAAATAGTAATTATCACCAGACTTAATGATTCTGAAGAATCATGGCTTTTCCCGATGAGATTCCATGATTTTTCATGACCCCCACCGTGTCTGATGAATTGTTTTTAACTGTCTCACTCACCCAAGTTCCTTCATTGATGTTATGAGAAAGGTGAGTATAGTAATCTCAGATGACTCAGTTTGATAAACAAATTGTTTAGGTAAAAAACATCATTAACGGTGGAGTGGTTTAATGTCAATATCATCGTCCAACAAGTCAATGACTATAAAAGGAGTTAGTTTGTTGTTTGACACATACTCACTGAGTGCTGTGGCTATTTGAAAATTTGTCCATTTTATCTCAAACGTATCCAAAATATTGATGACTGGCAGCTTGTAGAGGGTTAACAAGTGCTAACAGGAATATTAATTAATGCAACTTGTAATGTCACACCATGAACTGCGAATGGCCATTTTGTCTTTAATATCTACAAAATGTTTTCAGAGAAATCCAGAGAGAACATGAATTTTAAGCTTTTCATGGGTATCATTGTTTATCCAGCCCAAAACGGGTTAAGTGTTGTTTTTGGAATACTCTTATTACTTCCAAAAATAATTCTCAGTGAATTCTACTTCCACTTATTTTGATCTCTCCTCTCAACTTTGGGTGCTGTGGGTACGCAAACACAGCCCATTTTATCAACATTTTTATGTTTGAAACCCGCATAGGGTTAACAAATGCTTATTGGAATAGTTTGTACATGCGACTTGTAATGTCACTTTATGATCTGAGTATGGCCATGTTTTCTTGAAAATCTACGAGATGTTTTTAGAGAAATCCTCGGATAACATGAATTTTTAACCTTTTGAGGGGTTTTGCTCTTTAAGCAGCCTTAAACGGGTTAATGCTTGGGTTTGTGAATACCTTCATTACTTACAAAAATGATCGTCGGTGAATTCCACTTCCAATGAAGGAGGTTATGTTTATCTCCCAGGTACACGTTTGGTCTTATGGTTGCCCAAGAACAGCCCATTTTCTCCAAATGTCTATGCTTGGCAGCCTCCGGAGAGTTAACAAATTCTTACCGAAAGATTTTGTCCATGCAACTTGTAATGTCACTCCAACACCTGCAATGGTCAATTTTTCTTGAAATTTGTTTTGAGAAATCCACAGAAAACTGGAATTTTAAGCTTATAAGGGGTATATCTCCTTAACTAGTCAAAAATGGGTTAAGACCTCGATTTTTGTATACACTTACTACTTACAAAAATGTTTCCCTGTCAGTTTTGCGTCCGGTAAAAGAAGTTATGTTTCTCTGTTGTATTTCCATTTGATGATGTTGGTGTCCAAAAACAGACTAGTTTTTCAAAATTTTGACATTTAGCAGCCCATGGAGAGTTAACAAATGCTTACCGGAATAATTTATCCAATCAACTGGCAATGTGACATCAAGACCTATCAATGGCCATTTTCTCTTGAAACCCCTACCAGATGTTTGTAAAGAAATCCAGGGAAAACATAAATTTTTAAGCTGTTGATGGGTATCACTATTAACAACTATGAAAAGGGTTAACGCTTGGTTTTTTGAGTACCCTTATTACTTACAAAAATGGTCCTTGGTCAATTCCACTAAAAACAAAGCAGATTATGTTTATTTCTCAGGTACAGGTTAGGTGCTGTGTGCTTCCGAAAACAGCCCATTTCAACAAAATTACGATGCTTGGCACCCTGTAGAGGGTTAATAAACGCTCACCGTAATATTGTGTCCATGCAACTTGTAATGTCTCACAAAGACCTGCGAGTAGTCAATTTTTCTTGAAAACCTACAGGTTTTTTTTTTTTTGAAATGCACAGAAAATGGGAATTTTAAGATTTTAAGTGGTCTCTCTCTTTAGCCTACCCAAAATGGGTTAAGACTTCGACTTTTGAATACCCTTACTATTTACAAAAATGTTTCCATATAGATTGTGCGCTCGATAAAAGAAGACACTTTTCTTTGTGGCGTACCCATTGGGTGCTGTTGGCATCCAAAAACATCCCATTTTTTCACAATTTTGACTTTTAATAGCCTGTGTGGGGGGGGGGGGGGGGGGGGGGTTAACAAATGCTCATGCAGTATTTTGTCCATGCAACTTCTATTGTCACACCAAGTCCTGGGAGTGACAAATTTTTCTTGAAAATCTACAAGACTCGTTTATAGAAATCCACTGAGAACATGATTTTTTGAGCTTAGGGGTATTGGTGTTTAACCAGCCCAAAATGGGTTAACGCTTGGTTTTTTGAACACCCTTATTACCTACAAAAATGATCCTCGGTGAATTCCACTTCCAATAAAGGAAGTTATGTTTATCTCTCGTGTATCGTTTGGGTGCTGTGGGTGCCTGAAACTGGCCCATTTCATCAAAAGTTCGATGTTTGGCAGCCTGTGGAGGGTTACCATATGCATCGCCTGATATGTCGTGTGTATGAAAGGTCGTGTCACAGACAGGTCTAATAATGATGAATGTTTAAAAAAAATCTACAAGACGTGTTTCGCGAAAGTGCTTATAAACCCCAATGTTGGCAGTTTTCTGCCAATTCTGACGAAATAAGGGTTAAATCGAAAATTCAGCTTTTGGTACATTTTTAGATTTTGTCCTCCTCTATGAGTGTCCAAAATTTTATGATTCTGGAGAATCATGGCTTTTCCCGATGAGATTCCATGATTTTTCATGACCCCACAATGTCTGATGAATTGTTTTTAACTGTCTCACTGAAGTGCCTCCATTGATGTTATGAGAAAGGTGAGCATAGTAGTCTCAAATGACTGTTTGATAAAAAGAATTGTTTAGGTAAAAAACACCATTAACGGTGGAGTGGGTTAATGTCACTATCGTCGTCCAACAAGTCAATGACCGACAAAAGGAGTTATGTTTGTTTGACATATACCCACAGGGTGCTGTGTCTATTTGAAAATGGTCCATTTTATCTCAAATGTTTCCAAAATATTGATGTCTGGCAGCTTGTATAGGGTTAACAAGTGCTAACAGGAATATTTCTTCATGTAACTTGTAATGTCACACCAAGAACTGCGAATGGCCATTTTTTCTTTAAAATCTACAAGATGTTTCCAGAGAAATCCAGGGAGAACATGAATTTTAAGCTTTTCATGGGTATCATTGTTTATCCAGCACAAAACGGGTTAAGTGTTGTTTTTTGAATACTCTTATTACTTCCAAAAATAATTCTCAGTGAATTCTACTTCCACTTATTTTGATCTCTCCTCTCAACTTCGGGTGCTGTGGGTACGCAAACACAGCCCATTTTATCAACGTTTTAATGTTTGAGAACCTGCATAGGGTTAACAAATGCTTACAGGAATATTTTGTACATGCAACTTGTAATGTCACACTAAGATCTGAGAATGGCCATTTTTTCTTGAAAATCTACGAGATGTTTTTAGAGAAATCCTCGGATAACATGAATTTGTAACCTTTTGAGGGGTATCGCTCTGTAACCATCCCTAAAGGGTTAATGCTTGGTTTTGTGAATACCTTCATTACAAAAATGATCGCCAGTGAATTCCACTTACAATGAAGGAGGTTATGTTTATCTCGCAGGTACACATTTGGTGTTATGGTTGCCCAAGAACAGCCCATTTTCTCCAAATGTCTATGCATGGTAGCCTCTGGAGGGTTAACCAAATGCTTACCGAACTATTTTGTCCATGCAACTTGTAATGTCACTCCAAGACCTGCGAATGGTCAATTTTTCTTGAAATTTTTTTTTTGAGAAATCAACAGAAAACTGGAATTTTAAGCTTTTAAGGGGTATATCTCCGTAACTAGTCAAAAATGGGTTCAGACTTCGATTTTTAAATACACTTACTACTTACAAAAATGTTTCCCTGTCAGTTCTGCGTCCGGTAAAAGAAGGTATGTTTCTCTGTTGCATTCCCATTTGATGTTGTTGGCGTCCAAAATCAGACTATTTTTTCAAAATTTTGACATTTAGCAGCCCATGGAGGGTTAACAAGTGCTTACCGGAATAATTTATCCAATCAACTGGTAATGTGACACCAAGATCTATCAATGGCCATTTTCTCTTGAAAACCCCACCCAATGTTTGTAAAGAAATCCAGGAAAACCATAAATGTTTAAGCTTTTGATGGGTATCACTACTAACAAACAACACTTCCAACAAGGGAGATTATGTTTATTTCTCAGGTACACGTTGGGTGCTGTGCGTGTCCGAAAGCAGTCCATTTCAACAAAATTATGATGCTTGGCAGTCTGTAGAGGGTTAATAAACGCTCACCGGAATATTTTGTCCATGCAAGTTGTAATGTCACACAAAGACCGGCGAGTAGTCAATTTTTCTTGAAAACCTACATTATGTTTTTAGAGAAATCCACAGAAAACGGGAATTTTAAGATTTTAAGGGGTCTCTCTCTTTAGCCTGTCCAAAATGGGTTAAGACTTCGACTTTTGAATACCCTTACTACTTACAAAAATGTTTCCGTATGGATTGTGCACTCGATAAAAGAAGGCACTTTTCTTTGTGTCGTACCAATTGGGTGCTGTTGGCGTCCAAAACAGCCCATTTTATCAAAAGTTTGAGCTTTAGTAGCCCGTGGAGGGTTAACAAATGCTCACCGCAGTATTTTGCCCATGCAACTTCTATTGTCACACCAATGCCTGAGAGTGACACATTTTTCTTCAAAATCTACAAGACTTGTTTAGAGAAATCCACGGAAAACCTGAATTTTTGAGCTTTATGGGGGTATTGCTGTTTAACCAGCCCAAAACGGGTTAACGCTTGGTTTTTTGAACACCCTTATTACTTACAAAAATGGTCCTCGTGAATTCCACTTCCAATAAAGGAAGTTATGTTTATTTCTCGTGTACTGTTTTGGTGCTGTGGGGGCCTGAAACCGGCCCATTTCATCAAAATTTCGATGTTTGGCAGCTTGTGGAGGGTTACCATATGCATCGCCTTGATATGCCGTGTGTATCAAAGGTCGTGTCACAGGCAGGCCTAGCAATGATGAATGTTTACAAAAAATCTACAAGACGTGTTTCGAGAAAGTGCCGATAAACTCCAATTTTGGCAGGTTTTTTTACCAATTCTGACGAAATAAGGATTAAATCGAAAATTCAGCTTTGGTGCATTTTTAGATTTTGTGCCCCTCTATGCGTGTTCAAAATTTTGTGAAAATCGGTTCGAAAATGGCTTCTGAATCGTACGGACAAAATGTGAGGAAAAAAAAAAAAAAAAAAAAAAAAAAACAAACAAAAAAACTAGACTTTACGATTCTGGAGAATCATGGCTTTTCCCGATTAGATTCCATGACCCCACAGTGTCTGATGAATTGTTTTTAACTGTCTCACATAAGATACTTCATTGATGTTATGAGAAAGGTGAGTATAGTACTCTCAAATGACTCGGTTTGATAAAAAAAAATGTTTAGGTAAAACCGATCATTAACGGTAGAATGGGCTAATATCAATATCAATGTTTCCCTATCAGTTTTGCGTCAGGTAAAAGAAGTTACGTTTCTCTGTGGCATTTCCATTTGATGTTGTTGGTGTCCAAAAACAGACTATTTCTTCAAAATGTTTTACATTTAGCAGCCCATGGAGGGTTAACTAATGTCTACCCGAATAATTTATCCATGCAACTGGTCATGTGACACCAAGACCTATAAACGGCCATTTTCTCTTGAAAACCCCACAAGAAATCCAGGGAAAACGATTTTTTAAAGCTTTTGATGGGTATCCCTGGTAACCTCCCCAACAGGGGTTAACGCTTGGTTTTTTGAATACCCTTATTACTATCAAAAATGGTCCTCTTTGAATTCCACTTCCAACAAAGGAGATTATGTTTATCTCTCATGTATACATTGGGTGTTGTGCGCGTCCGAAAACAGCCCATGTCAACAAAATGACGATGCTTAGCAGCTTGTAGATGGTTAATAAACGCTCACCGGAGTATTTTGTCCATGTAACTTGTAACGTCACGTAAAGACCTACGAATAGTCAATTTGTCTTGAAACCCTACAAGCTACCGTTAGGGAAATTCACAGAAAATGGGAATTTAATGCGTTTAAGGGATATCTCTCTTTAGCCTGCCCAAAATGGTTTAAGACTTCGACTTTTGAATACCCTTACTACTTACAAAAATGTTTCCGTATAAATTGTGCGCTCGATAAAAGGAGGCACTTTTCTTTGTGGTGTACCCTTTGGGTGCTGTTGGTGTCCAAAAACAGCCCATTTTATCACAATTTTGATCTTCAGCATCCCGGGGAGGGTTAACTAATGCTGACCGGAATATTTTGTTCATGCTACTTGTAATGTCACACCAAGACCTGCGAATAGCCGATTTTTTCTTCAAAACCTACAAGATGTTTTTAGAGAAAGCCACAGAAAACCCAAATTTGGCAGTTTTTTGCCAATTCTGACGACATAAGGGTTAAATCGAAAATTCCGCCTCGGTACATTTTTAGATTTTGTGTCTCTCTTTTGTGAAGATCGGTTCGAAAATGGCTTCTGAATCGTACGGACAAAATGTGTGGAGAAAAAAAAAAAAATATAATAATCCGTAGAAAAACAATAGTCTTTTCCAGAGGGAAAAGCCTAACTAGACTTTATGATTCTGGAGAATCATGGTTTTTTCCTGATGGGATTCCACGATTTTTAATGACCCCACTGTGTCTGATGAATTATTTTTAACTGTCTCACTGAAGTTCCTTTATTGATGTTATGAGAAAGGTGAGTACAGTCTCAAATGACTCAGTTTGATAAAAAATTTTTTTAGGTAAAAACCACCATTAATGGTGGAGAGGGTTAATATCAATATCGTCGTCCGACAAGTTAATGACTGACAACATGAGTTCTGTTTGTTTGACACTTACCCACTAAGTGCTATAGCTATTTGAAAATGGTCCATTTTATCCCAAATGTATCCAAAATATTGATGTCTGGCAGTTGTAGAGGGTTAACAACAGCTAGGAGGAATATTTTTCCTTGCAACTTGTAATGTCAAACCAAGAACTGTGAATGTCCATTTTTTCTTTAAAATCTACAAGATGTTTTCAGAGAAATCCAGGGAGTCCATGAAGCTTTTGATGGTATGATTGTTTATCCAGCCCAAAATGGGTTAAGTGTTGTTTTTTGAACACCCTCATTACTTCCCAAAATAATTCTCAGTGAATTCTACTTCCACTTATGTTGATCTCTCCTCTTAACTTTGGGTGCTGTGGGTATGCAAACACAGCCCATTAGGCATTTTATCAAAATTTTGATGTTTGAGAACCTGCAGAGGGTCAATAAATGTTTGCTGGAATATTGTGTACATGCAACTTGTAATGTCACACCAAGATCTGAGAATGGCCTTTTTTCTTGAAAATCTACGAGATGTTTTTCGAGAAATCCTCGGATAACATGAATTTTTAACCTTTTAAGGGGTATCGTTCTGTAACCAGCCCTAAACGGGTTAATGCTTGGTTTTGTGAATACCTTCATCACTTACAAAAATTATCCTTGTTGAATTCCTCTTCCGTTGAAGGAGTTATGTTTATCTCGCAGGTACACATTTGGTGTTATGGGTGCCCAAGAACAACCCATTTTCTCACAATGTCTATGCTTGGCAGCCTCTGGAGGGTTAACAAATGCTTACCGGAATATTTTGTCCATGCAACTTGTAATGTCACTCCAAGACCTGCGAATGGTCAATTGTTCTTGAAAAATTTTTGGGAGAAATCCACAGAAACTGGAATTTTAAGCTTTTAAGGGGTATATCTCCTCTTCCAGTCAAAAATGGGTTAAGACCTCGATTTTTGAATACCCTTACTACTTACAAAAATGTATCCCTATCAGTTTTGCGTCCGGTAAAACAAGTTACGTTTCTCTGCGGCATTCCCATTTGATGTTGTTGGTGTCAAAAAACAGACTATTTTTTTCAAAATTTTGACATTTAGCTGCCCATGGAGGGTTAACAAATGCTTACCCGAATATTTTATCCATGCGCGGGTAATGTGACTCCAAGACCTATCAATGGCCATTTTCTCTTGAAAACCTACGAGACGTTTGGAATGAAATTCAGGGAAAACATGATTTTTTAAAGCTTTTGATGGGTATTGCTATTAACCATCCCAAGAGGGGTTAATGCTTGTTTTTTTTAATACCCTTATTACTGACGAATTTGGTCCTCGGTGAATTCCACTTCCAACAAAGTAGATTATGTTTATCTCCCGGGTATGCATTGGGTGCTGTGCGCGTCCGAAAACAGCCTATTTCATCAAAATTACGATGCTTATCAACCTATAGAGGGTTAATAAATGCTCACCGGAATATTTTAACCAGCCCAAAATGGGTTAAGACTTCGACTTTTGAATACCCTTACCACTTACAAAAATGTTTCCCCATCAATTTTGCGTCCGGTAAAAGAAGGTACCTTTCTCGGTGGTACACCCGTGGGTGCTGTTGGTATCCAAATACAGTCCATTTTATCACAATTTTTACGTTTAGCGACCCGGGGAGGGTTAACTAATGCTGACCGGTATATTTTATCCGTGCAACTTGAAATGTCACACCAAGACCTGGGAGTGACTAATTTTTCTTGCAAATCTACAAGTCTTGTTTAGAGAAATCGACGGAAGACATGAATTTTTTAGCTTTGGGGGGGGGGGGGGGGGGGGGGTGGGGGGGGGGTATTGCCGTTTAACCAGCCAAAAAACGGGTTAACGCTTGGTTTTATGAACACCCTTATTACTTACCAAAATGATCCTCGGTGAATTCCACTTCCAAACGAGGAAGTTATGTTTATCTCTCTTGTATCGTTTGGGAGCTGTGGGGGCCCGACAACAGCCCATTTCATCAATATTTTGATGTTTGACAGCCTCTGGAGGGTTACTGTATGCATCGCATAATATCTCTTGTGTATCAATGGTCGTGTCATAGGCAGGTCTAGCAATGATGAATGTTTAAAAAAATTTACAAGATGTGTTTCGAGAAAGTGCCGATAAACCCCAAATTTGGCAGTTGTTTGACAATTCTCACGAAATAAGGGCTAAATCGAAAATTCTGCTTCGGTACATTTTTAGATTTTATGCCCCTCTATAAGTGTGCAAAATTTTGTGAAAATTGTTTCGAAAATGGCTTCTGAATCGTACGGACAAAATGTGCGGAGAAAAAACCAACAAATTCTCCAGCAGATTAGAGCTTACTCCTTTTGTATGTGGGCGGCATAAATACATTCTGAGCAAACCAATTCTAGGTAGCGGATATTTTCTTCAAACAGAGCAAGAATCTTGGCGATAGTAGGATATGAGCTGTCGAGAATCAGATGGGTTAAGAGATAAGGACCATCGCAAAGTGAAGGGAAATTAGCAATGTTTTCTATTGATATAACATTCTCTTTATACTTCTTTCTAATTTACATGAAATCTCAACACTCAGCAAGCAGATATTGACGGTTATTTCCAGCACCCTAGGCCTGAAATTTTCAGGACAGCGATCTATTCGCTCACCAACTGCTCGCCTTAGAAAAATAAGGGGGCGAAAACTAGCCCTACTGGCCTTAGAAAATAATGATATCCATAGCAAGCTATTCCTTAAACTGACATCATCTTAGATATCTGCTATGTCAGTGGTCTGTTTTAGACGGTCACACTGCCCCTCCCACACCACCGGGCCTTGCCAAAGCCCGGGTGTGTGGGAGGGGCAGTGTTGCCTTCTCACAGAGACTACCTTTTTAGCAGCACCAAATGAAATGTACAAAGCTCAGTAGGCAGAATTTATTAATAGTAAAACTTCATTTTGCAACTTTTAGCTTTTGTAAGCTTGAGGAGAGCTAATCGCTCACCTCGGCCATGCAAGGGGGTGAGTTTTAGTCCTCCTGCAATTTAAGAATGTCAGGCTTAGCACTCATACATATCCTGCAGGTGTTATCAAACTGATGCTGGCTTTAGTTAACCTCCCTTGGCTACGCGCCTGTTGGTTGGATTTATTTTATAGGATTTGAAGACAATTACTCACGACTAATCACAGTGAAAATCAACGGTAATGTATAAAAATATGTTTCTCGTGTAACTGCAGAGTGATTCATAAAACAGCCAACTAAAGTTTTAACGGGCTTGATGTTTTCTAAGGACTCGAAATGTAATGCGAGTTTTCACGATCAAAGGCAACTTTCGACCTTGGTGAAATATTGGGACTGTCCCTCACAGCCGTCGCGGAGTTTATACTTGTTAATTTGGCTTTATTTATTAGTCTGATTGAAACACACAGACTATTGTTTTTGCACGGTTTCTTCTTCTTCTTCTTCTTCTTCTTCTTCTTCTTCTTCTTCTTCTCCTGTCTTCTGTCTTCTATGCACTTCCTTGTCCGCAAGATAACTCGAAATCAAATTGCCCTATCTCGTCCATTTTTGGCATCCTGATAGACAGTCATAAGTTCTCGGCCACCTATGTTTTTCAGATTCCTGGATTAGTGGTGTCTGTAGGGGTGTTTTGAAAGTGGGTCACGCCCATATCTCAGGCGTGGTATGACGTATGGACCTGGGACCAACACCAAATGAGTCGACACTCGATGAAGATTCAAAATATGGGTCAAGGTCACGGAGGTCACCTAGGGGTCATTAAGTGCATTTTTCATAATTGCTAGAAATCACATTTTTGACCCCCCTAAAGCATTCCTGACATACACACATGCATTTTTACGTAAAAAAAGTGGGCGTGGAAAAATTTTTTGAAAGTGGGTCACGCCCATATCTGATGTGTGGTATGACATATGGATCTGGGACCATCTCCAAATGAGTCGACACTCGATGGAGATTTAAAATATGGGTCAAGGTCACAAAGGTCACATAGGGGTCATTGAGTGAATTTTTCATAATTGCTGGAAATCACATTTTTGACCCCCTAAAGCATTTCTGACATATGCACATACATTTTTACATTAAAAAAGTGGGCGTGGCCAAACTTTTTGAAAGTGGGTCACGCCCATATCTCAGGCATGGTATGTCATATGGACCTGGGATCAACACCAAATGAGTGGACACTCAGTGTTGATTCAAAATCTGGGTCAAGGTCACGGACGTCACCTAGGGGTCATTGAGTGCATTTTTCCTAATTGCTGGGAATCACATTTTTGGCCCCCTAAAGCATTCCTGATGTACACACGTGCATTTTTAACATTTAAAAAGTGGGCGTGGCCAAAATTTTTAAAAGTGGGTCACACTCATATCTCAAGCGTGGTATGATGAATGGACCTGGGACCAACCCAAAATGAGTCGACAGTAGATGGAGATTCAAAATATGGGTCAAAGTCACGGAGGTCACCTAGGGGTCATTAAGTGCATTTTTCATAATTGCTGGAAATCACATTTTTTTTATCCCCTAAAGTATTCCTGACTTACACACATGCATTTTGACGTGATAAAATGTGGGCGTGGCCAAAATTTCTGAAAGTGGGTCATGCCCATGTCTTAGGCGTGGTATGACGTATGGACCTGGGACCAACACCAAATGAGTCAACACTTGATGGAGATTCAAAATATGGGTCAAGGTCACGGAGATCACCTAGGGGTCATTGAGTGCATTTTCATAGTTGCTGGAAATCACATTTTATAACACCCCCAAAGCATTCCTGACAAAAACACATGCATTTTGACGTAAAAAAGTGGGCGTGGCCAAATTTTTTAAAAGTGAGTCACGATCATATCTCAAGCGTGGTGTGATGAATGGACCTGGAACTAACACCAAATGAGTCGACACTCGATGGAGGTTCAAAATATTAGTCAAGGTGACGGGGGTCACCTAGGGGCCATTGAGTGCATTTTTCATAATTGCTGGAAATCATATTTTTTTAACCCCCCAATGCATTCCTGACGTACACACACGCATTATTACATTAAAAAAAGTGGGCGTGGTCAACATTTTTGAAAGTGGGTCACGTCCATATCTCATGCATGGTATGCCATATGGATCTGGGACCAACCCCAAAAGAGTCGCCAGTCGATGGAGATTCAAAATATGGGTCAAGGTCACGGAGGTCACTTGGGGTCACTGAGTACATTTTTTTCGTAATTGCTGGAAATCACATTTTTTTTATCCCCAAAGCAGTCCCGAAGTCCATACATCAGTTTTTATGGAAAAAAGTGGGCATGACCCAAATTTTTGAAGGTGAGTTATTCTCATATATCAAGCATGGTATGACGAATGGACCTGAAACTAACACCAAACGAGTCAATACTCAATAGAAGTTCAAAATATAGGTCAAGGTCACGGAGGTCACCTAGGGGTCATTGAGGACATTTTTCAAAATTAAGGGAAATCACATTTTCTGACCCTCCTAATGCATTCCCGAAGTTCATACATGCATTTTTACTTGAAAAAAGTGGATGTGGGCAAAATTCTTGAGAGTGGGTCACACTCATATCTCGAGGATGGTATAACACAGAGACATGGGACCTGCACCAAATGAGTCAACACTCCACAGAGGTTCACAATATGAACACGGTCACTGAGCTCGCCCAGGGATAAACTGAGTGCATTTTTTAGTATTGCTGGAAATCACACTTTTGGACACCTAATGCATTCTCTTGACAAACCTTTTGAATGCTGTGCACATAGATGCCTTTTTCTGGTTTCTTAGAAGAATTGTTCTGATTCCTTTATGAATACCTGTAAATACTGTTTACGAAAATCCCTTCCTGATTTGTTTAAAAATATGTTACTCCCGAAAATAACCCTCCATAAATTCTCTTTCTATATAGTTTTTTTCCGATAGATATTTTAACCCTTTTCTTACAAGCTTGAATTTACTGTATGCAGTAAATTATATTTCTCTAGTATTAACATTATTTTCTATTTCTTTGATTTTTTTCTGATGGATTCTTTACTATTCTACTGAAAATTGGCACATATGTAGAGCTTCATTAGAAGTTTCTCACCTGGATCATGGCATTTCTGAAGTTTTTCGTTTTCTGCCAAAACCGTGCAAAATGTTGTCACAATGATGCGTTTTGCCACAATTCTCAAACAAGACCCTGGACGATTTGGCAGGAGCTTTCATAATATTTGTAGCATGACTTACTACATCTGAATGCATAAGCTGTATTACCCACGTTGCTCCCTTTTGGCCTCAAAATTCCGAGCAAAGTGCAATTTTGGAAAAACTGGTCAATTTTCACGTGTGATTTCTCAGCTCTGCGGCCACATTTTTTTCAAAACGTTTTCTATGAGAAGTTTGGGCATTCATCCAAGAATAATTTGGCTGTTATATATTCTATTCAAAGTTTTAACCTTCAACCTGTTTTCGAGCCTTGAATTCGAGTACCCTTAACTTATTCATAAAAATGGCTCATTTTTAGTTCATTTTTCTTCCATTTACAAATGGTATATCGAAAAATGATTTACATGTTCGTATTCACAATTACCTATCGAGCATATTTTCTTTGTACGTTTGGTTGTAAAGTTTAACCATATGCCCATTCTGTTTGCATAAAGATAGATGCTGTCCAAAAAACTCACGCTTTTTCAGAATTTGGTACGCTTAAGTGACAATTTACTTCTTTCCCAATTGATTGAGTGCTGAATGTTTTCAATGGCTACATGCAGCAGTCATAATATGAAAACTTTTGTTTTATATGTGAGTATTAAAAGTTTAACCTTCAGCAGATTTGAGACTCCCATGTGGGTACTGTCTGAATAAGTGTGATTTTCGTAATATTTGAAAATTCTGTTGACATTCAGATTCACAGTTCAAGTCCAAGAAGATTTTCTGTTATAAGGTAGCTGTAAAGTTTAACCCAATCCCTGTTTCAGTTGCATAAAGATAGGTGCCGTCGAAAATAACTCCATTTTTCAGAATTTGGTAAGTTTAAGTCGCAATTTACTCCATTCCTAATTGATTGAGTGCTGAATGTTGTCTATGGGTGCATGCGGCTAGCAAAATATAAAAAGTTTTGTTTTACATGTTATTACTAAAAGTTTAATTCTTGGCAGATTTGAGAGTTCCCAAGTGGGTACTGTTGAAATAATTGTTATTTTCGTAAAGTCAGTCCCTGAATATTGGTAAGCATGCAGTGATCTTTCGGTCCTATATAAAGGTGCAAATATAAAGTTGAACAGTTCATCAGACAGAAATAATGCCAAACTCTGCCGTTGACAGGTAAATAATGAATGGAAATTGTCATTGCATTGAAAATAACGTGGCAACGAACCGTTCCCACGGTTTTCACGCGAGGCGTGGTGTTTTCCATGCGGTCAGAACACTCGATTCCATGCCCAAATGTCGGCCTAGCTTCGTAGAACAAGTTCTGAAAATTGCAAGTCGCTACCTTCAGCGGTCTGCACACATTTCGTGTATGCCTGAAGTGCTATTTTGATGTCTAATATACAAATTTTCATTAATCATTTCCCGTTAAAAACAACTCACCGCCGTTGTCTTCACTTTTAACTTCCGACGATTCTCAAAGGTTTCAAGGTTGCGATGGGATCCCTGAGTGCTGTTCTTAAAGAAGCTACTTCGATTTACAGCCATCTCTCCGTCAGTCACGCTCAGTTGTCACTTTTAAGTGGACCTACCCCAGCGAGAGGGCACCACGAGAGACTGTGCCCATTCTCGCCCTCTTCTTTCGCTCCGGCTTGAAAAAGACCAAATTCAGAAAATTACCTCCTCTCTTCAAAAACGCTATATGTTAGCGAATTCTCCGCGGATTTCCACGAAATTTTCACTCAACATTCACAAATAGTTGCTCCATCGGATGCCTGGAAAGGCGACACGAATTGCGCATTTCCTCAAGTCCAATTCGAAAAGTGCGTATGCGAATGTGCGTGAGGCTGCCACAGGCTACGCGCTGGGTTGTTGGATATTTCAGGCACAGGTCGAGTTGGGCAGAGCTTCTAGAACAAACGTTGAGAATTTCGAGTCGCCACTCCAAAAACTCTCTCCACAATCTACTGTACATGGAACTAAGTGTATACTTTTCATGACCTGCCGACAGTCATTACCACCCTTCTAGTTTTATATCATGTTACTAATAAACGTTTAACCCTTGTCAGATTTGAGACTTCCCTTATGGGTGCATCCACGGTGTCAGGACTCAAGAAATATACTAAACTGTCTAGCGGGCATAGTAGAACACATTCTCAGAATTTCAGGTGGGTGCCTTGGATGGTCTGGTTGCAATTGGCGTATGTCCTTGTTATGCCCACAACGAATAGTCAGGGGGGATATTGTTTTACCCCTGTCTTTCCCGCTATCTTTCTGCATATAGGGTACATTGTTTGCCCGCCTAACCCCTCTTATTACCTCATCTTGACAAAGTCAAGTTGCGCTAATCTCATCGCTCTCCGTCCGTCGTCAGTCCGTCCGTCGTCGCCGTGCGTCAACACCATTTTTTGCTCTTCTCCTCCAAAGCCACTGAGCCAACTCAAGTGAAAGTTTGTGTGAGTGATGGTCCCCAAGGGGCATTGCATTTTTGTTCAACTCAACATGTTCATTCCCATAGGAAGGTAGTGGGGAAAATGCTCCAAAATATTTTTAAAATCTTCTTCTCAAGAACCAGTGTGTACAATGTACAATGACTTGATATTTGCTATGGAACTTTCTTTTGGGGTGTAGAATCAAGTTCTTTTCAAACGAAGTTCATGAAGCAACATTTGGCTTTGTAATGGGTGGGGTAAGATTTTTGACCCCGCCCAAAATTTCTATTTTCTGAACCGATGGTCCGGTATGAACCAAATTTGGTATGTGGTATTATTGGGTCATAAGTACTTGACCCATGCAAAAAAAATAATTCCCGCATCGTAATGGGCATCGAAAAAAGTGCTGAGTCAGCATATTTTCAAAAATTTTAAAAGATCTTTTTCTCCAGAACCGTTCATCAGAATCTTTTGATATTTGTATACTCATATTCATAGGGAGGTCAGATACAAGTTTGTTGAAATAAAGCTCATTGGTTCATATTGGGGCTCCCTACAGGAGCTCGAATTTTTAACATAAGGTTATATGGGGAATATTCTTTAAAAATCTTCTTCTTCAGAACCACCAGTCAGAATCTCTTAATGTTTGGTATGCATCATTATTACGAGGGTCAGATTCAAGATTGTTCAAACCAAGTCCCTAGGTTGATATTTGGGCTTCCTACAGAAGACCAAATTTTTTTTAACTTTGTTCAGTATGGGGGGGGGGGGGGGGGGAGATAATTTAAAAAAAATCTTCTTCAGATTCACCAGTCACGATGCTTTCATATTTGGTATGCAACATCTGGGGTGGGGGGGGGGGTGGGGGGGGGGGTCAGATTGAAGTTACTTCAAATCAGATCCCTAGGTATATATTTGGGCTCGCTATGGTAGCCCAAATTTTTACTTAGTGCAATATGAGGAAATTTCTTTAAAAGTCTTCTTCATATCCACCAGTCGGAATGCTTTCATATTTGGTATACAACATCTCTACGGGGGGGGGGGGGGGGGGGGGGGGGGCAGATTCCAGTTGTTCAATTCGAGTGCCTGGGTTAATGTTTGAGCTCCATATGGGAACCTGAAATTTAACTTAGTACAATATGAGGGAATTTCTTCAAAACTCTTCTTTTTCAAATCCACTAGTCAGAATGCTTTCATATTTGGTATACATCTCTAGGGCCGGGGGGGGGGGGGGGTGGTGTCAGATTCAAGTTTGTTCAAATCGGATCCATAGGTTAATGTTTGGGCTCGCTATGGTATCCTAAATTTTAACTTGATGCAATATGAAGAAATTTCTTTAAAATGTCTCTTCTTCAGATCCAACGGTCAGAATGCTTTCATATTTGGTACACAACATCTCTAGGGAAGTCAGATTCAACTGTGTTCAAATCGAGAGCTTGAGTTAATATTTGGGCTCCCCATGGAGCCGGAATTGACCATTTTGCTGAAGAATTAACAATTTTGTATTCAGTACCCTCTAGAGGTGAGTAAATAAGATTAATCCACAAAAGTTGTATCAAGGGGCTTCATTGGGGAGCTCTACTTTTTACTTTATGATCAACTGAAGAAAAGGCATGATGCCCGGTTTATTTTTGTCACTCCCGAGGTACTCAAGAAATGAGAGTGTAGCCTATGCAGATGGCTTGCTTAATGTACTCTTGGATTCTGTTTAAAATGTGTTCTGTTCAAGATAAGCGCTTCAGGCCCCGTGAGGCCTCTTGAGGTTTTTAAGGTATTACTTTTTTATTTCACAGTATGTTTCTACATTTTCCAGATGTGTGCATACTGTCAGAATTTTGACTTGCCTCAATATTTTACAAAACTACTGGTTGTTAAACTTAGACCATTTTTAGCTCAACTTTGGCGAAGCCAAATTCGAGGTATTGTCATGGCCCGTCGTTCGTCTGTCGCGCCGTACACACGGCTCGGGCTAGAGGCCGTATTTATGAACAGATCTTTACGAAACTTCTTGGGTACCTTTGTTGTCACTGTGAGACGAGAACAAGTGTTTTTGGGCCCGGCCCGAAATTCAAGATGGCCACTGGCAGCCATTCTGTACAAAATTAGGTGCAATCAGATTTTTTGGCGCAGAACTTCCATATGAAAGCCCTGATTTGAATAATTTTTTGTATGAATGTTTAGAACCATGAAATACATCACATATAATACGGGTTTTATTCTCGTGCGTAAATTATGCAAATTAGACTAACTTTGATTTAATTAGTATTACTTCAGCACTGTAAGTGCAAATACCAATACGGCTCGGGCTAGAGGCCGTATTTATGAACCGATCTTCACGAAACTTCTTGGGTACCTTTGTTATCACCGTGGGACGAGAACGAGTGTTTTGGAGTCCGTTCTGAAATTCAAGATGGCCGCTGGCAGCCATTTTGTACAAAATTAGGTGCAATCACATTTTTGGGCAGATCTTCCACGTGAAAGCGCTGATTTGAATAATTTTGTGTGTGAATGTTTAGTACCATGAGATACATCACATATAATACGGGTTTTTTTCTCGTCCATAAATTATGCCAATTAGACTAACTTTGATCTATTTAATGTTACTTTCAGCACTATAACTGCAAATGCCAACACGGCTCGGGCTAGAGACTGTATTTATGAACTGATCTTTACGAAACCTCTTGGGTACCTTTGTTATCACAAGGGACGAGAACGAGTGGTTTTGGGTGCAGTCCGAAATTCAAGATGGCCACCAGCAGCCATTTTGTACTTTAGTTGATGCAATAAGTTTTTTTGTACAGAACTTACGTATGAAAGTTCTGATTTGAATAAATTTTTGTATGAATGTTTAGTACCATGGGATACATCACATATAGTACAGGTTTTTTTTTCTCGAGCAGAAATTCTGCAAATTAGATGAACTTTGATTTATTCATTGCTACAAATACACAGAAAGTGCACGTGTCAATACGACTCGGGCTATAAGCTGTATTTATGAACCGATCTTCACAAAACCTCTTGGGTACCTTTGTTATCACCTTGGGACGAGAACAAGTATTTCTGAGTGCGGTCCAAAATTCAAGATGGCTGCCAGTGGCCATTTTGTACCGAAATTAGGTCCAATCAGTTTTTTGTACACAACTTCTATACGGCACAGGCTAGACGCCGTATTTATGAACCGATCTTTACGAAACTTCTTGTGTACCTTTGTTATCACCGTGGTACGAGAACGAGTGTTTTGGGGTGCGGTCCAAATTTCAAGATAGCCGCCAGCAGCCATTTTGTACCAAATAAGTGCAATCAGTTTTTTGTACAGAATTTCTGTATGAAAGTTCTGATTTGAATAAATTTTTGTAGGAATGTTTAGTACCATGGAATACATCACATATAATACGGGTTTTTTTCTCGTGCAGAAATTATGCAAATTAGATGAACTTTGATTTGTTCGGTCTTACTTATACACAGTAAGTGCATATGTTAATACGGCTCGGCCTAGAGTCTGTATTTATGAACCGATCTTCACAAAACTTCTTGGGGTACCTTTGTTATCACCTTATGGCAGGAATGAGTGTATTTGGGTGCCTTTGGTATCACTGTGCTATGAGAACAAATATTTTTGGGTTCAGTCAGACCCACTCTGGGACTCAAAGATTTCTTTTTATGCCCCCCCCCGACTAAAGTCGGGTGGCATATAGTGATTGAAGTGTGTGTGTGCCCGTCCATGTGTGTGTCCGTGTGTGTGTGTTCCCGAGCCAATAACTCGAAAACTGTTAGGGCCACAGTCATCAGAATTCACACTTCTCTGGTCTAGTTTAGCATCTAACTGTCCCACTAATACTTTACCTATATATTTGTTACAAGTTACGGTCAGCATTTATGTACAGACTGTTACAATACTTTGCATGTACCTTTATCAGGCCATTACCGAGATGTTTGTCATTGCTGTGTCACATACTATACATGTACATGTCTTAAACAAGTTGAGCCACAGTGTCACTGACACTTTCATTGTAGAATTTCACCTGTAGGATACGTGATTTGTTCGGCTAACTTCTCCCCAAGTTTTGAAGCCAGAACCTTTTTTATTATTACAATATTTTAACTGCGTTCACTAATATGAGTAAGGGCAGACATAGCAGAGAACAAAATGAGTAGCATGACCACGGTTGTGGAATAAACCTAGAATCCACTGGGAACTGAAGAAATTTTGCGTTGTTCAATCAGAATTCTGTCTGTGTGAGTTGTCGGTTGAAATTTTAACGGAAAAGCAAAACCATAGACAGAAAAAAATCTGTTACAACAATGTTTTGTACGCTTCTGTCACATTGTCACACTGTACACAAAAGCCAGTCTTGAGATCCAACCAACTTCTTATTAGAAGTATGCCTCATTTAAGACTCTAGATGCCGTTCAATGGCTCAGTCAGGAGAGTAGTGACTAACTGGTTACGGCATTGGACTTTAAAATCGAAAGGTCCAGGGTACGTTCCCCACCAAATGCAACTGCGATTTGTCTTGGATAAGGCACTCAGTCCTGATTACCCCTATTGGGGCATTGCAACATTGTGTACTAAGGCGTACTGCACTTTGATTGGCCAATGCTCACCCTGCTTGTGTGTAGTTAGTATGTTGGGAATTTTGATAGTTGTTGATCGGCGCTCGGCATATCTATTCAGGTACTCTTGCTGACATCGACTGTAAAACTGTCCAGCATGAGATGAACTTTAACCTCTCTGTTGAAAGTGCTGTTAAACTCCAATAAAAATGGTCAGGCAAATATCTCACGCACAGTTAGTGATAATGTCTCATATGCATACTTTCTATCCCCTCCCTTTTGTCTTGACGATAAATAAAAAACAAATCATCTGTCCTGTGCTGTTTGGCATAGTGGTAGCCTGTCACTAGTACTGGCCCAGCTATGTTTTTAGGGAACCTTTGGGTGTGGCCCATTGGGTCACAAAGTTTTTTACACCCCCTAATTTCTGTATAACAGAAATGCATCATAAAGAAATAGCTGTTTTATATTTATATACATAAGAGAATGATGTAAACAATCAAATTAGAGAGAAGTTGCTATAGCTGACACGCATCTACTCTTATCAGCTGTTGCGATCAGAATTAAATTCCATCCAAAATCAAGTTGAAAGAAACCCTTTTTGTGGCAAGAAAATTTGTTTATTATACAGCTCTATCTTACAACACTTGATTAATTGTAGTTAAATAAATAATCCTTCACCCTTCATTGCATTTTTTAATTTTCTTTTTTCCATTCTCAATCATAACTCAAGATCAACAGATCAACAGGGTTCGGGCAAGTGGCTTTCTCAAAACACTTATCACAATTATGAATTAATGAATTGGAATATTTAAATGATATGTCTTTAACCTTCTTTATAGTTCACCGCCCACTTCATACTTCAGAACAAACAACATCGTTTAACTTATGACTGCAGAACCTTTTGCACGCTTCCTGCCATATTCTCGGTCTTTACACAAATGCCATGCTTCAAGATTCCATCATCTTATTTTATGTATGCCTTGTTTAGGGCACTAGATGCTCTAAAGAGTAGTCCTTTAAATGAACTCTTGTGACTTTTAAGGTTTTTATAGCACTATCCCCAATATAGAGTCTATACACCCTTTATCGGCTTGATAACTCAAATACAAATCGTCCTATCTCTATTCATTTTGGCATGCTGGTTGCCAACAACCAGTTTGCACTCATCTATGTTTTTTTCAGCTCATTTGAGGCCTTGTGTGTAATACAGTAGGCTGATTGCCTTAGAGGCTTCTAAATCATAATAAATATTTGCTATCATCACCCAAAAATGACAGATCTGTAGTTGGTGAAGCCATTACTTTAAAATGAATGTATACATGGGACTATACCGACTGAGTTAAGAGTTGTTTGAGGTTCAATATATGGTCCACCTGAAAGAGGTCACCAAGGTCATCAAGTGCATATTATTCAGAATGACTGGGAAATGCATTTTATTACACCTTAATGCATTTCTAAAGTTTATGAATGTATTTCATCACTTAAATTAGTGGGCAGAGCCAAACATGTCCATTTCTGATTCGTGTATCGATCTCGTTGAATGCTGGTCACATATATGCCTTTTCTGGTTTCTTATAAAAACGTGTTCTGATTCCTGTATTAATACCTGTAAATGCTGTTAACGAAAACCCATTTCTGATTTTTTTTAAAAATATATTACTCCAGAAAATAAGCCTCCATAAATTCTCTTTCTGTATAGTTTATTCCTGATACTTTTCACACAGAATTGAATTTACTGGGTGCAGTGCATTCTGTTTCTATAGTTAGTCTGTGTGAAACACACAGACTATTGTTTTTGCACGGTTTCTTTTTCTTTTTTTTTTTCTTCTTCTTTTTTTTTTTTTCTTTTTCTTCTTCTTCTTCTCCTGTCTTCTGTCTTCTCATCACTTTTTTGTCCGCAAGATAACTCGAAAACGATTTGCCCTATCTCGTTGATTTTTGGCATGCTGATAGACAGCCACAAGTTCTCGGCCACCTATGTTTTTCAGATTCCTGGGGTATCAGGGGTGCCTGTAGGGGTGTTTTGAAAGTGGGTCACGCCCATATCTCAGGCGTGGTATGACCTACAGACCTGGGACCAACACCAAATGAGTCGACACTCGATGGAGGTTCAAAATATGGGTCAAGGTCACGGAGGTCATCTAGGGGTCATTGAGTGCATTTTTCAGAATTGCTGGAAATCACATTTTTTGACCCCCTAAAGCATTCCTGACGGACACACATGCATTTTGACGTGATAAAAGTGGGCGTGGCCAAAATTTTTGAAAGTGGGTCACGCCCATATCTCAGGCATGGCATGACGTATGGACCTGGGACCAACACCAAATGAGTCGACACTTGATGGAGATTCAAAATATGGGTCAAGGTCACAGAGGTCACCTAGGGGTCACTGAGTGCATTTTTCAGAAATGCTGGAAATCACATTTTTTGACCCCTAAAGTATTCCTGACGTACACGCATGCATTTTTGCATTAAAAAAAGTGGGCGTGGCCAAAATTTTTGAAAGTGGGTCACTCCCATATCTCAGGCATGGTATGACCAAATGAGTCGATACTCGATGGAGGTTCAAAATATGGGTCAAGGTCACGGAGGTCAACTAGGGGTCATTGAGTGCATTTTTCAGAATTGCTGGAAATCACATTTTTTGACCCCCTAAACTATTTCTGACGTATACACATGCATTTTGACGTGACAAAAAGTGGGCATGGCCAAAATTTTTGAAAGTGGGTCATGCCCATATCTCAGGTGTGGTATGACGTATGGACCTGGGACCAACACCAAATGAGTTGACACTTGATGGAGATTCAAAATATGGGTCAAGGTCACAGAGGTCACCTAGGGGTCATTGAGTGCATTTTTCAGAATTGCTGGAAATCACAGTTTTTGACCCTTAAAGTATTCTTGACATACACACATGCATTTTTACGTAAAAAAAAGTGGGCGTGGCCAAAATTTTGAGCATGGGTCACTCCCATATCTCAGGCATTGTATGACCTACAGACCTGGGACCAACACCAAATGAGGCGATACGCGATGGAGGTTCAAAATATGGGTCAAGGTCACGGAGGTCAACTAGGGGTTATTGAGTGCATTTTTCAGAATTGCTGGAAATCACATTTTTTCAGTATGGGCCAGTAGGCCACAGGGTTTTCACAGCCTCCAATTTCCTGATACAGTAAATTCTCCCCAAGCAATATGATGTTATGTTCACACTGGAGACTATGTAAACACCAGTGGAGTAAGCTGTCAAAATGAAATCTGACCTTGTCATCATTATGGGATGTTAGTTCCTGAAACTAAGTTGAGAGAAACCCTTTGCCTTGCAAGGAAATAAATTGTAAATTATTCAGTTCACTGCTTTTAACCCTCTCCAGACTTCTATGTGGATTGCACATAGTTTATTTCAGGCAGAATAAAGTTAACCCTTTCCATAAAACTGCACTGAATAATTGTTGAAACCTATCTTATTCAGTTCAATGCTTTTAACCCCTCTCAAGACTTCAATGTGGATTGCACATATTTTATTTCAGGCAGAATAAAGTTAACCCTTTCCATAAAACTGCACTGAATAATTGTTGAAACCTATCACAAAACTGTCAGGGTGCCGGTAACAATGCAATACTGGCATGGTCGACTGTACTGTTAACTGTGTTAGTGCTATGACTGTTTAAAACTAATTTGTTAGAGGAGTTCTCATCTCGGCCTCACCGAGAGTGCAGAAACCTTTGGTGTCAAAGTGCCATTAAGAGAATGTCTCTGATTTGTGCCGTTCCATCCCTCCGGAGTGCAAAAGCAGGTACTGTCAGTTGAGAAACTTAATGTTTTTCGCTTTATTTTCTTAACATTTAATTCTATGTGGAATGGGACACCTTTTCAGTGTGCCTTCCAAAGTAAGGGATTCTTAACCCTTTAGCGAACATAACAGCGAAAACCGGTCAACATTATTCACAGAAACGTCTATTCAGTTTTAATTACCTTTTCGTTTTTGCTTGAAAAAACATAGCTTATGACCCTTTATTGGATTGAGCTCATTTTTAAAGGATTATTTATTTATTGGCGTTTAATGTCATATATTTCTGCACAGTGGCTAATCATGACCACGACAGTTTTTTAGGTGGAGGAAGTTGGAGTACCCGGGAAGAACCACCGGGCAACAACGAGCAACTGTCAGATCCCCCACATACTAAATCCACACAAGCAGGGTTAGCATTGGTTGAAGACGGGTGCACAATCGATGTTCAGTACGCTTTAGAACACATCGCCACCATGCACGCATGTGGGCAATGGGGTGAAGTGGCTTGCCCAAGGACAGAGTGAGGACCTCACGCCTTGCAGCCTGCACCTCTGCCAACTGAGCCAATGCGCCCCCATTTAAAGGATTAAAATGGAGTATTTAAAGGGAATATTTTAACCCTCTGAAGATCTTAGTATGGGGGCATTATTCAGAAAGACTGGGAAATGCATTTTATTACACCGTAATGCATTTCTAAAGTTTATGAGTGTATTTCATCACTCAAATTAGTGGGCAAAGACAAAAATATCCATTTCTGATTCGTGTATCAAACCCTTTGAATGCTGGTCACATATATGCCATTTCTGGTTTCTTATAAAAATGTTCTGATTCCTGTATGAATATTTTCTATCCCCTTCCTTTTGTCTTGACGATAACTCAAAAACAAATCATCTGTCCAGGGGGGGGGGGGGGGGGGCGTGGTGGCTGAGTTGGTAGAGGTGCAGGCTGCAAGCCGAGAGGTCCTGGGTTCGAATCCCACCTGCGGCAACCACGTTGTGTCCTTGGGCAAGACAATTCACCCCCATTGCCCACGTGGGGGCACGGCGACGCTGTGTACTGTCGTCTGCACGTCGATAGTGCACCTGTCTTCAACCAATGCTAACCCTGTTGTGTGGAATTAGTATGTTGGGGAACTGACAGTTGCTCGCCGTTGCTTGGTGGTTCTCTCCGGGTACTACGGCTTCCTCCACCCGTAAAACTGTTGTGGTTCTGATTAGCCATTATGCAGAAATATGTGACCTTACACACCAATAAATAAATAAATAATCTGTCCTGGGGCTGTTTGGCATACTGGTAGCCTGTCACAAGTACTGGCCCAGCTATGTTATCAGGTAACCTTTGGGAGTGGTCCATTGGGCCACAGAGTTTTTTATACCCCTTAATTTCTTTGTAACAGAAAAGCATCATAAAGAAATAGCTGTTTATATTTATATACACAAGAGAATAATGTAAACAATCAAATTAGAGAGAAGTTGCTATAGATGACAGCCTGACACATATTTACTCTTATCAGCTGTCAGATCAGAATTAAATTCCATCCCCAAACCATGTTGAAAAAAACGCTTTGAGTGGCAAGAAAATTTGTTTATTATACAGATCTATCTTACAACACTTGATTAATTGTAGTTGAATAAATAACCCTTCACCTTTCATTGCATTTTTAAATTTTTTTTTTATTCTCAATCATAACTCAAGATCAACAGGTTTCGGGCCGAGTGGTAAGCGGCTCTCTTGAAACACTTATCACAATTATGAATTAATGAAATGGAATATTTAAATGGTCTGTCTTTAACCCTCTTCATACTTCACCGCCCTCTTCATACTTCACCGCGAAGATCAAACAACATCATTTAACTTATGACGGTAGAACGTTTTGCACGCTTCCTGCCATATTGCCACTCTTTACGCAAATGCCATGATTCAAGATTCCACCATCTTATTTTATGTATGCCTTTTTTAGGGCACTAGATGCTCTTAAGGGTAGGCCTTTAAACGAGCTCTTGGGGCTTTTAAGTTTTTTATGGCACTATCCCCAATATAGAGTCTATGCACCCTTTGTCGGCTCGATGACTCAAATACGAATCGTCCTATCTCTATTCGTTTTGGCATGCTGGTTACCAACAACCAGTTTGCACTCATCTTTGTTTTTTCAGCTAGTTTGAGGACTTGTGTGTGATACAGTAGGCTGACTGCCTTAGAGGCTTCTAAATCATAATAAATATTTGCTATCATCGTCCAAAAATGACAGATCTGTAGTTGGTGGAGCCATTTCTTTAAAGTAGGTGTATACATGGGACTATACCGACTGATTTAAAAATTGCTGGAGGTTCAATATATGGTCCGCCTGAAAGAGATCACCAAGGTCATCCAGTGCATATTATTCAGAAAGACTGGGGAATGCTTTTCATTACACCTTAATGCATTTCAAAAGTTCATGAACGTATTTCATCAATCAGCTTGGTGGGCAGAGCCAAAAATGTTCACTTCTGATTCATGTATCGAACCCTTTGAATGCTGGTCACATATATGCCTTTTCTGGTTTCTTATAAAAAAATGTTCTGATTGCTGTATGAATATCTGTAAATACTATTGACGAAAATCCATTTCTGATTTGTTTGAAAATAATTTACTCCTGAAAATAAGCCTCCATAAATTCTCCTTCTTTATAGTTTATTCCTGATACTTTAACCCTTTTCACACAGACTTGAATTTACTGGGTGCAGTAAATTCTGTTTCTCTAGTTGAACATTTCATTTACTAATTCAGTTTAAAAAGCACTGAAGTATCCAAATTTCACATTCTCCATCTGTAATCGAAACGACGGCATATAGTTTGAAGTCGAGATAATGGGACAGTTCTTGTTGTAACAGATTGATATTATCAAAAACACATAATGTACAATTTATTTATTGATTGGAGTTTAAGGTCCCATATTTCTGCACAGTGGCTAATCGTAGCATGGGTATAAAGTAAAGTCCAACGAATCGTTTATACCCACGTCGCCGATTTGAACAGAAATTAGCAAATCTCTCCCTTTAGACATTTATACGCTGACCTGACTGAAAGTCAGGGTGAGGTATTGTCATCACTCTTTGTCCATTGTCCGGCGTCCATCGTCCTGCATTCGTCGTCAAGCGTTAAGTTGTATTTGAGTATTCTCCTCCAAAACCACCAGTTTAATTCAAGTGAAAGTTTGGGTGAGTGATGGTCCCGAATGAGCATTATGTTTTTGTTCAAATCAACATGCCCAGCCCCATATGGAGGGGATGAGGGAAAATGCTCCAAAATATTTTTAAAATCTTCTTCTCATGAACCAGTGGGTCCAATGACTTGATATTTGGTATGGAGCTTCCTTTTGAAGTGTGGAATCAAGTTTATTCAAACGATTTTCGTGCAGTAATATGTGCCTTTGTAATGGGAGGGGAAAGATTTTTGACTCCGCCCAAAATTTCTATTCTCTGAAATGATGGTTCGATTTGAACCAGATTTGGTATGTGGTATTAGAGAGTCATAAGTACTTGACTCACGCAAATACAAATTTTCCTGTGTCCCCTTGGAAACCCCAGGAGCTAAAAATACCAATACTTTCAAACGGCTATATTTCCCCAAAACACATTGAATAGAGAACTGTCATTTGGTATGCAGCGTCCTTAGGACCCGTAAAATTGAAAGGTACAAATAAAATGCCATCGGGGGTGGGGGGGGGGGGGGCATCGAAAAAAATGCTGAGTCTCCATATTTGTCAAAACGTAAAAGAAAATTGTTCTCCAGAACCACTGATCATCATCTTTTGATATTTGGTATACAGCATCCATGGGAGGGGGGGGGGGGGGGCACGTTTGTTAAAATGAAGCCCCTTGATTCACATTTGGGCTAAATACAAGAGCCCGAATTTTACTTAAGGCATTAAAGAATCATCTTTAAAAATATCTTCTTCAGCACCACCAATCAGAATCTGTTAATGTTTGGTATACGTCGTTGTTATGAGGGTCAGATTCAAGATTGTTCAAATCTAGTCTACCGGTTGATATTTGGGCTTTATATGGAAGCCCGTATTTTAACTTAGGCAATATGGTGGAAAATGTTTAACAATCTTCTTCTTCAGGTCCACCAGTCAGAAAGTTTTCATATTCGGTATACAACATCTCACGGGGGGGGGGGGGGGGGGGGGAGGGGAGGGGGCAGATTTAAGTTTGTTCAGATCGAGTGCCTGGGTTAATACTTGGGCTCTCTGAGGGAGCCCGAATTTCCGCTTAGTGCAATATGAGGGAATTTCTTTAAAAATCTTCTTCATATTCACCAGTCAGAATGCTTTCATATCTGGTATACAACAACTCTTGAGAGATCAGATTCAAGTTTATTAATCGGGTCCCTGTCACTTCTTGGATTGATATTTGGGCTCCCTGTGGTAGCCCGAATTGGTATACAACATCCCAAGGGGGCTGGGGTGGGGGGTCCGTTACCCGGCCATTTCTAGGCGCAGTATCAACATGTTAGAAGGGCGGGGGGGGGGGGGGATAAAGGACCAATCACTGAAACAACATGTACTTGCCGACAAGCTTTGTGGTCCTTTGCTGCAACGGTGATGGAGGTGCGAAGTGTAGATATTCGTGGAACATCAGATCCTTAGTTGAATAGAATTAGAAATCAAGTCGGCACCCATTCATTCAAGGTTTCTTCATCACATTCATGGGAAGACGTTTTATACACCTCCAAATGAAGAGAATTCCCAGTACAAGGGATATGTCGGTGTTAACCACAGACATCGATGGAACATTCTGTTTTTGTCCCAGAGTACTTGGTTAGTTTCATATTGGCTATGATATCAGTTAAGGTAACTTCATATCAGCCTGAAACCGAAGATCGAAGACTGATGTGGAGTTGCATGGGGTTGTTATCTCAATGAGTTCTGTCAAACAAGATTGAATTGGTTAAATTTCTAGTTGCATTATGGGAAAAATTTGCACTTTGAACTTTAGATATTTCGACATCAGTGTGCAGGGGGTTAAACTGACCAAATGATAACCTCTTTATTTATTAAACCAAAACAAATAATTACAAAATGTTCTCAGATCCGTAACAGTTTTCTGACAGTGAAATTGTTTCCCATTCTTTTCACCAAGTCCGATGTTTCATTTTCTCCAAGATCTAATTCAACTATCCAAACGTCTCCGATTTCCCAATGGGGAAGCCGCAACATTCGGATAGCTACACTTTCTCTTGTCCAACTTCTACGAATATCCGCTTAGGTCTCTGAATCCTACGCTGTAAAAAATATAGGTTCTCTTTAGAACCAAAACTGGTTCCAATCTTGTCCCTCAGATGGAACCAGCTTAGTTTAAACAGTATTAATTTCAAATCAAATAAATTTACCAATATTAGCATTCAGTTTTAACAGAATAATACATGAACTGAAGTAGATTAAGCACTGTAAACTTGGAGCTTATTCAACGCAGTTGCCAAACATTTTTGAAACAAAATGAATATAAATACCTGGTAAAAACAGAACCAAAACTGGTTCGATATGCCAACTGTTCATATCTCCTTTGCTTAATAATGATTTGAGACAATCTCGTATAAGTTCTAAACTTACGGCTGAAACCCCCTCAATTTATGTTTAATTCTGTTAATATTTAATATTAATATTTAATGTAAATTTATTTGATTTGAAATAAATACTGTTTAAACAGAAATGTTTCCATCTCAGGAACAAGATTAGAACCAGTTTTGGTTCTAAAGAGAACCTATATTTTTTGCAGTGTAGTTTACTGCACTCAATTGCCTAGCCAAAAATGATCTGCCACCAAATGAGCTAACGCCAAGACCTGTAACAATCAGTAGTGTAATAATCAACCAGTAGTGTAATATTAAGCAGTAGTGTAATAAAAATTAACCAGTAGTGTAATATTAAGCAGTAGTGTAATAAAATTAAGCCGTAGTGTAATAATCAACCAGTATTGTAATATTAACCAGTAGTGTAATAAAAATTAACCAGTAGTGTAATAATCAACCAGTAGTGTAATACAGATCAACCAGTAGTGTAATACCCAGTAGTGTAATAAACTTAACCAGTAGTGTAATAAACATCCATGAAAACCAACAATTTTTCAACAAAATTTTATGATTTTTGTCGGATGTGCGTATTTTCGGCTCTTTAATGTCACTTTCTGCATTTGTGGATTTATGTAAATTTAAAGTTGGGGGAGCAGGGTGGCTCATTGGTAGACTGTTGGACTTCTATGCTAGAAGTTCTGAGTTCAATCCCCGTCTGGGACGACCCGCGTTGTGTCCTTGGGCAAGGTACTTTATCCCGGTTGCCAACACGGGGGCACGATGACGCCGTGTACTAAGGCGTACTGCACGTCGACGGTCAACATGTCTTCAACCTCTGTAACCCTGCTTGAGCAGAGCTTGAACAGAGTCAGAATGTTGAGGAGCTGACAATTGCTCGTCAATGCTCGGTGGTTCTCTCCGGGTTCTCCGGCTTCCTTCACCCGCAAAACTGTCACGGTCACGATTAGCCATTGTGCTTCAGTATGTGACATTAAACACCAATAAATAAATAAATAAATAAATAAATAAATAAATAAATAAATAAATAAATAAATAAATAAATAAATAAATAAATAAATTGGCCAAGTATTTATAGTAATGCTGTGCCTTTGAGGGACTGCTTACCCCAGACATAAGTTGTGAGGTTCTCTCATACCAGAAAACTTATAGGTGATAAAGTGTGATATTCAAGGGCTAGAATTGTGTGGCTTTTTCAGTCTAGTCGACCGTTTTGAATTCGAAAATTTGTTTTTCTTCTGGGAGTGGTGCACATCATATTCCTTGAGCACAGACACTCTACCATATTTTACGAAGGTGCGGGGGAGGGGGGATAGGGGAGGTGTTCTTACCTAAACCCTGGGCTGCGGTCAGTTATTTTTTTCCATCTTGAAGGAGGAGGCCGGTAAGAGAGTAGAGGGTATCTAAGGCAAGGTGAATAGGGTGGGTGCTTTTGAGGTCCACTGCCATTTCCGTCTGCCATGTCAAGTGATTGTTCTCGATTACCAATGGCAGACAGCTATTTAGATCCTGTGATGATTTACATTTAATGTAAAAAGCTTGAACTCATTGAACATGTAGAAAATATTGTTTCAGCACTCAGCAGAATTCCTTGATGGGTTTTTACCTCTCTTATACTAGTACAACTACCACTACTGGTACTACTAGTACTAATACATCTACCACTATTACCCTTACTTCAGAACCAGTCCAAGGTCGTCGAGAGAGGGAAACCGGTGTAGTGACACCAGGGTCCGTCGTTATTGTGTCCGGCAGATTTTCCCTGATTGCCTAAGAGCAGGATTCTGTTACTTGCGTGTCCTTCACTGCACGTCAGATTTGACGTGCAGTGAAGGGGCCGCGTGTAAGAGAATCCTGCAATCTCGATGTATTGCTAGCGCACGAAGTTACAAACTTCCACTTTCAGTTTTAGAAGCTTTGCAGATAAATAACTACCACTGGATTGAGATTTGCCACATAGAAAGTTAAAACAATGTCTCACCCAGAACTAATAGAATTAGCACTTCTTTAGCAGCCAATGAGATCGATGCTCCTTTACACCGGGTAAACGTTAACTAAAAATCGTATAATGTCAACAATAAGATACCCCCCCCCCCCCCTCACCCCCACCCCGTAAAGGTAGACGCGTAAAGCGGGAGATGGGGTTGCGGGAGACCTTTCGTGATCCGCCAGGGCCGTATTAAATATTATAATTGAAGACAACACGCAGGAGACAGGTCCTTGAATATGATACTTCAGCACCTGTAAGTTACCTTGACAATTTATTCTGTTATCATGGAACCTGACAACTTATGCCTGGAGTAAGAAGTCTCTCAAAAACACAGCATTATCATAAAATAATTGACCAACCTTGAATTTACATGAAGCACAAATGGAGAAAGTGACATTAAATACAAACAAAAAAAATCATACAAATATTTTCCTCTCCGTGTTGAACCCACGAAATGATGGATGACCTGCAGAACGCCTTTAAACGTACGATAAAATGATTACAAATCGATAAGGTGTACCCAAAGTATGTTTTGAGCCACCCAAAAAATTTTTCAAATTTTGTTGAAAAATTGTTGGTTTTCATGGGTGTTTATTACACTACTGGTTAAGTTCATTACATTACTGGTTAAGTTCATTACGCTACTGGTTATTACACTACTGGTTGATTTGTATTACACTACTGGTTGATTATTACACTACTGGGTAATTTTTAGTACACTACTGGTTAATATTATTTATTTATTTATTGGTGTTTAAGGTCACATATTTAGGCACAATGGCTAATCATGACCGTGACAGTTTTACGGGTGGAGGAAGCCGGAGTACCCGGAGAGAACCACCGAGCAACGGCGAGCAACTGTCAGCTCCCCAACATACCAACTCCACACAAGCAGGGTTAGCATTGGTTGAAGACACGTGCACCATCGACGTGCAGTACGCCTTATACACAACGTCACCGTGCCCCCACGTGGGCAATGGGGGTGAAGTGTCTTGCACAAGGACACAACGCGGTTGCCGCAGGTGGGATTCGAACCGAGGACCTCTCGGCTTGCAGCCTGCACCTCTACCAACTGAGCCACCGCGCCCCCCACTGGTTAATATTACACTACTAGTTGATTATTACACTACTGATTGTTACAACCCCCTAAAAGGCTGTAATTTACTTATAGTCCAGGCACATTAGACATAAAAATGAGAAAGTAAGGAAAAAAATCGGAGAAAGCTGATTTTTTTATATGTTTCCGGGACACACATTGCGGATAAAGTGTGAAAAGTCCCCGCGAATCCGATTTGAGCTTTTTTAGTTATAGCGTTTTTTTGATGAAAAAAAAAATTTGAAAAAAAAAATTCGACCCAGCTCCATATTTCTCATTCTTATTCGCCTTAGTAGGGTGAGAATCATAAATATCGTACTGAATTATATTGAGAATACATATCCCCAACAGAAAATGCCAACTTTGTACCAATCCTCACAGTCAATGGTGAAATATTCACGAAAATGTACAAAATTACGAAAACAAATTTATTGTTTTCATACACACAACGGTACACAACGTCCATTAAATCAAATCTACGACTACTTTGGGAGTTAAATTATATATCAAAAATTGCAGAAAAGCAGTGGCTTTATAATGATATATAACAATAGTCATTTATTCCATAATGAACTGGTGAAACGTGTGAAATATTAACCATACCCCCTAAACTCAAATTCAAACGGCATCGACTTTTCTCATTCAAATACCGTATTATAGCATCATTGTTTCAATTTCCATGTTCGATTAAATCACATAATGTGGTGTTCGCCTACACTCAAGATGCATTGGCATGTAATGTGTGCACGCCCTTGATGTGTACTCATAAACAAAGCAGTGGAGATTGTGTCTTCGTCAGATAAGTTGACAAAAGTTTTCGTTAGACTCGGCGGCTTCCATATGATTATGTCATATTTAGGGGCAATTGGTTCGATCATGACTGGTAGCGGCTTGGATGAACTTTGGGGGACTGTTTATGCTGGTGGGTCAATCCATCATTTGATCAGTGGTCATGCATATTCAAGAGCAGTTCGTGCCCATTTGCTAACACAAATTGCCATTACAAAACTTGTGTTTGAAGAAAGCCGAACACTAGATAACATAGACTGCACAGAAGTCAATGAAATATTCTGTGGACTTGCCAGAGTTGACTGTACAACAGCTGACGCTGTCAATCAAGAAAGTGTCAACCATCTACTGTCAAAATTACACGAACTGCTCCAGAATGCGTCCATAGGACGCACAGGAAAGCTTTGGGTACAATACTACGAGCAAATAGGTCTTCTCCAGTTGTTCTTGAGAGCAGAGCGCACAGGCGACTGGGAACTCCACACATATTGTGTTCGCAATATGATTCCAGTATTTCACGCAGGTGGTCATTTTGCATACGCAAAAAGTTCTCATCTCTATTTGCAGCAGATGAATGAGCTAACAGAAATAATGCAACAGGATGATTTGAAGTTGTTCACCGAGAAAGGTTACTTTACCATAAGGCGCTCAGATAAATTCTGGGACGGGATATATTCTGATCAGACCATAGAGCAGTGTTTAATGAGAATGTTCAAGCTCCCTGGTGGTCTCACACATGGCAGGGGAATAACCGATAGCACTGTTGCGAAATGGGTACATGGACTACCTCTTTGCCTTCCGATATGTAATGCTCTCGAAAATTTTGTTCATGTTCACACTGGTCATGGCGAACAACATCGGGATCTCCGTCAAAGTTCACAATTGACTGATGCCAATGATATCACCAAATTATTGAACTGGCTCAGAGTGCATTCCCCCTTTCAGAATAGAGATCCACTACAATTAGTCTCTATAGCGACCGGGCTTGTGGCCGACGAAACTGTGAACTGTGACCAAGTTCGCAAAACTGGTGAATGATGCGTATCGAATGTTGTAAGCAAAACGTTCAACAGCATCAAACTACGACGTGTTGACACTGTGAAGTCTTTCGCATCGATGGCAAATAGCATCAAAGTCCGTGGAAGTAAGGTAGTGATTGACCCCACAATTCTGTTCAACCGCATCACATGTGTTATTCAGTCACAAGCAGAGATGGAAGAGTATCTCAAATATGAACTCGCCCCGAAACCACCAGCATTGTTTGATTCTGCTGGAAGGAGGAAGACACAGAAAAGCACGCTCGGTAAGATCCTCAAAACATACGGTTCCGAGCAAACTAAAATCCCAGAACATTCTCTGTTTGTTGTAGATGGTGGATTTTTATTGAGGGCAGTTGTATGGCCTAAACAGTCGTCATATAAGGACATATGTACATCATATTCCAATTATTTAGTGAGACATTTTGGGGCGAACGTCGTGGTTGTTTTTGATGGTTATGCTTGTACAATGTCGACAAAGGGCATGGAACAAGCCCGTAGATCTAAAGACAGGTATTCCATTGATATCAATATCTCACCCGAGTTACCAGCCACCACACCCCAATCCGATTTCCTTGCAAATGCCAAGAACAAAACCCAACTGATCGATCTTCTAATGCAGGAGCTATCTGCTATCAATATTCAGTCCAAGCAGGCCGAGGCTGATGCTGATGTACTGATAGCCGAAACTGCACTTGACATCGCTCAAGATGACAACAATGTTGTCGTTGTGGGAACAGACACAGACTTGTTAGTCATTCTTACCTCTCGAGTTCAACCGGGATGTAATATTCACATGATGTATTCCATTACCCCAAACTTACTAGTTTCAGTTAGTGAAATAGCAACCAAAATGGGTGACCATAGAAGCAACCTCCTTGTAGCACATTCTATAAGTGGTTGTGACACTACTTCTGCACTCTTTCGAGTTGGTAAGAAGAAAGTATTCAGTACAATTGTCTCCGATGTTACTAGCGACTCACAACAGTATGTCAACACAATTTTGGCGGATGACAGTACACCAAGTGCAGTAGCCGCTGCCGGGGAACAACTTCTCCTGATCTTATACGGGAGTAAAACTGTTTCCTCTCTCGACCAATATAGATATGTCACTTACAAGCGTTATGTAGCAAAATCTAAACTGAATAAACCCATCGACCTAGCCTCACTCCCACCAAGCAGCGATGCTGAACAACAACATGTCTACAGATGTTATCTCCAGGTCCAACAATGGCTGGGCACTTCGCTTCCTCCGACGGATTGGGGGTGGTCGCTAGACAATGGACTTCTTGTACCGACTGCAGCCACAAAGCCATGTGCCCCCGATAACCTACTGAATCTGATCAGTTGTGGTTGCAAGAGTGCTTGTACAAAAAGGTGTGGGTGTAAGAAGGCAGGACTCTCTTGCTCAGGTTTGTGTAATTGCAGTTCGGATTCTTGTAACAACCACAGAAACACTGTCCTGTCGGAAATTTCTGAGTTCGATGAATAATATGTATATAGGTCATGTCATTTCTGTATATAGCGTTGATAATAGTCAATGTAACTTAATCCATGTTGATTGATTTGTACATTCTGTAAACATTATTTATTGATCTAATGCTGCCAGACACAGACGTGTATGTTCGGTCCCAAGCCCGAAAATAGTTGAGTTCTCATGCTGACGAATTTTATGCCAAAAGGGGAACTCGGCCAGAAGCAGAGGGGGTCTTCCATAATGTCTATTTTGTAAGCAATGATAAAAGTCTTCAAATGGTGGTGGATTTTTTATCGTCTGTCCAACTAACATCCCGTTCTGTACTACGACCCTTTGGGCAAAACCGTTAGGAAAATCGTCATTTTTTGCGTAAATCCGATACTTTTTTGTGAATTTTCAATAATTTCTCGCAGAAATTGTCACAGAATGCACATTTTCCTCTAGGTAAATGTATATTAGACATTATGTAGCTCGAAATACGCGTAAACAAAAAATACAGTTGGATCAATTCGAGGTTACAAAGTTCGTGCGATTTTTTTTTATTTTTTTCAAACGCGTTTTTTTTTTTTTATTCTTTTCAAACGCGTTTTCGAAAAAAGGCTGTAGAAAAAAAAGCTCAACTGGGATTTTAGAGGACTTTTGTCTAATCGTTCAGTGACATATACTCGACATTCCCTGAAAAAAATCAGCTTTCTCCGATTTTTTTCCCTAGTGAAACCTAATGTTCTTGGGCTATCAGCGAGTATTGGTAATTTGTCCCCTGAGTTCCAATTTATTCCATGTGCCAGTAGGCATATAGAACACATTGGAACTCAGTGGACGAATTACAAAAGTATTGGAATTATAAATGTTGATTCGTAATTGTCAACAAGTAGCCCCGGTTTTTATTGTGAGATTACCCGTGAATCGTATGGCTTAGCATTCGATGCAACTGAAACATTTTACTATAAAAAAGGTCCATAGTTCCAGCTTTTAAACACACGAATCTCAATTAATGGAAGATCCGTGCATACAACTGCTTGAATTTTAATTGTATATCGCCTCTGCCAAGCAGGAATTCCACCAGGCAAAGTCTTGGGACCGAGCTACTGGACTAAAAACTGTAAAGTTTTACGGAAGGCGGCTCTGACGGGAGATCCCCCCCAACTCCCACAAGAACCATCCAAAAAAACCAAAAAAAAACCCCAAAAACTAAACTTGGCTTCAAGCTAATCTCTTATGCCAGGTAATGCCATTTTTCCTAATTGCGTTCGGCAAATAACGGCGAACGATTGCTGTGTAAATAAATTGGTTGCGCCTGGTAACACATAAAGGGGGCAACTCTATCTTGGTTCCTATTGGTCAAGATCGTGTTTCAGCAACCGAGGTTGAAGCCATACATGCCGAGTTTGAAAATGGATAATTATGGGAAACAAATCACATCTAATAAATAATAATTAATACTAATGGTCCGGGTCTATACCGAAGACCGTCTTGGCCTCTATGTTATGTTAAACTTGCGTTGGGCCAGCGTTATTTGGGTTAGGCCGCCAAATTTTTTTTAATTTTTTTTTTTTTTTTTTGGGGGGGGGGGGGCGGTATTTGGTGCGCAGATAGGAGACAACATGAAGCATCATTAATGTTCACTGAACTGTCTGCTAAACTACACAAACGATGCATCCAGTAGAGTGTTTGGAAACTGCGAAGCATTTCCTTCGACAATGGTCGAACTTGCAACTTCAGCATGAAAGCCTGGAGCCCTAATTAAATTGAAAGCTTCTCTCCGCTGTTTTCTTGATGTGGATGCTTATACTTATATACACTTTAATAATTTACAGCAGTGGTGACCATAACTACGGCGTAGCCAGGGGGAGTGGCTTGGGAGACTCCCTTTGCGTCAACTAATAAAATTACAAATGACATACCACGTTTACTGAAAACTGGCGTTAATTGGAGCCTCAGGCTCAAAATGACACCCAGTTGCGCCATATATGCCCCCTCCGCCCACCCAGGGAAAAGTTTTGAACACTATCACCTTGGCCTACTAACGCGAGAGGAAAACCACATCCATACTTTCTCCCAACTCAAGATTTGAATCCTCGTAATATGCATGCGGAATGACAATGCCCACCCCCCCCCCCCCCACACCCCCACCTCCAAACAAAAATCCCGGCATCTACCTTTATATAGATTCATGGTTACGTGCAGTAGTGGCGCTGAGGGTGGGAAGGGGGCTGGGTGGTTACCGTATCCTATCCCGAATGTCTGTTCCTCCTGTTTTTGTAGGCTTGTAGGTGATTATCCTATAGCCTCTAGCCTCCTTGTCAGGCAGCACAAGCCCTCATGTCGCGAAAATCCTGGCACTACCACTGACCGCCTATGCGCCTATAGGCCATGTGTGTTGGACGGGAACTTGGAGTGTGGAGGAAATGATGATATACTTCCTCCTTCAGTTCCAGGTTGAAGGGAATCTTCATCATTTGCACTGAATTTGTAAAAGAAAAGTATCGAGCTGAAAATAAGTAATGTTTCTACAGAACCTTTCACACTACTGCATCGCAGCGATCGCTATGAACACATTTCAACGATTTTCGCAGACCTCAAATGTTACGCCTTCATGACGTAAAGCCTGGTTGAATTGGGATGAACTCACGAGACGCGATAAGATTTTTTTGATCGATTCTGGGATTTTTCAAAAGCGATCAAAGTTGCAGTTTTTGAACTTGTAGATCAATCATTTAGATTCAGAATATTCCTCCAAGAGCCGTTAACCCTTTACCCAACGTAACGGTCAAAACCGGCCAGCGCTATTCTCAAAACTCGACAATTAATGTTCATTATTTTTTTTATTTTTTGTCTCAAAAACATAGGTTGTGACCCCTCGTTGGAACGAGCTCAACGAGATCGTTCCAACGAAGGGTCATAACCAATGTTTTTGAGACAAAAAATGAAAAAAAATAGTTGTTCAAGAATTGTTTTTGCAAGTGTCGTCTGCTTTTCATGTTTGATAAAAGGTTAAATATGACAATCAACAATCGAAAACATTGGGGCGCGGTGGTTCAGTTGGTAGAGGTACAGGCTGCAAGCCGAGAGGTCCTCGGTTCGAATCCCACCTGCGGCAACCGTGTTGTGTCCTTGGGCAAGACACTTCACCCCCATTTCCCACGTGGGGGCACGGTGACGTTGTGTACTAAGGCGTACTGCACGTCGATGGTGCACCTCTCTTCAACCAATGCTAACCCTGCTTGTGTGGAGTTAGTATGTTGGGGAGCTGACAGTTGCTCGCCGTTGCTCGGTGGTTCTCTCCGGGTACTCCGGCTTCCCCCACCCGTAAAACTGTCACGGTCATGGTAAGCCATTGTGCAGAAATATGTGACATTAAACACCAATAAATAAATAAATAAATCGAAAACATTCCACGGAGGATGAAATTATTCTGTAAATATACAAAAATACGAAGTACTCTGAAACAAAACTCAACACAATTGGAGAGGGCATTTTTGGAATATTTCCCTGCGAATGTGGCGTTGTTCAACAATTGACATAACATCGTTTTTTCAAGACATTACCGCGTAATTTGGGATAAAATTATTACCTGACCAGTGATTCAATTGAATATTTCATCGTCTGCACAGGGTCTCAAACCACAGTGAATGCGACTTTGGAAAAAGAATGTTTTGGAACTTTGGTCTTCATTGAGCCCCCTTTAAAGATCATCAAACAACTGCTAAATGGAAGGACGTCCTCAGCACAGGGGAATCGCGAACATCTTGTTGGGGATGGGGTGGGGGTGGCGGTGGAGGGTGGGGGGGGGGGGGGGTTGTTTGGGGGAGGAGTCAAACTTTGCCTATGAATTTTTTTTTCTCAAAATAAAACAATAAATTTACACTACTGACGAATGTCCTGAAAATTGCAAAAATTAAAAAAATACGCTCACCTTCACATGATTTTTGTTCTTCTGAAAACACCATTTGCTTTCACGACAGCAGCTGAATTTCCTATTTCCGAAGGAGTGGCAGCCGTCTCTCCCGTTCTATGCCCCTACCTACGGTTCTCATAAAAAAGATGAAAGTACATCCCGTCCCCCATCTAGGGGAAAACTGTCTGGAACGAACCCTTCGAGTGAAAGGGGCCTGCGCGAATTCGAGCATACGAAGACGATGGAGGGGAAGCAACTCTACTTTTTCCGGTTCATCAATGGCATCACAAAACTAAATATTTTCCCTCAGGCCACCATTATAACGTTGAGGCGAAAAAAAATATGATCGCATAACTTCAATTTTGGCATTCAAATATCTTTGTCAAGTATTGCCCTTCAGACAACTTTTTCAGACCCGAAAACAGGATTTCATGCAACAAATAAGAGAGACAAAATGACACGAAGGGAAGTACCGGTCACGTACACATATTTTTCAGGGAATACCCGGGGGTGGGGGGGGGGGGGGGGGGGGGGTGTCAGGAAAAAAAATTACGGATGGAAATTTTAACATTTAAAATTTTTGGGGCCCACCACCCCCGGAATGCAAATTTTTGCCAGTCATGTCTTGGATACCCACCCCTCCTGCACAGTGTTTCCTCAAAGACAATTGAGGACCCACCCCCAATTTATAAAATCTGTTTAACGATGTATTCAAATTACCTAAATAAAAAAAAAATAAAATAAATAAATACTTTTCCCAAACATGAAAGGTGCCGCAAACCAACTTGCCCGATATCCCAGCCCTGCTCTTGGGCTTCTAAGGCAACCCTGGCCACAGATGGCCCCAAAACAATCTCTTTGCATATAAAGCCACAACGGAAATACAGCATCAGACCCCCAAGTAACCACTGGAACCCGCATCCACCAACTGAATTGCAGATATACACCCATTCATGTTCCAAGCAACACAACCCCTACCTCGATGTACAACATGTCTATGGTGTTCAGACACCATTCGAATCCTACCACCAAGAAGCCCTGCCCAAAATATATTGTTCCAACCTGGATATCTTCAACTGTCCACAAGAAATAGTTGTTTTTCATTTCATTACTTTTCGGTTAAATGTTTAGTTTGTACAGCTGGTCAGAGAAAGACCTAATACTGAAGTTCTTTGACCCATGCCAGGGTGGCTTGTCTGAGATGAATTGCCTCTTATTTATTTTTTTATGTTAGTGTCACTAGAATCATATTTACCTTGAAATTATATACGTTTTCCACAATCAAGATTTTTATTCTGTCAATCTTTCCAATTATTCCATACATGGAAGCACACTAGACCAATGGCATGGGGCACCCTGAGGCTTACAGAAGAATCAAATAATAGGAGCTACAAAGCACTAATAAGAGGCAGACTGCCTTAGTAGAAATATAAAGGAGTGAAAATCATGACCAAATAGCTGGGAATCACTTTTTTGTTTTGCAAATTTTTTCCAGACCCAGAACAGGACCCATATAATAATGAAGTGTAAAACATGGGGACACAATTCTAACATAGAGCCCCAACACATTATCAATGCTCTATTCTGTTCTAAGTTATGAATCTAAGCACTTGAATTCACTTTGGTTGTAATTACTTGTCTGTAACATGATATTTGGCAAAAAATTGCATGACACCGGCAAAAACCCGGACCTTGTATCCTAGCATTTTTTGCGACCCCCCCCCCCCCCCCCCCCCCCCTTGGAATTCCCTACAAAAACACACAAAAAGTAAATTGTATTTTTTAGGTCCAAAAGTCATCAAATCACCCTCTTTTTTATCAGGAATATTCAACAATAATGCAAGATGTCAATAGAATGTTTCAAATGTTTATTGAAACAATATATCTTCCCAAGGCTATTTATTTTTAGAGAGTGCATCATTTCCGAGTGCAACATTTCAAGGCGGCTAACTAACTTTAATTCAAATATTTAGTTCAGCGATACCCAATGGCCTCATGATAATGACGTGCAGCCCGGTGGTTTCGAATGTGCTGTCTTTAAAAAGATAAAATCAAACACATTTCTTTCGACATTTTCTTTTTTTATCAATCGGTCCATTCGCACTACCCCTATTCTCTCGCCATCCCATATGAAGAATATATTGTTACTTTGCACTGACAGGAGTTCTCGAAGAATACACAAATCGGTTTACATGCAAGGTGTCGTTAAAATCCGGAATTGTGGACCATATAAGCCTACTGCCTGCTGTCTAAAATAGGCCCCGGTGGTCCATTTTATAGACTGGTTGGTCTGATTTCCATAGAATATCCAGTCTAAGCGTGTCATAGATATGGAATGCACTTGTGAAGACAAAGAGATTGTCATTTGGTTATGACAACTGAATCCTCGTCCTTGTATGTGCAATGCTCATACTCCTCCAGTCTAAGTTAAACACTTTGACCAAGGTTGTCCTTGACCACAAATATTCCAGTGGCTCTAAGATCTAACATTTAAAACTCAAGTTATCGTATTCCCGATCTTATCTTGTGATGTGAGGCACACTATACACACACAAAAGAAGCCCGTAGCCTTATTTCTGTTGCTGTATGGTTTCATGACACATATCCAGAACCTGGCCTTCGTCGAGATGGTTCATGCTGCAGTGACAGAATTCAACTAGTGGATGCATGTAGCTTTCACGACACCTCTAATGATATGCTACTCTCAAAACTTTGTTTAATGTTCGAGAACTCACACCGGTAGAGTCGTGACCAGCAAGGCCATTCAGAGGTGCATACCAGCAGCATCCAGTACACCATCAATCAATGGCTTTTAAATAGTGGATATCTGGTCCACCAACTAGATACCCATGGATGTCCCTCTCTCATCTGAAGCATGTGTGCCTTCCACTATGGACAATCATCCCTCAACTGATGAATCTACCGACATAGATATCGCTACATCAACTGTAACGTCTAAATATGCAGATACGTTATTTTTTTGGGTGGGAGGAGGCAGGAGGGTTAAACATGCCATCGCGCGGAACCTATTGCAGGACGAACACACTGTAGGAATCATATATTTTGTCTTCACTTTTAGGGAGTTGGGTGGGGGGATGGGAGGGGTTAGTAAATACCACGTCCGGTTTCTATGCCAATGCCTGTGTAACTCACCATAGTAAACCTGCTTCACATTGATTTCATGAACCCAATACTGCCTTCGTTTTGCCATCAGCGAAGAACTATTGAAAGGAATGGCTGACTTGCTGACAAAAATGTAATATTTTTGTGATGAAAATGGTGATTGAGCTGTACTTACAATTTTTATCGTCGTATTAGGCTTCTATCAACTCTTGGGGTGCAGCCTTTCACGTCCGCATTCAGTGACGTCTGAGAAGTAAGAGAGTGATTCACCCCTTTCTGCCAACCGCGTGGCACCACACAGCCACGTGCCTTCCAGGAATCCTACACTACACGTTCCAGAACACAGGCGAAATTACTCCACCTCGAATTGGAACTCGAATGATACCTTACGAATAATATGCCAATTCTACAACACTCTCCCCCGTTTTATTTGAAAAAAGCCCTAGGTCATGATGCCCAGGAAATACCACAATGGGGACTCCAGACAACCAGGAATTACTTCAAGCAACCCAGAATAGAGAGTGGATATTAACTTCGCGAATTTTCTTTAGGCATCCCCTTAAGACAAATGGGGTGACCTAAAAATATAAACTGTGGGAAGGATCTAAGATCCCTAAATTCCCCCACACCCCAGTTTGAGAACTGACATCCCCTCCATGGCTGGAAAAACCCAGCTGTTGAGAATAGTGAGTTGAAATCCAGGACATGGATAGTCATGTCATATTGACTGTGCTCTTCCAGTCACCTGGCCAATTGACCCTGCGGCTCACAGAACCTCATCAGCCAGCGTAGACGACTGTGATCCATCCTGACTACAAATGGTCGCCTAATAGATAGTGTCTAAACTGCCTTGTAAACCGTACCACTGCCAACAGTTCTTTTCTTGTCGTACAGTACCAAGTTTGTTGCGGTGTCAAAACAAAACTACCGTATGCTACGACGAGTTCGCTTCATCCTTGAATCTGTGACAGGTCAGCTCCGATCGGGAAATTTGACGCGTCTGTGTCTAAAACAAAAATATCCGTTCGATTTGGAATGGCCAATAGGGGTGGGGATACCAGGAATTCCTTGAGGGCCTCAGACGCTACCTATTGATCCTCAGTTCACTCAAGCATAGCTTTTCCAGTGATGGCAGAAAGTGGTCTGGTCAATTCTGCGTAATCTGGTATAAAGGCCCGATGGTAATTCCCAAGGCCACAAAAGCTCTCCACCTACCGAGGTGTAGTGGGAATGGGCCAAGTCTTAACAACCTCCATGGACTCCTCATTCATTTGGATACCATTCCTACTAATTATTCGCCCCAAGAACTCAATGCGCCGTTGGGAAAACTCGCACCTCTTGGGTTTCAGTTTGAGGTCATATTGCCGAAATCTTTGAAGTGATCGTAAGAGGTAAATTCTGGCAATATGAAGGCACGTCTGTACTTGTTTGGTCGGCTGGGGAAGGTGTAGTCCCCAATTTCAAGGACGGCATTCAAATTAGTTGATTTCGCATAAAGTCAGCGCCAGTTCCAAAAGAAAGAATTAATTAGCATAAATGCATTGTAAGAGGAACAAATACCGAAAAATATATCTCTCAAAAGATAATGGAAATACGTGTGCCTTTGCACGTTGTTCGGACACTCACAATTGACTATTCAGTTGAAACCTTGAAGTCTCGTCACAATTAGCCCAGAAAATGCCTGTTAGTTAATGCGCTTCTTACTGCAGAAGAATGAAGTAGTCAGAAATACACAAGAGCATTTGCACTGCGCAAAGCAAAATATAATGAGCTATTAGCGAGGTCGGCAGTGAAATCACGAACTGAACCGATCAAACAAAAATAAACTATTGAGACTATAGTGTGTGGGAGTGAATTAGTACTAAATCACTGTGGGGGTAGATATGTCACTTAGTAATCATTTGGAGTTTCAGAGAACAAAACATAAGACACTTGCAAACTTCCATCACATGGATCACCTGGTTGCACCCGGTGGTACATGTGATGAAAGTTTGCGTTTCTTGTGCTGTTATGAACAATTATAAATAATGTTCGAGTGGATAATATACGACGCTGCGATTAAGTAGTAAATCATTTCCTTCATTCTATTTTGGTGATGACAGAGAGAAACACATTCAGGAAGAGAACAGATAAGGAATGACTACTAGATATAAGATTTCGAAGTTTTTGGTTGTTGTCTGTATCAATACAGACTACGTAATTTATTGGAGAAAAAATGACCAGATACCTTGTTGTATCAAATCAAAACAAATCATATCTTGACGATTGTCATTCTGTGTACTCAATATTATTTTATCAATGGATTAAGCCTAAAGAAATTCTTCAGATCCTACAAAAGGAAACGTGCATGTTCTGTTACCACAGTTTCCGATCAATGGCAAGGGGCATGATGGTTCCAGCATGGCTCGTTCCTACAAAGAGCGTAAGTGCTAAGACGCCAATCAGCGCGTTTCTTCCATACAAAGGGAAACATGTCTGCTAGATTACCACAGTATTATGTCCTTAAGCATGAGACTCAATCCAAAATTCCAGAATGCACGCACACTGGCGAGTTGAGCTAAGGCTCTATGCACGTTGATACAGTTGAAACTAGAAGTCCAGTCACAATTAGCGCACAAACTTCTCGTTAGTTAATGCGCTCCTTACTGCAGAAGAATGAAGCAGTGCGAAAACACAAGAACCTTTTCGCTGTGCAAGGCAAAATATAATGCGCTATTAGCGAGGTCGGTAGTGAAATCACGAACTACACCGATCAAGCAGAAAACAGAAAGAAAATATTGAGACTACATTATGTTGCGGTGGATTACCACTAAAGAGCTGTGGGATAGAGTTTTTACTCAGTAATTATTTACAATTCCCGAGGACAAGACACAGGAAGCACTTGCAAACTTTCATCACATGGACCACCGAGTTGCACCTGGTGGTCTATGTGATGAAAGTTTGTAAGTTTTTACCGTTCTGTTATGAACAAATATAAATATTTTTCGAGGGGAAAATATATAGCGCTGCGATTAAATAGTAATTCACTCTCTTCATTCTGTAAATGCAGTCGAATTTTAATATCTGTTTCCGTCATTACATGTACATGTATCCCAGTAAAGGTTAGGAATGATGTTAATGACCTCTATTTACTAGTATAGAATTGTTGGGCTCACTGTTTTTCCACAGGAATTAAGTTGTGCTAATGTGGCAGTGAGTACGTGATAGGAACAGAAAGTGCATTTACTCAGCGCGCTACTACTTCACAATTGTGCACAATACATTGACAGGACTTCCAGTTTCAACTATATTACATATATCTTCAACCGATGTTATCCTTTTGTTGGGTTAGTAAGTTGGAGAGTTCGACAGTTAGGGAGGGGAGGGGATGTTATGATTAACTAAATGTGCTTGTCTGAGACAAAGGTTAGTTTAGAGCGTCCACAAAATTGTAAATTAAATCATTTCAGAAACTTTGCGAGAGATATATTAGGCTACCAAACAAACAATAAATTATTGTTGGCCAGCCGATTGAAAAATGAGCAGAATTAATGTGATGTGTATAAAATTTACCGAAATGAGCTCCGTTCACTGTTAAGTCCTTTGAGATCTGAAACTAATGGTACATATTAAAAAACAAGCCAATGGAATTCTTTCAATCAATCAATTTGTTTTGTCCTATCGCATGAGAGAATGAGTCATTTACTTTATCTCATTGTGTATGCTCATTTGTGACATCGTTTTTTTGATCTGTGAAACGCTTGGTGTTAATTGTAGTACAAACAGTATATCCTGAATAGTGTAACTGCCTTTGCCTATGTTGTTCTGTCACCTTGGGTATATTCAAAAGCATCAGTTGACCATCTTAGCCAAATGAACTCCCATGTGTTTTCTCAATAACCAGGTACTTTGAACCAGGACGTTTCTTGACATACGCTGTCCCAAAAGATAATAAAATTCTTGGAATGATTTATCTAGAATGATTCAACAATCTCTGGTACAAAAGGCGTGGAGCTGATGGAGATAATATATCTTGATAACACATATGCCTCTTGTTGTATCAAATGAAAACAAATTTCAACTGACATTCTGTGCAATCATTATAGTGTCACTAAAGCGAGAGTTCACTTTATATTCCTTGCAGTTTGAAGTTACTGACTTCTGTAGTCATAAATGCAGTTAGCGATTGGCCCATTAGTTAGTACACTCTAAAATAAGCTGGGTCAAATAGACAGAACGCAATGTGTGTTTGAATCGGTGGGTGTTTTACCATAACGAGTTGGATTGGCGTAGTAAATATTTCGCGAGAGCCGAAATTAGAGTCATGTTAGAGTTATGTAAAACACCCACCGATTCAAACACTCATCGCGTTCTGTGTTTATTACACATCCCACACATTAAAATTCATTTAAATGAACAAATTTTAATTCCGATGTTTAAACCCAAAGGTGAAAAGTCCATTTGTTTAGTTTGAAGTTGTACTGATCAAATGGATCGATAAACAAGAAGGACGCCAACGCCCTATAGCTCACCAACATTCCTCTTTGATAGTAACTTTGGAAAACACACGAACTGTATCAAACAGGCTAATAACATGCGACAAAGCTGACCTAAATACAACCTCTTAAAAGTAAACTGACATAAACACTAAGTTAAACATGAGTAGGGAGAAAAGGAGAGTCCACGACCACTTGTACATGTACGTGTACAAACATACGCACACGATGCGTTCACCAACGTGGAATTCGGTGTTAAATCACACGCTTGTTCACAAAAACTGTATATGGTGTTGAATCCCCCCATGTACAGTCGCGACTCCTAGATCGCGCTTTTAACGTTCAAATACTCGTGGTGAACGCGCGTTTTTAAAAAAAGGGTGAAATTGTACAGTTCACTTTCATCTTGTACGTAATTTTTCGTCGACGTTCCAATCGCAGATCAGACCATCGATCCATCGTCGGCGAACGCGATCGAAAGCAAAAGATTCTGGGTCATCATCAAAAAACAGTTTTGGGGACTCTAAACCAGCGGTCCAGAACTGTTTTTTGCGTTGGTACAGATGGTCCAGAACTCTCCCTTGTTTTTGAGGTGGTGGGTTTTTAGGTGATTTTTGAATCCGCAAACCACTTTTTGATGCCCAAAAGCTTGAAGAGCTTGAAAATAAGTAATCAGCCAATCATTTCACGTTCCTAACGCTAATTAACCAATCAGATTGCTTGATTCTCATAAATTTAATCATACAAAGTTATCTCCCCTCGTCGTGGGGGTGGGGGTCACGCCCGTCATAAAAAGGTGAATCGCGTTTAATAACGTGGATATAATGGTTAGAGCAATGTATACCAAAAACCAAAAGCTCGAAGAGCTTGAAATAAGTAATCACCAATCACTTCACGTTCCTAACGCTAATTAACCAATCAGATTGCTTGATTCTCATAAACTTAATCATACCAAGTTATCTCCCCTCGTCGTGGGGGTGGGGGTCACGCCCATCATAAAAATCGAAGTTTCCAGAAGGTGGTCACGTGACCTATCAAATTGAAGGTCTCGACGAGTGGATTAAAAAGATCGTAATTTTAACCCTCGTCGTGGGGTGGGGTCACGACCAGAGCCGAAAACGACTTCCTTTTTACATATCCAGGCATGTGAGGTATTGATATGAAGGGCTCGATGAATACATTACAAAAATGACGTTTTTCATTTTATGTGGGGGTGGGGGTCACGCCCATCATAAAAATCGAAGTTTCGAGAAGGTGGTCACGTGACATATCAAATTGAAGGTCTCGACGAGTGGATTAAGAAGATCGTAATTTTAACCCTCGTGGTGGGGTGGGGTCACGATCAGAGCCGAAAAACATCTTCCTTTTTAGAAATCCAGGCATGTAAGGTATTGATATGAAGGGCTCGATGAATACATTACGAAAATGACGTTTTTTCATTTTATGTGGGGGTGGGGGTCACGCCCATCATAAAATCGACGTTTCGAGAAGGTGGTCACGTGACCTATCAAATTGAAGGTCTCGACGAGTGGATTAAGAAGATCGTAATTTTAACCCTCGTCGTGGGGTGGGGTCACGACCAGAGCCGAAAAACGACTTCCTTTTTACAAAACCAGGCATGTGAGGTATTGATATGAAGGGCTCGATGAATACATTACGAAAATGACGTTTTTTTCATTTTATGTGGGTGTGGGGTCACGACCAGAGACGAAAAACGTCTTCCTTTTTACAAATCCAAGCATGTGAGTTACTGATATGAAGGGCTTGATGAATACATTACAAAAATGACATTTTCCACCATCGCCGTGGGGATGGGGTTAACACCGATCAGAAAATCAAAAAAAAAAAAGTTTCGAGAAGATAGCCGTGTGACCTATCAAATTAAAGCTATGGACCAGGATATTATGAAAATCATAATCTTTCCCTTCTTATAACGGTGGAGTTGGGACCATCTTGAAATCGAAAGTATTAAGAAAAGGTAGTTATGAAACATATTAAATTGAAAACACAACAAGTTGAATCTGATGCATCATTCATTTTTGATATCTGTGTTTAAAAACGTGAAGAATGTTTTCAGAAAAAAATATGTGATTGTTATGCCAATTAGAGATGCACTCGCTTATTAACAAGTCACGCCTTAAGATGTTTCCTTCAATAATAACTCTGTTTACTGAACCATAGATTTGTCAATACAAAAATTATAAGTTGATCTTCTAACGTTTCTACATATTGAGGATAGCCTATTTCACCATTTCCGAAAAAAGTGTCAATCCAAACTATTTTTTTTAGGAAACAATGGCCACGTCGAGAAGACATTACAAACCGAACCAGTGTAATCTTGAATGAATTCAAATAATATACCATTTGTCACGTGTTAGGAAAGATTTGTAAACAAACGCACGTGTGGAAAAGTTGTTTTGTTTTGTTTTTTACAACAGGAGTTAAACTATTTTAAGATAGGTGGCGTTATATAAATACAGCAACAACAAAAAGCAGTGTTTACAGTGTGTCAGCGTGTGACTGAATGAAAATGAGAAAAAGCTCTTTTTCTAACCACCTGATAGCGAAGCATTACATCAGTAGTCGCGATATTTGATGTCATCCAACAGCAGCCAAGACATTAAGCTTTTTACGTCGACATACCACTTGTCCAAAACGATTCTCTTTTAACCCTAAACGGGTGAAATACATCTCGGTAACGACTCCCTTTTTTTTTCTTGATCAGACACAGTTGTTGGCGGAAAGTTGACTGGAGGGTCGTTCAAAACAATTGATCAAATATATCGAACGAAAACGAGTCATTTTTTAACTACGATTGTCGCCGTATTCGAAACGTCATCGATTTACCGAAATGAGCACAATATCTCATGGGTTTTTTTTCGTTTTTTTTTAAAGATTTTTTGATGACATAAAAAGGTTGCATGCGCAGCAAAAATAACCAGTTTATCTTTCTTGTTTCTCACGTTTTCGAGTTGTAAGAATCGTTTGTTTCTGGCCAGTCTGTCTTGAAAATCGAATATGTGTTTGGTAAACGGATCGAACGATTTTTTCATCTTTTTTCTTTTACCTTCCAGAGGAACTTCGAATTCTCCTCTTTCGCTCGAAAACCCGTTGATCATTTCCAGGTTCGATCCAGGTGAGCAATATACTGTAACACATCGCGCTATCGTAAGGACAATTCTGCTTTTTGTAAGGATTTTATAACCAACATTAGGTAGGGATACGGACCCTCTAGAATTTCAAATTCTCGACATTATCCCTATCTTTTTTTACTCAGTAGAGTAATAAGACCTAATCTCTGAGACTCTGACAGATTTTACCAGAGATAAAACGCTTGGGTTGAGATACTTCCACTTCATGTTCTAATGATACTGAAACGGGAGTTCTCTCTCTGAATACCACTATGGAAAACTGTGATTATAACCCTCAACTAAATTGTCCAACACAAAAAAAAAAATATTTATTTTTTTTCTCGATTTTATCCTTGCCTTCTGATTTTTATTAACATGACAACCTAGATTTTTGATGCTATCAGACCTGTTCATGTTTTTGTTTGCTGAAATTTCACCGTTGCTTTCATTGCTACCGCTGTCGGTATTGTTGCTGCCGCTTGATAGACTGTTGATTAAAAACTCAATCAGCGTTTGTAACATTTTCTGCAAAGCATCAAGTTTTTCAAAACATTTTGCTTTAAAATTTCCTTTCTCACAATTCTGACCAGATGCATTCGTTTGGTTGCTCAGTTGTTTGGTTTTCACCTGATTTTTCTTGTCGACATGTTGTTCAGTTGTCTCAAATGTCGACTACGATGGCGTGATTTGTTCCAAAGGAGGAGAGCGTGTAGCCAACTGACAGTACGAGATGACGATTGCGATTCATCATCAAAATCAACATAAACTGATTTCTGCGGAACTTTTGGTAGTGAAGTAGCATCAGGTTCTACATTGTCCGATCTCAGCATAATATTCTTGTCCTCCACAAATCCATCAAAATGGACAAAGTTAAATTCGTCAGTGTCAGTAAATTTCCCAATGTACCATGGGTTACCTCCTTCTTACCTCCCTAATTGGGTTCCGCGTCCGGTATCTGGTATTCAAAGCTACCACCTGCGTTCTAATCCGAATTTACGCGTACCTCAATACGTGTGTTGAGCAGCTCAAGAGTTCTCTTGATAAGGACAACAATTAATTCCCTCAATCTTTTACAATAATATTTAATCTCGGATAGCCTAAATATATCACTGTAGACTGCAGCTCCAGTGCAGTAACTTGAACACCACTTGTTTATCAATAAATTTGCAACATCCCCGTTTTACTCTTGTGGAGAGCAAGAAACGGTTGATCATCTCTTGCTCTGTTCTCCATTTTACAGCTCAATAAGAAGATAAACTGTTGGAACGTTTCCCTGCTATGCAGATTCTGATACACTCTTGTATGGCTCAATCACATAAGTAACCAATTGAACCAAGCTATCTTTGGTACTGTATAGTCTTATATTTTGAAGGCAGAGTCTCAGAGATTAGGTCTTATTACTCTACTGTGTAAAAAAAGATAGGGATAATGTCGAGAATTTGAAATTCTGGAGGGTCCGTATCCCTACCTAATGTAGGTTATAAAATCCTTACAAAAAGCAGAATTGTCCTTACGATAGCGCGATGTGTTACAGTATATTGCTCACCTGGATCGAACCTGGAAATGATCAACGGGTTTTCGTGAGCGAAAGAGGAGAATTCGAAGTTCCTCTGGAAGGTAAAAGAAAAAAGATGAAAAAATCGTTCGATCCGTTTACCAAACACATATTCGATTTTCAAGACAGACTGGCCAGAAACAAACGATTCTTACAACTCGAAAACGTGAGAAACAAGAAAGATAAACTGGTTATTTTTGCTGCGCATGCAACCTTTTTATGTCATCAAAAAATCTTTAAAAAAAAAACGAAAAAAAACCCATGAGATATTGTGCTCATTTCGATAAATCGATGACGTTTCGAATACGGCGACAATCGTAGTTAAAAAATGACTCGTTTTCGTTCGATATATTTGATCAATTGTTTTGAACGACCCTCCAATCAACTTTCCGCCAACAACTGTGTCTGATCAAGATAAAAAAGGGAGTCGTTACCGAGATGTATTTCACCCGTTTAGGGTTAAAAGAGAATCGTTTTGGACAAGTGGTATGTCGACGTAAAAAGCTTAATGTCTTGGCTGCTGTTGGATGACATCAAATATCGCGACTACTGATGTAATGCTTCGCTCTCAGGTGGTTAGAAAAAGAGCTTTTTCTCATTTTCATTCAGTCACACGCTGACACACTGTAAACACTGCTTTTTGTTGTTGCTGTATTTATATAACGCCACCTATCTTAAAATATGTTAACTCCTGTTGTAAAAAACAAAACAAAACAACTTTTCCACACGTGCGTTTGTTTACAAATCTTTCCTAACACGTGACAAATGGTATATTATTTGAATTCATTCAAGATTATACTGGTTCGGTTTGTAATGTCTTCTCGGCGTGGGCATTGTTTCCTAAAAAAAATAGTTTGGATTGACACTTTTTTCGGAAATGGTGAAATAGGCTATCCTCAATATGTAGAAACGTTAGAAGATCAACTTATAATTTTTGTATTGACAAATCTATGGTTCAGTAAACAGAGTTATTATTGAAGGAAACATCTTAAGGCGTGACTTGTTAATAAGCGAGTGCATCTCTAATTGGCATAACAATCATATATTTTTTCTTGAAAACATTCTTCACGTTTTTAAACACAGATATCAAAAATGAATGATGCATCAGATTCAACTTGTTGTGTTTTCAATTTAATATATTTCATAACTACCTTTTCTTAATACTTTCGATTTCAAGATGGTCCCAACTCCACCGTTATAAGAAGGGAAAGATTATGATTTTCATAATATCCTGGTCCATGGCTTTAATTTGATAGGTCACACGGCTATCTTCTCGAAACTTTTTTTTTTGATTTTCTGATCGGTGTTAACCCCATCCCCACGGCGATGGTGGAAAATGTCATTTTTGTAATGTATTCATCAAGCCCTTCATATCAGTACCTCACATGCTTGGATTTGTAAAAAGGAAGACGTTTTTCGTCTCTGGTCGTGACCCCCACCCCCACATAAAATGAAAAAAAAACGTCATTTTCGTAATGTATTCATCGAGCCCTTCATATCAATACCTCACATGCCTGGATTTCTAAAAAGGAAGTCGTTTTCGGCTCTGGTCGTGACCCCCACCCCACGACGAGGGTTAAAATTACGATCTTCTTAATCCACTCGTCGAGATCTTCAATTTGATAGGTCACGTGACCACCTTCTCGAAACTTCGATTTTATGATGGGCGTGACCCCCACCCTCACATAAAATGAAAAAAAAACGTCATTTTCGTAATGTATTCATCGAGCCCTTCATATCAATACCTCACATGCCTGGATTTGTAAAAAGGAAGACGTTTTTTCGGCTCTGATCGTGACCCCACGCCACGACGAGGGTTAAAATTACGATCTTCTTAATCCACTCGTCGAGACCTTCAATTTGATAGGTCACGTGACCACCTTCTCGAAACTTCGATTTTTATGATGGGCGTGACCCCCACCCCCACATAAAATAAAAAACGTCATTTTTGTAATGCATTCATCGAGCCCTTCATATCAATACCTCACATGCCTGGATATGTAAAAAGGAAGTCGTTTTTCGGCTCTGGTCGTGACCCTACCACACGACGAGGGTTAAAATTACGATCTTCTTAATCCACTCGTCGAGACCTTCAATTTGATAGGTCACGTGACCACCTTCTCGAAACTTCGATTTTTATGATGGGCGTGACCCCTACCACCACGACGAGGGGAGATTACTTGGTATGATTAAGTTTATGAGAATCAAGCAATCTGGTTGGTTAATTAGCGTTAGGAACGTGAAGTGATTGGGTGATTACTTATTTCAAGCTCTTCGAGCTTTTGGTTTTTGGTATACATTGCTCTAACCATTATATCCACGTTATTAAACGCGATTCACCTTTTTATGACGGGCGTGACCCCCCACCCCCACGACGAGGGGAGATAACTTTGTATGATTAAATTTATGAGAATCAAGCAATCTGATTGGTTAATTAGCGTTAGGAACGTGAAATGATTGGCTGATTACTTATTTCAAGCTCTTCGAGCTTTTGGTTTTTGGTATACATTGCTCTAACCATTATATCCACGTTATTAAACGCGATTCACCTTTTTATGACGGGCGTGACCCCCACCCCCACGACGAGGGGAGATAACTTTGTATGATTAAATTTATGAGAATCAAGCAATCTGATTGGTTAATTAGCGTTAGGAACGTGAAATGATTGGCTGATTACTTATTTTCAAGCTTTTCAAGCTTTTGGGCATCAAAAAGTGGTTTGCGGATTCAAACATCACCTAAAAAAACCCACCACCTCAAAAACAAGGGAGAGTTCTGGACCATCTGTACCAACGCAAAAAACAGTTCTGGACCGCTGGTTTAGAGTCCCCAAAACTGTTTTTTGATGATGACCCAGAATCTTTTGCTTTCGCGTTCGCCGACGATGGATCGATGGTCTGATCTGCGATTGGAACGTCGACGAAAAATTACGTACAAGATGAAAGTGAACTGTACAATTTCACCCTTTTTTTAAAAACGCGCGTTCACCACGAGTATTTGAACGTTAAAAGCGCGATCTAGGAGTCGCGACTGTACATGGGGGGGGGGGGGGGGGGGGGGGGGGGGGGGGGGGGGGGGGGATTCAACACCATGTACAGTTTTTGTGAACAAGCGTGTGATTTAACACCGAATTCCACGTTGGTGAACGCATCGTGTGCGTATGTTTGTACACGTACATGTACAAGTGGTCGTGGACTCTCCTTTCTCCTACTGACATGAAATTTTGAGCTAAACAGAAAACTAAACTTGAGTAAAAAAGAAAAAAAAGTTAAGAGAATGGTTTAAAACACATAGGGTGAGGGTTAAATAGTGGTAGACGACAATACGCACCATATATATTTATTTAATTTATTGGTGTTTAAGGTCACATATTTTTGCACAATGGCTAATCATGACCACAACATGAGTATCAACTCAAGACCAGGGGTGAGCGTTAATAAGCCATGTTGCCCATTTTAGAGAGGGTTTGCACCTCCCAAGCATTGGTGACTGGGTCCTATTTTACCAGTAAAACAGAGCCTGTTTACGTGACTGCAGTGAACAGGCACTGCTTCACTTCCCGGGGTTCCCGCGGGGAATACGCACCATATAGAAGCTATATAAAGGCTATGGGATGAATAGGGTGTCGGCAGCTGCCCTGAATAGAAACGTTAACACACTGAAAATGTCTAAGTGGAGCTAAACAGAAAACTCAACGTTCAAAAGTTGAAGAGAAATTTGAATTGAAATTCCGTGGATAAGGGTGAAACCATGGTACAATGATAATGAAGAACATATTGGAGGAATATAGGCATCATGGGAAGGGAAGGGGCAGAGCAGGTGACCTAAACACGAAGTTAAACATGAGATTGTGAGTTAAACAGAAAAGTGAACGTAACTAAAAAAGTTTAAAATGCACTGGGTGACAATGAAATATTGGTAGAATGATAATAAGCTCCATATGGAAGCAATATAAAGGCCATGAGATGAAAAGGGCTTCGGCAGCTTATCTGAACAAAAACTTTAACACACTAAAAATGTCTAAGTGTGAGGTAAACGGGAAACTTAAACATTAAAAATGGGATGAACAAAAATTTGAATAAATTCACTAGACAAGGGTTAAATGATGCTAGAATGATAATGAGGAACATGTATGAGGGAACACAAGCACCATGGGAAGAGAAGGAAAATAGCCGCTGACCAAAACACAAACTTAAACATGAAATTCTGAGGAAAGCAGAAAAGTAAACGTAACTAAAAATGGTATGAAAAAGGTTTAAAACACACTGGGTGAGGGTTAAATAGTGGTAGAATGATAACAAGCATTACTAAAGCCTTGGGATGAAAAGGGCGTCAGCAGTCGATGTAAACAAAAAAATTAACCCCACTAAAATGTCGAAGTGTGAGCTAAACAGAAAACTAAACGTTTAAAATTGGAAGAAAAATTTTAAGAAAATTCACTGGACAAGGGATAAATCTTGTTGGAATGACAATGAAGAAGATGTGTGATGAATATAAGCACCATGGAAGAGACGGAACACATCAGATGAACTAAACACTAAGTTAAACATGAAATTCTGAGCTAAACAGAAAACTAAACGCAACTAAAATGTCAAGAAAAATGATTAAAATGCAGAGTATGGGGGGTTAATCACGGAACAATGATACTGAGGAACATATATGATGAATATAAGTGCCATGGGAAGAGAAGAAGCACAGCAGCTGACCTAAATACTAAGTTAAACATGACATTCTGAGCTGAACAGAAAAGTAAACGCAGCTAAATAATGTTAAGAGAAATGTTTAAAACACACTGGTTGAGGGTCAAATAGTGGTAGAATGATAATAAGCACCATATGGAAGCATTATAAAAGCCATGGGATGAAAAGGGTGTCAGCAGTTGATGTAAACAAAACAATTAACCCACTGAAAATGTCGAAGTGTGAGCTAAACAGAAAACTAAACGTTCAAAATTGGAAGACAGATTTTGAGAAATTCACTGGAAAAGGGTTAAACCATGGTAGAATGATACGCAAAAAGACGTATGATGAATATAAGCACAATAGGAAGAGAAGGAACGCAGCAGTTGAGCTAAACGCGAAGTTAAACATGAAATTCTGAGCTAAACAGAAAACTAAACGCAACTAAAAATGTCAAGAAAAATGGTTAAAATGCAGGGCATGAGGGGTTAAATCATGGTAGAATGATAATAATCATGATATAGCAGCAATATAAAGGCCATGATATGGAAATAGGGCGAGTAAGTGACCTAAACAGAAACCTTGACATTATTGGACACGTACGTTGACGCCGACGCCGACCGATCGAGCGAGCCATGCCATAAGCTCACACAACTGAAGTTGGTGAGCTGAAAATCAAAACAACCTTTTGGGAACCAAGCTAAATTAAATTCGTTATCTTTTCTATTCGGCGTGTTTGTTGATATTCATATCGTTGTTTCTCTTGTTTTTTTAAAAATATTATCTCATTTTTGGTTAACTGATTTTTTTAGCCCGACTGGTTACAGTGAGGACTATAGTAATGGATTTTGTCCGTCCGTCCGTCTGTCCGTCTGTCCGTCTACCTTTTTCTGTTAACATTTGGTTAAAGTTTGTGGTTAAAGTTTTTTACTGAAGGTTCAAGTGTTTTTTTTTTCTTATTCCTGTTTAGTTGACATTTGGAGTTTTGGTTAAAGTTTGTGGTTAAAGTTTTTTATTCATCCTTCAAGTACAGACTATACCCGGTATTTCTTGTCTGATCGTCACGAAACTTCATATGCAGGTTTTAGGTCATGTCTACATGAGAGAGTCCCCTTTTAGTCGTGATCGGTCAACCTATATGGCTGCCCGAGCCCAAAACCCGAAAGCCATTAGCACAGTCTACAGGTCGTATTTATGAAGGGATTTCATTGCAACTTCCTAGAATGCCTCTGTATAATGCCTAGATGAAAACATCCCCGTTTGGGCATGATCTGTCAACCATGATGGCTGCCCAGGCCCGAAACCCAAAAACTTTTAGCACAGTCTGCAGGTCATGTTTAATATGGACGGATTTCAGTGTAACTTGATACGATGACTCCGTATGATGTCTACATGAGAATTTCCCCATTTGGGCGTGATCTATCAACCGTCACGACTGCCCGAGCCCAAAACCCGAAAACCTTTAGCACAGTCTACAGGTCATATTTATGGAGGGATTTCATTGTAACTTCATAGGGTGACTTCATATAATTTCTACACATGAGAAAGTCCCCCTTTGGACGTCATTGGGCAACTGTGACGGCTGCAGGTGCCCGAAGCCCGAACATCGTCAGCACAGTCTACAGGTCATATTTATGAAGGGATTTCATTGTAACTTCGCAGGATCAATCCACATGATGCCCAGATGAGAATGTCCCGTTTTGGTTGCGATCATTCAACCATGATGGCTGCCCGAGCCCAAAGCCCAAAAACCTTTAGCACAGTCTACACGTCATATTTATGGAGGGATTTCATTGTAACTTGATAGGTTGACTTCATATAATGTCTAGATGAGAACGTCCTCTTTTGGGCAACTGTGACGGCAACAGGGGCCCGAAGCCGAAAACCTTTAGCACAGTCTACAGGTCATATTTATGGAGGGATTTCATTGTAACTTGATAGGTTGACTTCATATAATGTCTACATGAGAACGTCCCCTTTTGGGCAACTGTGATGACAACAGAGGCCCGAAGCCCGAAAACCTTTAGAATATTCCACAGGCCATAATTATGAAGGGATTTCATTGTAGCTTGGTAGGATGACTCCACGTTTGTGGTTAAAAACCCAGACAAACACCACCACCCCTACCCCCACCCCCACCCCATTATGCTTTTTTTTATTCTTTTCTCCAATATGCATTTTGAACTTACGTACCCCCTCCCCGTCCCCGTCCCACCCGGGGGGGGGGGGGGGGGGGCAATTAGGCACTTTTTTTTCTTTCGTCAAAAATGCTTGTTTACAGTTTTGGTTAAAAACCCAAACACCACCGCCCCCCCCCCCAATTAGGCATTATTTTTTTTTGGTTTTATTTCCTCCAATATGCATTTTTATGCACTACATGCAGAACCCATTTTTTCTTTTTGTCAAAAATGCTTTTTTACAGTTTTGGTTAAAGTTTGTGGTTAAAAATCCAGACAGAAATTATCACCCCCACCCCCCCCCCCCCCCACCCCCAAATTAGGCATTTTTTTTTACTCCTCGAATATGCATTTTGAACTGTTTACAGTCACTACATGCGGAACTTTTTTTTTAAACTCACGTAACCCCCCTCCGGGGGACCAGTTAGGTGCTTTTTTTTTCTTTTGTCAAAAATGCTTTTTTACAGTTTTTGGTTAATTTTGTGGTTAAAAACCCAGACAAACACCACCACCCACCCCCACCCCCATGGTGCCAGTTAGGTATTTTTTTCTCTGCTCAAAATGCATCTTGAAGGAATTAGACTGACCACATGTGAAAAAAATGGACTCTAACACACACCCACTCTCCCTCACCTCCTCCTCACCCATGGCCATTCATGCAATATTTTTTCTTGGGTACAAAATGCATTTTTAGCCTGACTGTTTATAGGCAGGGCTATAGTAATGACTTTTGTCCGTCCATCTGTCAGTCCATCCATCTGTCTAAACAATTGGTTTGCGAATGATAACTCCAGTTTGGATTAGTTGATTTCAACAAAAGTTGGTATGTGTATTTTCCAGCTAGTAATACAGACCAGGTTTCATTATAGATTCCACAACTGAATCCCCCATCCCCCTCCACCCCCCACGCCCCCCCCCCCCCCCCCACACACACACAAATTGTCACTTAGGCAATTATTCCCAAAATGCATTTTGAAGGATTCGGAGTTATTAGATGCCAAAAAAAGAAGAAAATTTACTCATATAGCCCAATATTGCTTTATGTACTGCATATTTAATCCTTTACCTTACACAAGTTGAAGCCAACAGTACAAATTATTTTTCTGAAACATCAGATTTTTTCATTCTTTATTTACTTCTAACCATGGCGTATTACTCCTTATTGGAACAAGCTCATCAAGTTTGTTCCATTAATAGGTCATGAGGTATGTTTTGAAATATAGAAATGAAAAAATAAAATTTGAATAGCAAATTTTGTATATCACGAGTGCAGATATGGCATATTCGTTAGGTAAACTGTTAACAAAAAATGGCTCCGACTATTTTGCGTCTAAGCATTGCCATTCCTGGGACAGTCGGGCTGCATGCGTGACATCACTCTAGTTTTGTGAACCGACTTTATTTTGCTTTGGACGTTTTCATTTTCACACTATGCAACAGACGATGATAACTGTACAACGAAGTTAGGAAAGCTGACTAAAATTAACATTACTGACAGCGTGAGCCACCTCTGGACAGTGTGAGCTTTTGCTTGGCGGCACACAGTGCGATTGATAATCATATAAATGATTCACTACCCGTTGGCCTAGTTAAACTCGTGTATTAGACACAATCGGCTGTGAATCATTTTTTTTTAATAATTATCTATCTGTTGGCCTATTTAAACTCATGTATTAGACACACTCGATTATCAATCTATTCAGAGAGAATACTTTCGCAGATAGGTTTCAGTCATAGACACACTCGATTTGATCTATTCAGAGCGAATACTTTCGACGAGAGATTTTAGTGTAGGGCACACACGGTTGCTCCTTTTGATAGCTGGTCGCCCAAAAGCCTTTGGTTACGATGCCGGTGCCAGATATAAGGCTGGCGGATTCTAAGTGCTATCAACGAAATTCATGTGGCTTTAACACCACCACACAGCTTAGTGACCAAAGTTTCGACACCAATCACTTGGATATCTTCTCAAAGAATAAACACCCAGATATAAATTTTGGAGTAGTCATCAAGCAATGGCGGAGTACGCCCATGACCTTCTGGCAAAACCAGGTGAACTTCGCTGTATGGTGTGCGACGACAGGGTGCAGGGTCTCAGTTACTGATCATCTGAACCAAACCACAGAATTGTCCGCTAGAGGCTATTTCAATTCTACTACCAGACACAGCGGATTTTAGCCGAAATGAAAGTTGCCCTATCCCAGGACCATGCATAGTCTAGATACAATAACAGACGCTCTTTTGAAAGACTATCAAATAAATTCGGTGTGTTGCCTGATACAAATTGGAGAGAAAAGAGGGATTATAATGACGGGTTGGGCACTTTAAACCAAATCGTCGCATACTACAGCTATCCCCTGACATTACACCCGCCGAGTCGAAGATACATATTGTCACATTTACCGAACGCTCAGGGCACGGGCATACTAATGCAGACTTTATCAGACAAGAGCATGCAGATTTTACTACCTTTATAGTTGACGAGACAAACGGGTTTACAAAAGCAGGGGTTGAAAGAATCAATGAGTGCATTAGGACATACGTCTTGGCAATAAAAGGGTCCCAGGCTCAGACCCGTTCATCGATCCTCGGAACGGGTACAGCGTTCGACGTAGAAAAAACAATTTGAAGGCCCATCCAAGTATCAACATTGTGAGTAAATCGGGAGCACCCCATGCCCTCTCAACAATTGCTGGAAAGCGTGGCGGTGATGAGATCATCCTGGATGAGCTGGGGTTTACGGACTGGACTCGAGGGGGAAATACGTTTAAGCTTAGGGTGTTTGAAGCATTACGGGTCAATGGCAATGTGTTGGGCGAAGCAGCTGCTAGGATCGGATCGGATAATACAGAACTGCAAGATGTGGGACAGGTTGCTAATGCTGCGTTGAATTCCACTCAAAACGTGGTGGAACGTCTTACCGAAGAGGAAGAAACTGCACTTAAAACCTTACATGACCCTCCACTGGATACCGTGGGATTCGAGTACAGCATCAGAGATCTCCGGGACTCGACATGGCAACGCAGACCGCCCGAGGTGAGTTAACGAACAACCTGGCCAGACTGCCCAAGCTGGATGAGCACAATGCTTTGAAAAAAAGAAAGCTCGATGAAACTCAAGATGATCAATTCAGTAAGCACCGGATAGCAGAACGCTTGCGCAACCCGGAAGAAGATGAACGAGCTTCCCGCCCGGAGGCGGCCGCAACAAATAGATGTTCTTCGATCTCAAATCAGAGAGGCGACCAATCGGACCCTCAATGAGGACACGCCGCTAACTGAGCACATTCACATGGTCTATCATCACACTGAGTGGGGTGGCAATCTCGACCCTAGTACTTGTGCTGATCGGCTTCACCACCATCTGATAAGGGTGGGTGAGAAAGCACCTACAGGCTATTGGGCGCATCCTGGCCACGTTAGCTGGAAAGGTGGCTGCTGGAATTATAGGCTCCATTATTGCATGGCTGTTCAAGCTTCTCGTAAAAAACTGTAGGCTGGCCGGTTGAAAACCTGTGGGCAGTGGTCCTTGCTGTCGGGGGCCCACTTCTTATGACGGCTCGTCAGTGGCTATTATCGAAGAAACCAAAGCGCGAGTAAGCCAACTGTAACCCCAACCACAATAACGGCAGTTTTCTCGTCATCATGCTGGCGAGCTGCCGCAGCACCTGAAGCCGCCTACCCGGTAGATCCGCTACGGGTTCCCGCTTCAACAGTAGGCGCATCAATAGCCGTCGGGTGGCCTGACGTCTTGACCAGTCCCGTCTCCTCCGTAGACACGACAGGTAGGGTTCGTGTTTGTATTTAGTCCCAGGGTCTTGGCGGTTGTGACGATCTTGTTGTTATACCCCCACGAGGCCGTGTGAAAGGCCACCTAGTTCCATATTAGAAGGCGCCATGTAGAGGCCTCGACCGAATACAGAATCTGTTTTTGACTTGTCGTGAGACAACGCGCCTTGATAGTGTTTAATTCCACTCTCCAGGTCCACTGGGCGGGTAATGGCATCTTCCACATTCGCCTCAAACTGCTTTTTAGCCCGACTGTTTACAGTTAGGGCTCTAGTCATGACTTTTGTCCGTCTGTCCGTCTGTTAACATTTGGAGTTTTGGTTAAAGTTTGTGGTTATAGTTTTTTACTGAAGTTTCAAGTGGGTTTTTTTCCCTCCTGTTTAGTCATGACTTTCGTCTGTCCGTCTGTTAACATTTGGAGTTTTGGTTAAAGTTTGTGGTTAATGTTTTTTAGTCAACCTCAAAGTTTTTTTGTTTTCTTTTAAATTAATATTACTATTGATTGTATCATTCTCATTATGTTTTATTTTTATTATGTTTCATGTTATTTTGGGAAATATTTAACCCTTTTTCTGTATGGCAATTTAACTTTCAACTTCCAGGTTAAAGTTTTTGGTGAAAGTTTTGTTTTGATGGGGTTGTTTTAACATTACACCTTTAATTCTTCAAGCAGTTTAGTGAAATGCCACTGTTTTTTATTTGGGACAATGTCTACTATCTACTGAACATTTCTACAGTGATTTTCATTAATATCGGCATGGTTTTAATCCCTTTTAAACAGGTTTTCAGACTTACTTTCTTTGTATTTGAAATTAGATTTTGCCTCATACTTTCTTACTCTAATTCTTGCATGGTCAATAAAACTTAATGGTTGCATTTACATCAATGATTTCTTTTATCGGTTTTATGAAATATTTAACCCTTTTTTGCCAATCAATTTTACTTAGTATTCCCAGCTTAAAGTTTCAGACTGAAGAGCTGCTTTTCAAGGTTCTACCTTTCATTCTCCAAACACTCCGTTATGTCATTTCTTTTTTTCGTTTCGAGCAAGGTCTACTGAAGCTGTACACACTGGTTTCAAATAATATTGGCAATAATTTAATCCTTTTCACAATGCTTTTCAACATTGTTTCTCTACCCCCCACACCCTCCCCCCCCCCCCAGGCCAATTAGGCACTTTTTTTTTCTTTCGTCAAAAATGCATTTATACAGTTTTGCTTAACGTTTGTGGTCTTTACAGTTTTGCTTAAAGTTTGAGGTTAAAAACCCAGACACCCCCCCCCCCCCCGGGGGGGGGGGGGGGGGGGGGGGGGCAATTAGGCACTTTTTTCTTTCGTTACAAATCAAAAATGCAGTTTTACAGTTTTGCTTAAAGTTTGTGGTTAACCCCCGGGCCAGTTAGGTATTTTGTGTTTTTCTTTCGTCAAAAAAGTATTTTTACAGTTTTGCTTAAAGTTTGTAGTTAAAAACCCAGACAACCCCCCCCCCCCCCCTTCCGGGGCCAATCAGGCATTTTTTTTCTTTCGTCAAAAATGCACTTTTACAGTTTTGCTTAAAATTAGTGGTTAAAAGCCCAGATCAAGGCATTTTTTTCTCTTTGCTCAAAATGCATTCTGAAGGATTTAGACTGACCACAACCCCCCTCCCTCCCCACAACACACACACATGTGTCACTTAGGTGGGAGTTATTACACGCAAACACGACAGCACTCCAAAAGCCCAACAGTGCTTTATGTACTGCATCTTTAATCCTTTAATCCTTTACCTAACACAAGCTGAAGCCAACAGTACAAATTATTTTTCTGAAAACATCAGATGTTTTCATTTTTTACTTCTAACCTTTCCTTATTAGTCCTTCTTAAGCTCATCAAGCTTGTTTCAATAAAATAATAGTCCATGAGGTATGTGTTAGAGTAGAGAAATGAAAAAAATGAAATTTAAATAGCAAATTTTGTATATCGTGAGTGCAGATATGGCATAATCGTTTGGTAAACGGGTAACAAAAAATGGCTCTGACTATTTTGTGTCTAATCATTGCCATTGCACGGACAGTCGGGCTGCATGCGTGACATCAATATAGTTCTACGTCGAACGCTGTACCCGTTCCGAGGATCGATAAACGGGTCTGAGCCTGGGACCCGTTTACTGCCCAGACGTATGTTCTAATGGACTCGTTGATTATTTCAACCCCTGCTTTTGTAAACAGGTTTGCCTCATCAATTATAAACGTAGTAAAATCTGCATGCTCTTGTCTGATAAAGTCTGCATGAGTATGCTCGTGCCCTGAGTGTTCGGGTGTAATGTCAGGGAAAAGCTGTAGTATGCGACGATTTGGTATAAAGTGCCCAACCCGTCATTATAATCCCTCTTCTCTCTCCAATTTGTATCAGTCGACACACCGAATTCATTTGAAAGTCTTTTAAAAGAGCAACTGGCATATGAACTATTATATCTAGACTATGCAAGGTCCTGGAATAGGGCAACTTTCATTTCGGCTAAAATCCGCCATGTCTGGTAGTAGAATTGAAATAACCAGAAACCTCTAGCGGACAATTCTGTGGTTTGGTTCAGGTGATCAGTAGCTGAGACCCTGCACCCTGTCGTCGCACACCATACAGCGAAGTTCACCTGGTTTTGCCAGAAGGACATGGGCGTACTCCGCCATTGCTTGATGACTGCTCCAGAATTTATATCTGGGCGTTTATTCTTTGATCAGATATCCAAGTGATTGGTTTCGAAACTCTTGGTCTCTAAGCTGTGTGGTGGTGTTAAAGTCACATGAATTTCGTTGATAGCACTTAGATTTTTGTGCTTATAGAATCCGCCAGCCTTATATCTGGCACCGGCATCGTAACGAAAGGCTTTTGGGTGATCAGCTATCAAAAGGAGAAACCGTGTGTTCCTTACACTAAAATCTCTCGTCGAAAGTATTCGCTCTGAAAAGATCCAATCGAGTGTGTCTATGCCTGAAACCTCTCAGCGAAAGTATTCCCTCTGAATAGATTCGCAACAGAGTGTGTCCAATACATGAGTTTAAATAGGCCAACAGATAGATAATTATAAAAAAATAATTCACAGCCGATTGTGTCTAATACACGAGTTTAACTAGGCTAACAGGTTATGAACCATTTATATGATTATCAATCGCACTGTGTGCCGTCAAGCAATGGCTCACACTGTCCAGAGGTGGCTCACACTGTCAGTAACATTAATTTTAGTCAGCTTTTCTAACTTCGTTGTACAGTTATCGATCGTCTGTCGCGTAGTTTGAAAATGAAAATGTCCAAAGCAAAATAAAGTCGGTTCACAAAAAAATCAGTTAACCAAAAATGAGATAATATTAAAAAAAAAACCCAATCATTTCCAACCAGAACAACCCAGTCCCGTCGCTGTCGCGTCTTCGGATCCCGTAATATCTAAATTGGTCAACTTTATTTCGGTAAATCTTTGGACATCTTGACGTGCTTCGAAGTTCTTTTAAAAAAGTTTCTCTCAGCGGTTTTGCAAATCTGCCCAAATTTGTACTTATATTTTCACTAACTAACAGTAACAGCCACCAAATGGTAAGGCGTGAATGGCCGCCAACAACGATATGAATTTCAACAAACACGCCGAATAGAAAAGATAACGAATGTAATTTAGCTTGGTTCCCAAAAGGTTGTTTTGATTTTTTGCTCACCAACTTTAGTTGTGTGAGCTTATGGCATGGCTCGATCGGTCGGCGTCGGTTTCGGCGTCGGCGTCAACATCGGCATCGGCATCAGCGTGCGTGTCCAATAATGTTAAAGCTTCTGTTTACGTCACTTACTCACCCTATTTCCATATCATGGCCTCTATAATGCTGCTATATGATGATTATTATCATTCTACCATGATTTAACTCCTCATACCCTGCATTTGAACATTTTTCTTGACATTTTTTGTTGCGTTTAGTTTTCTGTGTAGCTCAGAATTACATGTTTAACTTAGTGTTTAGCTCACCTGCTGTGTTCCTTCTCTTCCCATGGTGCTTGTATTCATCATACATCTTCTTCATGATCATTCTATCATGGTTTAACCCTTGTCCAGTGAATTTCGTAAAATTTGTCTCCCAATGTTGAACGTTTAGTTTTCTGTTTAGCTCACACTTCGACATTTTCAGTGGCTTAAATGTTTTGTTTACATCAACTGCGGACACCATTTTCATCCCATGGCTTTTATAATGCGTCCATATGGTGCCTGTTGTCATTCTACCACTATCTATACCTCACCCAGTGTGTTTTAAACGTTTCTCTTAACATTATTTAGCTGCGTTTACTTTTCTGTTTAGCTGAGAATTTCACGTTTAACTTAGTGTTCAGGTCAGCTGCTGTGCTCCTTCTCTTCCCATGTCACTTATATTCATCATATATGTTAGTATCATTGTTCCATGATTAACCGCTCCTACGCTGCATTTTAATCATTTTTCTTAACATTTTTAGTTGCGTTTAGTTTTCTGTTTACCTCAGAATTTCGTGTTTAACTTAGTGTTTAGCTCACCATCTGTGTTCCGTCTGTTCCTATGGTGCTTATATTCATCATGCATCTTCATTATCATTCCACCATGGTTTAACCCTTGTCCAATAAATTTCTAAAAAATTTTATTCCAATTTTGAACGTTTAGTTTTCTGTATAGCTCACACTTCGACACATTCAGTGGGTTAAATGTTTTGTTTACATCGACTGCTGACGCCCTTTTCATCCCATGGCGTTTATAATGCTTATTATCATTCTATCACTATTTAAACCTCACATAGTGTGTTTCAGACCTTTTTCTTACCATTTTTAGTTACGTTTACTTTTCTGTTTACCTCAGAATTTCATGTTTAAGTTTGTGTTTAGGTCAGCAGCTGTATTCCTTCTATTCCCATGGTGCTTTTGTTCCATCATACATGTTCCTCAATATCATTCTAGCATCATTTAACCCTTGTCCAGTGAATTTACTCAAACTTTTCATCCCTTTTTTAATGCTAAGGTTCCTGTTTACCTCACACTTAGACATTTTTCGTGTGTTAAAGGTTTTGTTTATGACAGCTGCTGAAACACCTTTTCATCCCTTGTCCTTTATATTGCTTCCATATGGTGCTTATTATCATTCTACCATTATTTCATTCTCACCCAGTGCATTTTAAACTTTTGCCTTAACATTTTTTAGTTACGTTCACTTTTCTGTTTAGCTCAGAATTTCATGTTTAACTTAGTTTTTAGGTCACCTGCTGTGTTCCTTCTCTTCCCATGATGCTTATATTCCTTATATATGTTCTTCATTATCATTGTACCTTGATTTCACCCTTGTCCACTGAATTTCAATTCAAATTTCTCTTCAAATTTTGAGCGTTGAGTTTTCAGTTTAGCTCACACTTAGACATTTTCAGTGTGTTAACGTTTCTATTCAGGGCAGCTGCCGACACCCTTTTCATCCCATAGCCTTTATATTGCTTCTATATGGTGCTTATTGTGATCCTACCACTATTTAACCCTCACCTTCTGTGTTTTAAACCATTCTCTTAACTTTTTTTTATTTCTTTTATACTTACGTTTAGTTTTCTGTTTAGCTCAGAATTTCATGTTCAACTTATTGTTTATGTCAGTTTCGGTGTTTTACTTTTAAGAGGTTGTGTTTAGGTCAGCTTTGTCGCATGTTATGAGCCTGTTTGATACAGTTCGTGTGTTTTCCAAAGTTACTATTAAAGAGGAATGTTGGTGAGCTATAGGGCGTTGGCGTCCTTCTTGTTTATCGATCCATTTGATCAGTACAACTTCAAACAAAACAAATGGACTTTTCACCTTTGGGTTTAAACATCGGAATGAAAATGTGTTCATTTAAATGAATTTTAATGTGTGGGATGTGTAATAAACACAGAACGCGACGTGTGTTTGAATCGGTGGGTGTTTTACATAACTCTAACATGACTCTAATTTCGGCTCTCGCGAAATATGACTACGCCATTCCAACTCGTTATGGTAAAACACCCACAGATTCAATCACACATTGCGTTCTGTCTATTTAATGCAGTTGATTTTAGAGTGTACTAACTAATGGACCAAATCGCTAGCTGAATTTATGACTACATAATGATTGCACAGAATGTCAGTTGAAATTTGTTTTCATTTGATACAACAAGAGGCATATGTGTTATCAAGATATATTATCTCCATCAGCTCCACGCCTTTTGTACCAGAGATTGTTGAATCAAATTCTAGATAAACCATTCAAGTATTTTATTATCTTTTGGGACAGCGTACATGTATGTCAAGAAACGTCCTGGTTCAAAGTGCCTGGTAATTGAGAAAACACATGGGAGTTCATTTGTCTAAGATGGTCAAGTGATGCTTTTGAATATACCCAAGGTGACAGAACAACATAGGCAAAGGCAGTTACACTATTCAGGATATACTGTTTGTACTACAATTAACACCAAGAGTTTCACAGATCAAAAAAACGATGTCACAAATGAGCATACACAATGAGATAAAGTAAATGACTCATTCTCTCATGCGATAGGACAAAACAAATTGATTGATTGAAAGAATTCCATTGGATTGTTTTTTAATATGTACCATTAGTTTCAGATCTCAAAGGACTTAACAGTGAACGGAGCTCATTTCGTTAAATTTTATACACATCACATTAATTCTGCTCATTTTTCAATCGGCTGGCCAACAATAATTTATTGTTTGTTTGGTAGCCTAATATATCTCTCGCAAAGTTTCTGAAATGATTTAATTTACAATTTTGTGGACGCTCTAAACTAACCTTTGTCTCAGACAAGCACATTTAGTTAATCATAACATCCCCTCCCCTCCCTAACTGTCGAACTCTCCAACTTACTAACCCAACAAAAGGATAACATCGGTTGAAGATATATGTAATATAGTTGAAACTGGAAGTCCTGTCAATGTATTGTGCACAATTGTGAAGTAGTAGCGCGCTGAGTAAATGCACTTTCTGTTCCTATCACGCACTCACTGCCACATTAGCACAACTCAATTCCCGTGGAAGAACAATGTGCCCAACAATTCTATACTAGTAAATAGAGATCATTAGCATCATTTCTAACGTTTACTGGGATACCTGTACATGTAATGACGGAAACAGATATTAAAATTCGACTGCATTTACAGAATGAAGAGAGTGAATTACTTTTTAATCGCAGCGCTATATATTCTCCCCTCGAAAAATATTTATAATTGTTCATAACAGAACGGGAAAAACCTACAAACTTTCATCACATAGACCACCGGGTGCAACTCGGTGGTCCATGTGATGAAAGATTGCAAGTGCTTCCTGTGTCTTGTCCTCGGGAATTGTAAATAATTACTGAGTAAAAACTCTATCCCACAGCTCTTTAGTGGTAATCCACCGCAACATAATGTAGTCTCAATATTTTCTTTCTGTTTTCTGCTTGATCGGTGTAGTTCGTGATTTCACTACCGACCTCGCTAATAGCGCATTATATTTTGCCTTGCACAGCGAAAACGTTCTTGTGTTTTCGCACTGCTTCATTCTTCTGCAGTAAGGAGCGCATTAACTAACGAGAAGTTTGTGCACTAATTGTGACTGGACTTCTAGTTTCAACTGTATCAACGAGCAGTGCATAGTGCCTTAGCTCAACTCGCCAGTGTGCTTGCATTCTGGAATTTTGGATTGAGTCTCTTGCTTAAGGACATAATACTGTGGTACTCTAGCAGACATGTTTCCCTTCGTATGGCAGAAACGCACTGATTAGCTTCTTAGCACTTTCGCTCTTTGTAGGAACGAGCCATGCTTTAGTTGGAACCAATCATGCCCGTAGCCCTTGATCGGAAACTGTGGTTACAGAACATGCACGCTTCCTTTTGTAGGATCTGAAGAATTTCTGTAGGCTTAATCCATTGATAAAATAATATTGAGTACACAGAATGACAATCGTCAAGAGATGATTTGCTTTGCTTTGATACAACAAGGTATCTAGTCATTTTTTCTCCAATAAATTACGTAGTCTGTATTGATACAGACAGCAACCAGAAACTTCGAAATCTTATATCTAGTAGTCATTCCTTATCTGTTCTCTTCCTGAGTGTGTTTCTCTTTGTCATCACCAAAATAGAATGAAGGAAATGATTTACTACTTAATCACAGCGTCGTATATTATCCACTCGAACATTATTTATAATTATTACCACTCTAGCGGGCGTTCTCTAGTACATTAAGGGAAACACACTAGCTGCAAGCACCCTCGCTGGAATTGGAGTACCATTACATCGTCACTGGTCCACAGCTCCTATAAGAAGATTATTCAATATCATAAAAGACTGTGAATTTATAAATGGCAACAACCTGTTTACAGCACGATGCAAGCTGTACTTTAAAGCTAATAACTGTAAACCCAAACATATACCAGCAATCGAGGAGGGGGATATGAAGAAGCTGGCTATATTTTCAAAAATATAAATCTTCACCAGACATACTACTCGAGGCAGTTTGGTTTTATTTGTGCTACCAATTCGGCAGAAGGGGGCGTGGGGGGGGGGGGTGAGCGCAGATGAAGACTGATATGTTTACTGTCAAAACAGATTCGCACGGTGTTGGATATGTCTCTGTGTCCATGACAGAAACGACTAAGAACCATCAAGGAGGGCATCGACAAACCGACATGGATTACAGTAACCAGAGGATGTACGGACAGGGCGTCAAAATATTCCAATTTTATGTATCAAAATTACAGAGATTGTTTCAAACACCAAGACGTACATATAAATTAGATCACATTTGGTTCAGAAACGAACCGGTGGGGAAAAATATGTTGTCCAGAATTATGCAAAGAATTTCAGATAAAAGCGGCCTCTCCCAGGTGTACACATGCCACAGTGTGAGAGCTTCCACTATTACAAACTCATGTCATGCCGGAGTCAACCCTCAGAGTATAATTTCAGTGACAAAACACAAACACACTCAAAACCTCAACCTCTATATAAATGACATTTCGGTTGAACAGAAAAAGTAATGTTCAAACATATTAAATGAAACGTTAAACACACCTGCCAAGTGTGATGAATTTCTGATGATGAGGATTTTTCTGAAACCTGCTATGGGGAATTTAATATTGGCATGAATCAGTCTATTTCTAGTGCTCAACCTGAAACAAGCAGTGTGATTGAAGATACTCCTGTGGCCCCACCAGTTTCAACATCTACCAGTATTTCCGCAGCTGCGCCTATAGTTCTGACAGCTTCTGAAGAAGGTGTAATAACAATACCACCCCCTAATGAAAGTTCAGAAACTGTCTACAATGTGGAAGTTCCATCAATAAACACTATGTCATACAAACCACAGATGAGCACATGCATTTATCTTGGAGATGCTGTATTCAACAACAGTACAGTTAATATTTACAAGAATTAACTTTTTAATCAAGTACACGAACAGTTGCTACACAAATTGTGTTGTGTCATTAATAAATTAACAGTGTTCTGATTTCAAAAATTCAGTTGTCTCAATTAGCCCTTGTCAAACATTAAAATTATTTAATTTGATCATCACAGCGTTTGGAAAAGTAATATCAGCTGCTAAAGACATAAATTCCCCCAGCCCCAGTGAAATGATAAAATATTGATATAAATGGAATCAATTTAGGGACCAGGTTCCATTGACATCCATACACACTGTATTTGTATGGTTTTGTTCAGAAAATAGAAATTAATATATGGAAAGTCTTAGTTGACTTATATTCGCATATCTTTTAGCTGTTGGTGGGTGCCATATAAGGCATGGGGTGAAAATCCCAGTGGTAATAATAGTAATAACATGACTTTCTCGGGCCTTGTGGTTTATTAACGGCCCAACAGGTGTGAATAACAGCCCTTCAGCTTAGTAACGCTGTCGGGCTGTTGTTCACACCTGTTGGGCCATTAATAAATCACAATACCATCCAAAGTCATGTTATTGTTATATTGTTCACAACAGCACAAGAAACGCAAACTTTCATCACATGCATCGCCGGGTGCAACCAGGTGATCCATGTGATGGAAGTTTGCAAATGTCTCTTATGTTTTGTCTTCAGAAACTCCAAATGATTACTAAGTGAAATATCTACCCCACAGTGATTTAGTACTAATGCACCCCACATTTCTCATTTGTAGTTTGGTTTGTGACAATCGGGCAGTAAGATATGCATACACTTACCAAATATGTAAATTTTCATGTTCTTTTACCAGAAATTCGGGACAAATCCCAGATCGGTAACAATAGGGGATATTAACAACTGGGGACGTGAAACTCATTCACTCATTTTCGTAGCCACAAGTGCATGATAATGTTATTACAACAATCAGGAACGCCCCCGGTTATCGATGTACCCCGGTTGGTGTTAATAGAGCTTGAAACTGTCCACTATTATAGGTAACTACAACCCTGCCGCACACAGCTACACACAGAGACCAACTCACACTTCTACGGTCTTGTATAACCGCATTTGCGGAGGGGCTTTTTTGGGGTTTTTTTGTTCTCTGTGAAAAACAAGTCCCTACAAAATAGGAAAGACAAATCCTCACCAGTTGTTTTTTGCGAGGACGCGGAGAAAACAAATAGATATTTGTGGGAACCCGAACACAATTGTCTTTGTTTTCACAAACTCAGGAAGACATCCACCCCCACGCACGCACACACGCACACATTTACCGCTTATTCCACCTCATAGTTGCCCTTTGCACCCCCCCCCCCCCATGAGAGCACACAATTAAACCTTGCCAAACCTATCCTCAGAGAAACAAGCTGACACATTTTCCTTTCCTGTTACAATATCTTTTTGAAATCTTTCAGAAACGAGAATTCGAAGTATACAGCATGTGGAGAGTGCATTTTCATTAATTATCCCGCAGAGTTGAGATTTCACCCAAGGAATAATTGTAAATTTGTTGTAAAGCTTAACAAGGTCAGGCAACGTTCCAGCCAGTGGACCTCCGGGTTAAACCTGGAGGTCCATTGGCTGAAACATTGCTTGTGTTTTTTGTTCAAATCTACAGAATTTGAAAGTGAAACTTTGGGTGATAACGCCACTCCACGGGTGATTTATTTACAACCGACTCTCCCCATACTGCATAACTTCTGAATGGAACTCCTAACCCGTTGACCTTGTTAAATGTGGTTACAATTTATTTTTGAAATATTTCAGAAACGTGAATTCGAAATATCCAGCTTCTTAATGGAGCTCTTAACCCGTTGGCCTTGTTAATTCGTTTTTAACCAACAAGATTTGTCTTTTTTTCTAAAGAAGTGATGTGCGTAGTAGGGTCGACTATTGTCTGGGAATTGGTCCAAAACGAACATAAAGAAAGGTTTGGTATATATATATATTGCATCTGTCAGGAAGGGTGTTCACAACATCTGCAATACATCGTGTTGTTTATGTTGTAAATGATTTCCCCGCACTGTTCTTCTTTTCTATACGGGAATCAATGGGATACATTAAGTGGGCAAGCTTTAAGCTTTATATAAGTCGATAAAACATACGTCACAGTTCTGAACATCGTTTCCAGCACACAGAAGAGCACTTATTCGGTTTGAGTAGAGTGCCATTAGACCAAGCATTCTCTTTTCTTTGATCCTTTTACGAATATTCGTAATGTCCATAAATAAAACATTGCCCAAACCGACGTTATTTCTCCAGCTGCCTGTATTTTGTTCGCAGGTTTGTCAAATATTTCAAAACTTGTTTCGCAGGTATACATCTGCATTATTCATAATAATTCATTCAGACAACTAATGAACATCTGCATTTTAACCTGTACCCTTATATTGCCGAGATACGAGCGATGCTGCAAATACACCTGAAAAACTCATGCCTAATGTTCTGATAGACGGCGATGTAGCAAAAAAATCCAGACTTATTGCTCAACCTTGAAATGATATCTTACGCTTTTTTCTTCTTCGATTCTCATGGTCAGAGTCAATGTGTTAAAAAACTATCGAGTGACACCATATCATCGTTGGTTCTATTTCTTTGTCACAAGGCTTACCACAAAGTAAACCGTACACAATGTTCAAGAAATTTTGCATAGAACTTATTGTCTGGGGGGGGGGGGGGGGGGGGGTGGGGGGGTGGTTTCTGTAAGCATGTCTGAATGCGGGTCTTTTAGTTTATGTCTCTGAACCTTAGAGGTTGGGATATATGTGTATAGGTAGACACACGGGGTTTCTGACATAAATAGTCAGGACGGGATTTCTTTTAATTTTGTCCTCAAGAATGTCCAGTAAAGTATTACCATATATATTACATATATACCTATCCAATCGTGTATGTAGCGAAATAACCGCAGAAGAAGTGCGGAACGTGGTCTCGAAATTAAAAAATGGTAAAGCGGGAGGGACTGATAAAATTCCGAACGAATTCCTCAAAAATGGAGGGGAGGCACTTATTGAAGTCCTGACAAACCTTTTCAACCTGGCTCTGCGAAAGCAAGAGGTCCCCAGAGAGTGGAGGGAAAGTAAGGTGTCGTTCATACACAAAAAGGGGGATAAGGAAGTTCTAGATAACTATAGGGAGATATCAGTTAGTAGTAACATCGGAAAAGTATTCTGTAAGGTCATATACGGTAGACTAGAGGAAGTTATAGAAGAGAAAGGTTTTTTAGGAGAAATTCAAAATGGTTTCAGGAAAGGACGAAGAGTCACTGATCACCTATTTACACTCACCCAACTGATAGAATCAACAAAGGCTGAAAAGAAAAAGATGTTTCTGGCATTTCTAGATGTGAAAAAAGCGTACGACCGAGTGTGGAGGGAAGGTATATGGCGAAAGCTCGAGGGCATCGGACTGGGGGGTGACTTTGTGGGAATCATGAAAGCACTGTATACAGATGTGCAAAGCCAACTCAGTCTAGGGAGTATCACTACAAAACGAGTCCCGATGGATATAGGCCTCAAGCAGGGGTGTATCTTTTCACCGATTTTGTTTGCATTGTATGTTAAAGATATAGGGGACGAACTAATTCAGAGTGCGGAGGGGGTAAATGTTGGAGACATAAAGATACCAGGCTTATTCTTTGCGGACGACATGGTGTTAATGTCTAGAACTGAACAGGGGCTAGAGAAACTGCTGGAAATTGTTGGTAGATATGGGAACACTTGGCGGCTCGAACTAAATGAAAATAAAAGCAAGGTAATACCCGTTGGACGCAAGGTAGATATGACGAAGAGATGGAGAGTGGGGGAGTTCTCAATCCCCGAAGGGAAAAGCAAACAAATCACTGGAGGAGAAACGGGAGAGTATGAGTATCTAGGGGTAAGCATAAATATAACGGGAAGAGGGGTGTACAGAAATTACTCAGCCAAACTGATTCTGAAGGGGAAAAGAATTCTGAACCAACTAAAACTTTTAGGGAAAAATAGTTTCAACAAGGTCTTTGTGGGGAAAACACTGTGGGAGAGGGTGGGTTTACCAAGTATAACGTATGGCACGGACGTGATTCCATTAAACCAAACCGTTACTAAGAAGTTGGAAAATACTCAAAATGATGCCGGCAGATGGATAACAGGGTCGAGTAATGCTGCAGCTTTGGAAGCAGTAAGGGGGGAGCTTGGGTGGATGAAAATCAAGGACAGGGTAGATTTGGGAAAACTGTGTTACTTTAACTACTTGAGAAACCTGCCTGACAACCGGTGGTGCAAATTGATGCTCGATACCATTTGGAATTCTAATATAGAAACGGGGTGGTCAAAACATGTGAGGGAACTAATGGACAATTACTCTATAGAGGTCACAAACATAGAAGTAGGAATGAAAGAAGGCAAAAGGTTTGTCAAAAAGAGAGTCATGGAAGATTGCAATCGAAACTGGCGAGCAGGGGTTAGCGTGAAAAGATCACTGCAGGGGTTACAATATAAAGAAAAGCCAGCTTTTGAGAAGTACCTAGATGGCACCTTTGGAGGGTCACTGCTGTTCAAACTGAGATCAAGATCACTGGAGCTTCGGGGAAAAATTGGGAGAGATGGGGAAAAGGGATGCCAAATGTGCCACTCTGGAGTAGTGGAGACCCTGGAACATTTTCTCTTGGAATGCCCACAGTATATACCTCATAGAATAAAATTTACTGGAAGAATAATGCAGAAGTGGGGTGAAGAAACAAAGGATAGATGGCTGAAGGGGGACACGAGGGAGAGGGTAGGAATGCTTATTGAAGAAATTGAAAAAGAGGAAGTGAGGGACACTATTAAGCAGTTTATATCTGAATGCTGGGAGGAGAGGAGGGGAAGAGGGGGTGGGGTGCAGGGGGAATGATGGCCTTCTCTTATGAGGACCGCGACAAATCAGCGGCTGGCCAAAGAGTTATTATTACACAGAACGACACGCGTATATGAATGGGTTAATCGATATGGCTCGAGTGCAAGCGCGGGAGAATAGAACGAGAGGCCACAGACCTCGAGTTTTCTTCTTCCGCGATGGCACTAGTGCCATATCGATTAACACATTCACAAGCGCGTGTCAGTCTGTGTTTATTACACTTTTCACGTCTATAAAAAACAATTATTAACACATTTTATCGCCAACCAAATTTGCGAGGAGATCCCGTGTTACTATTTCGTCCCCTGAGTTCCAATGTGTTCTATGTGCCTACTGGAAGAACTCAGGGAACGATATCCAGCTATCGCTAGCGATTCAAATTGTAATTGCATTGCACGATTTGTAGAACATTCCAGTGAAACCTCGCTCCTATTTATAAGTAGTCCGTCAACGATTTCCTTTCCGCACATATGTGCGGAACAGACTTTCATATTCTAAATCCTCGCTTGGTTCGACTCTATCAATTTTCCCTTCTTTGTCCCCAAATGAATCGTTGTTGTAGAATGCATCGTGTGACTTCCAGTTCTGAGCAAAACTGTTTTCACATGTATGCTTCACATAAGATACAACTGAAAACTCAAATAAAGAATATAAGAATGCAACACAATGCTTGAGTGTTTATGCTTGAAGGCGATTTTAAACGTTTGATGGAAATTATTCTAAAGGCATAAAGTGTTAATATATGAAAATGTCAAACGATGACATGATTTCACAACCCCAAGTTTCTTAACATATTGAACCTGACTATCAGAATCCAAAGAAAAGGAACTGAAGACTAGTATATTCTTCAAACCTTTTCGTTATCTTTTTATGTATGATTCTTGACAGCAATGTGATGGGTTCTAACACCCTCACATAACTCATTAGAAGTTAACTTACATGTATAGTACGGCCGCCGTGAACTGGCCACTTTCCACGGGTGAGCAATATTTTCACAGACGCAGTAATATCAGATTCCAAACACGAATTAAAGGAATAATCATCAAAATGTTAAATAATGAAGCAACGGGTACAACCTGGTGCATCATTAAATAAACTTTTGCGGATGAGGAATGTTATAACCTGGTAAACGCATGCGTGGACATCACTGCCCACGCGTGGATAACAACCAGTCCACGACGAATGTAGTGTATCATCACGCCTCCTGATAATTGACCTCTGAGGTTGACTTCGCCTCCCTACAAACGATATCACTCTTGATGAGATACAAAGCAAGAATTCTTTTGATTTTATCAGTACGTTCAACGGCCATATTTAAGCCCCCCGATGAACCAAATTCAGCATTCGTGATGTACAGAAGCTGCTGCAAGTACTCCAGGCCATAAGAGTTTGCAGACTCGATAGTGAAGAAGAACAAAACCTTCTCCTTGCTAAACATCAATTGTCGAAGGCTAAATGCCAACTGGGAGAACTTCCACATCTTAATCTTTGATTTACAGCCACCATTTAATTTTCTTGACGTTGTGGGAATAACAGAATCAGATGGGTACTGATTACATGGTCGATGGTTACCATCCGTTGGAAGCACGATGCGCCAGACCTGGACGATGATCGAGGAGGAGTTGCAATATTCGTGAAAGGAAATACATGGTGTAAAATTCGGAATGATCTCTCAGTTTTTATCCCACATGTTTTTGAGTCCCAATTCATAGAAACAAATACTCTCCAAAGATGTATTTTGGGTATAATTTATAGATCCAACACAGTCCCAAAAGCAGGCCTTCATTTGTTCTTGGTAACTCTGACCTAGTGGGTCAGTGGGGTAAACAAGGAACATAAATATGCATCCTTGATGGGAAACTTCAATATAGATCTAAGCTTTGGTAGCCACAGTAAGCAAAACTGATCAATGGAGGCTTCGCGCCCACCATAACATGACCAACTAGAGTTATCGATATTCTGCGACTCCATTTGACCATATCTTCTGCAAACTGAAGACGACAAATCAGGAATAATAATCACATTTTACCTCGACGAGATATCTTGTATTTATCCCATAAACGGACGTTTATTCGAACAATAAAAGTCTTGGATACATTTTTGCTTTATTCACCTACTAGCAGCTGCTAGTAGGGTGATACATTTTCATTTTCCCCGTAGGTGTAACACAGAAAAAATTTAATCCTATAGTAGAGATGGACTTGTTGGCATCTGACCTCTACTGCATTCGTGTTTTCATAACCGGTTTCACCTTTGTGGGAGACAAAATGAACCGACGGTTATCAAACGTTCACCATCGCTGAAATATTTAATTTTAGAATATATGACACATTTCAACTCTGTCTAACAATAAAACCGACAACAGTTATCTTATTAGAATTCGCATTCACTTCAGACTGCATCACTTTAAGAACGTCGCGATCTCTCAGATGTTTACTGAATCTCCCGTGAGCGTCGTTTGCATATCTTTTAGTGGTGACGTCAGTCGAATCTCTAAGATCCGTCAACGCAATCTTATTGATTTCTTTGATGTGGATATCATGCTTTTCGCTTTGAATAGCAGTCATCTTTTTATACACCGTTGAACCTTCAAAAAGACATTCTCTATAATCGTCGAAAGCGATGTTTTTATTCGTTATACACGCTTGAATGCCTTTACATCTCTTGATCTCTTCACCATCGAGGAGATAAGCGTACAATGTTGGTCTCAAACCCACGAATTCAGTGATCTGTCTTACATCGCTCTCATCTTTGAATTTACCCAACACCTTTTATTGACACCCGTTGGAATCTTAGATGGGTGATCATTGGGTTAATTACTCGTGTCGAACCATTCGTTCACGTCTGATGCCATGTCCTCGTAGACGTCTCTAGTCTCTATCTCGTAAGCCAGCCCATCCTTGTCTGTGAACAATAGTTTGGCTTTCAAATCGAATTTGGATTTGACGTAATCGTAGTGAAACTCGTACATCAACTGCTTGCTGATGTCCAAGATGATCGCTCCGAGATAACAGGGTTTGTCAAACTTTAGATGCGTCCTTTGCACGTGTACAGCCACTAGATTGTCATTGAATATGATTCTATGTTGATCATTAGGTTTCGCGATTAATTTTCTTGACCTCGCTTCAGACGTGACGAGTTGAAAGTTGGTTCTATTCCTAATGTTTTCAATAGATTTCCCGTACACGCAGTTGTTCATGAGTTTAAAGAAATCTTTTTGGAAGTAGCTCTCAGTCTCCATTCTTAAATTCATGTTGAGATCGATGTATTCTTTCATCCAAGGCTCCTCGTTGAATCAAATGATTCGACGCACGTCGATTAATCTCGTCCCACGACCTATGTAAGATTTCAGACTTTCGCAATAGACCTCATACTTGCGTTTGGGATTTAAAATGGGAACAAGTTTTTCGACGCCGTTCACTTCTATTCGTTCGAGAGCCGGCGGATAATCGTTGTGCAGATCGTGTAACGTTTCCGGATAGTCCAAATCGACCTCTAGAATACAAGTGTCTCCATTTCTGTTTTTCTTCTAACGTTTCTACCCATGTGAAATGTCCGATTGGTAAAGGATGACTCATAGCCCAACCGTACAAATTATTAGCATCCCAATACTGTATGTATTTGGTTTTTCCGTATCGAAATCTTTTCCCATGTGAGAATTATTTGCTTTAGCATATCCGGTGGAAATCATAGAGACACCATCCCTCACAGTCTTTTCAAACATGAGCAACATGTTGACGTCCGTTAGTAATTCCAATCAGACTTCGGTCGTTTTCAAGGGAGCATCCCAGGCAAGTCCGGGTGCTGTTAAATACTAAGCCGGATCTAGTTCGTAATGTCGACGACACATTCGTTGAAAATTTCGAACACGTTGGCCAAGAGAAGCACGTCGGTTTTCAGATGGAGGTTGTGATAATCTCTCATGGATTTCATATCAAATAATCTCCACACTTTTTACGCGTGTTCGTAATCGTCATCGGAAATGTGGGACTTGTATAATTTCGAATAAAAATCTCTTTTAGGAGATAGAGCAAGGTCATCGAATTTCTCGAGGTCACTCATGTAATCATAAGGGTAGATGCCTTTCCTCAACATGACGTCCACCAACTGTCGTCGATGATCAAAAGACGGCCCTACACCGTACTAATACAGATACAGATACAGATACAGAATTTCTCCCTATTCAAACTACTGACTAATTTTTCCAGACTGGTCGACATGAATTTATAACTGTCGATAAAACATTTCGCTCTACGGATGGAAATCGTTTTCTCACTAGATCCATCGACGTCGATCTTTTTATCAACAACTTTCCATTTAGCGAATGTAATGTATTTTTCGTCGCTTTGCTTGATGCAGCTCAACTCTCCTTCGCTGACACCCGTATTTTTCACGAACAGGTGACTGTCATAGCCCGACAGATTGTGAAACATCACCAGATAGAATGGGGCCTCTCGAAATCTTAAATTACATTTGCTGTGAGCAGCGCCGCAAAACAGACCCGTGTAGTGATCGTGATCTCTAACTTTTTTATTATTTTTTGAGCTGTTATCAAACGGTTGTCTACAGATGTGACATTCAGTGGTTTCCTTGTATTCTCGCCGTTGCTCTGGCGTGATGCTGCCGTTGCTCTGGCGTGATGCTTTGGATTTTTTTTAATTTGTCGTACAATTCTTGAATATTCGATTCTAACTCTTTCACGAACTTTTTAGCCACGTCGTCGTCTTCCGAACGTTTAGTGTAGACAAATGGACCTGATGATTTTTGATCATCGAAAGAACATTTCATGTAATAACAATAGCCCGAGGGTACTTGCTTCTGATATTTTTCGACGTAACCCCCATGCTCGTCGGGCTGGCAAGAATTCATTTTTGTGGTAAAACATTCGAAATGGGCATAGATGACGAATGGCAGTTCTAATCTTCTATTGTGGTTGCGAAAATCCACGGAAGTTTTAGGTTTAGGCATTTCGACGGCAACGCTAGGCTTTTCCTTGCAGTATTCCTGATGGCGCATCAACGATTCTTGACAACGGAATGAATTCTTGCATTTGAGACAGAATAATCTCTCGCAGTTATGTTTAGTAATCTGCTTCAACAACAATTAAATCAAATTTTAATGGAGCGATAATGTTGATTGTCACCCTCGGAAATTAATAACAAATTAACAATCTTTTCTCTATCTTCGTGCGAAGTGAATCTGAGAGGACAGACTATTCGTTTTTTATAGTCTTCCTCGTATACCAAGATGTTCACAGCCACAGTAGGATTTAGCTTTTCGAAATGCTCGATGTCGTCCAACCGCGTCGGGAAAGGCACTCCCGTCCAATCGAGATTTTTTACAAGTCTCCACATACTTGGAAACTCTGTCAGTATGCTGTTCCACAGGATATAAGGCCGATGTGATCGCATATTTGAAACACTCACTATCATCGTTATTTTTCACGTTAATCACGGCATTTTTATTATATACGAAATAAGGCAATCCAGAGTTATGCCTCCCTTTAATACTTGAAACATTACACTATTGTGTCGCCTACTCCTTCAAAATTTTACATGCTGCATTGTTCAAACTTTGCACACATGTTGATCAGTAATTGCATTTGTGCGTGTGACAAGAGCAGATAACTCTGTTTTGTATTTCCAGAGTTATGCCCCCTTTTATTTCTTAAAACATTGCAGTATTGTGTCGCCTACTCTTTCGCACACATGTTGATCAGTAATTGTCATTGGGCATGTGACAGGAGCAGGTAACTCTGTTTTGTATTTCCAGAGTTATGCACCCTTTTAATACTTGAAACATTACACTGTTGTGTCGCCGACTCCTTCAACATTTTACATGCTATATTGTACAAACGTTGCACACCTGTTGGTCACCAATTGCCGTTGTGCATGTTAGCTTTTATTTCTTAAAACATTTATTGTGTCGCCTACACTTTTGCACACATGTTGATCAGTAATTGTCATTGGGCATGTGACAGGAGCAGGTAACTCTGTTTTGTATTTCCAGAGTTATGCACCCTTTTAATACTTGAAACATTACACTGTTGTGTCGCCGACTCCTTCCACATTTTACATGCTGTATTGTTCAAACGTTGCACACCTGTTGGTCACCAATTGCCGTTGTGCATGTCACAAGAGCAGGTAACTCTGTTTTGTATTTTCAGAGTTATGCCTCCTTTTAATACTTGAAACATTACACTATTGTGTCGCCTACTCCTTCAACATTTTACATGCAATATTGTTCAAACTTTGCACACATGGTGATCACCAGTTGCCGTTGTGCATGTGATAAGAGCAGGTAACTCCATTTTGTATTTACAGAGTTATGCCCCTTTTAGTACTTAAAACATTACAGTATTGTGTCACCTTCTCCTTCAACATTTTACATGCTATATTGTTCAAACTTTGCACACATGTTGATCCCTAATTGCCATTGTGCATGTGATAAGAACAGGTAACTCTGTTTTGTATTTCCAGAGTTATGCCCATTTTAGTACTTAAACATTATAGTATTGTGTCGCCTACTCCTTCAACATTTTACGTGCTATATTGTTAAAACTTTGCACACATGGTGATCACCACGGGCGTATGTTGCCCCGCTAGGCGATGCTCTTATTAGACTGGAAATAGGTATCTTCCACATGCTCATCCATGTTCGCGTTGACCCTTTTCATCAGACAATGCGAAATCATTTTTATTTTTAGACCTCTTTCTAGATGTTTTCGAAATACATCCAGCACTCTACCCTTCGTCCATTCCATGGACGATTCGGGATCAAGATTTTCGAGACTGGGAATCACGTCGAAAGTTTTAAAATATCCTTTAATGGCGACGTCCCGTTCTATCGGAATCAATGATTTCTCTAACACTTTGAATACGATTCCCTCTATCACATCGCATCCCTTTTTTAACTCCAGCGCTTTCATGACTGCATCCATCCCTTTTTGTAATGAATCGTCACCTCGAACTGCATTGCTTTTCATGTTTTTCATTCTTTTTCCAAACCTTCCGGTCCACTTTTCGTTTGAAAGTCGTCACTGCTGCCTTCTCATTTTTTTCACGATTCGAGTTTTTATCGCTGTCGTAGATCTTTCGTCCACTCCTTTTCCATCGAGTAAATGACTGATGCATTCCTCTTTTTTCATGTGTTTAACAACTTTCAAATTCAATGACTGACGTACTTTGGCTTGTAGTTTCACCAGTTTTTGATCATAGGTCTCCATACGGACAACTTCAATCAGTTGTCCTTTGGTTCTGTAACAGCGGTAATTTTTAATTCTTAGATTTCTACAGTACTTTTTCAACTCGGATACGGTAAACAAATATAACTTTTCCACGATCGACGTTGTTGTTTTTGGCATTTTTTATGTTAAAACTTCTTATTTCATATATATAATATTTTAGAGTATTTTTTTTTTAAAAAAAAATTGTGAATTTTTAAACTTCATATTTCAATATATATATTTTTTTCTTTTAATGAAATTTCAGTAAAGCAAAAAAAAAAAAATAAATTAAGACGATTAGGTACATCGCATCCGAACTAAGCATGTGTACCGACGACTAAATCCTATCAGTAAAAAAGCAAAAAAAAAAAAAAAGTAACTGTATACCGTAGAAAACCAGTACTACCTTGCTTTCCCAAATCGTTCCAAACAGAGGTAAACAGTCACTCGCCCCAGATTCATATTTGTCATTTCATTCAGTAATGAATATAGACGTTTTAAAACGTGGTTATATTTTATAGTGCACACATCAAAGGAAGGAAAACATCCGGTTATTTAATTATACAAAAATGAACAGCCACTTAGGTGAAAACAATCACGATCGATTAACATTTCAATCGAGTGAGTGTGAAAACATACACACATTCCTCAAGATAAAACAAATGAAAAGGCACTTTTAATGGGGTTTTTTTCCAGTCGTGATCTAAAAATCTATCTATAATGGACTTCATAATTTCAAGTCCGTTACGAGAATATTCATTTTAAAAACATTTTAGACTTGTTGGTAAACCCATCAGAATATCAAATTCACTCTCTCAAAAGTTCGTCTTTCTCCAGGGATTAAATTCAATCTGTGAATTAGTTCTGTGGAAATATTCGGATATATGTTACTTCTATAGAACAGTGATAAATCGTCTGGGTTGAAATTTTGTATCTTTTCCGATAGGATTGTCAACAGATCGTCTTTATATTCGTCCATTAAATCCAGAGCGATTTCATTCAATTTTAGAGGTAAGACACTTTTCTCGTATTCCTCTGTGAAACCACTAGTCTCCACGTTATTCAATTCAATGACATCATGGGATTGCAATTTATAAATCTTAGTATCGAACTTTATTACACACCCGTAACTATATTTGTCACGATCACATGGATTTTAGGGGCATGTGGTAATTTTAACCAGAAAGCTCTAGTGCAATCCGATAAAAAGTACCCTTCGCGTGCACAAGTTCTCTCGATAGACTAGTTCTTATCGTTTGCAGCGTTCAGTGGAACATAACCAACGAGAACCATAGGGTATATTTATCTGTCGGAATTACCGATTCTCACACCAAAATGTTTGATGCACAACTGTGCTAAAAACTTTTAAAATTCATGAAAGACACAGGATCTCTGCCAAGAAATTGAACAATGAAACTCAACTTTTGCTTCGTCATTGAAAACCGAGGAAAACTTGATTAATTTTAGGTCAAAAAGTCCAATTGGGTTCGATATTGCAGCCAGCCACTTGTTGTACAGTTCCCATGAAATTTTGTTACAATGTTGCCCTCACCGCTGCGTGCTGTCGATGAGTCGATACGAGGTCTACTGTGTAATCCTATTCGATTCTCACTTCGGCAATGAAGTAGCACGTTTGCCAACACAAACATACTTTGAAGAGCATGTTAAGTTGAAGTAGTTCTCAGGAAGCAAGACTAAATCAATCTTGAAAACTGGTTACCATGAAGCGGTAAAACAAACAGAGACATGCCGAAAGCGCCTGGAGATGTTTGGCAGCTAGTACATGCAGTTACTTATTAACTATCACCAATTCCACCCTTACCCCACGCCCCACACTAGCTCAATAAAGAAAATAAATTCGAAAGAATGAAAAGCCTGGTTTGATAAGAAAAACTCAGTAGTTTTTCATTTGTGGAACCAATGTTTTTTTACGTGCTAGTGGGTGTTGGGGCAACTGGTTTATTTTATTTTATTTTTTTTGCGGGGGATGGGGGGGGGGGGGGGGGGGGTTAGGGGGAAGTAGTATTGCTAAAATATGACTTTTTCTGGAGTTTGTACTGGGGAAATTAAAAAATGTTACCAGCTACCCCCTACTGAAATTCTGAAAAGTTTTGAGTTTGGTGGGAATGAGACCACGAAGAGGGGAGGAGGTGGTAAATACATGTGGTCTGATGAATGCAATATATTGTCAATTTTATGAGATGACTTCCATGAAATTCAAAAATAATTAGGCCTATTAGAATATTTAACACACAGACAATATGACAATATTTTCCAGACACAGATTGATGTGTATTTTTAAATGACTAATTAGGGATTATTTGCTAGTATTTCTGTTTTATACAAGAGGATTATTTTGTCAGAAACAAAACTTAGATCGAATGTCACCTATATGAATTAGCTACATGGGTGTATGAGATGGGATATACATGGCCACTTCTTAATTCCAGTTTTACTTTATTTTATTCTTACTTCCTATCTCATTGAATATATATAAAACCTTTTTTTGTATACTATTCACAAAAAGTAGGGAATATTTGATAAAAGTAGGATATATGAAGAAATATATTTATATTTTCACCACAAAACAGTTGAAGCATTTCACTGTGACACCTGGTGAATGATTTCAGCGATAGTTGGGTGTCTGACAAGCACACATTCCACGCGTTGTGCTGTAGAAGACATGGACGATTAGTCAGATAGTTTACTACATTCAGTCCAAGACCTCATTACCTTGTAAATCCTCCTCGGTTCGCGAGACTAGCGCGGATCCGACGTGGCATACTTCTCACCAAACGTCCAATATCAGCTTGACTGATGTTATTCCATTCTTCCTGCAATGCAGTGGCGAGTTCCTGGACATTGGTAGGGGGCTGTTGGCGTTGTTGTATGCGCCTGCCAAGCATATCCCAGACGTGCTCGATTGGTGAAAGGTATGGACTTAGTGCTGGGCAAGGCAGTGTAGTGATGTTCTGCTCCTGGAGGAACTCTGTAGCTACACGGGAACTGTGTGCTCTTGCATTGTCGTCTTGGAAAATGAATCGACGGCCGTGACGTCGCGCAAATGGCACCACATGAGCTGCTAACATGTTGTCACGGTAGTATTGCCCCGTGGCACGCCCTTGGATGATATATAATGCTGTTCTGCTTGTCACGGTTATGCCTCCCCACACCATAACCGATCCACCACCAAAACGGTCACGCTGCCTAACGGTTACGTCATGGTATCGTTCGTTCCACTGCCGCCACACTCTGTTTCGCCTGTCGTGGAAGTCGAGAGTGAACCTCGATTCATCGGAAAACATGACGTTGCTCAACCGACGATTGTTCCAGCGTTGTCGTGCTCCACACCAATTACACCTTGCTGCGATGTGACGTTCAGTCAAACGTGGAATTATTCGAGGTCATCGAGAGTACATATTCCAGCTGTGTAGATAGTCGGACCACTGACTTGCACATCTGTCGCTCGGTACAGCTGCTGTTCAATTTCAGAGGCACTTTGATGGCGGTTACGTAATGCTGTGGTTCGGATGAAACGATCCTGGTTAGCAGTTGTCGCTCTTGGACCGCCTGACCGACGTCTGTCATCAACATTGTCTGTCTGACGGTAGCGTGACCACAACCTGCTAATCACCGATTGAGAAACGTTGGGAATTTGAGCCCCTGCATCTGTCTGTTGCTAATTTCGAACATGCCAACGTAAACGTTCTTCGCATCCCTCAAAAGTTTCGTTTCGACCAGAAACTATTGATGAACGAGCTTATACATGTACCAAGAAAAAAACGGCGAGACCTCCGACAAAGCCTATCCAGTTCAAATGAAAATTTCCAAACATACCCCACAGACATTAACGTGACCATCGTGCGAAAAACCTGCACGAAGTTTTCGTGGGCCAGTGACATTCATGATTCAAATAAAACTTGGTAACATATTGATGTGTCCAATCACGCGTATCCAATAACATTGTCCGTAAATATCAACACCAGCTTGGATATGCCTTACTTTTTTTTGAATAGTATATTATGTTATTTTTTCTCGTCCTATTCAACATAACAATGTCTCATAATAATAAAATGAGAATGGGCACGGTTTTAACCCTTTGCCCAACACAGACGATATCAAAATTTATTATTTTAAATAGCATTTTTTTAATTTTTCAAAAAAATTCAACAAAACCATATCATGTGACCCCTCGTTGGAACGAGCTCGACGAGCTCGTTCCAACGAGAGGTCACGTGATATGGTTTTGTTGAAATCTTTTGAAAAATAATATTTTTCAACTGCTAAATTTGCATATTACGCGGGCGGATGCGGGCGGATGCGGGGGATTCGTTGGGTAACGGGTTAAAAAAGCGAATTCGGATCCAATAATAGTCCTCCACCGTCGATGAAATGTTTTCTCTCTTCAGATAGAGACCGTCTCCGTGAGCTTGAAATACACCGCTACCTTTCGCGCGTTTCAGATGAAATCCTTTTCGTTTCACACACAATTGCTCCTCGCTTCAGAAACAATCAGCTCCCCATTATTTCTGCTCACCAGAACTGGCCAATCCCGACAGAGCACATATACCGAAGGCCAAAAACACGTTTCTGGTGAGAGTGGTTAATACCTTGGTGGTCAATCCCGCCAAAAATCCTAAGAAACCACTTGTCATTTTCAAATTATATCTCAATTGTGCGGGACTCAGTCTCACGGTGAATCCTCTCCGATTGTGATGGGCTGGGCCTATTCTATTAATTTGCGTTTTGGTCCAGGCAATTTTGTCGCGTCTATTGCTTAAGTCCTGATGACATAATTTTAATCTCACAGCTTCTCCTCGATTTTCTAATGCTCTGCTAAGTTTGTCTTTCTGACCCTCGGGCATGCTTACGTTTTGTATTTTATATCTTGTCATTATTTATTTTTTGTTTAATTTTGTTAATTTTTTTCATTTAATTTATTTATTTCTGTTTACTTTATATATATATATTTATAAATTGATTTTAATTAAACAAAAAGGGATTTGTTGATTCTTTTTTAAAATTCAATTTCCGATTCTGAATAAAAATGTATTATAAAAATATTTTTTGTTTGTTTAATAAAATATTTAACAGATTTTGTTTTGTTTCTTAAATTCTCTGTTGTGAAAATGCATCGTCGCACATTCGCCGCGAAAATCTAATTACCCTCCATTTTGATCCGTTAATTCAGGGGTAATATTGTATAAAGTATGAGTTATCAGAGGCAAATAGACGAGATTTGAGGTCACTCTATGATCTTGTCGCCCGGAGAAACGCCTGGAAAGAAAGAGTGGATCGTGGGCTGTGTGCCACCATTCACATAACTTCCAGAGATCACGTTCACCAAAATGCTGTTGACAGGGAGAATGCCCACCACATTTTTTAATGTTGCATGTCGCATGTCCTTTGTCCGTGTTTCGAAAGAATTCTAACATCTTTCCAAAAGTGTCATCTCCTCTAAAATCCACTCTATGACCCTCTATCCTGTCTGATATCGTTTGCAGAGTGTTGACGTTGGCAGTTATGTTGATGGCAGTTCCGTCGCAACCATCGATCTTCATTCTAGTCTGAATGTGTTCGTTCGGATCGACAATGTTGTGATCGCCTTTAGGAATGCAAACCGTAAACCTTTGGTGCATTCCACAATAAATCTTTTGATTTCCATTCTCTTCGTGTAATTTTTTTTTCAAGTTATTTTTATGCTTTTATTTTACAACTATTTTTTAATTTTTTTTTATTTAGTTTATTATATAAAATAAACTTGTTTTTCAGTTTATTTCTAACTTTTTCAATCCCGATCCGCTGCTGCTGCTGTTCAACATCTTTGCGAGCTACTGTATCGGTACAACACTAGAACCTTTGAAATTTCCAAGTTTCGTGTTCTATAGAATCTTTTCCGATTTCGACGATAATTTCGATCGTTTAGCCAGTGGCGGTCTTATCAAGTTCTGAATTAAATCGGCACTCCTCTTGTCAGCTACCAAAGCGATTGTAGTGCTCACTCTCGTCGCGGCTTTTTTACCCACTGCCATCGCAGTCTTCTTCCCGACCTTCACGGCGGTGGAAGCGTTCTGTTTCGCCACATCACCGGTGAAGGCGCGTGACAGAGCTCCCATCATAGAATCCAGCAAACCCGATCCATTATAGACTTAAGATCCCATAAATCCCGTTCTTTATCAGTAACATATTTTTCTTTTTTCTTTCGTCTTATTTGTTTCTTTTTAATAAAAATTATTTTTTTGGTAATTTAATTTAATTTAATTTTTTTTTTCACTTCCTATTTTATATACTATTATCTTATTCTTTCCCCTTCTTCTGTCAGTGCGTTCATGATCGATTTAAGTTTCAATGTTCAACACCATCTGTCGCAACAATTCGTCACATTATAAGTTATTGTGATGATTTGACCGAAACATGGTCTGAGGTTTGCGGCTCGGATCCTAAGTTCAACCGAGACGCGAAGCGTAGATGGCTACATAGGTCTGAAGCCTAAAAACCTTTAGCACAGTCTACAGGTCGTATTTATGAAGGGATTTCATTGTAACTTGAAAGGATGACTCGTTTTGTAATAATGTCACTGTAACTTGGTAACGTTCGTTGACATAGTATTACGTTAACTGTGAAGGCCACATACATTAACTGTGAGGGCCACATTAACCCACCCCTCAGTTCTTTAGTACAGTCTACACCTCATATTAGTTTGATTGAAACCTTAGCATACAGGGAAAAGAAATTAACGTATTCCCAATTATCACAGTTCTTGTCTTATTTCATAATCCTTTCATAAACATTGAACATTATCCTTTTCATCAAACATAACACACAGACAAGTTAAGCTACAGTGTCATTGACACTTTCATTTTATTTTATATTTTGTTTTTTAATTTTTGTTTTTGTTTCTTTCACATTCAGTGTTATTCAAAGCAATTCCCTCGATTAATATTTGCCGTCTTACTTCAGCCGGAATTTTAACCTGGTCCAATATGAGGAATATTCTTTAAAAATCTTCTCACGGGCCCCCCAATCAGAATCGTTTGATATATGGTATACACCTTCCTTTGGAGAGACAGGTATAAGTTTGTAAAAATCAAGTCCTGGGGTAATATCCGGGCTCTTTAGCTTAGTCCAATATGAGGAAAAATCTGTTCAATGATCAGAATCCTGAGTAGGGGGTGCTTAGTCAGTTCAAGTTGTTCATGTTAAGTCCCCAGTTTGATATTTTGACTCCCTTTTTCATTACTGGAAATCTGGGCATTATTTGTGTGGTAGTATCTCAATACCAGAAAAAAAATCAGTAATGAATAGTAACATGACTTCAGTCCTCTGTATTGTTGACTGGCTTTTGATGAAAATTAAATCCTTCGTTGAACAATTTTTTCATGCGAGCGCCTCGGGCCCCATGGGGTCTCTTGTTTTATTTTTTAACACCCAATTCTCAAAATTTCAACAAAATCATATGACTCCTCATAAGAACGAGTTCGTTTTTTTATATTATTTGAAATTTTTCTACCGCGCAGTCAATTTGAATATGACATGGCGAATGCATCAGATTCGCTAATGGACGGTTATTCCCTCGCTAGGTGGAATACTCATAAAAAATCAAAAAAATCAAGTGCGATGGTGCAGAAGAGCGACAGCTCGCCTCTAAATCGAAATACTGCTTATGGGTGTCAGATTCAAATTTGTTTGAATCAAGTCCCTGGGTTAATATTTGAGCCCCATTTAGGAGCCAGAATTTTAACTTTGTGGAATATGAATAATATTCTTTGAAAATCTTTGTCTCCAGAACACCCAGTCAGATTCTTTTGATATATGATACAAACCATCCGTAGAGGAGTCGGATTCAAGTAAGTTAAAATTATGCCCCCGTGTCGAATATTCGTGTTCCCTATTAGAACCCGCAGTTTAATCTAGTCCAATATGAGGAATAATCTTTGAAAATCTGCGTCTTTGGAGCCATTGATCAGAATCCTGATAGGTTGGGGGGGGGGGTAGTGGGGAGGGGGCAGTTATCATCTTCTTGACAACAGAGTTATGAAAAGTTACGTTACTCCACTCCTCTATAGTATTAACTAGCCATAGATGCAAATTAAATCCTTCCTTAAACAACTTTCTGTCAGGTTAGTGCCTCGGGCCTCATGGAGCCTCTTGCGTAATTTCAGTGTTGTTTGGGTGAAACTTTCAAGAGAGAACAGAATTCCATGAAACAGACTATTTAGCATTATTAGGTATTTCCACAGCTCAAGTTTGAAATTTTCGTTTTCTTAACCTTTTTTTTTCTAATTGGGTTATGCACCATTTTGGTTCGGAAAATACTGCTCTGGGGGAGGGCTAAGAGAAACAGTTTTAGTGGTTAGGATTTCCCAAACCGACCCTATTTTTTCTTGCCATCTTAAAAAACCTTATGATGCATAAGAGCTGAGTAATTCAAGGTCAACACACATTTGGTTCATTGGGCTGATGTACAGTTAAAACTAAAAGTCCTGTCCTGAAATGCGCACAAATAGCACGTCGATATGCGCGTTAATCTACGCGACATGACCATAGTAAGGCTATCAAATTCTGTAAATATGGCCTGTGCACAAGCAATGTTTCAGCCAATGGACCTGCCGTGCTTTGGATGCCATTCGATATGGCAATTGCGCGCAATTCATACGCGCAATTAAGCCTAGATAAGCGCACAGTTCGTGACAGAACTTCTAGTTTTAACTGTAGGATACAATTTATTAAAACAATTAAAAACTTGAGATTTTCTTTATCATAAGAGCAATTATCACGGAAAAATTTACAGCAAAAATAAAAAGCCTACAAACCCACTCTGTTTTTTTCTGGCATGAACCCCATACCACATTTAATTTCTCTTGGTCTAGTGAAGCTAAGGGAGTAGAGTAAATTCTAGAGTGTATAAATATACAGTACATATCAAGTGTTCGAATTTGGGACGTATTACGGAACAAATTAGGAATGGCGGATGAACAAAAACCTCTACCATTCACAACGAGTTGCGTAAAACTCGCTCAGTTTGAACACGAGTAGTGTTCTGTGTTTATTCCACATGTTCGATGCCATGCAAATCTCTGCAAACAAATTCAGTTTAGGGTCATAATGAATGCAATAACAGAGAACTGTTTCAAAATTTTGGAAATTTCAACCAACGTTTCTGATGATGATGTAATCGGCGCTTCTAATTTATATCAATGCCATTTAACACTGGCTAGGATTCCACTAGAGGGATATCCATGCTTGTATATAATGGACTGTATTCCAGTGAATACATTGTGCAAGAAGTAATGACTATGGAATACAATCCTTAGGTGATCCTTATTCACACGTGTTCAAATAGGAAATATAAAGTTCTTCTCAACAACTTTACAGATTGGGCTGAATATCACTCCGGCTCACAACTCGTTTGATAAAATATTCTACATCCAGATGCCCATTGTGTTTTGCCTATTCACTCCACATCCTACGGTGGCTGATTTAGGCCACCCTCAATACTTTTTTTATCTCGAGATCTCGAGAAACTATGTCGAGATCTCGAGAAACTATCTCAAGATCTCGAGATAATATCTCAAGATCTCGAGATAATATCTCAAGATCTCGAGAAATTATCTCAAGATCTCGAGATAATATCTCAAGATCTCGAGATAATATCTCGAGATCTCGAGATAATATCTCAAGATCTCGAGAAACTATCTCAAGATCTCGAGATAATATCTCATGATCTCGAGATAATATCTCGAGATAAGCATATATAATCGGTGTCACCCTTTGATCATTAGCATGAATTCACTCCTGCCACACAAACTGTTTATTTACTTGTCGCATCTTTTCCGATTGCAACATATTCATGCCTCCCATGACAATTACACGAATCAACTCCTGTCCCTCAGAAAAGTGAATAACTTATCAACCAACCACTTTGTTGCATATTAGTTATGAGAGCCCACCAAATCTCAATCCAGCTCTAATATAAACCGAGTCCCGTCATCCGAGCTTGCGCTTGCTGGTGTCTTGTTCCCACTCCAATCCGAAAGTGTCAACCCAGCACCCGGTACCTCCCAATACCTACTGTAGTGCCTTTTACCCTAAAACACAAAGTTTACTCACTACTTTACAAGACACACACCCATAAATACCAAATATTTCCTTGCAGCTCCACAGTCAATGAAGTGATTTTTACCACAACTCACAAAGTGTACTCACTACTTTGCAAGACACAGACCCGTAAATACCAAATAGCCCCCCCCCCCCACCCCAGCTCCACGCTGAAAGGTTTCATTCCCACAGTGAAATCAATCACCCACTCCCTTGGTGTATTTTTCACCTACTTTCCACTTTGGTGACTGAGACACATCGTCTCTTGACACGCTGTTATTCCACGGACCCGTCATACAGCATAACTTTAACCCCATCCGCGCGTCCATTTTGATCGAGCAAATCGATGGTGCTACTTGGTGTATAATGACCTTACAGCAGCGACAGCTATAAACATACCGTCGGATTCCCTTTCCTCTCGTTGGTTTGAATAGTTTGAATAGTCTGGATTAGGCGTAACTAGTTACGCCCTGTGGATACTGCTTCCGGACAAGTGATTAAGGCCCTCACGTATTACCAACGTCAGTTTTAGAAAAGGGCTTGCCCAGTACAAGGCTGCAGATGCTAGACAAAATCGTGAATTTATAGTCAATACTCAGCAATCTCCTGCTAACCTCCCAGGACCAAATTGAAACCCATAACCCCGAGCCCAAGAGGCGAATGGAATCGTCCCCCCCCCCCCCCCACACACACACACTCTCCCCGGTGAATCTGAAACGTGGCAGGATGGGCATGACTAACATTGTTTCCACACAAAACCCAATTACATGTAGTAATGAAAAGATTGACCTGTCACCCGACAAGTCTCACCGGTCTATACACCTTTCATACTTATCCGAAAGTGACAACTCCAACAGTGAATTATCCAGTCCCACGCATATAAAGAGGGACAACGTGAACCCGATTCCCAGTATGTCCGAACATGATGAAGCCCCCTCAACATCATTTACTGCCACCCTTAACCAGCTACAACATGGCACCCCAATTAACAATACGTTCCTCCATGATCCCATACTCTCACACGGTCACGGGAGAACCCCCGTACTTGTGACCCCCACCTTCAACGTCAACTCATGAACCGAATGTAATACAGAACATCCCGTATCATAAGATTAATTGGACCTGGGGGAGCCGTGGCTGAGTAGGTATAGGTGCAAGCTACAAGCCGAGAGGTCCTTGGTTCGGCAACCACGTTGTGTCCTCGGGCAAGACACTTCACCCTCATAGCATACGTGGGGGCACGGTGGCATTGTGTACTATGGCGTACTGCACGTCGATGGTGCACCTGTCTTCAACCAATGCTACCCTGCTTGTGTGGAGTTAGTATGTTGGGGAGCTGACAGTTCCTCTCCGTTGCTCGGTGGTTCTCTCCGGGTACTGCGGCTTCCTCCATCCGTAAAACTGTCATGGTCATGATTAGCCATTGTGCAGAAATATGTGACCTTAAACAACAACAAATAAATAAATTGATTGGTCTCCTATGTTCTTACCCATACGATCCTCCGTGATCACATACTCTCACCCGCTCACAGGAGACTCCCGCCCCCAGTACTTGTGATCCCCACCCCCCACACCCCAACGTCCACTCATTAATCGACAGTAATACAGGACATCCCGTCCCATAAGATTGATAGGTCCCCCAATGTTTCCACTTTCTGTTTTGCTACTCCCGGCCCCATAAAGCTGGAATAGCAAAATAGAAAGTGGGGTGCTACTTGTTGTATCAAATGTCGCGGGAACATCTTTTCAACACAACATTGCGGGGTTCACTGTTTGGCGGGAGAGACACTTTCGCTCATTTGGGAGGACCGCAAATTGGGTCAAACATTTTTTGGGAGCTATAGCAACGATAGATCAAACCGGGCGGTATGTTAGTAGTATGTCATGTACCCGGACAGGGAACAGTTGGATGACCCCGGTGGATGACCCCGGAAGTGACGTCATGTCACGTGACCAGTGGCGCCATGTTGTGTTGTCATGGTAACACGCGTGAGCGGCCATGTTGTGACGTCATCTCCATAGTGATACGTGGTGTTAGTGCGCATGCGCAGCGCGTGTTGTTAGGGTGATACGTGTTTCCGTCGTCCATTTTGTATACTGGAGGCCGCCATCTTGGTTTCTATGGTAGCACGTGATTGCTATGTTACCCAATTTTTCTGCAATAAGACGGGGTATGTTCGGAGGGTGTGTTCCTTTGTAGAAGAGTATTTTCCCGATTCGCAGAATTACCACAAACAACCCGACAATCCATCCAAATCACCAAAATCCACCCAAAATCACCGAAATTGACTTTATTTCCCTATTTTATCGGTTTAGCACGTAGTGCTATAGTACTAAGGGGTACAAGGGGTGCATTCGACTGAAGTGGAGTAATTTTCTGGTTCGGATTTTCCCTATTAAGAGTAGCACGTAATACCGAGGGGGTGTGTTCGTTTGAAGTGGAGTAATGTTCCCATTTTTTTGGATCCCATGACGTGTTATTTCCTTATTAAGAATAGCACGTAGTGCTATAGGACAAATTTACCCAGAAATCCATTATTAAAATTATAAGTAGGACCCATATTTATGTACATGAAGGCCATGAAGCTAAGTTCCACCATATACTCATAAGAGGATCTACCCAACAGATGTGTCGTACGAGGTCTAATTTACTATCCCTCATTTTGATTTTTCTTTGTACTTCGATGGAAAGTTTAAAAAAATAACAACACTAAATATAAATTTAAATTTCTTTTATTCAACAACAAAAATACATCTTTTTATGGTATGTAGATTGTCAGATATTCATAAACAGTATTTCTGCAGATTGGGCATCTTCTCAGTGGTTTACAGCAGTCTTTGCACAGGCACAAATGGTTACATGGTCGCGGAGCGACATTGGCTTCAGCTAATAAACACACACTACATTTTGTCCTCCGTGAATCTTCTTCTTCTTGAAATGATGTGTCCATTTCTTCTTCTTCTCTGATGGCCATTTCTTCTTTTTTTTCAACGTCCATGAATTCAGGTGGTAAATTATGAATGTAATAACAGTCTGGAGAATATTTTCTGTGTTCTTCTATAACATCATCTTCGGTTTCCCAGAAACGAACAATAATACCACAATGAAAACATTGAGTTCTGTCTCCTGTCCCCAAATAAAAGAATCCAGCTTTTGTCAGTTCATTCGGGGTATTCACACTTTCACTTTGTAACATGAATTGAAATGTCTTGAGACGATTTTCCTCCAATGCATACTTGATGTGTTTTGGTGGTCTTTGTTCTGGTGTCTTTCTTGTTTTTTCTTCTCCACGTAATAACTGCTCCAGTACTGGTGGCGGAACATCACGAAAATACGTTTCGAATGAAACGCTCATTCTCTCTACAAAGTCTCTTGGATTTCTTGTTTCTTGGTTTCTTGATTGATAATCATTCAGTGCCATCCTGATCAAACATGGAATAGTGAACATTCTTCAATCCTTTTTATCTTCATTCTTCTTTGGTTTTCTTTCTCTTTTTGGTTTGGGTTCTCCTATTTCAAGACTTCTCTTCTTTGCAATATCCACTGCTTTGGTCACTTGTTCCCAATCTCTGGTGGTAAACTGGAACCCAACGTCGTTCTTGAACAGTTGAATCTGTAAATCGTTGTTAAGTTTGAAGACGGTCACATTAGTAGACATCCTTCTTCTTTGGCTGTCGAAACACAAATGAGCTGAACACCAAGTGCACCAGTTTTTATAGTTTTCCTTCAATGCAGCGACATCTAGTGACTGGTTTCCTCTATGACGTCATTAACCAACACATCATTATCCGTTAGATCAGTGGTAAACATGTTGGATATGGTTTCCATCGGTACACCGCGACAGCGATGTTTCAAGTAAAACAGACAGTATTGTCCACACACTGGTAATGGTCCTTGAAGGCGTTTCGTATTATACTTCCAATATCTGGAATTCTTCTTCAGGAAATTCTCGAATGGTCTGTGTTGTGGTGGTAATCCATAGGAATCAAAGTATTCTGCGTTGTGGTGACTCACAAAGAGAGCCACCCAATGTTCTCCTTTTTTGTGGTCTGGATCCGTGTTGGCTATCAAAGCCACTGGTCTGTGATCTGCTAATCTTCTTGGTAATTTGTTTCTTGAAAATACACCCAAACATATTCTCTTCAAACAACTATCTGATCGAAGTGCATTCTCTAACTGCAACGTGTTCATGTTGAGTAATCGAAGATTACTTGTCTATTCTTATCCACTTCTATGATGTTCTGAAATTCTGCATACACCAGTACGTTGATTGTGGTTGGTAATGGGTTTTCGAAATGGACTTCTAGTCTCAAGTTTCCTCTCTTCACCAGATCGAAGTGTTGTCCATGTGATAGATCTGGAGTCAGGTCGAATACGAATAGGGTGTATCCATTTATGTACTCTTCTCGGCTGATGTGGTTTCCTTCATTCTCATACATCTGTCCAGTTCCTTGGAACAGAGTTGCATAACATCTCGCCACTTCTTGTTGTTCGAATCTAGGTTGTAATGGTTTGGCTGGAATCTGCTGCCCATCCACGTACAATGCCAAGTAATTGATTTTGTAGTTCTTGAAATTATATGGATTCTTTGAAAAGTTTCCATTGAAAGCATCGTTGTCTACACATCCCACTACGATGCATTTAGGTAGTTGGCCTAAAAATAAGTTTTCTTGTGTAATGCTCAGATTTCCTTTCGGCACTGAAAACACCTTGGTTTCCACACGATCGATAGGATATTTTGCAGTTGCTTTTGTTAGTGCTTTCTCGTGAGCCATTCTCACGAATGATTGGAGTCTCTCTTTGCGTACAAACATGGATACATCTAGAATTTTGATCTTGTATGTAGCGGTATCGGCCATCAATGCGAAAGCATCTTTGGCTCTATTCATTTTAACATGAACATTAACTCCATTCAGCAAGTAACGAGTTTGGAAAAACATGTCCAAATGTAATCTTCCAGTCATGTCCACGATTTTACTTTTCTCTATAAATTTCTTTCGAAGAAGAAATCCCTTGTTATCATCTGTCAAATCTTCCATGTGTCCGGCCGTATCCTTGTACCATAATGCATTAGTCAGTTGTGACTTCTTGGCAGCTGGTCCATAACTCAACAAAGTTTCTATGAAAGCTCTGTAATGATAAATGTTGTTGGAAGGAGATACCAGTTTTTCATTCAAGCTGATATCGATTTGATTAAATAAGGAATGCATCCATAAATTGACTGGGCCCACTTTGGCATCGGGTGCAATTGGTGCCCCATTGGAATCTACAACCGTTGCTTTAACATACAAGTATGTCTGTGCCAAATTCAAATAATCATCTCCTAATCCTGCAATGTGGAATTCTATTGGACCACTGTTTCCTATAGTCGCCAAAGGCCTGTGTTCTACCCATTGCCCATGTTCCACACTAGTCTGTGTTGGTGGTATGGAAAACAAGTCGAGTTCACTGTTGACACACTCACAAGATTTTTCATTAATGAGAGACATCATGCACCGAGATGGTCTTGGGTCTGAACAGTTCTCCTTCTTTTTGTCGATTTGCTAGTTTTGCGTGGTGCGGGCCTTTTTATACTGTTCCTACCGGGTGGTTTTGAACCACCAACCACTTCATTCCAAGCTCCTGCACCAGCCTCTTTGACTCTTTTGATTTCTGCCTTTTTTACATTTTTCCCTTCAATGACATCTTCGGCAAAGGCTGCTCCTTTTCTCAATAACTGTTTTCCCACGGTCCTGGCTGTAGTTTTCAATAAAGGTAACACCATATTCTTCAGTCCTCCCAATATACTTCCCAAACCATATCCTCTCTGTATTTGAGCTCCAGAAAAAGCCGGTAGACCATTCCCAGCTTGTTTCGTGTAATATTCTTCGTATAATTTGGACTTACAACAGTAAGTCATGTTTATGTGAAATGAAGAGATCTACGGTTTCTGAAATGAAGTGTCACTGTCACTTTCCCGAACTCGAATGGTACTATGGCTCCTGTGTCACCCCTTATATACACCTGGACGGTACTGAAATTTTTTCGTTCTACTGGTACATAATACACATTCTCAAATGTTTTAGAGATGATATCCCCATATTTCCCACGTACAGGTACAATACGAAGAAGTGGTACTCTTGTATCTCCAACGACTTGGTCACGAACCAAGTCACAATATACATAGAGGGAATAAAATCCTTGGTTGACATCGGCAACTCTGGAAGAATTGTAAGTTCCTGATTTAAAAACACACTCATTAAATCCCAAAATATTTTGAAGAGTAGGGCTCAATGTGACCACGACTCCATCACGTACCGTGATACGAACTTTACCAGTCACTCTATCCAGTTCAAAAGCTACCTTATCGTGACGAGGCAAGAGTAATTCTTTAACACCATTGATAGCTCGTATCACATCAATGGGATCCGAATAACGACCTTCCTTGAGAGTAAGTCGGTAATTCTTTTTCGAAGACCAGAACACTGTAACGAAAGCTTCTTCTCCACGAATATTGAACCAAGTATTTGGATACTGAATCTCTGCCAGACCTACTTCCCATTCTCCCGTGAGATTCACTGGTTGTGATAACTGAGTGGTGTACGTAGTCAACGTGTTTTCTGGAAACACGTTCATAGAACTATTACTTGGTAGAGTCAAATAAAACATTACTTTTTCTTAATGGTTGGATTTGGTAACAAATATCCTATGCTGTCTGTGTTTTCGAGAGTGAGATTAACGACACTGGTAATGATGATGATATACAAAATGATTATTTGTGAAAAATAAGTTATCTCGCTCCTTGGAATTCTTTTACCAAACAGAGGCCAAGAACCGTTCGATCCTTCTTCCATTTTGAAGAAACTTCAGAGGTTCACTTCCTTTTATAGGTGAGCTGACTCTGTTTGATCCACGAATTAAACGAAGTTGGGTATCCCAACCACTTTACGAACAATTCCTTTTTCTTACCTCGACCACGTTTCTTGAGTACGTGTTCGATTTTGTAAATAGTTTTATGTGAAACTCGTTGAAGCTCTTCAGTGTAGAATGACCCTTTCAATATTTCTCCATTATCATCTTGTAACATGTATGTGACTGGATGTCCTTTCTTGATGGCTACTACTGTGAATAACTCTTCGGTCCAATTGGGCAAATAACCTTTCTCAAAAGTTTTCTTAACTTTATTGATTCTCACTCTGTCACCTACTTTGTACTTTGGTGTCTTGTGTTTTATGGGTTGTCCATACAACCTTTGCCAAACCTCTTCTTGATTTTCAAAGTTCACGGCGATGGGGGCCATACCTATACTGCGATGATGAGAATGATTATATGATTTCACCAAGTTTTGAAGTGGAAAAGTTAGTGTATTGTTCTTGGTAAAATATTTCCACATTTTGGTTTTCAAAGTTCTATTGAATCGTTCTACTATGGAACATTTTGTTTCCACATTTTGTGTTGTGAAAAAGTCGACTTTGTGATCTTTGAGAAAATTCTGAAATTTTCTGTTTAGAAATTCTTTGCCTTGATCAGTTTGTAATTTTTCTGGTTTACGACCTTGTTTGAAAATTTTACTAAAAGCTTTCACGATGGAATCACCAAGTTTGTTTTGTAATGGTATCACCCAAGCATATTTACTAAATACATCTATACATGTCAACAAAATATTTATGTTTTTGTTGAATTTACTTATGTTTGAAACATCTACCAAGTCAGCTTGCCATTGTGCATCTATACCACTAACTATTACTTTTCTTCTACGAAATGTACGACGAACAGGTTTGTGAAGAGTGTATGTGTCTTGAGTCTCTAACCATTTTACAACTTGTTTGGGTTTTTTCTTGGACGCTCTACGAAGAGCGTCTACACCACCAAAACTACCAGGCACTTCAGAATCATAGTACAATGCTTCCATGACTGCCTTGTTCAAGTGTCAACTCTATTTATACCTTTTTTTCGATCCACTTTGGCGTTTCTGTTTTCTTTGGTTGTTTTGGTTCCGACTTTATCGGTGCCTGTTTCATAAAATCCCAACGTTCTTTATGACCAATTAATTCTTGGGGTATGTTACTATCTCTCAAAGCTTCGGCCAACATTTCCCATCCCTTTGGTTGGACAGATTTTCGTCTTCTAAGTAAATCGTTTAGAAGATCTGTTACATTCGACCCTACCACTGTTTGATCTTTGTAGACTAATTCACCCTCCTTCTCATTCCAAGATATATTTGGGTCACTTCTAATACGATTCAACAACAACTTTCCCTTTCTCTTCATTGTCATAGGTACAGAATCGAGAATGTCTTCGTCTTTATTATCTTTCTCGAATTCGACTTTAATTGGTCGAGGAGCCATTCATTACCTTTTGTTGAAATGTCAAGTATCTTTGCAAAATTTGATTATATTGAGTCATCTTTTCATCAGCCGAAAGAAAAGGGGCATCGAGAATATCTCTCATTTCTCTATCCAGTGATGAAACAGCCAGTTCATTCGGTTGTCTTGGAGTCTCTTGTAGACGTTCCAATAACCTTGGTTCTACCAAAGCCATCTTCTTTGCATATTCCATCATCCAAATATACCTTTAACAGCACCCAATAGTACAGGAGGTAGCAATGCACCCAAGAATCCCCCTTTCTGCAAGATTTGTCTCCTCTTTTTGTCAGAGGTACCTTTGTTTGCCACTGCCCTCACTAGTTGTTTCTGACGAACGAGTTTGGTTCTCTGAGCTTTGGTCAGAGGTACTGCTCCCTTCAGTATATTCGAGGCACAGTCACACAAACAAGTTATCAATTCTTTGTCTGCATGTTTTAGTATGGATTTGACGAGTGCGGGTTTTGATTTAATAAGAACCTTGAGAAGAGCGATGTTGCGCTTGAGACGGTCAGACATGCTTCTGACTCGAGTCAGACTTGTTGCTCCCCTTTTATACTTTTCGGAGGTACACATATTGGGTTTCCCCAGGAAAAAATTGACTTCTTAATCTCATGTGTTCAGGAGTATCTTGTTTGAGATCTATTAAAAGGTAACCATATGGTGTCGAAGTGGCATCTTCAAAAACTTCTCTCAGAAACTTGGAATGACCAGGATACATCTGTGCTGCCAAGTGTGAGATCTGAGAACGATCCCTAGGATTTTTAAACAAGATCATGTAATGACTATTGAGAGCTACAGTCCTATGGACTTTATTTTTATCGAATAAATTTTGAACAATGTAGATCACACTAATGTTACGGTGATGACTACATTTAGTAAATAATCTAGACACTCGAACATCGGCATCGAGCATCAGATCATCCAATATGACTAAACTATCAGATTTTAATTCTTGAGGGAGACCCTCTACGAATTCTACTTGGGGTAAAGTATTGTATAATGGTTGCCAATCACTATAACACCAAATGATGTGACTTGGGACAGGTGATATAATATTTTGAATGTTTTGAATAACCCGATTTACAAAGGATGATTTACCACTACCCGTGGGACCACACAATAAACAAGTGAATGGATGCTTCCAACGAGGATCCATCTTTGTTGTTCTATGTGGGTACTACTTCCCTTTTATACCTTTTGGTGAGGTGGCCCCACTGAACGTGGGGACTACTCCCCCTTTTATACCTTTTGGAGAGGTGGCCAATATGAACCGTCATCCAAAAAAATTATTTAAAATTGGTGGCCCTCTGACTTACTGGCTGGGGACAGTTTAAGTTTGTTTGATATTTGTCAAGAAGATAAACATCAAATAACTTAAGCGTCATTACCACCTTTTTTTCTTGTTTCTTCATTTTATACTTTTTTTCTTCTTTTTTCTTCTTTTTATAAAAATTTACAACATCTATTTACATCTTCAATTAGAATCCAATTGTAACAGGTTTCTTGATGGTCATAAATTCAATCACCAAATCCATAATACAACGTCTCTGTTCATTTGTGAGAGGTTTCTCGAACATATCTTCATATTCTTTCTGTACTGGTGGTGGATTCATTCCAGAAGTATTATGGTGCCACAGTAGATGAACATCATTCTTGTTAACTCTTTCAAGTGCGTCACTAAAACATGTTATAATCTTCTCTTCTTCAGACATCATTAGGCATACATTATGCTGAATCTGACTTGGGTGATCGACTGTACATCCATAGCATTTTTCTTTCATTACAGCGTCAATGTTCTCTTCGACATAATGAGCATATGCCAAGCAAAGTTCATGCTGCAAGCGAACTTGCCTGAGTTCACTATCAATTTCATCAACGATCAATGGTCGTGGTTGGGTTATTCTCACTGTGATCTTCTTCTTCTTCTTCAAAGGTGGTTCTTGATTTGGTTTTTTGAAGTCTTCATGGTTAGTAGGTTTAGTGTCTTCAGTTAAAGTTGTTTGTTGGGTTTTGATGGCTGCATCTACTTCTTCTATTTGAGATTTCAAGGCATTCCATTCTTCTAAAGATAGAGCAATACCAGTCTTCGTAGGATAAGGTTTCTGGTCTTTTCCCTCAAAGTATCTTCTGAGATGAATCTTCAGTTCACCCTGGTACTGGGTGACGTTAGCATAAGTCTGCTTGGTGCCAATTCGGAACATCTTCTCTGGTCAATGGTTCGATCGTGAATGATGCCAAGTCCATGCTTTGCCTAATCTTATATATCTTTGACGGACGTGATTGAAAACATCACCCCCAGTTGAACAAATTTTGATTGAGTTTTTTATTCTTGGTTGGGGTTTGTGTTTGTTTCCTATAGGATTATAGGTTAAAGTTGGAAAATTTAGAAAATTAGTATAGAAAGTAATGGGAAAGAAACACAATGAGAATACAGAAATTTGATTGGTTGATTAACTTCGATCTGATTGGTCAGTTTGGTGATCAAACTGCAATTTTGATCCTTAAACTGTAGGATATGGCCCTCTGCATTTTATACTGGCTTGGGACAGGTCAAGCTACAAACCTCTGTCCAATGGAGATAAGTCAAATAGCTCGAGTGCATTCCCACCCCCTACAGTTCGTATCCTCTTTGAGGGAATTTTTTTTTTGTTCATCAAAAAAGAAAAACGAAAACAACATGTCCAACTTAGCAATTTAGTTTTTCTATCATAAAAATTTCTCATTTCTTTTAAATATTCACAACAGAGAATTTCTTAGTAATGATGATGATGATGATGATTTATTCCTTTGGTTATACAATAGGGGTAGCCTAAAAGACACCAGGAATCAACTTTAAAAAAATGAAATGAAACTAAAAAGTAAAGAAGTATCATCTGGTTCCAATAGGTGTAACCTAAAAGATACCATGAATCAACATGTTTTTAAAATAAATGGAACTAAAAAGTTTTGAATGAAACTAAAAAGTTTTGAATGAAACTAAAAAGTAAAGAAGTATCATCTGGTTCCAATAGGTGTAACCTAAAAGATACCATGAATCAACATGTTTTTAAAATAAATGGAACTAAAAAGTTTTGAATGAAACTAAATTTTGAATAAAGAAGTATCATCTGGTTCCAATAGGTGTAACCTAAAAGATACCATGAATCAGCATTTTTTAAAAATAAATTGAACTAAAAAGTTTTGAATGAAACTAAAAAGTAAAGAAGTATCCTCCACTTCCAATAGGGTTAGCCTAAAGTATATCAGGAACATGATGATGATGATGATAATGATGAAAAAACTCTCTGTATTAGAATTATATAAAAAAAATTGAAAAATCTTTACACTAGAAAAAAATGTATTGCCTTGTAAGACTTGCCATTTAGAATTTTTTTTTGAAGACTGCCATATAGGACTTTATGAGGACTGCCATAAAGGACTTTTTACTTTGTGAAAAACTTGCCATGTAGGACTTTGAGGACTGCCATAAAGGACTTTAGAGAATGCCATAAAGGACTTTAGAGAATGCCATATAGGACTTTATGAGGACTGCCATAAAGGACTTTAGAGAATGCCATATAGGACTTTATGAGGACTGCCATAAAGGACTTTAGAGAATGCCATATAGGACTTTATGAGGACTGCCATAAAGGACTTTAGAGAATGCCATAAAGGACTTTTTACTTTGAGAAAAAAACTTGCCATATAGGACTTTATGAGGACTGCCATAAAGGACTTTAGAGAATGTCATATAGGACTTTAGAGAATGCCATATAGGACTTTATGAGGACTGCCATAAAGGACTTTAGAGAATGCCATAAAGGACTTTAAAAATTTGATGAGCCTAATATGATTGAGTAGACCACCTAAAAACCATTTCGGTTTTTTTTTTAGGAATTTTTTGTAGGCAAAAGCTAGACTTGGTTCAGGTTGTAGAAAAATATGACACTCACTCAATTGTTTCTTCTTTAAATCTCTAGTGGTATGGTACTAACTCCATCTTCTAAAACTCTTCGCTTTGGGTAGAAATATGATAGTCCATCTCTGCTCTGCTGGTAGGTATACATAGTGTTGTCATTCATCACAAATCCTCGGTTGATGCCAGATCCACTTTGTTGAGTCTTCAAAACTTGCAAATATCTGTCTTTCGTCAAATCATTGTGGCGTTTGCTGATTCCCTTACAACTGAATTTATTGGTGGCTCCGAAACAATAATATGTTTTACTACACAGTCCAACAATGCCGGTTCCTTGCCATTCTACCTCAAACAAGCCTGGAGTTCTCCTGTCAAAACGCTTTCTTTCTTGGCAGCATGAGGGTGACAGCCATTCTTTGCCTTCTAATTTGGTTTTCACATAATCATCTCTGTGGAAATCACAAAACTCTGATGGAAACCACTTGTGATTCTCTTTGTAAAATTCTACTCTCTTCTCTGGTTTCACTAATTCATCTATGGATGGTGACGAAGTACATATATATGCAGAATCTGTGTCCATTTCAGCATATTCGAAATCTTGGCGGTTGATAAAAGTATCGATGACATCATAATAGAACTGAAGCATCCGGAGTTTCGCATACTGGTAAACAAAGAATCCGATGTGAAGTGGCAGATCCAACTTGATGGTCTTCTTGTTGAGTTCGACTTCATATAAAGTATCAGCTAATGGATTCAAGGCTCTGAAGGACATGTCATTTACAGCTTTGGTAACTTCTTCGTCGTCGCAATAGCACACACGTCGATGCTTTTCTTTGTTGGTGACGGTTTTACCATATCCAGAATTTCCCAACAGCTTCATGGTGTCGGCAACGATCGACTTGTCAGGGTCAACATCTCCTTGTCTTCTTGCTTCAGATACTTCATCTCCAAATTTTTCAAAACATCTTCTTGGTTTATATTGGATAACTTGATAGACGTGATCAACTTCAATACCATGCTGGAGGTACCACTGCAGTAAAGGGGTTGCAAATAACATTTTTTCCGCTCCATAGCTTCCGATCAAACTTCTACGGGGTTTCTTCATGATTCCATTCTTCTCGGCAAAGGACTTCATGTGTTCACCAATATCATCTATGGAAATATCTGTATTCTTGAAGATAGGTGTCATCTCTTCAAAGTACTCTTTCAGGTGATCTGGTACATGTATATCACATTCGACTAAACCAAACAGTTCACCGGACTTCACTTTGTTCAGTATTTCTTCCTCTGTCATCGCACCATCTATTTTGTCTGAAAAGTTCTCTTTCAGGAAGGCTTTGAGTGTGGCATCGGTCTTCTTCATCTCTCTCCACTCACACTCCCAGATTTCGATAAGTTTATAGCCCAAATCGGTGATGTACTTTGCATTGGTACGGGTGTCTTGTAGTAGTTCTTTCATCGGTTTATCTCTGACTTCATTATGGATGATAGGAAGGCCATTCTTATCTTTCATGCAGGTATGTCTGTGCCAGAAGCAGCCATGGAACTGGTATACAGTCTGTGTCTCTTTGCACCAACCATCAACAGGCAACTGTCTTCGACCAATCATTTTTTCAGCTCCGTTAAACTGATGTCTGATGTGGATGTCATCTCTCATGGATAAAAACTGTAACCATTGTTCAGCCATTTTACCATACTTCATTGGATGTTCTGGTTTAAACTGGTTTTCTTCACGACGTCTAATACTCCAACCCGTTGGCATCTCTTGCATTAGGCACCAAAGATATAATGCATTCGCATCAAAGCCTATAATACTTCCACATGGTTTTGCTTCTTTGCCATATTTTGTTTCTCTGATTCGGGTAACATCTTTCTCGTGGTATCGGTTGAAGATAATTGAAGGTCCACCAACGATATTATCTTTCACCAAGTGATGCAAGTCTTTATTCTTCTGGTTAAATAATGTGAAGTAAGTTTCATCATTCATGGTCTGGAACAGGTATTTCAACGTGAGGCCCGGAACACTGATACCATCTTTAAACATGTCGATGTGGCGTTCCTGGTAGAAAGCAAACTGCTTGTCAACTGCTTCAAGGAATGGTTTTACATCTCGGTTATTATACCAGATCAGAAAATCACGGAAAGTTGTCATCTCCAGGTCGTTCCATACATGCTGGCAGTACTGGTATTCTGCATTGGATATATTTTCTTTCTTGAGAGAACTGTAGAAGGCTTCATGGTCTGGTAGGTGGTCTTGATCCAATTTGTTCAAGCTGTCGATCCATTCATATGGTAAAAATCCCTTTGTCACGGAGCAGCCAAATGCTTTCAAAAACTTGTCATAGCTGAATCCTGGAGCGAGGTAGTTGCAAATATCAACAAACTTGAAAGATTCTGTCGAGACGCACATGTAGTTATTCGATTTCTTCACTGCAAACTTGAGTGGATTCTGTCTCTTCAGGTATGTCATCAGTTCACGCTTGACTACATTCATATCATATTTTCCAGAGTTGAATCCGATGACGGGCATCTCTTGCAGATAATCTTGAAATTTCTTCTCCAATTTTTGTAAAGGGTGCATCTTGGATGTATCTTCTCCAGTAGCTCTGGCTTCCGCTTCCAGCGTTTCATCAATTTTCTGTCTGAGTTTAAACAGGGTCCAAGCATGATAGGTCTGCATCAGTTGGTGGCAATGAGATGAAATAGCTGTGAGGTATGTCATCATTTCTTCAACAAGTTCTTGAAATTTTCCATTTGTAATAAAACATTTCGGTTCTTGGTATTCTGGAACATTACTACATATGCTCACACTCAATGGTCGGTGTTCTGCTTCCCATATCAGTTTATCACTGTCAGCAGGTAGACTGGATTTGACAAAGTAACTTTCAAAATCAAACGTTGCACGGTATGGATAAAACTTCTTCTCTTCAGATACTTCTATACCTTCATCTTCTAACAGATCAAATATGGACTGGGATGGATGGTATACACCGCCAACATACTGGTAATTGACTTCATCTGTACAGGTTTTCTCGTGACGATTTAATTTCCTCACAGTGTGCCATAGTTTGCCGCATTTGCGGCATTCAAAGGATTTGCAGTATTGGTCTATATCGATGATGTAGCTAAAATGGTTCTTGTAAACGTTCACATACATGGTATCTTCATACTTTCTGTGAGATCTCTGTACTAATTTGGCAACAATTTGGTCATCATCATTCTTGACAAGTTCATATACTTGGATATTTACTTCAAAACATTTCTCCAAGTCAGGTAATTCGGCTAAAGTTACTCCACGGAATTCATTCTTTGGCTTCTGGGTATACTTGTTGTACATGGCATCTGTTGTATAGTTGAGGTTGTCTGTTATGGAACCACTCCATAAAGCTAAACAGCGGAAAATACACAGGTTGTCTTCATAGGTAAATTGGTGAGCTCTATCTTTCACCAAAGCATTTACTGCTTTGTTCTGGAGAATGTAGTCAGGAAGATCTTCTGCCATTCCAATTGGGTGGTCTTTCAGCTTGTTCACATAAAATATGACGTTGGTAACTCTCTCCACAAGCCATTTGGTGTTGGGTCGTTTTAATTTGGCCCATTCTAGGATATCTTCTTCCATGACATCATCAAGGAATTCTTCAAAGTCTTCTTGGCAGCATACAAGTTGTGGAACATCAAGTACCCGGGCGTTGTTTTGTGATGGATGGTAATACTTCAGTTCATTCGTTTCATTGTGTCGCAGGATAAAACCAAAACTCAGATTAATTTTAAATCTTAGCTGTTGTGGCAGAAATATGGTAGTCATCAATTCATCAGTCATCATCTTCAGGTTCACATCGTTGATCCGGTAGTTATATTGGTCTTGGACTCTTCTGTTCATCATGTGGCGAGTTCTAATAGAACTCCAGTTATCTTCGTACACGGTCAATATCTCATCTGGCTCTTCTTCAGACATCATATTCTTTTCAAACTCCATTGGGTCAACATCATAATGGGTGGTCGTCGTGGTCCGTGGTTGTTTAGGTGGTCCTCTCTTCGGTTCATCAGTCTTCCTTTTAGATGGTACAGGAACTGGTCGGTGGGCAACGCTCTTGTGTCGATTAAAATGGAGTAGTTGGTTGAACTCCTGGCCGCATTCCATACATGTATATATCTCCAAACATTTCTTCAGGTGTTGATCTAGCTTCTGCTTGGAAGCATAACTCTTGTTACAGTTGGTACAATCGTGGGTCTTCTTCTCTCCGGCGGCGTGCTGGGTGCGTACATGGCGATTCCGGTTCCGACGGTCCGTAAAGGTCTTTCCACACTCTTCACAGGCGTAGACATCAGTTCTGGTAACGGCAGTAGCAGCTTCAGACATCTTCATAAATTTTTTGCAAAGGCAAAATTGCTATAGAAAACTCTCTAGCGATGTGTTCAGTTCGAAGGATCGAAACAGAATGACGCGATGTTATTCTTCTCCGGAATTTATTTCGACGTGACGGACGTTTTTGAAAACTTCACGACGTCACAACGTTTTTTCATCGATATTTTCATTCTCGATGGGCGTTTGTGTTTGTTTCCTATAGGATTATAGGTTAAAGTTGGGAAATTTAGAAAATTAGTATAGAAGTCAATGGGAAAGAAACACAACGGGAATCCAGAAATCTGATTGGTGGATTAACTTCGCTCTGATTGGTCAGTGTAAAAACATCTTGATCCTCATTAATTTTATTATTTAAAATCATGTAGTTAGGGGGGTCATTTAAAGAAATTGCTAAATATAGACACTAACAATTAGTTAGGGGGTCAGTTAAGGATGTTACTAAAAATAGAGCGTAGGAATTTATAAAAATATAGTTCCAAGTAGAAGCAGAGGAATTCTGGGTAAATTTGTCCTATAGCACTACGTGCTATTCTTAATAAGGAAATAACACGTCATGGGATCCAAAAAAATGGGAACATTACTCCACTTCAAACGAACACACCCCCTCGGTATTACGTGCTACTCTTAATAGGGAAAATCCGAACCAGAAAATTACTCCACTTCAGTCGAATGCACCCCTTGTACCCCTTAGTACTATAGCACTACGTGCTAAACCGATAAAATGGGGAAATAAAGTCAATTTCGGTGATTTTGGGTGGATTTTGGTGATTTGGATGGATTGTCGGGTTGTTTGTGGTAATTCTGCGAATCGGGAAAATACTCTTCTACAAAGGAACACACCCTCCGAACATACCCCGTCTTATTGCAGAAAAATTGGGTAACATAGCAATCACGTGCTACCATAGAAACCAAGATGGCGGCCTCCAGTATACAAAATGGACGACGGAAACACGTATCACCCTAACAACACGCGCTGCGCATGCGCACTAACACCACGTATCACTATGGAGATGACGTCACAACATGGCCGCTCACGCGGGTTACCATGACAACACAACATGGCGCCACTGGTCACGTGACATGACGTCACTTCCGGGGTCATCCACCGGGGTCATCCAACTGTTCCCTGTCCGGGTACATGACATACTACTTATGTTGACGGGTTTGAGTTTCGACTATCATTGTAGGGTGGTTCGCAGTGGTGTCGTTTTGAGGGATATTGTTGGGAGTCCCACTGAAGGAGTATGAAAAGTGCATTCATAGTTGGGTATTGTCGGAGGACAAATCAATGGTGTGATTCGCTATCGGGGTTTGGTTGGGCAAGATGTTGCTCTCATAAATTGGGTGTGTGTCTGTGTCATCTTGTGAGTTAAGAGGGAGTGGTCTGTGTCGCGTGTTCCTGGTGGAACTATGCTCTCATGGATGGCTAAATTAAGGTTTCTCGGCTTGGAATGGGTTTCAGCCGATGAGAACATAGGGGACCAATCAATCTTATGGGACGGGATGTCCTGTATTACTGTCGGTTCATGAGTTGACGTTGGTGGTGGGGGTAACAAGTACTGGGGGTGGGGGTCTCCTGTGAGCGGTTGAGAGTATGTGATCACGGAAGATCGTTTGGTTAATTGGGGTACCATGTTGCAGCTGGTTACGGGTGGCAGTAAACGACGTTGAGGGGGCTTCTTCTTGTTCGGAGATACCGAGAATCTGGTTCAAGTTGTCCTTCTATATATGCGCGGGACTGTATACATCACCATTGGATTTGTCACTTTCGGGTATGTCCCCAGAGGAGTGTGAAAGGTGTATGGACCTCTGAGACTTGTCGTGCGACAGGTCAATCTTTTCATTACTACATGTAATTGAGTTTTATGTGGAAACAATGTTAGTCATGCCCATCCTGACATGTTTGGGATTCACAGGGGGGGGGGGGGGGGGGGGTCTATTCGCCTCTTGAGCTCAGGGTTATGGGTTTCAATTTGGGTGTGTAAATGTGAGAACAGCTCCTGGGTGTCAGGAGATTGCTGGATACTGACCGCAAATTCACGGTTTTGTCTAGCATCTGCAGCCTTGTACTAGGCAAGCCCTTTTTCTAACACTGACGTTGGTAATACGCGAGGTCCTTAATCACTCGTCCGGAAGCAGTATCCGCAGGAGGTAACTAGTTACGCCTAATCCAGACTTTTCAAACCAACGAGAGGAAAGGGAATCCTCGGGTAGGTTTATAGCTGTCGCTGGTGTAGGGTTATTATACATTGGGTAGCACCGTCGATTTGCTCGGTCAAAATGGACGCGGGGATGGGGTTAAACTTATGCTGTATGTCTCCGTCAGCAAAGTGGAAAGTGGGTGAAAAATCTGCCAAGGGAGTGGGGATGAAATCGTTCAGCGTGGGGATGAGGGAGCTATTTGGTATTTACGGGTCTGTGTCTTGTAAAGTAGTGAGTAAACTTTCTGAGTGGTGGTAAAAATCGATCCATTCAATGTGGAGCTGGAAGGAAATATTTGATATTTATGGGTGTGTGTCTTGTAAAGTAGTGTGTAAACTTTGTGTTTTAGGGTAAACATCACTACAATCGGCATGGGGCTGGGAGGAAAATAAATGAGAAAATGTTGAGTTTTACAGGGGGGGGGGGGGGGTCGCAAAAAGATGCCAGTATACAAGGTCCGGGTGGGTGGGTGGGTGGGTGGGTGGGTCCGAGCCCCAAAGTGCAGTTTTTGCCAGTGTCAAGCAATTTTTTGTCAAATATCATTTTACAGACAAGTAATTACATCCAAAGTGAATTCAAGTGCTTAGATTCATAACTTAGAACAGAATAGAGCATTGATATGTGTTGGGGGTTCCATGTTAGAATTTTGTCCCCATGTTTTACACTTCGTTAGGGCGTGGTTCCTGTTCTGGGTCTGGAAAAAATTTGCAAAACACAAAAGTGATTCCCCGCTATTTGGTCACGATTTTCACTCCTTTATATTTCTACGAAGGCAGCCTGCCTCTTATAAGTACTTTGCAGCTCCTATTATTTGATTCTTCTGTAAGCCTCAGGGTGCCTCATGCCATTGGTCTAGTGTGCTTCCATGTATGAAATAATTGGAAAGATTGATAGAATAAAAATCTTGATTGTGGAAAACGTGTATAATTTCAAGCAAGGTAAATATGATTCTAGTGACACTAACATAAAAAAATAAATAAGAGGCAATTCATCTCAGACAAGCCACCCTGGCATGGGTCAAAGAACTTCAGTATTAGGTCTCTCTCAGACCAGCTGTACAAACTAAACATTTAACCGAAAAGTAATGAAATGAAAAACAACTATTTCTTGTGGACAGTTGAAGATATCCAGGTGGGAACAATATATTTTGGGCTGGGCTTCTTGGTGATGGGATTCGACTGGTGTCTGAACAGCATAGACATGTTGTACATCGGGGTAAGGGCTGTGTTGCTTGGAACATGAATGGGTGTATATTTGCATTTCAAATGGTGGAGGCGGGTTCCAGTGGTTACCTAGGGGTCTGATGCAGCATTTCCGCTGTAGCTTTATAAGCAGAGAGATTGTTTTGGGACCATCTGTGGCGAGGGATGCCTTGGATGCCCAAGAGCAGGGCTGGGATATCGGACAAGTTGGTTTGCGGCACCTTTCATGTTTGGGAAAAGTATTTATTTAGTTATTTATTTATTTTTTTTTTTATTTAGGTAATTTGAATACTTCGTTAAACAGATTTTATAAATTGGGGTGGGTCCCCAATTGTCTTTGAGGAAAAACTGTGCGGGAGGGTTGGGTGTCCAAGACATGACTGACAAAACTTTGCATTCCGGGGGTGGTGGGTCCCAAAAATTGAAAATGTAAAATTTTCCACCTTGTATCCGTAATTTTTTGCCTGACCCCCCCCCCCCCCCTGAGTTTTAGGGTAAAACACACTACAGTATGCACTAGGAGGTACCGGGTATTGGATCAACACTTTGAATTTGGAGTGTCAGACAGACACAAACTTTTCATCTTGTAAAGTAGTGAGAAAACGTCCTGTTTTGGGGTAAAAGGCACTACAGTACGTACTGGGAGGTACCGGGTGCTAGGTTGACACCTTGGGATTGGACTGCAAACAAGACACCAGTAAGTGCAAGTTCGGGTGACGGGACTCTGTTTATATTAGTGCTGGGCTGAGATTTGGTGGGCTCTCATAACTTCGCAACAAGGTGATTGGTTGATAAGTTTTCTGAGTGGCAGGAGTGGATTCGTGTAATTGTCATGGGGGGCACGAATATGTTGCAGTCTGAAAGATGCGACAAGTGAATAAACAGTTTGAGTGAATTCATGCTGATGATCAAATGGTGACGCCAATTATATATGCTTATCTCGAGATCTCGAGATATTATCTTGAGATCTTGAGATATTTTCTCGAGATCTTGAGATAGTTTCTCGAGATCTTGAGATATTATCTCGAGATCTCGAGATATTTTCTCGAGATCCTGAGATATTATCTCGAGATCTTGAGATATTATCTCGAGATCTTGAGATATTATCTCGAGATCTTGAGATAGTTTCTCGAGATCTTGAGATATTATCTCGAGATCTCGAGATAGTTTCTCGAGATCTTGAGATATTATCTCGAGATCTCGAGATATTTTCTCGAGATCCTGAGATATTATCTCGAGATCTTGAGATAGTTTCTCGAGATCTTGAGATACTATCTCGAGATCTTGAGATAGTTTCTCGAGATCTTGAGATATTATCTCGAGATCTCGAGATAAAAAAAGTATTGAGGGTGGCCTAAATCAGCCACCGTAACATCCCTCCCCCAGAAAACATTTTATACAATCGAATTCCTACCGTCGTATCACTTCATCCGTACACAACGCGCTTTGTATTCAGAGCTTCAGTCACCAAAAGTAACCTAAATTGCGCCAGGGCTAACGTCATTCCAAACGCATCCATCAAGTTATTGAGAAGATTATATTTCCTATTTGAACAAATGTGAATAAGGGTCAGCAAAGGATTTTATTATATACTTTATAAATAACCACCTTTCTATTGGCTGGATCTTATACACGTGACTGGTACTCAAAAATCCATGTACACTGGTTTTCCAGTGAATATCAACTTTCCAAATATAGCTTTCTGACAGCCCCTCTCTTGTTTTTATTTCAATCGACGTAATCCCCATAACATTGTTTATTTTTATGTTATTCTGCAGATGATAACTATTTTATTGTTAAATAAAATTATTTCTAGTTGATATAAATTAATTTTGAATTGACGAAAAGAAAATTGTTTTTTTAGGATGATGTATATAATAAAACAGTTTTGGACTTCTGGGGTAGTAAATATGATGCGATATGAACCTAAACAACCTTTATTGACCGAGGTGTCAGCCTCGGTCAATGTAAGTTTTTTAGGTTCGTATATCACATCATATTCCCCACCACAAAACTCCATAATTGTATATTATTCAACACTCATTACTTTTACTTTACGTTGCTCTCGGCGACTGAAGCTCCGTTTTAAACGTGCGTTGTGCATGAATGAAATTCGACAACTGTAGAAATTCGATTGCATAAAATGTTTTCGGATGACTGGTTGTGGAATGAAACATTTTATACAATCTCATATGTTACATGGTTTCGAGTTCCTTCTTGCGCCTTGCGTATTCCCATATTAGATGTTTCACAGATTCACATGTTGACAACTGGGTATGTTGATGGTACGCTCGGTATCAAATCAATACAATCTAAATGAAACACTATCCCCCATTAATTTATTTTACATAGCTAACCATAACTAAACGGTGAATGTTTTAATATAGCTCCACTGGTTGGCGGAAACTAAATCGATAGATATGAATATTGAAGTTTTATACCAGTTGTACGGAGCGTAAGCTATTGCGAATTATTCTACGGGTGCCGTGAAGATGTATTCTGCAGTATTCTCCAGAAATGTATTTGTCGTCCTCATGCCGATAGTCAATTGTTTGACCACCGCTGTACTGGATGGTTGGTCCAAACGGAACACTCTGTCAGGGTCTTATTTCAGTACCAGCACCACCAATATTGCTCGATGTGCAAAACTATGTGGAAGACAATCTGGGTGTCGCGCAGTCTCATTTGATGTTGTTCAAAGAACTTGCTACTTGCACCCTACACAAGAACTTAATTTTTCGAGAAGCAACACTGGAAAATATATGTTTCGGGTGAGTAAATACTTGTCGATTTCAACGTATTTTGTTCGTAATATATTTCGCCCTTTGAGTGCAACTCTTGAAAATTCCCAAAGCACTCATGAGACGATTTAAAAATAAAAGTGAAACTCGACAAAACTGCATTTCTCATTATTCGTCGAGCCATATTCATTCGGGGCTTCAAGATGCCCTCAATCGAGTTTTCGCAATGAATCGACATGGGGATGTGAAGTGTGACAAAGCTGGGATAACTAGCCGTTAATAGAGATGTGGCTAGAAGAAGTTGGTTCGGAGGTTATTTATTTATTGGGGTTTTACGACACTTTCGACGTCCAGGGTCACCTCGTATCGGTTTCAGGGATATGTCAATCTGAATTTACTACTATACACCCGGCTGCTGAACATATTACTGTTGATTAAACATTAACACCCACATCTTGAGCGAGAATTTTCAAACAGCTACGTGTGGATTTCCAACAGTTGAAAAAATCCGGGGACGTGACAAACATTACTTATTCGCCGTTCGTTATGAACCAATAAAATCGGTTGATAACGAATGTCGAATAAGGAACTGGGAATAATTAACGGTTGTCACGCCCATTACCAGGGGCTGCGAAAGCTCAATAAAAGTGGAGGGGCACAAATTTACATTGCTACCATGGCTCAACCCAGTGTGTGAAAGGTTGTAATCGTATGTCGGTAAATGAACCATGACTCTCTATAGTCTCTCGTTTAGATAGATGAATTAGCCGCTGTGTGGTCACTGTCCTGTCCATTTCTTCTACTTCAACCATCTTCCAGCCTTCGGGTTGGAAGATAGTTGAAGTAGAAGAAACGGACCGAAGTGATTGAAAGTGGAATTCTTTGAATAAATATTGTTTGGATTTGAAAATAATATTACAGGAATGCCTGTACATTGACACGTTTGCATGCGCCTATTTTAACCCATTGCATAACTGGCAACATATCTGTGGAAAAAAGTGGATGGGCACGTGCCTTCTGTGCCCACTGGCTTCGCCGCCTCTGCCTATTACGAATCAACACTTTTCTCTCGTGTTGCAGAGTTGGAAATCGTCTCTTGAGTGCACAAAGGCGCCTCCTACAATGCTTGTTGCACTCAACGTGACGAAATGTTGACTCCAGGGGCCAATACTATAAACCTTTTACAATTGTATTTTCTAGGATTGTATTTTCCAGTTACGACTTTAAATGGGTTAAAATGAATCATTAGCATTTTCAAAGATCTGGCATTTTTCCATATCTTTTAAAATGCTAATTATTCATTTTAGTCAGTGATATTAATAGGTAAAAATACAATTGTAAAAGTTTTATTGTATTGGCTCCAGGAAGAACATCCTGTGAAATGTGATTCAAAAATCACTAAATCTCCTTTACAACCGGCCACAACTAGAGATAAAGTGCCAAGAAATCTACTACCATAGGGCATAAATTTCCATCTGTTTGTGGTTTTAGGCCTGAAATTTCCAACAATTGAACATTTTGCTCGGGATTGGGGGTGCAAGGACGTTGCCACGGGGGTGTGGTGGTGCCCCCACACACCCACACATCCCTTCACCCATTATTCATCAAATTTGCAGCAGTAGAAAGTTCGAAGTCCTAAACTGGAATAAGTTGGAAATTTCAGACAGGGCGCTACGGCATTTTTCCAAACAGGTCTTGAATTTTGTCAAAATACGGAGTTTTAAGACCGGGAAGTAGTGAAAGTCCCCCAAATGTTGATTGAAGAGTTCTAAAATACACCAAATATTGATTTGTAATCTGGATAATTTACAATCAATGATGGTGGGGACTGTACATGGGGAATTCTGTATCCTAACTGGTTGAGTGCTGGAAGCCCATACTTGGGCTGCATTCTCAAGTGCAGGCATCCCGACTTTCTAGAGAGCAGATAACTCGCCATAAAGGCTTCATATTCTATGGATGTGCTTCATATTATCTTTGACTTGAAGCTATTTGGTGTGATACAATTTGCCTTATTACAGTTTGGGAATAATTTAGCACTCTACCAGTAAAAACCTGCATTTGAAAAATGTTGACCCGGGTGGGATTGGGGCGGGTGCTAATAAAATTTCCCATTTGCTGGAAATGATGTAGTGGTAATCGGGTTTAGCCGTGTGGTGTGGGAGGGGTGCAATTGAAAGTCCAGAAGTGCCCCCCCCCCTCCCATAGTCACACACACAACCGAGACCACTTGGCAACGTCCCCGAGAGCGAGACAACCCCAACCCTTGCCGGCATGGCATTTCTAAGGGGGCTTGGAATGGGGGTGTCTACGTCTTGATTTGCTCGATAAGATTCGAGTCGTTCAAGCAACGCCTTTTCTTGTCACAGCTCGATGGATCATTCGGTGAAAGCATCGTCCATGTTTCTCGTCATCACTTACAGAATCCCTTTGAGGCCATAGAATTTTTCCGAATTTAGTTAAAGAGTCACAAAAGCATTTGCTAAATGAGCAAATACTCGATAACTCATTTGTTCGATAAGAGCCGAGTCGATCGAGCAAGGAGTAGAGAAAAAATAAGTATGATAGTGATATGAACTGAAATCCGTTTCAGCATCAATGCAATGGTAGCTACTGGGAGCCGAAGTAGTGCCACAAGTTATTAATGGTTGAGACATTCTAGCACAGGAATAGTGGTAGCCAATAGTAATAGTACAAGGCAGTAATGGCACAAGACTCCAATTGTGGTAGAAGACTATAGTATTCGGTGAATACACTGGAAGCTGATCATTGGTCTGATGGTAGTGACTATGGACAAGTCAGCAGTAGTGGCCTTAGAGGTATGAAGGTCGGGATGACCTAGAATGCAGGGCACACACATGTTCTAAGAACGATAACACAAATAGATATCTCTCCAAAGGTATCCTTTAAAAGGTATCATCAACAGATACCCAGTAGTACATCACCATATCATAAGTATCCTTAAATACCGAAATGAGTCGTGGATCAGTATGTGGAGTCATTCGTTTCGAGCACATGGTCGATGGATTATTTTCTCGATAGATAGACAGATATTTATTCGTTCAGTAGCATACAGGAAATACAATGGTTACAATCACATAGTTTAATTAATATATAACATTTTGTTTTCTACTGGGGGATGACATAGCCAGATTGGCTGTCTTCCAGTCATCTCCCTAAGAAATGTATTGCAATACTGTTTACGGGCCCAGACTGTGGCCGTTCTTATGCAAATCACCTCATCGGTTATAAAGAATTTAGTATGTAAGGGTTGTGCTAGACTTGGCAGTTAAAGTGCTTTCTTGGGGATGACTTTCTGCTTGTGGCCTTCTGACTGTGTGCTGCAAATGAAGAGATATATAAATTTGCTTCAATTCATTATTTATCTTGAGTGCGGCCCACAGCCAGAAGACATCCCCGGGCGAGGTCATTTAACGCGGACAGGGTGGGTAAAGCTAAATGGGGGACAGGATGTGTTTTCGTCTTGTCATTTAATTTGTTCACATATAGGCAAAGTAAAGCAGGAAGACGTGTTATGACGGTGTCCAAATCAGCAACAGCACACCCCCTCTCAATCCAGGGAGGGTGAGAATGGGTCGTACTACAGCTGATGTGATCGCTGCCGCCACGGGGACTTATATAGTGCAATCTGGACAATAGGGATTGTTACATTCAGCATTGTCTGAATAAAGTCCTAGAAGCTCGATGGGGTTCGAATCGTCCGAGAGATGCCTGTTCGAATCACTACTCGATTGACTCTTGGACTTATTCTTGGGATGCCTTGTATTAGATGACGATGTCACAGTGGGCGGTGTATAGATTAATGAAGTGATATGATTGGTAATTTAGTTGCAGTAAAATGATCTGATTGGGTGATCGAGATAAACGAAACACACTGTTAGGAACAAGAACAAGAGTACCCGGAATTGGATTAAAACTAATCAGAACAGACCAGAAAAGCTAAAAGCAGTTACAAAAAGCTAAAACTGTTCCAACTGATTGGCTCGTCTAAACCACTGAAATATACTCCAGATCAAGCGAGGGACGGGTAGATGGAAAAAATAACATAGATTTATAGCTAAAAGAAGAAGATGCTGAAAGAATCCGAACTAATAAAACAGTTGTTGGATTGTTTGTTGTGAGTGTATAGCTATGGATTTGGGAGAAAATCCGAACCAGAAAACTACCCCAGTTTAATAGTACGCATCTTATAACACTAGGTGCTACTATTATAATCCTTCGATTGGAGCTTCGCCAGGCCCGTTTCGGTGATTTGGGGTGTTTTGGGGTGATTTGTGGGTATTTCGCGGGTCCATTTGTGTAATTACGCATACTACTCTTCAATCTAACACACATCATCGTCCTGTTAGAGGGTTTTAGGTCACATAACAATCACGCGCCACAATAGAAACCAAGTTTGGCAGCTTGCAGTCAACAAAATGACGACGCGTGTCATCCTAACAACACGCCCTAACACCACGTATCACTGTGGTAATGACGTCACAACATGGTTGCTCACGCGGGTTACCATTCCAGCACAACATTGCATCGCTAGGTCATGTGATTATGATGTCACATGCGATCCGGTAGAATGTGGGTGAAAGGAGCGAGAACTGCTACAGTAAAACTCATTTAGTACGAAGTCGAATATAACGAATAAACGGTTATAGCGAAGTTTTTTTCAAATCCCCTGTAAAATCCTTCATAATTCATACTAATTATATGTGCTTATAGAGAAGTCGGTTATAGCGAATTTTTGGCCATTGTGAAGTTAATTTTAAGCCCCGAGTTTACTCAGGTACATTATATAAAAATAATTTTATTTTCATTTTGCTGTCCTGCCATTGCTCTTATTTGATTTTCGCACGGAAGCCTGCTTTGTTCGCTTTGAGACAACAAAGGACATTAGCATTTGGGCTAACCATGTGATCAGGGAATAATTTTAAACCGAAATATCGACAAAAGCTTATTATTGGAGAGTTTTGATAAAATATCTGAACCAGAAGTTCATCTGTCGAAGACAATTGGATTTGCTTATGCAGCTTGGCGGGAGGTCACCGAAAAAACTGTGGTGAAATGAAAAGTCATTTCTTGTTCAAACCCCGACAGTGAAGATGATCTGCCCATTGCAAGCCTAAGCTTTAGGTCTGATGACGAAGATCATTTACCCTTGTCCCGCCCGAAAGCATATTTAAAAGACTGTTGAAGGCATAGTTTCTGTTGACGACTGTGTTGTCAGTACTGAAACTGAAAGTGATATTGTTCAGATCATTACCGCAAACGATGCAGCTACCAGTGATCATGAGAATGATATTGAAAAAGACATTTGTAAACCATTACCCACCAAACAAACAGAATCACTGAAAGCATTCACAACAGATCGAAGATTTTTGGAGGGACAAAATAAAAGAATCAACATTTCGACATTTATTTAAAATAGAAAATGCGGTGAAGCACACCACTGAGTTTTTTTTTTTGAAAAAATGACACATGTAAGGTCAGTGAATATAAATATTTTTTTTCAGATTGCGATATTTTGTATACATGTATTTCATAGTTTTCATACCAGAATATAACACGTTGAAAAAATTAACTTTGTCTTACTTATCTTATCTTATCAATGCACAGGTGTAGAGAACTGGATAAAGCGAATCACTTCGTTATACGGATACAGCGAGTCGGTTATAGCGAAGTCATTTCGCCGGTCCCATTGACTTCGCAATAAACGAGTTTTACTGTACCGAGTTTTCCTGCACTAGCGTGCGCAACACGCGAGCCAGGAAGTTAACTTGTATCTTTTGCCAATCAAATAGAGCTCCCATGTAATGTGACTTGTACAAAATGGGAGCTTCCACAACAGTAGAGGAAGACACACGCGAGGGCAACATTATTGACATTTGGCGGCGATATTAACCCTTTATTAACTCTTTACCCAATGCAGCGGTCAAAACAGGCCAGCGCTATTCTCAAAAATTGCCAATTAATTCTCATTATTTTTTCTTTTTTTGTCTCAAAAACATAGATTATGACCCCTCGTTTGAACGAGCTGGTCGAGCTCATTCCAATTAGGGGTCATATCCTATGTTTTGTGAGACAAAAAATAAACAAAATTAGTTATTCAAGAATATTTTGCAAGTGTCGTCTGTTTTTCATGTTAGGTGAAGGGTTAATGGCTTTACAACATTGGATCTGCCGATTTAAAAAATGACAGGAAGCTGGAGACGGCATTTTACCTAAAACGTCCAAATCCACCGCCCCTGTACCGGTCATACCATTTCCAAACCAGCAGGGATCCGGCTGCAAATTGTATTTCTAGTTTGAGAATATATGCATAAATTCGCCATAATTTCGTTAAAATAATTTTTAAAAGAAATATCTTTCCGATCAGCATGTGATAGTAAATCAAGTAACAACAGATTGGAATCTGAGAAATGTCATCGATATTTAACCCTTTACCAAACATGAAAGGCAGACGACACTTGCAAAAACAATTGCTGAACAACTATTTTTTTTTTTTCATTTTTTGTCTCAAAAACATGGGTTATGACCCCTCATTGGAACGAGCTCAACGAGGAAAAAAAATGAAAAAATAATGAAAATTATCTGACGATTTTTGAGAATGGCGCTGGACGGTTTTGGCCGTTACGTTGGGTAAAGGGTTAAGCTAAATTGCTCAGCTGTGCGGGATACACAACTCGCAAGCAATCTGCCGCGCGAGCAGTTCTGCTAAGCTCGATTCCTTAATACTCTGGTGGCCTTCATTTTCAGTCCTCGTATCACAGTGTGGCAGTAGCAATGCACGCCCCAGGTGCTGAATATCGGACCTGAGTGTAGGATTAGACTTTTTTATACTGCCAAGACTTTTTTATACTTTGGTAGGAAAATTAAATCTTCAGTTTTTGATTACAACCCCTCCCATAAAAATTAGACTTCCCCGTCGGGTCTTAAATGGAAGTAGAATATTCTGTGTGACAATTTCGTTTTCTTTGTCTTCCTGTATTGTTTGTTTGTTTGTTTGGTTTAACGACACTTTCAACAACTAGCGCAACATCGTGTCGGATGTTGCTGAAAAATTCCTATTCTGCTGGCAGAGACTTCCATCATGGTAATCAGAAATTATTCTCACGAAATTAGGTGTTTTTATAATTTATTGGAGAGTTCCAATGGGCAAAGTCCAAAAAAACTGTAACAAATCCAAACCATATTTACAGAATATCGTTTGATCACACCTAAAGATAAAGAATATGACATTTATTTTCCGTGTAACTGCACCTTTTATTAGAGACCAAAATATATGGATTCAGAGAGCTGGAACAGGTTAATATAATAGGTGCTTCACAGATTCAAATGTTGATAACTGGGTCACAGTTTGTTGACTGTACGATCGGTTTCAAATCAATAGAATCTAAAATAAACAAAATCCCTCTTAGCTAATTGTTTTTCGAAACCCAAATGAGAAACTAAGAATTAAATTTACATAGCTGAAGGATAGATGTGTTGATATATTCGCATTGGTTGATGGAAACTAAATCGATAGATATAAAAATTGAAGAAATTTTATTCCCGTTGTACGGAGCGTTAGTCATTACGAATTATTCAATGGGTGCCGGGAAGATGTATTCTTCAGTATTGTCCAGAATAGTATTTTTCGTCTTCACGCCGATGTTCAATTGTTTGATACAGGCTGTACTGGAGGCTGGTCCAAACGGGGCACTCTGTCAGCATCATATTTTAGTACCAACCAAGCATGTCAAAGTAGCGCCCATATCAACAATACCGGTACCGGGACGGGACAGAGGCTGTCCCGCCGAAACCGGTATCGGTACCGGGAAAAATCAACAAATTGGATGACAAACGGCAATTAGATGGGAGAAATTCGCATTTACATGTAAACCGCCCCAGCCCGAAGATCGCACGACAGACATGGCACCGTGCCAGTTATTCTGCGGCGACATCAAAGTAATCATAAAGCACGATAATCGTGCTTTATAATTACTGTGATGACATCACAGAATAATTTCTTTGAAGTAGCCGATGGCGGCGCTTTCGTTGTCTTTAATGCGACGTTCGAAAAGCCAAAATTGTTGGCCTTATCGTGGTGGTGGTGCAGAGAGAACATGCACCTGTAGAGTTGTTTGATATGTTAATTCAAAAATAAGTTGAAAGTTCGACATGCAAGTGTGCCATACGCGATTATTAACCTGTTTACCCTCGTTCAATGAGGAATTTCCCGGTAAAATAATTTTGTGCCGGTACTTAATTTTTCGGAAAGCAGCATTGGAAAAATGTGTTTCGGGTGAGTAAATACTTGTCGATTTCAACGCATTTTGTTTGTAATATAATTCAAGTCTAGAGATGATTTAAAAATAAAAGTGAAAACCGACAAAACTGCGTTTTCTCATTATTCATACAGCCGTGTCCTGTCGGGGCTTCAAGATGCCTTCAATTGATTATTGTTTATAAACTGACATGGGGATGTATAGTGTGACAAAGCTGAGATAAATAGCAGTTAGCAGAGGCGTGGCCAGATGGCCTTGGTTTGTGGGTTATTATTTATATATTGGGGTTTTACGACACTTTCGACAGCCAAGGTCGCCGCGTGTCAGGGTTCGGGTGTGTGTCCCTATGAAGTTACTACTGTACACCCGTCTGCCGGACATATTACTTTTGATAAAACATTAACACCCATATCTTGAGTGAGAATTTTCAAACTGCTGCCTGTGGATTTCCAACTACTGAATAAATCCGTGGACGTGACATCGCAGTTCCTTGTTCGACATTCGTTATCAACGTATACAGTCAGTTGATAACGAATGTAGAATAAGGATCTGGGAATAAGTAATAGTTGTCACGTCAATTAAAAATCCACACTTTTTCCTTGTGTTCCAGTGTCGGAAATCGTCTCTTGAGTACACAAAGGCGCCTTCTACAACGATTGTTGGACTCAAGTGACGAAATATTGACTCCATGAGTCAATACTATGAAACTTTTACAATTGTATTTTCCAGAATTGTATTTTCTGGTTATAACTTTTAATGGGTTAGCATTTTGAAAGATCTGGCAATTCACCACTTGGAAAATTGCCAGATCTTTTAAAAAAGCTAATGATTCATTTTAGTCAGTTATATTAATAGGTAGAAAATACAATTCTAGAAAATACAACTGTACAAGTTTTATAGTGATGGCTCCAGGTAAAATATCCTATGAAATGTGATTCAGAAATCATTAAATTTCCGTTACAACATGAAATTTCCATTTGTTTGTGGTTCGAGGTCTGACATTTCCAACAATTCAACATTTTGCACGGGATTAGGAGAGCAGATGCGTTGCCACGGGGTGTGGTGATGTCTATCACCCACACACTAACACATATCTTCCCCCATCATTCGTCAAATCTGCAGTAGTTGAAAGTTTGAAGCCGCAAATTGGAAAAAAAGTTGGAAATTGCAGGCAGGGCGCCAGCGGAATTTTTCCAAACATGTCTAGAATTTGGCCATGATTTGGAGTTTTAAGACTGAAAAGCAGTGTAAGTGAAATACTCCCAAATATTGATTGAAGAGTTCTAAACAAACCCAAATATTGATTTGTAGTCTGATTTTTGTCCTACCGAGATCCTTAGTTGAATAAATTACAGTCAAGGGGGGTGGGGGATTGTAAATACACAGAAAGACATGCGCGTGTGAATGGGTTAATCGATATGGCACGAGTGACAGCGCGGAAGGATAGAACGAGAGGCCACAGACCTCGAGTTTTATCCTTCCACGATGGCACAAGTGCCATATCGAGTAACCCATTCGCACACGCGTGTCGTTCTGTGTTTATTACACGCCTACACGTCTATACAAAAATATCAGAAGGACACTCAGCAATTCATTTGACAACTATCAACAAAGAGAACAAATTTTATCGCTAACCAAATTTGCGAGAGGAAACCGTGTTATTATTTCGTCCTCTGAGTTCCAATGTGTTCTATGTGCCCACTGGCACATAGAACACATTGGAACTCGGGGGACGATTTTCAGCTACCGGTAGCAATTCAAATTGTAATTGCATACACGATTTGTGGAAAATTCCAGTGAAATTTCGCTTCTGTTTAAAAGTATTCCTTCAACGGAACAGATTTTCATTTTTCCAGCGGTTTAGTGTTTCTGTTGATGGGGATTACTTAGAACAGGCGTTTAATGAATGTGGAATTCTGTATCTTAACTATTTGCGTGCTGGAAGCCCATATTTGGGCTTTATTCTCAAGTGCAGATAGGCCGACTTTCCCGAGAGCAGATAACTCAATACAAAGGCTTCATATTCTGTGGATGTGCTTCATATTATCTTTGACTTGAAGTTATTGTGCCTGTGTGAGACAATTTGCCTTGTTACAATTGGGTAATAATTTAGCTCTCTACCAGTAAAAACCTATATTTGAAAAATGTTGACTCTGGGTGGGGTGGGGTGGCGGGGTGGGGGTACTAATGGAACTTCCCATTTATTGGAAATTATGTAGTGGTAGTCGAGATTTAGCCAACTGTGGGTGGGTGGGGGTGTAACTGGAAGTCCAGGGGTGTACGCACCCACACTCGAGACCACTAGCAACTTCCTGGGAGTGATACACCCCTAACCCCTTGCCGGCAGGGACGTTGCTAAGGAGTCTCGGGTGTGGGAGCGTCCACATCTACATTTTCAATTGCACCCAAGAAGGCAAAATTCCGATATAATTTCCAACAAGTGGGGAAAATCCATTAGCACCTCTCTCAAGTTGAGTCAAAATAGATTTCGAAAGAGCGTATCTCAATGGCGGGGATCCGGGGGCCTCCCCCTTGGAACGTTTGTAATTTTTGAAACCCTGAGATTCATTCTAAGGCGTCCCGCTGTCGTAAATCTAGTGATTTTGTCCATAAGAAAAATGCATTTCCGCCGCAGATATGTCCAATAGTTGTCACTTACACTGACCAGGCTACACAAGGACTGTAGACCGACAGCTAATCAGCCAATATTCAGCCGCCGTGAACTGGTCACTTTCCACCGTTGAGACATATTTCCACGGACGCAAAACTATTAGACCCCCAAACACTAATTATAGGAATAATCATCAAAAGTGTAATTATTGAAGCACTGGCTATATATATCCCGGTGCTTCATTAAATAAATTTTGCTGATGATGATTTTTATCACCTGGTAAACGCATGCGTGGACATCACTGCCCACGTGTGGATTACGACCAATCTACGGCGACTGTACTATAGCTATTCCTCCCAATTGACTACTTCGAATCAGAAAAGCGGAACGATCATCCTCAACTTTTATCGTCAAAAATATTGACTCTTGGGAAAGTTATCTCCCCTTGTAAATACCGGAGTCCAGTTGAAATCCAATTAATATTGGGTCTCTGAAAGGAGTTAATGAAATCTTGATCGTCAGGGTATAGTTATTGGAAGCGGTGAGAGAAGGTATCAGACTTACCTTTCTATCTTTTTCTATTAGTCTTTCAACTTCATATGTCGTGGGAAGAATACGTCTTGGCACCGAGGTACCTGTTCGTATCGGGCGTGGCAGCTTTTCTCCGCGTGCAATTTTTTTTCCAGTCAATAAGTGAACGTGAACGCAACTGTTGTCTTTTAGTGGCCATGATTGTGAATGATGAAGATGAATGAAAAGTTGATTGTGAATGAATGAATGAAAGGTTTTAGCGCGCCGAAGGCGCCCAGGGACGATGTGAGATTTATAAATCCCTTGCGACCCAGTTAACCTTATTTTATTTCACTTGGATCACACAGGCCTAGGCTTCCTATTGCCTCAAATGGGGTCTGAGGAGGTATGCACGCGGTTAGAATTTCCGGCAGTTTACGTTGGAGTGATAGATTGTCAATAATCAATCCCTCAACGCCATTAAGACTATTGGAGAGTGGGCTCTATTCGGTTCTAGCTTGGCGATGGTAGAGGTTTGAGTCCCACCATGGTGGCGAGCCAGACTATAATGTTGTGCGTTGGCAAATTTAAGGGAAGAGGAGAAAAGAAAACCAAACAGCAACGCCGGTTTGGTAGCGGCCCCGGTATATGACCATAGCGGTTACAAAGAAGGAGTGGAGAAAGCTCCAACAGTTTAGTTTTGAAAAAAACCGGAGTCATCCATCAAGCCTTCTGGGAGATAGGATGCCGTATGTGATTATGAGATATCTGGTTATCCTTCTGGAATTCCAAATGACCTCCCCCCACCCCACATCCCCACAAAACACCCTCTCACAGACACACACACCGAAAGCCCTTAAAAGGGCTGTTAAATCTTTATTCAAATGTTTATTTATATAAAATGTACACTCGTCCCCAGCCAGACAAGCTTGTTTCAATCCTTGCCTGGTGTTTGGTGGTTTCTTGTGTATGTTAACAGAAAGGTAGGTTGCACCAATTCCTCCTATGCTTTGTCTACCATTTCCATGCGTCTTCTTGATAAGAGTGTTGCAAAAAAATTTGAGAATGTTCTATTAGAAAAGTTATAGGTAGAGAGAAAGATAGGTATCCGCTATTATATATTGTGATTGTTGTGTGATTGTTGCCATGGATGGAGTGAGGGGTGTATTTCTTCGGAGCCCACTCCCACACGCAAAGCGAGGCAATCCTCACAGACTCAATCCTAAAGATCTCAATGAGTAGCGAGGCAATCCTCACTGACTCCACGCAGTTTAATTCTATTGAGTAATTTTAATTTATTGTGGCTTATTTTGTTTTTCTGTTAAGGGTTAGGTGTTCGTTCAGCTTCACCATTGATTCACTATCATGGAGTATGTGGATGGTTTTGTTATATAGATCTTATTAAACACATTTCCATCGCGCTTCAGCAGAGTTGCGAGGCAGTCCTCACAGACTCTAACCTAAAGTTCTCAATGAGTGGCGAGGCAATCCTCACTGACTCCACGCAGTTTAGTTATATTGTATATTTTTTTTTCTGGAAACTTATTTTGTTTTTTCTGTTAAGGGATCGGTGTTCGTTCAGCTCAACCATTAATTCACTATCTTGGAGTCTGTTGAGGGTTTTATTTTGTAGGTCTTTTAATCGCGTATCAATAGTTTCTATTTTTGCTAGCTCCCGAAGTTCCTTTATCGGTGTCCATTTGGGTTTGCATAGTGCCACACGCAGGGCATAATTTTGAACCCTCTGCAGCTTCTGAATGTTGGTTTTGCTCAGGTCACTTGTTATTATGACACCGTATTCTAGTACCGGACGTACAAATGTTTTGTGGAGCTTGAGAAGCACATCTTTGTTTGCTCCCCAATTTCTACCTCTGATCATCTTCAGAAAATTGATACGTTTAGTAACCCTAACCGTAATGGAGTTTACGTGACTGTTTAGACTGAGATTGCTATCTAGGATAAATCCCCAAAATTTGGCCCCTTTGCTTGCTTCTGGTTTGTGATCGTATAACTGGAGATCGATACTGTAGACTGGTTTTTTCCTTTGCTTCTTGAAGAACGTAACATTTTGAGTTTTGGCGGCATTGAGTTTGATGCTCCACAGGGCACACCAGCTCTCAAGATCGCGAATGGTATCCTGTAGACGATTTTTAATTATGTTTCGGGACTTGCTGGCCGTCCAAATGCCTTTGTCGTCTGAGAACTGCGATAGTTCAACACAGTTTTCCCCTACGTTTCTATGTCATCCACATATATTATGAAAAGAAGCGGGCTTATAACCGACCCTTGTGGTGTTCCCGCTTTGAGTATTGCCTCCTCTGACACCTCGCGATTAACCCTTACCTTGATTTTTCGGTCAGTTAGAAATGATGATATGATCCTCAGAATTTTAGTGGGTAATCCCATTTTCGCTAGTTTATATCTCATGCCATTGTGCCATACCGAGTCGAACGCTTTTTCTACATCCACGAAAAGCGCTGTTCCGATTTCGTTTTGACTAAATGTTGTTTTCATATAATCGACCAGTCTATATACGTGCTCGATTCCCTCTTTCTGACTCCTATACGCTCTTTGCTATTTGTTGAAAAAGTTGATTGATTCGAGATAGCTGCGAAGTCTCGTAGTGAGAATCCGTTCAAATATTTTCCAACACAGCTAAGCAAGCTGACTGAGCGGTAGTTAGAAGGGTTGGTAAGGTCTTTGTCGTGCTTAGGTATCATTACTCCTGTGGCCACTTTCCAGCATTTTGGGAAGTACCCACAGGAGAGACAGCAGTTTAGGAGTTTGGTAAGTCTACAGTAGAAGATGTTGGGGAACTGTTTCATTATTTTGTAAGAGACTTCGTCTTCTCCTGGGGACGAAGATGCTGTTAAAGCAGGTATTAAAGGAATCTCCGGACAGAATCATCAGCATCTGTGTGACATTGAAAATTGCAACGCAAACTCTCCTCTTATTGTAGAAACAAACACACACATATATATTTACGGACACTTCAATGAACAATAAGGCTTTCTGGTTAAAATTGTGACAAGCTTCAAATTACTGGTTGACCAGAAATTAATTAAGAAGCCTTGGCGTTATCGCACCTTTTCATTTGTACTCACGCAGGAAACCTATCTTATAGGCTTTAACTGTTTTTATTACAATAAATGTTTTCTTGGCTTTAACATGAAGGGGGAAAAATGGGCAAATGTCAGATTGTATATTTTTATATGATTAGAGAGGACAATATCTCTATTATATGCCGGTATGCGCACAGCATTGCTAATATGAAGCAAAAAAATATATTAACCGCTAAAAGTTGACGAAAATGCAATTTTCTATTATTTTACAGGAAATAACAGTAGCATTTTAAATCAACGTGGGAAAAATTAGTCGAATGAAATCGTTCGATAATATCACCAACTGAGAGCATATATATTGTTCTTAAACGATTGATGCGCACAGGGAATATAACTTTCATAGGTTTTATATAATTTAGAGAAATATAAAAATTCCCCATTCACTTAGTGTTAATTTTTGCCAGCCAATTCTTAGCAATCGTGGGAGATAACTTTTTCGTAAGTCTATGTGAATGACGAGAAAACTTGACCACGTGAATTCAAAAAATAGGACTGGTCACAGATTCGAAGTTTGGAAAATTTTATCAGCTGATTGGAAAAGTCGGATCTGACTGATTCGAATCTCGAATCGAATCTCACTCTTTCAGTTTGTAGATAATATGTACCAATGAGAGTAAAATCCTCGCGCTCTGATTGGATGAGAGCTAGCGTAGTTTCTATTAGGTTTACGGCTACCGTGACAAATGTTACCGTCTGACGTCCCAACGCGAAATGTTTGAAATTACGTCGCCCGTTTCGTAATTGCTTCATCAACGGAGTGACAAGCAAGCCGCTTCCTTTTTCAGGATTTTTCACACGTGTTGCAGACAGTGTTCCGAATAAAATGTTGTTTAAAGTACAAACAAATTTACGATTTGAACTAAGATGGAATGTGTTGATCTGATTTATTGATTATTTAGTCACTGCTGTCATTGGGTTCAAGAGAGATTTATTTACTAAACTTGTGATCGTTAAAAGTTGCCTTGAACAAGGCAACTTTTAACGATCACGCGTTCAGTAAATAAGCCTCCCGTGTTTCATGGTGGATGTTTTGGGCTATGGGTAGCGTCTTATTGGAACATATACGTTATTATGATGAATTGCCGGTAACATGGCCTGAGGTTTGCGGCTCGGAGCGTTTGTTCAACCGAGACGCGAAGCTTCGAGCCGCAAACCTCAGACCATGTTACCGTCAATTCATCACAATAACTTATAATATTAGCCTACATTTTCGGACAGTCACATAGTAAAAAATTAATTATGGTTATTCTCCATTCAACATTCTCAAAGTAAAATATGTCTTTCTTTCTAAACCTGGGATTGGATGCTGACTGAAAGTGCTCCAAACTTGACATCACCGTTTTTCAACTGCTATTCTCAGCAGCAAGCGCTCAGGCCACCAATCTAATTCTATAAGAAATTCGACGCCCTTATGGTCTGGAATCAGTCTATCATTAAAATATACACCTGAAACTTAATTAAGCAACCCCTGAAATGTTTCACGACAGTGAAGTTGCTGTTACCGATTATTATGTTTTAATGATTGCTGTGTCATGCAGTATATTTCATCTAGTGAAACCTGATTTTTCTGGTTGATAGCTTACCCCAAAACACATCCCCTCGTCCACGTGGAGTATGCTTCCCACGAATGTCACAAAACACACTATCATCCACATGCAATATCTGGGTATGAAACAAGAAAATGTGTCACTTCTTTTATCAATAAATGTTGACATGACAAGGAGGAGACTGTCAGAGGCACTAAGATGGCAAATCGTTGGAATGCATGCAACAGGCATGTCATTCAAAGCTATTGGAGGGCAACTTGGATATAGTCATTCTGCCATCAGCAGACTTGTCCGAAAACATCAACAAACCAATGATGTTAAGGACCGACCAAGGCCTGGTCAACCCCAAAACACCTCTCCTCGGGAATATCACAGTCAGACACGTCTCGTTATGCGTGAACCCTTTGCTTCAAGTGGGACCTCGAAACGACTTTAACTTTCCAACAGGCGTTTGTGCAACAGAACTGTTCGAAACCATCTAAAAGCACTGGGTATGAGATCCTGAAGGGCCATCAAGCGTCCAGCTCAATCCAGTCATCATCAAAGACGACGTTTGGAGTGGTGTATGGCACGACAGCATTGGAAGCTCATGACGTGGAGGAGAGTCCATTGGTCTGACGAGAGTAGGTTCCTGTTTTACGTCACAAATGGTCGCACGAGAGTGTGGAGGCATTGAAATATTGCTTACATGCCCAGGAACATCAGACCTACTGTTCCTTATGGTGGAAGATCTGTAATGAGCTGGGGATACCTCTCTCGTGATTGTAAACTTGATATGGTGATTGTACGTGGGAATCTCAATGGTCATCAGTACATCCGGGACATCCTCAATCCGGTTGTCGTGCCTCATTTTGACAACCACCCGTTGGCTACTCGCCCTATTTTCAAGGACGACAATTAAAGGTCACGTCGTTTCCTTGCTGTGAGAGCATTCCTCCAGAACAAAGCTATTACAACACTACCTTGGCCTGCAATGAGCCCAGATTTGAATCCCTTAGAACACATATGGGACTTTCTTGGACGTCGTGTGCAAACAAGGGATCCCTATGTACAGCATTTGGCCGATTTGGAAGCTGCATTACACGAGGAGTGGCAGCTGTTGCCTCTGGACCGTATCAGAAGGCTCACTGGTAGCATAAGGAGGGGTCAGGCTGTCATCCGGGCACATGGTGGATACACTCACTACTGACGTCAGACACTGCTATTGTGTTCAGGATATCACAAGTTACATTCTTGGTGAGTAATTACCGGCATTGTTTCACCATGGACCGTTCCAGCACCATACTTGGCGAGAGAATATTTTCCATTAAAAACATTTGTGACAGATATGTGTAATTAGTGCTATTAAAATACTGCATATGTTCATCATTGTGTTGTCTTTCATTTGTCAATAAACCATTCTTTCCGCGAACAATCACTTTGGGCCATCTGAAAGATAGCGTGAAAGTAATGACAGTTTCTATTAACACCACTGCGAAAAAAACAGGGGGTGCTTAATTAAGTTCCAAGTGTATAGGTCATCGCCTGTTTTTAGATTCTCTCGTCTGGAATATTTCAGTTGGTCAGAAAAGCCAACCTACAGTTGTTTTTTTCGACCAACTCATATATTCCGGAAGGTTAAATCTAAAACATGCATATGGATTCATTTTCTGTGAATCAAAGCTAGAAATGTTGCTCAGTCACGCCTTGATTGGATTGAAAAGTTGGAAAATCTCATTATCCAAAACAACGCGACTATTACCGAAAATCACTGACACGGACTTTAAATCTACCTTTAAACACATCATCTTTGATGTTGCTCGAGTTGTATGAGAAGCAAGCTGTGTTATAGGACTACGGAACCACCTAAAAGGTATACGCTGTATACGAGAATGACTTAGTATTTCCAGAATTCTCGGTTTCTGCTCATCCTAGTTACTCTCGATCAAGGAGTCTATCTAGTCCAAGATACTCCTAGCAATCCCTGCTCCCGACTTCTGACCTCGACCAATCAGATCGCTCTAGGCATCTAATGCCATTTATGCCCAGCCCAGTGTAGCCTCATATTGCCCGTTACACGAAAATATATGGTTTCCTAGAGCGAGTCCAGGAGTCAATCGAACAATGACTGATGCAACCATTACTCAAGACGATTCGAATCTTGTAGAGGAAATGAGCTATCGGGCATTTGCTCGAAATAGTGAATCCTCCCCGTATGGCTCTTCGACTCATCTCGGAAAACATGGACACTATAACCACAGACGCATTCTAGAAAGGAATCATGTGGTTCCGTAATTGTGATTCCAGGTTCCTTTCCCGTTGTAGCCCCTAAAGCATTCTATGGCGATCCTAGCTCCAAAGCAACTACTATTGACTTGTTCGTGGTCTATGGTGGTCACAACAATCTCCCATATGTTCATCTTATATTTTCGTCACCAAGTAGTATAGACTTCCAACACTACAGATGGTTTGTACCACTACTGTTTGCTTACTACTATCTGTTATGTGTTAGAGACATCCATGATTACTTCTGACTTGTAGCGCCACTGTCGATTTGCTAATTACAATACGTGTAGAGTGTATTATCACTAAATCACCCGCGGAGTGGAGATTGCACCCATGCAGTAATTGCATATTTGTTGCAAAGCATAACAAGCACAAGCAAAGTTCCAGCCAATGGACCTCCGGGCTAAACCCGGATGTCCTTTGGCTGAAACATTTCTTGTGTTTTTTATCTATATGTACAGAATTTGAAAGTGATACGCTGGGTGATAACTCCACTCCGCGGATGATTTTGCCCACTCTCCAGGTACTGTATCAGTTTATCAGCCTATACTGGACCTTGACTTGGCGCAGAGAATTCCATAGGCATAGGCAGGCTACAGAAGGGATACAGCAAGTGGGATTCCTAGCCGATTCAGTGAATGGGATTCCGTGATTTGGCATGCATTATCGAGGGTGTCGAAGGCGAGTAGTTTGTTAATTAGATGTGCTGAAAGTGGAGTTCCACGGAACAAGGGAGTGGTGTTTGTTGGATTGTACGTGTCCTAGAGCACAATGTGGTACAGCACACATATAGTACATGGCATATGTTGAATGTGCTGATATGCACTTTTGTGTCAGTCCACAGAGAGCACACAACACGTGCAGCAGAAAGGAAGAAAATGAGATTTTATAGGCACACAAAAGAAGGGATAACGTAAGTGGGATTCCTAGCCGATGCGGTAAAATGGGATTCCGTGATTTGGCATAAACTATCGAGTGTATTCCCCTTTCCCTACTGAATAAAACAAGACACGTCCTTAAATTATTGGAAATGTATTGAGTTCAACATTTGTTAAAGTTCAAAGCTTGTTATAGAATTCAGAGCTTTTTGTTTTCTTCGACCTTAGCTCTTTGTTCTGTCCATTTCTTTTCGATCTTCATTTGCGTTGGTTCTCGTCAACATCCTGGACTCGACCAGTAATCTGTCTAGTTCACTTCGATCTTAGTGTTTTGTAACCTTTGTTGTATTCTGCTCTCTTCGAATTTCTTTAACCCTCTGCAAACCCATGTCGCTATATCAAAATTTGAAGCTGTTAATTTTTCCGCGGTTTCCTTGCATCTGAGCTATCAGCGGCAGACCAGACTGCTGGTATATCAAAATGTTCTTCTCTGTGTGGACTACCAATCGGCTGGCATATTGCAGTGTGTTTCGCTTTTCCGAACAAGTGAAATATTTCAAATAAACGATCCTGACGGTCAGAGTTAGCAACCACCGAAGAAAAATATAACCTGGTATATCGAAATGTTCTTCTCTAGAGAACATTTCAACATACCGGCATTCTTTGCAATCAGATCCATTTCCCCTGTTGGGCGCATTCACAAAATTTCAGGCACTAACAGGTGTTGGGCTGCATCAATTTTGGGAGCCCCAGTGGCCACCCAACAGGCGAGCCCACAGGGAATTTTCCCGGTGGACCACGCGGCCAGTCCGCCTCTGAACCCCACCGTGCTGTAACTCAACACACCCGGCAGGTTGTTTAGATTCAGGAAATACCTTCAGCTCGATTGGTAACTATTATATACCAGATAGAAGAATAAACCGGGTATTGAAGTGGCGTGGCGTCATTTGAATACCCCTCGTCCATTCAGTAAACTCGAGTTTGTGCGTTTTTTTTTTTTTGATTGAACAACAGGATGTACGTCAGTTGCAGATCTCTCTGTGGGTATTCGAATACATGAATTCCTTCGTTTTGTTGATCAACTTGGAATAAGGTGTCGGAATTTCATGAACAATTGAACAACTTGCCCTGTTATAACTCGCCTCGTCACCGCTCGGTGTCAGCGAATGCACTGTGAACGTTGTTCTAATTCATGAATTACCTCATGCTCGATCACTAACAATTACAAGGACATTTTTTTTCTGAAACTCCGGTGATGCTACCACAAAAAAATTAAAAAAGATTATTCTCAGACTGTAAGTTAGAGCATTTGAAATACCTAAGTACTCAACTCCAGTTTACAGGAAAAATCCATTTACTGTGAAGGAATCTGGGGTATCCGGAAAAATAATGTTGGAGGGCGAAACATGAAACCATTATGGGGCCGAATATAATGTATCACATGTATTATCAACTTAAACACACTTTACATTAAATGTTTATTTTGATGCGAAAAAAAATGAAATACGTTTACCACATTGGGGAGAATAAAAATTGGAAATACGAACAGTTTGACCGGTGAATTATCATTCAAGATAACTCATCGATAACAATATCCCGCTGGGAACGGATGTTTCAGTACACAGAGACGGTCTGGCCGTATGATCCACCGGGAAAATTCCCGATGGACCTCGTATTGGGTCCCCCTGATGCCCTCATTATTGATTTCGTAAAATTTCGTGAAAATGACTAATTATCGAAAATGTATCTGATTGCATGGACTGAAGGTAGACCACATTGTTTTCTATGTGGACTGGCATTGGCAGTCCACATAGAGGACATTTCGATATACCAGCACTCTGGTCTGCCATTGATCGCTCAGATGAAAGGAAACAGCTTTCCTTCAATTTCAAAAATCCAAAATTTCCCTTTTGGGCCGAACTATGGACTTCCCGATGCCCCCCTCCCCCGGTAGAACCATTTTTGCAGAATGATCGATGAAGATGATAACAAAATGCCACCAAAATGACCCTTATGTGGACTGCCATTGATCGCTCAGATGCAAGGAAGCCGCGTTTGTTTATTTCGAAAAATCAGAATTTTCTCCGTGTCTGGGGCCTCCTTTGGTGGTTTTCCCCGGTAACTTTTCTTGGTCTAGTCCGCCCCTTCAGTACAAACTCGAGGTGAAAACCCGATCAGGCTAGGTTGAATGTTTGTATTGGAACGATAACTGCGTACTATTTAAAAGAATGTCCGGTCAGTTTTTCTGTGAATGCACACTTGTTCTGAAGAACAATGAATACGCATTGTTCGTGGCAGTTATTCTTTCAGACAACAGAGAAGTTGTTACAAAGGGAGAGATCGGTGGATTTTAAGCAAAGAGAAAATAACATTGTGACACGACAGTGGGTTAGCGGAAATAATTTCATTGAATACATTATCTGACTAAAATCCCTTTTTACGATCAATTCTTGTTTTAACTACAAACCCTTTGACATATTTGATTATTTTTATTTTTGGCGTGAAGTAGGTTGTATCGTGGTAACTATGTAAATATGTGAGTAAGGGTACTATGAGTTTTCTGGCACTGGCACCAAGCTCACTGTACCAGAATAAATGTTCTGGAAATCAATCCAGTATTTTCAAGTTGTGAATAAGGAAACGATCGATTCGTTCTTTTTTTATCGTAATCGGCACTCGAAGATTCCTTTTTTATCGAAGGCAGTCACCCATGTTGCTGAAACAAAGAAGAGAATTAATTTATTAATTAAATCGGAAGCGAGGTTGTTTAATTTAGTTCCGTCACTTTCTTTAATACACTATGAGAATACGTATAGCCAAAAGAGGATTTAGCGACGAATCTCTCTTTCTATCGTAATGGAGACAACTCCAGTTTCTTTTATACATTAAAACCTTCGCGCACAGCCCAGAGTGGACCAAAGGGAGATAATCTACCAATGCTTTTTAACACATGCTGTTGAATGACATCGGGAACAACTTTAGGATAAATGCAACATTGTTTCGATCAATTGTTTTTTTCTTGTTTTTTCGAACCGCACGTGCCCATTGGATCAAAGGGAGATGATTCGCCAATGATTTTTAACTTATGTTGTTGTATAACATTGGAAAGAAACTGTTCAAAAGCGTAATATTGTTTAGGTTATTTGTTGTTCTTTTTGTTTTTGAGTGTTTATCGAAGTGGAACAAATCAAAACGATTCAGTTATTCGCATCATGTACCTCGCCAGTCTGTGTTATTCCATAAATGATAAATATACATTATCATGACCATGTGCATGTCCTGTAATTTGTGTCAGTTTCGAGGTCGTTTTTACAAACGGATCACAACTCGCCTTGACGAGCTCGTTGCGATCCGACCGTAAACACGACTTTGAATCTGATACCAATAACAAGACAGGGATTTGATCATGATAATACATTTATCTAACAATCCCGTCACATAAAGCCCGTTTCCCCCGTTTTTCAGTTTTCAACAATGACTATCTCGGCTCAAAAACAAACAACACAAATGTTGACACTCTTGCCACCCAACACACAAATATCGACACTCTTACCACAGAAAACAAAAACATCGACAGTTTTGCCAAAGATTAAACACAAATATCATCACTATCTTGCCATTCAAAAAAAATAAATATTGCCTCTCTTGTCACAAAACAAACACAAATAGTGACTACCTTGCCATAACACAAATACAACGACTGACTCTCTTTCCACATAGAAAACAATATTAACAGTCGTGAAACCAATCTGTAAACTAACACCTAAGATCACCGATTATAAATATAAATTTTAAAGCAATGGAATGATGCGACAAATCGTCGCCTGAGTGCTAGAATGTTCTCTGTCCCATAGGGGACATAGAACATTCTATCACGCAGGCGACGAAATGTCATCAAGTCTTTATTTCACTTTGTCTCTTGGAAATAATTTATTTACTTGATGTCTTTGTTCGAAAGCAAGACCTAAATTGTGTTGCTGTAATATAGAAAGAGATCAAATAGATCTGTGTCATCGCCAATAAATAATACTTCAACATTTTTCGCCGATTCCACAGCTCTCTGTACGTCACATCGTGGTCGGCATGAATCGATCTGTCCAGGGCCCAATACTATGAATCTTTTACAATTGTATTTTATAGGACTGTATTCTCTAGTTATGACTTTAAATGGTTTAAAATTAACCATTAACATTTTCAAAGATGTTACAATTTGCCAGTTGGTAAATTACCATATCTTTTAAAATGTTAATGATTCATTTTAGTCGGTTATATTAAAAGGTAGAAATACATATCGAAAAAATACATTTGTCAAACTTTTCTAGTATTTGCTCCCAATCATCGCTTAGAGGAGAGGATTGATGTAACGCTGCTTGTTCAACGTATTTGAAACAAAATCTTCCTCCTTGGATTGAAGTATCCTATCTCCTAAGAAGTTTGCGGCCAGACCTTTCTTTCCACCGGTACTCCTTATATGTTCTGTGTCTTTTATCGATGACGCCTAGTTATAACCATCAAAGACAATGTGGGCCTTAGAGTATTTCCTTGACAAATACTCGACGTATACGCACCTTATGATGTTGTGATGTATGTCGAATTCTTAGGCCAGGAACTTTATACAACACTCGTCATTTTTAGCTCAGAAGGGTGTCTTATTTCTTTATTTTCAAGTTATAGAGTTTTTTGTATTATCAAGGAGCAGTTGTTTGCCATTTCATGTTACGCTTCCATCTCAGTCAAGAATCCAACAAAAACTTGTTGGAGCTATCTTGGGATCAGTTTCTTAAATCTTGCATATGTTCCTAGTATTTAGCTGTCATAATGGCGACAAACTTTGCTTGTGAAGTATTTATTTCATACCAAGTGATCACCAAAAAGACCAGGGGAGAACTGGGCTAAGAAAAGTTACCGGGAAATGCACCAAGGGGGCCCAAGACCCGGAGTAAATTTAGATTTTTCGAACTGAACGAACGCGTCTTCCTTGCAACTGTGCGATCAATGGCAGTCCACATAAAGAACATTTCAATTACATTTTTGTATCATCGTCATCGATTATTCAGCAAAAATGGTTCTACCGGGGGTGAGAGAAGGGTGGGTGCACCCATCGAGAAGACCATAATTAGGCCCAATCGTAAAAAAAAAATGATTTTTAAAATTGAAGGAATGCTGTTTCCTTTCATCTGAGCGATCAATGGCAGACTAGACTGCTGATATATCGAAATGTCCTCTATGTGGACTGCCATTAGCAGTCCACATAGAGAACAATACGTTATACCGACAGTCTATGCAATCAGATCGATTTCGTCCTTTGGTCATTTTCACGAAATGTCACTCAGCAACAGGTGTTGGGCTGCATCAATTTTCCAGTCCGCCTCTGAGGAAGACAGAAGACACTTTGCCTCCTTATGTCATGATTCTATTGCACACAATGTAGGCCCGAGTTTCCTGGACTGAATTATCTCGATTCACATATCGCATATAGTACATGATATTTTGCAGCACCATCGATGGACCAAGCTAGATAAAATTCCAGAAATGATCCACCAATGAGTATACTCTATTATGCCTGATTTTCTGTCGTTCTGTTGTTGCTAATACTTTATTTTTAGCCACCGAAGATTTCACGAGTAGGCCCGAGTTTCCTGGACTGAATTATCTCGATTCACATATCGCATATAGTACATGATATTTTGCAGCACCATCGATGGACCAAGCTAGATAAAATTCCAGAAATGATCCACCAATGAGTATACTCTATTATGCCTGATTTTCTGTCGTTCTGTTGTTGCTAATACTTTATTTTTAGCCACCGAAGATTTCACGAAAACTGCCGAAACACCACTAAATTTCAGGGTGCCGTACTGGGGGCCGTTCAGGACTTTTGGACACGCATCATTGGTCTACGTGAAAGCAACAAATCTCAAGCCCTAAATGGCAAGGACCCTTAACATTTCCGAGCTATACTCGATTGACGATTACTTGGCATGTACACAAAATGGCGACGACTATGGACGCTATCTGGAATTTCGGAAAATAACACATGGAACTTTCTTGGAACGTTTAGTACGTTTACCACGGGTCATCGCCGGACACATCCACTATCAAATAAATAGAGGATATCTAGTCTTTTTGAGTGGATACCGAAAATTATCTCATGAGTGACCGATACAAATGTTTATTTTTCGCGAGCGAAAATGGCCATTTGTCTCGGTCATAAGTGACACTAGATTTTCGTCTTATTTTCCGCATTTTTATAAGAATCTGATAATTCCATCCTTTCAAACCATGAATTGATGCATGAAAGTAAACAGCGCATTGAATCATTGATACGCGGAAGTGATTGGATCGATACTGGGAACAGATTCAGTTGGCGGGTTTCTAGTCCAAACATGGCTTGAAAGTCCGTAATATAAGTTTTTTGTTTGGTACGTCCATTGAAAGGACGTACCAAATCAAAAACCTATATTTCGGACATTCAGGTCATGTTTGAACAAGTGGGTTTCATGCATTAATTCAAGGTGAATACGTGTTGAATTATTGCTGGATATGATTATTATTGCTGATATCCACTCAAAAAAACAGATTTTCTTTTCCGCAATCGCTTCGAGAAGAAATTGACTATTTGCAGTGATAATTGCACTTGTATTACACCGCCATTTTGATTGATACGGTGAAAGTTAAAATTTCTATATCTTCACAGTGGAGGATACGATTGCTGTCTTTCCGCACTTTCTTCAATAATCTATCGTTTAGCGTATAATAAATTATTTTAAAGTTTGTCAAATGCTGAGTGTGAAAAATAGCTAGATCGCTTGAACGGCAAAGCCATGAATACCGACAGCGAGGTCGGCAAATTACTTATATTCTGTATTTTGTTAAATCGGTAAAAATCACGGAGGCACGGCCTCAGGCATACTCAGTTGATGAGAAGTAATCAAGTGATGCCACTTTAACAGCCAGCCCATTGTTCAATTGGGTATTATGAGTTGGTTGCTAACATCGAAAAGATAAACGAGTCAGGGTGTAAAAATCAGCTATCTTTATTTCATGAATGTGAGCAACAACAGACCCCTTGGTGCACTCTAAAATCAGTAATTGGGTTCATATTCACTCAACCCCGTTGATTTGGGTTAATTGTTAAAACAACTGGTTTTACAGTGTGAAACGTCTTGCCGCCACGTGGCACGGTGTCATTCGTCGCACAGTGCACGTTGTTCAAATTCCTAAATTACCAAAAGCTCTGATGGTAAATATTACAAAACCATTTTCCTGAAAATCTACTGATGCTTTACTAACGGAATTAAAAAGAAAATATTTGTTCTCACATTGTAAATATCATTATTGGATATACCAGAGTACTCAAAACTAATTTACACAAAGAAATCCATTTTCCTGCAAAAGGAAAAAGAACATTATAGAAGGAAAACAAACATATGTGGTAAATTGGAGTGGGGAAGTAGATTGCCTTTCCGTTAACTGGTCTGCACAGACTGTTCTGTGCGGCATCCTCTTCTTCTTCATCTTCTTTCGGTGTTCTGTTTTCTGGTCACTCCCTTGTCAGTACGATAACTCGAAGACGAATCTTCCTTTCTCACTGCTTTGTAACACACGGATGAACAAAACTAGTACTCCACCATCTCTGTTTTTCAGTTTGTTGGGTGGGGGAGGGGGTGGGTGAGTGTGCCATGTGGGCCTATGGACATGGAACAAACACCAAGTGAATCGAAACTCAGTGGACGTTGAAAATATGAGTCAGGGTCACTGAGGTCAACTAGGTGTCAATGAGTGCATTTTTCTCATTTTCACATTTTATGACTCCCTAATGTATCCCCGAAGTTCTTGCATATATTTTTACACCAACAAAGTGGACGGGGCCAAACATATTGAAAGTGTTTCCCGCTTATACCTCAACCACGGCATGACCTATGGGGCTAGGTCCATCACCAAATGAGCCGAAACTCAGAGGTTCCAAATATGGGTCAAGGTCACTAAGATGACCCAAGGGTCATAGAGTGTATTTTTCCAAAATTGCTGGAAATCGCATCTTATAACTCCCAAATGCATTTCCGAAGTTCATACATGTATGTCTACACTAAAAGTGTGGGCGGAGCCCTAATTTTTGAAAGTGGGTCATGCTTATTTCCTAAGCATGGAATGATCTATGGACTGAACACCGAAGAAGTCGAAAGTCATTGGAGGTTCAAAATATGGGTCAATGTCACCGAGGTAACCCATGGATCATTGAGTGCATTTTTCTGAGATACTGTAAATCGCATTTTGAGACCTCTTAATGTGTTCCCGAAGATGTATTTTTTCACTCGTAAATGTGGGTGGAGCAAAATATTTTGAAAGTGATGTGTATGATCACTTTGTAAAGGATAGGATTTTAGGTTGCGTGCACTGTCTGACATGAACCCTCTTTACATTAAAATGTTACTTTAATGCAAACAATCTGAAATAAGCTATTTATTTATAATTAGGGTCACATCAGCGACCAAGGCTATATAGTGGCGGTAAAAAAGTTATGTAGAGTAATGCGATTCCGTCAAAAAGTAAAACATATGAGAAAAAACGTGAAAAATGTACATGGTCATGACATTGGAATGATTAGTGAGAGAATAGTGAATAATGATTGCAATTTTGAACGAATACCATTTAAATCAACCCAATGACAGGAATATTTTTGGAAATGAGATGTAATAAAAAGATTAAAAAACTAAAACTTATTAAAGAGGTTGCTTTTTATAGAAACACATAATCTGTTGAGAAGTGATTGTGTAAAATAATTCTCTCTGAGACGGTACACTATAATTATCCGCAATTTTTTATTCAATGTGATGGAGCTTGTTATTTGTCGCACCATCCCATTCAGACTGCCACACGGATTTGATGCATTGTCTGATATGTGGCATCTAATCACTTAATGGAATCCTAAAACAGTGATAGATTTATTTCAGGCCTGTGTTTCTGCATTGTCTGCTCAGGTGTTACCGGATATACCAACATGTCCGGACGTAATTCAGGACATGGGGTAAGACCCATGGAAAAATGTGTTTACTCGCACTAGCAGGTCCTCCAGGACATGCCGAAACATGCATGTCTCGAAAGCCGAAGGCACGAGGTGAGGGAGTTTGGGAGTACCAACTGCCCCATTGAATGTACCAGAACGTTCCAGGGACGGATTTGGGATGTATCTTAGCTTTATTTTGAGAATAAATCATTAAAAAAAATTGAGTGACGAACCGGGGAATGCATAGCCTGCCCCCTCTCGCCCCAGTGGTCCGAAGGCGGGGAGGGCAGTATCCCCATCTGCCCCCGTGCTTACGGCTTCGACGTTCCTGCTGATAGCCAGAAAAACACGACATCCTATTGGATAGAAAGTATTTAACTTCACACGAAGTTCCGAAAATGAGAGGATTCATTAGCAGTAAAGCCAGCAAAAAGGAGAGAGAGTAGGAAAATATGATGTCTTTTCCAACACAATCTTGATGTGTTCAAGCCCTAGTTGAAAAGCTTTACCTTCAGCTCTGAAAACAGTGCTTTTGTTTTATATTCTGACAGAGTTGATGTGATCACCAGTAGAACAGCCGATCATACTTTATTACCGTCTTTAGATCATCTGTACATATCCTTTTATATCCACTATACTTCGATTTAACCCTTTGATACTTCTGTACTTGTTATTACGCACGAAAACTTTTGTTCAATTTAACCTTTGATACTTTTGTACGTGTTATTACGTACGAAATCAAACAGCACGTTGACATTTTGTGGTAATTTGTTTTGTTATTATTTTTCGATTTTTAGCTCAACAATTGGATATGGATCGGCTAGAGGCCGTATTTATGAACCGATCTTTACGAAACTTCTTGGGTACCTTTGTTATGACTGTGGGACGAGAACGAGTGTTTTGGGGTGCGGTCCGAAATTCAAGATGGCTGCCAGCCGCCATTTTGTACCGACGATGCAGAAATCTGTTTTTTGTACAGAACTTCCATATGAAAGCTCTGATTTGAATAATTTTGTGTATGAATGTTTAGTACCATGAGATACATTTCATATCATGCGGTTTTTTTTCTCGTGCTTAAATTGTACAAATTAGACTAAGTTTGATTTATTTAGTGTTACTTTCAGCACTGTAAGTGCAAATGCCAATACGGCTCGGGCTAGAGGCCGCATTTATGAACCGATCTTTACGAAACTTCTTGACCTTTGTTATCGCCGTGGGACGAGAACGAGTGTTTTTGGATGCGGTCTGAAATTCAAGATGGCCGCTGTCAACCATTTTGTTCAAAATTAGGGGCAATCAGATTTTTGCGCAGAACTTCCACATGAAAGCTCTGATTTGAATATTTTTTTGTATGAATGTTTAGTACCATGGGATACATCACATATAATACGGGTTTTTTTCTTGTGCAGAAATTATGCAAATTAGATGAACTTTGATTTTTTCAGTGCTACTTACAGACAGTAAGTACACATGTCAATACGGCTCGGGCTAGAGGCTGTATTTATCAACCGATCTTCACGAAACTTCTTGGGCACCTCTGTTATCACCTTGGGACGAGAACGAGTGTTTCTGAGTGCGGTCCAAAATTCAAGATGGCTGCCAGGGGCCATTTTGTACCGAAATTAGGTCTAATCAGTTTTTTGTACACAACTTCTATACGGCTCAGGCTAGAGGCCGTATTTATGAACCGATCTTTACGAAACTTCTTGGGTACCTTTGTTATCACCGTGGGATGAGAACGAGTGTTTTTGCGTGTGGTCAGAAATTCAAGATGGCCACCAGCAGCCATTTTGTACCAAAATTAGTGCAATCAGTCTTTTGTACAGCACTTCTGTGTGAATTTGATTTCTGATTTGAATAAATTTTTGTATAAATGTTTAGTAACATGGAATACAACACATATAGTACAGGTTTTTTTCTCGTGCAGAAATTATGCAAATTAGATGAATTTTGATTTATTTAGTGCTACTTATGCACTGTAAGTGCACATGTCAATACGGCTTGGGCTAGAGGCTGTATTTATCAACCGATCTTCCAAAATTCAAGATGGCTGCCAGTGGCCATTTTGTACTCAAATTAGGTCCAATCAGTTTTTTTGTTACAACTTTTATATAGCTCTTATTTATGAACTGATCTTCATGAAACTTCTGGGATACCTTTGTTTTCACCATGGGACAGGAATGAGTGTGTTTTGGGGTGCCTTTGTTATCAATGTGCTATGAGAACAAATATTTTGGGGTTCAGTCAGACCCACTCTGGGACTCAAAGATTTCTTTTCTAGTTTAGCATCTGACTGTCACCCACCTTTACAATACTTTACCTATACATTTGTTACAGGCTACGGCCAGTATTTATGGACAGACCGTTACAATACTTTATATGTACCTTTGTTATCAGGTCATTACCTAGCTGTTTGTCATTGCTGTGTCACATACTATACATGTACATGTCTTGACAAGTTGAGCTACAGTGTCACTGACACTTTCATTTAAAGTTCTAACCTCAAATTCCTATTTTTCCCGAATTGTGCTCAGTGATAACCGCTGAACCAAATGTTATCGCAGCTTAAAATACTAATATAATCCTGCTGTCAAGACTTCTTAACTGGTTGAGTGCTAGAAGCCACTATCAGGGCTTTCAAAAAATGAGGATACCAGAGCAAAAGCCAACACTCTCCTTGCTTATATTTCATATTCAGTCAAACACAACTAATATTTTGTTTATATATAAATTTATTTTATTACAAATTATTGGAGAGTGCCTTCAGGCACTCTCCAATAATTTGTAATAAAACAAGTTTTCAATAAAAAATTAAGACCACCAAAAATACCCTAGTCGTCGATCTCATAATCACTAATGTGAAATATATCTTGTTATTGGTACATTCCGACGTTTGACGTCGCATTTTTAACAAAAAACGACAAAGAAACTGAATTCCTAGTGACGTTTGAACGTCAGGAAAATTAAAGTCTCAAAGGGTTAATTTCGACATATTTTTATCTTTGATTGTTTTGAAAAAGCAAAGTCCAAAATAACAGTCGGTTTTCTAAGATGCCTTGGGAGAATTTGTGGTTCACGGTTGTCTTTTATCGACGCAAATTCAAGTGTGACAGACTCCATATCGGACTTAATTCTTCTTCCCAATATGTATATGTCTCTGATGTGCGTTAAAAAACTCAACATTTCGAAGCACTGAGATACAATTATAAATGGGTTTTGATGGGTTAGCCATAATTTGAAAAAAACATATTGGAGTGCCAATTTAATACTGTGCTTCTCAAGAGAAGGCTCCTGTGCCCCAACGGGCACATAATCTATTAGTGAGGTTCTAAAAGCACCCAAGCTATTTCTAATACCACTACAGTGGAGTCCGCTTAATTGCATATCTCTTAATTGAATAACCCTGTTAAGCGAATATATACTACTCAAAGTTTGCTAAGCACCAAGTATATCCAACTGCCTGTTTTACGCTTCAGTTGAAATATCGTCATGAAAAGTGTATATATTTTTTATTTAATTATATCTTTAATGATATAAGTACAGAAATTAAGATTGTATTTGTGGTTGACATTATTGTTTAGCTTTTGAATACGATAACCATGGAAAATGGATATTATTGGCAAAAGAGGAAATTTTTCAATTTGCCAAAAAGTTGACGAAGCGAGCTGGTATGGGTTCAATATCGAGTATGAGACCCATTACTGTTAATTACAGTTTGACAACGCCTTCTCATGCTCCCAATCAGGTTCCTGGTGGTCCTTTATGGGATGTTGTTCTATTCTTGGACCAGCATGGCACCAAGCTCCTGGACACTTCTTTGCGGGACCGGACGGGCTGAAATTTGCAAGCTGCAACTCATTCTAGACATGTTTGATTGGATTAAGGTCAGGGGATCTTGCTGGCCAGTCCATACGCTCAATCCCCTCCCTCTGTCGGTATTCCCTGAAAGCATGGGCAACATGAGGACGGGCATTATAGTCCATCAGAATGAATCTATCACCCACTGCAACTGCATACAATCTGACGTAGACATCCAGGATCTCATCAATATACCACCGTGCAGTTAATGTACCACGTACAAGAACACAGAGCTCTGTACGTCCATCCCTGCTGATGCCGCGCCAGACCATGATTGACTCTCCACCTTAGCAGGCATACTCAGCAATATTAGCTGCATGGAATCGCTCTCCTGGTCTTCTCCATACCATAGAACGCCTAACTGTGTGGTCTAGGCAGTACCTTGACTCATCTGTAAAATGGACAGGTCGCCAATCTTTTCTGGTCCATCCAAGTGTGGTCCATGGCCCATTCATATCGTTCATGGCGATGGTTTGGTGACAGTGGAATGCGAATACATGATCTTCGCGATCGGAGACCACCTTTGTGCATCCTTGCCCGGATAGTCTGCGTCGACACATTTACCCCGGATGAATTCTGAAGGTCACTGCGAAGCTGGTTCATGTGGCAAAGCGGTTCCTACGGGCCTGAATGATCAAAAACCGGACGTCAGCTGCAGATGTTGCCCTGTCTCTGCCACCACCATGCCGTCTTACTGGTGTGCCATACTGCTGAAATCCTGCCCAGGCTCCAGTGATCACCGTATGGTGCACACCAAGAGCCTCACCACCCTGGCGATGGATAGCCCCTTGCTCCACCATCCCTACAGCCCGCCACATTTCTGCTTCAGACAAATGCCTTCTTACATTTGCATTTGCCACATTCAATCATTCCGTCACAAGGGTTTGTGTTGAAAGGAAGACTGAATACTCTAAACATGTCATGTACATGTAGATAGTACACGAAAACATCATGGAAATCAAGGGGTACATGCTTTTCATGACTGTCACGAAAAGTCTGCCTGTCAAGAGAGCTAATGTAAACACCGGGGACCATCTCAATACAATCCTTAATCATATCCACCACAAATGTCGCAAATATATCATAAGCAAATTTCACATGTCAAATATTTGGTGCTCAGCAAACTTTGAGTAGTATAATTTCCCAACACAAAATCATTTACCATACCTCCAGTACAAATTTGATCTGTTAATTGAATATAGGTTATAGAGTAAACTCATGTTAATTGAATAAAAAATATCGTAACCTGTAGATAAATTACCCTGACTCGCCCCAGTTTTCCTTTGTAAATAGACCTACTTGGCCTCAGTACATCCAATACAGGCATTTAATCTATTATATCTTGTTTGACTGAGCTCATGGAGCTCTGTCAAACAAGATACAATAGGATAAATACTAAATTTATCTCTAGAATACAGGAAAGTGTCACAATCCCTGTTAATTGAATACTCCTGTTAATTGAATAATTTTCATTGGTAAAGTGCTATTCAATTAACAAGATTCTATTGTATTATGAATTGCATCAAGGGTTTTGGGGTACGACATTCTCGCAGGACTGTAAGTCACACAATCGTATTATGATTTTGATCTAGCAAGTGATCGGTATAGAAAGGGAAGCGTTTTTTGGTCCGCATTACAATCGGTGCTACCAACTACCTTCAGGAGGTTACGTGCTTTTTTACTTCTCACTCTTGCATCTCACTCTTAGTTGTTTGATATGAGAAGTACAATTCAGTTCATTGTCAAACAATAAACTCAAGAATTTCACTTCTTTGACAACTTTAATGGTACTGCCATCTATTTTCAATTTCGCATCATGGTGGTGCTTCCGGAGATTGCTGAAATGAACATAATTCATTTTGGTCTCCGAAAAAATAAAACCGTATTTCTGTAGCCCATTTCTGAATTCTGTTTGAGCACAACTGAAGTTTGCGCTCAATGAAATTCAAGTTTTTACTGCTGTAGCAAATCAAAACGTCCTCGACATACAATGAAGAATATACCATATTCTCAATTTCGTCAATGATGCCCTTGATTGTCACGGAAAACAGGGTAACAGACAGAATACTACTCGAGGAACATCCAATTCCTGCTCGTGAGGATCAGATAATGTAGACCCCCAAAACGGACTTGAAAATGACGATCCTTTAAAAAAGAGGAATACACCCTCACAACACCATGTTAAAAAATAACTAAAATCCCATACTTCCACGTTGTATCATATGCTTTCCTGAAATCAAAGAACATGGCGACCATATGTTCTTTTCTGGCATTTCTGATTAACGTTTCAAGTGTAACCACAGAGCTTCTCTGGCTTCTGAAACAACACTGAACATTTACAAGTAGATTGTTATATTTTCAGAAACCAGACAAGTCGATCATTGATCATCCTTTTCATGGTTTTGCACAGACCAATTGTTAATGCAACAGGTCTGAAATTACTTGGATTTCAGTGGTCTTTATTGGACTTTGGAAAAGGAATTAGTGTTGCTTTTCGCCAGGAGGATAGAAACTGGCCGGTTACCCATATGTCATTGAAGGTGGATAGCAAAAGTTGGAGGCAGATGTTTTAAAAGTTGATAGTGTATTTCATCGAGTTCAGTACGAGTGTCTCGTACTTTATGCACATTGTTGTTTAACTCTGTTTAATCTTCTAAATTGTCAGCGGTAAATGTTGAGGTCAGTTTGTTTGATATTTCATTTTGTGAAGTAATTAATGTGTTGTTATCTTCCAGGTGTTAAACATTTGATTTTGTTTCTTTACCTTTAATTGTTTTAACCATTTCTAAATTTTATTGACGGGAGTGTGTTGGTTGAGTTAAGAAACATAAGTTTCCCAAGGAGTTTCGTTTTTTATTTTATAAGTCGTCTGGTCTTTGCCCGATTGTTACGTAGTTTGCCTAAATTGATAGTTGTTGGTGACTTATGTAATTCCCGCTCAGTTTTGTTGCGTACCTTTGTAGCCTGCTTGCAATGTTTATCGAACCATGGTTTGGTGATACTTTTAGTGTTACCCGGGGTGTTTGGAATGAAAGTACTTGCAATGTCAAGCAACACTTTAGTAAACTGTTCTGGAAACAGGTGGCATTGCGGTAACCGGTTATCGTCAGATCACCGAAGTTAAGCAACGTCGATCCCGGTTAGTCCTTGGATGAGTAACCGACTGAGCAATCGATTCGGACTCCTGCGTTGTGTCCTTGGGCAAGGCACTTAACCCCGATTGTCTACATGGGACACGATGACGCCGTGTACTAAGGCGTTCTGCACGTCGATGGTACGCATGTCTTCGACCAATCTAACCATGCCTATGCAGCAGTGCGGAGTTACGATGTTGAGGAGCTGGCAGCTGCTCGTCGTTGCTCAGTGGATCTCTCCGGGTACTACGGCTTCCTCACACCCATAATACTGTCACCAACACGATATGACCTTGGCTATTGAAGTGTCGTTAAACCCCTATACATAATAATAATAATAGTAAACTGTTGTACTTGATCAGGACTGTCTACAAAATTCTCTCCTGGGAGCCGCTCAGAACAAAGCTACGAGAAAGTGAAAAAAATCAAGGAAGACTAAAGGACATAATTGGAAGGTCAGTTGAAGGGTAACAACCAGATGCCAGGTGCAAATAAGTGTCTGAACCATCATTGAACAGGCACAGATCATATTTTGAAATAGGCTCTTCTACTGTCTTCTACTGTTTTCCCTTTGATGCATTCTTTGCTGCAGGAATCACCCCAAAGAGGGGTTTGTGCATTACAATTTCCCAACAGAATGTATGGAGTTGAGAGTTGGTGAAGCAAGTGCTCAAGGTCTCGCTGAAGGGTCTTATTTGGTGAAATGTAAATAGAACATAATGTAACTCTCTTGTCTAAAGTTGCGCGTACCGTTACGGCCTGTAAATTTATAAAGAAACGGGACTGAATAATGGCGTTTCTGACTGAGACAGACGTTCCACGAACCCATGAAGATTATTTTTGTCAGCCCAGGCATCAAACGAAGCATAATGCTTAAACGCGAAATGACCCTGAGCGTTAGGTTCTTTTAAGAGTGTTTCCTGCAAGTAAAAAAGAAGCAAGTTTATATTTTTGGGTTAGAATGCTCAGTTCATTGACAGCCGCTCTAAAACCTCGACAATTTCATTGTGTTATATTCCAATAAGACTAAAATCTCCCTTCTCTAATTGAACGAGAGCTCGCTTAGTAAATTTTATGTTTATAGCTCAAGTAGAAAATGTTACCATCTGATGTCACAACGTGAAATATTGGAAATGACGTAGCCCGTTTCGTAACTGCTTCATCAACGGAGCAAGCCGCTTCATTTTTCTGGATGTTTCACGTGTACAGCAGATGGTGTTGTTTAAATTACAAACGGATTTACGATTTGAACTAAGATGGAATGAGTTTATGTGGATTATTGATTATTTATTAAGTGCCGTCGTGGATACACGAGAGGTTTATTTACTAATCCTGCGATAGTTATTTATTTATTGGTGTTTAAGGTCACATATTTCTGCACAATGGCTAATCATGACCGCGACAGTTTTATGGGTGGAGGAAGCCGGAGTACCCGGAGAGAACCACCGAGCAAAGGCGAGCAACTGTCAGCTCCCCAACATACTGACCCCACACAAGCAGGGTTAGCATTGGTTGAAGACAGGTGCACCATCGACGTGCAGTACGCCTTAGTACACAACGCCACCGTGCCCCCACGTGGGCAATGTGTGTGAAGTGTCTTGCCCAAGGACACAACGCGGTTGCCGCAGGTGGGATTCGAACCGAGGACGTCTCGGCTTGCAGCCTGCACCTCTACCAACTAAGCCACCGCGCCCCTCTGCGATAGTTAAAAGTCGCCTTGAGCAAGGTAACTTTTAACGATCAAAGGTTTAGTAAATAAGCCTCTCGTGTATCCACGATGTAGGTTTCAGGCTATGGGTAGAGTCTTATTGGAACATATACATTATTGTGATGAGTCGACGTCTCGGTTGAACATAGGCTCAGAGCCGCAAACCTCAGGCCATGTTACCGTCAACTCATCACAATAATTTATCATATTGTGTTTGGTTGTATTATTCACATTTGATTGGAGATTTAGAGGATAGGTGTATGGGCGAAATAGCCTCGGTAGATTCTTGGGTGATTTATTTCTCGGGGACCTATGTTGAGATGAGTTCTCTGAACGTTTCGTCGATGCACTCATCGACTGCCATATCTTCTAAGGCTTCAAACCTGTTGCGGGTAACAAAGTCTTGAGCACCTTTAGGTGTTCTGTCTGATAACTGCTTTTGTTTTTCTATTTTCCTTTTTGGCTTTTTCTTGATTCCTTCTGTGACTAAGATTTTGGGGCTCTTGTTGTGGTTTTGCTTTAGTTTGGTCATTTATCTGTTCTGATTTTACTTCCATTACCTTTCTCTCTTCTGGCTTAAGTTTATCTTGTTCTTTCTTCAGATTTGTTTTCGATTTTTCTTCTGTTGGGGTTGGAATGATTGGTGGTGTTTGAGTTGACATTGGTTGTAGTCGGTCGATGTGCTCTGTTGTGAAGTTCTGTAGTAACGATGGTATTGTGTCTTTGTATCACGTGTATTGTGCCTGACATTCTATTGATTTTGCTTGTGTTTTGTTATTTATTGTAGTGGCATATGAAGGAAATGATGTATTTCATTAGGCATCGATTGAACAATTTCTCTAGCCTCTTTAAGCTTTTTCCCAACGCAGACGATATCAACAGTTATTATTTTAAATATCAGCTTTTCACAAAATTTCAGCAAACCATGTCATGTGACCCCCTCATTTGAACGAGCTCTGCGAGCTCGTTCCAACGAGTGGTCACCTGATATCGTTTTATTGAAATGCTTTGAAAAATAATATTTTTTCAGATGCTGAATTTGCAAATTACGCGGGCGGATGAAGCGGATTCTTGGGGTAAAGAGTTAAAACTGATTTGTCTTTCACACTTAATGCTTTTAACAGCAATCTAATGAGGATGACATGTGAATGTCCTGACAGTTGATGCATCCGATGGTATCGCTAGTACCTGGCTCTCCGTGTGTTAAGCCACATCGAAAGCAAGCCGGTGTACCTCTAGAAGTATCTTCATTATGTCCATATTTTTGACAGCTGAAGCACCGAAGTGGCTTTGGGATATACAAAACCACCTTGGTGTTCAAGTATCCAATTGTGATAGATTTTGGCGGCTGAGTAGTTTGGAAACTAAAAATACGGGTATTTGTATTGATATTCAGTCCATTTATCTTTATTTGAATTCTCTTGAAACCAGTCACTCCTTAAGGTTTGAGATGTTTTACTTTTTCTGATTCTGGAATATTGGTAAGCTCCGTAGATCCTACAACACCTAGGCTTCTATGGAAGGTTCTATGCCATTCTACTTGAACATCAAGTAACTTTTTAACCTTTGAAAAATAAAAGTTTGAACGTCTTTGGCAACTTCAGTAAAGATACCAGCAGATCTCATTTTTCTCACGTCTTTAACAGTGCCGGTTATGCTTTGTATGGCTTTTTCCAGGGCGAATGTTTAATCACATTGGCCTTTTTATTTTCGTTTGTTGTATGTATTATGATACATTTTTGCCATCTGCTTATAGATTCTGTACCATCTGTATCACTATGAGTCCGTTTCTGTTATCCTCTGTTCATACGTTAGTTTCTTTGGTAGTTTTGTAGCCTATGTAGTGTATTATATTGTTCATCGTTCCACGACTCTCGCCTTACTAGTGAGATGCAATATGTGACCTTAAACACCAATAAATAAATATAATAGTGAGATGCAAAGGGCCACTCACAACTAACTCATATCGTGCAATAAGATTTTCAAAAATTCGAAATTCGTTAAAAGTCAGTACGTTGGCAATGACGAAATTTATTAAAAATAACCGATTGAATGCCCTCCCAATCCCCCCTCCCATCGACATGATACCCTTTTTAGGGGGTTCGCGATTAGCCAGACCGGGCCAATCGGCCATCTGTCTACGTCCGAAGTTAGGGCCAAAGAAGTGTATTAGACAGGTGTCTCCAAAATGGCGACTGCCCTAAACTGGGCACTGTTTGCCCTCAAATATCAAGATTCTTTCCTCCGGGTCAGGTCCTTCGGACACGCACCACACAGGAGAACAAGGCGCCATTCTCCTTTCTCAACCAGGGCTTGAGACCGGCAATGGCGAAGTTTTCACCACTTGTAGTTTGGTTCCCCCATTTGAAACATACTCAGCCGGCAATCACGAAGTCTTCACTTCCTTTATATTCTTTCCACATTTAGGAACTGCTCAGCCCAGGAACCACGTGAAAGTAAAGTAATGTGAAATAATCTTATCAAGTTCATGTCGTGAGTAGGGGACCTAACAGGAAAAGCAGACAACACTTGCAAACAAAATTCTTGAATAACTAAGTTTTCTCATTTTTGTCTTAAAAACATAGGTTAAGACCCCTCATTGGAACGAGCTTGACGAGCTCGTTCCAGTGAGGGGTCATAACCTATGTTTTTGAGACGATAAATGAAAGAAAATAATGAATATCAATTGGCGATTTTTGAGAATAGCGCTGACCGATTTTGGCCGTTACGTTGGGTAAAGGGCTAATTGAGATAAATATTCAACATACATGAGTGCGATGATAAAAGGAATTTTCGGTTGCAATTTGATATCTTTTGCGAATTGGAAAAGAACACTTTTCTGTTCAGGTGTTTCTGTTTCCTAATACAACACTCGGCCGATTAAAATAATGAATTAATAACGGCGACTCGTGTTGCATCTGTTGTCACATAACACGGCCTCAGACCCCTGTACGATGTGCGTTACACTTTAGAAATAGCCCGAAGCACGTCACATTTAAAACACGAGTCGGCCATCTTAAATACACGTTGTGTTTGGACATTGGTTGTTTATGTATACAGTTATATCACAAAACTATTTTAAAAATAACACGTAAAAGATTTCAACTGCAGATATACCTTCTTTAGAGTTCTATGAATTACTACCTTATTTTGATGTATAATGTGCCTGTGTTGTTAAAAAAAATAGCCAAATATATGTTTTCATGTAGCAGACGGGGAATCAGGAAATAGTGACATAGGCGAGGGGGAGGGGGGCAAGTGATCCCCCCCCCCCCAAATCTCCACGCTCCCCAAAATGTCTGACTTATACGATCTACATGGGGCGTCACCTAATAAAATTGCTGATGACATACACATGGTGAAAAATGACATTCTTCCAAGCGTTCAAACGTCTTCAAAGGCTCTCTTTTGGGGTATATTTTTCAAACATTTATCCGAGGGAGGCCCAACCTTGGAGAAATTGAAAAAATATATACCCTCAGTCGTTGTATCACGAGACTGACAACACTTTTTCATTCCCCAATCAAGACTTCAGTCTTTCATAAATATGCTTGGGGGGGGGGGGGGGGGGGGCGCGGTGGCTCAGTTGGTAGAGGTGCAGGCTGCAAGCCGAGAGGTCCTCGGTTCGAATCCCACCTGCGGCAACCGCGTTGTGTCCTTGGGCAAGACACTTCACCCCGAATGCCTACATGGGGGCACGATGACGCTGTGTACTGAGGCGTACTGCACGTCGATGGTGCGCATGTCTTCAACCACTCTAACCCTGCCTGTGCTGCGGTGCAGAGTTCAGAGTTACGATGTTGGAGAGCTGACAGCTGCTCGTCGTTGCTCGGTGGTTCTCTCCGGGTACTCCGGCTTCCTCCACCCGTCAAACTGTCACGGTCACGATTAGCCATTGTGCATAAGTATGTGACCTTAAACACCAATAAATAAATAAATAAATATGCTTGGATCCCCACCCCCTCCCTCAGATATTCCCGTAGCCCTCACAACACCCCCTCCCAAACTATACCCGCCTATCAGGGAAGACTTTATATACCAAATGATAACATGGAAAACATATTTGTTCAAACTAAAAAAATATTCGTCTATAAAATAACAAAAACGTGTTCTATCCCCACTGCAAAGGGATCCGCCCACTGCTGTTTAGTATCACGTGGACACGAGATGCTGCGTAACGTGTCATTTTGATTGGACTCAAATCGAAGTCGCTAGCCGATTCAAAATAAGATCGACTCTAGGGCTGATGAATCACGGTTTTTCGCTCGAATCGAATCTCAAATCGCATCAGGCGAAAAAGCTCGAAACAGAATCGAATCACGAACCGTATCCACTTCCCACATGCTACGTTACTACGACTGCCTTACTAGATAGAGGATATCTAGTGTTGATGCGTGGATACCGAAAATTATCTCGTGAGTGACCGAGACAAATAACTATTTGTCTCGGTCACGAGTGAGATAAGTTTCGGTATCCAGTAAAAACCATAGATTTTCTTTTTATTATACACTTTTTTTTTAAGAATGTGATCATTCCTATCGATAATTCCACTCATTTCAGCCTTGAATTGATGCACGAACGTAAACAGTTGATGCGAATTGACACGCGGAAGTGATTTGACCGATACTCGGAACAGGTAGCGTCTTGCGATCTGATTCCGCTGGCAGGTTTCATGCATCAATTCATGGTGAATACGTGTTGAATTATTGCTGGAAATGATTGGTATCTTCTCAGAAAATACTAGATTGTCTTTCCATTATACGTTTTTAGAACATATTGATCATTTCCAGTGATAATTTGACTCGTATTCACCTTCAAATGATGCTTTGAAAGCCGCTATTTTACTTGATACCGTAAAAGTGAAAATGTTTATATCTTCACAGCGGGGGATACGATTTCTTTCTTCCCGAAAAGCTTACTATCTCCCATGTGAACATAGTATATACAGTACGTGGAGAGTGGACTGTAACCAAATCACCCGGGGAGTGGAGTTATCACCTAAAGTATCACTTTCAAATTGTGTACATGTGGACAAAAACCATAAGCAAAGTTTCAGCCAGTGGACCTCCGGGTATAACCCGGAGGTCCATTGGCTGAAACTTTGCTTGTGCTTGTTATACTTTGCTACAAATTTGCAGTTATTGCTTGGGTGGAATATCCACTCTGCTGGTGATTCAGTGACAATGCACTCTCCACGTACTGTACGTACCAGACTTTTTGGTACCGTCGAACTGCAAGTACAAGTAGAAGAACCTATCACTTGTTTCTAAAAGATTGAGTGATTTATTCATACGGCAATCCATGATATTCGTATAGAAATTTCGACATGGATCGCTGGATGGTCCCTATGATGAATGGACTTTCAATAATATTAAAACCTTGTAGGACAGGATACTGACCCACTGACAATGAAGTTACGCGAGGCTATCACATTTAAATAGATCACTACCGCAGTGAGTTTTGACTCTTTCTGTTCCTTAAACTCCAGTGGTCACAACTCACTCTACAGTCATCTTAAAATGGGACTAGATTCAAATAACAATTGACCACGTATCATTGACAAGGTAGACGAAGAAAAGGCCATATGCCGTCCCTTGGGTGAAACAAGGCACCATCTGCAATGCATTAGCATTGTCAATGCTTTAGCACTGCAGATGGCGCCTTTTCCCACTCAAGCGGCTATGTATTTTGCTGGCTAGACACAATGCGATCTCCGCTGTTACTTCAAATGACATTTGTAGGACTCTTAGACTAAATGTGCGTCATCCAGTTAGGGTGGAAACTACCAGTGTCCTTCCTCAGAGAACTGCAGGACGAGTTGTCGTTCAAAAAGTCGGCAAAAAAGAGATGTATGAAATCAAAAAACTCCCCATGATTCGATTTTCTTTTCAAATAATCGAGATGTTTCGGATGGAGTCGAACCAGTCAAAAGAATCGAAACCGAATCAAAACTGGAAAGTTTGCCGAGCCCCAATAGAACCACTAAGTGTTATTTCCCAACAGAAAATACATTGACAGACCTCTCGTTACCAAAGTTGAGAGACGTTTTTTTTTGTCCGCCATCTGCAGGTGGCAGTGTCTAATCTATCTAGCCTGTTGTGAAGAAAACGTGGACATCTTAGCATCTCAGATGTCATTTTCGTGTGTTGTTCTCAAATTCAATCTTGATTACGCAAAACCTGATTTGAGAAATCTCGATTTACTGGGGTACACTACTGTGACACACAAAAACGCATGGATAATTTCAAACTGTGCTCACACGTCGTATAAGAAGTGCGATAACACTAAATTCTAGCTAGGGTTTAATCCCAGGAGCGGGAATCTTCTGGTTCTCGTTTCTGAAAGTCTGTCACGATACGGGAATTTTCCGGTCCTCGTTTGTAAAAATTAGGCCAGATTCCCTGGAAATTCATAGGACGGAACCTGGAATCAAAGGTTGCGTTCTGCAACCTATCATTCCCGATTCTAGTCTATGAATTTTCCGGTTAGTGGCGCTGAATTTCACCGGTAACCAGGAACTCCCGTTTATAAGATGAAACTAAAGCTCCAACGGGGATGCTGGCCTCGGAATAAGTTGATATTCGCAGTAATTTCATGAACTATAAAAAGTAATTATTGATACCATGGTCTATGAATTTCCCGGGTATCGAGATTGACTTTCAGAATCACCGCACACTTCCTATTTCTGGGATTAAACATTAATCCAAGCCGCTATTTTACGGTCTCTCCGACATGAGCAATCGAATTTTGCTATATCAAACCTTATCTGACATGAAAAGCAGGCGACACTTGCGAACATTTTTTTTTTTTGGAATAACTAATTTTATTCATTTTTTGTCTCAAAGACATAGGTTATGACCCCTCGTCGGAACGAGCTCGACGAGCTCGTTCCAACCAGACGTCATAACCTATGTTTTTGAGACAAAATATTAAAGCATGCTGAAAATTAATTGTCGATTTTTGAGAAAAGCGCTGACGGTTTTTTCCGTTGCGTTGGGTAAAGGGTTAACATAGCAATATAACATACATGTAACATTTACAATTACACCATAACATTAACGTAACAGGTTTTCAATGGCTTGACAAATTCTAAAACAATCCGCAATTTTCCTCTCAGAAAAGAACTTGAATATTGCGAGAAATAAATACTGGAAAAAGCAATGGTCTTGTAATAATCTAGAATACAATTACTGGAGAGCCAAACACCTGGTCTAGGAGCCGGATTTATTGTAGACAAAATAAATACATGTATATAGATGTAAAGAGCATTTAAAATTGAACTGACTTATGAGAAGAAAAACATATGAATCAAAAATCCTTTCACTGAAAGAAAGCAGCCACCCAGGAAAAACCAGAGATAAAACAATTTTGAAAAACTCTGGAAACCTGTCTCCGAAGCAAGTGCAACATCGATCTCGAGGATAGGTGCCGGATAACACCGTTTAAAAGTACGTTTTTCAAAACGGGAAAACAAAAATGTAAAACACTTGTATAGTTGTTAACGTAAAAAAAGATACACATCACATTTGTGCGTTTATAAAACTTGTTGTTCGCTGAGGTGTTGCAGCTGGAATAATCAAACCTTAAAAAAAAACGTGCTATCTCAACTCAAAAGCTTGCCTATTATTGGCCGAACTATAAACACTGCACTGCCATTGGACAACTGCGACACACCTCCAACTGGCAATATCAAAATACATTCTACTCTTTCAGAGAGCCAGATTAACCCTTTAACCTCAACAATTGTTAAAGTCGAAACCACAAAACAATATTTTTCCGCTATTCTGTCAAACCGCGGAAAAATACAATTTCCTGCATTGGGCCTCCGTATTTAATCCAGAGGTCCAAACTTTGCTTGACCTCTTTTACTCATTCAAGTGTATGGAAGCTGTCTGGCTGAAAACTCCATTCTGTGCGTGTTCAATGTTAATCCACTCGACAAGTACTGTGTATTTTGATAACTCAAATGGGACTGATATCTATTTCAGAATGTTCACGAAGAATCCGATAACAAATACAAATGCAACAGCACGCAAATGTGCGTACCTTCGGCTGAGGGAGACGGCAAAAGATGCATTGATTTACCATGTAAGTTAACAGAATGTTATGATCTTAATTCTTAATCTTACCTTTAATTCTCGGAAGTAGCTAGAGTTTTACTCGACTTTGACATGGCGATAATTCTCCCAGATTGACTATGTTCAATGTGTTGTTCCGTATGTACCCCACACTCTTAACTGCTTTCTCAAAGTTCAATACAAAGGGTTAAAATTGTTTAAACTGGAGTCATGGAATATGAAACATTGAAGAAAGTGTTTAGCCGCCTTAGAAACTTATTCTACCAAATCCTTAAGATAAAGTAAGAGTTATTCTTGCATATTTATAGAAATGACGAAAGGCGTGTTTATCACAAATATTTATCAAATATGTCTAAGAATTATTTGTTTCATTATTACTCTTTGAATCGAACTGATTACCATTCATTTCATATCAAAAACAATATACAGAACGTGGAGAGTGAAGTTGTTACTAAATAACCCGTGGGGTGGTGTCTCCACCCAGACAATAACAGTCGATTCCTGTGGTAATGCATGAAAAGGAAAAGCACAGTTTTAGCCAAGGGACCCCCGGGTTTTACCCGGAGGTCCCTTGGCTGAAACTTTGCTCGTCGTTCTAATGCTTTTTCCCAGACAAGGAATATTTGTCTGAGTGGAGGCACCGCCCCACGAGTGATTCAGTAACACTCCACTCGCCATGTACTACTGTACATGCGAATATTCTTTCTAATTCGAGACTAACATTCGCTCTTTGAAAATGACTCCAATTTCTTATGTAAAACCCACAATCAAATTACTACACCAATAGAGCTGGAGGAAGATGGCATCAGCTTTTCTGTGGTTATCGAGGTAAGTCAGTATCATTTAACACCAGAGCCTCTCGCCACGATATATCCTTGGATGCTGATGTGGAGTTAAGCTCCAAAATATAAATAAACATTTGAGAATGTCTCGATTACCGCTGGGCTTCAAGCGTTTTCTCCCTTCACCCGCTCCTTCTCTCCTCCCAACATCCAGAAACGAATTGTGTACTGCTATCCCCCACTTCTTTCCTCCCAATTTCATTGATAAGCATACTAACACTCTGCTTTCGACCACCCAACAATCGCCTGTCCTTCATTCCCTCATGCCATTTCTTAAGTACACTCCTACTGAATCCTATTCTGTCGGACAAATTTTTTGGACTTTCTTTGAGAATGTGCTCCTTGGTCTCTATTATTCTCAAATTACACATTTGGTACTCCTTGTCGCCTCCTCTCCCAATTTCCTTACAAACCCTAGTGACCCCCCCCCCCCCCAAAAAAAAGAAGAAAAAAAGATGCCATTCAGGTACTCCTCAAATGAGGGCTCCTCGTTATTACGCAGCCCTGACCCGCCAAAGACCTCTTTGCTTTGTCCGCCTTCTCGCTAATACCGTTTACAGACCTCCATGATTCTCTCTCTGGCGAGTTAAGGAATATCCATCCGTCCTGGCCAGAAATTTCTATTATTTTGTGTTCGCTTAACTCTTTCACTTGCTCAACCCACGCCGTCTTGATATTGGACTCCCAAATAATTTAAAGCGTTAGTTTTCTCCACTGGCTATTAGGCCTGAAAATAAGCAGTCTGACATTTGCAGAATGAGGTCCCCAGAGGGTGAATTTGATGATGCTATCCCATTTATCCTCTGGGCACATATTTCTGTTTAGTTTTGAGACCCTGATTCAGATTGAGGTTCACAGAGGGTGAATTTAGTGATGCTACCCTATGTTTGATACTTTGTGGTCATTTGTTTTGTTATTATTTTTCGATTTTTTAAAAGTTTTTAACCTCAATTCCTGTTTTCTCCCTAACAGTGTACAGTGACAACCGTTGAGCCAAATGTTATCGCAGATTAAAATACTAATATAATCCTGCTGTCAAGACTTCTTGACTGGTTGAATGCTAGAAGCCACTATCAGGGCTTTCAAAAAATGAAGATACCAGAGAAAAAGCCATCATTCTCCTTGCATATATTTCATATTCAGTCAAACACAAATTATATTTTGTTTATATAAATTTGTTTTATTACAAATTATTGGAGAGTGCCTGTGGGTAATCTCCAATAATTTGTAATAAAACAAGTTTTGAATAACAAATTCAGACAATGAAAAATAATCTAGCCCTCAACCAGATAATCACTAATGTAAAATTATCTTGTTATTTGTACTTTCCGACATTTGATGTCACATTTTGAAAAACGTTGAAGAAACTGAATTCCCAGTGAAGTTTGAATGTCATGACAATTAAAGTCTCAAAGGGTTAACCAAATAGTTCAATCAGCGCAGCTTAAACAAATCTTTCACTTCATTGATCCCCATCCACCCAAGCTTCCATCGACTTCTTCCTGCACTGTTGCATTGCTCGACCCAGTTATCCATCTACCTGCATCATTTTGCAAAATTTCCATACTCTTTCTAACCTTTTTGTTCAGAGGTATCACCTCCGTACCAGACGTTATAGTTGGTTCACCCACGATTTCCCAAATAATTTCAGAGAGTTTGGTATTCGGTTCCCTTTCATAATCAGTTTCGTTGTGTGATTTCAGAAGATATCTCTTCCCGTGGTGTTTATATTGTCCCCCAAATACTCGTTGTCACACGTCTTTACCATACTAAGCAGTTTACTGTCACCTTATGTAATAGTAAACGCTCAACTTTCCAACTTCAAGTAGGCTACACCAATCGGTTCACGGGTGCAACCTTGCATTTGTTTTCATTCATTTGAAGCCTCCATTTGTTCCCGTTATATCCCAACAATTACCAGTATTTTCTCTGACCAACTTCGCTTTTAAACATTAGTGCCATATCATCGCCCAAATTAACCCTGGGATATTGGTGTCACTAACACGTATTACCCTCTTATCGCACTGTATTCCCTTGAACGCAAGTTCATGAACACAACAAGCGGATTTGACGTGGAATCAAAGAAAAAAGTATGGAAATGCAAAATACCATTTTCTTTAATTGGACTGGTCGGATATATCCGATACGTTAGATAAAGGACTAACTGACACCCATATCATAAAGGTACACTTCCTTAGAGAACTAGAAACATCTATACGTCCCGGGATCAATTGTGAAGTGTGGTTTCAAAAAATACCTCGTGAAATGATTTCGCAAAAAAACGGTTTTATGAATAACGCCAATATAATAGGAAATAACGCGAGTTTGAGCTGGATTCAGCATAAAATCAGTCTTTCGACTTTGAAAAGGTGTGGTGCGCTGCACACTGTTCGGTAGCATTTGAAGTGAAGCTAGCTATTGTTGAGTGCCAGCATCGGGAAAATGTTTTCAAGAGAACTCCACTGGCACCCGACGCTGTCATATTATGTGACCATTCATTGGTACAAGCTCAACGAGCTCGTTTCAATAAAGGGTTCACATGATATGGCCTGTTGAACATGATTTAAAGTGTTGCTGAACGTTTCCCGGCTCGCGTTGTTGAAAATATTGTCTCGCCTCTTTGTTTGTACATCCAGCAGGAACCAGTTGATGAGGGATGAGAAATCAGCTGTCTAGATTTAAAATGAGCATTGTTGAAGGAAAAGACCTGTCACACATATCCAACGCGCGTTTACAACACTTACTTCTATGCAGTGTGCATTGAGCTAATGGATAGGTGATTCATTGTTCACAGTAGCTTATGATTACACAGAGGCTTTGTAACAACAGCCGCTGTCCTCCATTCTTGGATTTGAAATTTACAGAGAACAGTCTGGACAGTAAGGTTTTTCTACATTCAACACAATCAGAATATGAAGCTAAGAGCTTGAAAGCCAAACGTGTTTTGAACATATTTCTATTGTCGAGCTGACAAAGTTCCTTATCTAATTCGTTCCATAATTTTGGGTACGAGTAGAATGGAAACATCTCTAACGATCAAGATATAGTTCTACTTACGTGTAGAAGCGTAGACCATCTTGTATTTCTGTGCGTATGACTGTCAACGTACGTGAAGTAATCATCGAATGAGGCTGGAAGGTTTAATGTTTTCTAGTCGTAGATGAACAATGCAGCATGAAGTGTAAATAAATCACTAAACCTTAGAATACGGTCCCCAAAAACAGAGGATCAGTGTGGGCATTGAATCTTTTATTATTAATTATTCGTATGGATCTTTTTTGCATTAAGAATAATTTTTTGATGGCTTTTGAGTTATCCCAAACATGAATTCCATAGCTTAAGTGACTGTGAACAAGGGCAAAGTAAAGAGTTATCAGGGCATCACGTGGTAGAATGGATTTGACTTTACTGAGGGCAAAATTTGCCCGTTCGATCATTGAGCATAGCTGTGATATATGACTTTATATGATAGCTTATCATCAGTGTTGACCCGAAGAAATTTCACAGATTTTTTTTCGATTTGATCAACACCCACTCTTGTTATTTTCTCATTGTCAATACAGACATTTTCACGCGAAATTTCCATTTTCTTCATAGGCGGGTTAAATACAATATATTTTGTTTTGTAAGCATTTATAACTAGACGATTAGTGGAACACCACTCGGATAATTTACGCAGTTCCCTGTTCATATAACTTGTCAAGTTATTCACGTTAGGACCCACGCAGTAGTATCGTCTGCAAATGGAAGGAGTTTTAGGGAAGTGGAATTACAAATGTCGTTAATGTATAATAAAAATAAAACGGGGCCTAATTTCGAGCCTTGTGGGACTCACACGTTATTTGCGCCAGGTCAGATTTATTTTCGCCAAAAGCAACAAATTGTTTTTTATAGGATACTAATTTGAGGATACCTATTCGGGTATAGGTATCCTCCAATAATACAATACCAGGCCATAGGTATCGATAGGTATCCTCCAATAATACAATACCAGGCCATAGGTATCCTCGAATACTGAAATGAGGCTAAGTAGTAAATTATACCTCATTGATGGATTTTTCATGGTCCTCATAACCTCAAAATTGAATGAGGCTATGACGAATAATAAATGAGGACTCATTGAGGGCTTTTACATAGCCCTCATGGCCTTATACGACAAAAAGGGGTGCCGAAGGCCATATGTTTTCCAAAAAGGGGTGCAGAAATTGAGGTGCCTGGGGATATGGCTGTTAATTACTGAAATGAGGGTAAGAATCGTAATAAATTATACCTCATTGAGGGATTTTTCATGGTCCTCATAACCTCAAAATTCAATGAGGCTATGAGGGATAATAAATGACGACGCATTGAGGGTTTTTACATAGCCCTCATGGCCTCATACGACTAAAAAAGATGCCGAAGGCCATATGGTTTCCAAAAAGGGGTGCCGAAATTGGGGTGCCTGGGGATATGGCTGTTAATTACTGAAATGAGGGTAAGAGTCGTAGTAAATTATACCTCATTGAGGGATTTTTCATAGTCCTCATAACCTCTAAATTCAATGAGGCTATGAGGGATAATAAATGATGACTCAGTGAGGGCTTTTACATAGCCCTCATGGCCTCATACGACAAAAAAGTGGTGCCGAAGGCCATATGTTTTTTAAAAAGGGGTGCCGAAATTGGGGTGCCTGGGGATATGGCTGTTAATTACTGAAATGAGGGTAAGAGTATCGGATAGGACTTCATTGTAATAAGGGGAGATAACTCTGCATACAGATTATGGGAAACCAAGCAATCTGATTGGTTAGTTAAAATTTATATAAATGATCTAGATAAATGAAACAACAAGAGTGTACGGAATAGGGTCAGAACTGACAAGAATAGACTAGAATAGCTAAATATAGTAATAATAAGCAAAGCTGTTCCAGCTGATAGGCTCTTTTATGCCACTGGAGTATACTCCAGGTCAAAGGAGCATGCCTGGGTAGACGAAAACTATTGCATATATAGACAGAAGCAGAGAATTCTGAAAAAAATCGAAATAATAAAACTTGTCGGGTTGTTTGTGGTAATTAGATTTACTCCGATTCAATCGAACACAGCCCCGGTACCCCCCCCCCCCCCGGTACTATAGCACTACGTGCTACTATTAAAATCTACGGTTTCGCGGTCCTAAATAGGATTCTTGAAAAATCCGTAGTAAATAAAGTTGTTTTTGGTGATTTGGAGGGATTGTCGGGTTGTTTGTGGTAATTCGTGGTATTCCGATTCAATCGAACATACCCTCCGAACATACCCCTGTCTAGTTGTAGGCCTTTGGGTCACATAGCAACCACGTGCTACCATAGAAACCAAGATGGCGGCCTCTAGTATACAAAATGGACACCGGAAACACGTATCACCCTAACAACACGCGCTGCGCATGCGCACTAACATCACGTATCACTATGGAGATGACGTCACAACATGGCCGGTCACGCGCGTTACCATAACAATACAACATGGCGAGATTCCTGCATGTTGAGCATGAGTTCAGTCAGAGAGTTCGAATGAGCGCTAATACTTTGGCAATTGATATGGAAGATGGAGAATGCATTATTCATACCTGCACACTGAGGGCGGAGGTTATCCGGTGAATAATATTCACACTCCCCTCTAAAGTATTGGACTGGCGCGTCTTCGACGACTCCAGCAGATATTCTGCCCGGCTGGATCTCGTCCATGGTTATGCTACCCCCCCCCCCCTTTTTTTATGGAGAGCTTACCCAGTATCACAGTCGCAAAAATTGCTGTACATGGTACAATATAAGCAGATTTTATAAAATTGGAAGATAAAGACTCATACGCTGAGCTTGGAAACTCATTCTTATTTGAGCTGGTCTGAATGAATTCTGAAAATAGCAGACGTGGGGCAGAAAGTATACTCACTAGTATTAGGTGAAAAGGTTTTTTTGAACTTTGGCCGTGGTAATGTTTGATATATACAAGTCGAATTAACGCTATGAGCAACAATGGTAAAAACAGGGTATTGAATTTCATGGCAGTATAACACATTCCTTGGGGGTGCGGTGGCTTTGTGGTAACCGGTTCTCCTCAGATCACCGAAGTAAAGCAACGTCGAACTCGGTTAGTCCTCGGGTGGGTGACCGTCTGAGCGATCGATTCGGACTCCCGTGCTGCGTCCTTGGGCAAGGCACTTAACCCCGATTGTCCACATGGGGGCACGATGACGCTGTGTACTAAGGCGTACTGCACGTCGATGGTACGCATGTCTTCAGTAAATCTAACCCTGACTGTGCTGCAGTGTGGAGTTACGATTCAGATTCAGATTCAGATTCTTTATTCACGGTACACATACATGTAAAATGGTTACAAATAAACATATTGCACAAATGTAATGTGAAGTATACCGTAGGAAGTGGCATAGCCAGATTGGCTGTCTACCTGCCACCCCCTGGAAGAAGATGGGGTGATTGCAAACAGACTGTGACTGAAAGAATGAACAGAGAGCCAATTATGTGACACATGATGGAGAATGACGATCGAATCATTACTTTTCTGATATTAGAGTATTAGTGTTTCATTTTCGCCAGCGGAAAGACGGTGATTCAAGGTAGGCAAGAAGCAACCTGCCTATAGGACTCCCTCCACTACTTATCATAACACATGAGGGCGGCAACAAGTCCCATCGTGAAGTTCGTATCGTTTAGACTGCGACAAGGAGGTTGGTCATGATGTTTGGGTGTGGTGTCTACGTTAGCTGCATCATCATCGTAGGATGACGAATGTTATTGATTTATTTGTGTAGACTTTTATTTGCAAGTTCATACTTATATCCATATAGTATTTTACATAGCACCACTGTAAGGAGGAAGGAAGATGTAGGTGAGCTGGCAGGTGCTCGTCGTTGCTCGATGGTTCTCTCCGGGTACTCCGGCTTCCTCCACCCGTAAAACTGTCACGGTCATGATTAGCCATTGTACATAAGTATGTGACCTTAAACACCAATAAATAAATAAAAAAATAAATAAATAAATAAATAAATAAATAAATAAATAACACATTTCTTATTTTCTCCGAGAACGAAAGTGTTTCATATTCAACCTGTGTTTGTTTCAAGACTGAAAATCAAACCACGAGGATTTTTAAGGGAGAAGATAATTTTGCAAGGTAGCATGCAAGTAATAGAACTCTAGCCAGAAAACCAGGCGACAGACTACCTTCGATGCCAGTAGTAGTGTATGTACCTCTCGAGGGTAGGTTGGATGACCCCGGTGGATGACACTATATTGGATTTTTTTTCATTCTTAGTGATTCAAAATATCCAAGAATTGTTCATAAATATGGATGTATAATTATTATTTGTGTTGATTTGGACGGCATCAGTAGTAGTGTATGTACCTTTCGAGGGTAGGTTGGATGACCCCGGTGGATGACCCCGGAAGTGACGTCATGTCACGTGACCTAGTGGCGCTATGTTGTGTTGTCATGGTAACCCGCGTAAGCGGCCATGTTGTGACGTCATCTCCATAGTGATACGTGGTGTGACTGCGCATGCGCAGCGCGTGCTGTTAGGGTGATACGAGCTTCCGTCGTCCATTTTGTATACTGGAAGCCGCCATCTTGGTTTCTATGGTAGCACGTGATTGCTATGTTACCTAAGGCCTACAATAGGACAGGGGTATGTTTGGAGGGTACGGAATCCCATTTTACGGACTGGGCCACTTACGGAATGCCTTATATGTATACAGGGAAATCAGATGGAACATTTTGAAAGCTTCACCGAAGGTATAGCTAGGAAGTAATTGATGGTAGTTTAGCCAATAGTACTGGTACAAGGCCGCAATGGAGCAAGACTGTTGTTGAAGCTAATGATAGGACAGATAGACCATAGACCAGTAGTGGCCTTGGAGCTTTGGCAACAAGATGGAAACGGAATCCCATTTGTGGAATCCCTTTTTTGGAATCCAATATAGTGTAAATCCTTGACGGCATAGAAAGCTGCATGCCACCCATCCCAAAGCCATACTTAGCGCGACTCACACAGCACCTTAATTAATGCGCAAAGGTGGATGACGGACGGTGTGGACCTTTCGTACCGGAGTTTTTTTTTTATTTTAATAAACTACTGACAAAAGTAAATTGATTCTACAATGAGCACTAAGCGAAAAATTGGATTTTTATGGTTGGTGTGTTCTGTGGCACAGGGTACGTATCCAATTCCTGTTCACTGAGACAAACATTTTGATTACAACTGTATATATTACCTCATCGATACACACCATTTCACCAAACCATGCGGCCTCGTGTGTTTCAAGAAAATATATAGTGAGACAATGACCTACTTACCATCATATTATGGGCGGTCCCAACAAGTATAGATAAGAGGCTGTGCGATTATTTTACAAACCGAAAGATATAGTTTACAGAAAAAGGTATATTTATAACCCCCGAAAAGTTCAGCTACTATTGTTTTCAGTTTAGAAAAGTCCCGTGTCCACCAGTAATTTATTACTCAATTTTTTACTTTGAATCTGCGAGTCAGAACGATATTTTACCCCATTTATTAAATAGGAGGGAACAGAGTCAGGTAACAGTATAAAATACAGGCAAGTCACGAGAATATGCTCCCGAAGTAATAAGAGAAAATGTGAGCTTTGTGAGGCAAATGATGTGCGTCACGGAACAAAGGGTAATAAATGTTTTCCCCTATTCACTAACTTATGTCCAGTTCCTTGGAGTAAATACAATGCTACATGAACTGTTTTTGAATGTGTCGCCAAAACAAATACATTTGTTTTTCGTTTTTAACTAACTTATGTTCAGTTCCTTGGAGGAAATACAAAACCAGAAGAATGATGGTAACTTTATGCAGCAATAAATTTCTCTGGTTCACTCAAGTACAATTGGGGGTCAATGGGTTATATAATATTTATTCCAAGTCAATTTTGGGTCAGTGGCGCTCTATTTGCTTTACTGATTCCCAATGTTCCATCATGTTTATAAAGGATAGTTCCATTTGCACGCTGTTGTCATGGCCAATGGGATTTTACAGGGAATTCTGGTCACATTATCATCTTGTTTTGTGATTCATGCACTGACAAAACGTTGAGGTGACAAGTGTTAAACATACCTCCCACCCCAACCCATCCATTAGGGTCCTGACTTGGATCAGTATGGGTTTTGCTTCCCCATCTTATCCTATATCGGTTTTGTGGGCGTTTTATTTAAGCCGCCCACTTTGCTCTTGTCAGTCTAGTTTTCCCTTCGAAACTCCCCACTACTGTAATTAACATTAATGTAAGTGAATTGTCTGTTTGGCGACACTGTACGTTAGTCCTCAAACGCATTTATGTGTTATTGTCTGTTCACACAAGTACCACATCTTGGGAGAGAGGGGGGGGGGGGGGGGGGCATAAATAGCCATTCATCAAGTATGTTGGGACGTGCTCAAGTCATTTTGATCAGACTGCTTCACCAAGTGATCACAATTCTTCACGTCAACTGATTTTTATTAGTTATAACTAAATTATACCTTGTAGTTGGGTGGTGACATAAGGAAGTAATTCACTAGCTATTTTAGCACAGGTTGAATCATTCTGATTATATGGCTTCACCAAGCGACCACCATGCATCAGACTAGCTAATTGTCATCTGTTGCAAATAAACCACACAATGGGGTTGGGGGAGGGCATAAGTAAGCAATTCATTAAGTATGTTAGCACAGGTGTTCATCATTCTGATACAATGGTTTCATTGCTTCATTCCACCTGATTGTTATCTGTGCACATAAATGACACATTGAGGGTAGATGAGGACATAAGTTAGCAATCCACTAAGTATATTAGTACAGGTTTAAACCATTCTGATCATGTGGCTTCTCCGAGTGATTACCATGGTACAAACCAACTGACTGCCATCTGTCACAAATAAAAAACACCTTGTAGGTGGGTGGAAGCATAGGTAATTCACTAGCTTTGTTATCACGGGTTTACATCATTCTGATCATATGGCTCCATCAATTGATCACTGCGCTCCAAACCAACTGACTGTCATCTGTTACAAATAAATCAATAAGTAAATAATTCAATAGCTTTGTTAACACAGGTTAGTATCATTCTGATCATATTGGGCAAAAATATGCAATTCATCAAGTGTTTAGCAATGGATTGTTGGTCACTGTAGGGCTATGCTTCAAACCAACTGACTGTCTTCTGTTACAAATGAATCACATCTTGTAGGTGGAGGGATTAAGTAAGTGATGCACTAGCTTTATTTACACATGTTTGCATCATTCCCATCATATTGCATCACTAAGTAACCGTGATGCTTCAAATCTACTAACTGTTATTTGTAACAAATGAACCGCATGTTGTAGGTTGGCACCTGCTACAAATAAAGCACGCGTTGTGTATAAAAGGGTGCAAAAGTAAGCAATTCATCAAGTGTTCAGCACGGGATTATAGGTCACTGTAGGTCCATGCTTCAAACCAACCGGTTGTCTTCTGTTACAAACAGACCACTCACTGAGAAAGGCGCCATAAATAAGCAATTCACTGAGTATATAAACACTAGTTTGAAACATTTTGTTCATGTCTGCACCAAGAGATCACAATGCTTCAAACCAACTGATTGTTATTTGTTACAAGTAACCCACGCCTTCTAGGTGGAGGATAAGTATGGAATTCACTAGGTTTATTAGCACAGGTTTGTATCATTTCCATCATGTGGCAGCTTCAAGTTACTAATCCATGCATTGAAATGGGTGGGGCATAAATAAGGAACTAACTGGGTATGTCAGCAGGGGCTTGAATAACTATTTGAAACATTCTAATCGCATGGTTTCACTGCTTCAGACAGTTGATTGTCGTCTATTACAAATGATCCACACATTGTGGTTTGGAGGGGTAGCATAAGCAAGCAATTCACCAAGCTGATCATATGGCATCACTAAATAATTGCGATGCTTAAAATCAACTGACTGTTCTGATCATATGGCTTCACAAAGACCCCAATGGCCCAAACCAACCGATTGCCATGTTGGTTTGGGGCAAAACTGATTTTGTTGTTGTCTGAGCATAAGTTTCTCCTGTTCTAACTTGGAAAATTTGATACATCTGCTACTCCCTCTCTCTCTTTTAGTTCTGAGATCTCTTTCTTAAAGATATCATTTTCAGAATTCAGATCAAGGAACTTTGTATGCCTGATCCATTTGAGCTCTTTTCTTATCAAAATCACATGTTGTTTGGGTGATTAGGGTATTCAGTGATTCCTCTGTGACATGTGGTTTCAATGCTTCATCAAGTTGTACAGTCACTAGATTCTCCAGCTTCTCGTTGATAGCCGTTACAATTCATTCAAAATGCTGACTATCAGACTGCTTTACCTTTGTCTTGTCGGAATGTACCTTGTCAAAATTTGCCGCGAATGACTTGATGGACGTCTGACTCGAACTTTTTCTTATTTTGGCCTCTGGAGGCTCACCTTTCCTTCCTTTAGGAGGCTTTCTTTTACTGTCACTGTTCATGCTCTCGTCGGCACTAGACGTTCAACTAAACTGTTGACTTCGTTTTGCACTCGACATCGATATAGACAACTATTTTGTAAGTACACGCTGGTGTTGAATACAACGAATGAAGACGACAAGAAATGTCGGCACCAACAAAACGGATCAGCAACGCCTCCACAATAAGATGAGTAACTATACAGCACAATATATAAACAAAGATAGAATTATCCGTCATGTAACTGCCGGAAAAGTTGAATCGATCCACTGAAGCTCATAAAACAACATTTTCTGTAAATGGGACATTTTAAATGCCATTTATCGTTATACAATCACATTTAATCAGAAGAGACCTCTCAGATCATATTAGCGTGTCCATGGGATTGAGTCATGTTACGCACAATGAAATTGAACTGAGTTGAATACTTTCAAACAATACAGAAGTGACTGAAATGACCCGACAAACTGCCTGAGCAATTTCTCTTCGCACATCAACATGTCAGATTTTTCTTCACGTTGGATTTGTTAATCAAAACGTTCATATTATATTTTATTTTTTTGTGCCAAAATATATCACATTTTCCACCTTCAGCTCACCACAATGAGACTAAATGCTAAGAAAAAAAATTACTTGAATGGTCGAAAAAGAATTACTTTCTCCTTTCTGTCTTCTGGGTGTTGTGGAGAAAATTACATTTCTTCCCTTGAGTGGAAGAAGGCACCATCGGCAATGCGATAATATTGAAGGTCGTGTCTTGCAAGACTCGAGGAGCGGTGTATTCCACTAGAAGATGTTCTTCTAGTGGCGAACAAACTCGAAATCCATAGCCTATTTCGCAGAAAAGCTTAATTCATGCACAGGAACGGGGATATTCCGTGTTTACAACTTGCTGTAATACTACATATACTGCAAATATAATGACACCATTACTACACGTACTATGCGAAAATCAGACAGAGATGAACCATTGTATAATCGTTGTCTTGTCAGTATTGTGTATCATATGGGAGGAAAATATGCCGTTCACCAACAGAAACGGAATGGAGAGGGTTGTAGTATTTTCACATTCTCAGTTATATGTAGAATATACCCATAATAGCTTGAGGTACCAAATGTTCACCATGAGTGGTGAAGTGGTGTTAACAGCGAGCATTTGGCGCGCGGTTAACAACACTTCACCACGAGTGGTGAACATTTGGTACACCAAGCTCCTTTGGGTATATTTTATTTATACCATGATCGTCAGGTTATTAAGAGTCGCTATTACTTTTTACTGAACAGCAGACGTCCACACGTGCGAATCTGTTTTTGTTTACATGAGCATCGGTGGGCGGTACTTCCGTTGTCAATTTTATCGCCGAAAAGAAATGGAAAAAAGAAACGAAGCCTTTTTAGTTTTAATAACATAATAAGTTATTATAACACACTATTTCGAGATAAGGGTGCTTTATTAACATGGGACAAGGTATGTTTTTGGCATCTTATGAGGTAAACCCATTTAAAAACATAATAAATAATTGTCACTTTCATTTCCCTCTTCGCGAGGCGACGTGCGAGAAATGTAGACATGTTTGCATTCAGGTCGACGTCACCAAAGGTCAGCTTATTTGTAGTTCTAATGTAGGTGTAAATTGTTACTGCTGAAATCCCATTGCTGGCGTGTTCACCACGGTTAGTGTGTAAAGCTAAAATTTTATGTCATAGGATTTATATATATATATAGAATAGGTAATCACGGTATGAAAATATGTTCATGTTAGAATAATTACATTGTTAATGTAGTTATACGTTTTGGGTCCAAATACTCAATTCCCATTTGGGCAGTTGGATGAAAACGTCATGACCAAATGTATTTCATTTTCCAATGAATACATTTGGTCCAACTTTGACCCGCATTTACGTTCAAGTTAATAATTTGTGATACCTCAAACAACTTACAAGAAATGTCAATCGGCAGTGTGGAATTATTTCAGTGATTTTATTCTTGAACTTGTTGTCGTTTCATAGGTGATTATAGTTTACTGATATGTTAAATAAGTTGTTTTGAACATTCCAAGTTTCGTTATGAAAGACGGCAATTTGACAAATTTGGGTCAATGCCGAAAACCGGCGCTCAACTCAAGAGTTGTGCGCTTTGTCTTTTGTGTGAGGGTGGTTTTTCGCCTCGTTCGTACGTACATGTTTGATTTCGTCTTTCTGCTTTGTTGTTAGGTAAAAAGCAGTTTAAACGGTTACGGAATGTAATTATAAGAATTGCATGCAATTTTTATAATCTTTATTGGAGTATGAACTTGTGGGAATGGGTACAAATTATGTATGAATCCGTGTGGGAATGGGTACAAATTGTATGAATCCCTTCGGGATTCATACAAAATTTGTACCCATCCCCACACGTTCATACTCCAATAAAGATTATAAAAATTGCATTCAATTCTTAATTATACGGCATGTGAAATGTTTCCTCTCCTTTCCCCAACTTTTCCGATGTGTCAAATGACAGAAACTTGAATTCTTGACACGATTGTTTTTCATCGGGGATGATTCGATTCGATCACATGTACGCGATTCGGTAACGATTTCATTGGACTCTGGCGACAGATTCTAGATTCGATTGTCTTTACTGTAAATGCCCCACTCCTCCTCCCCCACACACACCACCACCACCATCACCACCACCACCACCACCACCACCACCACCACCACCACCATTCCTGCCCAGGATCCCGATGCATCCTGATTTACTAAAATAAATGGTGGCTCTTTGAATCTGCCCGCGAGATAACCGAATATTTTCAATGTGCGTTGCTGATCAACCTCCAGATAACTGTGGACACTCGTAACTGATGCCATTGCAACCGATTCGGAAGGTACCGCTACGATTCAAGGGATTAACATTCGTTCAGTGAATGTTGAATTTCGATTTTAGAATGTAAATTCTCCACCTTTTATTAAATATTTCTAGTACAAGAAGAAGGTTCAAACAGTGAAAAACCGGCGACATCTGAAACGACGTCAAGTGAGACATGGGTAAGTAAAGTCGATTTATAAAAATAAAAAAATAAACATATAAAAAAAACCTCAAATGTGAGTAAACAATGCAATGACCCCAACAACGTATTCAATACGATATCATAACTTATTACTCTTATATAACTTGAAACGAGTTGGTCTGGAAAGCCTTCAATTTATCAGCAGACTGTTGTGTGTAGATATTGAGTTATGGTCTATATCAGTAATGATTTGAAATCCTTGTCTTCCTTTCTCTGACTGTGTTTTAACCCCCCCCCCCCCTCCCCTGTTTCTTCTGAAACATTGGTTTCCAACGAGCTATCCTGAACGATACTCCAGATCAAACTGTTCAAATTTTCAGTTTTATTTCCCCACATTGTGCTAAAAAAATTCATTTTTTCGATTCAAAACAAGAATTTAATGTAAAGCGAGTTTTAAGTCAGATAATTCACTCGGCGCTGGGTAATCCTCCAGAATAGAGCCCCGGGCTTGTTCCTAGATCATTATCTGCATGCAATCCCTGTGTATTATCCTTTACGCAACAATAGGATGGGAACATTTGAATTAATTTAAATTATGTTTCCACAAGTTTGGTAAATGATAATCACATTGGGGCGAATTATCTTGTATTTATTTAAATAATTTATCTTTCAGTAAGTGTGTTTTGGATCCGTTATTACCCGAATACCTTTTGTATCAGGGACCTCTGATACAAAATCTGTATCTTGCAACATGATACAAGCGCGTGCTTAGTTACGATTTGTTTATGTTATTATTTATTGATCACAATGCGCTTTTGAAAAGGCATTTGTGAAACGCGGTATACTTTTCTGTATAGGAAGTTAGGAACAGGGAAACAATTTTCCCAAATGTTTATTATTATCAAACCACTTAATTTTCCCTTTCTTTGTCTTTGTCGTTGGAAGCATTCGAGTTGAAACAACACGCCACTTACAGCGCACAGTCTTTTTCGGAATGTTAAACAAATTCATTCATTAAGATGAATGCAAAGAGAAACAATTCGAAAAAAAATTGTCGTGTAGAATTTCTTTTTATTCCTAGTTTAGGGTGCACTCTCAGTTCACTTGCATTCTATCCCATGAATAAGGTATGTTGAAACAGTCAAGAGCTTATTTTATAATTTAATGTTTTGATAATCTCACTTTTAAAGAGCATACCTGTGACCACTGTCGTCTCCCTGACTGTAAGACTAATTACAAAAACAGTCTTTCAAAGTGTACGACCAACTACGTTTGCACTGCCGACAAACTGCAAACTGTTGTAACAGATGCCCTGGAATAATATGCTTGAACGCCTCACTGTCCCTCGTAAATAGCCTTGTTACTTACGAGACAAATCGTACCAGACTAGTAGTACCCACAATTGAACAACTCTTATCCATTTTCCGTCTGGATAACTCGTATCCCCGTTTGGATAACTCGCATCTACGTCTTGACAACTCGGACCCACTCAAAATGAAATGGATACGTGTTATCCAGCTGTGGGTACACATCCAGCATTTTCCATTTGGGCCCTAGTTGTCCAGACAACAACAGGTACGAGATTTTCAACTGAATCGAAGTGGAAAAAGTTACCTTTACAGTTAATGACCACGCGACATATTATGCCTCATTCCACACCACTCCATTGACTCTTCTACAAACTCACCTATTGACCACACTCAGAGTACATATCCCACCATATCGCAAAAATAACGCATCCCAGTGCCCCTTTTTGCTCACCTGACTGGGAGTCAGGGGGAGCTTAAGTGATCACTTTCTGTCCGTCATCCGCCCGTCCGTTTGACGTGAACTTTACATTATCGACTTTTCCTCACAAACCACTGGGCCAAATTAAACCAAATTTGATATGCATGTTACTTATCATATGCCAATCCATATTTTTTTTCAAATAAAGTTGCCACGCTCCAAAAGAAGGGGTGGGGGGAAACTGCTCCAAAATTTTTAAAAAAATCTTCTCTCATAAACCGGTGGGTACAATGGTACATTGACGTGATATTTGGTATGTAGATTCCTTTTGAAGTTTGTGGAGCAATAAAATTGCCTTTGTAATGGGAGGGGGCTAGATTTTTGGCCCTGCCCAAAATTTCTATTTTCCGAGCCCATGCTCCGAATGGCACCAAATTTAGTATGTGGTATTATTGAGTCATAAGTACTTAATTCACGCAAAAAATTCCCGTGTTCTAGTGGGAACCACAGAAGCTAAAAATAGAAATATTTCCAAATTCCCATATTTCCCAAACCTCACCGAACAGAGAACTGTTATTTGGCAGGAAGCGTCCTTAAGACCAGTAGAGCCGAATGGTAAAGAAGTTGCTATCGGTTGTGTCAGGATGTTCTGTAGGGCGGGGGGGGGGGGGGGGGGGGTCTAAAAATGCTGAGTCAGCATATTTGCAAAAATTGAAAAAAAAATTCTTCTCCAGAAACAGTTATCCGAGTCTTTTGATATTTGGTATACAACATCCATAAGGGGGTGGAGGTCAGATACAATTGTGTTCAAATTAAGCCCATCGTTTCATATTTGGGCTCAATATAGAAGTCTGATTCTTAACTTTGGGCAATATGGGGAATGATCTTTAAAAATCTTCTTCTCCGGAACCACTAGTCAAAATCTTTTAATGTGTGATATATTACGGGGGTCAGATTCAAGGTGGTTCAAATCAAGTACCTCGGTTAATATTTGAGCTTCCTATGGGAGCCCGAATTTTAACTTAGTGCAATATGGGGGTAATCTTTAAAAATCTTCTTTTTCACATTCCATAATTCAGAATATTTTGATATTTGGTATACAACATCTCTAGGGGAGTGAGTGTGTGTGTGTGGAGGGGAGGGGGGGGGGGGCTTCAGATTCAAGTTTGTTCAAAGCAAGTCCCCGGGTTATTATTTGGTTCCCTATAGGAGCCAGAATTTTAATTTAGAACAATATGAGGACATTTCTTTAGTCTACTTGGATGTGGCATATAAATTGTCAGCAGTTCCATTAGCACACCCACAAGCTACATATCTCATCCAGCAGTTTGTTTCAAATACCATTTGTAGTTGTAGTGTGATGTCTGTATGGGAGCGATCAGTTTGTTTCTGACTTCGTTCAATAACATGGCCGCTATCGACCATTTTGAATTTGGCATATAAATTGACAACAATTCCATTAGTGCACCCTACAGGCCGCATCCCTTACCTCATCTTTTTCTGGTTTCATATGTAGCTTTGGTGTGGTGTCTTTTCTGTAGAAACTTGATTAAATGACTTGCCGTTTCTGGAGCTTTCTATTTAGTTCATTCTCTTCTTGGACAAGTTGAGCTGCAGTGTCATTGACCATTTACAATACATATTCTCCTTGTCTCACATTTGCAATTCACAAAAAACACAGTATTTAAAACACACGTCTCTGGTTCACTCTTGCAAAACTTTGAACAATATATACCTCGCAAGTTCTGAAAAATTACACCCACCCCACTACATCCCGCATACAAAACCCAATGGAGTCGATAGGGCAAGAATATACTTGGCACAAAATTTGTCTAAGACCTTGACAAATAATTTTAAAATTAAAATCACACAATGACTCATTTACTACCCCTTCCCGACCTTTAACAAGTGTCTTTTGCACCCAGATACAGTTCTGACTATATTTGATCACAACCCCCATATTTCCATGCATGGTAAATTCATCAAAGTTAGCTGTTCCCCAAGCCCCCCCCCCCCCCTCTCTCTCTCTCTCTCTCTCTCTCTCTCTCTGCCACCCTCTATCTCTCTGCTTCTCTTTATCTCTGCACATATCTGCATATCTTCGCCTCTCCTTCTCAGTGAACCTTGTGAGTGTTACTACTACAAACCTTCATTTCCATCCCAAAAAGAGAAGAATCCATATAATTAGTGCTTAAATACAAATCAGCTTTTATTAGCACCGTGTTCGTAAACAAGGGTTTATATTTCGTTCACCTTAGTGAGAATCCAAATGAGATTCTGCTGCAAAACACGTGATTAAGGTCAAAGTTTTCGCAAAAATATAAGTCATGTGTTTCCCGTGGATGTTGATATGTTGATTGAATATCGAATATTACACGTGTTTGTTCCGGTTTGACTGAACTAGTTTACACTGGAAGGTAGGCATGAGGCACCACCGAATTGTCCAAGATTCCAGTGGAACTGTTGATGAAATATGTATTTCTAGTGCTTAAACATAATTTTCTACCAGTGGGGCATGACTAACCCGCAAAGCAGAGAAACACTGCAACACATACCGGGATTCTTACACCGATATTGGCACAATTAAGAGGTTAGAAATATTGTGTATATTTCAAGTAGTTGGACAGGTACTTTGTAATTTGTCGTACAGTCAGATAGATTACAATGACCCCAGATATACGCCAGGTTTGCGATTCAGGTGTTACAGATTTCCATATGAAGGGCCCAAGGAAGTGGAAAGTGACTCTTTTCAGCATTTAGAGAGTTAAATGTATTTAAAACGCCACTGGTCTTGTGTTTTGGTATCATTTATCACATTCTCGTTTTCAAAAATTACAAATATTGTAGTGAGTCAAGTCAACAAATTCTACGTTTAGAGATAAATTCACACAGAATCGGACCACAGTTTATTCAAGAAATAAGAGTAAACTATTCTACTTACCGTGTATGGGCTACATCCACTAAATGGACACAGTCTCATAAAAGTGACCAGTAACCAGCGTATAATGTTTCAATTTCCGACGTTTAAGCTAGGTGGGCCTCGCCGCACAGCTCACAGTTTCCGTTTCCGCCGACTGTCCGCTTATACCCTGTGAACTTGGACAATCCGAATGCAACTGATGAACATACCGGGTCACACTGTTTGCCGAATCAAGTGTATTCAGATCACATCCCCTAGAATCATTTTGAATGTGCCTGGGAATCTGTAGTTTTCATTCAGCATAGAGGTACTCGTACTGAGTAAAAACTGTCTCAGATTATATCTCTACTCATCTTTGTCTCATCGAGATATGGCTTTATCAACAAAAGCTTGAATCAGATACATAGACATAACGCGATCTGTGTTTGAATCGGTGGGTATTTTACATAAGGAGTTGGAATAGCGTAGTCATATTTCGCGGGAGCCGTACTGTGTTTATTACACAACCCATGCACTAAAATTCATTTAAATAAACAAATTTTAATTTCGATGTTTAAACCCAAAGGTGAAAAGTTTGTTTTGACTGAAGGTGTACTGATCAAATGGATCGATAAAAGAAATCAAAACAACCTTTTCGGAACCAGTGTTTGTTGAAATTCGTATCGCTGTTTCTCTTCAGCTGGTACCCATTCACGCCTAACCATTTGGTGGCTATTACTGTTAGTAAAAATATAAGTAAAAATTTGTGCAGATTTGCAAAACAGCTGGGAGGAACATTTTTAAAAGAAGTTCGAATCCTCTCAAGATGGACGAAGAGTTAATAATAAAGTTGACCAATTTAGATATAATGGGATCCACAAAACGAGGCGGCCACGAGACTGGGTTAATGTTCGGGTTGGAAATGATTGGGTTCTTTAAAAATATTATCTCATTTTTGGCTAACTAATTTTTTGTGAACCGACTTTATTTTGCTTTGGACGTTTTCATTTTCACACTATGCGACAGACTGTCGATAATTGTTTCACGAAATTTGGAAACTTTTCGAAACGTAACTAAACGGTGCGGTAAAAAAGTTCCGGCTTGTATATCACCCGTTGAATACAGAATCATTTATATCATAGCGGCGATTCCGTTGAATATAAGGGTTTAAAGTTTAATGGATGTGTAATAAAACACTTTATACATAAACATAATAGTGATAATATATGTATCAATACCATAGTAATTTATGTTACACATGCGCGAGTTGTGAAACTTGGTGTACGTCGGCTCCACACCCTAATCGGAACAAACATCAAACATTTAATTAACAAAGCACCAGGTACAACCCGGTGCTTCATAAATTAAACTTTTGCTGATGGTGATTTTTATTACCTCATAAACACAAGCGTGGACGTCCCTACGCGCTTGTGGATTACGACCGATCCATGGAGACTGTACTGTATGTAATCTGTTCTTAAAGATGTTTAGAAGAGTGGTTTGACAAATTATCAGATGTTCGTTTTTACAGATTATTAGAAGACTGTTTTTACAGATTAGTAATCTGAGAAGAAAAATAAAACATATTACTTGTCTACATTTCCAAATTATTATATGACTGTTTTTGTAAAGTATTAGACGACTGCTTTTACAGTTTATTAGAAGATTGTTTGCACAAATTAGTAATCTGTAAAAACAGATTGTCGGTGTCGGAAATTACATTAGAAGTATTTGTACGATCTCCCCAGTTCAGCCTACAAATTGACTTTGAACTGCTTTTAGTGTCACTTCTGATGCGATCTTTTGACTATCTGTAATTGTTATTTTTCATTTCCTCACCTTTTCCTCTGTTTGTGTTTTTCCCTCTTTTAGGGACTTATCCTACTTTATTACTTATTTGCTTATATTTATTCTAGGGTTCAATGGGAAGACAGTCAATCTGGCTACGTTGTACCCCAACAATATACATATGGGAATGTTGAAACTCGATTGTTGTGAAATTACTGTATAATCATTCAGATGTATATTGTTAAATGAATTCATTTCAGTCCAGTTCAGATTAATTATCTCTATTTACTGATTATAAAATGACAGTTTTTGCAAATTAATACGCCATTGAAATAGTGCCCTCGAGTATCTACACCATTATCACAACCAGCAGGACCTCGAATACTGTAGGCAAGTGCAACACGTTTTGTCACAATGACCAGAGGTGCATTTTGGGGTGATTGGTTCCCGCAAATGCTGTTTGCACTTTGGAACCATTTAAAACCTACAATATTTGGGTCCTTGGACTACAGAATAAAGGTGAAAGTGTGCTGTAACATTTGTTATTTATTCCCTTTTCATTGTTCGAAATACATAGATAGGAGTATAGCATGTACCCGAACGGCCCCTGTTATTTCCTGGAACTTTGTCGAAGCTGTGCTCTAATTTTTGCGGAGCTTGGCTGGTCTTTTACCTCAGCCGACTCATGAAACGTGTTTTTTTCCTTCATCCAACTGCATGTGGCACGCTTAGCATGTTTACTATAACTATTGTAAGGTATACTCTAGTTATGAAAAGTCATTCATGCACATAGCTTTGAACATAGCTTTGAACACAAATTGATGGTTAGGTTTCCGACATGAGGTAACACAGGCTGTTGAAAGTGTCGTTAACCCCCAGTAAAAATGGTTAGGCTGAGATTTCCCGAAAGTTTCCTCGCGAAACGCTTGGAGCTGCAAATAAGGTAATGACATTGTAATGCGCGCACCAAATCGCAGAGGCGCTGGCCGCTTATAATATTGATTTTACGAGAATAGGTTGTTTTTGTCAGGGTGTGTTGGGCTTCTCATACTGGACTATATGGTAGTGTTGTATGGACGATTGGCACCCATGCTGATTTACAGTTAACCCTTAGGAATACTAACCTACATAATGCTTTATCCCAGCGTGTGGTTGTTATGAGCAGTACACAATGCAACATCACGTGATGTTGCTGAATATGATTTGTTGTCTTGTGTAGTAGTATTGTATGGACGGTCTGCACCCTGTTTGGTATACTGTTAGCTTGTAGAACCACTAAGTTACTAACCCATCGAACGCGTTATATATTCGTGTTGTTTGCTATGGATAGTACATAATGTTAGGTCATGTTGTGTTGTTAGGTAGGTTTGGTTGTCGAGTATGGTAATATAGTAGGAACGTTCGGTACCAGTGTTCATCCACAGTTATCCCTTAGTACCAGTAATTCACTCAATGAGTTATACCATCCTATGGTTGCAATCGGTAATACTTAAAGTGGGGTCGTGTTGTGTTCTTAGAAGTTGTTGGTTGTGTAGTGTGGTAGTATATGATTGAGGTCTGTTGCCCGTGGGGTTTTTGTAAGCACTTGGCACTACTAAACAAGCCAGTGTTTGTACTTCAGTTCAGTTACTGTGTGTAGTGTGTAAAGCTAGGTCTCATCATGTTTTAAATGTACCTCTAAGTGTCTGGTATGGTACCATAGTATTGATGTTTTGCACCCTGTTGGTGTATTATTAGTCCTTAGTACTACTTATCCACTTTATGCTTTTCACTTTCCCATTGCTTCTAGGGGTAGTATGTAAAGCTAGATCGTGTTGTGTTGTGGAAGTAAGCATTGTTGACTGGTATGGTTGTATAGTATGGATTGTAAGTACCCGGTTGGTGTACAGTTGGAGCTTAGTACTAATTACTCTCCATATGCATTTTACTATCCCATAGTTGCTATTCATAGGAGTAAGTAACGCTTGGTCATTTGGAGTTGTACGGCGTGCGTCCGTGTCTAGAATTGTAGAATAACATTGATGGTCTGTATCCTTGTTGGTTTGTTTCCAGCCCTTATTTCCACTAAAGCCATGCATTCTGCTATCCTATCGTTGTTATTGGTAGTATGAAATACTAGGACAGGTGGTGCCGTGTTTAGTTTCCTGGTACGATTGAGTGGGCTTATGGAGATTCTAACAGCTGGTTGATCTATTTATTTGAGCTCCACCCACTATCACTGCACAGTTTATATGGCTAGGCACATGTCAGTTCGTCTTTTAACCTATGAAAGCAATAGGAGTATTACAAACTCCCACAATGTTGTCTAATATAAAGTGCGTTATATCTTTATCTATGTATGTGAGGCTATTTACATGTTGCCCTGCTATTGGATGATACCTGCATGTCACACTAAGAAATCTGGCACTACAGTTCTTTCTGGAAATACTTTACTTATATAACGGCGCCCAGATAACATGGGCTGTAATTCAGATGTTATACCGCGCGATTTGTCTAAATGTAAGGGAACACGATCCGGCTGATTTCTTTTGTTGTACCCGAGTAGATCAATCCTGTCCTTCCATTTAGCGCTCTCAAGTCGAGAATGAACAGGATATTTGTCATAACCCAAAGATTGAAATACATTGTATAAAGTACCAACCTGTCGCTCGCTAGTTTCCGTATCCAAATTGATCCGAGCATATCTCAAACACTGACTATAAATAACTGAGCGTTTCGTGTGGTCTAGGTGAAAAGTTGTCGGGTTGGGGTAGGTGCAACTATCAGTCGGTTTGCGGTATACTCTAGTGGCAACGCAGCAACCACCTAGTCTCAAAAATAAACTTATGTCAAGTTCTTTGAAGAATGAAAGTAATACACATGGGACACGCGCATGTAGTAGATGCAGATTCGGAACATGTAGCTTTATTAGCACAATCACTCTTATACTAACGACGGTCGCATATATATGCCAGACGACTGTCACCCTTGTATTTCCAGTGGCATTGTGTATGTTTTGTCTTGTGCTAAATGTCCTGGAATATTTTTGGGGGGCAAAACAGGTCAGACACTTTGCAAACAAGTCACAGGACATCGCCAGGATATCCGAGCCAAAAACTTCGGACTTCCAGTTGCCGTTTATTTTAATCTTTCCCATTCATTCAGTTTCTGACATCCGAATGCAAGTCATGAAAGGTAGTTTGATGGACATCAACACCAGAAGGGTTGTCGGACAACAATATATTCGTTTATTTGATGGATCTTTAGAAGGCATCAACAAAGACTCGAGATTCATGGCTCCGTGAAGAGAATGATTAATTTGGCTAGAGACTGAACCTTTCCCAGCTTGACGTCGTACAGGCCAGCGTCACGACGTTCTCTGTACTAACGTAATTTTTATTTGTTTGGTGTGAATTGTCTGAACTGAACCCGATAAAGGCGAAAGCCGAAAGCCTGTTCCGAAGACACATAAAATATTAATGGGTATCTCAAGGTGTTATTTATGTCATTCTACTATCTATATGTTGACACACCGTACAGCACCTCGTGAACCAGCATTACATATACATACTGCTTAAAGTACGATGGTATAAAGGATTCGGCAGTTTAGTACTCCTAAGGAACAGAAAAAAAGCAACAGGGCTACAGGCCGTTCGTACTATACTGCCATGTCATTGTAGTTCGAAAGGCCTGGTACACAGTGATTCACACAACCCATTGTTAGATTGTAGTGTACGTCTCTATGAAATATGGTGCACATTATTACGCTACGTTGTCACTAGCAACATCAACCATTTCGTGGAAAAACCTCCGATAAAATACCCCTGTGGAAACACAGGGGAGAGAAGCAGTACTTGTTTACTGTGGTACACAAGCTCTGTTTTACTCATAAAATAGGATCCAGTCAACAATGGTTGGGATGGAGTCCCCTAAAATGGGTAGCATGGCTATAAACGATTTTATAAACAAGACTTTACCTCCACTTCGGACCACTCTGAAAACATGTGCAGCGCATGTACACTGTCACACACAATTACGACAGCATGAAACTTAAACACGTCTAATGGCAGCCCGCGTGATAAAATCCGGCACCCCTACTCTGACATCACATTCGAGGTTTGGCTGATCATGATAATGGTGTACAAACACGATATACTACTTCAATCAACAACTAATTTTAAAAAAAAAAAACAGTTATCTAATAAGCTACATACGCAGATCATTAATCTGTTGTACTAATTTTTAAAAATAATATCTTTAAAGAATCTGTAAACCAGTCATTTAATAATTGGTATGAACGGTCGTCTAATACAGTACAGCCGATGTGGACTGGTCGTAATTCACGAGTGAGCAAAAATGTCCACGCATACGTTTAGCAGTTAATAAAAATCATCAGCAGCAAAATTTTAATCAATGAAGCACTGGGTTATACATGGTGCTTCACTAATTAAATTGTTGATGATTGTTCCTATAATTACCGTTTGGAATCTAATATTATTGTGTCCGGGAAAATATTTCCCACCCATGGAAAGCGACCAGTCTACGGCGCCATATTGTAATCTGTAATTACAGATTCATAATCTGTTTTCTCAAGACTGTTAATCTGTAAAACAGTCATCGACAAATCTATAAAAACAGGCTTTCAGTAATCTGTAAATACAGATTACTAATCTAAAACAGGCTTTCACTAATCTGTAAATACAGATTACTAATCTGTGAAAAAAGACCTACTGAATGAAAGTGTTGTGAATGTAACATACTGCCTTCAGAAGATACAACAACGTGGTATTCAATTGTTTCCTCTTTGTGCCCGTGTTTAGTACTCTGGTAAGAAGCGTGGCACTTATTGCTTCAACCGAGTCATCATATAATTTATAATTGAATCTCCCACAGTCTCCCTTGTAGAGTTAAATCGACTGGACCACTTTACAACGGATTACAAGCACTAAAAGAAACATGTCGATTAAGTTTATATTCTCAGCAGGTGCTAATGACAAATTTATCCACTTAGTGTCTTTATTTACTTCTAAAGTGGTCACTTGGTCCAAAGCAACCCCCGGAAACTATAGATAAGTGGTATCTTTTTAATACCGCCATGATCACCACGACATATTTTTAATGGACTTTAATACATACAATGTACGCCTGACATTCTGTTACTTTTTCAATGTATTCGTCTTTATTATATGACGATCAATTTTCTCCTCAAAATATCGCTATTGTTTGCCGACCGAATTCTTGTTGTTGGAAAACAGCGTGTCTCATCCACAGCTGTACCAGTACTGAAATCCGTATCAGTTTGATTTGAAACTAGGTCATCGGAAGGGACGAAAGTATTAAAATAGTATTTAGTATATTTTCGTCCAGTAGTGTGGGTGACTGCATTTCTCTTCAGTGGGGTGATTCGGGAGTGGGTTGGTGACATGTGATACACGCTACAGTCATATAATAAACCTATTATTGCTTTAGTGAAATGGTATGGGTCGTAGTATCATGTCAGTTTGGGCGAGGGCCAGATCACCGCATCAAACTCGCTGACCGCGGCACCTCGTTTGTTGCGGTGATCTAACGCCCGTCAACTTTACTTTACTTTACTGAAGCAATAAAATGTGTTTACCATACCTGAGGGCCAGGAATGAGTTTGTGCTTATACACAATTGACGTTTACATGCCCGATGAGCGACGGACAATGTATTGCACATTGATAATGGAATGAATTCCACCCTTTTATTCCACTCGGAATTCATCCACAACCAATTTCAAAACCATGGGCTGACTTACTGGGGGTCCGCGGATCTGTCGGTGCAATAATCAAAATATTTGAATATAGTGAAAGAATGAGTTTCCACAACGTTCACATGATATATTAGCTGATGTGTTTACCCATTTACCTTTTACATTATTTTTTGTTTTGATATGATACAAGTAATTATTTATAAAAAATGATTCTCTTTCTCAGAATTGACCATTATCAAGCTCGGAAGATATAACTTAAAAATCGACTGGTGTTGCGTTATTCTCGGCCGATATGAACCAGTCTAGGATTGTCCCCATTGATGCATTACTACGCCCAACTATTTCGTTTACAACGAAAATATTCCACCTTCTTCGTCGAACGCAAACGGGAATATTGGTGGGACCAGGCACAATGAAGTGGCTTGAAACTAAATGTTTGTATGATGAGGAACTAATGATGACAATAAGTAAGAATTGGATGACGAAAAAAAAAAAGAGATGTGGGCAAAAAATTCAACGCAAACTAAGATTCAGAGTTGTAAGCAAATCGCGGCTTTCCCGGTGAGGGAGACAAATCGCTTTGATAGCTAAACGGGGAGAAGAAACTTCGGACTTCGTGAAAAGAATGAGAAACAATAACAGTGTCATAAAACTATAACAGGTCTAAAAACATTTTATAATTATTTGTTTTACTTGAATAAAAAAATATTCGATCCTAGGCTGATTTGAAGTTACCTCAGTCTAATATCGCGGTCGATATGAAACTAACCAAGTAAAATTCTCAAAGTATACAGTTATAGTCATTACACTTTCTTCAAAGAAATTTAAAAGAAATATACATATAACATTATAACCACCATGTGGGTTGCCATGATGGTGTATTGATGAGGAGACCACGTCTCTGGGCATATCTCGACGAGTCCGTTGATATATGATCCAGAGGCGAGGTCGAAGTTGGAAACCCACTTGGTGGTAATAGCCAGTGTATCCTACTATATTCTTCCTTTTTTGACTTGTCTTGTTCACATATATTGTGTCAGTTATTTAGCGTCTATAAATTTAATTTTTTTGTGAATGGAGATTGTGACGTCATGACATTACGTTCTTGAGTTGTGCATGACGTAATCCCCATTCATTGTTCTGTTTTTACTAAGACCGCCGAAGTATAAACTAGTGTTCAGTATGTTTCTTTCTTATTTTATTTTTCGGGTTTAACGCATCGTTGCTTAACGCATGGTAGGTCTGTATAAAAATATCATTGTGACAAAAAACGATCTTGTCTAATTTATTTCTCTGGGTTGGTGATTTATCTATCATTGAATTACTTTTATCAAAACGGTGGCCTCAATGTGTGTAATGTAATAAATTTTCGATAAGTGGAGGTAAACAAACGTTCTCTTTCTGAATCGAATGATCGCACGTGCGATTGTTACCCTCAATACAGATTGCTATTTCGCCTAGACTTTTTTACTTGCATTGGGGGAAATATGTTCTTGTTGTGAGATGCAGATTAAGATAACTGATGGGCGAAATATACAGCTAGGTTCTTGAAACCCACTACCGACTACTTCCGCTGTGTTACCTTCGCTATTATACAGTAGAATGACCGCCCTGAACAATAAGGGTTCATTATTTTAAGAATGACTGGGCATTATTCAGAATAATAACCTGGCATTCTCTTAAAAAATACACAGTGATTGTTCTTATTGCAACGATCAATCTTTCTTTACCCAGTTTTTACATCTGAGTTTCTTCTGAAACATCCGTGCTCTCTTCTTCAATGGGTTATTCCAAACGGTAACTCACCCATCAAATTGTTCATTTTTTCAGTTTGAATTCTCCCCGATGTGACAGATAGAAATCGCCTGACTGGACTTGTTACGTGAAATAATTCACGAGAGGTGAGGGACGTTGTAGAAACACTAGTGCGCGAATGCGCACGAGTATTTTACAAAAATGTCCCTCGCCTCGAATGAATTATCTCACGTAACCAGTCCAGTCAAGCGATTACTCTGTTTATTACTTTTCATTATTAAAGATAATTATATTATTTAACCCTTTACCTAAAGTAACGGCCAAAACCGGCAGCGCTATTCTCAAAAATCGCCATTTTTTGTCTCTAAAACATAGGTTATGACCCCTCATTGGAACGAGAAAAAAAATAATGAAAAAATTAGTTATTCAAGAATTTTTTTTGCATGTGTCGTTGGCTTTTCTTGTTAGGTAAAGGGTTAAAAAAACAAAACAAAAAATACTGAAGTCCCCATTACACACACGGCAAAGCGTCTTCCTTCGCGCGCACGGATACATGACACAATTCTTGATTGCATAATTCACTTGTGAAGTTATCGTTTATAATCAAACCCGGAAATCACAGTAAATCACTCTTTGGAAAGTAATAAATAACAATTACTTCTTCTTTTCGCCTTAAAACGAAAGTTTAATGTAGATTGGGTTTTAAGTCAGATAATATACTCGGTGCAGAGATAGTCATCCAGATAATGGTATCAATCATTATCTGACTGAAAACATTGGGTAGGACTGGACGAGTGTTCGGTTTTTAGGTTCGGATGCGGTTTTTGCAGAAGTTGGAAAACTGAACAGCAAGAAAAAACAACCTAACAGTTTTAATGTGTTTGTACATTAGCTGATCAAACTATCTTATTGAGAGGGAACTGAACTTGTGACCGAGAACCCTTGAGTATGATTAAGAAGTTAACCTGAACCCATACTTATAGACAGATCTTTTGTGGCACGTTGTGTCACAAAACTATGGCGGTTTTTTCCAAGTCAAGTATCCTGAAGTGTTATTTACTATCTGTTCTTAATACAAAGAAAAACTTAACCGAAACCGAGGTTTTCCTGAAACCCAACGGAAACCGAATCTGAAAAATCAAAGCCTTTCAGCTTTAACCAAGGGCCTCGTGTATTCTCCTTTAAGCCTTTACCCAACGAATCGCCCGCATCCACCCGTGTAATATGCAGATTCAGCAGCTGAAAAAATACTATTTTTTCGAAACATTTCAACAAAACCATATCATGTGACTCCTTTTTGGAACGAGCTCGTTCCAATGAGGGGTCACATGATATGTTTTTTTTGAAAATTTTCGAAAAAATTAAAAAACGATATTTAAATTAATAAATTTTGATATCATCTGCGTTGGGTAAAGGGTTAAGAGTAGGAAAACAACACAAATTATTTTTATTACTGTGCACGTCTCAAATTGTACAAACAAAATTGTCCACAAAAAGATGTTACGTGATTAAAAATGTCATCACAGCACACAAGAAAGAGGGAAATGTGAAAAAGCAGAAATTGAAAACACATTGCCACACACAAAAATATTTGTCAGGTACATAGGAAGAAATGAAGTGATAACACAGTCAAAAACTTTTGTATTCATATAAAATCATATGAAAAGAAACACACAAAATGAAAATGTTTAATCATCTTTTTACAAACATAGACACACCCACAAATTGACGAAGTACAGTATCAAAAAAAAAATGCGGTTTACCTACATGTTTCTCACAACCCGAAGTTACAAAAATGAACATGATCAGATCTTCGTTCTGTGACTGTAAGATGGCATTCACTGCGCCAAACTGTTGTCCGTGTTTGTTGAGTATTTTCCTGTTTATGAATTAGTTCAGATGGTTTTGTAATTTGAGTTCCTCAAGGGCGGAATTTAGCCCAAGTGGAAAATAGTTTTGTTTTCTACATAGGCCAGCTGTTCCTTAATCAAGATGATGATGGATACATTGTAGATATGGTTTTGGATAGATATTTGTAACGACTGCAGTTTTCGTAGTCGTGTATCGCTGCTGTTGGAGATACTACGGCTTCTGATACAGTACAGTCGCCGTGGATTGGTCGTAATCCACACGGCAGTGATGTGCACTCTTGCGTTTACCAGGTCATTAAAATTATCATCAGCAACATTTTAATTAATGAAGCACTGGGTTGTATAATTAGTGTTCGGAGTCTTATATTATTGCGTCCATAGAAATATTGCCCACCCGTGGAAAGTGACCAGCCCATGGCGGCCGTCTGGACAAACTCGGAGCGGAGGAAGACTTTTTAGAGCATAGGGTGACTCCATTTTACTCTGATAATACGCAGGCTGGGTTTCCTGAGGCTAAAAGTAGCACAATACGATCCCATATTTGTAACTAAAATTTTTAAAGTTTCTGAAAGTGTTCTTTCCTATTGGAACACTGGGAAGGGGAGCGTCCTTGTTTACTGCGGTAAACAAATTATGCTGCTCTGTTTCAACAGTTCTGGTAATCAATGCTTGAGGGTAACTTGTTTTTTATGAGGGGATGGGATTGAACTTGGAGATGTCCAGACTGAAACATTGGTGAATTTTTTGTTAGTGCATCTAAGGAAAAATCTCTGAAACAAATGGTTTTAGTTTTACAAGCAACAAAAAAGTGCTTGAAGAACTCGTAAACACTCGCCCTTAAAAATTAAGTGATACGTTTAATTTGTACTCTAAAGAATTTAAGAAATACACAGAAATTGTTAAGAATCTGATGTCTCAACTAAACTGATAATAACAATACAAAGATGTTAGGAATCTCGTCTCTCAAATAGGCATAAAATGTAACTGCAAGAAAGTTTTGTCCCGCATTAATCCAATGGTATACGGTTGAACCCCAAGAGTATTTTTAATATGGCACCTCCTAAACGTCTAACCACGTCGGAAAGCAACTTACGGACTATCTTTTATGCCAAGCCTGGGCCACACCGGGTTATTTGAGATATGACATTATTAAAATAGAACAATCAAACTTGACGCGATTTTGCTTTTCACTCATATCTCCTGTCGTGGGCATGATGAATGAAGGCCTGCTCTATCTTCATCGCTTGTGCTACGTTGAACATGTTGTTTGCCTCACATATTTATTTTGTGTGAAATGGAGGAAATAAGACATAACAAGGCGGCAGCTTGATGCCTGGCCACTCGACAATTCTCGTGAAGAACGACCGGAAATTTGGTTTTCCTGAGTTTCATAAAGCAACTGAGGCCTGCAAAAGAAAATTGAATTTAAATTCCCAGTTCCTTTTTGGGAAAATTTGCTGCTTGAAAGTTAGCAATTATCGCTTCAGTGTAATTTTTCTGAAACAAGCATTTTCCATCGTCAATGTTTTTGTCAGGTTTAGAAATGGTAATGTCACGGGATGATGTTTCAGTTCGCCATTTTACTTTCCTGCAAAAGATGGTAATCTGACGGTGTTGCATGGGCCGACCTAAATGTTCTGATGACAAACATTACTGAAATAAATGATGCATCATGCATTCTACACAATATGAATCGCATCAACATGACAAGTTTATGTTTACATCAGCTTCATTAACCCTTTACCTAACTGGAAAAGCAGACGACATTTGCAAACAAATTTCCTGAATAGCTAAATTTTTCGATTTTTGTCTCAAAGACATAGGTTATGACCCCGCGTTGGATAATAATGAAAATTAAATGGCGATTTTTGAGAATAGCGCTGGCCGGTTTTTTCCCGTTACGTTGGGTAAGGGGTTAACTCATTATCACAACGTTCTCATTTGATGCCTTTGTGATACAAAATATCTCAATGGGCTCATTCGATCTTTTATAATGTTTACAACATATTGATCAGATGGGGGAGGGGGTGTACACAATCACCCCTGTTATGGCACAGTATGGGCAGGGTTGGGTTTCTGACAAGTAAATACTGTTAAGATGTACTGGTTTGCGAATTCTTATGATCCGAATTCTACTGTACATGCTTGAAAGGTATCTTGGAACTTGTGCTATGAAGCCGCCAGCAAGCAGCAAATGAAAAGGAATTGGCACATGTTGTTGTTCCAGTAGAGCAAGTATGCCAACATGTCGTTTCTCACATCCAATTCCGGGTAGGATTTGATGGTTACATGAGTTTAATGATCTGTCAAAACTATTTGCTAGTATTATCTGATCCTCAAGTGCACGACCCTACGTTGTAATTGCCAGTACAGCTGAAACACAGTGACTCTTATTTTAGTTTCGCTCTTAAAATACCTTGTTTCTTTAGAATGTATACGCATTTTATTTTTCTATGTACATTCAGTCGAAATCCACTACAAAAGATACGACTATAACCAATTATGTAAGTATTGCTTATTTGGAAAACACGGATAACACTAACATTTAGTTTATTTGCTTCCAGCCATTACTTGGAGGTTATTACTTGGTTAGTATTATAACGGCCGATATATCAGCCGAGCTAACTTCACACCAACCTTCAACCGAAGTTTCACACCAACCTTCAACCGAAGTTTCACGTCTACCGTGATATCAGCCCTCGGTAACTTCACATGATGCTAAGACCGAAGGTCGAAGGCTCATGTGAAGTTACTGAGGGCTGATACACGTATGTCGGCCGATTTTAGACTAACCAAAGTAAAAACCTCTTTATATATTAAACCAAAACAACTAATTTAAGACTTACGTATACAGAATAAAATAAGATCCGATGTTTGTTTGTTGTTAAATTCAACAGTAACTGAGGTGTGATGCCAGCACTCCAAGCATAGTAAACACGGTTAACGATGCATATAATCTTTCAATACACGTTGCGGTCATTGTGTCAATTATAATAACCACCATGATATCAGAACTGTGCGATTAGTCAGATCTATATTTGTTTAAATAATACAACAGTTAACCAATTAGGAACGAAATAACTGTTTTAGCTCTAACAATTACCATTGAAAAGCATCTCTGCGTTGTATGCCACTTATGGCAAACGGTGAGTGGACAGTTGAGGGAGCAACATGATTTAGCTATACACAGTGAAACAGCCTTTCAACGCCAGTAACCAAACCTGATCCCCAAAACATCAAAATACTGTTTTTGCTGCTGTCAGTTTATACATGGGTACTAACAGTGATCTTCTGCAAAATAGCTTGAAATGACGAGGGAAAACGTACATTCGACCTTTTCTTATCACATGTTTACAGCAGCTTGATCAGCTGTTGAGGGAAATGTACAAAATCCATCCATGCTCTAGTACGTGATAGTATACCCAGGTTTCAGACAAGTATAGAGTGTTAAAATGTACTGGCTGACATATTCTCGTGATTCGAAAGCCAAGGAACATGCTTGAAATAAACTTGGAAAACGTAAAAGGAAAATGTACAGGAAATGGGACATTTTCGTGTTCCCATAATGCGAGTCTGCCAACATGTCGTTCTCACATCCAATTCCGGTATGGCTTGATGGTTACATGAGATAATGATCTGACAAAATGTTTACCTGTATGGTGTTATCCTCTAGTCCACGGCCCTGTGCCGTATTTGTCAGTACTGGGTATACACTGTGACCTTTTTTATTTTCGTTTATAGAAATACTTTGTTTCTTTAGTATGTATACACATTTCATTTTTCCATGCAGATTCAATCTACATCCACTGCGAAAGATACGACTACAACCAACAATGTAAGTATTACTCATTTGGAAACAACATGGATATCACTAATATTTAATTGATTTGCTCCCAGCCAGTATTTATAGGTTATTACCTGGTCAGTTTCATATCGACCGAGATACCAGCCCGAGGTAACTTCACGTCAGTCTTTGACCAAAATTTCATACCGCCCGAGGTATCAACCCGAGGTAATTTCATATCAACAATTATGGGGGAGGGGGGGGGCACCCACATGGGGAAACCCCGACATTCGGTTGGATGAACTATCTCTTCTCCTATTTCGACGAATCTCTACTTACGATTTTTAAGCTTCTATTGAATTTTCTGTACAGCTTTCTGAACCCTTTCTTTTCCATCTCCCCGCAATCCCCACTCGTTGCCGTCAATAATATTTCGTCATCCAAACCTCCGTTTTAAAAACTCCATTATATAACACCCGTTTTTTCGATGGCGTTCGACATAAACAAATTGGTTGCGCGCAGTAACGACGCATCAAAGGGAATAAATCCGGCTCGGCTCGGTTCACATCGGTCGAAATCGACATCATATCAGCCGAGTTTGAGGCCGAGGTTGATAATGTGTAATTCTGGGAAAGAAAATCACATCTAATAAATAAGATATATATCAAGATGTCTGTTATATAAAATGGTCGTTATTTGAAGGACAAGCACCTTATCACTTACGCTATTATTCTTGCAAAAGAACATTTTTAGAATATCATTTTTAATTGGTATTAAAGCACAGCACTCGATGTCTTGCTGAAACTAAAGGATTGCGACTTTGTAAGGTGAAGTGTTAAAGTACGATTACAATATTGTCAGAATGTGCTGCTGTTATAGAAGATGGTCGTTATTAGAAGGACAATACACCTTATTACTGACGCTATTACTCTTGCAAAAACATTTAAAAACATCATTTTTAATTGTTATTAAACCCTTACTTCAAAAGACCACTTTTTCGGTCCAGGATCGTGATTCGACCTAGACTTCTGAAGTGGATAGCTGCTAAGTTAATGGGCGGGGGTAGACCAATCAATATTTTTAACGTGCCGCCTGAGGCTTCACGTTGAAAATATTAATTGTTCTACCCCAAACTCTTCTAATTGCTGCTACTGAACTGATATGGGAGATACCACAAGGGTTCAAAAGATAAAAGCATCGCTGTCGATGTCTTGCTGAAACTAAAGCTTTAGGACCTTGTAAGCTGAAGTGTTAAAGTGAAACGTTTACAACATTGACAGAATGTGCTGATGCCTGTAAACACTCTGAACATATAATCGATTAACCCGTTACCTAACGATCACCGCATCTACCGCTTAAGTTGCAAAATGAACAGTTCTAAAAAATCGATATCTTGTTATCCCTCATTGGAACGAACTTATCAACTTGTTCCATTAATAAGATATTGTTTGTTGAAATGTTTTGAAAAATAACAATTGAAATTATATATTTTGAAATGTGTGCGTTATGTGAAGGGTTGCAATTGTCATGGGTACATTCATCAACGGGTTGACCTAGAAGGTCTGACCTAGAAGGTCTGACCTAGAAGGTCTGACAAAATAATTCGAATGTGATGAAACCCCCCATTCGTAGTAAACATTGCCGTCAATGTGTCAAACATATACTACTCAAAGTTTGCTAAGCACGAAATATTTGACACATCATTGTGAAATTTGCTTGTGACATATTTGCGATATTTTTGGTGGATATGATTGAGTAGTGTATTGAGATGGTCCCCAGTGTTTACATTAGCTCTCTTGTCAGGTAGAGACGTTTCGTGACAGCCATGGGAAGCAAGTACCCCTTGATTTTCATGATATTTTCGTGTACTGTCTACATGTACATGACATGTGTAGGATATTCAGTCTTCATTTAAACACCAACCATTGTGATTTTATGATTGAATATGGCAAATGTAAGAAGACATTTGTCTGAAGCAGAAATGTGGCGGGCTGTAGGGATGATGGAGCAAGGGGCTACCCATCGTCAGGTTGGTAAAGCCCTTTGTGTGCACCATACGGTGATCAGCAGAGCCTGGGCAATATTTCAGCAATATGGCACACCAGTAAGACGGCATGGTGGTGGCAGAAACAGGGCAAGATCTGCAGATGAAGATCAGTTTTTGATCATTCAGGTCCGTAGGAACCGCTTTGCCACAGCAACCCAGCTTTGCAGTTACCTTCAGAATGCATCCGGGATAAATGTTTCGACGCAGACTATCCAGGCAAGGTTGCACGAAAGTGGTCTCCGATCGCGAAGACCATGTATTCGTATTCCGCTGTCCCAGAACCACTGCCAGGAACGATATGAATGGGCCCTGGACCACGTTGGATGGACCAGAAAAGATTGGCGACCTGTCCTTTTTACAGATGAGTTCAGGTACTGCCTCGACCACACAGATAGGCGTTCTTGGGTATGGCGATGACCGGGAGAGCGATTCAATGCAGCCAACATTGCTGAGCATGGTGCATGTACCCCTTGATTTTCATGGTGCTTAGCATACCCTGAGTAGTATATATGGTCTGGGGCGGCATCAGCAGGGATGGAAGTACAGAGTTCTATGTCCTTGAACTTGGTACTTTGACTACACAGCGGTATGTTGATGAGATCCTGGATGTCCACGTCAGATTGTATGCAGGTGCAGTGGGTGATAGATTCATTCTGATGGACGATAATGCCAGTCTAATGTTGCCCACGCTGTCTGGGAGTGACGACGGAGGGAGGGGATTGAGCGCATGGACTGGTCAACAAGATCCCCTGACCTCAATCCAATCGAACATGTTTGGAAATTTCAGCCAGTCCAGTCCAGCAAGATGTGTCCTGGAGCTTGGTGCTATGCTGGTCCAAGATTGAGATGCCGAGGGAAAACTTATCTGCAGTACTTTCTACCTTTTATTTTCCCATGTCAACATCAGATCAAATGTGGAGGGAAATATACAAAACTCACCCCTGATCTAGTACAGTATAGCAGCGCCAGGTTTCTGATAAGCACAGAGTGTTAAAATGATCTGGCTGACATTTTCTCTTGATCCGAGTTTCACGGAGCTTGAAATGAACTTGGAAAACGTGTGCGTTGAAGCCACCAGCGCGTAGTAACTGTAGACTCTATCAATAGATAGGTTATCTCCGCCTGATTCCGTGAACTCTTCTGTGCCGAAGAGACTAATATGAATTACGATTGGTATGCGAAATTCTTTGTTTCTGAGTGTTCGTTTATGTACATTGTGATTCAATTAAACCTCTGCACTCTGGTGTCGAAATATTAAAACCCATAATGCAACTAGGACATTAACCAATTCAGTCTTGTTTGACAGAGCTCCATGAGCTCTGTCAAACAAGATCGAACTGTTTAAATTCCTAGTTGCATCATTGGAAATATTAGCAGACTGAAATTTCGAGATTCAGACATTAGTGTGCAGGTTGTTAAATAACGTTGCCAAAACTGCGATCATATTAATGGAAAAAGTCTGCCGCGTAATTGTGTATCACATTTACAGTGCAGTCGCCGTGGACTGGTCGTAATCCATACGTGGGCAGTGATGTCCACGCATGCGATTACCAGATAATAAAAATCATCACCAGCAAAACTTTAACTAACGACGCACCAGGCTGTACCCAGTACTTCATCAATTAAATTCCCATCATTAGTGTTTGAAATCAGATATTATTGAGTCTGTGGCTGCGCGGTGGCTCAGTGGTTACGGCATTGGACTTCAAACCGAAAGGTGCACGGTTCGATCCCCAAACTCCGTTGTGTCCTTTGGAAAGCCATGTTAATGTGTCCGTAGAAAGTGACCAGTTCACAGCGGCCGTACTTTACAACGATAAAGTTTTCATTGATCATGTCATTGATTTGTGTGATGTGCAGTGTGCGAGACAATGTTGATTGTAATGTCATATTGATTACCAAGGACATTTTTGCAAGGGGAGGATACCTTGGGATACCACTCCATTAACCCATTCCCCACTGGGTTGAGTTAATGTCTGGGGTCCCAAGGTATACCGTGGTGTTCACCCCTAGGCGAAATTTGACTATGGGCTATCAATCCGAGTCGTAATGTTTACAATACCGCAAACACCAACCGGTAGAAGTTGAACGACAACTCACCTTCCGATAGACGCTACAGAATTGGGATATTTTGTTGTTCTAGTAGAGCGAGTATGCCAACATGTTGTTTCTTACGTCCAACTCGAGGTGGGGTTTGATGGTTACATGAGCTATTGATCTGTCAAAATGATTGCCAGTATTATCTTGTCCTGTAGGCTACGGCTCTTTGTCGTAATTGTCAGCACTTGCGATACACAGTGACATTTATTTTAATTTCGTTTTTAGTAAAACATTATTTCTTTTGGATGTATATACATTTTATTTTTCTAATTAGGTCGAATCTACGTCCAATGCGAAAGATACGACTTCAACCAACAATGTAAGCATTGATTTTTTGGAAAAAAACCCATGGATATCACTAATATTTTGTTGGTTTGCTCCCAGTCACGATTTGGAGGTTATTACTTGGTTCGTATTATATCGGTCGCGATATCAGCCCGAGGTAACTTCACATGAGCCTCCAACGGAAATTTCATATCAGAAGGCTGATGTGAAGTTACGGACGGCTCATATCTCGGCCGATATGAGACTAACCTAGTAATAACCTCTTCATGTACTAAACCAAAACAACTAATTAAGGAATTTTCTCGGGTCTGTGACAGTGGCAGAGTGTTATCGTTTCTCCTTCTTTTCACAAAGTCCGACGTTTTCTCTTCTTCTGATTCAGCTATCAGAACTTCTCTGCGTGCCTACTGGAATGTTTGCGTTAAATTGTCCGTACACCTCTCTTCTTTCTTGTCTTCCTCCGTACATTCCACACTAATTGCCGTCACTAATACTTCATCATTCAAAAACCCACCTTGAAGCAACTCCACTAAATAACACAGGTTTTCTGGATTACTTTCCAGGGGTAACTGTTTCGAGATTTAACAAAATATAAACAAATTGGTTGCGCCTGGTAACAATGGATCAAAGGGAGCAACTCTCGCTTTGATCATATCGGTCGAGATCGTTATTATATCAGCCGAGTTCGACGACGAGCTTAATGATGGACAATTCTGGGAAAGAGAATCATATCTAAGCAATAAGATGCATATCAGTTTATCTTTTGTATGAGATGGTCGTTATTAAAAGGACTTAAGCGCATCACTAACGCTATTATTCCTGCAAAAACATTCTTGAAACATCATTTTTAATTGTTTTTAAAGTATCGCCTTCGATGCCTTGCTGAAAATAAAGCTATGCGACTTTGTAAGGCGAACTGTTAAAGTGAAACAATTACAATATTGTCATAATGTGCTGATCCCTGCAATCGATTACCCAGTTATACGGGGTTCTAACTTTCGTGGTTTGGATCCCGGATTGCTACGGGTTTGAACCGTGGTAAAGCGGCGCGTTTTGGCCACTGTAGATTATTTCTACGGAGGCACTAGCGTGTGCCTACGTCCCCTACGAAAGGTCTAAGGATGTACTAAGGCTGTGCTAAGGAAGTAGCAAGGATTCACCAAGGATTATTACGGGTATGTGACGGTCTCCCTGTGGTTATGCTTCGGCACCACTGGAAGCACTACAGACAAGCCACGGTTGCCCTACGGTTTGTCTCGATTAGTCATACTATGTTAGTACCGTGTTATGGATATGCTACGATTCTACAACCATTTCAGCTACAGTGCATTAAAAATCTGAGTCCTGTTTATCAGGTGTAATTAAGATCAGTCGGCCTATGAATAGATTATGTCAATCATTGACTGCAATCGGACTATTTCAGTCTCCATGGTAATAAACAAGCTGGCTGTCCGTGTTGAGATGAAGTGAGGAAATGTTAATGATTTATACCAGAGAGAAAACTGGAAATGTTGAGGGTGTTATAACATAACAGAAACCAGTAATTTACATTAATGTATCTTCTTTTATTACGATATTTAAAACAGCTATGCACATTATCTAATAAAGACTTTAGAAACATAACAGGTATATAAAAGTTCAAGGAAAATAAAATTTAAATTCAGCAGTAAAACTAGACAGGCATAACTTCTAGAATAAATCGAGTTTTCAAATTAAAAAAAAACCCACTGCAGAACTATAGTCTGATTCGTTGAGAAACAAACTGAGTAACTTGACTTGTGCCTGATCAATCTACGGCGAAATTTCGTAAGTTGGATGATGAAATATATCTTCGGGATTCGAAGGGCAAGACTTTATTCATCAAAGTTGTCATTACTTACTTTCTGTCTGTCCCTTCCTAATTTGATACATTATCTATCCAAGTCACAAGGGAAGTCACGCGAAAGGAATGTGTTTAAAAATTAAATCCGAAAATAAATTTCGATCAAAATAGAAATCTGGGGGAAAATATTATCGATCGGCTGAGAAATGTGACGTCATTATTCATATTTATACGTATTAGGCCATTTTAGGTTTCCTTGGCTGTTATAGTCAATGACGGTCCGATACGTTAGGCGACTTTTACTTGTTGGGCATTAATATTAATATTATAGTTGAGGAGATTAAGAAAGTGCCAGTGAGAAATATTATAAAACGAGTGCTGGGAGATTAGAAGACACAATGGGGTTTGGAAGATTAGAAGACACAATGGGGTTAGGATGACACGTGTGTGACAGAGGGATGAAGGCCTCATCCGCAGAGGAGTGCGGTAAATTAATGGTGGTCTTGAGTTGGAATTGAAACGAGTAGGCATCAGAATTAAACTTACGAGCATTTGGCGAGTAAGTTAAATCTGAAACTTACGAGTATAAAAATTCCGAACGCCGACGGCAACGTATTTACTCTTCTGGAAAAAATGGTGAGCCGGTAATATTGGAATAGTAATGCTAAAAGTGAATACAGTTCGCAAATGTTTTCCCAAAGAATTGATGAATTGGACATTTCGCATTTCAGTCTGGGCGTTTCAGCCTCAAACAAGACGAAAATGGTGTAGCCAGGGAGGGTCATACGGAGTCGTACGCCCCCCTTAATCCCAAAGTTCCCCCTTCCCGTAAAAGAATGCTGGCTACACCCCTAGACGACAAACGCAAGACCTAACATTAAGTCCATACTGAAACGAGTCTTTGTCATTGAGTGTCGACCTCTGTTTTTAGGGCCAAAAAATTCATGTATTTTGTAAATTTGTCCAGGCCGTACCTACAAGTGAGTGTATGTAGTCTTCCATTTACATGTACGTAAGGCAGGAGTTAAATAATTAAATATTTATTTAAAAAAAAAAACGAACACCCCCCCCCCCCCCCCCAAGAAAAAAAAAGAAAAAAAACAAAACATTGGGCTGAACAGTGTGTTGATGAGAGAGAGAGTATGGGACCCGGTGAGGTCGTGTCCCCTTCCAGCATACCAACCCCTCCATTTCTGCACGTCACCGCCACTGGCGTTTGTAACAATGATTGCAGTGGTTGAAAAGGTATCAATTAAGAATTAAGGAAGGAAAATACATTTTGAAAAGAAACATTTCCACCAGTCGTGTGGTTCTGGTATTTAACTTTTCGACCGCACGTACAAAAATACGCTTTGTATCCCTTAATCAAAAATCAGACAAAAGTCAATCAGTCAATCTGTGTTTGTACGTCCAGTCACCAGAAAAAACTGGCCTTTTTGGTTATTCGACATTCTGATAATCGCATACACTTTGAGCTAAATAGTTAGTTAAGGGGACGTCCAATCTAACTTTGGTCAAATTTCATGCAATTTTCTTCCAAGTCCAAAAAAGGACCCAACATTAATTACCCCAAAAAGTTATATACCACAATGCTTGGAATGAAACATTGAACATGTGGAAACTGGAATTTGGCATGGAACTGTTGCCATGTATAAATAACACCACCTGAAAGTCTGCTATGGCATAAGTAAGAGAACGAAAGTTTTATAATAAAATACCTCAAAATAAAATAAGAGTTGTAGTCTATAAATATTGAAGTACATACTCTAAGAAATAATTATTCACAATTGAAGGAGTCCACTAGAAGAAGTATGGAAGGACAAAAGAGTGTCGCTCAATATAAAGATGTATATGTCACTGTGGTGGTTTGGAAAAAAACTATGATATTCTCCTATGTAGTATGCACTGTAAAGTCATACATTGTAGTTGAATAAATATATTTACAAACCCCTTGCACTGTAAACCCTTTTATCCCATGCATCAATTTGATAGTGATGTGATTAAATTGTTAAATTTGTCTGGTTTATCAATAAGTATCATAGCTTTGTTTACTCTTGGACACCAATACACTCGTGATATCTGCTGGAGAAGAAATAAGGGTAACTGTAACCTGTAACAGCAATAAACCATCTAATGTACTTAAATTGTTATTCAAAACACATCAAATCAAACTTACATAACCATTATTGCATGTACTTTCCTCAAGGAGGCTTATTGGCATATTGAGATCAGAAGGGCACATCCAGAGGGTCTCACATATTTTTTTCTTGAACGCAGTACACACAGCAATCCCCAAAAGGTGTAAAGGTGACAAGTGAGTTCTATTTGACAAAACATTTCCCGGGTGAGGAGGGTGGGATGGTGCTCTCTTACTTGTATGACTTTACCTCCGGCACTCAAGGCATATGCCTTATTTCTCAAAAGTTTAACTTCTTTTCTTTTTGAAGATCCTGGCCACACATGTTCAAACACTATTAGGCAGGTAACCCTCCAAATAAGTGTACCTGCAAAAATCATGTTACATTGCAAAACATTCTTTTTAGACTTTTAGTTCTGGGCCTTTCATGCTTTTTACTTCCAACTATAACACTTAATTTATCAATTAATGGTTGAATAGAAAGGTCCTGCCATAATCAACATTTTGAGTTCCATAAGCCTCCATAACAGCTCCGATAAAAGTGTCAAACATCAGATTGGTGGCTTTACACAGAATATTCATTAGCTTGTTGCTTGATAAGTAATAGGAACAAAATATTCGCAAAAATATTTTGTAGCAATAAATTTGAGGGTGTCAGCCGGCACTTTTCAACAAATTGTAACAAATCAACTAGTTATAAACAAAATTTTCTAACTCGAAAGAGTGAAAAAGTATCATAACTCTGGAAAAAAATATGGGAAGAAGCATATCCTACAGCAGCTACACAGCATTAAATATCCTTCAATTTGGAGTAGCAGTGGTTGAGATACAAGGGAGAATGTTGGAACATGTAATGATGTATGGGTTAGAGGACAGAGGTCACCACGGCCCTAGATGCACCTTTGATTTTCCAACTTCCAGGTCTGGGGCATAATAATCGTAACACACCCACCTTATCAATTCATAATTTCAGTAAAATAAAAGGAATTATCAATTTTAATTAATTTATAGATGATGGGACAATATTTGGCTTCTTTCGCCTTCTTGTACTATTATTATCACCACAACCAATATCACTTTGATGCCGACAAACGAAACTGAACCCAAGTGGTCTGGTTAAAAAGTAACTCGGCATGCATAATGAAGAAATTGCGAATATTTCGTGTATTTCATTTGTGTAAATGCCAATTGCGGCTAAATTTGACCGTGGATTCGATAATTCGTTTGGCTTTTGACCACACGGTCACGCTGACAGCTGTTATGTTTATTGTGATATGCAAATTGGGAGATAGTTTCCGGTGAAAGTGATTTGTCACATTTGTCAGTGTAAAACGATGACAAAAGACACTGATCGACGCTTGTGTTAGTGTAGACAAGGTTTACGAATTACCGATCATTTTGTGGTTTTACCGGTTCGTTTCTTATGCCATTGGCAAATTAATGTTCATCAAAATCATAAAATTCACTTTTTTTCTTCCAAAAAATTATATGTACCTTTTCCATGCACTTTACTCATTATTTTAATGTATAATTTGCCTTTCCTTACTTCTCTTATCTGTTTCTGAGGCATTGGGAAAATGTCAATAAATTGACCCAAGTTACGTTGGACGACCCCTTAAAGAAAGGCAAATATCTGTTGGACAGAAATCAAAGAGAAAAAATTACAACTTTTTATTCAGCAATAACATCGAGTTGCCTTAATTTTTCATGAGTGCAAAGTGGTTCACACAGTCATGTCGTACACGTGCACTAGAATCCAGACATTTTGCTGATCAGTGCAAGTACATTTCTCTCTTATGCAGACCGACCCATTCTGTTAAATCGAATCAAACGTCATATTATTTGCGTGGACAACCTATTTTATAACGGTTGCTGTGCAGTATCCTATCCTGGTGCACACTCTGCAGAGTACAATGCCATATTGGACAGATTTGAAAACACCCACCGAGTGTAAATTCTACCCAGATAATAAATCAAGTTCAGTGTGAAACTGGAAAAAATACATTTAAAAAAGTTAGTAAAGAGACCTCTGAACTAAAATAAGAAACTGTGCGAGAGAAAACTCCACTCTGAGTGTATGCGTCGTAATTAGCCTATTCCGTCCATCATCTCATTCAACGTATTGAAGTCAAATTATTCACCTTACAATAGAGTCCTGCAAACCCAGAATATAACCAATTTGTCACAAGCTCCGAATAAAAATCGACTGTGGATACAGAAGTCATACCTCACAAAGTCTGAAGATGATTACAATAGTTTGTTCACTAATTAAAATATGTGGCAATACTCTTTTAATAAGACAGTCACGACAGGGGTATTATCGACCAGTGACATAACCGAACTACTACTTGTTGTTGTTTAAAGCTTCTTTTGTTCACCGACTCTCAGCAGCCTATAGTTTTGTACATGTTAACTTCAAATTTATAGTCGAACAGGATCACTTGGCAATGCGAATAACGTAACTCTACTCCGGTGTCTACGGGTTTCTATGGTCACTTGCGGTTGGTGACGGAAAAAAATGAATTTTTCAAACATTTTGATAATCACTCCACGGAAACATTAAGGCGACGGAAGCACGAGAGTTTATCCCGGTACATCACTGTCATGTTTACAGGCCAGGGACGGATTTATCAGGGATAATCACGGGTTAAGAACGTGGGCTTCCGGCACCCCGAACGATTAAAGTGAGAACATCACATTGACTCATGAATCGATCGTATCGAGTATATGTTGAATATATTTAGTTGAAATGTTTTTCCAAAAACAACCATTGAAGTTAGGCTAAAGAAAATTAATCTTTTGATTCTCAGGCAGTGGTGCATTCGTTTTTACTGCCCGCGTTCGTCATATTGATTTCGGAGGCAAAATTTGAACTGTATAAAAGTGTCACAGGGTGTGATTTTAGCGGTATCACATCGCGATGCAATATGTCGTATACATTGATACAATATTGTTATTCTCTTCGCGAATTGTGACACGATTCTCATATGTACAGTACGTGGAGAGTGGATTGTAAATAAATCGCCCGCGGAGTGGAGTTATCACCCAAGCTATAACTTTCAAATTCTGTACATATCGACAAAAACACAAGCAATGTTTCAGCCAATGGACCTCCGGGTTTAACCCGGAGGTCCATTGGCTGAAACTTTGCCTGTGCTGGTTATGCTTAGCAACAAATTTGCAATTATTGCTTGGGTGGAATCTCCACTCTGCGAGTGATTTAGTGATAATCCACTCTCCACGTACTGTATGTACAAAATAAATATTTATTTAACTGGTTGAGAGCTAGATCAGTTTTAGTGGTCTGAATTCGTCCATCTAAAATTGTTTTATTACAAACTATTGCAGGGTGTCAACGAGAATTCTCAAATAATTTGTAATAGAACAAATTATTTTTTACGTTTGACTCAATACGAAACATGGGTAAGGAAAATGTTGGCTTTTGCACTTGTACCCTAATTTTCTTGAAAGGCCTGATTGTGTCTTCTAGAACTCAACCATTTAAAAACTCCTTATTATTTCTGATCTCCGTTTCGTTTTTCTATATTGATGTGTGTTGTATGATCAGTGTTACAAAAACAATTATCAGTGAAATCAACATGGAATCTCTAATATTTAATTTTAGGCTCTCACAACTGGGTTTTAGGCATCTGTGACCATTCCATCAGAAATAAAACATAAAAATAAAAACCGTCCTCCCTCACTCGTTTTAAAAAAAAATGCCTGAGAATCAGCTATTTAATTTTGTTTCGTCCTAGATATTTTGATATTGTATGCGACGTAAGAGGTATTGCGAGTCTCATGGGTACACCCATGAACGGGTGGACCACGAAGGCCTGCAATAATAACTGGAATGTGATGAAAACACTCTATGCATAGCAAACATACAGTTAACGATATGTGTAGTTGTCTAATACACTTTGCGGTCAGTATATCAATTATAATAACCACAATGATATCTGAACTTTGAGATCAGTCAGATGTATGTTTATTTAATTAATACAACAGTGGACCAATTAAGAACGAAATAACTGATTAAGCTCTACAATTTACCGTCGAAAAGCATCTCTGCGTTGTATGCCACTTGTGGCAAGCCGTGGGTGGACAGTGGAGGAGGCAACATTATTTAGCTATGCAGAGTGAAAGAGCCTTTCGACGCCAGCAATCAAACCTAATCCTTAAAAACATCCAAATATTGTTTTTGTTGCTGTCAGTTTCAACTTGGGTACTAAAAGGGATCTGCAAAACAGCTTGAGATGCCGAGGAAAAATTTATCTACAGTACATTCGGACTTTTATTATCCTATGTTTACAGCAGATTGATCAGATGTGGAGCGAAAATGTATGTACAATTTCCAGCCGCGTTCTAGTACAAGATAGCAATGCGGTTTTCTGATAAGCAAAGAGTGCTAAAATGTACTGACGGGCATATTCGCATGATCCCAATTTCAATGAATTTGCTTGAAATGAACTTGTAAAACGTGTGCGTTGAAATCGCCAGAAAGCAGCAAAGGTATAGGAATTGGGATATTTTGTTTTTCCAGTGGTGTGAGCCTACCAATATGTCGTTTCTCACATCCAATTCCGGGTAGGGTTTGATGGATACATGAGATAATGATCTGTCAAAATGTTTGTCAGTATGAACTTATCCTCTAGTTCACGGTCCTATATCGTAATTATAAGTACTGGGGATACACAGTGACTTTTATTTTATTTAAGTTCTTAGAATACTTTGTTTCTTTAGGATTTATAGACAGCTTGTTTTTCTATGTAGATCCAGTCGACATCCACTGCGAAAGATACGACTACAACCAATGATGTAAGTATTGCTCATATGGAAAGAAACATGGATATCGCCAATATGTAGTTGATTTGCTCCCAGTCACCATTTAGAAGTTATTACCTGGTTAGTATCATATCGGCCGCGATATCAGCCCGATGTAGTTTCATATCAGTCTGAGACGGAAGGTCGAAGGCTGATGTGAATTTACGGAGGGCTGATATCTCGGCCGATATGAGACTTGGCAAGTAATAACCTCTTTAAATATTAAACAAAAACAAATATGCAAAAACAATTTCTCAGATCTGCGACAGTTTTACAGCGTTATCGTTTCTCACAAAATCCGACGTTTCCACGTTTTTCGTTCAGCTACCCGATCGTGTCGACTTCCCCACTGAAGAAGGCGAGACATTCAGAGATCGGAACCATCTCTTCTCCCATTTCGACGAATGCGTACTATTTTAAGGTTTCTGTTGAATTGTTTGTACATCTCTATTCTTTCTACTCCTTCTCCGCACAATACATTCTAATTGCCGTCATAAAGTCGTGATCATTCAAAACCTCTGCTTCAAAAAATCCATTATATACTCGCCCAAAAAAGAAAGTGTGCATTGCAGAAATTGATCAAACTCCAAAAAAATAATTTCGTAGGTGTAAAGAGTGTTAACCTGTTCATGAATAAGTAATATTGAACACAAAAACAGCTTTCCCCGTTAAAATTGCATTAACGTTAAATGACGTGCAGCACGTTTGTGAAAAGGCATGTTTTGCACGTGGAGAGTCAGAAAATTCATGCAGAAGTATGAATCCTTGGGTATTTAAACACTAAAGTAAGGCCTTCCTATCGTTCACATTCAAACTTGCGCTGCTGTTTAAACGACTCCACATTAGCATGCCAAGATTGACAATGAATCAACGTCTCCTTGCCTTGGATATGATTAGAGCTGGCAGAACACACAGAGAGGTTGCCCAGCATTTGAACTGCCACCGTAACACTGTAGACAGACTAGTCCATCGACATGCACAACATGATGACGTTCGAGACCGACCCCACTCCTGGAGACCCCGAGTTACCACCCCTGCACAAGATCGGTATATCCGTGTCGTCCATCTCCGGAACCGGCAACAAACGGCAACGACGACAGCCAGGAACATCCCTAACCTGAGACGGATACATCCTCAAACAGTAATCAACCGGCTGAGAGAATACGGCTTACGTCCTCGAAGACCTGCAATTCGTCCGATTTTGACGTTACGTCATCGTCGTGCTCGACTGCAGTGGTGTAGACAACATCTCAGGCATCCCTTACACTGGTGGCGACGTGTTTTATTCACAGATGAATGTCGAGAGAGTACAGACGTCGAAACGAACGCTACGCAGATCCATGTGTCGTGGAGCGAAACCGTTATGGGGGAGGGTCTCTCATGGTGTGGCGTGGCATCACTGCCCGTAACAGAACTGAGCTGGTCTTTATTGATGGCAATCTCAATGCAGCCAGATATCGTGATGAAGTGCTTACACCTGTTGTTGTCCCATTTCTGCAACGTCACGGCCCCGGCGTCATTCTACAGCAGGACAACGCCCGACCCCACGCAGCTCGTGTTGTTCAACAGTATCTGCAGCAACAACAAGTGGATGTTCTTCCCTGGCCCGCAAATTCGCCCGATATCTCACCCATTGAGAACGTATGGGACGAAATGAAACGTCAGCTACGCCGGCTTCCCCATGCACCGTCAACGCTTGTGGAACTCCAAAGACAGCTTATCAGAATATGGAACAGAATATGGAACAACATCCCACAACACTTCCATGCCTACTTGTTCGCTCCCATGAGGCGTAGATGCACAGCAGTAGACGATGCAGACGGAGGTCATACCAGATATTGAGTGTGTGACTTTTGTGTTTGACCCTTAGTGTCTTTGACTCTCCATGGCACCAAGAGTATTCGTCGTAGCGTAATGAAATTTCCCGTGTTGATCACAAATTGATTCATCTGTGATTGAATAAAATTTCCAGGATGAATATGATACATATCTTTTTTTAGTGTTATTTTTTAGCATGCACACTTTCTTTTTTGGGAGAGTATATAACACTAGTTTTTTTTCGATTGCGTTCAACATAAACAGATAGGTGACGCCTAGTAACGATGTATCAACGGGAACAACTCTAGCATGGCTCATATCGGACAAGATCGGCATCATACCAACCGAGTTTGAAGCCGAGCTTGTTAATGGGCAATTCTGCGAAAGAAAATCACATCTAACAAACAAGATACACACCATGCTGTCTTTTATATGAGAAGGTCGTCATTAAAGGTACAATACACTCCATTAGTAACGCAATTATATCTTGCAAAATATTACGCTTCAAACATCTTCAAAACATTCACTGCGAACAATACGACTGCAACGCCCAATAATGTAAAAGTTACGTATACGGAATGAAAATGGAACATCTTTTCCATTCGTTCATTTACCCCCAGACGTTATAATACATATCGAGTTGTGTATTATATGAGAAAGCAAGGAGCGCGTGGCTTTGTGGTTACGGCATTGGATTTCAAACTGACAGGCCCACGGTTCGATCCATGCCTGGGGTAACTGCGTTGTTTTCTTTGGCAAGGAACTTAATCCCGATTGCCAACGAAGTTGCGCGGTGGCGCTGTGTACCAAGGCGTACTGCATACCGATAGTGCACTTGTCTTCAACCAATTCTAAATTCTAATCCTACTTGTACGGAGTTAGTATATTGGGGAGTCTGACTGTTGCCCGCTGTTGCTGCGTGGTTCTCGCCAGATACTCCGACTTTCTCCACCCGTAAAACTCTCCGACACGGGGCACCCATGGCTGTCGAAAGTGTCGTCAAACCCGAATGAGTAAATAAATAGATAAATAAATAAATGAAATAAAAAAATATGAGAACGTCGTTGTAAATATAAGGACTGACGCTATTAGTCTCGCAAAAAGGAACCATTTTTAAAACATAGTTTAAAACTGTTATTAGTGTCCTTCTGGTGAAAAGGCGCCGGTGCCTTGTAAGGTGGACCGTTCGTGTGAAACGACTGCAATATTGCCAGAATGTTTGTAAACTCTCTGAAGATGTACACTCCAAAATCATTTGGGCTAAAAGTTAAGCCAAATCAACTGGGTTGGGTGAATATGAACCTAATTTTGGAGATTAATCGAAATATTTTATCTAAGTAATCGACGGCAACCGCACCCGTAATTTACAAACTGAACAGTTGAAATAAGTCGAATATTTCATCAAAACCATATTTTGTGACCCCTCATTGGAACGAGCTCGTCGACGTGTTCCAATAAGGGTTTGTTGAAGTGAAATGTTGATATTGTGCGCGCTGTGTGAATGGAAGTCAGTGTTTCATGTCTCATTGATACACCCATCAACGGATGGACTTAGAAGGCCTGCCACAATAACTGGGTTGTGATCAAAGCCCTTCATGCGTAGTAAACATACAGTTAACGATGCATGTAGTTTTCCTATACACTTAGTGGGCAATAATGTGCCAAGTATAATAAACACAATGATATCAGCACTTGACAGAATGCACTGATACCTTTAAAGACCCTGACCATGTTATCGAATAACCAGTTGTCCAACGAATCGTTCGCACACACCCACGTAAGTAACGAAATGAATAGAGCTGAAACGGTTAACCGATTAATCGATTAATCAATGATCAGTATCTTGATAGATCCAAAAAGTAATTGATCGATTAACAGTTACGTTTGAACTACTGTATTATATGGGTTAACAAAGAAACAAACTTGCTCCAAAACAGGCAAACAATGTCACACTGACTCACATCTATTACACGAGGCAGAGTAAAGCATGCAAGTTACTTGATGACATACTTGTTTACTTGTATGATCATTATACTGTATCAGTAGCTGGAAATGGTCATGCTTAACCCTTTACCCATTGCAGGTAGCAGACGATACTTACAAACTAACTTCATGAATTAATAACAATTTTCAATTCTTGTATCAAAACCATAGCTTATGACCCCTCATTGGAACGAGCTCGTTCCAATGAGGAGTCATAAGCTATGTTTTAGAGACAAAAATTGAAAATGTAGTAAATTTGAATGGGGCTTTTTGTATATAGGCCTAGTCGGTTTTGTTTGTTGCGTTGGGTAAAGGGTTCATGCTGTAAATCATCAACGGTATGGCAATTATTCAGATATCTATTTGGACAAGTGATTAATATGTATATATGACCTGTGCACAAGCAATGTTTCAACCAATGGATCTCCGGGTAACCCAGAGGTCCATTGGTAGAAACATTGCCTGTCTTTGCTATGAGTAACCAGGAGAACCTGCCGTGTTTTGAATGCCATTCGATATGGCAATTGTGCGCAATTCCTACGCGCCGCAATTAAGCCTAGATAAGCGCACAGTTCATGACAGGACTTCTAGTTTTAATTGTAAAGAACTTCATTAATGTCTAAGATGTGACGAAAGCACCCCGTACGTAGCAAACATACAGTTAACGATGCATGTAGTTTTCCAATACACTTTGCGGTCAGTGTGTCAATTATAATAACTCCAGTGGTATCAGAACATCTCGATTAGTCAGATCTATGTTTATTTAAGTAATACAACAGTAACTGTTTTAGCTCTACAAATTACCGTTGAAAAGCTTCGCTGTGTTGTGGGCCACTTACGGCAAGCGGCGAGTGGCAGGAGAAGGTGCAAAACAATATAGCTATGCACAGTGAAAGAGCCTTTCAACCCCAGCAACCAAACCTAATCTAAAATATTCCAATATATTTTTGTTGCTGTCAGTTAATACATGGGTACTAACAGTGACCTTCTGATACATAGCCTGAGATGCCGCGGGAAAACTGAACTTCAGTACACCATGGGTTCATTCGACCCCTGCCTTATCCCATGTGTACAGCAGATTGATCAGATGTGGAGGAAAAATGTACAAAACCACCCCTGGTTTAGTAGCCGGTAGTAGCGCCGCGTTTCTGACGAGAAATAGTGTTAAATTGTACTGGCTTAAATATCCTCGTGAGCCATTTGAAAACGTGTTCATTGAGAAACCGCCAGCATGCAGCAAATGTATGGGAGTTCGGGCATTTTGCTGTCCAAGTGGAGCGAGTATGACAACATGTAGTTTCTCACGTCCAATTCCAGTTGGGGGGATAAAGCATATTTTCTCACAATGGAAGCATCTGTTAATGATCTGTCAACTTGTTTGTCGGTATGCTCTTGTCGTTTAGTCCCCGGCCATATGACGTAATTATCTATACTGCAAACGCACATGGACTCTTTTCTTTTTGAACTTAGAAACGAAACATATTGTTTTATGAGGGTGCATATATATTTTATTTTTCTATGCATATCAAATCGACATCCACTAAGAAAGATACGTTTACAACGTCCAATAATGTTAGTATTGCTTATTTGGAACCAAAAAATGGACATCACTAATATTTAATTGGTTTTCTCCCAGACTCGATGATGCTCATCATATTGTCTTTTGTATGAGAAGGTCGTGGTGAAAGGGACAAAACACGCTATCACTAACATAGTTAAGTGGAGCAGTAAAGCATTTTTGATTTATTAATTGTTATCAAAGCATCGTCTGGGCTGTCCAACTCAAAATAAAGCTTTAGTGCCTTGTAAAGTAAAATGTTAAAGTGAAACGATTATAATATTGCCGGAATGTGCTGATGCTAAGCAATCTAAATGTATAATCGACCAAGATTTACAACAGCCTAGTCAGTATTACAAATCTCCTAGGTCTCTCCTATCAATGGGCGGACCCAGAAGACCTGCGACATTGACTAGACTGTGATAAATATAGAATAAACTTATAGTGTTTTCAAGTAAAAAACATATTCTACGAATAGCATTAAGAATGAAACCGAAGAGCCTCTGAAATTCATTCTTAATATTACGAGGATAATAATTGTTTTACTTGAAAACACTGTACGTTTATTTTGTTTATCCCATAAATCATTTTCAGGGCAATCGCGGCAAAATCGTGCTGTTACTTGCTGCAAAACAAGGTCCAATTCGATCGTCAAGCAAAACTGCCAAAAATAAACAAGGCACATTTGTGTCTGAAACTAATTCCCTTACAAACTTGAGCTAAAGATGCAAAAATACTTTATTAAATGAACAATGTTTATCTTTCTTATTTCGTTGTTTATTGTTGGGTTTTTTTCGTCATCGATTCAACTTGAGTTTTATAAACAAAGGAGACGACACGTGGATTTGTTTATTTACATTTTCCCAATTTGGAAAATGAAACATCACTCATCATGCCTCCGCCTTTCACAATCGAACTTGTATGCTTCTAACGCTTGGGTTCCATTGACTTACTTTGTGTTTTCTTTGTTATTTGTTATTCGTTTTATTGTTAGACAAAGTTGAAATGTGTCATATATTCTAAAACTAAACATTTCAGCGATCGTCAACGTTTGATAAACGTCGGTTCATTTTGTCTCCCACCAACGTAAAACAGGCCATGACAACACGAACGCGGTAGAGGTCAGAGGTCAACAAGTCCATCTCTACTATAGGAATAAATTCTGTCAGTGTTAAACCTACGGAGAAACTTTATCACCCTACTAGCAGCTGCTACTAGATGAATCAAGCAAAAAATTATCCAAGACTTTTATTGTTCGAATAAACGCCCATTTATGGGATAAAAGTCGGAACCGTGCAGTAAACGGACATCAAACCTTATATGTCGCGGTAATTTTATAAAGCGGAAAAATAATTCGATCGGATTGCGATCCAGTCTTTTACCGACTGTGGAGATGACAGTGCGGTATATGGTATACAATTAGAAACAGTGAAGCAGTTCGTATATCAATAAATTTGCCGATAATAAAGGTTGATTTTGCAAGAAAAAAAATATTCAAGATGTGAGCAAACAGCGCGACGAATATACTAAAAGTCTTTAGAGAAATCCAGAGAGGAACTTGAGTACCAAACAAATGGAGCAGTATCTGTAACGCTATTGAGTCTCTGACATTCGAATGCCATATCAATTTAGACTGGAAGATACATTTCCTGCAATTCAAAATTTACTGAGAGGCAACGGTAAACAATGTCTTCCCATCCTTACTAACAATGTACACATATTAGACCATACTGTCTGCTGGATACAATGAATATGAAATATTGGTGTTATCTCGTGTAATCACTTCATAAATAGAACATCAGTAATGAAATGTCACTCTAACCTGGAGGTGAATTAAAGATTCTCTTTATCACTTGACCCAAAACTAGTGATCTACTTAACCCTTTACCTAACATGAAAAGCAGACGACACTTGCAAAAAAAATTCTTGAATAACTAATTTTTTTCATTTTTTGTCTCAAAAACATAGGTTATGACCCCTCGTTGGAACGAGCTCGACGAGCTCGTTCCAACGAGGGGTCATAACCTATGTTTTTGAGACAAAAAATGAAAATATTTTGAAAATTAATTGACGATTTTTGAGAATAGCGCTGGCCGGTTTTGGCCGTTACGTTGGGTAAAGGGTTAAGATCGCGAGCGAATCTACAGATACCACCCAGCGAATCAAGACCAACGCCACTTCAATGAGAATGTGTCACTTAATTTCAACTTTACACGGTGAAACACGGTGAAATTGATTTCAAAGTTTTCTGACGCTCGGTCCTGTTTAAAATATCAGCATTGAATATATATTTTTTTTATTGTGCACACGAATGTAATGTTGAATAAATTCCAGTGTTCCTTTAGATGTACAATACTGCGTAGACTGGTCACTTTCCACGAGTGAGCAACATTTCCACAGACGCAATAATATTAGATTTCAAACACTAATTATAGGAATAATCAATAACAATTTATTTAATGAATCACCTGTACAAACCGGTGCTTCATTAATTAAAATTTTGCTGACTCTTATTACCTGGTAAATGCATGCGTCGACATCACCGCCCACGCGGATTACGACCAGTTCATGGCGACTGTTCTGTGTGTTCGATATCAGAATTTCGTAGTTTCTAAAGTTGGACTGCACAACATGGACGGCTATGCAAGGTAATATGTGCAAACCTCAAAGTACGTAAAAACGTCATAATTGACGTTAAATTGGAAACTCTAAACACACATTTTTTTTTAGCTCCACAAAATATTAAAATTTTGTGCAAATCGAAAGTATTTTTATTTTTTTGGACATTGACCACCTATGACGTGACGGTCAGTTCTGTATTAACTATTAATAATTTCTGAAGACGGAAACACACTTTTAGATGTGATTTTATCGACGATTATAATCCCAAAATTTGAAAATCGTGAGGTTCAAAATAGGGCTAAAAGCAAATGATTAAGCAAAAAAGAAAAAAGAACGAAAAACTCGTATCAGTAACTATGGAGGTCTGTCGGTAATAAAATTAAAGATTTTAATAAAACATGTCCAAAAGGGTTGCAAATATTAAATAATACACCAGGCGGTATTTACGTCATATCGCCGGTATTTGAAGTCGGAGTTTTAATTTTTTCACTTTTGAATTTCGAAATATGCATACTAAAATTACATTTGATCCATAATGAACTAAACTGTAACTTTATTACATCTTTATCCAGAGAAAGCCATATTTTAACGTTTAGCAAACCACGTCGCCTAAAACATTAAAGCGCATGTTACGTCAGGTGAGGATAAGCCTGTATTGTGTACCAACTGAAGTACCGATTGTATATGATATATTGTAGCGTTATACTGTGTTGTTTTGAAGTTCTCTGAGTCACAAAATTGGCGATATTTCAAAAATTCCAAATTTTACCTTACCTAGAAACGCAAAAAATGACGTTAAACGAAAAATCCCAAAATCTATGTCTTTTCATTTTTGAGCTATACGATATACTCAAATTCCATTCAAATCGGACGAACTTAAATTTTTGCGCCGTCGTCACCGCATCTGCGCCAATAGACGATTGTAACATCGGCTGAAAATGGAGCGAATTTTTTGCATAGATATTTTATGAAACATTATATTTCCAAACGATGAGAATCACATGCCTCTTGTATACATAAGGAATGGACATTGCTAAAAAATGACGTTTTTACGTCAGAACCTCAAACTTATGACGTCGTAAACAACAACATAATTATAACTATTTGGTAGACTTGTCCTATGAAAGTAGGGACTGAAGTTTCACAGATGTTGCTTAAATAATTAGGAAGTTATTCGTGCAATAATCTTGACATTTTGCGGTTCAAAAGTCTGCAAAAGTGGGGAAAGATTGCCTAAAATTTCTCAAAGTTTAAGTGACGTAAAAACGTCAAAAATGGAGGAAAATCGAAAAAATAAAATCGATTTCTGCTCTTTTTTTATCTGTAGAACATACTAATATTTTGTCCAAATCGAAGCCTTAATTTTTTGGCTCATAACCATCTCTGACGTCAGTGGCCAGTTCGACCTCTTTCTGTTTATAAATGTGGTATGTTTTTTCAGATATGTTTTTTTTTCTGATTACATTTCAAACAGTTCAGAAGGATACTCTTATAAATGAGCTTGCAATTGAAATGTAAATAACCTTTTTTCGGCTCATTCCAACAGGGGGTCAAAATTCGAGAAAATGAAAGAAATGTCTAAAATTATTTATGATCCTTCTGAAAAGAGAAAAGAGTGTGTGCCATATTTCACGTCCGTGAATTAAGCATCAGTGCCAAAAAAGTTAAGAGACCAAAAGGCTGACAGCGTGAAAAGGCATAATCTTTTGAACCCGAGTGGCAGCTTTTCTGGCCAGGAAAATGAGACGTCATAATGTCATTATATAGGATGGCTGTTCAGTAAATATGTGGGGTAGACCAATGAATATTTTAAGGCTTCACGTTGAAAATATTGATTGGTCTACCTCAGATAATAAATACGGACTCTTCTAATTGCTGCCGTTGGACTGGCATGGAAGATACCACTAGATTTCAAAGAGTTAAAAGTGCAAAATATCCTTCAACTTTGAATGGTATAACAAGGCAAAATATGCCTAAAATGGACCAAGAAACAAGCAGTGCTTCTTATAAAACCTCGACTTTCGTTGTGAAAAACGTTCGCTACAAAAACTAGCACCCAAATAAATACACAGGACGTCACGCTGTGTGAATACGTTCGTCAATACGGTACGAGTTCTTGCACCGAAGGATAAAACGAGAGGCACAGCCTCGAGTTTTATCCTTCCGCGATGGCACGAGTGCCGTATTGATGAACGCATTCAAACATCGTGACGTTCTATGGACTGTGGGTGGGGGCAGGGGTATCAAAAGGGCACTGGCATCTGGGTATTAGTTAAGACCGGGCGTTTACAATGTAAAACATAAATTGTAATGACACTCAATAGGATTGACACTGAGAGGAGCAAGGTGTCATCATTAATGCTAAAATATTGCAGTTGTCACCTTGTTCCACTCAAGTTGCGACGCAAACCTTTACAAATCTTTTTCGATGGCGTCAGTACCCCCCCCCCCCCCCTTCCTCCCCCCCCCCCCCACACACACACTGGTATTCGTAAAATAAGTTAGAAATGAATATTCGAGAGTTTTTCAGAAAGTAAAGTTTTTTTTACTAGAGCATTTCTGAGGAAAAAGGGCACGCGTTGCCTATACTTGCACCCTAGCCTTAAGACAAGAGGACAGCTGACCCTCTGCCCACCCCGTTCGGCGCGCTTATCTATAAGTAACCAATGAAAATATGATAACCACAAATGAATCGATGTGGTACCACCACATACATTGATATATAAGTAACTCTGTCTCATAAAACATGATCAGGATGAGTGGTAGTTGTATTTCAGCATAAACTATGAGAGATCCTCTTCAGATGCGGTCAGGAACCCAAGTCCTAACAGCATGTACAATCGAGTGAACACCACCAAACGAAATATTCTAATCGAAATAGTGGAAATGTTCAAAGTATAAATATTTTAATGTCCTTAGAAAAAAAGGCAAAGCGTTGTTATTTATATCACCTAATTATATATCTGTCCATCCAGCATGCCACGAAAACACAAATATTTAATAAACATAATTTTTAAAGAGTTTTATTAAAAAAAAGCAATTTTCTAAAGACAAATTTGGGAGTTGCCAGGTGCCCCAGATTTCAGCACAATTAGTAGCAGAGTGTGCTGATGTACTAAAACGTTTAATTCATAAATTGCTGATTAGAACACTTTTGGTTTGACATACATAGTTTGTCACAGGGCTTAATTCAAAGTTTTAAGTCTCTGAGCATATGAATGGAGTAGTTTAGGAGTTGAAGTCCTGGTTGCTTGGCGGGGTTGCAGGGGATTCCATTCTCTTTTACGTATCCGAAACCAACATTCTAAATCCATCGCGAGGGCTAAATACTAGCCATCGCAGTGCAAAGGTTTATTAGTTGAGGTGTTAGACTCTTGATTGGTAAGCGAGGTTACCGAGGGTACGATTTCCGGCGGGAGATCATAAACCAATTCCTCCAAAACATGAAGGTGTCTTTCAAAACACAACACACTCCCATATGTTTATACGAGCGTTTAACTGTGTCCACTTCGCGACGCCCCCCCCCCCCCCCCCCCGGAATCCTCTCCATCCAACATGAGTGCAGTATAGATTAACCCTTTGAACCCTGGTGGTATATTCCATGTCAGTTCATTAAAAGCAATTGGAAGAGTCCATATTCCTTACTTGGGGAAGACCAATTAATATTTTCAACGTGCAGCCTTCAAGCTGGTCTACCCATACAATCACCTAGCACCCATCCCACTTTATCAGATTATGACATATCATGTTTCTGGATCGATAAAGCGGCCTCTTGGGTCCAAAGGGTTAACAGTTTATCGAGTTACACAGATGCTTTCCCGACGCATTGCGTTAGATTTTTCTTTGACTGTCACTTGGTTGGAAGTCTATTGTTATGTTTTTCTCTGGATTATATCCCGCAGCGACTTGAGGTTTCAGTTCAAACTGTTCACTGATTCTTTTGAGAGTCACTCCTACCAAAAGCAAATGGCCGGTTGACTGGGTCAAACACATATTTTCTCTTTTTCACTTTATATTTATTAGCCTCATGTCAAGCCACCAGAAAAATTAAGGAAAGAATTCGACGCTGTTACGACCAATCTAGAACTTAAATTATCCATCACCTATGTTTAAATTCACTCGTCTTTAATATTTCAATTGATCGAAAAAAGAGCGGCGGCCCGCCTTTCCAATCAACTGGAATATTCCAGACGAGTGCATCTAAAACATACTATAAACATTTGAACAAACGCTCGAAAAGTTTCCTAATCCAGATCTGATTTGATCGAATCTTTGGTGGCATTTACCATTAACCCTTTACCTAACGTAACGGCTAAAACCGGCCAGCGCTATTCTCAAAAATCGCCAATTAATTTTCATTATTTTTTTCATTTTTTGTCTCAAAAACATAGGTTATGACCCCTCGTTGGAACGAGCTCGGCGAGCTCTTTCCAACGAGGGGTCATAACCTATGTTTTTGAGACAAAAAATGAAAAAAATTAGTTATTCAAGAATTATTTTTGCAAGTGTCGTCTGCTTTTCAGGTTAGGTAAAGGGTTAAAAATGAAAACTCACCACAGCTCTACTTTTATGATAACGCTGCGTAGATTTGTGTATTTACCCTTTACCTATCACGAAAATCAGACGACGCTTGCAAATAAAATTCTTGAACAGCTAATTTTTTTCTTTTTTTTGTCAAAGCATAGCTTATGACCCCTCATTGGAACGAGCTCGTTCCAATGAGCGGTCATAAGCTATGTTTTGTGACAAAAATGAAACAACAATGAAAATTGAATGGTGATTTTTATGAATTGCGCTGACCGGTTTTTGCCGTTACGTTGGGTAAAGGGTTAATATCTTGATGTTTTGAAGGTGAATTATATTATTATTTGATGCAATATAACACTTCTTATTAAATATACTTTGGATTTTTCTGATGTTTGTAAACAATTCAACGGAAGCGGTGAGGAAGCTTGGACCGAGGCTGGGTGGTGGGTGTGAAGGCTAACGCGTGAGCAGTGGGCGATGTGGTTTACGTTCCTTACCTGCTATTCTCATTCCTGGGTCGCATGTAACGCCATACCGCATTACACCATGGGCATCACACGGTTGTCATGGTAATCTCTGGATGTGGCCAGGTTGTGACGTCATTGTTATGGTGATGGATGACATAAGCGCACATGAGCTGCACGACCTGTAAGGGTAACACGTGTTTTCGTTTTGTATTATGGAGGCCACCATCTTGGTTTCTATGGTGGCTCGTGGTTGCTATGAGTTCGGAAGGCTTCCAATAGGACGAAGAATGTTCCAAAGATGTGTTTGATTGGATGGGAGTGTATAGAATTACCGCAACACCCCGACAACTACCACAAATTACCCAAAATGGACCCTACAAGTGCCTAAAACGATCCAAATGAATTCCGATGAAACGCAGTATCGTGGGGCACAATGTGCCATGGGGCAATCAGAAGGTGGGTTAGATTCGATGGGAATATATAGAATCACCGATAACGACCTGCCAACAACAGCACATTAATCATGTAGACTTTATTTGGTTCGAATCAAGAATCCTCGTTTTTTTACATACACCAACCCCATACTGCCTTCTCTCATTTACTCCTATGGCTGTACCTGTACCGTTCCGTTTTTCCGAGGGAAACAGCTACTATTTATTTTAGTATTTTGGACTGCTCTGGTTGCTCACAAGATTATTCCGTCTGCTCCTGATCTTCTTCTGTGTGTTACTAATTTGGATTAAACAACCAATCAGATCACTTCCCAGGATTAAACAGCCGATTAAATCGCTCTGTTCACCAAAGTTCCCACCCATCGTCTTCTTCACTCCAACATTTATTATTTCTACCAACGTATGTGACACAACCTACACACCGAAGTCTCCAGTTTGTGCTTGTGTACAACGTGAGCATAGGTTGCACACAGACACATGTCAGATATGCTAATATGTACCTGTATGCAAGTTTATAATGTGCTTACAAAACATGAAGCACATTGCACAAACAAGTTTTGGCTCCTAAAAAATCCCGTAGCGTTTTTTTATTCCCAACTCATATATGGCACCTTGTTCCTCTCAAGGGATGATATATATATGTAATGTTAATATTCATGTATACGAAATGTCACATTATACAATTATGGACTTTTATGGTGGTGAATATGATGTGATATGAACCTAAAAAACTTATATTTACCCAGGTGTTATTATATACACCATCCTAAAAAAACAATCTTCTATTTGTAAATTAAAAGTTTAATTATATCAACTAGAACTACTTTTATTTAACAATAATATAGTTATCATCTCCAGAATAACATAAAAATAAACAATGCTATAGCGATCCGACGGTTGAAATATAACTAGAGAGGGAGATTTCCAAAAGCTATATTTAGAAAGTTGATATTCACAGGAAAACCGGTGTACATGGGTTTTTGAGTTCTAGTGACGTGTATAAGATACAGCCAATAGAAATGTGTTTATTTATAAAGTATATAATAATATGATACGTTGTAAACTCCCGATCTTAACTCATACCCAGTGCTCCCGTCGACACACCTGTCCCTCTTTCCCCCGGATACTTCTGGTCTTTGGTTTGCAGTTTTTGTAACCCATCCTCCCTAATCTGTGTCTGCAGTTACACTTGTCTTTATGTTCCAGACATGACAAAGTTGTTCAAATGGGACAGAATTATCTTCGACATCACGGACTGGGCCTTCTTGGTAAAAAATATAAACCTGCTGCCTGACCGAAAATATAAACGCATGCAACATTTTGCCTGCACGAGACACTCCTAAGGAAGCCTGATTCTCAAGATCATTCTGTTTTCAAGCAAAATACTTTGTATAACTTACGGGAAGGTGAAAAAGATCTTTCTATTCGTGGAACGTCTGTGCTGGTCAGAAAAGACATTATTTAGAGTTTTGTACCTTTGCAGTCAAATTTACAGGCTATAGTGGTACGTCTAACTTTAGACAAAACGATCATTCTATGTTCAATTTACATGTCAACAAATACACCCCTTCAGCAGACTGCTCTTGAACAAGTGATTCACCAGCTTCCACCTCCATACGTTCTGCTGAGTGATGTTAATGCTTATGGCCCATTTTGGTGTTTTTGAATTATGGACCAGACACTTATCTACATCTCGCATCTGGTTAATACACATCAGTTTATCTTACAATTGTATGCCCTTCTATCGTCCTCGATTATTCTTGAAGGTTTCATATGACTTGTGCGGGAGTGTAATTTATAAAAAATGCAAACTGGGACACTTTCTCATCACATTGTTCTGAACGCCTCACACGGGAGAAATTTGAAGAAAGTGCTGACCAAGTAGAACAGTTCACTATGGAATTACTTGATATTGTACACACAACCATTCAAAAGCTTCGGCAATTCTAGAACGTTTCACAAAATGGTTTGATAATGATTGCAAATGGGCGGGTTATGAAGAATCGCAAGAAAGGTGAAAGGGAATTTAATAAGTCACCGGCTACAAATTATATGGACAAACTACGTATAAATCGTGCAAACAGGACGACTTATAAAACAAAAAGAAAAGTTCTTGAGAATTATGTTTCGAAACTGAACCAACACACCCCCGTCAACAAAATTTGGAAAAATATTAAAAAAATTAAATGTAAAGAAACAAAATTAAATGTGCAACATCTCGAAGATAACAACACGCTAATTAAATAGAAAACATAAATATCAAACAAACTGACATCAGCATTTGCAAAGCATTCGTAATTGCAATCAAGAATTCCGATAAAATTAAAGAACAACAGTAAAAACAAAAGATCAAATTTACCACTGACAATTTAGAAGATTGCAATGAGCCTTTCTCTATGGAAGAATTAAATAACTCGTTGCTTAAAGCAAACGATGCTGCTACTGGATCCGATGAAGTACACTACCAATGTTTACAACATCTGCCATCACTTGGACATTTATTATCAATTTCCAAACAAAATGGGTGACTCCCCGGTTTCCATCTTCCTGGCGAAAAGCAACAATAATTCCCATTCCAAAGCCGATAAAGATCACTGGAATCCATGTAATTGCAGATGTACTGCATTAACAAGTTGTCTGTACAAACCATGGAAAATATGAACAATGATCGCCACGTCTGGTTTCTGGAATCGTACAAACGAGTAACTTGCACGTTTACTCAAAGACTCTATGTTGAAACACCCGTTTTGTTGCGTAAAGTCAGTATTATGCCTTTAAGGGATATCACAATCACCTCTACCAAGAACCGCCCCAAATACGCAGGTCCTCCGTGCCTTGCAACTGCCGCAAGCCACATGATGTAGACTATCAAAGTGTAGCAAACATATATAAATTGCAGCAATATGTATTAAAATTTCCAGGCCGTTAAGGTTTAAATATTTCATTTATTTTCTACCTAACAGGCGAATCCGTGTAGTAATAAGCAGGTTTATAATGGAACAAGTTGTGTGTGTGAGCCTCCACTGAGTGGACAATACTGTGAGACTGGACCTAGAGGTTGGTAGTTTAATATAGATGGTATTATGGCAGTACACATCAGTTTGACTTCTCTAATACTTTGCTACGGAATAAACAGAATACATTGCTTACGAAATATTTTATATCCAGTGTTTCTACATCAATTTTCGAATAACTGAGCCAATATGATGAGATTTTGTTGTTTGTGTCTAATGTTCAAACAGACCTCTCTGTTCAACAGGCAGCTAGTAAGAAGTGCCTGCAGCTTTGTATGCACGGTCTGCACTTACTATTACACAGGGCACCTCCTCTAGTTAAAACAGAATCAAAATATTATAAGTAACGGGACGTTTATTTGGTGGATACGGTGTCACATCATGCGAAGTGAAAACAATATTAGTCGAGGCTTTAGAGGAGTCTAATATTCGTCTCACTTCGCCTCATGTTACACCGTATCCGCCAACTATACACCCCGTAACCGATACATTATACCTGCCTTTTTCTCCAGAATTTCTTCATCAGTAGTATTGCACAGCATTTCATGTTTTCTTTCAATTTTTCTATCGACATTCATTTGTTTACAAACGCAGGCGAGTTATTTCTCATTGATCGCCGAGAAAATATAGATTTATTACCTCAGACATTTCTGTGCGCATGTGCATATCTGTCTACTTTTGACGGTTCAAACTGAAAACAAACTTTCGAAAGTGCCAATAAGCCGAATCCAGATTTTTTGCGGTAAACACAAAATGGCGGACAGTGACAATTAATACACCGTCGTGTCGGTATATTGAATTAATACGGGGCCACTGTTGACGATTATTGTCGGTGTACTCCTAATTATCATGCCACCTGTTCAATTTTACCGATCGACGTGCTCTAATAGCATCGGTGGACTATGCGATATTCAATGGGGGAACAGCCTATCGGATTGAGTCCATACACTGCTGGTGACCGTATATGAGCCCATAGACCCCCTCTGCTGGGCGCCATTTTGTTTACGAATTAATTTTCCCACCTCACGTTTTCACCTATTTGCGTGCAAATAAAAGACAGCTTCCTGATAAATATTCAATATGAAGCGATTCTTATCTTTTAATTTATTATTTAATTCGTTTGGTGCCATGCTAAATACGTTACAGGACGTTTATTTGCAAGGTATGGCGTCATGTGAGGCCCAGCGCAATCAATATTAGGCTACGCCTAATATGAATCTGATCTCGCTCCACATGACGCCATACCTGACAAGTAAATGTCCTGTAACCTACAGTAATCGGTCACTAGTTATTACCGTTCATTGATCAATCTGTCCGGCGGGCATAATAAAGACCATTTTGAATGTTTTCGACAAGTACAGTGCAGCTGGTCACTTTCCACGGGTGGGCAATATTTCCACGGACGCAATAATATTAGCCTCCAAACACTAATTAAGGAATACTCATCAAAATTTTAATTAATGAAGCAACGGGACAACCCGGTGATTCATTAATTAAAATTTGGCTAATAATGAGTCTTATTACCTGGTAAACAAAAGAGGGGACACTGCCCAGGTGTTGATTACAACCAATCCACGGCGACTGTATTGTATTTTGCTTTGACATACGGTGCAGTGTACTACAGACACTTGCCTGTAGGGAGCCATGGATTTAATTACCATATTTTACGCGCTTTCGAGGCGTTTTGTGTTAATGTTAATAAATAATATATGTTTTAGGAGACAGTTTCAATAGACTTTGTATAAAATGAGCTGGCCCATCTTCCGGTTATCAAGCCCATCCTTTAAATACGGTAATACACGGCCCATCAAGCGCCGGAGAATAATCGTAGATTCTGACTATGGGGTCGTGGAATGATATACATTTGTTGCCTGTGACTGTATTTGATGTTTATTTGAAAGTTATTAAATTTGTTGGGAGCACGGTGGCTCAGTGGTTACTACAGAGAACTTCCAACCAGAAGGTTCACGGTTCGATCCCCACCAGGGGTAACTGCGTTGTGTCCTTGGTCAAGGCACTTCAACCCGATTACCCGCGTGGGGACACAGTGACGCCGTGTACTAAGGTACGTCGGTGGTGCACTTGTCTTCAAACCAATGCTAATCCTGCTTGCGGGGAGTTAGTACATTAGGAAGTCTGACAGTTTCTCGCCGTTGCTAGCTGGTTGATCCGAGCACTCCGGCTTCACCCACCCGTAAAATTTTCCGACATGAGGTGACCCTGGCTTTCGAAAGTGTCGTTAAACCTCAATAAATAAATAAATTAAATTTTGTGTCATTATATACTTAGCAATTTACTCTTGAATCTATCTTCAACTCGTCTCCAGTTTATCCCTTTGAAACCCGATGGTATCTTCCATGTCAGTTCAATGGAAGCGATCGGAAGAGTCCATATTCATTATCTGGGGGTAGACCAATTAATATTTTTACCGTGCAGCAAATATTGATTGCTCTGTCCAACACATTCACTAAGCAGCCATTCTACTTTATTAAATTATCACGTATCATGTTCCTGGCCGGAAAAGCGGCCACTCGGGTTCAAAAAGTTATATACTCGTTCAGTAAATTAGGCCTGGACCGAGCTAAATTAAATTAGTTAAAGTTCAGTCTTGATCCTAATTTACGAAACTAGTTTTCTAAATTTCATTTTATCTACGGATTCGTTGGAGATCATTTATTTATCATAAAATCTGCATATTATCTCAATCATTGAGCATGTATTTTAAAAGTCGGTACAATACGATGTTACACTGTTTATACGCAGTTTATTATTGCGCGGAATTTGAACCCTTGCCTTCCTGAGAGCGTCTTATCATTATTTTGCATCAATTCGAAAGGGCAGGGAGTGATGCTTGACTTCGGTTATTTAGCAACATAAAAAGAGAACTTATTAGAGGCGTTGTTTTTTTATCGATCCATTTTGTCAAAGTTTATGGGATATATCTTCAAGACTTCTACACTTTATAGTGAAAGTTACAAAACCTGCACAGACCGGAACTCATTTCATAAATTGGGAGCTCATTGAAGATCGTCTCGCTATATATTTAGACACAGAATATTCGAAAAGATTTGCAGATTTCTTATTCACTGTATTATTCGCGGGATCTTCTGTTTATACTTATCCGGTTGATGAAAACGGCAAGACAAAAGCAAAGAGTGCAAATTATCACATGTTCACACGACATTTGTGATTGATCGCACATGATTGCCGCAAGCTTAGTCAGCTGAGCGCATCCTCCTTACATACCAAAAAAAACGAACTCCAAAGAGTCTCTTTTCTTAGAAAACAATCGAAAATCCTTTTGCATCGAAATTGCGCAACTAACTTTTTTTCTGCATATCAGTCACGTTTACACGTTCCGTTACCGATATGGGTCGACGTGTCAACGACAAACTTGTTCGTTCGATAACTACAGACATTCTCCATCCCATATATATATATATATATATATATACTTTATTCACCAGTATACAAAACAATTGAACATAAAATACATGGAATAAACACATTTACAATATATATTTGAATGAAAAGTTTGAGCAGCAAATTCATCAGTACTGCAATTGTGCAATACCGTATATATTTTATTCGAATCACTTCCATCAAGTGTCCGCACAGTTTTATGCTATTTTAAGAAGCACTGTGGCTCAGTGGTTACGGCATTGAATTTCAAACCGAAATGTCCACGGTTAGATCCCCACTATGGGCAACTGCGTTGTGACCTCGGGCAAGGCACTTTATGGCGCTGTGTACAAAGGCGTACTGTACGTCGAAGGCGCACTTGTCTTCAACCAATGCTAACCTGCTTGCACGGAGTTAATACGTTGGGGAGACTGACAGTTGCTCGCTGTTGCTCGGTGGTTCTCTCCGTGTAACCCGGCTTCCTCCACCCCTAAAACTGTCCGACACGAGGTGACCCTGGCTGTCGAACTTGTCGTTAAATCCAATAAATAAGTAAATAAAAAAGCGGGTGACAGTACACGGTGTACGGGTTTAGAAGAGTTGAAAATTTGATGGTGTACGGCAGGTCATCATTTTACTATCTGCATCTGGTTACATTGATTTTGTCGTCACTTCGAGAAATGAGTTGTCCGCGTGAGTTAAGGTGAAGAACGACATGCGTTTCGTCAGCATCCCAACCGAATGTTAACCGGAGGCGTGGCTTCAATGTGAGTCATGGCTTGTCACCACCTTGCAGTGCTGAACGATCACTCGAAAAGTTGGAATAATGGAGGGAAATTCCGCAACGGAAGGCATTGATGTCTGTTGAGTTTATTGATCTCTGCATCTTTTTGAGGGCTGATGTGTTATCTGTCAGAAAATTTCCAGTGATTTACTAAGCTGAAAATTCGTTTTTGCCAGTGGCATAGCTACAGGAGTACCCGCCACCGCCCCAACTCAGGGCTCCCCTCCCCGATTTTCTAATCATAATCTCGCTGAAAGCACTTCAACACGGAATTTCACGTGCCATTTTTGTCAATTTATTTTTCACGCCAAGTGTTGTTCAAGAATAGATCAACTTTCAATATCGGACAGGGTTGCATTTCATTTCATTCCTGAGAGCTCGATAGTGAATCGATCTGTTGAACGAAAAGTAGCTCACCTAGTGCAATTGTATACCGTATCGGTAGACCAAAATAAAAGCAAACAACATTTTCCTTGAGGAAATGTTCACCAAAATCTGACCAAAACCGTAAATTTCTGTCTGATTCGATCTCACAAACATATGGTCTTCAAAATATTCAGACCCTCTGGGAATTCAGTCACCTACACGTTGTACATTTCTCGGTGGTGAAGCGCGATACTCAGGAAAAACTCGTCGCTTGTCATAAAAGATGTGTTCCTTTTGTGATACCTTAGCTCAATTTGCGTGCGCAGAAGTTCTCAGATTGAAGCTCAGGGGTCCAAATATTGTAAAAGAGTTTCCGGGGAGCCACCGCTTCCCATTCCCGGATCATCACCGTAGAGGGAGGGGTACCTACTTTCAAAACTCTCTTCTCGGACCTACGACCTTTGGGACATGCCTAAGAACCCCCCTAGATGGGAGTGTCTCGGAACCCCCTAGTGGGACATTGTAAATTCTGGTTACGCCCCTGGTACCCGCAGAAACGGATCGAATGTATCTTGATATCGCTGGCATGATTGATAATGCATCCAAAGTACAAACCACACTTCTGGCGCTTATTGAGTTACCTTTCATGAATCAAGAAATAACTAGCTTAAATTTTGGGCTGCAGAGACCCTGCCATAAGGAGTGATATAAGTGGGTCACTCATGTTAGCCAGAATAAGAATGAGATTCTCTGATCTCTGCAGTCGAGTTATGTTCCAACAACTTATCCTGATCCGCTGCTGGTAACAATACTTTTTGTACCATGTTTTTTTTCGAAATGACTGACAAAGAAATCGAGGCTGTGTATGAGTCAGAAGTTCACAACACAAAGATTCTGCAGGGCGTTAGAGGTAGAATTTCAAAGCCCACCTACGATTGAAGTTAATGGCCAATTATCACATAATCACAATTAAATACCTCATTATGGAAAAGATCGTTCACAACACATCTAATACGTGAATGACGTTAAAGGTCAACGTCGACGTCGTAACGTTGTGAGTTGGTTTCGGAAGTAGAATTGAATTAATGTTTTCTTATTTTTATTAACATCCTATCTAATACAAATAAGAGGCGACATTTGCAGAAAACATTTCCCGAATAACTAAATATTCTCAATTTTGTCTCGAAAACATAGCTTACAGTTAAAACTAGATGTCCTGCCATGAAGTGTGCGCTTATCTAGGCTTAATTGCGCGTAGGAATTGCGCACTATTGCCATATCGAATGGCATCCAAAGCGCGACAGGTTCTCCTGGTTACTCATAGCAAACACAGGCAATGTTTCTGCCAAAGGACCTCCGGGTTACCCGGGGGTCCATTGGCTGAAACATTGCTTGTGCACATGTCATATGTGTATAATGTGATGTCCTTACTACGGTCATAACGCGTAGATTAACGCGCAGATTGACGTGCTATAGTGCGCATTTTATGACAGGACTTCTCGTTTTAACTGTATGACCCTTCATTGGAACGAACTCGTTCCAGTGAGAATCATAAACTATGTTTTTGAGGACAAAATGGAAAAACAAATTTGGCTGGCGATTTTTGTGAACAGCGCTGACCAGTTAGACGTTACTTTTAAAAGGTTAAATTACACATTATGTGATAAAAAGAATCCCAAATTCGTCACGATTTGATATGAAATTTCTGAACCGCGTTCATTAAAATCGATCTGAGCCTCAGTAAACCTCGGCTAAGATCGATTATAATGAACTCGGTACAGAAATCTCATGTGAAATTGCGAATCATCAGATAGTCCTCTATTTCATAGAAGATTAGACATACCGGGTCCAGCAGGATATTGTTGAATGGTACCATGCTACGCCCAGCTGGTGCTTTTGCTGCCAGAACTGTAATACATGCTATTCGTATACGAGCTCGCTGAGGAGTCATTAGAAGAGCAGACGAGAGAAGTCATAATAAATGTGGATCGTGTTTTTCGAGGAAAGTCATCCCGACAGAACAAAGACGTGCGCAGCCTGCTGGAGCAGTATTAATTTGACAAATGTAACGCTTGGTTCCTATGGCGTTTCCAAGACATGTGATCAAATGTTGATGGCTAAAAATAATTTAGCACCCTACCAGTTAAATACTTGATGACATTTCTACCATTGAGGATGAAATTGTCCGATCGTCCGACGCGAAAACGACTAGCTATTATTCTGAAAGAATAAACCGGTTTTCTTCCAGAATCTTCTTCGCTTTGTAGAGGCATGTGCAGCAGAAAGTGCTTTCCGAGTGGTATCACACTTACCGTAGATGGGAATTTTCAAGTATCAGACGCTGGAGTTCTTAATGTTTACTAAATTAACGAAACACTGACGGAATTACTATGTATTATTTTTAGCTCACCAACTTTAGTTGTGTGAGCTTATGGCATGGCTCGATCGGTCGACGTCCGCGTCGACCTGACGTCAGCGTACGTGTCCAGTAATGTTAAAGATTCTGTTTAGGTCACTTACTCGCCCTATGTCCGTATCATGGCCTTTATAATGCTGCTCTATGATGATTATTATCATTATACCATGATTTAATCCCTCATACTCTGCATTTTAAACATTTATCTTGACATTTTTAGTTGCGTTTAGTTTTTTGTTCAGCTCAGAGTTTCATGTTCAACTTAGTGTTTCGGTCATTTGCTGTATTCCTTCTCTTCCTACGGCACTTATATTCCTCATACATATTCCTCATTATCATTGTTCCATGATTTAACCCTTCTTCAGTGAATTTCTTCAAATTTTTCATCAAATTTTGAACGTTAAGGTTTCTGTTCAGCTCACACTTACATATTTTCAGTGTGGTAAAGTTCTTTTTAGTTCAGATGTCGACACCCTTTTCATCCCATGGCCATTATATTGCTTCTATATGGTACTTATTATCATTCTATCATTATTTCATCCTCACCCAGTGTGTTTTAAACCTTTTTCTTAACATTTTCTTGTGTTTACTTTTCTGTTTAGCTCAGAATTTCATGTTTAACTTAGTGTTTAGCTCACCTGCTGTGTTCCTTCTCTTCCCATGGTGCTTATATTCATCATACATCTTCTTCATTATCATTCTACCATGGTTTAACCCTTATCCAGTGAATTTCTGTAATTTTTTCTTCCAATTTTGAACGTTTAGTTTTCTGTTTAGCTCACACGTCGACATTTTCAGTGGGTTAAACTTTTTGTTTACATCGACTGCTGACACCCTTTTCATCCCATGGCCTTTATAATACTTCCATATGGCGCTTATTATCATTCTATCACTAATTAACCCTCACCCATTGTGTTTTAAACGTTTCTCTTGACATTATTTAGTTACGTTTACTTTTCTGTTTAGCTCAAAATTTCATGTTTAACTTAGTGTTTAGGTCACCTGCTGTGTTCCTTCTCTTCCCATGGTGCTTATATTCCTCATATATGTTCATTATCATTGTACCATGGTTTCATCCTTGTCCACTGAATTTCAATTCAAATTTCTCTTCAACGTTTGAACGTTGAGTTTTCTGTTTAGCTCACACTAAGACATTTTCAGTGTGTTAACGTTTCTTTTCAGGGCAGCTGCCGACACCCTTTTCATCCCATGGCCTTTATATTGCTTCTATATGGTGCTTATTATCATTCTACCACTATTTAACCCCCACCCTATGTGTTTTAAACCGTTCTCTTAACTTTTTTTATTTATTTACTAACGTTTAGTTTTCTGTTTAGCTCAGAATTTCATGTTTAACTTAGTGTTTATGTCAGTTTCTGTGTTCCTTCTCTTCCCATGGCCTTTATATAAATCATACATGTTCCTCATTATCATTCTGCCATGATTTAACCATCATCCAGTCAATATTTTTCTAATTTATTTACACATTTTTAACGTTAAGCCTCTGTTTAGCTCACACCTCGACATTTTCAGTGTGCTAAAGTTTCTGTTAAGGTCTAGCAACGCCATTTATAAAACATCATTTCCGAGGTTCCTCATATGATCAACAATTAATAATCTAATGGTGCCATGTTGATTTTCTTCACCATTAATTACAAATGATAGTGCACGGAAAAGGCAGTTTCCATCACCACGCATGTTTTTTAAAACAGAGGGTTCTTCCATTTCTCTTTGTAGCGTACTATCAGGTATCTGATAAGTCACAGCTTTTTGAAAGTTTAAATCAACCATAGTACACTGAAGCATCTGCCAATGAAGACTAGTTGGTTCAAAGTAATACTTCTCACTTAATAATGTGGTCATTAACCCTTCTGCTGTTAAAATTATTATGTTTTCAGTTTTACTTTTAAGAGGTTGTGTTTAGGTCAGCTTTGTTTTATGTTTTGAGCCTGTTTGATACAGTTCTTGTGTTTGCCAAAGTTACTATCAAAGAGGAATGTTGGTGAGCTATAGGGCGTTAGCGTCCTTCTTGTTAAAGATACGCGTGGCGTCACACAGGTATCTCGAACATGTCATCGCCTGAGTGCTAGACCTATGTCCCATAAGAGACATAGAACACTCTAGCACTCAGGCGACGATGTGTACCACAGTGTAAAATTATTACTTCGTCAGAGTCCATCTGCATCTCGGAGTCCTCAACAATTTCATCTTCAAAGTGATTCCTGTGTACTGAATAAAGACAAAAGAATCAGAAAAAGAGACTTTTCGCTAACTTACAACCAACAATCCGACGACTTGTCATCTCGGACATAGTGTCAAAGTTAACCAGTGATTACCAGTTTTCTTTACAAAACATAATTCGAGTTCGAGATTTTTTAATTTATCTTTTTTGGGGGGTGGGGAGGGGAGGGGTGCTACGCCACTGGGATACCCAATAATACTAAAATAGAGAGGCATGGGGCACCCACTCCACCCGTATTCCCAAAGTTGTATATTTCTTTTTCCATATAATATTAATTACTTCTCAACGTGGATCACAGAATGGAGATTTCAGAAGCACGAGTCTGCGCCACTGGTGTAATTAATGATACAACAAATGCAGACGGCGGTGAAAATCAAGAAATGAAATATTTATATTCTGACCAGCGGTATTAAGGAGACCCTGAAATTAGGATATTTGGTAACAACAGGTATTGGCTTTTGTAGTAATCGCGATGGCTCGTCACACATAATTTTCAATGATATTTTTACCCGAAATTATGAAATTCCTTTCAAAAACTATCCGGTGTTAAAAAACCAAAAAAAAAACAAATATTTTGTAAGCGTGTTTTGCTTATCAAGCAGGGCCAATTTTAAAGTGAAGACTGTGTTGAAGTGTGATCTTTTTCGTGACGTCATTCAGTTAAAACCGAAACCACAGTGTTCACGTAATTTGGAAGACACCACAATATGTATCCGTCGTTCTATTTTAATATACTGCGTGACAAGTACACGACGGAATGGTCAATATACCCCTCTGACGCCACGCTCAGCAGGGGGGTAATATTGAACATAAAACGGAAGACATAAGAATTTCTCTCCGTTTTTCGTTAATTTCACAAACACATAAAAAACGTAAACATCTGACACATGGAAAGTCCCATTTTCGATAGGTATACTACCATGTTGAAGAAAATCTTCTTGTGTATATGCCCGCACAAAGGCAAACAAGCTTCAAAAAGAAAAAAAGGTGTATTATCTTAGTATAGTAGATTTAAGTAAACAAAATAAGCAAATCAAAACAATTGTGTCTAGAAGGGATCAACCGAACATCACCCGACTTCTAAATCCGTACACTGCGCACTGTCACCATCTCATAATGTCATAAAGTAGCTCGAAACTAGAGGGATACTTGATGGAAATGATCCAAAATAAGAGATATTCGGCATGGATAATGTCTGTGGTTATCGAATGACAAAGTGCGTTGTTAAAACATCGGCCAATAGAAGTGTGAAGGTGACTTATACACAGAAAAAAGTACTTTGCTCAATTTCGATGCAGAAGAAATTTCGATTTTCTCTAAGGAAGTCAATTATTTTTTTAGTCTATGTTGGTTATACAAGGAGGATGCCCCAGACGTCCAAGGTTAACGTAGTTGCGTATAGGATCAATCTCAAATGTTGAGAGAACAGTCGATAATTTTATCTTTTTTTCGCGCCGTTTCCACCAACCGGGTATGTCTAAACTGAAGGACTCTGGAAGGATACAATACAGTGCTATTGACATACACAGACACTCTGTATGAGACTGTACGCAACGTGGTACAGTTATAACTAATGACTTATTTTTTTGCAAATATTGACACAATGCCATGTTTTTAATTAGAGCCTTGGAGTCGAAAGTTTATATATAAAATAACGCGCGGGTCCGAGGTAAGCCATAAAATCAGCAGTGATTGAGGAGCATGATGGAAAATTGGTTGGAGCAATGAACTTCAAACCGAAAGTCTGTTCCATCCTGTCTCGCGCCATCTGCTCTGTGCGTTTTGGCAAGACACCTCATCAAGTTTGCTAACGTGGAAGCATGGTGGCACTGTGTACTTAGGCGTACAGAACGTCGATAGAACACTTATCTTCAACCGCCGCTATCTATACTTCTGCTGGTTTAGTAAGTTGGAGAGTCTGACAAGTGCTCGCTGCTGCTTGGTGGTTCTCGTCGGGTACTTCGGCTGCCTCCACCCGTAAAACTGCCTGTCACGATATGGCAGTTGAAAGTGTCATTAAAGCCCCAATAACAAACAAATAATACAATCGTGATTATATACACCTGGAAGTTAATTAATCACCCCCTTAAATGTTTCATGACAGTGAAGTTGCTGTTACTGATTATTATGTTTTAATGATTGCTATGTCTTGCAGTATATTTCATCTCGTGAAACATGACGTTTCTGGTTAATAGCGTACCCCAAACACATGCCCTCGTCCACGTGAAACATGCTTCCCACGAATGTCACAAAAAACACTATCAGCCACATGCGGTATAAAACAAGAAAATTTGTCACTTCTTTTATCAGTAAATGTTGACATAGGAAGGAGGAAACTGTCAGAAGCACTAAGATGGCAAATCGTTCGCTTGCATGCATGCAACGGGCTTGCCATTCAAAGAAATTGGAAGGCAACTTGGCTAAAGTCTTCCTGTCATCAGCAGACTTGTCCGAACAAATCAACAAACCAATGATGTTAAGGACCGACCAGGGCACGGACAACCCTGAAAAAACCCTCCTCGGGAAGATGAGTGTCTGGTACAAACCCTTTGCTTCAAGTAGGGTTGTCAAACGCCCTTGGCTCCCCAACAGGCGTTTGTGCAACAGAACTGTCCGAAACCGTCTCAAAGCACTGGGTATGAGGTCCAGACGGGTCATCAAGCGTCCAGCTCTGTCCGATCAGCACCAAAGACGGCGTTTCGAGTGGGGTATGACACGACAACATTGGAATTTCAGGACATGGAGGAGAGTCCATTGGTCAGACGAGATAAGGTTCCTGCTTCATGTCACAGATGGTCGCATGAGAATGTTGTGACAAAGAAATACTGCTTAAGGGCCCAGGAACATCAGAGCTACTGTTCTTTATTGTGATGGATGAGTAATTATCTGGGGATGTCTCTCTCATGATTATAAACTTGAAATGGTGTCTGTACGTAGGAATCTCAGTGGTCACCAGTACATCCGGAATATTCTCAATCCAGTTGTCGTGCCTCATTTTGACAACCACTCGTTGGCTACTCGCCCTGTATTCATGAACAATGCAAGACCACATCGTCCCCATGCTGTGAGAGCATTCCTTCAGAACAACGATATTACAACACTACCTTGGCCTGCAATGAGCCCCGATTTGAATCCCTTAGAACACATCTGGGACTTTCGTGGACGTCGTGTGCAAGCAAGGGGTTTGCCTGTATAGAATTTGGCCGATTTGGAAGCTGCAGTGCAGGAGGAGTGACAGCAGTTGCACCTGGACCGTATCAAAAGGCTCACTGGTAGCATTTGGAGGAGGGTTCAGACACGTGGAGGATACACTCGATACTGACGTCAGACACTGCTATTGTGTTCAGGAGATCACAAGTTACATTTGGTGTCAGTAATTACCAGCATTGTTTGAGCATGGACCGTTCCAGCATCATACTTGTCAAGAGAACAGTTTTCCATCAAAAACATTAGTTACAAATATGTGCAATTAGTGCCATTAAAATACTGCATATTTTCATCATTGTGCTGTCTTTCATTTGTCAATAGACCATTCTTTCCGCAAACAATTACTTTTGGCCATAGCATGAAAGTAATGACAGTTTCTATTAACACCACTACGAAAAACCGGGGGTGCTTAATTTGGTTCCAGGTGTATAATTCGCTGCAACCATATTATCATTGATTCGTTCGTTTCACTTTGAACACTCGTCTTATAGTAACCAGTAACAACAATGCCAATATCACTGGCACACACCGCATCGCCATTGTTAACTCAAAAGAACAAATCGTTACGCATACCGTGATCTCATTACTCTCGTCGCATCTAGTGTGTTACGGCCTTCAGTAGCATGTGCGAACGACTCGTCCATGTGCAAAACAAAACGTAAAATAGCGAAAACGATTTCTGAGCCTCAAGCGCACAATGCCTTGCGAAGAAGAAGTTGTTGTCGAAGACTGATTGGCTGATCCGTTGAATCGTCAGATATTCGTTGTTGTCTATTTAACTTTTTACCAAACCCGAACAGCAGACGACACTTGCAGTAAAAGGACGAAACGAAAATAAATCTTGAACAGCTGAAAACTTTCATCTTTTTGTCTAAAATCATAGCTGATGACTTCCCATTGGAATGACCTCATTGAGCTCGTTCCAAAGGAGAGTAATATCCTATATTTTTGAGACAAAATATGAAAACATAAAATTTCAATGGCGATTTTTTAGAAACTGGTCTGGGTTTGGAGATTACGCTAGGTAGGGGGGATAAAGTAAGTGTGGTCAGAAGTCGAATAGATGTACTTTTTTCGGTTTCATTCTTTACATGGTTCCTTTTCCGCAGATTGTGACGGCCGGAGCAGCAACAGTTGGTTTGATGTGTTCCCAGAAGATGGCATGGGAAAAATCAGAGTTTTCTGTTATGGTAACCGTTTATACGCCTTTGCTGCTGAAAGTGGTGGATTTATATCATCTTATATTAACTCTACATGGGCTGACCATAAAAGAGGCTTTGGTACAATTATTTACGATGGTAGATACTGGGTAGCTGAAGGAGGTTATTGGCTTGGGAACGACAAGATACATCGGATCACCAACGGTACATTACCATACAAACTTGAGTACTACTTCACGTTCAGTAGTGGTTATGATGGCGGTAATTACAAATATTTTAAAGTGAACAGCGAGGCGGATCATTATACAGTTCATTTCAATAGTTATGTCGCAATGAAAGTTGCAGATAAAACACTGCAAAGCGGCCGTCCATTCCGTTCTCATGACAAAAATGACGATGGATGTTCTGCGGTCAGAAACACGGGGTTCTGGTTTGATGAACAATGCATGGCTACTCCTCCTCTCTTCGGAACATTTACAAAACTTGGTTCTGAAACAGAGTACCAGCATTTTTGGGCAAGTCTGTTGCGAATATGAGGATTCAACCTCTCAACTCACAGCCTTCTTATGTTTGAAATTCTGAGAAAGAGAATTATTTATTTCTGTTCCAAAAAGACTAAACTCCTTGCCCTCTGATTGGACGAGAACTGGCTTAGTTTTTTCTATGTTTATGGCTCCAGTGGCATACGTTACCGTCTGACGCCACCACGTGAAATATTTGAAAAGATGGTAACAATGCTGGAGATTCAAAGTGCATGCTGCCTATAAAATCGTATTTTTCGAGGCCAGTGACCATTCAGGGATTGTATAGACACAACCCACTTATATGTTCATGATGTGGAGTTACATCGAATCTAAGCTATCTTCTAACTTACCAATTGTTTGTTGTCCAAGGACGTCGTGAGGTACAAGAAAGGTTTATTTACTACATTTTTCATCGTTAAAATTGGCTTGTTCATTCATGTTGCCTTGTTCATTCATGTTGCTTTGTTCATTTCACGATATGGGTTTTGGGCTATGGGTTGGGTCCTATTGAAGCATTTACGTTATTGTAATGAATTGAAAGTAACATTGGTCTGAGGTTTGTGGCTTGGAGCGTATGTTCAGCCTCGATGTTTTGCGTCTCGGTTGAACATAAGCGCCGAGAAGCAAATCTCAGATCAAGTTACCGTCAATTCATCACAATAACTTGCAATGTTCAATAAGAGTAAAATCCTCGCACTCTGATTGGATGAGAGCTGGCCTAGTTTCTTTTATGTTTACGGCTCCAGTGACAAATGTTACCGTCTGACGTCACAACGCGAAATATTAGAAATGACGTCGCCCGTTTCGTAATTGCTCCATCAATGGACTGACTAGCCAACCGCTTCATTTTTTCTGGATTTTTCACACGTGCAGTAAACGGTGTTCCGGATGAAGTGTTGTTTAAATTACAAACCGATTTACGATTTGAACTGAGATGGAATGAGTTTATCTGGTTTATTGATTATTTATCTAGTGGTGTGGTTCACGAGAGGTTTATTTACTAAACCTGTGATAGATAAAAGTTGCTTGAACAAGGCAACATTTAACGATCACAAGTTTAGTAAATAAGCCTCTCGTGTTTCACGATGTAGGTTTTGGGCTACGGGTAGTGTCATATTGGAACATATACGTTATTGTGATGAGTTGACGGTAACATGGTCAGAGGTTTGCGGCTCGGAGCGTTTGTTCAATTCCGACCAGCAGCAACTGCCAAACACTAATTACATGAATAGGTGTCAAAACCCGGTGCTTCATTAATTAAAATTTCGCTAATGATAATGTTTGTTACCCGGTAAACGCATGCGTGGACATCACTGTCCACGTGTGGATTACGATCAGTCAAAGAAAATCAACAATTGATACCTGCATTTGAGAGTCTGATCACCAGGAATTCGAAAAAGAAATGTAAATTGTTTAAGCCTTTTTGGAACGCAGACGTCAATGAGTTATCGAAAATTATGTATACTAGAGAAAACCACTATCCGGAACAGTAAACAAATGAGAGTTTATGAACTAGATTATAAAAAAATAACCTTTTGACAGAAACCTGTGTGGTAGGCACCCAATACCATTCTGAGATAAAATAAAACAGCTGTCGCCCATCTCACATTCGAATATGTTCACAAAAATCATCAAACTGCAAATTTCAATCTATTGACAACACAAAATGCCAATAAAACACGTGAAATAAGGCGTGGCACATGCTTTTGTACATTTATTATATGATCTGAAATGTCTGAATCTGATGTTTTTTCGGTGTTGTTTCGTAACTAATCATTTGTCGATTTAATATAAATTAACCAAATAAACAACGCATGGAAATGATAAATGCTTCAAACGATAAAATGCGCAGATATGACAGATGCTGAACTGAGATAGGATGAATTCACGAGATTCGATGAGTTTGCTTTGATAGAATCTGTTTTATGTTTTCAAACGTCATCACAGTTGCATGTTGTGAACATGAATCAGTTAGATTTACATGCAGAACATTCTCCAACCGAAGTTCAGTATCATAAACAACAATTGAACAACTTCCCTGGAGGAAATCATTCTGGAAAAAAACATGAAGCGCCTTATAACAAAACTACAGCGAGGGCACTTTTGGAAGATTTAACTGAGTATGTGGCATTGTTCGAATCTTAACCCTTTGGACCCTGGTGGTATATTCCATGTCAGTTCAATGTCAGCAATTGGAAGAATCCACATTCATTATTTGGGGGTAGAACAATTAACATTTTCAACGTGCAGCCATGGGCTGCTCGTTGAAAATATTAATTTGTCGACCACACACATTCCCTCAGCAGCCATGTTACTTAATGAAATCATGACGTATCATACTTTTGGTCCCGAAAAGCGGTCGCTTGGGTTCAAAGGGTTAAGCGAACGTCGTCGTTTGCACCATTCCCAGACCCCGTCATTTGGAATGTAATTATTATTGGACCAGTGATTCAATTTTGAATATTCATAGTGCGGAAGCCATACGGAAGGCGACCTTTTTTAAAGTACTATCTTCACGGAAGCCTCTTTAAAAATCATTTAAGGGGACGTCCAACCTAACTTTGGACAAATTTCATGTAATTTTCTTTCAAGTCTAAAAAAGTCCCAAAATGAATAACCCCAATAAATTATATACCAAACTGCTTGGAATGAAACATAGAACATGTGGAAACTGAAATTTGCCATGGAACTGCTGCCATGTGTAAATAACACCACCTGAAAGTCTGCTGTGGCATAAGTAAGAGAACAATTTTTTTACAATAAAATACCTCAAAATAAAATAACAGCTGTATTCTATAAACATTTAAGTACATACTCGAAGAAATCTTTTCCCAATTCATGAAAGTAATAAAGATTGAGACCAAATGTTATAAGTGGAGTGCTCACTGACTGAAGGCAGACATTTTCTTTTGTTTATGTTTTGATTTGGGGAGTTCAACAAAGGTCAACTTGAAGGAGTCCAGCAGAAGAAGTATGGAAGGACAAAAGAGTGTCTCCCAATATAAAGATGTAAGTGTTACTGTAATGGTTTGGAAAGAAAATATGATATTCTCCTATGTAGAATGCACTGCAAAGTCATACATTGTAGTTGCATAAATATATTTACAAACCCCTTGCACTGTAACCCCTTTTATCCCATGCACCAATTTGATAATGATTAAATTGTTAAATTTGTCTGGTTTATCAATAAGAATAATAGCTTTGTTTAACTCTTGGACACCAATACACTCATGATATCTGTTGGAGAAGAAATAAGGGTACAGTACGTGGAGAGTGTATTATCACTAATTCACCCGCAGAGTGGAGATTCCACCGAACAATAATTGCAAATGTGTTACAAAGCATAACCAACACCAGCAAAGTTTCAGCAAATGGACCTCCGGGTTAAACCCTGAGGTCCATTGGCTGAAACATTGCTGGTGCTGGTTATGCTTTGTAACACATTTGCAATTATTGCTCGGGTGGAATCTCCACTCTGCGGGTGAATTAGTGATAATACACTCTCCACGTACTGTAACATGTCACTGCAATAAACCATCTAATGTACTTAAAAGTACATTGTTATTCAAAACACATCAAATCAACCTTACATAACCATTATTGCATGCACTTTCCCCAAGGAGGCTTATTGACATATTGAGATCAGAAGGGCACACCCAGAAGGTCTCACATATTTTTTTCAAGAACGCAGTACACAAAGCAATCCTCAAAAGGTGACAAGTGAGCTCCATTTGACACAGAAAATTCCTGGGGGGGGGGGGGAGAAGGGGGGAGGGGGGGGGCTCGCTTCCTTGTATGACTCTACCTCCGGCACTCAAGGCATATGCCTATTTCTCTCAAAGTTTAACTCTTTTTTTCTTTTTAAAGATCCTGGCCACACATGTTCCAAACACTATAAGACAGGTAACCCTCCAAATAAGTCTATCTGCAAAAATCATGTTACATTGCAAAACATTCTTTTTAGACTTTTAGTTCTGGACCTTTCATGCTTCTTAATTCCAACTATAACACTTAATTTATCGATTAATGGGTGAATAGAAAAGTCCTGCCATAATCAACATTTTGAGTTCCATGAGCCTTCAAAACAGCTCCGATAAAAGTGTCAAACATCAGATCTGTGGCTTTATACAGAATATTTATTAGGTTATTGCTTGATAAGTAATAAGAACAAAATCTTCACCAGAAAATTCTGTAGCAATACAATTGAGGGTATTAGCAGGCACTTTGCAACAAATTGTAACAAATCAACTAGTTATAAACAAAATTTTAAAAGAGTGAAAAAGTACCACAACTCTGAAAAAATGTGGGAAGAAACACATGCCACAGCAGCTACACAGGCATTGTTTCCCCATGATGCTCGATCACAACACCAAATATCCTTCAAATTGGAGTAGCAATGGTTGAGATACAAGGGAGAATGTTGGTACATGTAATGATGAATGGGTAAGACTAAGATTAAGAGGACAGGGTCACCACTGCACGGCCCTAGATGCACCTTTGATTTTCCAACTTCCAGGTCTGGGGCATAATAATCGCAACACACCCACCTTATCAGTTCATAATTTCAGTAAAATAAAAGAGATTATCAATTTGAATTAATTAATAGATGATGGAAAATATTTGGCTTCCTTCGCCTTCTCGTACTATTTAATTAACACAGACAATATCAGTTTGATGCCGACAAACGAAACTGAACGCATGTGGTCTGGTTAAAAAGTAACTCGGCATGAATAATGAAATTTCGAATATTTCGTGCATTTCATTTGTTTAAAAGCCAATTGCAGCTAATATTGACCGTGCATTCGATAATTCGTTTCGGTTTTGACCACACGGTCACGCTGACACTCAGTGACAGCGGTTATGTTTATTGTGATGTGCAAATGGAGGGATGGTTTCCGGTGAAGGAGATTTGTCACATTTGTCAGTGTAAAACGATCATAAAAGACACTGATCGACGCTTGTATTACTATGGTTGGTTGCAAGAAAAAACTAAATTCTCAGCATCGTCCAAGCGTACCTTATTTAAAAGCACGAATGCATCATTTTCAACCCATCTTCAATCGGTCCTTTGCAGACATCAACACAGTCCGTGGTAACTGACAACATCACAACATCGGGGGAAATCAACACGCTCAATATAGTTCCAGGTCACTTGGAATATACTTCGTGAAAAAGTGATTTCTGAAGCATTCTGTTCACTTTGTTATGAATATTGCTTTATTTTATGTGTATCGTCCCGATTTTATACACTCGGTTATTTTTTTACAAGTGGTTCATGTTGTCTTTCTAGTGCGCAATAATTCAGATTTTTCGTCAACAAAAAAGTTCAGACGGCCTGTAAACTCGAGAGGGAATTTCGAACCATATTTTGCAGTTATGACATTAACAACTCAAGTATTTGCTGTCACCTGTTTGCAAATCCGTTCATACATTGTCTCAAACAAATAAAGGGCGTGATCACGTCCTTGCATTCTTACGATTGCCCAAATTGAGTATTTCTGCAAGAACCACATCGTAATCACATGACCGGAAAAACATCATTGAAACATGGCCACATCCGGAACATCCAAAATTTGTGTTTGTGTTATTACATTCAAACGTCAAAACCCACCAGAGTGTGTGTCAAAAAAATGCTTTATCCGAGTCTGTAGTAAGTTATCATTATATTGACGACAAGGCTTTAGAATTACCGATTATTTTGTGGTTTTACCGGTTCGTTACTTACGCCATTTGCAAATTAATCTTCTTGAAAGTCCTAAAATTCACTTTTTTTTCTGAAAAAAATTATATGTACCTTTTCTATGCACTTTACTCATTATTTTGATATATAATTTGCCTTTCCTTACTTCTCTTATCTGTTTCTGAGGCATTGGCAAAAATGTCAAAAAATTGACCAAAGTTAGGTTGGACGACCCCTTAAGCTTCTTTGTCGATGGGCGTTTTCAGCTAGGCGTATCTTGAACATTTTGTGGGGTAGGGGTGCTGGAGTACTGCGTCAATCTTTGTCTTGCCATGAGGTTTTTTTTATTAAATCGAATACCCTTACTTACTAGGATTTACACTAATGATCCCTGAAACTACTGTGCTGGTGAGGGACCAGGCCCAGTAAACTGTAAAAAGTCGATATATCGTTTATCAACTTAAGATTTGACCCGAAAGCACCATTTCCTCTCCGAAAACAGCTGATTTACCTGGTAAAGGGGGAGGCTACATTCGCCGCTCCAGTCTCCTACGCCTGCGGCTCTCAGAAAAAGATCAAATGCCCCTGCAACCCGCCAACTAGCTATATGTAGGCCTATTAGTTGCGGGGGATCAATTTATCTTTCTCCTTTCATATCCGCCTTACATGTCCCCCGTCCCTAATAATAGAGAATCGTTCTCTAAAAATCCCTCTCTTTCTGCCCGGCGGGTCACAGACAAGGTGGAAGAGATAATACGCAGGCCATGAAATCTATCGCGCCTTGAGAAAAGCTCGGAAAACTCAGTAAGGAATATATAATGTGAAGAATCTATTAGCCTATCATCAAAACAAAAACTGACGACTAGAATTTCTGTATCAGATGAATTATCACACTGTAAGAAAAAAAACTAAACTGCACAGAAATTTATTTTCTTCCACGGAAAGCGCCAAGGTAGCTAGATAATAAAGGTAAAGTTCTTCACTAACCAACTACTAATAGGATTGGGAATTGTATTGTAGAAAAGAATCTAAAACTTGAAAAAAAAAACAGATTGAGAGGTGGATTAAGCAGGGCGGCAGAGAAACTAGTTTTCCAATTACAAGGGAGCGGATACGGAGAGGGGGCACCAGAGAGTGCTTAAGATAAAGACGGATATCGACCCCAAATGCGTTCACTTTCTCGGGAAGTAGTCTTGTAAAGGTTTTCTTTGCAGTATTCCGAGAACAAGAGAGGATTGCACATAAAAGGAAAGCTTATCCAAATTGGATAGTTCAAACAACGTTTCACTCTCTCGGGGTTTTCCAGAAAAAAATTGGATTCTTGACAGATTGTTTTTTTGCAATTTTAGTTTGCTGAAGAATGTCCAGCTGTGTGCTCTGAATTCAGCATGGACATTCCACTCATAGATATACACACAGTAAACCCTATGAACACATGGACTTAGAGACGTAGACACGGGCGGGAGCGAGTAATAAAATAAAATAAACGAAACGAATCAAGTAACCTGGGGCCAGTACTATAACATTTTTACAAAAAAATACAATTGTAATTTCTATCAATTAATACAACTAACTAAAATGAATCATGAGCATTTTAAAAGATATGGCAATCTATTGCCACGTCTTTGAAAATGCAAATGGTTCATTTCAACCTATATCAAGTCATAACTAACTTTGCTTTTGTTTTCATTCAGTTCGAGTATATATTTGTCCCCATATCTCCTCGAAATTACCAACGTTTACTCTAACCCTTCTTAACAGCAGGACATGATACTATACCATCTGCGAAAAATAGCCCTGGGATCTTCAGGTCCCCAACTGCCCTCCCCCCCCCCCCCCCCATCGTCGCAATACAGGCTTTCATCCCCCAAATATTTGATGGATAATGCAAAAAGAATTTTCAAAAAGATACACCCCTGCTTTAGTCCTATATTCATAGGCACCGGTGTTGTTATGTTACCCAGAGTAAGTTAACTTTGTCCATATTTTTATGCTTTCTGAATTCCAACAAACTTATCTCCCATTCCATGGCTTCAAGCTTTCGCCACATACCCTCCCTGTACTCTACCATATGCCTTTGTAACGTTCAGAACCCACCTAAAGTATTTTTCGTTTTGGCTTTCGAAAATTACTCAATTTATAAGACGGTGTGAAAAGATGGCCAGTGACTCTCCTTCCCGCCCCGGAACGATTCTGGATCTCCCAAAACCCTTTCTCTCTGGTGACATCCTCTAGTCAGCCATAAAGACATTCACAAAAGTTTTTCAGTGTTGCTACTAACAGATATCTTTCGATAATTATCGAATACTTCCTTATTCCTCTTTTTGTATATAAAATAAACTTTACTTTTTCTCCACCCTTTTGGAACCTCTTGTTTTTTCTATTGCTGAATTGAATAGGGCGGTGGGTTTTACAGAGTTCCGCTCCCCAATTCTTTAGGAACTCGTTTGGAATTTCATCCGACTATCCAGCTTGTCCCTTCCTTAATTTTGAAACCACTTCTCAACATCATCTTTTATTTTGCTGCAAACGAAGCTGGATAAATGTTCCTCGACCTCACCTTGGCACTCCGAAGGGTTCCCCCCAAACCCCATCGTTTGTCTTTTCTCTTTTCCCAGTGCTTGACTAGTTCTGATGCGATTTTCTCTTGGTCGTCTCTCCACTTTAATGCATTATGAATTGCGTGGTTTGTTTCTTTTATTCACTCATTTCCAAAATACTTTCGAACTCGACCCCCCCCCCCCCCCCCCCCCCGATGAGAGGGATAGTTACTTATGCGGCATACACTGAATAAAGTTATTAATTGCCTTAGTTTTAATACCGCACCCTACCATGAACCTACCATGCATTTATTATTCATTTTCAGAATGCTTCATTTTATATGGGTTTTACTGACTTGAGATCGGCGAAAAGTGTATATGTAGAAAGCCGGGTTGCCAGAGAGAATCAGATGGTAGCGATTTTTGTTTGTTTATTTTGGTTTAAAAGGTGTAGCGACACATTCAATAGCAAGTGTTTTATTTGTCGGACTGTTTTACGAGTGGAAGAAATCTGAGTACCCGGAGAGAACCACCGAGTGGCAGCAAGCAAATGTCAGACTCTCTTACTGAATAAGCCTGCACAAGCAGAATTAGAAGTGGTTGATGGCAAGTGGACCATCGACTCAATTAATTCTCAAACTGAACAGGTTGAACAGCGTTCTAAAATATTGAAGATATGTTGCTGTACTCTGATAATAATATTTATTTATGTATTGGAACTAAGAGCCACATCAGCAACCAAGGCTATATCGTGGCGATAAAAAAAGTGATGTGGTATAAAACGATTCCTTCATAACGTAAAATAGATGAGAAACATGTACATAATCGTGACAGTGAAATACATAGCGAGGTCAGTAGTGAATAATGATACCAAAGCTGAATGAATACCGTGTAAATCAACGCGATGACAGGAAAACGTTTCGAAAAATAAGATGGAGTGAAAAGATTAAAAACAACTAAAACTTATCAAAAAGGTTGATTTCTTTGAAAAACGAGAGAATTTGGTGAGAAGTGATTGAGTACAAAAGTTTTCTCAGAGACAATATATTATAAAATCGCCTTCTGATGTCATTAAAGTCAGCACAATCTAATAGAATGAGTTCGATTGTCAACGGAAATTGACAGGGAGCACATACTGGTCGCATATTACTCTCTAACAAAAAGGAATGTGTATGACCAATACGACATCGTGTCAGAATGACGTTATCTTTTCTATAAAGGTTACTAGACAGAAATCCATCAGTAATAGTAGTTCGATTTTTTAGTAGTCTTTATTTATTGGTGTTTAAGGTCATATACTTATGCACAATGCCTAATCATGACCGTGGCAGTTTTACAGGTGGAGGAAGCCGGAGTACCCAGAGAGAACCACCGAGCAACGACGAGCAGCTGCCAGCTCCCCAACATCGTAACTCTGCACTGCAGCAAAGGCAGGGTTAGATTGATTGAAGACATGCGTACCGTCGACGTGTAATACGCCTTAGTACACGGCGTCATCGTGCCCCCATGTGGACAAGCGGGGTTAATTGCCTTGCCCAAGGACACAGCGCGGGAGTCCGAATGATTGATCGGGCTCGACGTTGCTTAACTTCGGTGATCTGACGAGAACCGGTCCGCAAGGCCACCGCGCTCCCGATTTTTTAGTACTGGTTTGTCTTTTTCTTCAGTTTTCTGTACTGGTTTAGGTTTCGTTTTTCTCTTTTTCCTTTCAATGAACGTTTTTAGGATTTTCATGTGTTGTGATTTGGATATCTGCCTGGGTTTGTATTGATTGTGATTTAATGTCATTGATGGTTCGGTCTATTTTAAGGGGTTTTGCTAAAGTAGGCAGAGAGACTGTAACCCATGTTAATGTTGTCTGGCACGCAATAGATGTTGATTGTATATTTTTGCTTTAATGTCGCTGCATAAGAAGGCGATGAGGTATTCATTCCAGATAGTAAAGTTGTTGCTATTTATCTGACCTTTTGAAACTAATTCGCTTCTCGCACTTGAGTGTTTGAATAGTATTTTCTTATTTCCAAATAGGGCAATCTTTAGATGATGAATAATTGCCCTTACAGTTAGTGCATTTACTTGGTTGAAATGTGCATTACTGATCATGTGTTTCGGCGCCCTTGTAACATACACTTTGATCTTTACAGGCATTCTGGCTGTGTCCAAACTTTTGACACTTGAATCATCGCAGTGGATTTGGGATATATAAATCCACTTTGGCGTTCAAGTAACCAATTTTGATTGATTTGGGGCGATGTGGTGAAGCAAATGTAATGATGTATGTATTCGTTTTAATAGTATTGCCATTCTTCTTAATTTCTATCCTTTTTACCCCAGTTACTCCTTGATTATTAAGTTCGCAAGCAATCACTGTTTCTGAAATATCTGCTAGCTCACGCGTCCGTATAATACCTCGGCTATAGTTAAGGGTTTTGTGTGTGACGACTACCACCTCAATATCAGCAATCGCCTACATTTTAAATTGTTAACTTGTTGTTCTTTTGCAAAAGGGTTTATTTTGTGAATATTTGTGTTTTTCTTGACACAGTTTACTAAAAGAAATCTTGACAAGTCTACTTTATCTATGTTATAAGAAGTGTTGTCTATATCTGAGTCAAAGTCATTATTAAAACCAATATCTAACCGTCATTTTAATTTAGTGTTTTGCGCCATATTTGGAATTTGAAAGTAGTTCATTGCCCCGGCTCCCACCCACTGCGGAGTCCTACAAGGGGTAGGGTTACTGCTAAGCAGGGAACCCGCCGAGCTACCAGTATCCCCTCATACTAACACAAGGGCAGGATACGCAGCTAGTGTTGATGTCAAAGCAAACCACTGACTGATTGGACCAGTGTGTGGGAATGCCATGTCTTCAGATGTCGGTCATTCAACCAATCATTTTACAATACAACTGAATTTGTCACCCGTAACTAACTCAAACATTTTAATAAAACCGAGCATGTTGTTAAAATGTAATAATTTATTTAAAAATCAATACGCAATGACAATGATCGGATTCTAGTAAAATAAATTAATGATGTACCGACCTCCACCCCCACCCACCCCCGACGGGACACCCTTTTTGCTTCCAATTGACCAGAATGGGTCTGTCCGACCATCCGTCTGCTCCTAAAATTAGGAAGTTAGGGCCAAAGGAGTGTATTGCACAGGTATCTCCAAAAGTAGTGATTACACTAACCGGGACACTGTTTGTCCTCAACTGCCAGGATCCCTCTTCCGAGGCCTTCGGAACGCACCTCATGGGAGAACAAGTTGCCTGTAGAATATGATTGTAACATTCTGTTCAGGGGTGCGTATTCGAATATTCCGCAGCAGACCTGCTCAATTTTGCAGGTCTTCCTCTATACGCCACCAGACCACCCGGCTATTAGGGGATGGCCAAACCACCCTAGGCGGATAATAATAGATTAATTACTTAATTATTGTTGACATACTGGACTAAACGGACCGAAGGTGTGAAGTATTTAATTTAATGATGGCTTTTCTAAAGCAGGAGGTTTACATATCATGTTCCATAAAAGAAGCTTGATTATCAATCAACGGCAATAACGTCACTTAAAAATAACCATGCAAGGTGCATGTCAAAATACTGGTCTGTCACCTTAGCCTCTATCTGCCAAGCATAGTGCATTGTGAAAACCTATGGTTGTCTCTACCAAATAAGGTGCCAGGATTCCTGATTTTAGCTAATGATTTCATTTTGGGGCAAGCAATAAAATGACGCCTTGGTTTGTTTTTATCACCAGCAGCTCTCTTTACTGCAGGGGTTACATTTCCGAATTACAAGAGCAAAGATTTTGGGGTGCACAGTTTTAGCTAAATGGAGATGTTTTAGGGCCAAAATAATTTTTTTAGTACAAGTGGTTAAATTGTGACTCGACATCTTGAACACTGATTCACAGACATGACGTGTTTTCTGGAGTTGGTAGAAAGCTCAGCTCGTGCGTGATGTTAACCCTTTGGACTCAGGTGGTGTCTTCCATGTAAGTTAGATGACAGCAACTGGAATAGTCCACATTTATTATTTGGGTGTAGACCAATTAATATTTTCAACGTGCAGCCATGGGGCTGCACGTTGAAAATATTAATTGGTGTACCCACACATTCACTCAGCAGCCACCCCACTTAAAGAAATTATCAAGGATCATGTTCCAGGTTCCGGAAAAACGGCCCCCTGGGTTCAAAGGGTTAAGATGTGAAAACTACCCGTTTATTTTCCCCACAAACAGGGGTTCAACTAATACAACTAAAGCGTTGTACAACTGAAGCGTTATATATTGTCGCCTATGTACCCTTGGCACCATTGGCCACTTTCGGATGTTTAGCCACTTTCGGATGTTTCGCCCTTGCGTTGTGTTCAGATGGTGTGAGGTGTGTGACTTTCTGGTACGGTGTGGTGAGAGAGGGGCATTGACTGGAGCTGGACCTTATTCTAATATTTTAGGTTGACCGTTGTGGCCTTGGTTCGTAGGTAGGTTATATGAGTTCAGCTACTGTCACAAATTTATTTCGAGCAAGGGAGACGACTTATTTTAGCTCAAAGCATTCCGCCAAATTCCTCATCTACTATTTTTCTTGTCTACCTTTATGTTGTGTGCTGTGTATCTTGTATCAGCGTGTTCGTTTTTTTTTCTTCTTTTTCTATATTGTGCTTGTATGTAATATGATATATTCATATATATATATATATATTTGGTTTTCAATAAATACTGTTTAAAACAATAATTATCTTGCGAAAAATTATTGTGCAAAAAATGTCGTTCACGACACTAGTAATAGGATGACGTTTACACCGTTGCAATATCCGGGTTACTATTGTTCTATGACAATGCATATTATTCCATGACAATACCTAATGTTCTACGACAGTGCCTATTGTTATCCCTGTGTTCTATTGTTGTCCTATTGTTTGCATATTACTTGGGATTTTTAAAAGGTGTTGTCACCCTTGTTTAGAGCAATGACGCGTTGTGCCTCCTCGCATTTTATGTCACGTCATACTATGTATCGGCCTATTGTCTGGCAGGCATTGCGTCCCCAATTACCTCGCTTTTTGTTTAAGGCACATAGCCTGTTGTTAATCTATTGTTATGGCACTCACGCATCGGAATTTTTCATATCATCGAACGACCTTCAGCATGTTTGTGTGTGAGGGGTCGTTGAATCAGCAGTAAATTTCACACGGTTTGTCAGTCATATAGGTCACACATTATGGGGAACGGTTGTGAACGGCTCGCGGAATCTGTGGGGCGTTTTATTGTAACACACCGGAAATTTTCTACTACGCACCTAAAACCAAAAAGGCTAGTATCCTACTGTCAGTGTGTATTCCACGTATTGTCCGCAACGAAAAATCAAAAATCGATTTCTAACCGGGAACTAATATACCTACTGACTTCTATTCAGCCAATGAGAAGTTCTCCGATAAAGGTAAATAAGTGTTTTCATTCGGAAATGCAACTATACTTACTAACACCAAGACGACAGCTTGCGTACCATTACAATTACCCCAATTCAAGTGTACTTAAAAAGGAATGGTGTTCGTATGAAACGCAACACTGTCAAATCATTTCTTCAATAAATACAGCGCGAGTCATTATCTGTTCTCCAAGACTTGAATGCATAGACGTCTGGACAATAGCAACATCTGTCACCTGAGTAAATTTAAAATATAAAGGATTGTTGTCGATTTTAAAACTAATCCCATGAGATATGAAAAGCGATTCTTTCTGGAATTTTTCTTAACTCTGTTTTTTTTAATTATTTAGTTAATTAATTATTTATTGATGTTTAAGGTCACTTTTAGCATCTTTGGCTATATCATGACCACAACACTGATATTAAGTCAAGCTTAGTCAATCTCTTATACCTATGCCACCCACTGTAAACGAATTCTACCTTTTGATTCCAGGTCCTATTTTACCGCTGGACAAGAACGTGTTGATGAGCGTCACAAGGCCCTAGTCTTAACTGGTAACAACTGTGCCGGGTGACTAATGAGTTCTTATGTTTAGGAGGAGGTTATTGTTATCTCCCAGTGTTTCTATTTGAAAAGAAGAACAGTTTAGAAAATAGGAAAACATGCTCAGCCCAAAGTGAGGTTAGGTTATCAGGAAATCTACATTCAGCTCCAGGGTATTTCAAATGAAATCCACATTACAATATCCTGTGTGGAACTATTATATTGTTAAAATGGGGTTAAAATGAGAAAAAAATTGAAAACACAAGGAACATGCACTTTGTAAATTTAAACCTTTTTAATAACAAATTTGAACATGGTGTGGCAATCTCATTCACGAACTCAGCATTGAAAGGCTTAAACAATATTGTTACTTACTTACATAACTATCCCCATCACACACCTCAAATACTTCATTATAAAAGATGTTTGTCTCAAATGTCTTACCACTTGAATTTATTTCATATTCAACGGACTTTTTCGAGTCATACAAACGTTTGAAGAACATCACGAAAGGTAACTCTAACTTTTTTCAAGTCACATTTGCGTTTCCGGAACATCAGCTGTGGTTGCAGCTGACCACGTGGTCCAAACTTGGCTGGTCCCACACGTCGTTATATAATTTTTTTTGTTTTATCCCGTGGCGCGGGACGACAAGGCTGAACTGTAATATAACATCATATGGGGGCCAAGTTTGGACTCCTAAACACGTTGTTGCCTCGGGCATCTGTGTATTTCCGTAAAAAGCGAAAAATATGGGAAATGGATAAGGTCATATCGTGTGTTACTTATATATATTGCAACATGTGCGTTATATCGATATCCATTCTCTGCATGTGGTATGTCCGTACTCACGTGTGCGTTACATCGAGAAATCAACGTGCCATAGTATCCATTTCCTGCTTATGGTATCTCCGTACTCACGTGTATTTTATATCGAGACAAAACAGTGGTATAGCCTCCCATCACTGCATGTGACATCTCCGTACTCGCGTGTATGTTATATTGAGAAAATGTTGTGCTAAAGTATCCATTCCCTGCATGTGGTATCTCCATACTCACGTTTATGTTATATCGAGGAAACAATGCGCCTTTGTATCCATTCCCTGTGTGCGGTATCTTCGTACTTCAATTTTACCGGTGCACCGCAAGCAGAACGTGTTCTCTAACAGTCAAATTATTGAGCGAACTGTTGTCGGGTAACCCTTTTTCTAAAGTAGGAATACCTCAAAGGCGTCAACAATGGGGAAAAAAAGGGTAGAGGCGAACAGTGGTTGTAGCACACAAAACACAAGAGCAGGAAGATGCAAAACAGGATGTTTTCGAAATAGAAATATCAATGAGATTCACTGACAAATTGAAGGGTGCCCATTTACCATCAAACGCCGTGGCTTGATAATGAATACCCTCTGGATACCTATGACGAACGAATGGGTAGACAGCTGGAAAACTGAAAGATCAATGGAATATATAGAGGATATGGAATGAGTGTTTTTCTCATATAATATTTATGAAACGAGTCTAAGAATTTTCCGTTTTGGCGAGCCTCTCGGATTTCCATAGTCCGTTCTTTAGCATGTCAATCGGTTTTAAATGCCGTCTATGCTTGCTCGTGTCTATATCCGTTGCATCTCGACCACAAAGAACATTGAAGGAAAGATAAGAACCATTTCATAGTTTCATAGATAATCGGTGCCGATTGTTGAACCAAATTCGAGTCATATACTGTGATTGAATCGCATATCTTATCGAAAGCCGGGTGTCCGCAGGGGTAACAAACACCACAAACTGGTGTTTCACTCTTGGTCAAGGAGCAATCATCGCTCTAGGCAAAAAGTCTTGGTACAAAGTTCCACGAATTATAGATACGAATGATCGATCGCTCCTGGTCGACCTGAGGTCCATGTTAAATCACAGACTACATATGTTTGGTGGATACTTTACACATGTAAGACTTGCTAATTCTTGTATCACTTTAGAATCTTTCCATTGCTACTAAATTACCAATTGCCAAAGAAAAAAGAAAAAAAAATAGGCATACAAAATGCACTTACCTATGGCCAAAACGCAGTGTAAGTGTTAACAATTAAGATGTTGTTTCTGTTCCTTTTCACTCTTGTATATGTATATAGAATAAACGTATAGTGTTTTCAAGTAAAACAAACTATTCTACGATTAGGATTAAGAATGAAACCGACTAGCCTCTGGCGAGTCAGATTCATTCTTAATTCTACGAGTAGAATAAATGTTTTACTTGAAAACTCTATACATTTCTGTCTAAAAATAATTCCCCTACAAACGTGAGCTAAACTTGCAAAAATACTTTATTGTATGAGCAGGGTGTGGTGTTTTCTACTGGCATTGTGTAATACTTTCAAAAAGGTTTAAAGAAATCAACAATCTGACTATCAATTATGCTAGACAAATGTGGTAGAGGCCAGAGGTCAACAAGTCCGTCGCTACTAGGGGAATAAATTATTTCAGTGTTAAATCTACGGGAAAAATTTATCACCCTACTAGATGTATAAAGCAAAAATTTATCCAAGGCCTTTATTGTTCAAACAAACGGCCATTTATAGGATAACGTTTCTTTTGTCTTTACTCAAACACATTCATGCTTTAAACAGTTTTACCTCAACAGTTTTCCACTCACCTTGTCAGTTTCCACACTTGTATATCAACCGTATATCACCTCCACGACATGCCCAGGTGGACTTGAAATGTAACTACTCACATGTATCTGTCTGTTACAAACACACTTTAGATGTTCCATGGTCTACATCTTTTTCGTAAAGAAAACATTTGATCGACATAATTAGATATAAAGTCCGAGTGGGTCTCTTCTTGCCAATAGCTTACCGTGGTATTTGCCATAAAAGCCTACCTAAGGCACATGATACTTTTCTTTTCATCATTAGCTTTGGACTGAAAGGTTTATCTCACGCAGTTCTTTCAATCTGCATCTGTAGATTAGAAATACTATCGCTTTTCAGTCAACGACTCGAATTTGCCCACCTGAGGACTGATTGACCTCTGCGTACGTCCAGCCAAGAGTTAAAAATTGTTAGCTCGACGCCAGTATTTGACTCACGAACTGATTTTGGTTTACGTTTGAAGTTTCCATATGTCATTACAATTTGATCTATCTCAATGGAGACATTGAGGTCAACCTCAGGTCCATTGGTTCGCCTTCCCCCGTTACTCCGGACTTGATCAATGGAGCAAATAGTGGAAGCCAAATAGGGATACGCATACTACATCTCAACGTTCAAAGTCTAAAACCTAAAATAGATTTATTTTCCTACGAAGGCCAAGCTTTGATATATTTGTTTGAAACATGGCTAAACGAAAGTGACAGTAATGCTGATATTACCATCCCAGGTTCCAGTTGTCTATTAGGAAGGATCGAGGAATTAGGGGAGGGGGAATAGCTATATTCTTGAAAAATTCAATTTTTACCTCTGGTGGAAAACTTTCAATACGCTTCTCTGTAAGAGGAAGTCTAATATTCCTGCTTAACATTATAATAATTCCATTCTATCATCCAGCGCCGATAAATTTGAAGCCGTCAACGAGTGTGTTTGCGTCATATCGTCTGTGGATGACATTACAGCCTCAATACTACTTCTGAATAATTCTTGTCATCACCCAACATTAGAAAACGTAAGCATAGATAGGAACCATGTGGCGGAAGATTTGCACTCACTTGAAGTTTCAAAAGCAAGTGGTCCCGACACTATTAGTCCAACAGTTTTAAATGAATGCTTATGTATATAAATATTACATACCTTTATGCGGGAATAAATGGTAAGTGGTAAAGTCCATCTACAATAGCTGTAACTGGAATTAGTATACAGAAGTTATAAAATTATCGGTTAATTTGTTGTAATATAACGGATTGAAAAAAGTTATAACATTATGCGTCGATTTTTGTAACATAACGGGTTGAAAAAAGTTATAACATTATGAGGAGTTTATAACATTATCGGTTGTTTACTACATTTTTTGTAACATTATGCGTTGGTGTAACATTATGCGGCGTTGTAACATTATCGGTTGTAACACGCCTCTACTCGGACTCCCTTCTGCCGTACTCAAACATACCAACGGTCATATTTACCCCGTACTACACAGTTATGGAATTCACTGCTAACAGAAATTCGTGAAAGCATCTCACTCCTACAGTTTACTAACTTTCTGAATCGCAATAAGCTCCTCGTACCAAGTTTTTTCTTCAATGACAAATCACGTAAAGCCCGAATATATCACTGCAGACTGCGCCTATCCTGTAGCAACTTCAATAACCACCTCTATAAAAGTCACCTCTCAGCTACAGCAGCTTGTAGATGTGGTGCGATCGAAACTACTGGCCATTACCTACCCCAGTCTCCGATCTATTCAGCATAAAGAAATGCCTCCATCAGACAATTACCTTATCTCGTTAACCCTTTGAGACTTTAATTATCCTGACGTTCAAACGTCACTAGGAATTCAATTTCTTCAACGTTTTTCAAAATACGACGTCAATAGTTGGAAAGGAAAAATAACAAGGTATTTTGCACATTAGTGATTATCTGGTTGAGGGCTAGATCCTTTTTGGTGGTCTGAATGTGTTATTCAAAACTTTGTTTTATTACAAATTATTGGAGAGTGCCCACCTGCACTCTCCAATAATTTGTAATAAAACAAATTTGTATAAGTAAAATATTTGTGTTTGGGTGAATATGAAATATAAGTATTTTTTTCTGGGAAGCGACCAAATATACCATGTCGCCTCCTGAAGATGCTAATAACTGTCTATATCCTATTGTATTCATTATGTTTGTTTATAACTGCATTCTTCGAATAAAATTCTGTTCTGTTCTGTTCTAAGCAAGGAAAGTGTTGGTTTTTGCTCTGGTATCCTCGTTTTTTTGAAAGCCGTGATAGTGGCTTCTAGCACACAACCACTTAAGAAGTCTTGACAGCAGGATTATATTAGTATTTTAGGCTGCGATAACATATGTCTCAAAGGTTGTCACTGAACACTATTCGGGAGAAAATAGGAAATGGTGTTAAAACTTTAAAAAATCGAAAAATAATAACAAAACAAATGACCGCAAGGTATCAAGGCGCTGTTTGACTTCGTACGTCATAAGACATACAAATATATATGAACGCTCTGTTTGATTTCGTACCTCATAAGACGTACAAAAGTATCAAAGGGTTAACACTGATATTTTACTGAACGGAAGTGTTAACTATAGCAACGAAATTAATCGCCAAAATTCTCCATGAATACTTTCTAACTAGTAAACGTTTTTAAATCATCACTGTGATGTTAAGCCAGCGCTCAACATCACCCCGCGACTCCGCGTCCAACAGTCATTTTCGAAGGCGATGAATCCCCACCGTACTGACTTCTGGGGTCGAAGTCTCAGGATACTGTGTGAGTCTCAGGATAATGAGAACTTTATACTGGATCTAGCCGGATAAATCAGACCCACCTCGTGTACGCAGCCTGTCGGGTGGTTATCTACACTGATATACAAATGTGTAAACCTTTCTATGGGCTATACCTGCTCTCGGCGATAAAGTTACCCGTGATATTAAATTACGTAATTCAAAATACTATACTACTGCTATACCTCGCAGTTGCAATCGGCTCACGCAGTAAGCCCTGAGCTTGGTAGCTTGTTCCACATTTGTGTTCGATATGTGAGTCGTGTGTAACGATTTGGACTTTTCCTTTCACACAAGAAGCATGTGTCATCAACTCACCTCCTAAAAGAATGTGGTGCATACTGTTTTCTTACGTTCAAAATAATGATAGTATTTTATATTTTTGTCCATAACATACACATCTCCTTCTGATGAATATATGGTTTTAAAATGCCATAGCAGGGTTCACATCCCTTACATAATATGATATTAACAAGGTATAGTTTGTAAATGTCATAGTAGGGTTCGTAGCCTTTCCAAGATGTAATTGTAACAAGCTTTGGTTCTCAAATGTCCTGGCGGGAGTTCGGATCCCTTCCAAGATATAATTTTTACAAGCTGTGGTTCGCAAATGTCATAATAGGGTTCGCACTCCTTCCAAGATATAATATTGAAATAATAGCCGAACTGCACTAAACTAAGCACATTACGACCGGTAGAATCTATGGTTTAGTGTAGGTTTGCAAGGCGGCTGATGCTGTAAGAAACTCCCCGGGAAGGGATTATTCGAAATTTCCAGTAGCAAAGTAATTGGCGTCCTCTCTAGATACTTAAACACTCCCTTTATTTTTCATTTATATCCGCTGAAATGCGGCGTGAAGTTTCAAACGATGCACTTCACTGCAATTAAACGTTTTTGTCTCCAAAGTGGTTTTATAAATAAGTCAATATAAATCTGTTTGTACAAAATCTGCTTGGATGTTCTAAGACTAAATAACAATCATTCACATGTCATACAATATATCTGACTACACAATAAACAATATAATAACCCCCTGCACTTTGATGTCAAAACGGCAAATGTTTGAGCAGCAAATATTTCCCTTAATGTAGTTTGATATTTAATCAGATATACCTTGTTTCACAGAACTCACTGAGCTCTGTAAAACACGATACAGTTGGTTCAACTCATAGTCAAACAGGAGAAAAAGAGAGTGACTGAAGAAAATTTTGTTGCTGTACCAGAGTGCTATGAGGTAAAGTTGAAGCAGTTAATTGTTAGACATCACTATTAAACTTGAAATGGAATCTGCACGTCTCCATCTTTTCGTTGAACACTCGATCAAACTTTTCACTGAGAGCGACACTGAAATGATTCTTCCATCCTCCAACTCCACCTAAGAGAAAAATAATAGTTGTTTAATCAATCTATTTCAGGCCAAACATATTTGTCAACACAGAAGAGGGGTAAACCCCAAAATGTATAATTTTAACCCTTTACCTAACACTAAAGCCAGACGACACTTGTAAACAAAATTCTTCAATCTTTAATGCAAAAACTGAAACAATATTGAAAATTCAATGACAATTTAAGTGAAAAAGCGGTTTCCAATTTTGGCCTTTACATTGTATGAAGAGTTAAACATACAGAAAAGATTGTGTACTGCATGTGCGGAGATAGAAGGCTGGGGAATCTAACAGTTGTTGCTCACTGCTCGGTGGGGTGGCTCTTTCCGCCTTTGTTCACCTGTAAAACAACCCAACACGGGGGGATTCTGTCTTTAGAAAGTGTTGTTAATCCCTAATAAGAAAACTACAGGAACAAGGTTGGATTGCGAGTATTTAAATTCTGTCCGGGGAACATTTGTTGTCCAATCTTGAGTTATTCTCTAGTACTGTACAGGGCCTGTTCGATTGTACAATTGTTATGGCGTATACTTAAGTTGTGTTGAAAATGTTTGTTTTAATTTCGGACGAAATTAACCATTACCATTTGATTAAACATATTTTAGTTGCCAATATAGAAGACAAACTGTGAATGGAGAACAAGTGTTTTCCACTCATGAAACTCTCCTCTCCCAACAATATACAGATATAAATACAGAGAATTTGATTTGCAGCAAAATGTATAGATATGCACAAGTACTGAAATGCGAAAAAACAAAAAAAAAAAAAACAAAAAAAAAAAATAGAGAAGAATTGAAAAGAGAAGAAAAGAAAAGTTGGTAATGCCCCTTTCTAACTTTACGGTTGCACTATTGGCCATTTGACCAGGGATCTACAATACACGACGTTCTATAACTGTACATTCCACAACTCCACCTTATACCTTTTAATATAACTGACTAAAATGAATCGCCAGCACTCTAAAAGATATGACATTTGTCAACAGGCCAACTGCCAGGTCCCTAAAAGTGCCATTGGCCAACCTCTCTCTTTTAAAGTCAGAACCAGAAAATACTCTGGGTCACTGTAGTCGAAGAGAATCTATTTGCTTTCAAATAAATTTTTGAACAGCGCTAAAGATAATGATGTTGTCTCTTGTTTGGAGGTCAGGGTCTATCACCATTTTTGCTCTCTAGTCTGTTTTGTATGCTCCGGAATCTTATTATGGCTACTGTTGTTCTCGATCCGAAAACCCAGAACCATTTATCTTATGACTGATAGAACATGAAAAGAAACGTTCTAATTATTTTATTATGCCGAACAAAAAATAGTTTTCATTGTTAAGCGTTAACTGCAACATGCCAATCTTGTAACAATGTAGCCGAAGCCAGAAAGATGCTTTTAGTGACGTCATTTAGAACAAATGACTTCGCTTTAGGAGTCCCAGATCACCAAATTCGAAAATGACTTATTAAAAGTGCCTCGCCTCGAAAGAGTATATTCTATGCTATTCACAAAAAGTAGGGGATATTTGATAAAAGTGAGATATATGAAGAAATATACTGTGACATATGGTGAATGATTTCAGCGATAGTTTGGTGTCTGACAAGCACTCGTTCCACGCACGGAGCTGTAGAAGACATTGACGGTCAGTCAGAGAATTTACCACGTTCAGTCCAGTACCTCAATACCTTGCAAATCCTCCTCGGTTCGCGAGACAAGCGTGGGTCCGACGTGGAATACTCCTCACCAAACGTCCAATATCAGCTTGACTGATATTATTCCATTCTTCCAGCAGTGCAGCGGCGAATTTCTGGACATTGGTAGGGAGCTGTTGGCGTTGTCGTAGGTGCCTGCCAAGTATACACCAGACGTGATCAATTAGTGAAAGTTCGGGACTTAGTGCGGGCCAAGTAGTGATGTTTTGCTCCTGGGGGAACTCGGTAGCGACACGGGCCATGTGTACCCCCACAGACATTAATGCGGCGCTTGTGCGAAAAACCTGCTCGAAGGTTTCGTGGTCCGGTGACATTCGTGAACCTCACTAAAATTGGTAACATATTGATGTGTCCAATCACGCGTATCCAATACCATTTTCCGAAAATATCAATATCAGTTTGGATATCCTCTACTTTTTTAATAGTATATATCACCAAATGTCTGTTTACAACTGCATCATGCTGTTCATGTTATAATTTCATTATTAATCATGTTAATGCTTGTGCGATAAGTGGTATAATGGAATATAAATTCACGTTTCTTGGACGACGACAGTTTTTAGAATTAAGCGGGGTGAAACAAGTATTTTGAACTTGAGGTAGAGACTCACTGAGGTCGAGGAGTGGGAATACAATTGATTGAAGTCACATTCATGATTCACTAAAGCGGTGAACAACACGCGAGCTTTTAATATTTCTGATTCATTTGAATTCATTGTTTGCACTTAAAATTGAAAACACACCCACTGAAGATGACATATTTGTGGCCTCTAGGTAAATTTGAGTCTAACGGTGACGAAAAGAGTTAAACAGGCACGGCTACAGCGTTTGGTGTTGAGACATCCCAATCAGCGCGTGCGGCGTAATCGACTCAGATCAATCGAAGTGAAGCTTACATTGTCTTTGTTCACATGTCTCCAGGGAAGAACGTTCCGATAGTACCCGTGTTTTGTCCAAAAAACTCAGTGCTATGACTTTTAGAAGGTGTCAAATTAACCAATCACAGCTAATGTCACATACGTGAGGCATAATATTCTATATTAGAACTGGATAGACCAAGTTTTAGAAGATCCAATCGGATCACACCTTTTTCCTAAAGAGGCCTTTGCCCACATCGGCAGGAGTTCAGTATTGTCCTACAGACAGTTTATAGAGCATACACATACATCGGAAGCGGTAATATACTACTCAAAGTTTGCTAAAGCACCAACTATTTGACGCATCACTGCGAAATTTGCTTGAGAAATATTTGCGATATTTTTGGTGGATATCATTGAGGAATGTTTTGAGATGGTCCCCAGTGTTTTCATTAGCTCTCTTGACAGGCAGACTTATCATAACAGTCATGAAAAGAATGTATCCCTTGCTTTTCATGATGTTTTCGTGTAGTGTCTGCATGTACATGACATGCGTAGGGTATTCAATCTCCTTTTCAACACAAACCCTTGTGATTTAATGATTGAATATGGCAAATGCAAATGTAAGAAGACATTTGTCTGAAGCAAAAATGTGGCGGGCTGTAGGGATGGTGGAGCAAGCAGCTACCCATCGTCAGGTTGGTGAAGCCCTTAGTGTGCACCATACGGTGATCACCAGAGCATGGACAAGTTTTCAGCCGTATAGCACACCAGTAAGACGGAAGCGACCTTCAGAATGCATCCGGGGTAAATGTGTCGACGCAGACTCTCCGGGCAAGGTTGCACGAATGTGGTCTCCGATCGAGAAGACCATTTATTCGCATCCCGCTGCCCCAGAACCGCCGCCAGGCACGATATGAATGGGACATGGACCACGTCTGATGGACCAGAAAAGTTTGGCGATCTGTCCTTTTTACAGGTGAGTCAAGGTACTGCCCAGACCACACAGATAGGCGTTCTAGGGTATGGGGAAGACCAGGAGAGCGATTCCATGCAGCCAACATTGCTGAGTATGACCGCTATGGTGGAGGGTCAATCATGGTCTGGGGTGGCATCAGCAGGGATGGACGTACATAGTTCTGTGTCCTTGAACGTGGTACATTGACTGCACAAAGGTATATTGATGAGATCCTGAAAGTCCACATCAGATTGTATGCAGGTGCAGTGGGTGATAGATTCATTCTGATGGACGATAATACCCGTCCTCATGTCGCCCATGCTGTCGGGGGAGTACCGACGGGGGGGGGGGGGGGGGATTGAGCGTATGGACTGGTCAGCAAGATCCCCTAACCTCAATCCAATCGAAGATGTCTGGAATGAGTTACAGCTTGCAATTTCAGCCCGTCCAGTCCAGCCAGCAAGTGTCCAGGATATTGGTGCCATGTTGGTTCAAGAATGGAACAACATCCCACAAAGGACCACCAGGAACCTCATTGGGAGCATGAGAAAACGTTGTCAAGCTGTAATTAACAGTAATGGGTCTCAAACTCCCATACTCGATATTGACTCCATACCAGTTCGCTCCGTCAACTTTTTGGCAAATTGAAAAATTTCCTCTTTTATCAATAATATCCATTTTCCATGGTTATCGTATTCAAAAGCTAAAAATAATGTCAAACACAAATAAAATAAATCTTTATTTCTGTACTTAAATCATTAAAGATATAATTAAATAAAAAATATATACACTTTTCATTACAATATTTCAACTAAAACGTAAAACAGGAATTTGGATATACTTGGTGCTTAGCAAACTTTGAGTAGTATATGTACCTATGTGCCAGAATGCAATGTGTAACATGCAACTTCTGCACACATACAGGTATTTGTAGACTATTTAAAGCCAGTGTTTTGTGGATTATTGGGGAGTAGTTGAAACCAGTGGTATGCGAACTACTGAGTGAGAGACTCTGTTACTGCCTAGCGTCACTGTAAGCTACGACTTATGACTATACTTCTTTCCGACCATTACTATTAGCTCTACTATGCCGACGCGGTATCAGCGTCACAGCATAGTCAGCAGATTGTCTTAAGTAGACCATTTGGTCAAGCATCTATAGGCAGATGAGAACTACAGTGAACGGTGTGGGGTAACTGAACTTTTTGAAACTTTATCGATCCATTTTTTAGGTAGAAGATACATGGTTTTGCCTTTTTTCTGAACACTAGTGTAGCCGGAAAGATGTGCGTAAGAGACAAAACAGTTCACAATAAAGCTAAAGATAGTCATTAACCCTTTCACCACGATAGTCCGATTTACCGGCCCAGAGACATGGTACGTCATACTTTCATTAAGTGGGATGCCTGCTAACTGCTACGTTAGGGTGGGGTAGACCAATCAATATTTTCAACGTGCAGCCTTAAGGCTGCACATTGAAAATGTTGATTGGCATCACCCCAAATAATGATTATGGACTCTCCTAATTGCTCCATTTCAACTGATATGGAAGATACCACATCTGTTTAAAGGGTTAAAGTGCATTTTCTTTCTAGTTGAAGGTTCTCCTGTTCTACGGTAGTACCCCCTAAAAGAATCAGCACTCTACCAAATACCATACTACAGCATAACTCCCATATAGCTTTAGTTTGGTTTTCAGGCGTCTCCATCGCCTTTAAGGAATCAGAGTGGGCACAAATTGCCCATACTATACTAACACAGTGTTCACGTTCATTTGTATATAGGTTATGGTTATCAACCAATTAACAAACAGGGAAACATTATGTCACTTTGTGATGCAGAAAATATACATACTGAAGGCAAAAGATAAGGTTTGAAAATAAACCACACTCTTCCCTCATCAGCGTGAAATACACGCCATTTCGCTGTTCAGTTTAGTAAGATCTCTCAATTATTCGTTGCTTCGCAATTTGGTAAAACTTTCGGCCTGGGGGCGTCACATCTTGAAATAGTGTATTGTCGGAAGGATGAGTAGGTGTTGATATGATGTTACTGTTATTAAACATATTTTATTCTGACAGTTTTACGGATGGAGGAAGTCGGAGTACCCGGAGAGAACCACTAAGCAACGACGAACCACTGTCAGACTCCCCAACGTACTAACTCCACACAAACAGGGTTAGCATTGGTTGAAGACAAGTGCGCCATCGACGTGCAGTATGCCTCAGTACACGGCGCAACGGTGCCCCACGTGGGCATTCGGGATAACGTGCCTTGCCCAAGGACACAACGCTGTTCGGGGATCGAACCGTGCACCTTTAGGTTTGAAGTCCAATACCATAACCACTGAGCCACTGCGCACCCACTGACTCAATAATATTAGATTCCAAACACTAATTATAGGAATAATCATCAAAACTTTAATTTATGATGCACCGGGTATAACCCGGTGCTTCATTAATTAAAATTTTGATGATGATGATATTTATTATCTGGTAAACGCATTCGTTGACATCAATGCCCACGCGTGGATTACGACCAGTCCACGGCGACATAACTGTTAAATGTAATGACAGAGTATTTTTTGATAACTATTTTGCAATTCTTCAATTTTCATTTCTAGAAGCAAAACTGATGAAAACAGGACAGGGAATACAATTGTCAATTGGCAATGGGAGACTTCCCTATTCCACCTTAAAGAGATGCATGGGAAGAGCAGAATTAACCCTTTGATCTCTCGTGCTATTTTCCTTACCAGATCAATGGCAGCAATTAGAAGAGTCCATATTCATTATTTGGGGTAGACCAATCAATATTTTCAACGTGCATTCTCTGGGCTGCACGTTGAAAATATTGATTCGTGTACCCCACACATTTACTGAACAGCCATCCTATATAATGACGTTGTGGCGTATCATGTTCCTGGCCGTAAAAGCGGCCGCTCGGATTCAAAGGGTTAAACGCAAGTCTGATAGTTATCTTTTCAGACCGATACTGTACAGCCCTCGTGGAACGGTCAAAATCCGGGTAAACTGGAGTGGGGAATAGACGCGTGTTGGAGAACTCGAACCCTTTTATTATTTCACTGTAGGGCTACGCGTGTGACTCCTCGAACATAATGACCAGAATTATTTTCCGTGAGATCCACATGTTGGAGTGTAGGATTACAGTGAAATAATAAATTAAGTTCGGTTCCCCACCAAGCCGCCAGTCACTTGTAAACAGTTGTCATTTTCGACCGATTCCACCCGAAATTCAGTTCAAATTCGAATACCTTCCTTGATTCTATTTGAGATTCGATTTGACCTGGATTTTTTAATTAGCAGGGCCCTGGTCTATGTCTACCATAACTGGACGTTCATTGTCAGTTGTCGTTTACAAAAGGCATGTTCCCAACTTTGTGCATACACCATATATGACCTTGCCGTTCTAGTCCTCTACCAGACATGTTTAGATCGAAGATACAAAAATGGATATTTCCGTGTTAGCTTAAATATTAGCGACGATGTCATCTACCTTCTCTTGCGAGAAACGTGATGTTGGTTAAAGGCTTCAACTTTTACCGACACGAAATGATTACTGCACAAGATAAATAAGCTGTTCCTGTGATAAAAAAAAAGAATATTGAATGTAAACCTTTCATGAACCCACCTTTCCTTACAAAGCTTTTCATTTCTATTTCACCTAAGTGTCCTGCCTTATGTCTCATATTGTCTATATGGCAAGCCTTATGGACAGACGCCAGGAATTCTTCATCTGCACTTATATGCAGGTAATCTGCTACACGCCGCAATGAATGGATTGGTTTCTGAAAAAGGCATAAAATATTTAGCCCATCGATTAGCATTTATAAACTCGTGCATGAAATAAAATTTTGAAATCAATCAGCATACGGTATAATAAGAAGTGAGTAATAAATAGGGCCACTGGCGCTTCGGCCCCCATTGATCGGAATTGGTATTCACAAGCCTCAATGTTCATTGTTTGAGTTCACAAATTGGTATGCACATTTGCATATTTAAGTGGGTCTACCAGTGCATGCACCGGTGACACGATGCGACAAACGGTCCAAACCGTCAAGGGGATCAGCAAAATTCTCTTCAAACGATACAGACTTATCTCGGAAAAAATGATTATGTCAAAGAGAGTATCTGAGCTGAATTCACTGGATTCCAAGACAAAAATATTGCTACCGACTTGTCTGCGGCCATCGGTGTCTGTCATATGATCATCTTTCGCCGTCATCATTCAGTACTATAGATTTCCACAACCGCGACTGTTGGAACAGTCATTACCATGCCCAGGCCAAATCATTACTGCAAGTAATACTAACACAGACTTGTACCTGCGGGGTGTTCTCACTTTGCCAGCATGTATTGTTCTCATAAAAGGTGTTAATAACTCAGACAATAGAGATTTGAAGTCCAGTCTGTGCTACATTTCTAGGTACTTCGGTTGATTTGTTAAAAATGCATATTAACTAAGCCAGCTTTGAAAATATGTTTGACTGATTATTATTGTCTGCGACAATTTAGAGTTAAATAAAAAATAAATTAATATATATATATATATATATTAATTGATAAATATCGTCCTTTCACTGCAACAATGTGCTATCTGCAATACTTTAGCATTGCAGATAGCATCTTGTTGCACTGAAGGGGCGATATTATGTTATTAAGTTCCTTGGACTCAAGAGACGATATATTGTTGAATTAAAAGAAATTCAACTTTTTGTCATAATGCAGTTCTGAAGATAAGCAATGCATTCCATTTTTGACTGACGGAGCAAGATTTCATTGGTTATTTTTTTAGTATTACCCATTTTGCACTGCTGAATTTTAAATTCTGGCTATCATATAAACACATCTTGGTAACAACTGTTCTAATGTGTGCTTTGAAGTTGCTGATCATTAAAGAAGTTATGACATTTGTGACTGTCAGCTCATTACCAGTTATCGCCGATCCATAGTGAACACTTCTGACAAATGGAGGACCAACAACTATGAATATCTTTCACCGATACTAATATTTAATAATATAGCAGAGGTGTGAAAATTTCTTACTCCAGTCTGCTGGCAAAGTGAGAATATACCATACCTTCGCTAAATTTCTGTCTGGTCATTAACTTCGATGACTATTACAGCCTGTATGACTACCATTGTCTTCTGTTACAGTTGCAAGACCTGTGTTACGGTCGTCGTGAAAAGGTCAAAGTCCACGTACGGGCAATATTTCCACGCATGCGTTAACAGCGAATCTCCGACAAAATACAAAGGTATCGCTCTCAAATTTTCAATGAATGAAGCACCGGGTACGATGCGGTGCTTCTTTCATTGAATATTTGCTGAAAACTACTGATTATTGATTGAGAAAAGCGTCCGTGGGCAAGACTGCCTACGCGTGTTTTTTATGACCATTTCATGGCGGCTGTACTGTACGATAACAGTGCGAAATATCTTCTTTCACTACTGACGATGCCCCACCACTGCTAACCCACTACTTGGTAAGGTACTAAATATTATATTTAATTTCTACCCATTTCGCTCGTTCGCGGAGAAAAGTTTCACGAAAATTCAGCTTTCCCATCAATCTACTTATCAGATACCCATACAAAATACCCAACGCCATGTACAGACATACAGCTCTTCATACACCATAACATACTATAGTGCACAATATTAGTCATGCATATTATACCACTCGCAACATCCAGCAAGATGGAGTGAAAAACTTGTCGCCACCATTCACGGTAAGATCCTGCAGGAGATTCTGCTAACCGGTATAGATCTGTCACTTTCCTCGCATGTAAGTACTGGTTTTCGACGGACAGAGAATTTAACAACGGGTAATAGATATTTGAAAATCAACAAAAACAAAATACCGAAAAGAGATTTTGAAATAAGCGTCTGTACGAACACGCCCACCCGGCGTAATGTTAGCCGTACTATGACACATACCTCCCACATGTCTTCGTAAGAAACTGCACAAATGTCTTTTTCTTTAGCAAATTCTTCCCATTTCAATGTATGTTCGAACCATGATCCAAATGTTTCTGAAGAAAATGGATTACAATTGCATGAATTAACAATTATCGCATAATCACCATCAAATAACACATAACAGAAACATCGTTCACAGCACGTCTAATACGGAAATGACCTCAGATGTCAACGCTGACGTCGTATAGCGTTGTGAGTGAGATGGTTTCGCAAGCAGAAATGAGTTAATCTTCTCTCATTTTTTATTAAAACCCTTTACTCAACACAGAGAATATCAAAATTTATTATTTTAATTACTATTTTTTAAAATTAAAAAAAAAAATTCAAGAAAACCATATCACGTGAACCCCCATTGGAACGAGCTCATCGAGCTCGTTCCAATGGGGGTCACATGGTATAGTTTTCTTGAAATATTTTTAAAAAAATAATTTTTTTCAACTGCTCAGTTTACAAATTACGCGGGCGGATGAGGGCGATTCGTTAGATAAAGGGTTAATTTTCTACCTAGGTCTAATACTAATGGCAGACGCCATTTGCAGAAAGCATTTCCTGAATAACTAAATATTTTCATTTTTTTTTGTCTCGAAAACGAAGTTTATGGCCCACTCTTTAGAACGAGATCTTCGAGTCACAAGCTGCGTTTTTGAGGCAAGAATTGAAAAAGTAAAAATACAATTTGGCTGGCGATTTTTGTGAACAGCGCTAGCCAACTTTAACCCTTTGAACACTGGTAGTATCTTCCATATTAGTTCAATGGCGCCAATTGGAAGAGTCCATATTCAGTATTTGGGGGAAGACCAATTAATATTTTCAACTTGCCTGGAGACTGCACGTTGAAAATATTGATTGGTGTACCTCACACATTCACTTTGCACCCATCCTACTTAATGAAATTATGACGTACCGTGTTCCCGGACCGTGTTCAAAGGGTTAAGTGGTTACGTTAAGTAACATGTTAAATTACACTTTGTGTGACAAAGCACTTTCAAATTCGTTATGATTGGAGATGAAATTTCTGAACCTCGTCGACTGAAATCAACTACGGTTCAGAAATTCCATATGACATCACGACTCATCAGAGGTCAGTTGGCAACAACTAAAAGAGTCCATACTCATTATTTGGGGGAAGAGCAATTAATATTTTCAAGGTTGCTCATTGAAAATATTAATTAGCCTACCCCACAGGGGGGGGGTCTTCTAAAAAAATTCCGAACACAAGGCCGGGGTGGGTGGGTGGTCGGATGAGGGCCAAAACACCTTTTTTCCTGGAGTTGCAATTTTTTTCCAGGTGTTTTTTTTTCAAATTATTTTCACATAACAAGGCTATATTGTTGTTTAGTAGTCTAATAGGCACCTGTTTGTCAGGTAGGGTTAGGGAATAAGGCCCCACGAGGCTGATTAGGGGATTTGTTCTCTTTTTTGTAAATTAAATTAGATGCATTAAAGAATATTGTACTCCAGTTTGACTAAAAACAATCAGTGGAAATTTATGAATTTTAATTTGGGAATGATTAACATAATTTTCATAGCTGAATCATCACGGCACAATTTGGATTTTACAATGAGTAGCAATGTGTTTAGCAGAACATCTAAAATAATGTAAAAAATTTACGGAAAATAATCTAAATGCCCAGTTTCTCTGAGTAGAGGTCTTGTAACCTGAAACTAATGAAAATTCTCACTGTGCATCTTTGATATAAAACCCCACTTACTTAATTCAAGCTCATAGTGATAGTACCAGGGTTTTCACTGAGGGTTTGTCTGGCTATCTCGTGAAAACATGAAACAAAAGTTACAGTTAATATTTGAACTGAAAACTGAACCTGACTGAGCCAGAGTATATAGGTGAGTAGCTGAGCATAATACTATGCAGCAAAAGAAGATTATTTTAATCCTCTATTTGATGTTCACAAAAATAGTCTAATTCTTACATTATATGCTGTTATATGCAGAAATCAATGCTGACATTTTTTTCGGACTCGGACCAGGACGGACAGTGAGATTTACAATAGTGTTAGGTGACAGATTTTCAGCTTTCCTACGCTATCAACTATCTTTTGAGTAATGACAATTGGTTGAAACCTCAGGCCTAGACACTTAGCATGTAGTCAGGTCATTAAAATTAAAACTTCTTCACTAAATTTAAACTGTTTCTTCAGTCTCGGAACTTAACACATGAATGATAATTATTATGAGAGCATTGAGGCCAGAACTTTCAGTTCAGCATTTGTAATTCATGCACTTCAATAATATGCCAGTATACACTATGCCATCGTGTATATAGGCATATTATTGAAATGCATGAATTACAAATGCTCAACTGAAAGTTCTGTCATCAGGGATTAGAACCACCAGAACATAAAGATGTGAAAAAAAAACAGTTATCAGATTAGGATTCAAATTAAGGCAAGGATTGACAACTGGAAGCTCAGTGCAATAATTTTTCATTACCCACTGTGGTGATACACTGAAAAAATATAGGTGGTGGGGTGGGTGTCCAAGTGGTCAGAGGAAAAAAATATTTTTTTTGCACGTGGGTGGGTGGGTGGTGGTCAAAAGGTGGAAAAAATATTTTAGGCCTTGTATCCGGAATTTTTTGGAAGACCCCCCCTTGTACCCCACACATTAATTGTGTATCCATCCAACTTAATGAAACTTTGACGTATCATGTTCCTGGGCGGAAAAACGCCCCCCCCCCCCCTTTTTAAAGGGTTAACGAATCTAAGATGAATTGGAGGTAAAGTGTGAAAAAGATGATTAGGACATTCCAACAACGTGCGAGTCAAGCGTGTAAAAGTATTGTGCATGAATAGTTAATTACGAAACGATTCTGACACATGAAATCTGCGTTGAGCTCTTGGGCAAGGTTCTTCATCCCGATTGCCGACGTGGGAGGAAGGTAGCACCGTATACTACGTCGTATGATACGGCGATGACACACTTGTTTTCAACCGATGCTAACTCTGTTTTCGACGGCGTAGTATATTTGGGAGTACGACAGTTACTCAAAGTTTCTGTGTGATTTTCGCACGAGTACACCGACATCCTCCACTCGTAAAACTGCCCAACACAATATGACCCTGGCTGTTGAATGGGTCTTGAAATACAATTTTAAACTAATAGATAAACCAATTACAAACTAACATTGATGATAAAGTAAGGACAAAAGTCACGAGCTGTGGCATTTCTAGAAATGTGATAGTTAGACATGTACAGCATGGTACTATGATTACAAATGCGAAAAGAGATTTTCGTCCAGATCGAGTCTTAGTCTCGATCCGGGGTAAATTTACTATCCGCGTTCTTCTCCACCGTACTGTGGACTCTCAGTTGAAGAAAACAGAAATGCGAGTACATTGAATCTTCGATGCTTTCTCTGTTAGTTTTTTCCCCGATTCACTCTCGATTTCTCAACATACAGTACTGTTGCCGTGGACTGGTCGAAATCCACGCGTGGGCAGTGATGTCCACCCATGCGTTTAGCAGGAAACAAAACAATCATCATCATCAAAATTTTAATTAATAAAGCACCCGGTTATTCACGATGTTTCATTAATTGAATTTTTGATGATTAGTCCTATAGTTAGTCCTAATAATATTTATTATTTCACGTAACTAGTCCAGTCAAGCGATTAGTCTGTTTATTACTTTTCACGTTTAACGATAATTATGTTATTAAACCCTTAACCAAACGTAAAGGTCAGCGCTATTCTCAAAACTCGCCAATTAATTTTCATTATTTTTTTCTTTTTTTGTCTCTAAAACATAGGTTATGAACCCTCATTGGAACGAGCTCGTCGAGCTAGTTCCAATGAGGTGTCATAACCTATGTTTGTGAGACAAAGAATTAAATTAATAGCTATTCAAGAAGTTTTTTGCGAGTGTTGTCTGCTTTTCATATTAGGTAAAGGGTTAAAAACCAAAACAACAATGAAGTCCCCATTACACCGACGGCCAACCATCTTCGTTCGCGCGCACGGATACATGACACAATTGTTGATTGCATAATTCACTTGTGAAGTTATCGTTTATAATCAAACCCGGAAATCCCAGTAAATCATACTTTGGAAAGTAATAAAATATATATTATTGTGTCCATGGAAATATTGCCCACCAGTGGAAAGTAACCAGTCCACAACGGCCGCACTGTATACTCAACAAACAATTTGGGATCATATGTGCCAATAAGACTAAAATCTTCGATCTCTGATTGGACAAGAGCTCGCTTAGTTTTGTCTATGTTTGCGGCTCCAGTGGCATATGTTACTGTCTGATGTCTTCACGCGAAATATTTCAAAAGAGGATAGGAACGGAAGGAAACTCAAAGTGCATACGGCCCATATAATCGTATTTTTCGAGGCCGGTGATTATTATGAATATATACTCAAAGACCAGTTACAAATTCATGAATTGAACTGAGATGGAGTAACCTTGATCTTTAAGTTATTCATTTTTTTTTTGTCCAGCGACGTCGTGGGGCACACGAGAGGTTTAGTTGATAAATTTGTTATCATTAAAGCTGCCTTCTTCATTCAAGTTAGCTTGTTTATTTCAAGATGAGGGGTTTGGGCTATGGTAGGGTCTTATTGGAACATTTTCGTTATTGTGATGAATTGACGGTAACATGGTCTCCGGTTTGCGGCTCGGAACTTATGTTCAACCGAGACACAAACCTTAGACCCTGTAACTGTCAGTTCATCACATTAACTTATAATATAAGTCTAAATGGTGCGTAGCTGACTGATACATTTCCATACAAGGCGTTGAGAATTCATATCAGGTAAAGTCGAAAGTCCATGTAAATCAAGGGATTGATAAATTTTCACGAGAAACAAAGAACGACCGGACGTTTATTTTTAGAAGCGGCTATTGACAGCACCGTGCACAATCATCAACAGTAACTGGCACCTGTACGTATCCAAGGTCAAGTAAACAATCGTTGCTGTTCGAAGTGCGATATTTGTTTACAAAATAAAACGTATCGTTAAAGCATATCTGAACTACTCTTACATACATATAATGCCATTACGACCTGAATGGGTTACCAAAGCATTTAAATGTTCAATAAATCACCTTTAAACTGTTGAGTAAACTGTAAAGAAAATGTTCGCTTCAGAATAAAAAGTCGATAGAGGCGTAAAAAACAATAAAAAACTTTTGGGAATACTAATAATATTTTCTGTCCATGTTCTATTAATGTTTTAAATGAATAAATACGGTACATTGAAAATATATTTGGTTTTTAAATTCGCCTATTTTGTTTTAACTCAAATTTTAAAAATTCGAAGCGAGCGGAAATGTATCAAAATAGTAATGGCGGCTACTCACCCGATATCAAATAATATCAGGTGAATTACCTGATGCGACGGAACCCTTAGATGGTATTCCAGCGTTTTGATTGGACAAACTAATTTTGAGGCATAATAATACTTTGTGTGATGCAACATATTAACACCAAGATACAAGATTAACTTCTGTTTTACTTTATTATGATAAGTCAATCTGATTTTAATTTTAACCATAGAAATTGATAATGTTTCATTTCCAGTAGCAGAAAGGCCTTAGACACCATATACCTCCTATGTTCAAGTGAAAAGGCCCATGGCAATCATAATTCATCACAAATGAAAGTTATCAAGTATCCAATAAGTAAACTGCATCACCTCTTTTGGTCTGAATTGCAGCTAGACATAGTGTATTGAACCTTCAGATTAGTCTACGGTTGGTCATTGAAAACAAAAGCAAAGTTATATTCGTGGGTCCTAAAAGTGAACCTACTCGAAGATGGTGAGTGGGGGAGTTCTGTATTTCGGAAGGTAGCACCAAACTTCTTAGTGTGGAAGAGACATGTGACTACGAGTATTTAGGGGTAAATATAAACATTACGGGAAGAGGCTACTACTGAAACCAAACGAACAAACTAACTTTGAAGGGGAAGCTAATCCTTAATCAAATGAAACTTACAGGGAGAAACAACTTCAATAAGGTTTTCGTTAGGACAACAATTTGGGAAATGGTGTGTGTACCAAGTATAACAACGTCGCGCCCGGTTAGTCCTCGGATGGGTGACCGATCGATTCGGACTCCTGCGTTGTGTCCTTGGGCATGGCACTTGCCCCTGATTGTCCACATGGCGGCGTACTGCACGTCGATGGAGCGCATGTCTTCAACCAGTCTAACCCTGCCTGTCCTGCAGTGCGGAGTTACGATGTTGGGGAGCTGGCATCTGCTCGTAGTTGCTCGGTGGTTCTTTCCGAGTATCCCGGCTTCCTCCACCCGTAAAACTGTCGCGACACGATATGACCCTGGCTGTTAAAGTGTCGTTAAATCTACATAAATAAATAAATAAATAAATAAATAAATAAATAAATAAATAAATAAATAAATAACGCGGTTATTATGCGAATAATGCCGCAGCAGTAGAGGAGCTTGGGTGGATAAGGATTAAGGACAAAATAGACTTAATGAAACTTTGCTATCTCAACTTCTTGGTGAATCTTCCCGACAGCCGATGGTCTAAATTAATGATCCAGAATATTTGGAATTCAAACAAAAAGACAAGGTGATTAGACCAAGTGAGGGAGTTAATGGTAACTATTCAATGGAGATCTCAGACTTAGAAGTGGGCACAACCCAGGGGAAAGAAATCGTCAGAGAAAGAGACATGGCGGATTGCAACATGAATTGGCGATACGGGGTGAGTCAAAACAAGAGGTCTCTGGGTGGCCCGCGTCATAAAGGGAGACCAGGTTTTGAAGAATACTTTGATGGTACTGTTGTTCAAGATGAGGTCGCGGTCGCTGGAGCTAAGAGGAAAAACTGGGAAATACAATGAAAAGGGATGGCAAATATGTAATCTGGGCGCATCCGAGACCCCGGAACACTTTCTATTAGAATCTTCGAAATACCTGTCTAACAGAATAAGATTCACCGAGAGTATGATGGGGAAGTTGGGTGGGAGAATGAAGGACACGTAGTTGGTATGTTACACCAAGTAGAGGGTTAGTATGCTCGTCGGGGAGATTGGAAAGAATGGGGTACCGGATGTCATCAGGCAGGTCGTCTCAGAGTAGTCGGAGGAAAGGAGAGGCGTGGGGATAAAGAGGCATTTGGAATCACAGGGTTAACCAAGGCATTCTCACCTGAAAACTGCGACAAATCAGCGGCCGGCCAAAGTGTTATTATTATTATTATTAGTAAAGTTTGTATACGTTATAAACATGATCCCAAACTTTTTGTGCAGTATATTATTTTTGTATACAAAAGCTTGACCGAGTGTTGTAACTATTTCTCTACCGGATTGCGACGTGACCACAGTATTGTACAGACCTAACAGTGACTAGGTTCCCAGGTGCAAGGAATTGATGGAGAGGATAGTGTCTCCAGCAATATCGATTAGACACTGACTTACGGACTGGGGGTAACGATAGTGCAGTGATAGGCGAACAGGTCACAATGACTTTTCGACTTATTCAGAACATAAGGAGTGGATTCAAATGAAAACAGTTGACACAGAAAACGTTTCTCATTTTCTGTGATAACACGAAAATGGTTTAGTCAATTACACGAAAACTGGAGGCCTATTAACTGCCACGGCACCTGTGCTCTTGGTTATTCACAAAACTTGTGTTTTTTTACAGGTGGAAAATTTACACCGTGGCGTTTAGAATGATTTTCCTCTTATATCCAACCGCTCTCAGCGTACCATATATCCAAATACCATTGAAATATCAAGGCATTGCCACACATGTCTCGGACACACCAGCGTCACGTGTTAGTTGTGGCTTTCCAACCCCAAAACATTCGCATTATCGCAATGAATATAATGTTAATTCTCTTTGATTAAACTCATATGACTCTTTCCACAACTAATCAAGGTTTATCAATCTATCAGGTGCCAAGTGATTAATGTAATATCACAACCTTCTAAGGTGTTTAGTTTTCTCATACACTCTAAAATTAGTTGGATTAAAAAGCAACCAAAATCAACTGGGTTGAGTGAATATAAACCCAATTGGTTATTTTTTTATCACACGCCTGTTCTATGAATTCCCCATCTACAGAACACCAAGCCATGCGGAAAATGAAAATCCGTTCCGCACACATGTGCCGGACGCAAATCGTTGACGATTATTTTTAAATAGAAGCAGAATGTTCTACAAATCGCGTACCGTCATTATAATTTGAATCGCCAGCACTAGCTAACAATTATAACAGGATTCCCGTCGCAAATTTGGTTGGCGATAAAATGTGTTCTTTTTGTTGATAGTTCGTTCCCTGAGTTCCAAGGTGGTCTATGTGCCTACTGGCACATAGAACACATTGGAACTCAGGGGACGAGTTGTCAAATAAATTGCTGATTGACCGTCTAATAATTGCTTTTATAGCAGGGAAGGTGTGTAATTAATACAGAACGACACACGCGTGTGAATGGGTTAATCGATATGGCACTTGTGCCAACGCGGAAGGATAAACCTCGAGGCCTGCAGTCTCTCATTTTATCTATCTGCGCTAGCTCTCGTGCCATGCCGATTAACCCATTCCCACGCATGTGTCGTTCTGCGTATCACCCAATCGATTTTAAAGTGTCTTAGGGAAAGAAGCAGCTGCAATAATGTTCAAGTTCAAGTTGCTAGCTTGCAGCACAGAAGAACTCGACTGTCACAGCGTTTGCCACTTAATAATGAACCATTAGCAGAATGTGATGTCATCAGCTCACTGAAAACCAACTCTAAAAATCTTGAAAGTTAATGGAGTAGCCTCTTAAAATCAAGCCATTTTCACTATCCTCGGGGGCGAAGTGGCGTGCGGTAACCGGTTATCGTCAGATCACCGAAGCTAACGTCGAGACCGGTTAATCCTCGGATGGTGACCGTCTGAGCGGTCGATTCGGACTCCCGCGCTATGTCCTTGGGCAAGGCACTTAACCCCCATTGTCCACATGGGGGTACGATGACACCGTGTACAAAGTGTACGTATTGTACGTCGATGTGGCGCATGTCTTCAACCAATCTAACCCTGTCTGTGCTGCAGTGCAGAGTTACGATGTTGGGGAGGTGGCATCTGCTCGTCGTTGCTCGGTGGTTCTCTCCGGGTACTCCGGCTTCCTCCACCCGTAAAACTGTCACGGTCATGATCAGCCACTGTGCATAAGTATGTGACCTTAAACACCAATAAATAAATAAACAAATAAATAAATAAATACATAAGTTCACTATCCTCCCATCGATAAATGCAGGGTGGAGAATTGCAGATTCAGTGGAAGTTGAAACAAATATCACATTTCATGAGCTTCATTGGGAAAGTGTGGTTTTAACCCCTTTCACATCAAAACTCTAATTGTGTTACAAATACAACAACTTTCATATATTTCCGAAAGGTCAGTCCAGTGATTTAGGTGTTAGACTCATGAATGGAAGGCGGAATTGCCGACGGTTCGATTCCCGACCGTGGTTCAGACATCAACATTTCAAATTCCTCAAAAACATGATTGTGTACATCAATATACACACACAGGCCAGAGTCAGTTTTCGTATCAGTCCATCCACAGCACGTTCGTCCTACTTTGTAGCCAGCGCGTGTCACACTTTCACGTAGCAGCCATGAGGAAAGTGAACCAAGTATTCACGAGAACATCATCTAATATGCTGGATTCCATCCTCCAATTTTTGATGGTGTGCAATTGTTGAGTGGTTTAGGAGTTGAAATCCTGAATGCCAGGCAGTGTTGTCGACGGCTCAGTTCTTCGAAAACATGATTGCATCCTCCAGTACACAAATATATGCCAGTTTTCATATGAAGCCAACCACAGAACTTTCGTAGTACTGTTGCCAACGCGTTTTACACTTTCATGTAGTTGCTCTAAGGAATGTGAACCCAACATTCATGAGAACACCATCTAATGGGCTGGATTCCTGCCATCGGTTTTAGAAGGAGCGCAATGGTCCAGTGGTTTAGGAGTTGGATTCCTGAATGCCAGTCGGCATTGCCGACGGTTTAATTCTCGGTCGAGGATCAGAAAGCAACAGTGCAAATTCTTAGAAAATATGAGTATGTCCTTCAGTATAGAAACACAGGTCCTTGTCAGTCAACCGCAGCTCTTTGGTCAAACTAGCCAGCGCGTTTCACACTTCCATGTAGCTGCCGTAAAGAAAATGAATCAAGTATTCGCGAGAACGTCATCTAATAAGCTGGATTTCGGCCATCGTCTTTTGACAAGGTCCATTATCCTGTGGGTAAGGTGTTGAACTCCTGAATGCCAGGCAGGAATGCCGACGGTTCGATTTTCGGTCGGGGATCAGAAATCAACATTACGAATATTTCGAAAAATGATTGTGTTCTTCAACACACACACCCAAGCCCGTGCCAGTCTTCGTCTGAGGCAAACCACGGCACTTTCGTCGTACTGAAAACAGTGCGTTTCACACTTGCATGTAGCGGCTGTCAGGAAAGTGAACCAAGTATTCATGGGAACACCATCTAATAACCTGGGTTCCAGACATATATTTTGCCGGTGTGCAATGATCAAGTGGTTTAGGTGTTGGACTCTTGAATTCCAGGAAGTGTTGCCTACGGTTTAATTTCCGGCCGGGTATCAGAAACCAACATTACAAATTCTTAGAAAACGGAATTGTTTCGTTCAAGATACAAACAATGTGCCTGTGCCAAGCTTCATCTGGGGCCAACCACAGCACTTTTGTCGTACAGTAGCCAACGCGTTTCATACTCTCATGTAGCTGCCGTAATGAAAGTGAATCAAGTAATCATGAAAACGTCATCTAATACGCACGACCCCGGCCATCGTCTTTGGAAGGTGTGCAATGGTCCAGCAGTTAAGGTGTTGGACTCCTGAATGCCAAGTGGGAATTATCGATCACGTTATAAACTCTCCTTCTGGAATATAGTTTCAATTAAAACCATATCTAAAAATGCAATTAGTTTTTATCCGCTGAAAAATTCGTCTGGGGCTGACGTTGGGGTGGCGCCATCAACATCAGAAAAAAACTAAAGTTCGTCCGATTTTCATGTAAATTTGTTCGTTGTTGAGTTTCAAACATAAAACAGTAGATGCTGTGGGAATTTTTGATTCAACGTCATGTTTTACATGTTTACCTCAACTTATGTTTTGGTGCCAAAAATACTCGTGGCATGCCTACATCCTTACCATAGCACTTATGGGCACGAAACGTCGCATGTGAGGGTGACAGGAATTGCTATCGATCATTGCCGAGTTTCCTTTGTCACTGACACGACACTTTTTGAGTTACAACGCAAGCAACGTATAAGATGGAAAACTACACATTTTTGTGTGTCACACGTACAGGTATTACTGAAGCACTTACGGGGACCAAACTTCGTATATCGTTGAAGCAGTGGCAGTTCAGAGACATTGCCAAGTATACTGCAGATTCACGCAAAACTTTAAAATCTACAACGTCAATAACATCAAGCAATAGAAAAATACAAATTTAACCTTGTAGCCTACAACCATTAAATTACGTCGGATTCTCATTATATTTTGGTATGTTCTAGGGCTAAAAAACTTTGCTGATTGCTGGTTTCTAGTTGTTAGTTTTATCCCTATTTTTACGTGTGTACCCCACTTAAGGTTTTATAACATTTTAGCTTTAATAACCTAAAAGGCAAAAACGTCAATACGCTCAACTTCCTCATTGCATTATCTACAGCTATGGAACTTCGTCCCGTTCTTCACGCTTGGGAGATCGAGTGCACGCATTTTAATATTTCCAGATTTAGATCTTCATCCAAAACACCGTCACTTTTAACGTTTTGTTCTGACTTTTTTAATATCAACGCCTGTATCAAAGCACCGCGTTTCAAATGCTGAATATATACTATCCATTAAAACATACTTAAAATTCTGTACCGGCCTGGCGAATTACCAATAGTTATGGCCGAATATTGGGTGACGTCAACGTCATTACAAATTAAATGATGTTGGAGTTTCATAAAATATGAGTATGCCGTAGAGCTACACTCAGAGGAGATAGCTGTTTTCTAGTCTTTCAATTTATCCTTAATTTGACGTTTTACGTCAATTTAAAGATGAGCACGTCTTTGCTTCTATAACCTAAAAGGTAAAAACGGCGACACTCATAACTTTCTCAGTTCAATATATATAGCTACGAAACTCCGTGACCTTGTTTTCGCTTGGGGGTTCTAGTTCACGGCATTATAATACTTTTAAAATTTTAGCCTTTATCCAAAACAACACCACTTTTAACGTTTTTTCTTACTTTTTTATTATCAACGCCTGTATTGAACGTCCGCCTTTCAAATTCTGCATATATCACCTCCAACAGAAAATAAATCCGACAAAAATTTGGTACCAACCAAGTTTAGTCCTTCTTCATATTTTTATTAAAAACTCTAAGCTGTTTAACCTTTTTAGCTCAACTTGACAAAGTCAAGCTGAGCTATTGCCATCACTTCTCGTCCGTCGGCGTACGTTAGTACGTTAGTACGTACGTCCACAATTTCCTTTGGCACACTTCACAGATCGCATTTATGATCAGATTACTTTGAAACTTGGTATGCTTGTTTGGGGTGACCTCTAGATGGGAGCTATCGATTTTCTTCAATTTCCGTCAAAAAATGTTGCCGCGGCCAACGTTCTTAGAACTTAGTTTAGTCAAACCACAATATTTCCCTTTGGCACACCCTACAGGGCACATTTATGATTTGATTGCTTTGAAATCTGGTATGCTTATTTAGGGTGACCTCTAGATGGGAGCTATCGATTTTCTTCAATTTCCGGCAAAAAATGTTGCCACGGCCAACGTTTGTAGAACTTAGTTTAGTCAAACCTCAATATTTCCCTTTGGCACACCCTACAGGGCACATTTATGATCAGATTGCTTTGAAACCTGGTATGCTTGTTTGGACAGACCTCTAGATGGGAACTATCGATTTTCGTCAATTTCTGTCAAAAAATGTTGCCGCAGCCAACGTTCTTAGAACTTAGTTTAGTCAGAAGACTCAATATTTCCCTTTGGCACACCCTACAGGGTACATTTATGATCGGATTGCTTTGAAACCTGGCATGCTTGTTTGGGGTGACCTCTAGATGGGAGCTATCGATTTTCTTCAATTTCCGTCAAAAAATGTTGCCGCGGCCAACGTTCTTAGAACTTAGTTTAGTCAAACCACAATATTTCCCTTTGGCACACCCTACAGGGCACATTTATAATTTGATTGCTTTGAAACCTGGTATGCTTATTTAAGGTGACCTCTAGATGGGAGCTATCGATTTTCTTCAATTTCCGGCAAAAAATGTAGCCACGGCCAACGTTCATAGAACTTAGTTTAGTCAAACCTCAATATTTCCCTTTGGCACACCCTACAGGGCCCATTTATGATCAGATTGCTTTGAAACCTGGTATGCTTGTTTGGGGAGACCTCTAGATGGGAGCTATCGATTTTCTTCAATTTCTGTCAAAAAATGTTGCCGCGGCCAACGTTCATAGAACTTCGTTTAGTCAGAAGACTCAATATTTCCCTTTGGCACACCCTACAGGGCACATTTATGATCGGATTGCTTTGAAACCTGGCATGCCTGTTTGGGGTGACCTCTAGATGGGAGCTATCGATTTTCTTAAATTTCCATCAAAAAATGTTGCCGCAGCCAACATTCTTAGAACTTAGTTTAGTCAGACCACAATATTTCCCTTTGGCTCACCCTACAGGGCACATTTATAATTAGATTGCTTTGAAACCTGGTATGCTTATTTAGGTTGACCTCTAGATGGGAGCTATCGATTTTCTTCCATTTCCGTCAAAAAATGTTGCCATGGCCAACGTTCTTAGAATTTAGTCTAGTCAGACCACAATATTTCCCTTTTGTACACCCTACAGGGCACATTTATGATCGGATTGCTTTGAAACCTGGCATGCTTGTTTGGGGAGGCCTCTAGATGGGAGCTATCGATTTTCTTCGGTTTCTCTCAAAAAATGTTGCCACTGGCAAAAAAAATGACATTGGTACCAATGATCTTCAATTTTGCCATTTCATTTATAACTTACCAAGTTCAAGTTTGTCAAGTTGAGCTACAGTGTCATTGACACTTTCATTTACTGTCACGCCCACTTTAGCCATATATGCAGGACCGCAATATACGCCTGTATGCGAGGAATTTTAATAAGCTTTATGACATACTTGAAAACTCTTTCATCTGATTAATTGCTGGAAAGGGCTCACTGAGCCCTTTCCAGCAATTAGTCAGATGGTAGGTTAGATCTGCGCATAACAGAATGTACAGAAAATCATCATTTAGAGTTCAGAATGGTATGGCGATGTTCGGCAAAATTCCTAATAATAACAATGGGAATTATGAGAAGCTACTATTATAAGTTTGGCCAGTGTTTACTGTTACGGGGCGATAAGGGTATTACGGTGTGAGATATGCTAGGCCTTCAACCAAAAGGGAGAATGTTGGACATGTTACCCAGCGGCTTAGGATGTTAAAAGGCGACAGACACCTTCTCTTCGTTTTTGAGAGATTCAGTGATGGCCGTGCGTCGTTGGGTGATTTCTGGACATTCGCTTTGCGATATCAGAATAATCTAGTTTCTATTATAATCTTGTATCGTAAATCTAAAATTTTGTCATCGACACATACTGATAGTATGAACGCCTCTTCATCTTATGTTCCGGTCGGGTCGAGAACCCCATTCAGCAATACAACGAAACGCGGGCCTCCATTAACTATTTGCGCGTGTGTGTATTTTTCATGTTGCTCCACATTATTTTGTCTTTTAAGTACGCACTTTAACACATCTGGAAATTTAAACACCGAAAGTGTACAAAATTCTAGGTTTCATATCTAATATTCCAGGTTACATACTCTAAAATCGTTATGATTATGTGCTAACTTGAGTTCTACATTCGCCGGTTCGCTGGTTCAGAAGTTTTAAGTTTCCGTACATCTAGGTTCCACAGGAATCACTATCAAGAGATTAACCTTAGTGAGCTTTAGTTTTCATACGTTGGTTACGATCGGGTGTTATTGATTATGATGGACACGATGGTGCTCCTAAGCTCGATTTGTTGAAGTGGTCATTCTTTCGAGCGGTCGTTCTTTCGATTCGCCCGGACGATTGGATTTAAAAAAATACCATAAGGCTGAATTAATCTTTTGCTTCTTCGGTAGTGGCGCATTCGTTGTTTCAGCCCGCGTTCGTCATATTTATTTCTGAAGCAAAATTCAAAAGGTATAAAACAATCATAGGGTGTGATTTTAGCGGTATCACATCGCCATTTGTGATGCAATATGTCGTACACATTTACAGACCGTTGTTATTCTCATCGCGAAATGTGTCACGATTCTCATATACATGTACAAAATAAATATTTATTTAACTGGTTGAGGGCTAGATTAGTTTTGTTGGTCGCAATTAGTTCATCAAAAAATGCTTTATTACACATTATTGTAAAGTGCCAACAGGCACCCTCACCCTCCAATAATTTGTAATAGAATAAATTTGTATAAACAAACTTTTATTTACGTTTGACTGAATACGAAATATGAGTAGGGAAAATGTTGGCGTTTGCACTGGTACCCTCATTTTTTTTTGAAAGGCCTGATTTTGGCTTCTAGCATCTCCATTTTAGTTGTTCTATATTGATTTTGTGGTGCATGATCACTGTTACAAAAAAAACCCCAGTGAAATCAACATGGAAGCTCTAGTATTTAATTTTAGGCTCTCACAACTGAATTTTAAGCATCGGCGACTATACCATCGGGAATAAAAAATAAAAGTAAAATACGCCCTCCCTCATTCGTTTAAAAAAATTCCCGAGAATCAAGTAATTAATCTTGTTTGGCCGAAACATTTTTTGGGAACCAGCGCAGTAAATATTTGTCCAACGACAATTGATTTAACCGAAGTTTTAATGATTTTACCTGTATAATTGGGAACTGCGTTGTGTCCTTGGGCAAGGCATTTAATCCGGATTGGCCATGTGTACTAAGGCGTGGCACGTCGATGGTGCACTTGTCTTCAACCAATGGTAACGTCGCTTGCGTGGAGTTCGGACGTTGGAGAGTCTGACAGATGCTCGCCGTTGCCCAGTGGTTCTCTCCGAGTATTCCAGCTTCCTCCACCCGTACAACCGTCCGACGCGAGGTGACCTTGCCTGTCGAAAGTGTCGATAAGCCGAAATAAATAAATAATAACCTATACAAATAGATATGTTTATTTACTGATCACCTCTGTATGAAGACTGATCCAAGCTGTAGTTTTATGATTGTTCTGTGTGTAGTTTGTGTTATAATCTTGATATCTTCAAGGATAATTAAATACACAGTGGAATATCTATAACTGGAGCGCAAAGGTTAAGGGGTATATTGTTGTGAGTAGAGGGCTATGTTACAACCCACTTTGTAATAAAAGTTGCAAAATGTAATAATTATTACAAAGTGCAACTACTTGGACGGGAAAAACGTTGCAATATGTAATAAACTTTTTTTTTCAAAGGGACACTTTTTGTTCAAAGGGGAAATCCGAAACTAATTCATGTTATTATACAACTATTAAAAGAAATTTGTGTCTCTATGATTCTACGACTATCTTCGGGTATGTTATAAGCATTTCTTCGTGTATTTGAGCGAGTTTCGTATCTGTCCGAAGTTTTATCACAAAATGCAACTACTTGGACTGGAAAAACGTTGCAAAATGTAATAATTATTACAAAATGCAACTACATGGACGGGAAAAACGTTTCAAAATGTAATAAATATTACAAACTGCAACTATATCGACTGGGAAAACGTTGCAAAATGTAATAAAATATTTTCAAGCAGAGCAATCAAACCAATTCATTGTGTTATACAATTATTAATAGCAAATTGTATCTGAATGTCTTAACCAAATGTTGTCAATGAGTATTGTTTGTAGAGATGACCACTGGTGATCAGTATAGTGGCGACGACAGGAAATGGTTAGTGATCGTCTATGGTGATCTCTAGTGATCCTTGGGAGCGAGATAAGGATTGGAGGGCTATGAGTAATAGCCGCACTGAGGCCTCTCCTCACCTCCCTCACATCCTCGTACGAGAAGGTGATCATTGGTGATCGCCATAGACGATCACCAGGGATGCCTAGTGATCGCTTATGGCGATCTTTAGTGATTATCACTAGCGATCATCAGTGATCAGCCCCCTGTATGAGGATGAGAGGGCTGTGAGGAGAGGCCTCATTGAGTTCACACCTCATAGCCCTCACATCCATATCTCGCTCCCAACGATCACTAAAGATCAAAGACATCCATATTGATTGGCAATAACGATATCAAGTGATTATTGGGGCGAAATGGGGATGTGAGGGGTATGAAATGTTCGGGCATCTCTTCACAGCCCTCTCATTCTCATAGGAAAGATGATCATTGGTGATCACCAGTGGCGTTCACTATGGATGCCTAGCGATTGCCGATGGTGCTCTCTAGTGATTGTCGGGGAGAAGGGAGAGATGAGGATGTGAGGGCTATGAGAAGATACCTCATTGAGGCATCACCTCATAGACCTCATTGGTCTCCGAGTAGTCCGACAGAGAGCGCCACAGTCGCTGCCCCGTCCAAAAGTCTTGGCCTACGTTACCAGATATAGTGAACCGGCGACCCAGAGACCTACAACCAGTGGCCCGACCGACAGCAACAAAGTCCCCCTCTCTCTTTTCCCAACTGTGAACCTATCACAGAAGCCCTCCAACCAGTGGTCAGACCTAGCGACACAGTAGCCTCAACCCTGCGCCCAACGTTGGCACTATCCCAGAAGCCCTCCAACCAGTTGACCGTACTTCCCTCTGCTCCAAACAATGACCCTGTACCAGTAGCCCTCCAACCAGTGACCCGGCCGAAAGCGACACAATCACTCACTCGGCGATCCTACCATGGTGTGGGATAGCGACTGTTAAATTTTACTGGGGGGGGGGGGGGGGGGATGGGATGGCACTACTGGCACAAGTTCTGTGTGAAATGGCATAAGGTAAGACAGATTTGGTCTGAAGCGACTGTGATGAAACGCTATCACTGTGCGGACAGTGTTACGAGGGTATTGACATAGGCCAGGGGCTGCGCAGCAGCACAGGGCGCAGTTGCTGGGCTTAAGCAAAATCCAGTCGCTCACCTCTGTGGACATGTGGACATCGACAGCGGTCAACGTCGCCAGGATTTGCGCGCTATCCATGATGTCACCGACGTCGTTTCTACTCTAATCATTTTCCTCTCTCGATTCCCGCCTTTCCTGCATCTTCACAAACTTTGCGGTGGGCATCCATACCCAGCCTGCGATGCAAACGATGCGAACCGTACCTAGACAGTCGACTAGAGTTGGCAAGTGAGATAGAGGTCGTGTCAGCGATAGGAATTTGGAGGGGGGGGGGGGGGGGGTGGGCTGGGGTCCGGGTGCGGGTAGGGTCAGGTAGAGGGCGACATAAAAGGCCCTTTCGGGAACTTAACATACTACTCGAGCAGGATGATATGGAAACAAACATACTTAACTTTGCTTTCCTTGGGTTTTATGGATTTCATTATATTACCTTAGCCATGCTTCCACAAGAAATCTTTCCAGGGAAGCTTTTTCATGATGAAAATGTTGTTCAGCTTTAGTGGTTTTAGGGTAGGCGCAGGGTCAGGATAATGGGAGGCATTGGCACTCCTTTTCATAGGAACTATTCGGCTGCTTATTCGAAAGAATTACAAAGGACAACATAGAATAAAAATACAACACTTATTATTTATTAGTAATTAGAAAAACAGAATATAATCAGTTTCACAAATATAAAAAAGTACAGGTAGAAACTGGTTATAATTGAAACAGATGTAGTATTAATGCAAATTTGTGAAATGGCAACACTATTCCAACTGTGAGAGCAAAACATTTTTTTTAAATGCTTTCTTGTATGGAGAAAAAATCAGTGGTGTAATGTCACAATCTCTGAGGTCTGACACACATGAGGAAAAGAAAATATCGTGATTTGTGAGTGCATACCGGAAATAGCCCACGCTTCGCCACTACAAATAGTGTATTTTAGCTCTTGAAAATAATGTTTCTCATGCTTTTCGCTGCCACTCGTGAGATATCCCCTGTATCCACTCGGATATTGTTCTTTGGGTTTTCGGATTGTCGACTTTAATTCGTAAATTTGAAATGATTTATTTATTTATTGGTGTTTTAAGGTCACATACTTATGCACAATGGCTAATCGTGACCGTGACAGTTTTACGGTGGAGGAAGCCGGAGTACCCGGAGAGAACCACCGAGCAACGACGAGCAGCTGTCAGCTCTCCAACATCGTAACTCTGAACTCTGCACCGCAGCACAGGCAGGATTAGATTGGTTGAAGACATGCGCACCATCGACGTGCAGTACGCCTCAGTACCCAGCGTCATCGTGCCCCCATGTAAGCAATCGTGGTGAAGTGTCTTGCCCAAGGACACAACGCGGTTGCCGCAGGTGGGATTCGAACCGAGGACCCCTCGGCTTGCAGCCTGCACCTCTACCAACTGAGCCACCGCGCCCCCAAATTTGAAATGAGAAATGATTACAAACAATCTTTCTAACAGTTGTATATATGTAGTGCTCCCCTGAATCTGAGGTCCTGAGAAATAATACTAATAAAAAGAAAGCGTGTGAAAGCTTAAATTAATATTGCTCTGTATACACCCAAACGATTGAAACCTGATCCGAAACCATCACCTGTGCTGCTTGCGTTATCGTCCACTAGGTGTTTAAAATGATATTGAAAAGTATCTGAAATTATCAGTTCACTAGTTTCAAGAAACTTCCACTATTCTGCGAATACTGTTGGCTTTCTATCCATCCAAAAATAGCTGTCGCAACTACACTTTTACTGAAATAACATAATTCAAAATTGTCTGGAACAGTTTAAAATTATTACCATTTTAGCTTACTCATTAGACACTTCACTCTGAATAAACGATGACAACCTTGTCGACTTAACATGAAATAAACAGTTTTAAAAATCAGAACCTTTTAAATCCATCCAATGAAACTGTTCTTGTTTCATTGAGTTTGGTAGACTTGGGACCTCGCGATAACTAACGCGAACAAGCCAGTTCTGTTGGAAAACGTCAATCCAATCTGCTGCTATCTTTTTTTTTGCGAGGCGCACGTTGCCGTTATATGAAGTAAATTGCAGTCATTCCATAGCCCCCAGTTTAAACGATCGAAACCCCACAGTACAAGCTCAACCAATTACCGTGACGGTTGAAATCGTTGGGAAGAGGATCAATCACTGTCAGGAAGCCTGTTTTCTGGGCATCGCCATTAACAAGAACCTGACCCTCAAGACGTCTTGTGGCAAAATAACCAGCAGAGTAATAGCCCGCATGTACCTGCTCGAAGCCCTCGGTGGTTCTAATAGGAAAGATGGGGGGGGGGGGGGGAGGTGATAGAGGGTCTATTCTGAGGCTCTTCGCGAGCTTTGTCAGGCCCTTTTTCGACTATGCTGCTGTAGTCACACACACATACTGTGTTAGCCGGACTAAAGCGCACCAAGTTGACGGGGTACGAGCCCCCAACCTGGCGCTGTCGGTGCTCGGCACACTCGCATCACTCAACTCAGAAGGATCGGGTCTTGAAGCACTGCACGAGCGCCCCACCACCCTTGGGGAAAAGGACCCCCCCCCTCCCCTCTAAGCGCGAACCGTCTCAAAAAGGGTACCAAAAGCTTGATAGAACCCACCCCGGGTGGGGGAGCTGAGAATGGGAGTGTCATGTGCACCTGGGACTTCCGGCCCGGGCTGTAAACTAAAAACCACCTTTCTGGTTGTCGCCAGAAGAGTTAAGGTGTATGACTTACGGCCCAAAGTTATTCATTATTCTGTCCCCTTGCATGCCGGACACGCTAGTGGTATGCTACGTAACCAACTTATCCTCACCCACATCCGGACCCCTGCTCCCCCGGGACCCCGGTACCCAGATGTCCTGTCGCAAACACAACAACTATAGGTTCAATGGCCAACTCTAGTCGCACGGCTATGTACAGTGCGCACCGCTTGGATGGCTGACTGGTATGGATGCTTCATGCATGGTGTATGTGAATGAAAAAAAAACAGGCATCAAGAGTGGGAAACTGTTAGAGGAGCTATGACGTCGGTGACGTCATGGTGGGCGCACTGTCGTTGTCCGCGAAGCTGAGTTTCAGGACGTTGTTCGGGCCCAGCGAGAGGGCCGTGCCGCTGAGTAGCCCCGGTCCTAGATTATTCGAACAGGCTCAGTGATTCAAGACGCTCAATATCAACGGAATTAATGGACAAAAGTCAAGTTAGCGACTTCCTGATGAGAATGTCAATTCCCTTCAGCATTCGGCGTGATGTCGCATGAGCGGTCTAGGTCTGGACGCCACAGCCCGAGTCGCGAGTAGAGGGCGCCTGTGGTTCTAATCGGTAATTCCAAATGGTGGATGGGTATTGTGGTCTCCTCCCCCTTTCTTCTCCGCCTCGTAGACGGGTGGCTCTTTGTGTCTTGGCGGCTTGCTCGGTTCTCCTGTTCCCGCCTGTCTTGGCTTACGATTTTGCATGAAACATATTTTATAAGTAATTTAGGATGTAAGTGGAGCTCGCGCCACGTGCGCCTTCATTGCCAGTACCCCCCCCCCCCCCCACACACACAAACAAACAAACAAACATTAATAACACGTTGTTCACCAAAATAGTTCAGCTGCTTCACTCACAATTTCTTTATTCATTTCAACGAGTTAAAGTGGAGCGCGGTGGTACATTGACTACATTGTCGAACTTGAGACCGAATGGTAAAAAGTTCGAGCCGGCTCCGTGTCACTCACCCTGTGTCCTTGAGCAAGACACTTAATCCAGATTGCTTATGTGGGAACATGGTGGCAAAATGTTCTAGGACGTATGACACGCCGATGGTGCACACGCCTTCAACCAATGCTAACTCAGGTTAGTGCGTTGGAGAATCTGACAGTTACTCAACGCTGTTCGGCGGTTCTGTTCCAGTACTCCGGCTTCCTCCACCGACACGATAACGATATGATCCTGACTGCTGAAAGTGTCGTAAAACCCCAATAAATAACAATGCGTCAAAGCCTAGTAAAATCAGCACATCTATAGAAAACCACTACGTCCATCAGGCGTTTACATGGTTGGTCCCCGATTTATAACCCAAAATCTTAGAGTGACATTTCTATAAATCGCAGACAACCCTACGATGTATGGTGGTGATTTGCTGTTGCGGTTAATCTGGTTCTGATTCGGTCGACTCTGGGATATCTGTGATCTTTAGTGATCGTTGGGAGCGAGATATGGATGTGACAGCTATGAGGTGAGGACTCAATGGGGCCTCTCCTCACAGCCCTCTCATCCTCATACTGGGAGATGCTCGCTAGTAACGATCACTGGAGATCGCCATAAAGCGATCACTAGGCATCCCTGGTGATCGTCATAGGCGATCACCAATGATCATCTCCCTCGTATGAGGGTGTGAGGGGGTGAGAGGAGAGGCATCAGTGCGGCTAGTACTCATAGCCCTCTTATCCTCATCTCGCTCCTAACAATCACTGGAGATCACCACAGACGATCACTAGCCATTTCTTGTCATCGCCAATATACTGACCTACAAACAATACATATTGACAGCATTTGGTTAAGACATTCAAAAACAATTTGCTATTAATAATTGAAAAAAACAATGAATTAGTTATGATTGCTCTTCTTGAAATATTTTATTACATTT